>OV816027.1:128394754-129859754 GCA_929113105.1 Agrypnus murinus
TCAAACAGATTAAAATTACAATCTCAATGTAATTTTACATTTTAACATTAAAACACCTGTGTAAAGTTACATGACAAAGTTAATATTTCATGGCAATAGTACTTTTCAGGGTTAAAATACAAATGTGCAAATACTTCTTGAATGTAACAATGACTTGCGAAAGTACTTGCAAATTCAATCGTTCCTCTGAATATTACTTACATAGGTAAAGGAATTGTATGAAACAAAATAAAATCAAAGTAATTTTTATTGAACGTATGTACTTATATAAAATATAAGACATTAACAGAACTTCTTTTCAGGGGCTTTCGGAAATATTTGGTCTCTCAAAGGCATTCAGATAAAGTTTCGATTCCACCTAGAAAATTAAAAAATTATAAATTATATAAACAATTATACACGAGTACCTTTCTCAATTACAGTTATGCTAGTTTATTTCGAATTCTTCAATTTTTGATTCATCCTAGAAAAACATTAAATTAAATATTTTTATTTTATTGGTTTAAATTTGTAATTTTAACATATAGGTACTTACCGATTATTATTTTTTAACTTCTACTATAAAATAAAATTCTTCCCATCTTCGGTCATACGTTAAATATTTGCCTTTAATAAATCCGCACTACACTACAACGAAAAACAAAATATTAATGAGCAATGAACACTTCGTTCGATATCGATAGAGTACGCCTCGCCGAAATCATAAAAGAATGGTACACACCATTCCGACCATTCCCCAAAAAGCCTATTTGGACTGTTCATAATGGATTCCTGAATTTTTTCACGAAGCGAAGGTCACAAACAAGTGCGATCAGCGAAATAGCATCTCAACGGTTAAAAACATATTAAGGGTAAAATTACACTATTCATGTTCAAGTTCATCTTATCTTTAATATTACACTAAAAATGAATTAAGTTATTGAGCAATTATACATTTGTAAGGAAAAAATTGTCTGAGTTATGTAAATTTATATTATGAATAGTGATTTTAACCAGTTCAATGTAGTAGAATTACTTATATTTGTATAATTTTACATAATTACAGGGCATTTTACCACAAATAGTAAAACTACTATTAATGTATAGGTAAAATTAATTTTAGGGTAAAAATACCGCAAATAATAGCGAAAAGTTACCTCTTTCCCAAGGTAATTTTACCTCATTTTTTACAGTGCACATCTGGCGGCAAGGGTATTAATATAACTGAAGAACGGATCGAAATTATTTTATTGCTTTTTACAGGAAGGTTCGTCCCTTGGACCATTTAACAAAATAAACACGTGTTGTCCAGTCGAAATGCAAAATCTTTGCAACATCCCCTAGGTAATTCATATATTCGTTTGATATATTGACTTTAGGAAATTTTTATTTTTAACATTAGGTAAGTTCTGCCTTATGCATAAATTATCCGTGTGTAAAATAACTATAAAATTAAATATTAATTCAATATTTTATGTACATAAAATGTAGAAATAATATTACATTATTAAGGGTGTTATTATACAGGAAAAAATATGACTACCAAATTATCGAGTTCTCTAAGGATTTTATAATAGCTATTATGTCGAAATCAATTTCCAATAAAGCACTTCTTAATATTATTTTTATATTTGCGTGTCCTAATGGCTTCATTAGGACACGCATTTTGCGTGTCCTAATGAAATTTTTTAGAATACTAGAAACAGTAACATTTTATTTTTTAAAGTTGATATCACTGTTAGACAGCTGTTCTTAGAATGTCAAACTTATGTTATTTACGCAGTGAACTATTCAAGAAGACTATAAACAGGAGACCAAGCTCCAATGGAAGGGGTAAGAATTAGTGATGGGAACTTGGGTGTCGAGTGTCGTGACACTTGAAGTGTCGCGACACTTCGTGTCGAACAGTATCGCTCTTATTAGAGTGTAATTCGAAGTTGCTTGATCATTCTTACAAAGAAATTAAAGGCAGATTTGTTGAACAATCATTGAATAAGACGTACATATAAAACTATTTTTTGTACGACCCTGCTATTTCGAATTGTTTACCAAACTTGGTTTTAGAACAGTAGGTTATGTTTACTGGTTACTAAGCAACAACGCGTCGGTAAGTAATTACTTACCGTTCAGTTCTGTCAAAAACAGAACGGTAAGTAAATTTATTTCATACTGTCCGGTAAAAGGATATTTACCGGACTCATTTGAGTCCGGTAAATGAATTATTACGTTACAAGGCCGGTAAAAAATTTTACCGGACTGAAAATCCAATTTGAGTCCGGTAAAAAATTTTACCGGACTGAAAATCTAATTTGAGTCCGGTAAAAAATTTTACCGGACTGAAAATTTTAAATGCATTTTTTTTTAAAATGAACAATGTGAGGCAGTATGAAATAAAACGCCTTACGTCATACTTCCGGTAAACCATTACAGTAGCTCGTTTCAACATTCGAGACTCGGCTCCTTCGTCGCCTCGTCCCGAAACGTTTTCAACTCGCTACTGTAAACTTGGGTTTACCGGACTTATAACGTAATATACTATAACGAGTGTCTCGCACCACATGCGATCCGGTGTTAATTTGACATCGCAGGATTTGACATCGCAGGATTTGACATCGTAGTTTTTGTACCTAACCTATTTAGAATAGGTTTCGTTTTCGTTTTATTTATAAGATTTGAGAAAACATATGATCACTGTACATAAAGTGGAAATTGGGTATAATGAGTTTCAGTTTGAATCTTCTTCAGGTAAGCTCCTGGATTTGATAATAATAATAATAATATTTTATTTAACCATGTTACGCAGTAGTGTTTATAGCAAGTCATAAAAAAAACAACAATATATAAGAACATATCAATGTTAATAAATAATTTCAATCAATTTTCTAGCATTTCATCGACGGAAAGACCAAATCCAGGAAAGCAATTTGTCATCGTATGTTCTGCATACTTCATTTAAATTATTAGCCGATGGCAGTAAGAAAGAATTTTACAACTGTCATTGCTCCTATAATTACATAAAGAAGGGGAAAGGTGTAAGACATTTTAAAAGCGAAGGAATAAATAAAATTGGATAAAATTCTGGTGAAGTTTTGGATAACCCATGTAGGTCACTCACTTGACATTGTCTGTTTTTTTTTAACAAAGAAACGAGCTAAAATTGCAAGTATGCAACATGCCCTTATTTAAAAACCATAATTTAGTAAACAATTTTCTGTGTTCTAGATAAATTAAAAGGAGGCGCAACTTTTGTACACATATTAGATGATATTCGGGATGCTGGTTTGATAAAAGAAGAATTACAACGAATCCTGCTAAAAAATATTTTGGCTAGTCTTTTAAATAAAACAGATGTTACTATAAACATTCATACAAGGTTCGACCATACATACACTTCGTAATTTGATTTTTCCTATTGACAGGAATGCTATAATAATATTAGTTTTAATATTTTTAATTAGATATTTAATATTTATGTAAATGTAATTATTGTTTTTGCCTGAATCGTTATTGTTGAATTCTCATTATATTTATATTTAATATTACCTATCCTGTTTTCTTAAACATATTTCTGCCCTTGATAAATCTGATTTTTTGCATATTTATAATAATGAAAGTTGACTTTTCTTAAGCATTTTTTTTAATCATGTTCGTAAAAAACAAATTTCAATCCCCTCTTGAGGTTATTGTCAAAGGATACTACTTTTTCTAATTTCTTTAACATTTTGCATAAATCCTTTTAGGACAAATTTCTCAACTTACCATATGCAAAAAGATATCTTGTGCAACACGTTAGAAAGTCTTTTTTTTCACTCATTTGCAAGGTGCTACTTGCTCTGCACCGGGTTGAATCCTTTGAGGCAGATCTTGCAATTTGTCGTTAAAATGCAGTTTGTACTGAATTTTTCCCGTAGGACAATAGTGGATTTATCTTAGATTTGCCACAGTAGGGTCATTAGCTTTTCTTCCTGGTCGAATACTGCGATACGACATACCATCCTTGTTGTCATAGTTCCTGAAGTTCCCGTGATACAGGTATTTTGCTTCATAGGGAAAAGGTTCTAGTCTTGCCTCTTTGGTCAGTTTCACATAATCATAAGGTAACTCGATCTCTTTGTTTTCAACTTGCGTTCTATTAGACTATGGACCGAGTCACACTCCATTTGAGTGTGACACGGTTCAAGATATTTTTGAATTACGAGCTTATTATGCAAGACAGAATAATTCAGGAGTGCATTCGATAATACAGTGTTTCTATCCTGGTATGGACACCCATCACTCCATAACACAATAGGCAGACCATTTTTGCAGTATTCCTCTAAATGATCTATTATTATTGTGGTGAATACAGAAGAGCATAAATCACCCTCAACTTCATTCCACCAGTAGTTTATACAATGGTGACTTTCCATGTTATAAATGGTGAAGTTGTCAAGTTTCAGTCTTGTTTTAAAATAGAATTTATTTGCATTGTTTAATGGACATAACTTTACCGATTGAACATCCATAACAAAACCATACAATTCCCGTCTTTTGCTTCTTGCTTATCCAAATCCTTTTCCCTTCTTGCGCGATCCTTTAATTGCAGGTGAATGTTATATTCCGTGTCCTCAATATTCCCTACCTTATGAGCCACACAGATATTACATTGGTCCTTTTTAGGTTGAAAAAGTGACAAATTTAGCTCCTCAAACGTGTTGGAAAAGGTGCAGTAATTTAGGGCGCTTGTATTGTTTTTTAAACATGTTTGCTGATATAATCTATAACGATGTGCTTTAGAGTCAACCTGGGTTTCCAGATACATCTTCGCAGTTCTCGCTCTGCAATAGTGTAACGGCATTTTTGGTATGCCATCAAAGAATTTTTCAGTTCTTGAAGCTGTTCTTCAACCCTTAAGTTTCTATCTGATTTAGAACGCAACGATTTTCGCTTTTGTATAGTAACTTCAGTAGATGAGTGCATGCCACCAAAACTGTTAGAGCACCAGTTACCAGCCATCCATTCGTTAATTCTGAGGGTGGACAGAAACATTTGCTTGCATACCTGCTTCTTTGTGTTTCCTATTTTTAAAAAATATTCGTACGTATTTCTTCTTCGTGACTTTTCTACATACTTTCTTGCTGTTTCCTTTATTTCCATCAAACTCGTTACATAAACTCTTTTCTGGTCCCAATTCATATCGTCCCAAAATTTATGAAATATCGACAGACGTTCCTGTTCCGTTATGGTGTTGCAATGGCGGTTTCTGTATTTCAGGCATTTTGTAGACCCACATGCTGGCCCCATTTTTCTACCACTCCTCTCTTTGTTTTGCAATACTAGTCCTGATTTGCTTCGGGTATAACCTAAATAATTCTTACCTTGCATCCTTTTAAGTTTAGATTTTTCTTTCGACCACTCGTTTATATGAGGTTTTCTCTTCCGTTTCCGAATTGTATTTTCAGCTTCAGATCCTTTTACATTCTCAGCCTCTTCCGCCGATTCATTTGATTGAGAGATTTCTTCAAGTTCAAAGTCCGAGTCATTTATATTATTCAACTCATCTTGATCTTCGTCAGTTTCCTGCTCATGTACAGCTCCATTGCCATCTCTGTTTTGGAAGTCCGGGTCGTTTATACCATCTGCCTCATCTTGTTCTTCATCTGTTTGTATAGGTTTAGTTGCTTCTTTTGTATGTTTATCTGGAGCTTTCATTACCTCGAGTTGTAAATTTTCAAATTCTGTATGATTAACTATTCGTCTATTATCACAAAACGTGGAAATGTCACTAGAACGCCACAATTCCAATCCATCTTCGAGGGCAGTAACTTTCTCGTCCACATAACTGGCGAAAGTGACTTCTGCATTCAAATATTCCTCAACAGTTGACAAGGAAATTACCTCATTTCCCGAAAAAACGTATTCCGAGATATTGTTATCTAGTATTGAACTAATATTGCAGCATTTTTCGGTAGTTGTCGCACTTCATTTTTGAATAATATTGTACTGTTTGCTGTTTGAATATCTTTACCAGTATCTTCGGAATATTCATTAAAAATAATAATAGGTTTTGATAAAGCGCGTTCCAATGTTTCTCTATTTTTATCTTTAGTAACAGCCTTGGCAAGGGACAAAATCTTTTCTGTTCTATACTCCAGACCCTGTAAGTTCCGATGCATGTCATCAATAATTTTTTCAAATTCTTTAAGGGCGGTTTTTTGTTGTAAACTTGACAAAAATAAATATACGAGTGCTTGTTTTTAAAGGTTTTTTGAGTTATTATTTTGCACATGTAAATTTTACTGTAATCCAGTAAAATCATCTTATTTATTCCCATCTATTATATTTTGAATTTGTATAGTCGAAATAAAAACTGTAAAAGAATTAACTGCGTATAACTTTCATATTTGTCTTTCGACTGTTGGCAATACTGCTGTTTCTCGTTTGCTCGTTTACATATCTATCTACAATCGATTTTTATTTTCATTGTTTTAATTTGTGTTTTGGCGTTTGCTGGTTGTGGTCATAAGGTTGAGGTTGATGGTTATATTTTTGCGACTGTGCTTCGCGATATATTTTGTACACGTGTCTACATGTTGCGTAACTATTAAAAACAGTTTTTCAAAACTAAATAATTCATTATCTTGCGTAATTTCTTCGATTTGCAGGAATATTAAAGTGAGGTTAGGATAACACCCCCGCTTTTGAGACAGTCAAAGAAGCTAATATTATCCTTAGTTAATTATTTTGAGAAAAAACGTAATAATGGTGCTACAATCTTACCACTCACTGCAGTAAGAGAGGTAGATACGTTTAAGAATGTTATACAATGGATATGTGTATCATGCATCAGTTATAATTTAAATGGTTGTTTACAGAGAGCTGCAAATGCGCTTAACATCAACATTTGCACAATAAGTGGTATTTCTGAAGCATCAAGAAACAATCAGCTTGTGAGAAGTCCTAAACGGAAAAAAATACGCACGAAGCCTGTTAGAAACATAGACAATTTTGACCAAGTAGCTATCTGTATGTTGTTTATGAGATGCATCAGAAACGTTCGTATAAATAATTTGACTGTTCTCCAGTTTAAGGTCGCCACCCGCAGCCGCACATGCTATATTTTTATAAATGAAGCATCACTAATATTTGCCTCAAAAACTACAAATGTCGATTATTGTGGTGAAATGAACAAAGATAACTTTTTGAAGTGGTTTGAGCACCAACTGCTAAAGAGTTTAGAAGAGCCTTCACTGATTATTTTAGACAACACTAGTTATCACCGATGTATTGAAAACAAGCCGCACAATAAGGGCAATAAAAAAGCAGAGATATAAGAATGGCTACGGAAGATGAATATGCCATTCGATGGCCACTTACTTAAAGCAGAATTGCTTCATATAATGGAATGGTAGCTTTAAGTTTATGTGTTAGTTAATTATATTTTGTGAAGAGGGGGGTACGGTTCGGCGGTGCCCCTCACGTAGTGGCGCTGGGGTGGTTTTCGGTGGTCTCGGTATCGGCGGTAATTCTCGGGCGCCAGTTATTTTAACGTGGTATGCTCCACGGCTCCGGGTACCTACAAGTGGAGAAAAGATAATCCAGGGAACTGCTGGAGTTGCTGAGGTCGGCCCAGTCTGGATCACTCCACCTATCCCTAAAGCTCTCGCTCAGAGGGTATTAATACTAATAAATAAAACACGAAATATTAACCAAATGGTTATTTTTATTAATAATACCAATAAAGCAAAGCATTCAATTCAACCCCTAACTATTTCCCTACACTACTCTGTCGTAGCCACAGCAAATGCATAAATTACTCTACGGTAAGGTGCAGCAAGCGGGTGCAAAGCGTAAGCAGCAAAATCAACGTGCGGGTGAGGCAAGGTATGTTAACGGAAGGGTACAAGAGATTAGGGATTGCGGTAAGGGTGGAAGTTCGGATGAGACCCCCAGGCATACGCACAGCGAGGTCTCGGGTAAGGTACGGACAAGAGGACGGATCTAGGATGAGACCCCCAGGCATAGGCACAGCGAGGTCTCGGATAAGAGGGTGGGTTTAGGATGAGACCCCCAGGCATACGCACAGCAAAGTCTCGGATAAGAGGGTGAATTTAGGATGAGACCCCCAGGCATACGCACAGCGAGGTCTCTGGTAAGGTACGAACAAGAGGGCGGATTTGGGATGAGACCCCCAGGCATAGGCACAGCGAGGTCTCGGATAAGAGGGTGGGTTTAGGATGAGACCCCCAGGCATACGCACAGCAAAGTCTCGGATAAGAGGGTGGATTTAGGATGAGACCCCAGGCATACGCACCGCGAGGTCTCTGGTAAGGTACGGACAAGAGGGCGGATTTGGGATGAGACCCCCAGGCATACGCACATCGAAGTCTCGGATAAGGTTCGGTAAGGAGGGTGGAGGCACAGTGGGCGGAAAGGGGATCGGTTTATGGGTCAGAGATCTTACTCTTATATTTCCCCAGGAACGGTCTGGTCGGTCGGCTCTGGCTGGCTGGTCCTGCTGGGAGTCCTGGATGCGGACTGAATAAATCGTTGCTTTTTAGGCGATATGGATATATCAGGATAAAGCGCAGCAGAATTTGCAGTCATGACGATAAAGCAAGTTTAAATGTTGCATACAGAACAAACTAAATAGAATTATTTGTTTTTAAAAAATCCCAACTTATATAAATTGAAATAATAAAATGTACCAAAATACAGTCTCATTCGCAGATTTAACAAACACGAAAAATCGAACAAATAACGAAATTATAATAAACATCTGATCACGGAGCACGCCAATAAAAATAACTCGACCTTATACGATGTTAACTGTAGCGGCTGTAATGCTGTAGCCTACAACGCACCCGCAACGCGAACGCTACCGAAAGTAAGAAGTGCAGGTAGCAACGAAATCAGTGCTTATATGCAGTGTAAGTAACGCATTTGAATCGGTATTACCTTTCCGCGCAAGTTTAATGAGTTCAATTTAAAATAGTACTCTAAATAATTATACTTTTTGCTGCACGGAATTGATAACCATAATTTTATAAAACTATTTTTGTTAGCATTGTTTTTTAATTTTAATAAATTCTTAAGGGAAGCATTGCTTCCCTTGCTTCCATGGACCGCACGCCACTGTTCTAGGCACTGCCTTTTATTTAATCTCATGGTATAGATTCTGCCAGGTGGTTTGAATAGTTTACTATGCTGTAATTAAAACATGATAGTTTAAATAATAATTAATAAATAATAATTGTTCATCGTAATAATCTTTATCAGTGCACTACACTTGGAACTTAGTTTTAACTCAAGAATATGGGATAGGGTAAAACACCCAGTAATTGGCCTTTTCCCATTTAGCTTCTAGTTATTGGCCGTTCCACTAAAATACAAATTATTAAGAATTTGTCGATATGAATCTAATCCACACAATCCGGCAACACTACTTTCTTATGGTGTCAAACGGTCTAAAAAATTCTCCCGCCAGTTTCGCAAATAAGTATAACGGTGTGAGAGGTAGTAAACCGAACAAGCTGTGTTTACTGAAAATAGTGTTTTCCGACAAGAGTCTGTTGCCACTGGTAAGTTATTTTTTTAAATATTTACAAGTTTATTATCTGGGAAATGAATGTGGTATCTTTCTGATAATATATTTGTTGAAATTCTAATATAATTTTCCATCATAACCTAAAATTTTCCATAAAATCTGGAGGCCAATCACTGAACAGTATGTTGAACGTTTTATTTAGTAATTGGCCTCATGGCCAATCTCTGAATTTTTTAACTGATCGGACTAAATTAATTTTATAGTTTGCGTACCTATCGCCTAATGTTGGATAATGCTATTTGTTAAAAAAACTGGTCAATAATTGTCTCAGATGTAGTGACTGGCCGGGGCCAATAACTAAATTTCATTGCAGGACAATCACTAAAACTTACGTATTTTTAGGTGGAGACAATGCCAAAAATTGTTCAGGGTGAAAAATATCATAAGAAATACACAGAAAATGATATACAAAAAGCTCTTGAAGAAATTAAAATTGGAAAACCCTTAAGAGTGGTTTCAAGACAATACAAAATTCCAAGAGCTACTTTGCAGTTCAGAAAAAGTCAAAATTATGTGAAACCAACTTTTGGCCCTAACCCAATTCTCTCCAATGATGAAGAACAAATTTTGGTCAACTGGATCTTTGAAAATCACAAACGTGGATTTCCCCGCCGTAAAGAAGATGTCCAAGAATCGGTAAAGGAATTTCTGGACCAAAGGCAAAGAGAAAACCCATTTGTTAACAATCGCCCTGGCGAGACATGTTATCGAGCTTTTCTTCGAAGGAATCCAGAAGTTGCGGAACGTACGTCAGAAGCTGTGACAGCAGCAAGTGCAAACGTATCAGAGTCAAATATTAAAAAATGGTTTGCGGAAATAGAAGATTACTTAACATCAAAAGGATTTAGAGAAATTTTGGACGATCCAACTAGAGTAATGAACGCTGATGAAACGTGTTTCCATCTATGCCCTAAGAACAATAAAGTACTGGCTCCAAGAGGAGCACGAAATGTTTATGAGATAGAGCATGCTTCTTCTAAGGCCATATTAACAGTAATGTTTACTTTTACGGCTTCTGGTCAGGTAACGCCACCAATGATTGTATATCCGTATAAAAGGCTCCCCACAAATATCGCAAACTCCGTGCTTCCAGGATGGGGAATCAGTCTTTCAGATACAGGCTGGATGAAAATGGACGTTATGAGTGACTATATAGAAAACATCTTACATCCTTATTTAAAGAAAATAGGGACGATTTCCCCTGTAATTCTCTTCCTAGACGGTCACTGTACGCATCTTTCATACAAGCTTAGTTCTTTATGCGTAAAGCTTCAGATAATTTTAATTTGTCTATACCCTAACGCTACGCGAATCATGCAACCCGCGGATGTTGCAGCATTCAAGCCGATAAAAAATGGGTGGAAAAAAGCGGTTGTTGAGTGGAGAAGAACCCATCCGTTGGAAACTTTGACCAAGGAGCATTTCGCTCCTGTTCTCAAACTTGCTGTAGAACGCTCTGCTAAAATTGAAACAATTAAAAATGGATTTCGAGCTTCCGGACTTAACCCTTGGAATCCAGACGCCATAGATTTCTCTAAATGTCTCGGTGGTCAAAATAAAGCCCCTCATTCAACTAGTATAAACCGTGATGGTACATATTTGAGCTACAAAGATTTCGCAAACATTGTTGGATCTGAGTTATTGGATGAATTTACCTTGCGCGAACAGGAGTATGAGAGTGATCCAAACGAGCAATGTTTTCTTTATAAGGTATGGAAAAATTTTGGCCCATTAAAAGAGGAACGTAATGAGGCTGTTAAATATTCGAAGTCGAATCAACCGTTAACAGAAAATGTTATAATTGAAGAGTTAAAAGAAATTCCAACTAACGAAGAAAGTAACTGGAATTTGCTTAATATAAATGATATTCCCATTCTGTTTCTAACAGGTGAAACTACTGTAGATCAGCTTGATACTGTAGACCCTTCAATAAGTCAAACCGATACACAAGTCACGATGTCGAGCACAGAAAATCAAGAATGTTTAAAGAAGAATTCTGAAACAGGGGTAAAAGCAAACGAAACAAATCAAGATTGTTCAATTTCTTTAGACGAAATATTATGGTACGCTAAAACACCTATTAGAAAAGGTAAAAAAGCAAGTGAAAAAATGCCTTTTGCGATTACGTCTACCCAATGGCTTAAGAGGAAAGCAGAAGAAGAGGAAACAAAAAAACGGAAACTGCTTGAAAAGGAAGAGAGAAAAAAGTTAAGACTTGAAAAACAAAATGAGAAAAAGAAGGCTGAAAATACTAAAAAGACTAAGAATGTCAAAAAGAAGACAACTTCTAATGTCTGCCCAGAAAAACTTAAAATACAGACGGAGGTCTCTAAATACACATGTTAAAAAACGCTGGAACAAAAGAGTACTGAGAAAATAAGAAAAGAAAAAATTGAAGCGGAAATTATTCAAAACAATCTAGACAAGAGTTTGACAGGCTGCGTGATATATGATAATCAAAACGATGTATCAAACGTTTGTGAAGAAAATAATAGTGTAGAAGATCAGATGAGGATCCCAGCAGAGGTTGATGAAGAAATGACGCAGGAAAATTCTGCACATTGTGAAAAAGAAAATAAAAATAACTTTCCAGACCACACGAACGGATATGAAAAAAACAGTGAGATTTTATCAGAAGCGGAGAGCTCATCTGAAAAGATTGTAGGCAATTATGTAAAGGAAGCACATCAAGAGGGGCTAGACGCGGAGAGAAAAAATATTGAAAAGGTGAAGAAATGGCTCTTTTGCGAGAACAATAACTCAGAAGTCAAACCTGCTTTTAGTTTCACAAACCAGAGATTATTCAGCGGGTTGTGTTACACTTGCACTAAAAATTTGAGTTATCAAAACTTTGGAGTAAAATGTAATTTATGCAGACGTGTTTACCATGACTTATGCATTGAACGGTTAAACTTGTACAAATCGAATTCTACTATATTTACGTGTCAAACTTGTTTAAAAAATCAAAAATAGGTACCTATAGGTAGGTCCCTACAAATAATATAAATGAAAAAAAGCTTTGTTTCTAAACTACTTTTAGGTACTTTTGAAATTTTGTTAAGTTGCGGTTTTATTTGGAAGTACCTAATATATTACATACATTCCTACCCATGTGTTATTTTTGTATTTCAGTAAAATAAAATTTATTCTAAATAAAAAAGAACACCAATTTATTTTTTCTTGCTTGCTTGCATTCTGTGGCCAATAATTGGAAAATCGGAGGCCAATCGTTGAGTAGATGCGGCCGATGACTAGCTTGTGGTATCCACAGAATTGATTTATTAATTCTGCACAATTTACTAACAAGTAAAAGTAACATATTTTTAAACAATTTGGGTCTATGGTCTATCAAAAACGTAAGATGCCGTTAACATTATGCGGGTTTGTGAAATAAAATTGGCTTTTAAATCTACTTTTTAGAATGGGAGGCCAATCACTGGGTGGTTTACCCTACGCCACAATATTCAATATCAAGCAATTCAATGTGTAACAAAAAATAGTTTGTATGTTTGCAAATTTCATTATTTTAGCAGGTAATGGTTTTTAAATATCATCCACAAGTTAGTCTTGTTATAATAATACTAATATAAAATGTTTTGACTATGTGATTAAAAAAAGCAAGATTTCTTATGCTTTGTTCACTTGAGGTTATGTTCAAGGCAACAGCTGACCATGGTTAAGGACCAAAACTTACCTGCATTTTACAATCTGAGACGTGTTTTTTTGGGTTTGGTTCTGGTCCCGGTCGGTCAAACCAGTAACCAACCGTGTTCTATTGGGAAACAATGACGTCACATACGACCTGGTTTCAATTTTAATTGCTTTTGGTCTGTCAAATTCAGAACCTGCTCGGGGAGCAGGTTCTAAATGCAGGTAAGTTTTGGTTGTATTCTGGTCCTTAGCCAAGGTCATCTGCTCCATGGAACATAACCTCAACATGTAAACAAAGTATTAAAAAATCCTACTTTCTTATTAATAGCAGTCAAAACATATTATATTAATATTATTATAACAAAATTAGCTGCTGGATGATATTTAAAAAACTACATCTTACGTACTAAATTAATCAAGTTTGCAAACGCACACTATTTTTTGTTACACGTTTAATTGCTTGATATTGAATATTGTGGTGTACCTATCCAAATGCTTGAGTTAAAACTAAGTTCCAAGTGTTCTAATAGAGATCATTACGATGAACAATTATTATTTAAAGTGATTTAATTTTGTAAATTTGGTACTGACTAATCACTGAAATACGAACTTAATTGGTAATTATTTTAGTTATTATATTACCAAAAGAGGTTTTCATCTTGTATTTATTATTACTAGCATGTTTTAATTACAGCATAATAAACTATTCAAACTACCTGGCAGAATTTATACCATGAGATTAAATAAAAATGGGACAATGTAACTTTGGAATATGCGTTTTTCAATGAATGTTATATGGTAGAAATGGAGATTTACATCGTTCGATACAGATGCTGAACTTTGCTTACTGAACATTCTAACTGAATGAAATGGCAGGTGCTCCATGACTGGATCAAGAGATTCTCACCATTTAAATTAGTGAAATACACAATTCTAAGATATCCTGCTGATTCACCAGTGCATTTTATGATTTGAAATATGTGGAACTCTGTCAAAAGGCTTGGTTGAAAATTTTATATCACGCATGTGTACCAAACTTTCTTTTAAAGAGAAACTGGACTCGATATCAAGATAAAGCAATCAAATCTTTAAACTAAAATTGTACATCTTTAAAGTAAAAGAAAAGTTTCTAGTTCAGCCTGCCAGCAATTATGTATGCTTGAATATTGCAAAATCAATTCAAAAAGAGTAAGTTTTTCATTCCCATAGGGTAGTCAGTCTACCTGAGTTTTTCAATACAAAAATAATAATAATAATAATAATAATAATAATAATAATTGCTACAACCCATAGCCTGGAAACCAGGCCCCAGAAGCTATAAGCTTGTGCGGGAGGGAGGGGGCGATTATTATTATTATGTAGGCCCTAAGTGCGGCTGCAGCCGACTTACATATGGAACAGCGCAAATCCCACATTTGTGTCACAGCTAAGGAAAACTGCAGAATACCTTAACCAGATCTGCCGGCACCGGGAATCGACCTCGGGCCGCTTGGGCGAAAGTCTAGCACTCTAGACATTACACTACCAAGGCTGTTTTAAAAATAAACAATAAAACTATCTTTATTACCAATTTTCTGTTTGTAATCTGTATATTATTTAAGTTGCTTTATTGTAGTGTATTTTGTCTAATATTGCCATCTGTAACCCTTTGTTTATAGTTAGAAATACATTATTTTATAATCATCAGACTTTTGGTGGTTTAATTAAAATAGCCCTATTGTAAAATTACAAATACATACTGGATGCTACAGAGCAATACTAGCTAATATACAATTTATTAGAATAATAGTAAAAATTATTGCACGTAATGTATGAGTACAACTATAATTTAGCAATATTAGAAATAATTGTGAGAAGGGTATTGTTAAGAACTGTGTAACCTATGGTTGAAATGTAACAAATTTTAAAAATTTGTATAGTTTTCAAAACTGGTACTTTGATGATAAATATCTCTTGAATGTGTTAAAGTAGAGAAAATTAGATGTATTTGTACTTCTTTGAGTAGCATAGCCATGAATTTTGTCATTTCCTGTTTGTATATTAGGTATAATAAATATGTCATTCTTGGTGTTTAAAACTAGTAATTATATTCATCCATTGCTGAACAATACACATCTGACTAAAACCTTTTTAAGAGCAGGGTCATTCAGGCTACTGCTTGTTTGTAACATTTTTCTTAACATTTACAGTTATAATAACCATAAATTGAATATGCCATAAATTTGGTATTGCACTATTTTCATTCGACTGCTTAAAAGAATTTTGTAGGTAGATGTAAGCAGAGGAAGGTTGAATTAAATAATTTAAATTGAGATATACCTATACATATATACAAGTTTAATTTTTCCAAGCTCAATATTGACGACAATACTGATATAGAAAATATTTAGGTAATACAGTCATATTATTGTATACATGGGTACACTGACATACGGAAGGTTATTAGGGATTCTTTTGTTACATTTTAGAAACATGATGTTGATACTAATAAAACAATTACAAAATTGTAAAAATGCATATGCCTCATACAAAAATAAAATCATTAAATGAAGTAATCTTTGTTTTTTTTATTTCCTTTCAACCATAATCTCAGATGAAATATACATTTATGAAAAGGACAATATTACTTTATCGTAGAAGATATGTATTTAGATGAATTGGGCATTATATACATATTGAATAATGTACTTTTACAAAGATATGTATTTACATAATTCATTTTCTTTTTTATGACAGTGCAATGGGGCTACTACATATAACAAGTAAATTATGCTCCGTCACACCCTATCATTTACATAACTTCCACATCATAACTATTTAGCTCAAATATGATTGTACTGGATTTTTAAGAATCCTACTCCAATTGAGATTTGGATCCCTTCCTTGGATTGAGAGACAAGCTCTCTACCACTTACTCAGGGAGGGCCTTGCCTTTGGAAAAAATAACGTATTACTGCACAAATGGTTATAGAACAGCAAATAGAAATAACAACTCTTAATATTTAATAAAATTTAATGTACAGTACAGTAAATTTTTAGGATAAAAGTTGTACATTTAATAGAACATAATGTTTATACAATATCTTCACATGTATAAAATCCTGCCAAAGCAGTGCATTTTTAGTACCATAGTACATAATACTAAAACTATTCTCACATACAAAGATTTCTCCACAGCCACTATGGTATTTACCGAGTTAAAATTCTAACTCGTTAAATAAATATTCTAAAACACTAGCCGTTATGTATTTTGCATGTATTTCATTCAATCACTAGATATGAAATGAATATTATTACTTATTATACACTATTATAGAATGGGTATAAAATCCCAATATCTTGTACTACAGTGGATGTATACTTTTAACTAAACCAAGTCAGTATATGATATATAATATAAACTATTACACATGAGTAATTAATGTTAACAATGAACCTAATATACATAAATATACAGTGGATAACATTAATTAACTACAACTAGATAATGAGCATAAGTCTAATCTTTTTCACACAATGTGCAGTATATTTGTCTCGATTACAGTCTCTTCTTCAATGTGTGGGACTCTTTTAGCCCTATTAGTAAAACAACTATTTTGTTTCTAGTAGGTTTTCATGATTCAATTACTGTAAGTAGCTGGGTCTGTTTGCAACAGCTGGTTGGAAATTATTTAGTTCGTAATTAAATAGTAGTTGCCTGCAACAAAAAATACAATTGTTTTCTCCAAATGGTTCTAAACTTGGTAGACAAATAACTATAGACATCTATTATAACTAGCAGTACTACGTACAGATTCTGTAATTATGTTTTTCTTCAACAACCCTTTGCATAATTCTTCTGTAATATCTCTTATCACTGTAGTATTTTCAACTCATATTTGTTTGTACGAAGGTAAGATTATATTGTTCTTATTAATTCTTTGCTGTTTCACTTATCTCTTCCATTTATCATTTGTATTTGAAGTGCCTTCTACTTTGCACGTACCTCACCGGCAGTGTAGTCGGTACATGGTAAACTAACAGACCTAAAATAGTTTTATGTAATTGTTATCCAACTCTGTACATAACAGTATAAAAAAACCTACACTAATCATAGTTTACTTTTCTGTTGAAGTGACACTTAAGACATGTAATATGACACCTTTTATGGGGACGTCTTTCTTCATGATAAATGAATACATTATGATAGACTTATTGTCAAGTATGCATTTGGAATTATATAAAAATCTACGTAATAATAAAAGATTAATAAATGCAAGTTATTGTTATTAATAAAGGTTAGAATACTGTTTGTAAACAATGAAGAGCAACCGATCCAGGGTTGCCAGATTTTGATGCCGTGCTTATCGTACATGCGCTGTAAAATTATCGTTTTTCTCCTAAAATTATCGTACCCTCCAAATTTGGACAAATTTTTTAACAACGAATAAAAAAAAGTCAAAATTAGAATATTTTTTTTATTCAGATTCTGATTCTACATCAATATTGTTATACATGCTACTATTCATTTTGGAAATGAGTTCTTTTGGAGGGTTTATTTTATCACTACCCCCCTGCTCTTTAGCAAACTGCGAAGCAAGAATCGTCCCGTTTATAGTTCTTGTGATGAGCCTATTTCTCACTTTCGTTTTAATCATGTTTAGTTTGCTGAACACCCGCTCGCATTCTGCAATGGAATGGGGCAAACTAAGAATGTTTAAAACATAAATTGATAAGTTCTTAAATAAAAAACTACCTTCCACATTTATATTCAATATTTTACTCCAAACCAAATCTGGTTCCATATCTGTTGATGGTAAATCGATTTTGGGAAGTAAAGGTAATTTTCTCCATTCATCGTCGATGTTTTGCCAATTAGTGACAACAGTTAGTCGTGGACTTAACTGTAAAAGAGGTATTAGACTAACTAATCTGTTATCATCTAAGGAAGTAGCTTTTTGTGGCAATAAATGATGTAATTGTGAAAGAAAGGGATCTGAAAAATCATACCTGTCACGTATTTGACAACAGGCTGTTGAGAAAAAATTTAAACAACTCTCATAAAAATAATTTAAAGCATCTGTATTAGCCTGAATTTCAGGTTTCTGTAAATCATTCATAATGTTTACCCCAAAATATATCTCTTCCTTATTTTTAAACTGCGATCTATTCTGTGGGTCAACCGACATAATTTCATTTTGCATTACATATTTAGTTTTCATGTAACACAATAGCAGTTCTAAATAACCACTTTTCATTTTAGAATGTAAACTTAAAATAACAGAATTACCCTTTTGAAAATATAAATTCAAGGCTGTAAATTTCGGTAGAACCCAGTCTAAAAATTTAAAATACATGCGAACAAATGGATCGTTTAAAGCGATGTGAATGTGTTCAGCAGAAAGCAGCCTTTCACTAAGAAATTTATCATTAAAAAACAAAATCAGAGCTTCCCATTGTTCTAGGATTCTTGATACAACTGCATGTAAAGACAACCATCTGGTTTGCGATGGATGAAGTAATTTGTGAATATCAGCCTGGGCAAATGTTTGGAACTCCTTGAATTCTGCAAGACGTTTTGAGCTCGCCTGTTTAAAAAATAAATAATGTATGTGAAATTGGTTTTACCTAAAATATTACTGTTACCTTAAAAAAATTATATACATTTCTTGCTAAATCTTCCGGTGTGCGTGGTAATTTCTTGCATGCTTCACTGGCACACAAGTGCAGTGAGTGGCAAATACATTTGATGATAACAATGCCTTCAAAATTTGATCGAAATCTACTAGCTACTGAGTTCTTACTCCCCATCATTAGATTGCAACCGTCAGATGCAAAACCAATTATATTATCTCGTGGGATTGATTGTTCAATAAAAGGATTTATTATTAAATTATATAATGTTTCTGCATCGCAGGGTGTATTGCCGTCGATAAAAATATTTGCCAAATCATAAAATTTGGTAACAATTCTTTGTGTGCGGGCACAAAAAAATCTTACAACTATTGCATTAGTTTTAGTGACACTAATATCAGTGCTTTCATCGCAAAGAATACTGAATTTTGTTTCCTTAAGGGTTTTAACCAATTGCTCTTTTTCATATGCTCCAATTACATTTGTTGCGACTGCGGTAGCCTTTGTTCGTTTTAATGTAGCTTTTTGTAAAATTTTAGAGTCAGGTGCAGCATTTTTAAAAACATCCAACATTCGATCCGCCAATGCGTAGGACAGATTATTTTCCGCTATAAATGCAGACAAAATTATTTCACATCGTTTGACATTTTGATCCTCGTCAGTTGGATTTTTAACAACAAAATTGCTCAATGTAGAAGTGGATGTTGATGGTCTTGAATTTTCATATCCAATATGTTTCAATGATTTCTTGTGATTCTTTATTACAACTAATTCAGACTTAAAACGAACATTGCAATATCTACAAGCTGCCATATCATTCTTGCCTGGTGAAGATGAAAATACGATAGTCATAATAATTGTTATAGCAGTCGAACTTTTCTTACCGTCAACAGGCATTAACCAATGTTTAAAGTCGCTATTCAACAGCCATTCTTTTCGGAAATGTTGGATTCGTCTGCGTTTAACGTTAATTTTCACTGATTCACTCATACTTTTGCAAATACTCTTAGTATTTTTCACAAAACTACTTTAAAAACCGTTTGTTTCGTTTCGCTGGTGTTGTTGTAACTCTATTCGTATTTCGTGCATTCACGGATGCCATCGGCTTCAGATCATGTGACCAGCACAATGCAGAATGGCGAAGAGGAGGTAGGAGGGGATTCCCAGAAATATCATACCAAGATCGACTGCAAGAGGTAGTATCAAATACTCAAATAGGAAAAAGCATTTCGAAAATTCAAGAAATATTTATATTTATCCTCAATTTATTTTTTGTCTCAATTTAAAAATTATCGTACAAATTGCGTACGATAATAGATCATTATCGTTTATCGTATTTAACATGAAATTATCGTGTGTGTACGATAAATATCGTACGTCTGGCAACCCTGAACCGATCTCAGAACCAACCCGTTCGATTGAGTTCCTGGAAAAATCGTCACTTGACGTCATGACTCCGAGTGCTTCCGAACCAAACAGACCCGAAGAGCAACCGCTGTCAAAAAATCTGTCAAATACCTGTCAACCGCTATGAACCGAGACCAGAACCAATTGCGAAAAAAACACGTCTCTGCTCGCAGGCAGAACAAGTTCTGAATTTGACAGACCAAAAGCAATTAAAATTGAACCCTGGTCGTATATGACGTCATAGTTTCCCAATAAATCATGGTTGGTTTTAGCGGGACCAGAACCAATCTGAAAAAACACGTCTGTGGTTTCTGTCTCACAGCCCATGAGATTTGGAAATTTGATTTGAGATTTTCTTTTCTACACAAGTAAACGTTTAATAGGCTGTATTAATGCTCAAGTGAGAATATCCTTAAAAGGCATTGAGGTTGATTATGAAGTTGTAAAATCCATCAATCTTATACAGTGGATCTACAATTAAATAGTAATCTATAGTATGTTATAATTGTCTTTTTTAAATCACTATTTATCGATAAACATTTGATACAATCTGATTTTCTATTTTGAGTTTTCCAATCTAACTTTAGGGAGGTATATTATAGTGGTATATTTAGAATTGTATGAATGTACTTCTTTGATTATTACTTACTGATAGTCATAACATTGAATTTAAGAGCTTTAAATGAATTCATGGCCAGTTTCACAAAGCTTGATTAAGTTCTGATTAACTTAATGTCAATTGAAATTTAGAAATTTCACTGGCTGAGATTTAACAGACCTTGAATTTTATCCAATTATATTTCTAGATTTCAAATTTAATTACGATTAAGTTAATGAGAGTTTAATCAAGCAGTGTGAAACTGACCATCAATCTAATAAAGTTAAACTGGTTATACAAAATTTAACATGTATTGTATCAAATTCATAAAGTTTATTAGGTATGTCAGATAAAAGTCAAAGGTCAATTTTACTACTGTTATTCTTTTACTGCAGATTGTGATAATACCTTAAATATTGATACAATGGATGACGATGAACCAACAGCAATCAAAGAAGAATTGGAGATCAAAATCGAACCACAAATATGGAAAGATTTTAATACCATGGATGAGATTGACACACATTCTAAGAGAGTTGAAAATCTGTTCCATAACTTCAGTACTCCACAAGAACCCACACAAGCCATTGGTGATAGTAAAAAAGGACGCATATTAAGTTACAGTGGTGAGAAAGTGTTTGAGTGTAATTTGTGTAATTACAAGTTTTCCTATAAGAGTAATCTTAAAACACACATGCGAACTCACACCGGTGAGAAACCATTTGAGTGTAGTTTGTGTGAATTCAAAAGTTCTCGAAAGGGTAGTCTTAAAATGCACATGCTCAGACACACTGGTGAGAAACCATTTGAGTGTAATTTATGTGACTACAAATGTTCTCAAAATGGTGATCTTACAACACACATGCAAACTCACACTGGTGAGAAACCATTTGCGTATAATTTGTGTGACTACAAATTTTCTAAAAGTGGTGGTCTTAAAACACATATGCGAACTCATACTGGTGAAAAACCATTTGAGTGTAATTTGTGTGACTACAAGTACTCAAATAGTGGTATTCTTAAAAAACACATGCAAACTCACACTGGTGAGAAACCATTTGAGTGCAATTTATGTGACTACAAATGTTCTCAAAATGGTCATCTTAAAACACACATGCAAACTCACACTGGTGAGAAACCATTTCAGTGCAATTTGTGTGACTACAAATGTTCTACAAGTAGTAGTCTTAAGAGACACATGCAGTCTCACACTGTTGAGAAACCATTTGTGTGTAAATTGTGTGAATTCAAAAGTTTTCGAAATGATAGTATTAAAAGACACATGCGAAATCACACTGGTGAGCAACCATTTGAGTGTAATTTATGTGATTACAAATGTTCTCGTAGTGATAGTCTTAAAACACACATGCAATGTCACACTGGTGAGCAAACATTTGAGTGTAATTTGTGTAATTACAACTCTTCCTATAGTAATAATTTTAAAAGACACATGCAATCTCACACTGGTGAGAAACCATTTGAGTGTTGTTTGTGTGAATTCAAAAGTTCTCAAAATGGTGATCTTAAAAGACATATGCACACTCACACTGGTGAGAAACTATTTGAGTGTCGTTTGTGTGAATTCAAAAGTTCTCGAAATTATGATCTTAAAACACATATGCGAACTCACACTGGTGAAAAACCATTTGTGTGTAATGTATGTGATTACAAATGTTCTCGTAGTGGTAATCTTAAAACACACATGCAATCTCACACTGGTGAGAAACCATTTCAGTGCAATTTGTGTGACTGCAAATATTCTACAAGTGGTAGTCTTAGAAGACACATGCAAACTCACTGATGTAAAACCATTTGTGTGTACTGTATGTGATTACAAATGTTCACTTAGCTCTACTCTTAAAATACACATGCACTCGCACTAGTGAGATTTGAGTATAATTTATGAGACTAGCAGCTGTGGTATATATATATATATATATATATATATATATATATATATATATATATATATATATATATATTATATATATATATATATATATATATTTACGGCCACTTATCAAAGTGAGGACATATCATGAACCGTAGTTAATGAGGACCACCCTTATAAATGGTCACAGCTTGCAAATTTTTTTTGTCATCACTTGTTTACTTGTTCTAGTTATGTATCTCGCAAATATACACAGATTTCTTTGAATTTAAAAAAGTTTTATTTGCTGTGTATAATAATACCAAGTGAGGCTACACTATACTACTGACGACGTGAGGACCATATTATTAGATACGATTTAATCGGCAAAGTGAGCCCCAATATCAAATTATACACAGGTTTTAAGTATAACGTGAGGACCGGCGCTGTTGCCATCATTTGCTTTCAATATCATCAGCAAAAATGCATGCTATTCTATTATTGGAATTTGTTAGTTGGTCGGTGGTCAGTATAAAACTAATTTGGTGTGGCGGAGACGGGTATGCTTCAGTAGCCATTTTAATAAACCCGTTTTTGAAAATATCTCGAGAACGGTTGGTTCTGCGAAAAAGAATATAACAGACTTTTTTGTAGAAAAATAAATTATCTATCTTTTTTATTAAAACAATTTTTTAATTGCTTGCAAATTAATGTTTTAAGAGTTATTACACAGCAAAGTTTTCACTTTTTAGTTTTGCTAAATAATTGGCAAACGGCTAACATCTCACTGAAACAGGAAAACATTACAGTGTAATAACTCTTAAAATATTAATTTAACAAAAAAATTGTTTAAATAAAATAGATAGATAATTAATTTTTCTATAAAAAATGTCTGTTCTGTTTTCTTCGTAAGACTATTTCTCCAGACTATTTGGACTATTTACTGGCTCCCTAACTTAACTATTTCCTGTTGGCTGTTCCATTGCCTTCTAGAATGTTTAAACGAATGCTTGACCGCTTAGATCAATTAAATTTAGACGAAAAATTAGATTTAACTATCAAGATTCTTGTGTTTCTCATCATTTTAATGGTAATTGTGCTAGTAATATTAACAGCCTGCTATTACTGGGGCAGATTAGTGAATTGGTAGCTAAGTACCACATACTTTACTTTAAAATCTAAATGTATTACTCCTAATAATTAATTATTATTAACAGTTAGATTAGTTTCACTAATAATTATAGAGGTAAATCTGTATAATATGTTAATTATTCTGAAAATGCTAGTAAAATCAGTAAATATTGTCGCCTAATTTAAAATGCTGAGTTTGTTCCATCTCGTTTTTTAATTAAATTTAAAAATTTGTCTGTAATTTCCTTACGGTACGTGTTAAAAAGAATATATGTATTTATCTTCCTACCTAAACCGATCTTGGCTTGTAGCAAAGAAAAGTGGTTATTCTATATTTAGGGTATTTATTAGGCCAAAAAGAATGCATATAAAATCCATATTTAAGTGTAAAAAGATATAAGAAGGAGGATTAATATCGCTCTTGGTATTTTTAATATTTAACTCTAGTTATTTTTTAAATGCACATACAGTTCATTAGAACTGCATGTGAATCTGCGATTTAAATTTAACCAACCAATAATTATTGTGAATGACTTTTCAGCATTAACTGTGCCGTCTATGAACTCAAATCTTACTAATCCTCCAGCTGACATAGAGCTCTAAATCATTACGCCTTGAGGAAACTTAACATTAGGTTTCAAGCAGTATTTATGGAATGCTTCGTGTTTAGCTCTGATTACTCTTTTGCGAGAGTAAAACTAGAACTGCTTAATGTTAAGTTTCCTCAAGACATAATGATTTGAGGCTGTATGTTAGCTAGAGGATTAAGAAGATTTTAGTTCATAAACAGCATAGTTAATGCTGACAAGTATCTGCAAAACGACGAGTAGCATGGGCTAAAACTAAGTTGTCCTGGACAGAAATGCTGGACTAAGGTCATATTCATCAACTAGTTAAAGTGTGGTGTATCCGTCAGTTGCTCTCGCAAAAGATTGATCAGAGCTAAACACGAAGCATTCCATAAAGACTGCTTGAAACGTACCGTTAAGTCTCCTTAAGGCGTAATGATTTAGTACCAAGAACTTATAAATAAAGGAAATTATTATTTCAAAAAAGGCGAAACACCTTGTACGTATTGGGTTGGATTCAAAAATTCAGTAGTGCAGGTACTCTTCTAAAATTAACTTGCCAATACGAATTTTTCAGCCGACTGCTATCAAGAATATCGATAATATCGCCTGATGGATTTTGCCGAAGAGATGCTAAGATAAAGGATGACTGTACCACGATGGCGTTCTCAACGAATTTTTCTTAGCTACTTCATGGCAATAGGGGACCATAAAAAGTTACGCCAGAAAGTTCCTTGAGCAAATTTACTGGTGAAAATTGCTGATCCGTGTATGACATATCTCCTTTCTTCGATAACACAGAAAGAAGGCGAAGTACGAAAAAAAATTCGAACACTTTTGGTAGGGATTTAAATAAGCTTTATCTTACCTAACCTCCTTTATCTCGATAACCCTAATAGTTTCCGAGAAAAACGACAAAACCGGTAGGGGGCGTGGTTTATCCTCATTATTTCTTCGACCTCACCACCTACAGGTGTTGACCTTTAAGGTTTAATAACCCACAAGGAAGCCGTATGCAAAAATCCATGGACTTACCTCAACTTTCCGCTATTTTTTCTAAATTGATTAGACTAATTATAGCAGTCCAACATAAAACTTTGTATGCAACTCGTACCTTAATCTATTATCTGAGAAATCGCCAACACAAAGTTTGAAAAAGTGGCAGTATCGATTGGCTTTATGGTAAGGTCATTTCAACCGAGGATATTTTATTTAACTACAATAGAATTGGTATAGGCACAAGTGAAACATGTAGTTGCTAATAATACAACATATACATACACTTGCTGATCTGAAAGAGCTTCTATCAAGGAATTTCTACCGTCACAAATATCATAAATTTAGGATCGAAAAGTTCCAGCAAAGTATTGATATAAGGGATGCTCTGTTAATAGTTAGTAACAGGCCATGGAAGCTCAATTGGCTAGAAACAATTGCAACAATTGAATGTCGCATTAGTTGACATTTGTTACCCACAATTGTCAAACGTTCCGATTTCCTTGTGAAACGTAGTTAATTTTGTAAGATAAGTAGTTGTGCATTTTTAATTCAGTTAAGATGAGCATTCCGCGAACTGCCCTTAGAGCTATGATTTTCTACGACTATAAAAGACAGTTAGGATACCAGCAAAGCCATGAAAATTTGATAGCAGCTTTTGGCGATGCTGTCCCTCCATTGTCCGCTGTTAGTCATTGGTTCCGAGAATTTCGACTAGGGCGAGAACTGCTAGAAGCTGCCTGTTCAGAAAATGTTGATCGTGTGGCAAGCTTGATTCATTCCAATCGAAATATTACTTATAGGGAGATTCAGGAGGAAGTGAAGATTGGATCCTCGGCGGTGAATACCATTTGGCATAAACATCTTGGTGTAAGAAAGCTAGCAAGCCGTTGGATACCGCATTTGCTTTCAGAAAGTCAAAAACAGGCTCGAATAGACTGGTGTAAATTTATGTTGCAAAAATTTGACGGAGGAGCTTCCAGGCAAGTGGCATACATTGTAACTAGTGACGAATCTTGGGTATATAGTTACGACCCTGAAACTAAACAGCAGTCTAGTGTTTGGGTATTCGAAGATGAAGACTTGCCCACAAAAGTAATTCGTGGCAGAAGCTTCAATAAGAAAATGATTGCTGTTTTTTTCCGCTGATGTGGTCCTGTTGCTGTTATTCCACTTGAAGATCGCAGAACTGTTAATTCTGAATGGTACTGCGAAGTGGCTTTACCACAGATGTTTGCAAAATTACAGGCAGGTCGCCAAAGGACCGGTTTGCGTAACATCTTAGTCCATCATGACAACGCATCCTCCCACACTGCTGCCAGAACATTGGATTTTTTGAAAGATACGGAAGTTCAATTGGTAACTCATCCTCCGTATAGCCCAGATCTGGCGCCGTGCGACTTTTTTTGTTTCCAACTGTTAAAAAAATGATGCGAAGTAAAAGATTTCCCAACGCAGATGCAGCAGTTACAGAATTTCAAAGAATTTTTGAGGACCTTTCAGAAAATGAATTTTCCGAATGTTTAAAAAGTGGTTTCAAAGAATGCACAAGTGTATTAGTCTGAATGGAGATTATTTTGAAAAACAATAAAGATTTTTTGTTAAAAAATGCAACGTTCTTTTTATAAATAACAATTTTCAGCGCAACCCTCGTATTGTACCAATATAAAATACTTTTTAATTTTTTGAATGATAGTGTTGCATTATGTCATCAGTCATATTTATAAATTGTTCACCACATAATAATAAAATAATAAAAAAGTACCTACTAAATAAACTATATTTACAAATATATATGTATAAATATATATAAAATTTTGTATTTCTTAATTTTCTCATTGAATTCATAATCAGCAACCCCAAAAACCCCCCCAACATGAATTTCGCTCAAGTTGATGGAAAACTTCCCGAGTTATTAAATTGGGAGTGTAAAATGGGGGTTTCAACCCCCCGAGGGGGCGTGTCCCCATTTTAAACAGATTACATTTTATATTGGTCCAGTACTGAAGGCATTACAAAAGATTTCAAGTCGCTATCTTTAGATAGTAAAAAATAAGAACTTAATGCAAAAATTTACTCTACTACTAGGGCAGAGCGAAAGGGTTACATAATAAGGTAACCAAAATGGTGTATTCCTTTGCAAAATCACATTTTAAACACTTTTTTACTCTTTGAGCTTTTCTCTAAAATCAATAGAAACGGCGTAAATCGCATTCTTAATCTCAAATGCCGTTATTTTAGGACCGCCATTTTGGTGTCCGCCACTTTGAATTTTTCAATTTTCTCATTGGATTCATAATCAGCGACTCCAAGAACCCTCCCAACATAAATTTCACTCAATTTGGTTGCGTTATTAAATTAGGGGTACAAAATGGGGGTTTCAACCCCCCGAGGGGGCGTGCCCCCATTTTAAACATAACATTTTATATTGGTCCAGTACTGAAGGCATTACAAAAGATTTCAAGTCTCTATCTTTAGATAGTAAAAAATAAGAACTTAATGCAAAAATTGACTCTACTATAAAGTTGGGAACGACCTCATCATCCATCATCACATAGTGAATAATAAATATAATTGATATTCTAAATCTGTTCTAATAAATTATTCTTATTGTTAGTTTTATTAAATATTAATTTAAAAAGAGACATTTTGATTGTAATATTTGGTACTTATAGTTATCAATTTTTATAAGCCTGCCTTGAGAAGTAAGAATTAAATTCATTGCGAGCTTTTATAATACAATGAAAGTTGAGAACATTTAGTAGTTGTGTAGGAAAGCCCTCATTTGATCGTCACCCGGTGACCAGTTTGAGGTTACAACTTATAACAGAATTCCACTTGGAAGTAACAAATCAGCAACGGTCCAAGAAAAAAATAGTGTATGCAACTCGAACATCATCATTCATTTGTTGCATAATATACTATTTTGGGTTACCTACCGTTATTTATTTGTTCATAATACAGCCTTGGTAGTGTAATGCCTGGCGTGCCGGACTTTCACCCAAGCGGCCCGGGTTCGACTCCCGGCGCTGGCAGATCTGGTTAAGGTTTTCTGCAGTTTTCCTTAGCTGTAACAAATGTGGGATTTGCGCTGTTCCATCTATAAGTCGGCTGCAGCCGCACATTGGGCCTACATAATAATAATCGCCCCCTCCCTCCCGCACAAGCTTATAGCTTCTGGGGCCTTGATTTAGGTTATGGGTTGTAGTAATTATTATTATTATTATAATGATTACTATTTCAATTTAAAGATTAAATCTGTAATGAAAATTTTTTTCAATGAATTTAATAAATGACTTATTTAATTATTGGGTGTATTAAATGCAGAAAAATAGTCTGCAGAGTATGTTGCGTCTAACTGTTCTTTCTAAAAGCAATAATACAAACAAACTTGCCAGCCTCGGTGGATTAGTGGTTTGCATGTTTGCTTCGTAATACAAGGATCGCAGGTTCGATCCCCGGCTGAGCTGGTAATTTTTAATAGCGGAGAAAAATTAAAAACATGCCTTCTTCTCGGATAGGAAGTAAAACTGTAGGTCCCGTGTCAATGCGATGTTTGGCACGTTAAAAATCCCTACTTGGGGTGGAATTCCCCCATATTCGGCTAAATTCTAGTAGGGTCGGCCAAATTTTCATAGCAATCGGTGCCATAAGGTACGAAGGATGCTCCGCCATCCTGATTCCTCGCCCAAAAACAAAATTTCATTTGTTTATTTGTTCATGACAATTGCTATTTCCATTTAAAGATTTGCATAGAATCTAAAATTTTGGACATTTTTTTGTTTGTTTTCTTCTTTATAAAACAAAATTCAAAAATTTACTTCTCGAAAAACGTCAAAAAGATTTGTGTCATTTCATATAACTTTTTTACTTCCTTAAATTGAATTTTCATCTTTGTGTTGCGTTTATTCGTCTTTATTTGATGAATTATAGTTTTAAGAATGCTCTTTTATTATTTTTTGCACGTACGATATATAAGGCTCTACTTTAGTCTCCCAAAAGAGGGAGTAAAGTAGCACTTTTACTCCCTGAGGGAGTAAAGTGTTTCCTTGACAACAACAACAAGTAAACAACAAAAAAAAAGTAATCGCGGTACATGTTAGGATTTATTATCCGGAAACTATGTGATTTTGGCAATTGTCCGAATGACATGTAACGAAATTTTCGAAATTTTGAATTTTTGCGATTAAGTCCTTTAGGACGTGCAAAAATATATACTACTGGACTAAAGTGTTTTCTAAGTGTTAATTAATAATTTAAAAAAATGTATTTTAGTCCCTGGATATATAATACACATTATGTCCGCTCGGGCAATTATGACATGATTATGTCCTATTTTGCGGACTGTTTCTAGAGCGTAAATCGCTAAATTGGAGCACCCCCTTTTACTACTTTTGTTTACGACGTCTCCATAGTAATAAGAATAATTATAGACCATAGCACCTACCTACTTGAAGTTTAGGACTTTTAAAATTATTTTTATTTTAAATTAAACTTAATTTAAACTTTGACCGCACATTTAACGTACGCATTTCGGGCTTAATTAGTGTTTTTATCGTCTTAGCGCTTTCGGTTTTCGCTTCAGGTGACTGCACGAGCTCTAAGACACTCAATTAAGCCCTTAATATACTATTAAAGACTAGAAAAAGCCTAATCTTGATTAGGCGAAATGTCATTCGAAAAAAAATATTTTATTCTTAATTAATACAAAAACATAAAAAGGCTGCAAGTCCTCGAAGATTTATTAATCTCTTTTACACTGTATTTTAGTTTTATTGCCTAATTACAAATAATCAGACGTTATGAAATTAAATCTAAAAATTTCCCTATCGTTTTAAATTTTGTAACAGCACAATAATACAACTTTTCTAAACCGATTTCCGCTCGTAAGAAATAAAATCGGCTATTTAGGGTATTTCCGTTCTCTTCTGTAATAGAATTAAAATCAATAGTGTATAACTTTCATTTTCACCGTTGCCACTTGTTCGGATCTCACTTTGCGCATCATTCATACAAGCTTCACACAAGAAATTATACGTCTGAAAAATATACATCTGGCGCAGCGACTCCAGGCGTCAACTCCTTGAACTAATCTGTATAATTCTAGCCATTTTGGCAACATCTGAGGTCCAGCCCATTTTTACAGTATCGCCAACTTATAGCTTCGAAAAGCTCTAGACGAAATATTATCGAATTTCAAAGTGAGGTCCGTATACTTGTCCTCACTTTGTTTGCGGACCTCACTTGAAACGTGAACTTTGTTCATACGGACCTCACTTTATACACTAGCCGTAAATATATATATATATATATATATACAAGAAAGTGTTATAATAATGGGATAAGTGTTATAATCACTTTCTTGTATATCTCTACGCGCATTATTACTTCTAATCATTGATATATATATATATATATATATATATATATATATATATATATATATATATATATTCATCCTTCGTACAATTCTGAGCCAACTATAGTAAAACTTATGAACAATTCTGAACCGCCTTGGCCAACCTGAGCCAGTATGTTGGCTCAGAATTGTTTGACCTGTTTTTTAGCCACTATAAGGTGCGGGGAGTAAGCAAGTAAAATTTGAATTTGGCTCAAAATTGATAGAAACTGCGAAACTTAGTTCCGAGTATGTCCGGAAGGGGCGCTTTTTCATGACTCTTGTGTATATAATAGCCTTGTCTGCACCAACAAACCTGAGCCAAAAATTCGGCAACACTGCTACAACAGTATCGTCATTTGCCTGTCTTAGCAGAACAGCGTTATCAACCATTCTATACGTCAAAGTACAAAATGTGAAGGTATAATTCACAATATGAATTGAATAAATTTAATTCAAACAGCTTAATTTTTATTTATATTGGGTATTTTTATATCCATGTAATACGGATAATTATTTTTATTTTGCATTTTTCGACACCAGACAGGATTAATGATGTTAAAATCTTTAATAAGTACCTGTCAGAAAACAACCATGTTGTTACAAACCAGAAGAAGAATAAGAAAAATATGTCTTACAATTAGATTCAGAGACCTATATAAAAAATAATTCAAACTTACATCTAGAAATAATAAAGAACTAAATTTTTTTTTTTGTTCTATATCCAAACAGATTACAAATTGGTGTTTTGTATTTTAAATACGGAACTTTCGCGCTAATTGTACAGACATTGGGTTTTTAAGGTTGGTCACGCTAATCCTGAAGTGAATTTTAGTGGTAGGTACGTTGTTTTGTGTATCATTAATAATTGTTGGACAAAATGAATACTAGAGCTTCATTAATATTATCAATGTGTAAAGAGATTGAAGGTAAGTAGTGTATTTTAATTAGTTATCGTCAATTGTTTATGTAATTGTCCCTTTTTGTACTAATAATAAGTTCGCAATATGTATTCATATTTCTGTGGTTAGGGGAATCCCCTATTGTCCACATTATTTCTTTTAATATTCTCGAAAATGTTTATTGTAGAAGTTTCAAATCAGATTCAGGAAGGCCCAAGCTAAGTCCCCTTGAATAAATCACTGGTAAACAAATTTTTAAAAAAAGTTGAAATGCGACAATTTTATTAAGATTCATATTTTTACTTAAAATTACCATAAACCCCTCCAATTTTCTTTTTATTCAAATTTGAAGTAATAAAAAGGTGGTTTGTAGTTATAATCCTACGATATTATTTTCTATAATAAATATACCATATCCCTAATTCAAATACTTTTAAATGACTCCTTCTTTTAAAATTTTTAAAAGATTTGCCTTAGAGGGTTTGGAGGAAAATACATTTAAATTATCATCAGAATATCGTCTCCTTACATACTAAAATTAAGGTGTTGATTATTTATCTAAAAAAATATCATTCAACAATTACAGTTAATAAACTAGTGTTTAATTTCTCCTTATAGAAAAGAGACAGTACAATCCATATTTTAAAAAGAATGAAATAGTTAAAACCACGCCAGACACACAAATAAACAAGATAAATCAAGATAATTTAAAAGAAAGTTGTATAAATCTAACGGCAACTATTGGATATGGAAAGAATATGTTTGATAATGATGGCGCAGATCAAGATATTTTAACTGAAGACATTCTTACAAAAAGTAATGTCATTTTAAATAAAGAAAACCAACTGGATATTGATGAATACAACATTCAAATGGGTAATAAGGATGAACAAGTACAGATTATTAACAGAGCTAACTCATTTTTACATCAAGATTTAATCCTAGGGTTTAACGAAGAAATTGAAAATACAATTGCTAACACATGTACTACTATGAAAAAGAATAAATCAGAAGATAATGAGAATGACGAAGCATCTATTGTATCCGGCACTACATCTGGCAATAGTATTAATTCTTTTGATTTAGATTTTAGTTCAGACGATGATATTGTTGATCCTGATTATAAACTTGAGACTGAAGTAAGTAATAACGTTAATAATGTTACTGTTAAAGAATTGGTGAAAACATCACTCTTTTAGTCTGACGACACATCAGGTGATGATGTAGACGGCAAGCCTACTACCCTCACAAACAATGAGCTACTAGAAGATCATGATTCTGTTATTGAATATGTACCGCAAGTGAGTATTTCAAGTAAATAATCTTCTTGATCAATATATCTAGTTTTCTTTAGATTACCTGTGATTTACCTAAAGCCACAACCAATGAGAGAAATCAGGAATCAATCTACAACGAGGAAACTGATAGATTGGTTGTAATACCTATGGAGGTGGAACGAAACAAGGAAAACGAGGTGAAACTTTGAATTTTTAATAAATATCTTCTGTTATCTAAATTTAAGAAATGTATATAAAAACCACTCACAAGTTTAGCTTTTCAAAAAATGTATCTTGCTGGTGCTTTGTTTTTCTACAGTGCAGATAATCACCGATATGATAATGGTATATTTGTCACAGAAATAGATGATATAATTTTTAAACCCTTTCCAAAAGTATAACATACAATGTGTGTTTTTCCAAAAAAAGTCATTCTTTAAACAATTTTTTTTTAAATGTCTAAGCATGCACTCTTGCCATTCGATTTGTTGTAACATTCTTCTGTACTAAAGATTTTCTCGTCTGTGAACAACATTTTTTGGTGCTTTCCATCAGCATACCAAGCCAAAAGCTGTTTTGAGTTATCCTTCTTTTTTTCTTTAAGTCAGCAAGTAGCTGATGTGTCTTTTGTAACCTTACCCTAAATTTAGTTATATGATACGAGACATTGATAGTCTTCATATCTGCATCTTATGCAACACAACTTTTTGGTTTGATAGCTTGAATTGGTTGTGACGTACATAGAGTGCATGGTTTCCCAGATATTTGGCACTCTTCTACTCCACCATTATCCTCCAACAATTTGACGGCTCAGTAAACAAACATTTAGCTAATAGTACCAAGTAGTGGCTACAAGGTGTTGAAGATAGTACTTGTTTCCATGCTGCACTTATGAAGGTCAATCACAAGAATTTTATTTTCATTAAATAAAATACAAATATTTGTATCACATATAAGTGGGTTCTTATTTACAATAAAATCAAAGTAGTTTGTTGGAGACCAATTTCACAATTAGTTTTTGAACGTTTTTATAATAAATTATAAGTGAGATCCCTGTTTTAAGTGTTTTTGTGAACAATGACATTTGGGAGAAATCAGAAATAAGGCATAAGGCAGTACAAGAGTGTGGTACTCATTCTGAGGACCACTGTATGTGTAACCCGATGACACTGTGCTGATGATTTTAGAGACATAGGGCATTAACAAATAGTGTTTTTTTTTTAAATCTTGGACGTCATTTATTAGAGTACTAAGATAAGTAAGAGTTATTTGTATCTTTTAAATTTATGGCATTTGATTGATATAAGACCAATAATTGTTTATTTAATATCCATTTGGCACTGTATCTCTAATAATAATCGTTGCTTACTGTAAAAATATCTATCAATGTTCTATACATATTTAATTTGCATGCATTGCCATCACACCTTTTAGTATTACTTATTTATACTTTTGCAGGGTGAAGTGGAAAGGGCTTTGAAAAAGAATTACAAGGATAGAAAAGATCTTTGTATATTTTGTGAAAAAGATGTGTCACATTTTAGTCGCCACTTAGTAACATGGCATAGCTCTGAAATCGAAGTAGAGAAAATTATGTCACTTAAAGTTAATTCGAAAGAGAGAAAAACAGCTTTAACACTGATACGAAAACAAGGGAACTTTATTCGTAACAGAACATCTACCATGCTAAGGCCCGTTAAAAGGGTACAGGAATCATCAAACGCAGCAGCAGATAATTTCCTACCTTGTAAATATTGTCTAGGCTTTTATAAAAAAGCAAGTTTATATAGACACACAAAACGCTGTGTAAATAATCCTGATAAAGATAAAAAAGGAAAACGCCAATCAGCACAAAGCGATGGACAGACAACATTACTTATAAGTTCCATGTTTAAGCACGATCAATTATTAAAAGATAAACTATTCCCTCGAATGAGAGCCGATGAGATTGCATTATCAGCTAAAAGAGATCTTATAATCTGTAACTATGCTTATTCTTACATGAAAGGACGAAGAAGTAAAGGTAATTTAGATGTCGTTAGACAAAACACCAGACGTTTAGCTAAACTTTTGATATTTGCACAAAAAAAACATGGTTCTGAAATTAGGGAATTCCTTAATATCCTTCGTCCTCAACATTTTAAAACAATTGTCGAGGCTGTTAATGTTATGGCAAAATACAATGTGGATACTGATCGATTTGAATCACCAACATTAGCCATGAATTTTGGAACGTTAATTAAAAAGTGTTGTGATGTAGCTTACATTCATTTACTTCAAAAAAACTCTGATACTAGTATGCAAAGGAAAGAATTAAAAATTTTGAAGACACTCATAGAATCCCAGTGGGGAGATGAAGTGTCAGCACAAGCTGCTAGCAATTTAAATGAAAATCGCTGGAATAAAGAAGATTTGATACCCTTATCTGCCGATTTAAAGATCCTTGGTGATTATTTAGCTACAAATTCAAATAAATATTTTATACAATTGCAACAAAATGATGATAATTTTGATGATTATAACAATTTGAAGGAATTATTATATGTACAGATACTTCTACTAAACAGAAGAAGACCAGCAGAAGTGGCCCAGATAAAAGTTCATACATATACTTCCATAGATTTACAGTCATCTGAAGAAAACGAATTTGTAAAACATTTAACGGAAACCGAAAAAATATTACTTAAAACTTATAATCGGATTGTAATTAGAGGGAAACGTGGAAGAGGTGTACCTGTATTGCTTTCACCTTCTATGAAAGAACAATTTGATATGTTAATTGATGTGCGACAGAAATTTGTTCATAACAATGACTACATTTTCCATACTTTAGGTAATGGATTTCTAGATGGTACAAAAATATTATGCAAGCATGCAAGAAAGTGCGGAGCAAAACAGCCAGAAAGAATAACTTCGACTCGATTAAGAAAACATCTTGCTACTATATCTCAATTACTTCATTTTTCTGAAAACGACCTAGAACAACTATCTCGTTTTATGGGACACACTTTGAAAACTCATCTTGGTTTTTACAGAATGTCAGACAACCTGTACCAAACTGCAAAGATATCTAAACTGTTACTTCTTATGGCTAATGGAAAAGCAAATGAATTTATAGGTAAGATTAATAAAATAAATATTTACTATAGCACATTTACATCATTGGGTATGTTTTAGGCAAAAATTTAGATGAAATAGATATCGACTTAAATCCAATTTATGACGAACGTGATATCTTTGAAGAAATTGATCCTGGACCATCATCATCTAATATTGAAATCGATGCAGACTCTTCCGTTTCTTTTAACAAGTATATTGATTCCCAAAAAGAAATTACAATTCCAAGTAAGACAAAATTATCTAAACAAGTTCCTGGTCAAAGACAAAAATGGACTGAAGCTCAGAAGAATATATTGCTTAAACAGTTTGCAGAACATATAAAATCTAAGCGAGCACCAAAAAAGCACGAGATTGAGCAATTGCAAACCAATTACCCTGAGCATTTCAGACACAGGAATTGGAAGGGTATAAAAGCCTATATTTTTAATGTTTATCGTGGTAACTTAAGAAATACATAATAACCAATAAAACATTTGTATTGTTTGTACTAATATTTAGTTTTGTAATAGAAGCTTTTTCTAATAACTTTTTTTATTCATTCCTCCTAAGTAATCCAACGATAAGATAATGTTGCCTTCCGAAGAAGGAACTTAAATTCCAAGATTGTATTTTTTGGATTCAGCAAATTATTTTGTGAATAAAACAACATTGTTATAAGAATGCAGTATAAAAAAACTGTTGTAAAGAGGCATTGATAAGTGGAAATTTGGAATATTTTGCAGTTTATGTATAATTAATAAAATAGTCTGAGTTATGAAATAAAATATGTGTTAAAATATAATTAAAAGAACAATCACTTTTGCCTTTTAAACAAACAATTACTTCAAAAGCAATCAAATCATTATAAGTTATAGTTTAACAATTAAATCTGAATTAGCCTCAGAATGGGTAACAGAATACAACAGTCATGTTTTACAATGCATCCCACTATTGGCAACATTGCATTGGTTCAGTTCTTACCGTACAGATGCATAAATGTGTATATTTGGTTCAGGAAGATAGGAAACTTGCAATGGATCAGATGTATGGATGTGTAGTATGGATTATGACTGAAACATATACTCTTTAAAATCTCTTACATTACAGGAGTATATAATGTTCCCTAGTTTATGTACATGTATCTAGTTGATATTAGTGATAAATAGATGGAACTATACTTCATATTTCTTGATGGGGCAGAATAGTATGTACTTTCAAATGGCTCAAGAATGATAGAAAGATCTATATATATATATATATATATATATATATATATATATATATATATATATATATATATATATATATATATATATATATATATATATATATATATATATATATATATATATATATATATATATATATATATATATATATATATATATATATATATATATATATATATATATATATATATATATATATATATATATATATATATATATATATATATATATATAAATATATATATATATATAAATATATATATATATATATATATATATATATATATATTGCTGTGGATTTTAGTGTCAAAATTTTGGAAATTTTGGAAAATTTTGGAAAATTTTAAAATCGTTGTTAAATACTAACACTTTTGAAATATTTTTATCAACTTTTCCTGTTAAAAATAAATTTAAGTTATTTAATGGAGTGTCATTGATTTTGAAATCAATGTGTATACTTTTTAATAAGGTTAAATAATACATGTTTCTATTTATTATCAAACAGCTTACTCACCGATTACTTAAGTGTACGTAACATCCAGTTGTTCGCAAGTTTTTGTTATGATGTAATTCAATTATGTATAATTTCAAATGTGTATATCGACGGGTTATGTGATTCTTTAAGGTTTTTTGTTAAATGTAAATAGATCGTTGTTATTGCGTAAAAGTATTGGGTAATTAATCTGTAATAGATGTGTCACTTTTATAAAGTATATTAATCTGCTATTATGTATTATATGAGTGTACAGTTTGTTTTAGATCATAAGGTGACGTCAAATTGTGTAATATATTTATGTAAATAGTCAATTGTATATAAGCTTAGAAAAACATAATTTTAGGGCACTTACTGATAGAAAGTGACGGTGTAAAGTCGTGTAAGATAAAAGACATTCACTAAATAAAGCGACGAAGTAAAGTCGTATTAAAGACTATAGTAAAATGTAAATAGACTTACTGTTCAACGACGAAAGAGTAAAGACAGTTCCTGAGATAAAGCGAAAGAGTAAGGTCATGTAAATAACATAGTACAAATGTAAATAGATAGTTAAGTTGGTTGGTGAATGGAATACAGCGAAAGTATTAAAAAGGTTATAAATTGTAAAAGTGTATACGTTTATAAAGAACCTTTTAAAGTTTATTTACGTGCTAAATAAGCAAGATAATAAATCTTCGATTAAAACTATTGATTGGTGTTTTATTTATTTAAACACAAAAGCAAATACAAGTTCTTCGAAAAAGGAATATAGTACCCGTTATTAAAATAAAGCAAAAGTGAGTTACCAAAACCAAGAGTGTGGATGGTGTTATGTGGGAAAGCCATGCAAAAGGAAGGAAGTCAACCGGAATTGGAAATCGGCACTGAGACAACATAAGTGACTTGCACTGCCAATTGGTTTTGGAAAGAGGACATCTATAGAAAAAGGAAGAAGCATCGCTTTATAAAAAGGTAGGAAGTTATTTCCTTTGGTATCTGATGAAGAAAAGACTATCGTTTGTGAGGTGTAATTAAGTGGTTTGAACAATTTAGCCATTAAACTTAATTTAGATTTCAATTTTAAAAAGTGTTTTCAATTTTAATTTGTATATTTTTTAATACCACAAGAATCCACATTCACCCTGAGATGAGTCTTTATTAAATTTAATTCTGTTATGTTAATTTATTTAACTGGCGCCCAACTCTCTTACGTAAGCTTGAGTTAGTCAAGAACTAACGTAACATTAATTTTATATAACCATTGCATTATTAAATCTATTAAAAGGTATTTTCAAATCATATTAGAATTTATAAAAGAGGGAAGTTGAAAAGCATTTCCAAAGTACACAGTCTTTAAAAAAATTAATTTATTTATAAATCAATTATCTACAATCTAACAGTAATTATTCGTTATTTGTAAGTATTTAATAAGTGAATATAAAAACAATATTTTATTTTTAATTAGCCGAATTCAACGCATATATTTTTATTTTGCTAGCCGAGGTGGGGCAAAAGAAAATCAAAATTATTCTGTTTATGCCAATTCACCGCATATAAATTTGTCGCTGTCAACGTGGGGCTTTTGAATATTAATAGGCTTTTGTAGGTTATCATAAATGATTTGGCATTTGATTATTAATAGGCTTTGATAGGTTATTTGGCTTTTATTAGCTTATTATTTATAGCTTCTGGGGCCTTGGTTAAGGTTATGGGTTGTAGTAATTATTATTATTATTATTATTATTATTATTATTAGGTTTATATTAGAATTTTGTAGGCATATTACTGCGTATTATAGCAAATTTTTAAAAAAAAAGATTAGGCTTATAATAACATATTTAAAAGATATTAGAGTAAATTCTGTGTAGTGATTAATGTATGACGTCGGTTAAAAATATTTATTCTGCCGCGGAAAGTAATTTAGTATTGAAAAAGAAGTATACAGATAAAGAATTAGTTGTGGCTGAGAAGCAGAAAGCTTTAACCAGTTCAGTGATGGAGGGGAACGGCGAAGAAGGCAAGCCAGCGAGATCTGAACTATCACAACTTATAGCACTTGTGCAGGATATGAATGCTAAATTCGATGCTAGATTCGATAAACAGTCTGAAGACATGAATACTAAATTTGACAAACAGTCTGAAGACATGAATACTAAATTTGACAAACAGTCTGAAGACATGAATACTAAATTTAACAAACTGTCTGAAGACATGAAAGAAATGAAAGAAGAGGTGAATACTAAATTTGACAAACAGTCTGAAGACATGAAAGAAATGAAAGAAGATGTGAATACTAAATTTGACAGACAATCTGAAGAGATATCAAAATATAATATAAAAATGGATGAAATAACAAGTAGTATAATAAATGTAAAAGAAATACTTGAAAAAAAAATAGATGAACAATTAAAACTAGTAGATAACGAACTGCGAAATGAACTTGGCGCTATAAAAGATGAGCATGAACTGTTGAAGGTGAAAGTGGAAGAAGAGATAAAGGAGATGAATAACAAGTTTGGGAATACTTTAGTTGGGTTAGAAGAAACAATTAAAAAGGATACTCGAAGAAAAATAGATGAGTTGCAGGGATTAATAATACAAGAATGCTCAAGTCAACATGAAGGTATAAAAGACAATATAAAAAGGGAACTGGAAGAATTTAATAGACAGATCCTCGATTTGTCAATCTATGGGCCACAAACTCCTACTACAATCGTTATGACAGGAAATTTTGATCAATGCCCAATGAAATTTTACGGTGATAGAAGTATACATCCAAAAGCATTTATTACGAATTTAAAATCCAGTTTAGATAATGTAAAAAGGCAACTAAGGCAACAATATGATTTTAACTTTGAAATAAATTACATTAGATCCGCGTTTAAAGGAGATGCCGAAAAATGGTTCGCTGTTAACTCCACACGCTTCAAAAGTTTTGAAGAATTTCAGAAAGTATTCTTGGAACATTATTGGGGACAAACAGAACAGGATAAAGTAAACAGAATGCTATTCACTGGGAAATATGAACCAAGATTTGGGGTTAGTAGAGAAAAATATGTCATTAATAAGTATTATTTAATTCAACAGCTAGACCACAAGCCTGATGAAAAAATGATCATAAGGCAACTTTCGACGCATTTTGACAATGATACCTGCAGAAAAGTTTATAGAGATGATATATCAGATTTCAAGGACTTTATAAACATATTAAAAAATTGTGATTTGGCAGATAATGTCAAAACTGAAAAATATGGTTTTGTGGATCAACGTAGAAACCAGAATCAGAATCGGCATCAAAATTATCCTAATAAAAATTTCAATGACGGCAATAATAGAAACAGTCAACAAAAAGACTGGAATGACAATCGAAGGCAGTACAGTAATAACAATCTGCAAAAACATGAACCAAACCAACAAAATCAACGTTATGTTAACTTTGCTATCAATAGCCATTCAAATCAAAGACGTATGCCAAAAATTTTGCATCAAGAAGATTGCCCTGAGCACACAAAAGAAGACATTGCAAATTGGCAGGAATTGCCACAATTAAATGAGGAGCAGGATTTTCAGTAGAGTGTGCCATTTTAGGACATAGTGATAATGGAAATGGCACGGATAAATATTATAAAGAAGTTGAAGAAACAAAATTTAATAATTTAGAATTTAGTGAAGAGTATAAGAAAGATCAGGAAGTTAAACAAATTAATAACGATGAAGTACATTCAACAGAATTAGGAAAAGTAGATGTAGGGAATACTAATGATAAAACTATAGAAGATGAGTTAGAAATGGTAGATGTAAATTGTAATATTAATGAGGATGAAATTTTAAAGAAGGGAAGTTTTGTCAAGGTAGATTATAGTAGAAGAGATGATAAAGAGGTTATTATAGGTAAACTAATTAGGAATAAAAAAGTGAAATTAAAAGGCAAGCTAAAGAAAGACAGGAATAAAAGTATATTGTGTAATTTCAAGACAGAAGGGAAAAATAGGACGTTCGAAACAGATAGGAGGGAAAAGACTTTGACAACAGATAAATTTTGTAACAGGCAAATATTACCATTTAGTAATTTCCATCTATTAAATTTTAAAAGCAGACGAAAGAAATACAGATCTTTTTAGGATAATTATATTAAATTAAAATTATATAACCGATAGTGACAATGAACCCAAAAGTATGATAAATTGCACTGATTTAAACTTTATGTAACGATTTGACATTTATATAATAAACAGGCTTATGGAATTTTATACCCAATTTGGACTTATGTTTTTGTATGTGTTATTAAAAATAAGAAAGGGAATAGTTTGAATATGATTAAAGAAAGATAATTGAAATATTTATTAAAATAGGGGAAAATGGGGTTTAAATTATGATAATTATATAATGAAATGATGAATGAAGATGAAAATAATGATAGGATATAAAAGTTTATTGGATAATGATTTTTAGATTAATTAAAGATAATTGGATAATGAGAAGATAAAAGATTAGGAAGTAAATGAAGGTGAATTTGATTATGATTAGTATGTTTATTAAAAATGAAAATAAAATAGAATTGTGGTTAGAAGAAGTTAGAGGGTTAGAAGTATTTTAGAAATGAATAATATTGAAAATTATGATGAACTAGTGATATTGATGAGGAAAATATTAGTAAATTAGTTAAGAGTGCATTTATTAATGAAAATGAATATGGAAACTTGATGATATGAAGAAAAAGGATTCTGAAATAATTAGATGAATAGGATTGGGGACAAGGATTGATAAGATGTAATTATTATTGTAAATATTGTAAATAGTTTGTTAGGATATATAGACTAGGGAAATTTATTGGGATAAAATATAAAAATACAAAAATATGAATTGGTGTTTAAAAATAAATGTATTTTAACATTTGTTGTGTTTAAAAGTAAAATTGCATTTACAATTTTATTTCAAACAGGAGGGGATAAATGCTGTGGATTTTAGTGTCAAAATTTTGGAAATTTTGGAAAATTTTGGAAAATTCTAAAATCGTTGTTAAATACTAACACTTTTGAAATATTTTTATCAACTTTTCCTGTTAAAAATAAATTTAAGTTATTTAATGGAGTGTCATTGATTTTGAAATCAATGTGTATACTTTTTAATAAGGTTAAATAATACATGTTTCTATTTATTATCAAACAGCTTACTCACCGATTACTTAAGTGTACGTAACATCCAGTTGTTCGCAAGTTTTTGTTATGATGTAATTCAATTATGTATAATTTCAAATGTGTATATCGACGGGTTATGTGATTCTTTAAGGTTTTTTGTTAAATGTAAATAGATCGTTGTTATTGCGTAAAAGTATTGGGTAATTAATCTGTAATAGATGTGTCACTTTTATAAAGTATATTAATCTGCTATTATGTATTATATGAGTGTACAGTTTGTTTTAGATCATAAGGTGACGTCAAATTGTGTAATATATTTATGTAAATAGTCAATTGTATATAAGCTTAGAAAAACATAATTTTAGGGCACTTACTGATAGAAAGCGACGGTGTAAAGTCGTGTAAGATAAAAGACATTCACTAAATAAAGCGACGAAGTAAAGTCGTATTAAAGACTATAGTAAAATGTAAATAGACTTACTGTTCAACGACGAAAGAGTAAAGACAGTTCCTGAGATAAAGCGAAAGAGTAAGGTCATGTAAATAACATAGTACAAATGTAAATAGATAGTTAAGTTGGTTGGTGAATGGAATACAGCGAAAGTATTAAAAAGGTTATAAATTGTAAAAGTGTATACGTTTATAAAGAACCTTTTAAAGTTTATTTACGTGCTAAATAAGCAAGATAATAAATCTTCGATTAAAACTATTGATTGGTGTTTTATTTATTTAAACACAAAAGCAAATACAAGTTCTTCGAAAAAGGAATATAGTACCCGTTATTAAAATAAAGCAAAAGTGAGTTACCAAAACCAAGAGTGTGGATGGTGTTATGTGGGAAAGCCATGCAAAAGGAAGGAAGTCAACCGGAATTGGAAATCGGCACTGAGACAACATAAGTGACTTGCACTGCCAATTGGTTTTGGAAAGAGGACATCTATAGAAAAAGGAAGAAGCATCGCTTTATAAAAAGGTAGGAAGTTATTTCCTTTGGTATCTGATGAAGAAAAGACTATCGTTTGTGAGGTGTAATTAAGTGGTTTGAACAATTTAGCCATTAAACTTAATTTAGATTTCAATTTTAAAAAGTGTTTTCAATTTTAATTTGTATATTTTTTAATACCACAAGAATCCACATTCACCCTGAGATGAGTCTTTATTAAATTTAATTCTGTTATGTTAATTTATTTAACTGGCGCCCAACTCTCTTACGTAAGCTTGAGTTAGTCAAGAACTAACGTAACATTAATTTTATATAACCATTGCATTATTAAATCTATTAAAAGGTATTTTCAAATCATATTAGAATTTATAAAAGAGGGAAGTTGAAAAGCATTTCCAAAGTACACAGTCTTTAAAAAAATTAATTTATTTATAAATCAATTATCTACAATCTAACAGTAATTATTCGTTATTTGTAAGTATTTAATAAGTGAATATAAAAATAATATTTTATTTTTAATTAGCCGAATTCAACGCATATATTTTTATTTTGCTAGCCGAGGTGGGGCAAAAGAAAATCAAAATTATTCTGTTTATGCCAATTCATCGCAATATATATATATATATATATATATATATATATATATATATATATATATATATATATATATATATGTATATATATATATATATATATATATATATATATATATATATATTACTTTACCACTTTTCCGGGTTTCACTCCGCGTATTCACTATTCGGCTCCTAGAGGAACCAGACAATGGTTGACGACGTTTCGGCAAGATCACACTTGCCATCTTCAGGTCACTTCTAACTTCCTTCTGCTTCGCGTGGTTACACGATGTAGACTACAGTCTACCAAATGCCTCTATCAAATGCCTTTGCGAAATCTGTATAAACTGCATCCATTTGGAAATTGCTGTTAATGGTGTCCATAACTTCTTGAGTAAAAAGAACCAAATTAGTGCATGTTGATCGCTTTGGCATAAAACCATGTTGATGCAGTGATATATATTGTTTTACATGATTAAAGATGACATCATATAAAATTGATTCAAAAATCTTTGCCGGTACTGAAAAAGTGCAACAGGTCTATAGTTCAGTAGGTCCGACATCACATCGACTCCCTGATTTAAAGACTGGGCAGACTTTGGTTAGTTTCCATTGTACAGGAAAAGTGTTAGATGATAATATTTTGTTATATATGCTGACTAACGGTCTTATAAAGTAATCTGCACAGGCTTTAAACAGGTAGGGGGGCAACCCATCAGGTCCAACCGATCGCTTAGGTTTCAATCGCTTTAAAGCCTTTGTTTACATTTGTAAATATATTTTCTTTCCTTTTGACTTTTCTTTTCTGAGTTTAATTTTTGTTTTTAAATAAAGGTTTCATGTTTTTCAATTAACGTATGTGTTTAATTGATGCTAATACAATCATACAGCAATATTCTCTTTCCAGTTCAGACAACAGTTACAGGTGTCCAGTTTGCAGAAGCTTAAGTGCTTATAATTTACGTTTATATTTTATGTCACTGTCAATTCTTGTTTCCAGGTATAAAAGATATAAGAGTCTCGAAAGTAAAATAATTTATGTTCCACCGAATAAACCTGAGCTAGTTAAAGGGAGGTAAAGAATATATGTGCGATAATATTTTTATTTTTTATTTGGGGATCAGCGCAATATATATATATATATATATATATATATATATATATATATATATATATATATATATATATATATATATATATATCCATAACAGAATTTACTCATATAATTGTTTTTTAATCCATAGTTTGCTTATGATTTATATAGCTATGAATCTTGACTGCTTCTCGTTTCAATTGGATTACATTTACACTAGCGCATGCATGATGTAAAGGCGAAGTGTCGTTAAAGTATCATGAAGATTCGACACTTCTCACGCCATATTGTTTCGACTCTCAAGTGTCTTGACAATCGGGTAGTATCGAGACCCATCACTAGTATTTAAGGGTTCAATATTCTGACGAACTGTGCATTCTGCATTGGCAGCAGAATTGGTGAAAACTGTCATTGATGCTTTGAAGAAGCAGAACACGTTTGACGATACGATCGCTTGGAAGACTTCAACACATTTCACATTTGTGGCTAACCGAGTATTTTTCATTCGTCATAGTATTACGTTCCGTCAGCAGATAATCCGGCTGATAGTGCCTCACGCAGACTTTTACCCTCGCAATTGCAAATCATAGTTTGCAGTGGTTGGGACCTTCATGGCGCTCTTGTCTCTCAGACTCGTAGCTACAACAACCTTCATTTGCAAGTTTTTTCCGCAAGAGGAACGTAAAATTGTATTGACAGTTGCTAATGAATCCCATATGATGATCTAATAATTATTCTAAATAAATAGATTATAAAAAAAAGTGGGGTGGCAGGGCTCTCTAAGGTAAGATTTTCCCGGGCCCTAGAATTGACCCAGCACGCGCCTGAGTGTTACACATGATGATACATTGATGCAAGGCAGATTAATTAACACATGATTAGATTGGTAGCCCTGGCGCTCACATGCCACCTCCTTCCGATTTGACCCCTAATATCTCGTTAATGGTAGTAATGTCGGTTTTAGAGCTTAGGTACTACCTACAAGCATTTGACTGATCTACTTACAATATCAAAAGGTCACCAGGCGGGATTAGCTGTCAAACTTTGAACTCTTATATATTTCCACCCCTATTCTGGTGTTAGCTTTCTAACATGGGTGTTAGCTATAGACTATCTAGTGCTAGGTTTTGAAAGAAATAGAACAAATTGTCGGGTCTGGCGTTAACTTAGCCCCCCCCCAAATTCACCCTTAAATATCACGCGAATGGCATTAGTGCCGGCTTTGGGATTTAAGTGCTAGCCAGTGCTAGCTACAATCATTTGATTCATCTACTTGCAATGTACAAAAGGTCAGGGGGGGAGGAAGCTAGCTGACAAAATTTGAACCCTTATATTTCCGCCCCCTATTGTGGTGCTAGATTTCAAACATAGGTGCTAGTTGTAGGCTATCTAGTGCTAGGTTTTGAAATAAATAGAACAAATTGGCGGGTCTGGCGTTAACTTAGCCCCCCCCCCCGGCAAAGGCATCCTAAAATATATCTCTGGAACGATAATAGTGCTAGCTTTAAAATTTGGGTGCTAGTTAAGAAGACGTAAGTACTAAGTTTTGGCAAAATTTATGAACTGGGGGGGGGCAAGTTAACGGACCCCCTGATATCTGTGCTTCATCTTTATACACGATTAGATAAATAATAAGTTTGTTTGTTTGTCTGCTCTAAACGTCCTCTTAGAACTTTTTGTTGTTTGTTTGTAACTAGATATAATGTAATAAGATAGAACACGCTCCAAAGTTGTTTGTTTGTAGAAAGGAAGTTGTTCTAGATGCAGTTAGAACATGTTCTTTCTGCTCGAACATAAACGTCCGAGCAAGTTAGAGGGCAAATAAACCAAACGTTACATAACCACTACATCGCTACATAGCCTCAGAAGAAATGTAAATCGTTATGTCAACTCGTAAGTACTGTGAACGTGATTGTTGTACTTTTTAAAAATGTTGGAATCCATATGATGGTTTAAACCGTTTGTTTGTAAAATTGTTCTAAACTGTTCAAACCCTGTTCTTAAAAGTTCAAAAGTGTTGTAGTGACGTCATTAAGAACATCTGAGAGCAGACAAACAAACAAACCTAATAAGTTACATGTAGTGTAGAAGTCTTTGCGTCAGTAGCGCGCCGGCGCCATAAACCTAACCGCATACCACAAATCCAGAAATAATTAAATTGTACAATCATCACATCACAGTACTAGATGCTTACTGATTGAATGTAAATGATAACAATTTCATCCTGTATTCGTTTGTAACTGGTAAAGGTAATTGCTTTTTATTACTAAGTGAAGTTTATTGTTTGGTTGTTATTATAGGTTGTAATAATTTTACAAATATTCAGACAATGAACCATTTTATTAAGGAGATAACTCCAATCAAAACTGAAGACGATACAAACATGGAATTGCAAATGAAAGAAGACTATAACATCAAAAATGGGTTTAAAAGTCAAACATATACCGAGTGTGGAGTGAAACCATTTGATAGCATCAATATTACAAAAATTCCCATGATGCAAATTACAAATATTCAAGCATGTGCATGGGACCACAAGGAGGTAACTGCAATCAAAACTGAAGGTGATACAAATGTAAAATCACAAATAATAGAACACTGTAATAACACCAACAATGGAATTAAAAGTGAAACATATACTATAGAGAATGAAGTGAAACTGTTCAGTGTTTCAGAAGCCCACATACAATTTAATACTGATGACAAACATCTACTTAATGTTAAAAATCCTATGCTCCCTCATAGTAGTAAAAAGTCATATAAATGTAATTTATGTTCTTCTAAATGCTTAATGAAGAGTTCTCTCAAAAGGCACATGCTTGTTCATAGTAACGAGAAACAATTTGAATGCAATCTATGTAATTCTAGATTTTCAAGAAAAGCTAGCCTCAAAAGGCACATACTCGTTCATAGTGGTGAGAAACCATTTAAGTGTAATTTATGTAATTACAAATGTTTAGAAAAATGTAGTCTCAACAGACACATTCGTTGTGTTCACCGGGGTGTGAAACCGCTATTGAAATTTGAATGCAGTTTATGCGATTATAAATGTTCATCAAAGAGTCGTCTAAAATCACACATGTATATTCATAGTGGTGAAAAGCCATTTGAATGTAACTTATGTGAATTTAAATGTTCAGATAAGTGCAGCCTTAATAGACACATGTTTACTCATAGTGGTGAAAAACCTTTTGAATGTAGTATATGTGGTTGTAAATATTCAGATAGCCGTAGCTTCAAAAGACATATACTCACACATAATGATGAATGTTGCATTTGTTTTTATAAATGTTCAGAGAAAGTTTTGTTAAGAAAACACATGCTTATTCATTATTGTGAAAAACTATTTGAATGTAATATATGTAATTACAAATCACCAGTAAAGACTAGTCTGAAAAATCACATGCTTACTCATAGTGGTGCAAAGCCATATGAATGTGATTTATGTGATTATAAATCTTCCTTAAAAAGTAGTCTTAAAAGGCACATGCTCATTCATAGTGGTGAAAAGCCATATGATTGTAATGCATGTGGTCGTAAATTTTCACAAAAGCTTAATGTTAAAAGGCATATGCTTACTCATTATGAATAATATACATGTTCAGAGAAAGGTTCTGTAACAAAGCACATGCTCTATCCTAGTTGTAAAAACCATGTGAATATAAAACGGTTTGGCTTTGAGTGTTTAAGATCTGTATAGTTTGCGAAAAAGTATCAAGTTATTTCTTACTATTGTTTAGTATCTACTACATTTCGTTATTGTTGTTGCTATACTTTGTTGTTTCACATTTATAAAACTTTGATTTTAAATCTAAAGTAAAAAATAAAGGGCTACTGATCAGTGTCGGAAAATTATAAATGCTGTTTTAAGATTTATGGAGAAAGAATGCGAGGTTGTTGAATCGATCATTTGTCTTTAATGTAATCAATAGTTTTTTTAATCAGTCATTGGAGAAGTGTACAGCAACAAGTGCCACTGTGTGGTTCAAAGTGAAACCTGCAAAGCAAGGCATTCAACAATGCGCAGCGACTTTTAGCTTTTTTAGTGCATGAAATGCACGAGGGAAGTGTTAAATGAACAACAACCAGCAGCACAGGGAAATTCACCAAGTGAGGAACAAAGGAACCCTCAATCCAGCCCACCCACTCATCCCACAACTGTGCTGTCGATTAAACGGAAATGCTCCTGCAACCCTGCACTCCACATTTAAAAAAATTGGTAAATTTCCTTGTACTGCTGGCTTAATTGTGAATTTGCCTGGTCTTGTTCCTGAATTGACGAATTTGCTTGGCTTTGTGTTTTCCATTTCTCCACCCATTTTCAGGTTCGAAGAACCGGTCTTATTGGCTAGTTAGATTTAAATTAGTTTTATTTCTTCGGAATAAATTTCGTCAATGATTAGGTGGAATTTATTTTAATGTGATATCTAGTCTTATAGTACACAAAATTAACAAATATTAACTATCTAGCTCCATCAATACTTTTTGAAATACTAGCAATACTAAAATAAAAAATTGTTAATTTTGGACGCCCAAATCAGAGCACCTTTAAAGATATTTTCTTCAAATTTTGTAGAGAAGAGTTGCAGGTCTGAGGATGCTAAATAAGAATATAAAGCTTTTGCATGCTAAAATCTGATCAGTTAAAAGAATTAGTAACTCTTGGTCTGATGGACGATGAAACGTATGGTAAAGCTGATTTTGCAAAAATTGATGGCCATGGTTTTTATACAGCGCCCAACTGACAAGAAGCCCCAGACAGCTGTAAAGGGCGTTTCCAAAAAAAGTTTCCGGTTTGGCAAGTAATATGATGTTATGATACGTTATCATAGGTACCACAAACCAAGAAATATATCGAACTGACTGTCTTCAAAAGCGGCTTTTACCTTTCCTGATGCAACACCAGACTCAATCTCTATTTTGACAAGACCTAGCTACGGCACACTATTCCAATATTGCAAAAGAGTGGTACAGGGGAGATAATGGTGTTGTGCTTGCAAAGGAGTAGAATCCCCCAAATTGTCTGGAATAAAGGCCAATACAGCAATACTAGTCTATCATACATGGAAAATTGAAGAAAAAAGCTCATGAGGTATCTACATTTCAAGATTCTTGCTCTAAGTGGATTTGGGCAGGTCAGGAAATTGACAACAACCTCGTGCAGAAGTTGATAAGTCAAGTTCATAAAATAAAAATATTACAGTTTTTAGGAGGTTGTATCTTATACAATAGAATTATTTTTTAATTTCAAAGCAATGCCTATGACTAAAATTGAATTAGTTTATTTCGAAATGATCAATTTAGAGGTACCCATATAAAATTTATAATGATACGATAGATAAAACTTTGAAGTACGGTATTAATTTTCTTCTCTGATGGCTTTGGGAGAAGATATAACTACTGCCAAGGTACCAGGTTTTAAATAATTGAATTCAACTGCATACTCTTATTACGTTGTATTGTAGCCATATTTTTGAAAAGTATGATCACTTGTATTCTTGCGCATACAGTTCTTGTTATTTAAAGCAGTTAACAATTCAAAGACTGCTGAAAAGGTTTATGTATGGTTTAGTATTGTTGATACTTTAACTGCTTATACCCTATATAGGAGCTGTCAAGGAGAAGAAAATGTTATTAGAGTTTTTAATTCTGCTTGTGTTGTAGAATACTGTACTGGAGAGTTTTACCTATTGAATCATTACACCCTGTATTTACCACTAATGTTTAAAAACATTTCACATAAGTGAGTTCTGAAGGTGGCACCATGAAAAGGCAAACACAATGTAAATATAAGTAAATTAATTTATTTGCCTTAAATAAAATTATATTTTCTTATGGGGACTATTTAGTATTTGGGACTATTTCTTATGGATTCAACATTCCACGAGTGTAAGTGCAACAAATTTATAATTTGTAATTTTAGAAATGTCAATCAATGAGCCGACAGTATATTAATAAAGCCTAAATTATAGTTGTCTAAAAATCTATCTTTGATAATGGCATTTACTGTTGAAACAATTGTCAGGTTAAGAATTTAATAAAACTTTGAAAATTTTAACGAATATTTGTATTTATATTATATTAACAAAATGTTAGTAAACATATAAAAAAAGTATGAATTATTTCTATTCTTTAATATAATGGCCACCATCAGCCACCACTTACGTGAAATAGCGGAACAAGCACAGATTCTTCAGGTTCGGCTACCTCTGCTATGCTGAACGACCCTATCGACTCTAACGTGTTGTTAAGTAAAATGGAAAAAAATAAATAAAAATTGCTAGCAATTTTTGAAAAGTCTGAAGAATACTCTAGAACGCTTTAGGAAAAACGACGGGAAGCATTTGAAGAAAATTTTAGAAGGTTTAAGGAAGAATGACAGGAAGATTTCAGAAAGTCCAAAGAAGATTCTGCAAGGCTTAAGGAAGAATTATCGGAAAAATCCGAAGAGAATTGTAGAATGCTTAAGAAAGAATTAACTGGTAAACTTCAAAGCGCTGGCAGAATATTCTTAACAAGGAATTACTGCAGAATTCTAAAGTAATAGTCTTTCCTAATTTAATTATAGATGCAACTTCTAGTTCAAAAACAACTACAGAATAAAATTAATTTAGTTTCGGATAAAAAAAATGGCAACAATTGAATTACGTATTGAGATGATATTGATGGGGCTCTATTAATATTTATTGTTGGGAATAATAAACCCTCCAACACTTGATGAAAGATGAAAGGTTATAAATTCCAAAAAAAATTTAATGTTAAAATTCACAAATACAAAAAAATGGTAAATATTATATATATATTTTACACAAAATATACAAAAATTATTTACAAAGGTGCCACATGAATTATGTGCCTAATGTGTTACTAAACCTTAGTAAGAATCACATAAAAATATAGGATTTTTGCCAACTTATTTCCTTCATTTAAAACAATTTTTCAGGTTTTATTTAAGTTCAATTTAATTTTTGGTGACCAAAAAAATGTTCTTACAAGATGGCTATAGAAAGATGTTCTATTTTAATGCTCATCCTACCGTGAGCTAACAAGTTAAAGATTGTTTTAAATTTTTAGAACAAATATTGTTACCTTATTTTAATAAAAACAAATAGTTGTGATTTATCTCTAATATTTTCCCTTGTTTTACTAACAAAACTACTAGTAAGAAGGAAATTATTTAGTTTTAACTGGAGACTACTTGTCCTTAAGAGCACAATAGGAACTTATGATTCCTAAACTGCTTTTCGCACTATACTTCTCATTCAGATATTTCTTAAAATGTTCACATCCTACTAGAACCAATAAAGAGTAAAGTCTATGCTATCCCGCTTTTTCGCATTTGAGGAAAAAGTATTTTTCATGGAAAAAAATTTACAAGAAAAACAGAAAAATAGATTGATCTTTAAAAAATCCTAAAATATTAACTAAGCGTAATTTTGAGAAAAATAAAAAATTCGGCAGTAGCTTATTATTAATCATACTTTACTTTTTGTTCATTTTGATAGGTGAATTAATAAGACGAATAATTGGAAATCGATTTTCTTTAATTTCTTGTTATCAATGGTATCAAAAGAGGCCACTACATTTGCTAAATACCAAACTTGGTTCCACCTACTCTACAGGCATGCGCGCGATATTGTTTCGGAAGTGCATGTAACGCGGATCGGGTAATTTTTTTAAATAAAATTATGAAATATTTAATGTATTTCAACAATTCATTTTTAAAACATTTTTTCTGTGGAGGTGATTTAAATGATACTAAAAAATATAATAACTTCAGACTGAACGGTACGTAAAACTAACTAGAATGTTGCTTGAATGTATTATTAACGTGTCCTTATACAACATAACACGTTATATGATTATTAAAACGCGTCGATTTAACATGAATTCAATATTTACTAACTTTACACTGATTCTTTAAACCAATGTAATGTGCAAATGAGAGAACTCTAACATTAAACTTTATTCTCAATAAGTTGTACCGAAATATTATTAATTCTCCTTATTAACTGAATTAATTCTGCAATAACGTAATCAGCAATACTGAACACTAGCAAACATTCATAGCAATTCTTATATTAATGATATAATAATAATAATAAAAAACATCCACGCCAGCCCAATGGCCGACGCGGGACTTGAGGCGAAAGGCCCCTAGCTCTGGTAAACTGGCCTGCAGGGATGCGAAAACTACATGAATTCTACAAATTTAAGAGAAGTTTTTTTTAAACGGTCTAAACAAACCAAACTTAACGACATTTTTAATCAATGGGAAAATAACCGGAAATCGAAGCTCTACAGGAAGTGACAAGCTATAAAATCAGACACCTAGACACATGAGACTGTCAATATTTAAAAAATTATTTTGGCCACTCTGTATAAAAAACTTTAGCTATAACATTTGCATAGAATTAATTGATCCTAGCTAAATACCCGGCTAATTTTAAAAAAAAGTCGTCAAACGATTGCGTAGATATTGAAATTTAAATGAACGGTTGATACTACCTAAAAATATTTAGAAAAATCATAAATTGTTTGTTGTAAGAGATAAATTTGGTTCAAAAAATAAATTATAAGATAAACCACATAAACTCATTATAGCTTAATATAGCAGATAATTACACTAATTAATAATAATAATCTTGCTAATTAAGTAACTATACAATTATTTATTTAAATATAAATGATGTTTTCATTTGTGTAAAAATTTGAAAAATATTTACCAATGCCACAGCTTATACAGAGTGTTTAACGTTCTTCCAGTTTGATCACCTATTATATGTTACCTATGTTACGACTAAAGAAACCTGAATCATATTCATGATCATCTTTAACTAGAAACTTTAAAAAAAATACTGAAAATTAATTATATCGTTTTTTCCGTGAGGAACAGTGATTTCCAAATCGGTTACCAAATTGCTTCCAATATTATTCTATGGAAGTAATATTAAGATATTTCTAAAAAGTATATTTAGCAACACAAAACCTAGAAACATCGAAATTCTGACGCTAGAAATGCTGATTTCGCGATGTCTACGTCATGTCATGTCGACAAATTCTAATAATTTAAAAAATTATAAAGGAAATTATAACAAAATCTACACAGGATCTTTCAGACTAGTAGTCCGAGATCGCGGCAGACCATGAACTACAAGAACTTTGCACTTTTAAGAAGGTGTGTTGGATCGTGTTGAGGAACATGCAGGTGAGAGTACTCGAAGGATTGCATTGGCGGAAGGTGTCGATCATATGACTGTGTGAACAGGGCAGATTTTAAGAACCAATCAACTGTATCCGTAGCACGTGCAAAGAATACAGGAACTTAGTGAGAATGACTTCCTACCACGAGAATCTTATTCTGCGTGGTTGTTAAAAACATGCGCCACCGATCTTCTCTATTTGCCATCTGTGCTCTTTACTGATGAAGCTGGCTTTAAAAGGGATGGTATCGTCATTTTTCACAATTTACATCAGTGGCAAGATAAAAACCTTAATGCAATTTTTATTAAATGTTGGGTAGGAATTATCAACGACTTCTTGATTGGTCTTTTTGTACTACCGGGACGACTTTCTGGTCAGAATTATCGGTATTTCTTAGAAAATGACTTACCAGGTATACTGGCAGTTGTTCCACTAGATGTTAGAGGACGCATGTGGTTCATGCATGACGGTGCACAGGCCCACTTCAGTCACACAGCACGCGAATTTTTAAACGCAGTATATCCTGGAAGACGGATTGGTCGTGGCGGACCTGTAGCGTGGCCTATACGGTCTTCCGATCTAAATCCTCTCGATTTTTACGTCTGAGGACATCTAAAATCTATGGTGTATTCTACTCCGGTTTAAGACATAAAGGATCTTCGAAATAAAGTGCGAAGTAAATGCCAGCATATTCGGACACACCAGGAATTTTTTAGCGCGTGAGGCAATCCATGATTCGACGAGTTCCGCAGTGTGTTGCTGCCCATGGGGGTCATTTCGAACATTTATTATGATTTCAATTAAACAGTTTTAGGACATATGTTTATATAAACTGTTTTCCTTATTTTTAGTCGTAGAAGCCGCCTGTGTATATCCTACCATTTTTGTTACACCCTGTGTATCTGGCCTTTCCCTGTATGTCTAATAAAATTTTATAGTTAATCATTACTTTGTGTTGTTAAATTACGGGAAAAAATAGATGGCTTACTTAGATTTATTTTATCAACAATTTTTGTCAGAAACTTCAATAACAAAATAATCGTTGTTACTAAGGTGATGAGGTCAATTTCGAAGAACTTGTATTACAAACATAACACATAAGTTTTTTTTTAACATTTGCGTAACACATTATGGGTATTTATAAGTTGAAATGAACAACCTTTAAAATTAGTCTAAACAATAAACTGGTTAGTGTGGGTTATGGTTTGTCGTTACAAAGTTGCAGTGAAGAATTAGATAAAACATGTAAGTTCTCTAGTACTGGTAAATAATTTGTAAAGACGTTAAACATTTTCGCGTTTTTTCTCTGATTTTTGTATCCATTTCCACCTTTTTTTCCAGTATTCTTCAAGTGTAAGAAGAAATGTATGCAAATACATCTTCTTAATCTTCTTTACGGCAATAAGTTGCGTTTGTTCAATTAACGTTATCAACTTTTAATTATCTATACGCAACCTTTACAATCCTTTTGTTACTCAAACTTTTGTTTTGATATTTCCAATAATAAAGTGTATTTTTCTAGAATAATGAAGGTACTACTATTAGTTTTTGGATTATTCTGCCTATCCTTGGCAGGACACTCGAACGAAGGTCTAAGAGAATATAATTCATTTATTACTGATGTATATAAGGTAAGCAACGTTCTGATTTCTTGCCCCACCCCCCTACCCTCTCCAACCAACTATATTTTCTAACACCGATTTATTTCAATTACAGGAACTAAGAAAAAGTACAGGACACTTCATAGTAAGCCCTCTTTCGGCATATATCGTTCTTGCTCTTTCACACGCTGGTGCTCGAGGTCAAACAGCGCAAGAACTATTAACAGCCTTAGGTCTTCCAGAAGAGTCAGCAAAAGTTAACGAAATCTTCCAGACTACATTGTCTCAGTTACAAAGCAACGAAAACTTCAATCTCAGCACTGCAAATAAACTCTACGTCTCGGAAAAGGATGGATTTAAAATCAGTAAACAATTCGAGGATGTAGCCGTTAATGTTTTTGACGCTGAAGTACAAACCATTGATTTCGTGAAAAATGAAGACGCTGCTGCTGAGATCAATCAATGGGTTGAGGATAAAACTCATAACAAAATTAAAAAGTTAATAAATTCTGGTTTATTGGACTCAACAACCCGTATGGTACTTGTCAATGCTATATACTTTCAAGGACAATGGGAAAGAGAATTCAACAAACGCAATACTGTTAAACGGCCTTTCTATTCAAATAAATCTTTCAAGACTGGCGTTCAAACCGATATGATGTCTCAAACTAATCATTTTGACTATTTTGAAGATTCTGAAGTGAAAATTTTGAAAATGGATTATGTTGGAGGTGATGTTTCTATGATTATCGTTTTGCCTCATGATACAGAAGGTTTAGCTGCTACTGAAGAAAAACTTAAAGACTATTTGACTTCTTCTCAATACACCTTTAGTCATAAAAAAGTTGAAGTAATAATTCCAAAATTCAAAACTGAGACCGATATCAAGTTTAAACCTATTTTGAAAGCGGTAAGTATCTGTTGGTTTTGTGCAACCGTTTTATTCTTCTTTTTCTTGCATGTATTGTATTTAATGGATTTTTCTTTCGCAGATGGGAGTTGTAAGTGCTTTTTCAAATGATGCCGATTTTAGTGGCATTGGAGCTAATAAAGAAGAATTGAAAATTACTGAGGTAGTGCAAAAAGCTTTCATCGAGGTAGAAGAAAGTGGAACAGTAGCTGCAGCTGCAAGTGGAGGTAAATTATAAGATTTGCTTTTTGTTGCGTGGTAATAAGAAACAACCCTAAACAACTTTTTTTTAATCTGGCGGTATCTTAAGTGGCACTTTTTAAAATATAATTTGTTTGTTTTCCCAGTAATTTTAGGCAATTAAACGTGATGTTTTCTTGTGTTTACAGTAATCCAGGCGATTAAAACATCAGCACTCGTCGAGGAAGAAGAACCTAAATTGTTCCATGCCGATCATCCGTTCCTGTTCTATTTACGTTTTAATAAATTGAGTCTTAACTTATTTGTAGGAAGATATGCAGCACCTTAATCTTAAGAAAAAATAAAATATTTTGACATCTGCAATCGTTTTTATTACCACAACATACCTACTAACAAAAACATGTACCCACTAAAATCTTGGAGTTTTAAAAAGTTAAATCAATCTTATATGTTCCAATACTTCAAAACGATTAAAGATTGCAGCACTTAACTGTGTAAAATATCCCAAACAGCATCTAAGTAGCAGTAACTGAGATCGGAACTCTGATTGAGTAGTTGTTACGTACCTACAACTAAATTTATGACATTATAGGTTTAATTACTTCAGTTCGGAATATTTTAGTAATTATGTAGTTGTTTCTACTATTTATTGGAACTATGTAGATTCATTACTTCTGACTAACTTTTAAAGTATATGGAACGGTATTTCAACTTCAAAGTGGTATTATGATTGTAGCAGTAACTTGCCCGAAGCTACTTTAAAGTTTTTTAAACTTTAAAGTAACAGAACCTTGCAGTAGTATTGAAAGTAAGACTTACGTTTTTGCTACCCAGGAGAATCACTTTAAAGTGATTTTTCGTAAACTACTCCATCTCCATTTTTACTAAATTTTGTAATCTCCTTCGTTTTGAAAAACTTGAGATTCTATAACTTTAAATAATTCTATAACATCTGCTGACATGTGAACACGTACACTGCAGACTGTGGTATAGTGTATGTCACCATCTACTATGTCGACGTTGCGAACGACTGTCGGTTCACGGTCTGAATATCTATTATTAAATGCCTGTCAATTATTATCAGAATTTAAATTCTTTCTGTTTCTATTACGCGCTTGTATTTTCTTTTACTCTTAACAAAACTATTTACACTTTTTGATAAATCTAAACGTCAAATAATAAGTAAAATTCAAACAAAAGTGAAAAAGTTTATCACTTTCTTTATTGTCTTGCAAAATATAGTATTGATAGTATTAAGATTGAAATACCGCAAAAAATGTTAAACAATTCATTTTATGTCTCGACCACCGTTGCGGAGTAAAAAGCGAAAATCTTGAACTTGAAAACCATCAATTGAAAAGTGCTACTCCAAGTAACATATCAAGCTATTATAAACATTCGAAGAATATTACTTTTCATCCATAAAATAATCTCTTACAAACATTAAATGAATAATAATGCAATATTCGAATAATATATGCACTTTCTATGAATATATTTTATGAGAATATACAATATCGTATTATTCGAATATAAAAATTAAAATATATGAATATCTGCGACTATTCTATGTACATTTCGAGAACATTACGCATGAATATTCTTAACAGGTTTAAGAAATATTGTTAGAATGTATATTGTGATGTTATTATAATTTTATTTATCCACAATCACTATATAATAAGGTAATAATTGAACTCCTTGCCAACGTATAATGTGGTTTATAAAACTCTAGGGTTTCTATACATAAAACACATGGAATTATGATTGTTGAACACACTAGCAACCAGTAAAGCAAAGGTACTACGACAAATGGAACACGAATAATGATTTTCAAGGTAACATCCGCCGTCGCAGTAAAATGTCAAATAATTTTTTGATAAAATTCGGCAATTCAGATTCTAAATGAGTGTGATTGTGGATAAAACATTGTATTGCATACGGGTTTTAGATGCATTTTATTCACTTAAGAAAATTAAACGCTCGAGCAAGCTCTCGCGTTTAAACATTCTTGAGTGAATAAAATGCTATCTAAAACCCTTATACAATAAATTACTATTATTTACTTAATTGTTATTTATTGGTTTATGTTTAAAAGAAAACCTTTTAATCTCAGGGTCGCTCAAACTGTAGATATATATATATATATATATATATATATATATATATATATATATAAAATTAGAGATAAAAAATTAATCCTATATGGTGAAAAACGCAAATATTCATGAAAATATGGGGTACATGATCCTAATGGATTATAATTTATATTATATAATCGGAGAGACAGGAGAAGGTACAATCGGTTTATGTTATGCTCCCTCGTCGTCTTAACAGAATAATTATATTGTGCAGGGGTGAGCACTATCTTTTTCCCTGAGGTTATGTTTTAGTTCGAGTTTTTAAGCTTAGTTAACTTTACAATTGATGGCATAGATCCTTTATTTTCAAATAGTACCGACAACGATTGATCTCGCTGCTGGAGCAAAAACACCAGAATGATGTTGGCAGCATTGACTATCACTCTAGCTGGTATAGAAGCTTCAGTGGGAAAACTCCTGATACTGCTGCCTCTGGTAATGCTATGAAATAAAAACGTATCAAGATGATGCAGGAACTCAAAAGGATCATCTACCAGAACGTTTACTGTGCGAGAGTGGTAAAAAAATAAGAAACATATATAGAATGTATATCGTTTATTTTATCATATTACATATAAATAGCAGTACAATAAGATCATCTTACATAGTACAAATTAAATATTTATTTATTCTATGATTTTTCTCGTTTCAAGCTCTGCGATGACTGAAATTATTTCGTTTTTGTTTTCGAGACTGCTGCTATGAGCTTTCTTTGCGGCGTACAACAATTGTAGTCGATCCACTAGTTGATCAAGCGTCCTCTGACGTACCCAATCCGGTTTCATCTTGTTTAACTTTTTGGGAAGACTAACCTCAAAGTCTGTTATTCTGTATAAATTTGGCCTGATTACATTTTCGTATTTCCAATGTTTAACGCTTATTAGTCGACAGTTACTCCTATAGTCTTTCTTATGAGCATTAGTAAGTGAGATTATTTTCATATAGTTGTCGATATCTTCCTCTGTTGGACTAGGAGAGCTTATTCGTTTAAGCGTTAGTAAAGTAAACAGACCGGGTGTTCCATTGAAAAGTTTATTTTTAATTAAAATATTTTTTCTCTGAAACTGTACTCGTGAACAAGCAAATCGCCACTCATCGGTGTCATTATATAGACCGTATCTAGTTTTATCTACGTTTTTGTTTTCTCCGTTAGCTAATAATGCTTTATAATAGTTAGAGAATTCCTGCTAAATCTTTAAGTCAGAATCACATTCTTCTTCTTCTTCTTCAACAGATGTAACTGGAGTTCAAGTTTCGGTGAGAGATAAACGGTCCCCGGTCGAGGTTCAGTTTTATCACGATGAAAGTAGGCTAATTTATTACGTATAGCATTACGAGCGTTTATTATTTCATCATCATCATCGAGCCTTATTTTTTTATTTGTGTCACAGGGTTCATTGATATGCATACGTTTCAGACCCGCGTCTTTAATTATTACATCATTTCTAGGCTTTGTAAAAGCGAGTGAGGGAGGAGGGAGCACAATACTGGATGTTAATGAGTGCCAGTGGGTGAGAATGAGATCGTACGCTAGCGAGTTTAAACTAAGTAGTTTTGAACTTCTGAACTAACCGAACCGGTACTAAATATTATATTTGAACTAAAAAAAGTACATTAAAACTAAAGTGCATTTGAACTAAAAGTGTATTGAAACTAATAAGTGCATTTGGACTAAAAGTTAAATAAAAATAAATACTACATTTGAACTAACCTAACCTAAGCTAACCTAACCTAAACTAATTTGAACTAAACTTACCTGAGCTAACCTAAACTAAAAAGTCCAATTGAACTAAAACGTACATTTGAAATAAAATACATTAAACTTTAGAACTAATCTAGCCAAACCTAACCTAAACTAAATATTACATTTGAACTACAAAATTATATTTGAGTTACAAGTACATTTGAACTAAAACGCGCATTTGAACTAAAATATGCAATTGATTTAAAATGTGTAATTGAACTAAAAAGTGCATTTGAACTTATAAACCTGCTTTTGAACTAGATAGCATTTAAACTAACCTAACCTAAAATAAATATTACATTTGAACTGAAAAAGTACATTTGAACTAAAAAGTACATTTGAACTAGAAAGTGCATTTTAGCTAATATTAACATTTGAACCAAAAAGTGCGTTTAAATTAAAATGTGCAATTGAACTAAAAAGCGCATTTGAGCCAGAAAGTTAGTTTCTTTATTTTCATCATATATGATATTTTTGGTTCATTTGGACTAAAAACATGCTTTTGAACTAAAGTACATTTTAACTAACCTAACCTAAAATAAATACTACATTTGAATTAAGAAATTATATTTGAACTAGAAAATACAATTAGCTAAAAAGTGTATGAACTAGAAAGTGCATTTAAACTAAAAAGTGGATTTGAACTAAAATGTGGATTTGAACCAAAAAGTACAGTTGAAGTAAAACGGTGTGTTCCCACCCCCCCTCTTTCCTACGCTCCGTCCTTTCCTAAGCGCCCCATTTTTCCCCTTCGCTACTCTTTCCTTTCAGCTTCTCTTCCCCCCGGTCCCTATTTCTCCCTTTGTCTTTTATTCCTTCTCCGCCCCTCTTTTTTCCGCCACCCTTTGTTCCCCTTCGCCCTTTTATTTTCCTTCCCCTCTTCTCCTTGTCCTTCTTTTCCCTTTCCCTATCCGCCCTCTATCTCTTTTGACCCTGTCAACCCTTTCTTTCCATTTACAGCCTTCCCCTGTATTTCTCTCCGCAGATTCTTGTTCCTCTTTCTTTTTCTTTCCCTCCCGCCCATTCTCACCCTCCGGCCTTCGCCTCTCTGCTCTTCTGAATGAGAGGGTGGATCATTTCGAACCTAACCTAAACTAAATATTACATTTGAACCACAAAATTATATTTGAATTAAAAGTACATTTGAACTAAAACGCGCATTTGAACTAAAATGTACATTGAATTAAGATGTGTGCAATTTGTATTAGAACTAAAATTTAGCCCTTCTCTACCCCGATCCTTTACCGCCACCACTCTCACACTCTCACCCTCCCACATTCTCTGCCTCCGTCTTTTCTTAGCTTTCTCCCCTCGCCCCCTTTCCCCTTTCTTTTCTTTCCCCTCATCACTTCCCTTTCTCACTCCCTGTCCCTAAGCCCCTTTTTTCCTCCCTCTGTCCGTCGCACTCTCACTCTCTGACACCCGTTTCATCGCTGCGGTTCGATTTTTTTTCCTATCACATATATCTCCTACACTCCTCCCTGCCTACAGCCCGGACCTGGACTAATGAAGAAAGGGAGACCGGGGCCGGAACCTGGCCGACTTAAAAAGCGGAGTAAATTAGAATGCTACTGTTGTGATAGTAACGTACAAGTGATTTGTCCAACTCTTGAACTCCCTCGCATGAGTAAATTCTGCTTCTTGCGTTGATAACTCTGAAAAAACCTTAACATCTACAAAACAATTCGTTTGCATCTGCACTCTCCTGCAAAGACCCTCAACGGCAACTTTTTCCGCTTGTCTTTCCAACACGAACATTTTAATCTTACTTGGAGGCAGTGTTGCCAACCTCGCCGAACACTTTATCGGTAGATCACCTCGGGACTTTTCGGTAGATCACGACAGAAATCGGTAGATTTAAATTTTCAAACTTATAATACCTAAAAGTAATTTAGGTTTTGATTTAATTACTAGATGATAATTTTTTGATTGAAGAAAAAAAATACAGAACATTTTGAATATATTTATTACAAAATAATTATAAATTATAAGAAAAAAAGTCAAACAAAAATAACATATTCAAACAAGTAACAAAACTAAAAAAGTCAAAAGATACTTAACATAAACTGGTACATATAAAATATGTATGATATGTAATAATATGTAATATATAGGTTCTTAAATAATATTAATTACAATATTTTGGTATTTTATTTAGAAAAAAATCAAACTTCTTGTGTATCTGCTTTGGATTCGTACAAATTAGCTTTGGTCATATTATTAATCATTTTTTTATTAATATGAAAGTCAAAACAGTTTTGATGACCCAAATATTCTTTAGTGTGCAATAGTCCAGAGATAGTGGCAGTCAAGAGTTTATTTCTCTGCTTTGTTTTCATTAAATTTATCGATGAAAAAATTCTTTCTACGTTGGCGGATGAGTGTGGCAAACAGAGCAAATTAAACACAAAATTTGAAAGTGAACTGAACATTGGCGTACCGTCTCCAAACTTTGCTTCATTTACTTGTTGCCAAAATGCCTGAATTTCATCGGAAAAGGTTTTAACTTTATCGCAGTTTCGTAATAACCGCCATTCTGTATCAACTTGTTGCAAATCAGTGGTAATTAGGTGAGGAAATAGATTAGCCGTGTCTGAAATGGACGGAACAGATCCCGCTTTTACTGTTTGTGGATCTAAAAAATTTAAATTTTCCAAAATGTTATTATTCAAAGGAAAACGTAGTAAAATTTGACTGCAACTTTCTATATAAAACTGTAAACATCGCAACCTAAAGAAATTCAGCTGCTCATCAGTAAATTCACCTTCACTTATAGTTTTAGCGACATTGGCACCAAAATACATCGTTTCAACAGTTAAATAATTTTGAGGATTTTTAAAATTAATATGTTTAATATCTGTATTTTGTAGATAATTTCTATCTATGAAACAATCATATATAGCTTTTAATACATTACACACATTTTTATACACAACATGAAGTTTTGGGCTTTCCGATTGCATCTCTTTGTTAAGGTTGGTAAAAAAAGGCAATACAAATTCTAAAAATTGCAAAAATAATTTTGTAACAGGATTATTCAATTTAGACAAAATATTTTCTGCTGCCAATAGGTCATTGCGACTTACGGCATCAGTAAAATAAAGACGTAGGGGATTATATTGTTCTAATATTCTCGATACCACACTAACGACAGAAAGCCAACGAGTCTGAGCAGGATGTAAAATTTTATGAACTTTTACTTCACAAAAATTTTGAAACTCTTGGAATTCCGAAATTCTTTGCGGACTTGAACCAAAATAATTATAAATGTCTCTGGTTAAGTCTTCTATATAACGAGGTAATTTTTGACATGCATAGGATGCGCATAAATGAAAGGAGTGACAAATACACTTCATAATATATAATGCTGGAACATCATTTTTTAATAAAGTCATCAATGAATTATGTTGTCCCATCATTACATTTGCCCCATCTGAAGCAAACCCAATCAAATTTTCTTTATAAGGAATTTGTCTCTCCTCGAATAAAGTAACAATATGATTATACAAAGTGAGTGCGTTTGCTTCAGAAAGTTTAATTAAACCTAAGAAGTGATCTGAAACGTTATTGTTCCACATGGTTATTACCACCAAGCACAGGTGTTTGGTCGTGCTTCTGTCTGTAGATTCATCTACTATTAAAGAAAATTTATTACCTCGCAGATGACTACAGAGTGCGTCTTTTCTCTCGCGTCCCAAAACGTTTTGGACGATGGCAGTAGTTTTTGTTCTTCCGGAGTTCAAACCTTTTGCAATTTTTGAGTCATGGCAAACGGTTCCTATTAATTTAACCAAGTGGTCCATCATTAAAAACTGCAAGTTGTGTTCAGCAACAAATGCGGCTAACCGCATTTCACCTAAGAAAAAGAAATTATTTAGTTACATATCTATCACAATTATTTTTGTTCCATAAAATTAAGTTATTTACCTTTCTTAATTTCTTCTTCTAATATTCTCTCATCGCTACCTTCAGTCATAAATGATGTTAATCTTGTCTGCTGAGACATTGATTTAATTTTCGTTTGGTGTTGTTTTGAAACACTGTGCTTCAGCAATGCATCTTTACCACTTGATACATTGATATGTTTGTCACAGCAATTGCATTTGGCAAACATTTCTCCTTTTCGACTCTTCTTTAACCATCTTTTAAACTCAGCTAATTTTTCCCATGCTTCCTTATACGATTGACCATATTTCTTTTTTTTAATGGACGTATACCGGCACTTGTGCCTTCACCACCGCTATTTTCTTCATTAGAATCACTCATTTTAAAGAAAAAAATGTTCTGAGAGACTTTAACTCTAAGTAAATCAAACGGGAAAATGACGCTCGAAGCTACTTGCTCTCTTTTATAACCTCGGGTGACAAATTTTATTCGGTACTTTACCGAATTTCGACTTGAATATTTGAAAAAAGTCCCGCGACAATCACGTTAAAAACTGTAAAAGTTGGTAAAACACACAACTGTCCTTACCGTTTTTATTCAACTTTTCTATTCATTACTAGAGGGCGCAGCATTTAGTTAAGCAATTGCGGTCTGATTTGAAAATTTCTCAGACAAATTCAAAAATTAAAAATAAATTCATTCTAAATTTTGCCGTTTTTCGGTAAAATGTTAGTGTCGTTCGGTAGATCGGTAGAGAAGTTTAAAAAACGGTAGATCTACCGAAAAATCGGTAGGGTTGGCAACACTGCTTGGAGGTGGATACGCTAAGCTTCAGTGCAGAGTGCAAGACCACACCCGCGCGGGTTTTAATAATAATTAAAATCAAATTCGAAAAATAATAAATAGCAATTAGTGAATAATACAATTTAAGAAAATGTAAACGAGAGTGGGATTCGAATGAGCGATTTCTGATTCTGGTATCTTAATACCTACACTCTCTACCCTCTAGACTACGCAATTTTTTTCATAAAATTGAATATTTTTTGACGATTCATTTTAGCAGTTCTCTGCTTTCGATTAATACCAAAATTTTCACTTACATTTGCAAGGGTGTAAGTTTAGGAAAAAGAGAAAATTCTATTGGGCTTTCTATAATTATTATCGTTTACAAAAACCAGACTTTATAATTAAAAATGAAGTATGTTTGATTTTGTAATCTCTAAATTAAGATATAAACGGTTGTTAAATTATTATTATTCACATTTACATATACCAGTTACAAAGCCGACAATTATCGTAATTAAGACACAATTAAAGTAATCAACAAAAATTTAAATAATTTCTAAGAAACAATAACACTAAGATGTTTTTGAGGAAAATTTTAATCAAAATTCAAGGAGATACATTCCAGATTTTAAATAAAAAGAAAGGGTGATGGTATTTAATAATACAAGAATATTGTAGGGATAGTATGGATGAGTCAGCTATAATCATTGTTGATGAGGTATCTTGCACATTGACTTTTCTTTATGAATATAACGTCATATGAATCATCCTTGGGTTTGCCACGAACTAAAAAAAAGGAAATTGTATTAGATTAACAAATAAAATAATCATAAGATGTTTTGACAAAAAAGATAAAACTTAGACACCATAGAAGCAAACAATTATTGATAACATCACCATATTGATAAAAGATAAAGGATGAGTAAAAAATATTAATAATCGTTTCCTTGAGAAGAATATAAACAAGAAAAATTGAAAGATAAAAATTTTTGAAAGAAAAGTTTTGATAAAGAAATTTTAATGATAAAAGTTATGTATTAAATGTAAAATTAATGTTTATTGAAAAAAAATGTGTAAAATATAAATACTATTGTGGTTGTACAAGATTAATAACAAAAGGTTTGGAAATAAAATAATACTACTTACCTGTAAAGCATATCTTGTGTATTATTTATCAATATCATTAAGAAAATCGAGGAATAGGTATCTTAAAAATAAATCATATCTGGATTAACCTTCATGTGAGTTTTGGAGACGACATATCTAAAAGAAACATAAGGTAAAATTGGAATAAGTGGTAAGAAGAGCGGAACAAAAAAGGTAATCAAGTGATAATATGTGTGTGTTATAAAAGCAGAGTAAAAGTGTACATAGTTGGTTAAAAGAAAAAGCATCAGAAAAGAACCATATAAGCAAATCAAGAAGATAAAGTTTACTTACTCAAAATAGAACTTTTAGAAGAGTAGATAGTTTAATTAATAGCAACAACAATGTGTTTGGTAAGTCGCAAACCATGATTCTAAAATTTGCCTAATAGAGATAAAGGAAAGTTAGATAAAACTCATAAAGGAAAGTAATACTGTACCTGTCACACTAATAAATAAGAAAAAATATTTTAAGGTTAAAAGTAAATTTTGAATACTTAAGTCGAAAAGGGATCTAAGTGTGTGGAAGTTGTCACTTGTAACTGATGAAATTGACTCTGTTCATGAAGAGAGTGAACCCTGCTATTCATGATACAAAAATTGTGTCAAATAATTATTAAAAGCAATTAGGATTTGGATATAAAAAAAATAAATAAAAATCATTTTATTTAAACATTAATTACAATAATACATATTAAAATATTATAGTATACATATCTTTGAATATTCTATGTGCATTTCGAGAGCATTATGCATGGATATTCGTGACAGGTTTAAGAAATATTCTTAGAAAATATATGTTTTCTTGAGTAATAATTTCTAGTGAATATTCATAGAATATTATTTTCAGATGTACATCGAATATACATACTGAAATATTATATGAATATCTTTGAATATCCTATGTATATTTTAAGAACATTATGCATGAATATTTTTGATAGATTTAAGAAATATTCTTAGAATGTATGTTTTCTTGGAGAATAATTTCTATTTGATATTCATCTTTTTTATTGTTCAGCCAAAAATAATAATAATGAATACTCCAATGATTGCGGAAACAATTCGCTGTGCAACCCCCTTTAAATTTGTTACAAATCTTTAGATTTATTTTTGAAGCCAGTAAGGTTCTAATCCATTCAATCGTTGAAAACCAGGCCAATGCAATTATGGTTTACCCAAAGGAAACTCTCAAAAATAATTTGTTTATGGTGGAACCAAGCCCCAGGTTGAAAACCTTCAATAAACTAATTTAAATTAGATAATTACAAAAATAATTGATTGATTATCAACTTCTTAAAGTAAAGAGGAGATTAATATTATAGAAGTGTCTTATTAAACACAATAAATGATTAGTTTTTGTTAATGCGGTATTTACTGAGAACAAAGACAAACAAAGATTTTAGCTTCACCAAAGAATTTTCTTAAAACATGTGATAACTAGACTCAAAACAGTCAATAATCATCACTATAGAGTAAACTTCCACTAAATTTTCATGCAGCGATTGAAACCTCACAAAACAATCTTGTTACAATTTACAAAAAGGGCGCTTGTGTTGCATTTATTAATACTTGGTGAAGAAGCGTATTTCTTCTCAAAATAGACGCATTAAGCAAATATACGTTATCAGGCAAAAGTAATCTAATCATATAAAATAATTTAAAATCAGTTTGGGCATCAACAATTTTTTAGTCAAATTACCTAGCGTAACTGACGTGAGATTTTCTGGTACCAAATTAGTACCTTCCAAGTATTTAGGAACGTTTATAAATTTTAGATTTTACTAAGAAAAAAAAGTATAAATACCAGAACATTTTAATAAGCATATGATAGATATAATAGTCCATGAACTACATGTGTGTTTACGGCAATACGCTCGTCACAGTTTGAGAAAACAGCTGATCCAGCTATCAAGTGTGGATAACCTCAATGTTATGAGTAGATTAATCACTGTTTATGTGAATTACGTAACACGACTATCTCTTAATGATTGTTTATAATCATTTTTAATTAATGTATTTGTTTTTCTTCAAAGTATATCTTAATAATTAAACTTTTTAATTTTAGTTAAATTATCTCTAAATATGCAATCGGCAAATTAACTAATTTATTTGAGCTCTAGGGTTGACAAAATGTACAGTGAGAAAGGTAGAATTTAGTATGGATTATTTATAATGCAAATTAAAATGTCGCAACCCATTTTTAATTACCTACATTAAAGCTTTCATCAATTAGAAAACTTGGGCAATAGGTGATCGATTGGTATCCTCAAATAGTCAGTGTTTAACATGGAGGTGTATGAAGAATTAGAAGGTTTATTTATTTAGCCTAATCTAAAGGTTAAGTTAGTTTAGGTTAGATTAGGTTCTGTCCTAACCTAACTCAACCTAACCTACTGTGCTTTATTATTGAAGCATTTTTATCTTGGGCAAGTTTGAACTAACCAACTGCATAAATAGAACAGTCCAAATGCATCCGTACCTGTTTCTCCCAGGCGCAAAGTGTTGCCTAAACAGTATTTTTTTCCTAGCTGCTCCTATACACTTTAAATGGTGAAAAGCACCATTAAATTTACGTACAGTCGTACTGCAAAAGTACTGTAATTTAAATCTATTTATATAGATCATGTGTTAGTATATTATCATTCATCAAAAAGATTATTCGATATTTTTTAAGTTTTTCTTCATAGGCGGAGATGAAGTCGCCCATTATTGTCCATGTAATGTTGAATGCGTATTGCATTGTTGATTTTTTAAAATCTGCTTAGCAAATTTCATTAATTCATGGAGCACTTGCTATTGATATATTTTTAATATTTTACGGGTGGTATGTGGAGCAAATTCTAAGGCAATGTTATCTAATGGCCAAGCATTATTGTTAAAAAAATAAATAAATATAAAACACTTTGACGCTTCGTATTGACATTCGTTATCAATCTAATCTACTTTATTTTATAAGAAAACTATGGAAGAATCAAATTGTTACATCAAAAATTTAAAAAAATGGCAATACTGTCTAGCTGTCATATAATTGGCAAAATGTCTAACCTTACCATTTGTGATGTCAGACACTATTGGGACGTGCGACTAAATATAGATGACGTTGTACAGCAACAAGACTTAGAGGCACTGCATCTAGTTACCTAGGCCAGCTGGTCGACCAGAGTACCGCAAACCACCGCCATATTGGGGCAAACGAAGCACGATATTGTTCATTATTTGTTCTGTATTGAATTTAATCAAATCCACGTTTACTTTAAAAGGTTTTTCTTATTCTGAAAGATCAAACCTCTAATATGTCAAATACGTAAAACGTGGTTTTAATTTGCCCAATATTAAAAATCATCCTTCTCTACCCCAATTATTTATATAAACCACAGGCGGTGGTTTGCGTTACTCTGATCGACCAGCTGGCCTGGGTGACTAGATGTAGTGACTCTAACAAGATTAAACAAAAAACCGTTGATATGCGGTACATGCTTTAGTTATAAAGTTGTAACATAACCTTCAAAACTTCCAATGTAACAATTTTATCTTACCCGCACACGGCCTCTTCGATTTGAGTGGCAAACGTGAACGTCTCTTAACGGCCGTCCGCGTTTGTAGTTCCAGGTATTATTTCTGTTTTGGAGGGGTAGCCACAATACAAAACATTCAGGTTGCGTATTATCCAATACTTTAATATTATAAATATCGGAAACTTACTTTAAAAAGTGGGAGACAAAATTTAATAGGGCATCTTGCAACTAAACCTGACATTTCTAAAATATTTGGAAAGTAATAAACAAAATAATCATTGAAATGATAAATTGGATAATTTAGATAAATTGTAAAAGTTGATGTAGGCTAGAATACAAATAAATAATCACTGCCAATCATAAATAGTGTTACTTTTTATTTAGCTGATTCAAACATGTTGCCTATTTTCATATGGTAAAGTATAATGGAGTTCCCGGTCTTAAAGTCCGTTATCTTAGAGAAGGTGACAGGTACTCATCAATTCCTATGTTATTCTTATAAGAAGTTGATGACAAGCTGTACCATTCTCTAAGGAAATGGAGTTTAATAATACTAAAGTATTTGGTATCATCGATCTTTCTTTACGAATATTACATTGCTGCCCGGTTGCGAATTCTCAAAGTTGCTAAGAAATCATAACCTCTCATAAACTACGTGCTTTTATATTGAGTTAATTTATTTATTTAGTTATAAAAACTAAAAAGCGAAAAGGAAATTCAACAGAACAAAACAAACAAAGCTACCCAGTAAGCAGACTGACGTGATTTTAACGTCGATTATTATTGGTCAGTCTTTACGTCATTTTCACATTTGAAGTGACGTTATAATGATATTAATAAGACGGGTAAGTGTCACAGTCCAAAGACGTCATTTTACGACGTAAAAAAGACGTTGTTTTTTGACGTAAAGAAAACGTCATATAATAATTTAAATGGCGTTTTATTGATGTCTTAAGTACCTATTTATTTGTACTTCTGCAAATAAAACACCTTAATTTGAAAAAATAGATTTATTATTTAAAATTCTGAAACATTAATATTATCACTATTATTAATATTATTATACTTATATGGCGGCCATAAAACGCCTGCTGTTTTCGAAGTGTCGGCCAACACGTGTATACTTCCTCCGTCCTTTTCGATGAATTGTATGAAATGTCATCCTAATTTGTTTTACCAACACCGACGAGTTTTGGTTAAAATTTCCACAATTCTCGTATATGTAAAACGGATCTTACTTACATTTTTTAAGAAAATCTGTCGACGTCGTTGGGACGTAATAGCTCTACATTCGTCATACTGGTATGACGTCATTATAACGTTATAACTTGGCATTCGTCATCAGCGACCATACATGTCTAAAAAATAATGTAATTAAGACGGCACTCTGTTTACTGAGTATCTGTAGAAGAAAGTAAATCTCTTAAGTTAAAATAACAATTCAAAATATTTGTTCTAAAAGTTTCTTAACTGTTCTGGCAAATCAAATGTAACAAAATCAGTATTTAAAATTAATGAAACATGCAGTCGAGCGGTTAAAGGAATTCTTTTTCTTTGTAAAAATTGACGCCTTGAAAAAAGCTTTTTCATAACAAACTAAACGTAGTTTGGACAATATAGCTAGAATGTATCTATATCATTAATTAGAAATTATAAAAATAAAATTAAACAGTGCCAAACAAAACTTTTAAATTTAGTAACCTTATTATTAATTAGAATAATTAATACAGGACTCAACAGATGACGCCACTATACTAAAACTGTCAAAAACAGGAATTTTTCCAACGCGACCGGCCGTCTTAAGAGACGTTTGTCTCTCAAATCGAGATGCCATGTAAAGTAATCGCAAAATGAGAAAAGCCTGCTGACTAGATGAAACCCCATTCGGACTGATTTATTTTTTTAATAGAGGGATGTTTTGCTTGTCAAGTTATTTTATAGAGCGTTGGTCTTACATTAACCTTCGTCTTTCGTATAATAGTAATTAAAAACAATATTTGTTACACCACTACTGTGGTCAACAGGCTTTTCACATTTTGCTACTACTCTATCCTCATAATTAGATTCAATCAGGGATGTTATGTCTGTTACAATTGTAACAGATCTATTACATTAGCGAAGCATCTGTTACTCTAATTCTTATTTTTTCTCTTTTCCTACTTATTTATTCTTTGTCAAAACGTTTCAAAGCAAAATATATTAGACGACTGTAAAATAATATCATAAAAAGAGAAATTCGACAAACTTCACCAATGCACGCGGTCATTCTAGTTATCAATTATGTACTAGGAATCGCGAAATTGAAAACGGAATAACGTTTGTTAAAAAACACCGAAGAATCTTGATCTTTTATCATTTTGATTAATGTTGTTTATACATAGTGTTATGATATAGGGGTGATGGGTTTGGTAATATAATGTCAATAAAAAAATAATTTATTGTAGTGAATAATAAACCCTCCAAAACTTGATGATAGATGAAAGGTTATAAATTGCAAAATAAATCCAATATTGTTGAAATTCACAAACACAAGATCATGGTAAAACAATCTGAAAATATACACACCTAAATATCACTTAAACAACATTAATCATTTTGATTAATGTTGTTTATACATAGTGTTATGATATAGGGGTGATGGGTTTGGTAATATAATGTCAATAAAAAAATAATTTATTGTAGTGAATAATAAACCCTCCAAAACTTGATGATAGATGAAAGGTTATAAATTGCAAAATAAATCCAATATTGTTGAAATTCACAAACACAAGATCATGGTAAAACAATCTGAAAATATACACACCTAAATATCACTTACCTTTATCATTAACAAAAAAATTCTCCGGCTATAATTTCTAAACTGGACAACAAGTTCCATAAATGCAAGAGACGAAATCAGGCGGGTCGCTAATTAATTAGGAAGCTATTTAAATTAAATCTGTAAAACATTGTTGATGGACCAGACACAAATAAATTTCTTTTTAAACATTTAAATAGATAATTTTATTTATGAACACAGAAAAAAAATAAATATTTAAAATTCCATGAAGAAAAAAGAGAACAACTATTAAAATTCTAAATTAAAATTAATTAAACAAACATGAAAGAAAATCAAATTAAATCTCGGTGTCAAATAGATTTAACAAAATAAGAATTAAGAGACATTCTAATTCTCTTTGTCCTTTTTAATTCTTATCTGATCAATCTAACACTCTTAACTTACTATTAACAAAAAAATTAAAATTTGAAAATTATTTTAAAATTTTAAAATTATTTGGCGCCACACAAAAGGGTTAATCACCCTAACTTGAAGGTTAGCAGATTCCTGTTATAGTTGGTAAAGTCACCTGCTTATTTGTTGATAAGGTGAGCACATTTCCATACCATCCTTCAAATTGACTTTATTTGTGATTGTTGAAGATAATTATAATTATAAAGGTGAAACATGTATCTTCCATGACATGAGTACATAAAATAATTCGGCTATTTGAAACAAAATTTTTCCAAACATTTCTCCAAATAATAATAACAGTCTGAACACCAAATTTAAAAACTGCACTTTCATTTTATTTCACTTTTAGTTTACTTTGATTGTTCATTATAATTATTATTAATTAAATTATTAAAAACAAGATGACATTTGTCATAACTACACTTTATTGACATTTAAGTGACGTAAAGTTCACCAACATAACCTCGAAATCTAGTTTTCCTAGAAAACTAGTAGAAGAAGTTTTCCTAGTTAGGAACTAGATTAATTTAGTAAGTTACTAGAAACAAAACAATATCTTTCCCACCAAAAACCTATCTAACCAAGTTGTTGAAGAAGAATTAAATTAAATGTTTACATAAATGTTAAAAAACGAAAGATGAGAATTTTTCCTTTATTTTGGTACCTAACACAACTATAAAAATGCAAATTTAGAGTTAGGATTCATTGACAACCATTTTGAATTTTCTTACAAACATTACTTCACAAAAATTCAAATAAAAACATTTTAACAACTTCCTACATCTTTTTCTTATCATAAAATTAATCCTAAGATCCTATCAAACAAAAATTACATAAATTTTGACACTAAAATTATAAGTATAAACTAAATTTTAACATTCTAGCAGACCCTACAGAAACGTTACAATTTTAGGATTTCAAAAGCCTAAACCTTCTCTATAGAAAGTTTTCTACTTTAACATTCTAGTGTCAAATGCACCCTAGAACTTAGTTAACAATATTGCAGTAAGATATTTACTTAAAAATTGAAATAACATTGAAAAATATCCATCTACTATGGAAAATTATGAATCGTCAAAGAAATAGAATATTTTCTTGAAATTCAATAATAAAAACTGTAAGTAAAGTAATAAATACTTGTGTATACCTTCTTACCTATACCTTTAATAATTCTCAGGTGAAAACATGCCATAAAATGGCTTCAAAATCTCTAAGTTTGAAAAAATCAACCAACGACAGAAAATTGTTCATCTTAAAATTGAGTTTGTGAAATTTAATTGAAGAATCCGTTTAAAATTTATCCTTTTTCATCTCACAGTGTTGTAATGTGTATCCTCAACATATTTTATGCAAAGTTTTATTATTTTTTAACAAAAAAATTTTTAATTCTTCTTTGCCTTATCTTCTTCTTATCTTGGAAGATAGGCAACACATCGTGCATACATGTAATGCGGGATGTAACATGTAACAATAGCTTTTAATTTTTTCTATTATTTTATGCGATCTATACCCTAGTAGCACACAATATATCGTTAATATTTAAAAAATATAAATATAATATTATATGTTTTTTAAATGTTTAAAAGATTAGAGAAATAATTCTAAAATATTGAAAATAAAAAATGTATTTAGATATATATTGGTGTTTAATTTTTAATATTTTGAAACGAATATCAAACAAATATTTTATTATTATTATGTCGTAGGTAGATAAATATAAATATTATTAAAGTAATTATTAAATAATATATTAGCTAAATATTTAGGGAGATGTCGAAACGAATATTTATATAATATAATATACAGAATGGCACCCGATACGACGCGTTAGTTTTAAGGGGCGATATCAAAAGGAACAAAAAAGTCTGATACAACTTTGTTCTAGAACGTAGTACTTTTTCAGAAAAAAATAATAAAGTTGGAAACTTTAAATCATTTTGCTGCATTAATAATAGTATGTACTTTAATTATGGGGCTTTGTCGGCAGATGCATCTCACCTATCGCAACAACAAACCTGAATAACATTTTTTCTATTTTGCGTTTATAATAAAGCTGTTAAAGCACCCAAAACAGTGCGTTAATAGCTCATTTGAGTGCTTTAATAGCCCAACTTTTTCAAAGTTAGTAGCATTGGAAAAATAATTGAAAAAAACAGAAAATTGACAAAAACTTTACTCAATTTTCTATGTCAACCAATGAATTTTTAAACGTCACATCAGTGTTGTCAACTACCACAAAAATCCCTAAATTTTGAAATTGCGATTTTTTTTATTTAAAAAGGGAATAAAAGACTCAAAATAGAAAAAATAGCATAAAAAACTCGTTTCATAAGTCATTATTGCACTCGTCTTTTAGAAAATTCGCCGCAAACGGCTCGTTTTCTAAATTTGGACTCGTGCAATAAATTTTGCTTTATGAAACTCGTTCTTTAATGTACTATTATAGCATTTGTTTCCGCGTAAAATTAAATCTTTTTACAATAAAAATTCATTTTGCTCGATTAAGAAACGTGACAACCCTGTAAACTTATAAAAGTAATAAAATTTGCTCCACATTCGCACAAAATGCTGATGTAGGAAGTTTGTTGAACTTGCAATAAATCACGTTTTGTTTACAACCTTACAATTTAATGAAGAATATTTGGGTCAATACCTGATCACAGCTGTGTAAATAATACCTTTTTAGAGTGGAATAATGCCGAGTTTGTAGTTTGTTGAACTGAAAATAATTTGAATATTTTTATCTAATAACAGTTTTTAATGATGTAATAAAAGAATATCTTTTAATGTAATGTAATGTAATTAATTAATGTAATCAAAGAAGTTTGAAAATCTTAAGAAGTTTTAAAATCTAATTTAAATTACTAGGTTAAAGGATTTTGATGACGCCTTGTCTTGGCTACATTAACAAAATCTTTAATTTTATGGTAATTAGGTGCCTTAATCAATTTTTTTTACAAAAGATAGTATTTTTTAATATAAAAACAAATACTCAAGAAATTTTGAAAATATTCCGGAAATTAATAAATATAAAATGTAGGTCAGTTATTGTCTTATTTTTGCAGTTGGTTTGTTATGAATCAGCGTGTTTTTGAGCACGTACAAATTTTGTTTACGGAAGAACATTTTCTAAAACACACTAAAACAAGGTCAAGACCACAGATATCTGTGTCAAGGCCCACCTGTACAACGTGATTATACTGAAGCAAGGGTGCCAGATATGGCAATGGTTTTTTCTAAATTACTCGAAAGCTAATTACATTGAAATAGTATATTAAAGTATTAGTTTCATAAGACACGTTTTTAGCGCACGCGTCCGAGTTTAGAAAACGACCTGCGTAGCGGGGAGTTTTCTAATGAGGACAAACGAATACTTTATACCATTTTTTCTATTTGCGTTAGTTCGTTATTACGTTATTAAATAATTAAAAAAATTACTTAGTTTTAAATAAAATTTGTTAGGGATATTTTGGTAAGTAGCATAGCAGTTGGCAACACTAGAAATTATGCAATTTTGTTTTATACATAACCTTGCTTAACTTCAGGTAATCCGCGCGACGTAGAAATTCCCATTCTTATCTCATACACACAACGCCCGCTAAGCAGCAGGACCTCGTTCAAATTTGCCAGGTGTATTATACGTACTGTTGAAAATTATTATAAATTCAAAGTAGAATGTATGCCAATATATTTGTGACATAAATAATTGCTACTTAATGAATTAAAAACTTGGATGAAATAAGAATAATTATATTTCATTTCATAGAATAAACACCTTGTTGGTTAAAGAAATTAATGAGGTATAAATGCAATAGTATTTTCAGCAAAGAATGATTTTGTTAACTAGAATAATTATTCATTGGATTTTTTGGATATTATAACTTATAAGGTAAAGATATATGTATAATTTTATAAAATTTAATTTTATTAGGTTAAGTTTATCGTGACTTATTAATTGCAGATACACAACACAATGCATCCTTACGATGTCAGTATCAAAATTTTCAATTTCGTTAATAATAAAGTAAAAACTGTTACGCCCTTATTAAGGGGTCTATTCTGTAAGCATTGAGCGAACCGTTCACGAGCGGTTATCGTTGTTTGAAAGGTTTTTCGCTCTAAAGCTATTCTGTAAGCAAACAACCATCGTTATGCACTCGTTAGTGAACAGCGCATCCTTCGAGATCCAACCTTTCACTAACGGTGGCAGATTAGTCGACGTTAGCCAACGTTCGTGTTTATTTTTATAATTATAAAAGAAATTTTATATGTGAAATTGTTGTATTAATTTTATCAGAGTATGTTAAAATGGAAAGTAATTTATTTAATCTAATTGTAAATGAATTTGAAAGAATAGATATATGACGCTAATTAATCTAACCTCAAAAACTTGGTTGAGATGAATCAAGAATTATTAATAGCCGCTTATTAGGAGATAGTAGCAATTATATACTTTGAATAAATTGTTATTTCAGGTAGTACCTACCTCACCAGAGGTGGTCTTAGATCAGGTGAAAAACCACCTGTAATAAAAATTACAAAAGGATTCTTATTATTAAAAATAATCTCTTAAGAAGGTATAATAATAGTGATAGAATATATCTCAATGAAATGGGAGAAGAAAGATTTACTATTGCAGGTTGATACTTTTACTATTGTTGGGGTATTTTAAACATTTTCAGGAATTTATTTGTAAAATTTTCTTACTACATTTGAATAGGGTTCTAAAAAAATAAAAATAATTATAGGTACTCATATTTTTAAATTCTTGAAGTAATTGAGAATTTGTAAACAAAAACAAAACTTATGTGTTTCTTTTGTATTTTTTCACTTATGGGTATGCAATTAAAGTTGGTAAGTTTAGTTAAAACCTATATTTCAATCTTCGTCAGGGTTAGATCAACTTTAACATACAACCACTTTAAGTTGTCAATTAATGTATTAAGATTATTATATTAATACTAATAAACTCCTAACGAAAATCCAAAACGGATCGAAATATACATTTAAACTAAACTAACTTTAATTGCATACCCAAAAGTGAAACAACACATTAAATAAATAATTAATAAATAAATATTAGTTGTAATTAATTTATTTCATAAAAACCAATTCAAACAAGAACGATGTATTGTTGCCTTCTCAACTCTTTTGAAATCAATTCAAAACTGCGACATTTTTACAAAATTGGCGCGTTCTCCAGAAATAATAAATATGGCATGCGCAATATACGGTATACTTAAAAGGTGAAACTGTATCTATATTAACGGCAAAGATGTATTACCTTTTTAGAAAACGTTAGACAGTCGTTGAGAGTGCGCATAGCTCAACGGTTGGTGTTACAGAATAACCTATCTATCGATTCTCGTTGAAGCTGCCGCTGAGGAAGTCGCTAACGATCGCCGTTCACGAACGGCGCCATTCGTGAACGGTTAGTTACAGAATATATATATAATATATTATTATTCGGCGCATTTATGTAGCCTGCAATACTAGTTTCGCAAGCGTTGCATTCCAGTTATAAGAGTTCACTGCGTAAATAACATAAGTTTGACATTCTTTTTTGAGTATCGGTAGATGTTGTCAATTTTTGGATAAGTTCTTCATAACGTCGACCGTCGTCAGCGTCAAGGTTAGATTTCAAAAGGGATATATTTTAGGTTTGAATGAATTGAGTGATTGTAGGCTAGGATACAATAATAAATTCGTCTTTCTTCAGTTGTGTTTTCTAATAGTCTATAATGTTCGAGAAGCGTAGAATGTAAACGTTCTACTGTAGCATTCGATTGATGGTTATAGGGGGTGGTTACGTGTAATTTAATTTTGTGCAGTTCAGCAAAACTTTTTAGAGGTTGTTTATCGAATTCGCTGTCAACGACTAATATTTTCGGCGTGGTATAGGTTATAATAAAATGGAATAAGCGGTCTACAACATCTATGATGTTACTTAATTTTAAATAGTAGGTTTGATCAAATTTTGAAAAGCATCTTATGAAATTTGCAGGTATTTTCATTTGCTATAGACAGTATAAAATGGGAAAAGTCCTTATATAGAGAATCATTTGGAAAGAAGCAGTGATAATCTGTGGTAAACAATGTTCCAGTTAGTAATTCATGAAATTTATTATTTTGATTTTGTTGGTTAAAAACATATATTAATCTATTTCCATTAATAGTGGCTGAATGTATTTGTCGTGGTAAAATAGTTTGTATTCAGAAAGCATTGTAAATTGTAAGGGTTAGGATGAGGTTCTGGAGTTTTGATTATTTCAATGTTTATAGTATCATCATTAATTATCAAGGGGTGTATTAGCGGTAAACTAAATTTTTATTACGTATGGCGATGTTAAAATATATTATACAAATGCTTGAAGTTCAGAAAGTTTAAATAAATAGTTGTAGGTTGAAATTGGTCCTTTTTATGTTAAAATAAAAATTGTTTTATTGGGAAACGATTTCCAGGAAAGTTTTTCCATTGATGGTTCTAATAATTATTTTCAGGTATGGTTCGATTTAATTTCTATCATTTTTAAGTACCATAAAATTTATGAGTTTTATTTTAAAAGCAAAGTTGAAGAAGGTATTAATTTATGTATTACGTATGTTTATTATATGCATTTAAATATTCTTGGGTTAATACAGTTGTCTGAAATTGACATTTAGTTTTAGAAGTATTTATAAAATTGGGTAAATTAAATTGTTAAAATTATTTGAAAGAGTAAATTTGTTAATTGTAAAGTTTTATTTATTTTATCAAAGTAATCATTTGAATTTAATAATATCTTGCAGCAAGAATTATCAGTAAGTAACTTGAGATGAACAAACAGCTGGTCTCGTTTTAAAAATAGATTTCGCTGTAAGTGTGACTATGGAGGTCACGTTAGCGTAATATAAAGACTGCTCTATCTACTCTTATTATCGTTGCAATGTGTGCAATTTGAATTTTGCAAAGGGAATTTTGTTAATTGAAATCTCTTTAATAAAAGTATTTTAGTTTCGGTATTTAAATCGTGTTCAGTATTCTTTGCCTGTTAATAGTCATTTTAATCTACTTGAAATTTAGTTTGTCAGATGATTATTTTATTTTGGGTTTTAAATATGTAAACCGTCTATTATTTATTCTAAGAGGGATTATTTGTTTATTTTGATCTTGAAATTTTAGGTATTCCCTTAGTTGGTGGTTATTTCTTTTCAACCAGGTTTTGTTATAACTTGAATTTCTGTTGGTTTTTTTCTTAGTTTTATGCAAACCATTGTTACATTTTCTAGGATGCATTTTCCTTTTCGTTTTACGGAAACAGTTTTTGGGTGGTTTATTTATTGGGGTCTGTATGCTTTTAATCCGTTTTGATTTTGGGTCAAGTTTCGCTTCATAAGATTTGCGTTTTTTGGGTCTATTTCGTAAATTTTGATTTTTATAGCTGTCAAGGTTATTGATTTTGACTCGAATAGGTTTTGAAATAAAGATTTCTGTATCATTTAAATTTGATTGATCCTTCGGATTTGATTCTTGAGTTATCGTCGGGACAATGTTTTCCTATTTGGTTGAGTTAGAAAATTTGGAAAATGAAAAATATTTTCGAAGTCGTTATAATAAGCATTGTTTGAAGCTGATTTTTCTTGAACATTTTTATGTTGTTCCGACAGATTTTGTGAAGGAAAATTATTTTCACGTTGATTAAAACTAATATATGTTGGGTCAAATTGCGGAGTGAAGTTGTTTGAAGTATTTAAAATTTTGGGTTTCTTTGAAGCGGGATTTTCGAAATAGGATGGTTGTATTAATATAGTTTCTTTAAGAGATGGTTCGTTGAAAAAGAATGGTATTACGGTTTTTCCGTTTCGTTGGATATAATTTCTACGAAAATTGATTCTTGCTCCTAATTTCTTCAACAAGTCATTTCCAAGAATGCCAATGTAATTGGAATGAAAATTAAGAAGGTATGCTAAATGTTTTCCTTCTATTTTATCGAGCAAAAGGGAAATAGGAACTGTTGCTACTTGATTGTGATACGTTGTACCGTAAGAGGTTGTAATTTCAAAAGGATATTCAAAAATGGATTCGGGGTAATGTTTATAAACAAATTCGGGTGAAAGGATAGTTTTGCTACTCCCTGTGTCTAGTAAGAGTTTTTCATTTGTTTGGGGTATAATTATAAAGGGTGTAGATGATTTAGGGTTAAATGTAAAAGATTTTAATTGTTTTCCGAGGCTTCTTCGCGAAAATTTTCGTTAATTTCTTCTCCGTGGGTCTCATCGTAGTGGTCGTATTCAAAGTCAGTGTTAATTTGATTAACAGGTGGGATTTCTTCTTGAAATTCTGTTGAATATAATTCTTCAGAAATGAACGTTCGTGGTTGGATTTGGTCGACTAAAATTGGGTTGATTATTATTTCGATTGAAATTTGGTTTAGGGGGTCTCATGGATGTATTAGGATGTATCGGTCTCGGTTTAATGGTACTAGCTTGCATTGATTCTGACCGGTTTTGTGGTTGTAAATCTCTTTTGGGTGCAAACACATTAGGTCGGGAATTATTTCCAAACTGCTGAGTTACTGGATTAAATTTAAATTGATTTGTAGTATTAATATTTGGTTTGAATTGATGAGTGGGATTAAAATTAGGCTTAAATTGTGGCAATACGTTCTGGTATGATCGTGGTTTAAACTGAGGGGGTTGTAAAGTTGGTTGGGGTTTATTGAAATTGCTTAGGGGAACTGGTTGTGGTAAAAACTTAGGTTGTGAGTTATTTTGTTGTGTATTTTGAAAATATCGTATATCCAGTTCTTCTTTTATATAAGTTAAGGCTACTTCGAGCGATGTTGGTGCTCTACTGCGAAGGAAGCTTCCAAAAGGTTCGGAAAGTCCTCCTAAATAGGTTTTGAGAGCTAAATCTTTAGCATCTCGGGCTTGGTACTCTTTTATTTCTCGTATTTCCGAGCCTAGTGCAATTTTAGAATTTAGTATGGCTAATAAGGATCTAATTCGATTATAGAATTCTACGGGAGATTCTCGTGATAATTGTCTCATACGAGACAGACCGATCCGGATGTTCAGTTCCGATCGTTGGTCTCCAAAATTACTAAGAAGGGTGTCTTTTAAAGAATGCCATGAATCAAATACTTGTCCAGTTACGACCTCTAAGGCTGGGCCTTTTAAGCGGTTGCGTGCTGAGGAAAGTAAAAGTCTGTTGATATAAGCCGCTGGGTCGTGTGGTTGCCAAAATTGGCAGAAAATGTCTTCTACAGCTCGAATATATTCAGATAATTCGACGGGGTTTCCGTCATAGGTTGGAATTTCATTTAAAAGGCTTGTATGAAATCCAGGTGGGTAGCCTACACATTGTTGGACAATAGGGGCTGGTGTTACTTGGGGTTGTACTTGAGGTTGATTACCTTGTGCCATTGTAGTAAGGCTTTGCTTGCTGATCGATAATTTAGATGGACGTAAACTTATCGGTCGTGGTGCAGATCTTACAAAAGTTTTGTTAATCGGTAATTCAGTTTCACTATCTGATGACGTATCAGTATTAATCATGAAAACAATTAGTAAATCGTTTGCACTTTAAAAATAAATACTTAAAAATTCTATAAATTTGTTAACAAAGTTTGAAATATTCAAAAATGAGTTTTATGTTAGTAAGGACCTATTCAAGGTGCCTACCCATTGCTTGCAAGTGGGCTGGAAATTAAGTATCACTAATTGATACACCAATCCGTCTCGCTTACTACAAGCAACGTGATCTTAAATCTAAAGGTGCCTACCCATTGCTTGCAAGTGGGCTGGAAATTAAGTATCATCTTAAGTCTAAAGGGTTTAGTATGTATTAAACTTAAAATTAATAAATTGTTAATCTTGTTTGATATTTGTTTGCGCAATGCGCCTTTAACAATAATAATTGATAGTTAGTTTCTTACTCTATCTTCATTGTTGGCTTGAATTTTGCCGTTAAGATGACTCCAATAGTCAGGAATGACTCCAATAGTCAGGCTTCTGCAGCAGCTGTGCGTTCTTTGGGCGATGCTTGTCCCTTGGAAACGGCGATGCTACGTACAGGTGATGCTCTGGAAACGGCTACGGTCTCAGGCGATGTTTGTCCTTTGAATGGCTGGTTCCCAGATGCTGATTCGATAGGCAAATGAAGACTTAAAAGCCAAGGAACTCGACGGTGCTTTTAATTTTCGAAAAACGGTGTCTTGAGCTTTTTGCCTATCCTACCGACTGCGCCAATTAACGTTTCTTGTCGTAGAAGGGCGTTTTTAAAAATGGTACTTTATTTAAAAACGCAAAAGACGGAGCCCAAGTTACAAAATAAACACAGTTTATTGTTAAATACAATAGGATATTTATTCGTAGTGAATTTATACAATATGCACTTGCATAATCACTTAAATACTATTATACAATTTTAACTAAAGCTGGGAGTATTGCTTGAAAGAAGGTAAACATCAATTAACGTTTCTATCTTCCAAGCTTCGTTGTAGCTCAGTCTGGACTGTCCCATCAAGTGCTGGTCTTTATATACCCTTTCTGTGGGTGTGAAGTCCTCCAAGTGACCACACGTGGCCGTGGGCTGTGCCTACGTGATGATAGCATTCTACTTCCTCTAGGAATTCATAGAAAATGCATTAGATACAGTTCTGAGTATTGCAGCTGCTTGCTATGCACACACGTGGCCGTGGGTGTGATACTGCACCTGCTTCGTGGGCGCTCCGCTGCAAGGCGTTTATCTCGCATACATTTAATTAGGTCACACTTGGCTTGAATAATGATTAAATGTTAACTTGCGTTTGTAATACGTTTATTAACGTCTATCAGTAGGAGTCGTTAATGGCTATCTATAAAAGTACACTGTACTTTAATGAATTATAGGGTTATTTAGTTTTTAAGGGTTGGATGGGTAATGCGTGGAATTTGACAACTTCAAACTGCAAGTATCTGTCAAAATTGTCAACCTCCGATAAATTTTTAATTAATATCGTTGAATTGGTTCGATGTTTGTTGATTGTTACTTACATGAAATTTCACTTGAAGTTATGGTCTATTTTTACTTGAAAGAAGGTTAGGTTTTGGATATTCCTAATTAGTAACAGAAACAAGTCTCGTACCTACATCAAATCTGCTTGGACAAATCAGTAAGTCCAATTCATGTTTGTAATTTTATGGTACTATAAACAAGACACGTATCATCGATTTAATCATCTTTGCTTTTTTTCGCGAATTTCGGGCGAAGTGCAAATTAAGTTACAAAAGTAATAACTAATTTATTTGAAGTGACGAATGATGACAAATGATGATGACAAAAACTCAAGTGGGCGCCGAGTGTTACCAACTGTTACCGACTAACACAAAATTCTCTAGACGACCAAAATATTTTTTTTGTATTAAAATAAGAAAAAAGGAGGCGCAAATTAGAAAAAAATAGCATAAAATACTCGTTTTATAAGGGCATTGGCGCACTCATCCCATAGAAAAACTCGCCTGCTGCTCGTTTTCTAACTTGGGATTCGTACGCCAAATCAACTCTTATAAAACTTGTTCTCTAATATACTATATCAAGACTTTTTTGTTCCTTTTGATGTTTTCTATCACCCCTTAAAATTAACGCATTGTAACTGCTTCCAGCCTGTATGTGCTACTGGGGTATTTTTGTATTATATTGATCTTTTCTATAAAAAGATATTAATATAATAACTATATCTTTTTAGATTTATAATTTATTTTATTTATATTTTATTTTCCTTTTTTCAATAAATAAAACCGTGTTCCAACATTTTCCTCCTTTACCCCTAATTAATATTACAGGAATCTATTACAATTTTAAAGAAATCTGTTACATTTTTAACTTTAAAATTAGTACGAAAATCTGCCGTTCTATAACACCACTGGATGGATTCAATAATAGTCTGCTAGAATCACATTATAGGACATAGACTAGAATGTAGATCTATCTTTGGCGCGTCCGAATACAGAAGGAAATCTGCCAAAAAGTCATCTTTTTACTTTAAAATGAATGAATAATAACCATTTTTACCTGTTTTTGTGAAGTTTTTCAAATGAAAACCTCTTAGCACTTGATATTTCACTGTTTTAAATTTAATAGAATACTTTATTTGGTAAGTGTATCTTTTAAAAAAAGCATGTCCTATAGGGATCAGGATATCATATCATATAATTAATAAGCTATCTCTTTTTTTGTTGATTTTAACCTTGTTCGGTATTTCAGATCTGCTCACTCGAAGAGCTCTGTATGTTTCCATTGTTGTAAATAATTGTAACTAATGCAATCAAACTTTTAGGGCAAAAGAAGTAGAAATACTCAATACAGCATTTAATCACAACGTTATTGGTTATTAGAGACACCTTGTGAATACGACCCAATGTAACTATATTCTTTTATAATTGGTAAAGGCAGCTATATAAAATTGTAGTCACTTTGTTGTAGGTTGTAATAATTTTACAAATATTCAAACAATGGACCATATGGAAATAACTACAATCAAGACTGAAGCTGATACAAACACAGAATCACAGATGATCAAAGACTGTGCCATAAAAAATGAGATTAAAAGTGAAACATATTCTGAGAGTCAAGTGAAACTGTTCGATAACATCGGTTTTTCAGAAACACTCATAAAAACTAAGACTGATAGCCAACTTTACAAATTTGACAAATATCAACAAAGCCTTTCACAGGAACATCTTAACATTAAAGATGATAAACAATTTCTATGTAATATATGTGATTACAAATCGACAGTGAAAGATAAAGTTAAAATACACATGATCACTCATAATAGTAAAAAGTCATACGAATGTAATTTTTGTTCATATAATTGTTCAGAGAAAAGTTCTCTGAAAAGTCACATGATTGTTCACAATGAAAAACCATTTGAATGTAATTTATGTAATTCTAAATTTTCATGGAAAGGTAGCTATAAAAGACATATACTCACTCATAGTGGTGATAAACCTTTTGAATGTAATTTCTGTAATTTAAAATTGTCAGGGAAAAATAATCTTAAAAGACACCTACTTACTCACAGCGGTGAGAAACCATTTAAATGTAATTTATGCGATTATAAATGTTCAGTGAAAAGTCGTCTCAAAATTCACATGCTCACTCATAGTGGTGAAAAACCATTTGAATGCACTTTATGTGATAATAAGTATTCAGTGAAGAGTCGTCTCAAGACACACATGCTTACTCATAGTGGTAATAAGTCATATGGATGTAATTTATGTTCTTATAAATGTTCAAAGAAGAGTTGTCTTAAAAGTCATATGTTTGTTCATACTGTTGAAAAGCCATTTGAATGTAATATATGCAATTCTAAATTTTCATGGAAAGGTAGCTTCAACAGACACATGCTTACTCATAGTGACGAGAAATCATTTGAATGTAATTTATGTAATTATAAATTTTCAGGAAAAGGTAACCTCAAAAGACACCTGGTCACGCATAGTGGTGAGAAACCATTTGAATGCAATTTGTGTGATTACAAATGTTCAGTGAAGAGTCGTGTCAAGGTACACATGCTCACTCATAGTGGTGAGAAACCATTTGAATGCAATTTATGTGATAATAAATATTCATTGAAGAGTCGTCTCAAAACACACATACTCACTCATAGCAGTGAGAAACCATTTGAATGCAATTTATGTAATTATAGATGTTCAGCAAAGAGTCGTCTCAGAAGTCACATGCTTACTCATAACGGTGTGAAACTATATGAATGTAATTTATGTGAACACAAATCATCAGTGAAGGGTAATCTGAAAATGCATATGCTCATTCATAGTGGTGAAAAGCCATATGAATGTAATTTATGCAATCATAAATTCCCAGTAAAGAGTAGCCTTAATAGACATATGTTCACTCATAGTGGTGAAAAACCATATGAATGTAATATATGTTGTCGTAAATTTTCACTAAAGCGTAATGTTAAAAGACACATGCTAACTCATAATAAGGTGGATTTGGAAATTCAATCGGGTCAGCAATAACACTATTTCTGTATTTTTTTCCTTATGTTAATAACAACAACAGAAAAAGTATCCTGATCGATTCGATTTAATTTTCATTAACTCCTATATATCGTGAAATTCATATAAATGTAACATATCTTCACATAGGCATAATAACAACAAATACATACTTCTTCATAACAAGTCTGTTAATGTTAAGTAGGGTAAGTTCACCTAATTCCAGCCACCTCCAGTAGTCAGCCACATTGTCAAATAACAACCGAAAATAAGACTGTATTTTTAAATTGAAACATAATTTTTATAGTAGTCAGCCGCCTCTCCCGGCAATAAAAGTTTAATTGTCACAACTCCTAGCCCAGAAAATTTTAACATAAGGCTGCATGACTAGTGTTGTGTTTAAGTGGCTGTATTTTGGTAAGTAAAACATACAGTTTTGGCAAATTTTATGATTTTACACTTTCTATGCATTATATATAAGGCAAGCAGTTCCAGAAAATAATATTTACGTATATCTTTTAAAATCAGACATTAACCAATAGTCAGACGCCTATATACGTTAAGAGTGCTGGAGGGTTGAGTTTAGGGAATAAGGATTTCTGTATTCAGCCGCTGCTAAAAACAACATCTGATGTTCTCTTTTTCATTCAGGTAGCCTACACCATGAGTCGTTATAAATCTCACGAAATTCACAAATATCCAGAAGAAGTATTAAGTAGTGCTTTAAAAAAGCTCCAAGAAGATAATTTGGGCATAAAAGCAACCAGTAGGCAATATGCTGTACCTCGCAGAACATTACAAGATAGATTACATGGGTGTGATTCAGAAGGACCATGTAAGATGGGTCCAAGTACTGTGTTGGAAAAAAGAGGAGAGGGCATTTTAGAAGACTGGTTTGTTTTATTAGCTAAATGTGCATTTCCTCAAAAAAAGCGACCTCCTAACTACTGCGGAGCAAATAATAAAAAAATTCAATAGGAGAAGTCATTAATTTTGACATTAAGGCAAGTAGAAGAGCTTAATAAAGGAAAAGGCATTATTATTGAAGAATTAATCAGAAAATGGTTTGAGTAGATATGCAACAAGAGTTCGAGCCCAAAATCCCATGTTATTTCTTATGAAGGTCCAACGTAGTAATTTTCGGTCAATTTCAAGGTCATTCGCGGTCTAGCGCGTGACCTCACCCGCTCGCGTTATACGCGGACCAGCGTATACCACGAATACAGGTCAACTCTACATATCACATTATGATTGATGCAGTCATCCGGGGGATCATAACGATTTTATAATGATCTAATTAATTAAATTAATTTAATTCACGGTATCATTTGCATATCTCATCTCTCATACTAAGATCCTTCTTAAATGATGTATGCTTTCAAGGATGCCCCAGACATCGTTAAACTTGATTTCATCGAAAGGTTACTGTCAATCACCTGTCGGATTAGCACGGTCCAGCATGCGATATTACCACATATACGGATCAACTCTACATATTACATTATGATTGATGCAGTCATCCGGGGGATCATAACGATTTTATAATAAAGACATCTCGGCACTCTAGGGCTTCTTATTCTATAATACCTTCTAATTTTATATCGGAAATAATTGAAATTATTTCGTTTTCATTCAGACTGTTACCGGCTTCTTTTACTGCAAATAACAATCGTTTAGCTATCCAACTCCCCCGATAAAAATAAATATTTTTATAATAATAATTAATTAACATTTATATTGATAATGAATTCAAATAAATTCCTGAAAACACTCTAAATAGAATACGACTAACAAGGCCCGCATTTAACCGCTATTTTTCTCGTTTTAGGTTTAACTAGCTACATGTCGTACACTCTAACTTTTGTAATATCTTATAGTAAAGAATCAATCAGGATTACATCATATGACTGTTCATATCGAGCATTTCATTTTCTATATCTCATTTGCATATAACATTTCAACTACAGACATTCCTAAAATATAAATCTATTAGTCATAACATTTAAAATGTGTAACATAATTAATATGTAGAAACTTGTCATTTCTCATTATTGATTTCACCTCAGTTCTCAGAACCGGATCTATGAGGATTATCTGTACGCCAACAAGAAACCTCAAGTAAAATGTATTATTTCATCCGATGCCCGTCAAATATTTCTTACCATAACATACCATTATGTTCAAAACAATGCAAATATAATTACTTTCAATACAGTCACTTGTTTAGTTAAAAATTATTTAAAATTTACAGCAAAGGAATTTTAAGCAGCAGATTTCTCAAAACATTGCTAGCTTGATACGTGTACTGGAATAATAATGTAAAAAGTGTTTATAAATATTTATATGTAATTGTTTAATTGATTTAATGAAAACCTTATATGGTTATATGTAGTAGGATGATGCGGTATAAAAAAATCTATAGTGAATTATTTAAGCAGCTATATTAATTCTCGAGAAGCTATTAGCTCGACATGATCATTATGAAAGCAATATTTTTTATCATAACATACCATTATGTTCAAAACAATGCAAATATAATTACTTTCAATATAGCCACTTGTTTAGTTAAAAATTATTTAAAATTTACAGCAAAGGAATTTTAAGCAGCAGATTTCTTAAAACGCTGCTAGCTTGATACGTGTACTGGAATAATAATGTAAAAAGTGTTTATAAATATTTATATGCCATTGTTTAATTGATTTAATGAAAACCTTATATGGTTATATGTAGTAGGATGATGCGGTATAAAAAAATCTATAGTGAATTATTTAAGCATCTATATTAATTCTCGAGAAGCTATTAACCCGACATGATCATTATGAAAGCAAATCAACTTTTATTGCTTTATATATCATAAACGCGTTGTTAGTGTAAGCTATTAAAAAGATAGTAGCCATATTCGAAATTAATATCAAGTCTAGCGTTTTACAAGAAACGGTTATCATCTAATTGCTATCATACACGGATTAAACTAAACTATATATTAAGAAAACTAATTACGGCTTTTATAGCATCTTACAGGAAAAAAGATTACATTCAATCAGGATCGCAACATATATCATTAACTAGATATCATAAATAAATATATTATATATCGAAGGTAGAGTAAAGACATGAGGATATCCAACGTTTGACTAATGTCTATTTATTAAAACAAATAAGTTGTGAAATGAAGCAGGGAGTCTATTCAATGAACAATGCTAATACTTTTATTATTTTTCTAGCTTATAGATCAGCAGTTAGAAACAAGGGCTTGCTAAATGCCTGCAATTCACCTACCCTATCAATATGTCGTACAATGCATACATTTAATATTATTATTAAAATTTTATAAATAAAAACGATAAAAGTCAAAAAGAGTCGTTCCTTTAAAAATAATAATCTTCATGACGTACTAATTACGCAAACGCCTAAGATACAGAGCTATCAACTAAATCCTATACAGCTTTCACTTAATTGTACGAATAACTCGTTCAACTATTGAAGTCTTAATCACGGAATACGTAGAGTAATGATTTATGTTGTATTCATTCATTCATTAACTTTAACTCGATATATACAAATTCATATATGAGAGAAATGTTATATAAGTCAATACAGCCATATAACTATCATTTATTGAGCTATACAAAGAGATTTATATCTACGCTAAACTAAAAATTAATAGAAGTACTGCATTCCTAATATCATAAGATAACGATAAAATACATGATTATTCTTAGACTAAGGTCTAATTTAGGTAGCCAAATTGTAGGTAATCGAATTGTAGGTACATATCATGATGTGATATCATACAATTATATTCTAGTAAGAATTGTAATAAAGTCACTGCTATAAATAACAACATTCTCTATCATGATCATCTATCATTATCATAATCATCTAATGTCATGCAGAGTCAGCAGGTAGCTCCTAAGTTCGTATATGTGAGAATCGGTATTATATAACACACATCAGTCTACATTCATTGTTCTAATATTGATAGGAACTTTCTAGAATCTATAAAGTTGTACTACATATATTCAACTAATTTGAATATACGATAACGGATACTTATTATACTTCTATGCACACAATCGAGGTATCAGTACACTCCAACTACGTGATCAAGATTGTAGTATTTAAATCAAGCTTCCTAGCCCCTATACAAGTATTCTAGAACACAGAGTATTCATCACTAAACGTATTCTTCATATATGAAATCATAAAGTTCAAGTCTAACTACTGACGAGGTGAAAGAATAGGTACAATCGGTTTATACCCATACCAGGCTCACTATGATTATTTATAAATGTCTTAACAGAATAAAAAGGGTGAAATGAATATAACTTATAGGATTTAATCAAACTAGAAAAATATCGATATATCCTACGTTGAGAAAATAATTATACTATGTAAGCATCGATGCGCTACATATGATTGCGAGCCTGAGTATAAGCATAAACCCTATACTACAGATTTTTATCCCTTTTTCATTATATCTACTACAGACGAGGTGAAAGAATAGGTACATTTAACATGCGTATGCTACAATTATCTAATTTTCTAGTTTTCTAGACGTAATGTAATTTTGAACAGATTTTAACCCTTTTCGTTATATCTACTACCCTTGTAAGCGATTTCTACATATACGTTCTTATTGTTTATACACCATATAGATATTCGTAGCATCTAAAATAAACTCTTATTTAAACGTTATTTTACAATATATCATACATTTCAGCAACTCCGAAATATGAAGATATGTAATAATATACTATATACTTTTGTAGGATATTCGTCGTATCTATAGTAAACTCGTATGATTATCCCTCTCTATCGAAACCCAGTATGTAAGGACATTATGTTAAATACTATCTCATACATGTAAATAAACATTTCTTTAAAGAGTTTGTTAGGTCACCTAATCTGTTATAATATTACTATGATATTAGATCCCGTCGATTACAGTTTTACCATTAGGACATACTTAGTAGGTTATATGTGCTAAGTAAAATAATAAACAGATATTTCGAGAATTTTATGCATTCTTGAGAGAATTGGGGTATAATATTTAAAAACACACTGTAGAAAACATATCAGCAGAGAAAGGGAATACATAAATACAGTATGTTTTGTATGATGAGGTGTCGTCAGTTTTAAAAGAAATAAGTTCGTCGCCATATTTAAACGATATTTTACAATATATCATACATTTTCAATAGCTTCGAAATACGCAGATATGTAATAATATACTATATACTCTTGTAGGATATTCAACGTATCTATAGTAAACTCGTATGATTAATAATAATCTGTAACCATTTTCGATACCTTCGAAATATAAGTCTATAACATATGTTTGTAATACGTCTTTATAACTATGAAACACAGGGTAGTTACCTCTTGCAATATCTACAGTTATGAGAACCCTGAAGACTTAACCTGGAGAAATAAAACAGATAAATATTTTACTTTTTATTGAAACTAGTTAACTTATATTCTAACATACATATTTGAAACTAGACCCAGACCAGACCAGACCAGACTAGACTAGACTAGACTAGACTAGACTATAGATGATAGACTTAAATTTATTACATCTGGATATAATGTATAATAAATATAATATAATAAATGTCTTTAAAACTTATTGTTTTTTATTACATCACAGGTTAGAGGATACGAATATAATTTAGGTTCGATTAGGTTAAAGCCTACGAATACATTTTTAGGACAGAACGTAGGAGCAGAGTAAGTACAAAACAACTACTTTCATACAAGAACGTTTATTGATACGCGTAATTTCGACGCTACTTAAAACATAATACATAACTTATATACATAATATCTATTAAAATAGTACATTTCGTATACACTAATATTGGTAAGTAAACATATATGAACAATCTTTCTTCAGAATTAACGGAGATAACCAAATCGAATTTCTCACTTGCCCAATTGGTTTTACTTTTAACATCAAAGACTTAAAATGTAGACATATTAGTAAACATAAACGATTCGATATAGGTTCTGAGACTAGACTAGAGACTAGTCTAGTCTTATGAACCCTCTAGAGGTCGAATACAGGCGTATATATTCTGTATATTACCTCTTAGTTAACATAGTATTTTATAAAATAATTAGATATAGTTATATTTACTATTTACTATCTATTCTTTTAAACTGTTGTTATACCTATCATGTTTACTTACCAATATTAGTGTATACGAAATGTACTATTTTAATAGATATTATATTATATATATATATATATATATATATATATATATATATATATATATATATATATATATATATATATATATACGTTCTTGTATGAAAGTATGTTGTTTTGTACTTACTCTGCTCCTACGTTCTGTCCTAAAAATGTATTCGTAGGCTCTAACCTAATCGAACCTAAATTATATTCGTATCCTCTAACCTGTGATGTAATAAAAAACAATAAGTTTTAAAGACATTTATTATATTATATTTATTATACATTATATCCAGATGTAATAAATTTAAGTCTATCATCTATAGTCTAGTCTAGTCTAGTCTGGTCTGGTCTGGTCTGGTCTGGTCTGGTCTGGTATGGTCTGGTCTGGTCTGGGTCTAGTTTCAAATATGTATGTTAGAATATAAGTTAACTAGTTTCAATAAAAAGTAAAATATTTATCTGTTTTATTTCTCCAGGTTAAGTCTTCAGGGTTCTCATAACTGTAGATATTGCAAGAGGTAACTACCCTGTGTTTCATAGTTATAAAGACGTATTACAAACATATGTTATAGACTTATATTTCGAAGGTATCGAAAATGGTTACAGATTATTATTAATCATACGAGTTTACTATAGATACGTTGAATATCCTACAAGAGTATATAGTATATTATTACATATCTGCGTATTTCGAAGCTATTGAAAATGTATGATATATTGTAAAATATCGTTTAAATATGGCGACGAACTTATTTCTTTTAAAACTGACGACACCTCATCATACAAAACATACTGTATTTATGTATTCCCTTTCTCTGCTGATATGTTTTCTACAGTGTGTTTTTAAATATTATACCCCAATTCTCTCAAGAATGCATAAAATTCTCGAAATATCTGTTTATTATTTTACTTAGCACATATAACCTACTAAGTATGTCCTAATGGTAAAACTGTAATCGACGGGATCTAATATCATAGTAATATTATAACAGATTAGGTGACCTAACAAACTCTTTAAAGAAATGTTTATTTACATGTATGAGATAGTATTTAACATAATGTCCTTACATACTGGGTTTCGATAGAGAGGGATAATCATACGAGTTTACTATAGATACGACGAATATCCTACAAAAGTATATAGTATATTATTACATATCTTCATATTTCGGAGTTGCTGAAATGTATGATATATTGTAAAATAACGTTTAAATAAGAGTTTACTTTAGATGCTACGAATATCTATATGGTGTATAAACAATAAGAACGTATATGTAGAAATCGCTTACAAGGGTAGTAGATATAACGAAAAGGGTTAAAATCTGTTCAAAATTACATTACGTCTAGAAAACTAGAAAATTAGATAATTGTAGCATACGCATGTTAAATGTACCTATTCTTTCACCTCGTCTGTAGTAGATATAATGAAAAAGGGATAAAAATCTGTAGTATAGGGTTTATGCTTATACTCAGGCTCGCAATCATATGTAGCGTATCGATGCTTACATAGTATAATTATTTTCTCAACGTAGGATATATCGATATTTTTCTAGTTTGATTAAATCCTATAAGTTATATTCATTTCACCCTTTTTATTCTGTTAAGACATTTATAAATAATCATAGTGAGCCTGGTATGGGAATAAACCGATTGTACCTATTCTTCACCACGTCAGTAGTTAGACTCGAACTTTATGATTTCATATATGAAGAATACGTTTAGTGATGAATACTCTGTGTTCTAGAATATTTGTATAGGGGCTAGGAAGCTTGATTTAAATACTACAATCTTGATCACGTGGTTGGAGTGTACTGATACCTCGATTGTGTGCATAGAAGTATAATAAGTATCCGTTATCGTATATTCAAATTAGTTGAATAAATGTAGTACAACTTTATAGATTCTAGAAAGTTCCTATCAATATTAGAACAATGAATGTAGACTGATGTGTGTGTTATATAATACCGATTCTCACATATACGAACTTAGGAGCTAGCTGCTGACTCTGCATGACATTAGATGATTATGATAATGATAGATGATCGTGATAAAGAATGTTGTTATTTATAGCAGTGACTTTATTACAATGATATGTACCTACAATTCGATTACCTACAATTTGACTTAAACACACAATATCGAGTTAAAGTTAATGAATGAATACAACATAAATCATTACTTTACGTATTCCGTGATTAAGACTTCAATAGTTGAACGAGTTATTCGTACAATTAAGTGAAAGCTGTATAGGATTTAATTGATAGCTCTGTATTTTAGGCGTTTGCGTAATTAGTACGTCATGAAGACAAAACATTATAAATAAAGTTTTTTGTGTTTTTATTATACAGTTACAGCAAAAATGGAAGGAATCAAGAGAAGAACAACCAGATCAGGCAAAAGATATGAAAAAGAAGCAGTACACTAGATGGAATGCTCGAAAGAAGATACAACCCTAATAGCACACATTGCCCGATGGACGTTCTTTTTAAGTCCATTGTAGGTACTGTAGGTCCGAGGATGTAAAATGGAATTCTGCTGGACACTCGCACTAGAACGTTTTTCAGAAGTACAACAACAGACGTCCAGCGGACGTTCGTTTTGGGCCCATAGTAGGTCCTTGAATCCCAGGACATGATACGGACGTCTGGCGGACGTTCACTTGAGGACGTTTTTCAGAAGTACAGCATAAGATGTCCAGCGGACGTTTGTTTTGGGTCCATAGTTAAGCCCTTAATCCCAGGACAATATACGGACATTTGGCGGACGTTCACACGCAGACGTTTTTCAGAAGTACAACAAGAGACGTCCAACGGACGTTTGTTTTGGGCCCATAACAGGCCCTTGAGTCCCAGGACATGGTACAGACGTCTGGCGGACGTGCACATGAGAACGTTTTTCAGAAGTACAGCATAAGACGTCCAGCGAACGATTGGTTTGGGTCCATAAAAGGACGTTCATAGGGGAACGTTTTACAGAAGTACAACAAAACATGTCCGGCAGACGTTCGATTTGGGTCCATAATACGTTCTAATAGGAATTACAAAATGATTACAAACAAACAATTTGTAGATTAAGATTAACAATTATTCTAGAAATCTATTTTAACAAAAGATGTCCACTGGACGTTCAGTTTAGATCATGGTAGGCCCATGACTTCAAAGTCATAAAAAAGCCGGTCTGAAGTTCAGATAAGGATCTTTTTTTAAGAATAGTCTGTTACTTGTACATATAATTTTGAGAGCTTAACAAGGACCTCTATGAATACACATTTTTCTTATTGTTATTAAATACTACGACATTATGTAGTTCTCTAAACAAAGAATTAAAACTATTATGGAATATCCGAAAATTGCTTCTCCCGTGTTTTAAATTAATTATATTTTCTGTACTTTATGGAATACTCTTTAATATTGTAACAAGAGAGAAAAAGAAAGAACCTCTTTTCGAGCAACAAATGGTGTGTTCTACCGCCTTCGAGAGAATGACGCATCGCACAAGCATGTAAACCAGACGCGATTTATTCTAGCATTTTCTAGAATACATAGAAGGTTCCAGCGACTTCTGGTGCGTTTATATGAGGGTATAAAAGCGGATTCGCGGATAAAAGAGGATCAGTCAACAGCAAGTCATTAACTGTGTATTACAAAATAAATAGTGAATATAAATGTTGTATTAGAAATTCATAGTCTGTAAATAATAGTTTTTAATGGTTTATAATCATAGCGTTAATTTATAGTGTATTCATTAGTGTATAGAAATAAATATTTGTTTGTGAATAGACGATTTAAACAGCACTTGTGTTATTATTTTTAGAAAGAACGTTACAGTGGTGTCAGGTGTGGGTTTTAAAATAAATAAAATCGCGTAATAATTAAATAAAGTGCTGTGAGAATAAATTTTTAGTGTTAAAATTAATTTCAACAAACAATTAAAATGGTGATGAAACTATTGAAAGATCTCTTAGTAATAGATTTAAAACGGGAATTGGACGAGAGGGACTTGGATAGTAATGGAAAGAAAGAAGTTTTGATAAATCGGCTAAGAGAATGGCTTTTAGAACAGAAGGAAGATCCTGAAAATTACCGCTTCGAAATACCTGGACCCGCAATTGATACTAGTTTGTTGTTAAGTAAAATGGAAGAAAGTTCTAGAAAAGCCGAAGAAAATTCTAAAAAGTCCGAAGAGAATTCTAGAATTTTAAAAGAAGAATTACTGCAAAAGTCCGAAGAGAATTCTAGAATTTTAAAAGAAGAATTACTGCAAAAGTCCGAAGAGAATTCTAGAATGCTTAAACAAGAATTACTTGAAAATACTAAAGCACTGGAAGAAAATGTTAAAATGCTTAAAGAAGATTTACTGAAAAGTTCTAGAAGGCTTAAAGGAGAATTGTTGGAAAATGTCAAAGCGTTGGAAGATAAAGTTTTCGAAGAATTTTTGGAGAATGCCAGTGCGTTAGGACTATTGGAAGGTAGATTGGCGGAACAAGATAGGGTAATAAAGATGGTAGAAGAGAAAATAGCCCAAATGCAATTACCACCAACAACTAAGAAAGACGATATGATCGAAATGCTGGAAGATAGAATGAGGCAACTACGGTTTCCCTCAACTTCTGAGTGGCCGTTTAATGAAGTAAAGAAACAATTTAAAGAAGAAAAGGTTCCTGCCGTAGGGATAAAAGTAAAACCACCCACGTTCGATGGAAAGATACCTTGGTCCACCTACTACAAACAATTTGAAGCGGCCGCTGGGGCCAACGGATGGACAGGCAAGGAAAAGGCCGTTTCTTTAACTGTGGCTTTGCGTGGAGACGCGTTGAACGTCCTGCAAACAATCCCAGTAGGACAGGAAAATGATTATCAATTGTTAGTGTCTAGATTGGAGATGAGATATGGAGACGCGCATCTTCAACAAGTGTATCACGCGCAAGTGAATCGTATCCAGAAGAATGGAGAAAGCCTGCAGGAGTTTGAAGCCGATGTTGCGCGGCTTGTCCGATTGGCGTACCCTACGGCACCCGATTCATTTTTGGGACAGCTCGCTGTGCAGACCTTCATTGATGGGTTAAGAGACGGGGAAACACAACAATCATTGAGGCTAGCACGACCAAGAACAACTGATGATGCGCTTGCTCACGCTTTAGAATTTGAAGCTGCAAAACAAGCGTCCCGAGGTCACGGGCGTGTTCGGGCCGTTGTGGAGGAAGAAGAAGGTTCTAAAGATCACCTAGAAGAGTTAGTACTGAGAGTTCTTCGGAAGGAAGAAAGCCGTAAGAAGAATCATCAAGAAGTTCGAGGGCCTCGTTGTTGGAATTGCGGCGAACAAGGTCACATACGACGTCGTTGCCCTAAAACCAAAACAGGTTCAGCAGTCGGAAAACTAAAGAAGGTCGACGAGTGGGGGCGAACGTTGACCTTGAGTAGAGATGCCCCGAAGATCACCATCCATGCCGTAACATCAAACAATAGTACCAGCAGTTTGTTCGTAGATGGGAAAATTGCTAATCGTACTGTTCCACTACTCATTGATACGGGGGCGACAAAGTCCATCATACGCCCTAACGTTCTACGAACAAGTATGAAGCTGTTACCAACAACTACTCAACTCCGTACAGCAACAGGTGAAGTGATACCAACACGCGGAGTGGTGAAGATGAAGATTGGCATTGGAAGTGAAGAACGTGATCATGAGGTGCTGGTAGCCGATATCACTGATGACTTCATCTTGGGAATGGACCTCCTGAGAAAATTTGGTTTTACGTTGGACTTGAAGGAGGGTGTTTTGAAGGTTGGTAACGAAGAACTTCCGTTGCACCCACGAGAAGATCCTGTCGTAAGGGTTTTGCTGACAGAAGATGTGATATTGCCTGGTCAAAGCGAGATGGTTGTCGAGGCAGGTTTGGATGGAGATCTTCGGGTAGGATGTGTGCGAATGATGGAGCCTGTTTGTGATAAGAAGATCCATAGTGGCATACTGGTGGGAAAAGCGCTGATCAAGGTTGGAAAGAGAGTACCGGTGAGAATTATGAACGTTAATGTGGATCCGGTGACATTGAAGAAGAGTACCCTTGTGGGACAGTGTGTGCCAGTATTTCGAGTAGCCAGGTGTATGGCTGATGTTCCAAAACCAGTGCCCAAAGACCATGGTGGAAAATTAGTGGGTATGGTTACTAGTTCGTGCGAAGACCTTAACAGAACGGAAGTGAAAGAGGTACAGGGTTTGATTCACCGATACCAAGATATCTTCGCTCTTGACGATAGCCAGAAGGGACGAACAAATATAGTAAAACATAAAATCACTACAGGCAACTCTATGCCTGTCCGTCAGCAGCCGAGGCGTCTACCTCTAGCAAGGCGAGCAGAAGCCGAAAAGATTATTACTGATATGGAAGAACAAGGGGTCATCGAGGCTTCCAGCAGTCCATGGGCATCACCGGTGGTCCTGGTCAGTAAGAAGGACGGGTCAACGAGATTTTGTGTGGACTATCGGCAGCTCAATAACGTGACCAAGAAAGACAGCTATCCCTTACCACGCATCGACGACACGTTAGATACCCTGTCTGGTTCACGATGGTTTTCGACTTTGGACTTCAAGAGTGGTTATTGGCAAGTTGAAATGGAACCTGAAGACCGGGAGAAGACCGCGTTCACTATTGGTTCCGGACTATGGCAGTTTACAGTTATGCCTTTCGGTCTATGTAACGCTCCGGCCACCTTTGAGCGTCTAATGGAGACCATCCTGAGAGGGCTGTCGTGGCAGACCTGCCTGGTATACCTAGATGATGTGATTGTAGTCGGAAAATCATTCAACGAACATTTGAAAAACCTAGAGGAAGTGTTCCGAAGACTACGTGGAGCCAATCTGAAACTGAGTCCGAAAAAGTGCCACATATTCAGAAAGGAAGTGAAATATCTCGGGCACGTCGTATCACAAAATGGAGTGGCAGCCGACCCCGATAAGATTCGTGCAGTTCAAGAGTGGCCAACACCGAAAGATAAACACCAAGTTCGTAGTTTTCTTGGGTTATGTACCTACTATAGGCGTTTCGTTCCTGGGTTTGCCAATATAGCGAAGCCTCTGACAAGGCTAACTGAAGATGGACGCGAGTATGTTTGGAGCGGAGAGTGTGAAACAGCTTTCCAACAGCTGAAGTGTGCCCTGACAACCGCACCAATATTGAGCTATCCACGGACAGAAGGGAAATTCATACTTGACACAGATGCAAGTAATCTGGCCATTGGGGGTGTACTTTCTCAGATACAGGATGGACAAGAAAAGGTCATCGGCTATTTTAGTAAGGTTTTGTCTAAAGCCGAAAGGAATTATTGTGTGACCAGAAAAGAACTATTGGCCGTCGTGAAGTCCGTTGAGCACTTTTACAAATACTTGTACGGACGGAAGTTTTTATTGAGGACGGACCATGCAGCGTTGAAATGGCTTCTACAATTCCGTAATCCTGAAGGCCAGGTCGCAAGGTGGATCGAACGATTACAAGGATACGACTTTGACACCGAACATCGAGCGGGCACTAGTCATCGAAATGCCGATGCTCTTTCAAGAAGACCCTGTCCAACGGATTGCCGTCATTGCTCTCGTTTGGAAGAGAGGGTTTGCCAAATATTAAGGACTACCATCGTCAACGACAATTGCTTGCCGGAAGAATTGCAACGACAGCAGGAGGCTGATCCCGAACTAAAAATGGTACTGGAATGGAAGCGCGTGTGAGAAAGGCCTGCCTGGGAGGCCGTCAGCCCTTTCAACAGAACGCTCAAAGCATATTGGGCCCAATGGGAGTCCTTGAAGGTGGAAGACGATCTCCTGAAGCGAGTACTGGAGAGTGAAGATGGCACCACCATTAGGTCTCAGTTTGTGGTTCCAAGAAGCCGAGTGGCTACAGTATTGCGACATCTCCATGACGGTGCCTCAGGAGGACACTTCGGTGTGAAAAAGACTTTGGAGAAAGTTAGGGAGCGTTTTTATTGGGTCAACTGTAAAGAAGACGTGAAGGAGTGGTGCCGGAAATGTGAACTATGTGCCACTGGTAACGGACCCTTGGGGAAACGAAGAGCACCTATGAGGCAGTACAATGTGGGTAGTCCTCTGGAAAGAATAGCCATAGATATTGCCGGACCATTTCCCGAAACCGACGATGGGAATAAATACATATTAGTGGCAATGGACTATTTTACCAAATGGCCAGAAGCATATGCCCTACCAAACCAGGAAGCTGCGACTGTTGCTGACGTACTAGCCAAAGAGTTCTTCAGTCGCTTCGGAGTGCCCATGGAGCTGCATTCGGATCAAGGCCGCAATTTTGAGTCTGTACTCTTTGGAGAAGTCTGTCGATTGTTGGGCATTCGCAAGACTCGGACCACACCGTTACATCCGCAGTCCGATGGAATGGTAGAACGCATGAATCGGACAATGGGCAAATATTTGGCCAAGGTCGTCTCCGATCATCAACGAGACTGGGACCAATACCTGCATCTGTTCCTGATGGCTTATCGTGCATCGGTCCACGAAACAACCGGTCAGTCACCAGCGTCTGTGATGTTTGGACGCGAGTTACGGTTACCGTGTGATCTGGAATTTGGGTCTCCACCTATAGAGCAGGAGGTAGCCGGGAATGATTATGTCATCAACTTAAAGAAGAAGTTGGAGGATATTCACGACCGAACCCGAAATAATAGTCGAATCGCGAGTGACCGGATGAAGGCTACGTACGATGTGAGAGCCCAAGAAGGAGGGTTTCAACCTGGAGAGCTTGTCTGGTTATACAAGCCGCAAAGGCGTCGTGGCTATTCTCCAAAGTTACAGCGAAATTGGGAGGGTCCATACCAGGTGAAGAAACGAATAAATGACTTGATTTATCGCATCCAGAAATTGCCAAGGGGGAAACCAAAGGTGGTACACTCCAATCGTCTGGCGCACTATGAGGGAAATAATGACGCAGTCCCAGATCGGGAAGATGAGGCTGAGGTGGCTATCAATACCGTAAGGCCTGAAGATGATCAGCCAACCTTTAGAGAATTTATGGCTGCGTTTTCTGGAACTAGAAAAGCGCGATTCGGAGTCACGACTGAGATGCAACAAGACCTCTTCCAGGTCCCTGGTGATTATTCCATTGCCCACTGTGTCTCCGAGGATCTCCGTATGTCCAGGGGGATCGCAGTAGTGTTTAGAAATAAATTTGGACGGCTGAATGAACTTCGAGAACAAAATCCCTCTGTTGGTAAATCCTTACGCTTGCCTGATCATGACCGATCCATTTACTACTTGGTAACCAAGCAGTTTTACTACCAGAAACCGAGTTACGCCGACTTGTGGAGGGCATTATGGAATTTGAGGATCGAGTTGCTTACCAGGGGAATTAACAAATTGGCAGTTCCCAAACTCGGCTGTGGGCGGGATCAGCTGGATTGGAGAATCGTTAGAAACATGCTGGAAGTTGTCTTTAGAGGTACGGACGTCAAGATCTTCGTCTGCAATTTTGACCCACAACCCGCATTAAGGCCAACGAAGAGTGTAGACTGTTATTTCTACCGTAATGGAACGTGTAGTCGAGGTGAAGACTGTCGATATCGTCATGACCCGTTCTACAGGAACCAGAGCATAAAACCTGTTCTGGGACAGAACAGACTTGAAGAGGGGGGCAGTGTAACAAGAGAGAAAAAGAAAGAACCTCTTTTCGAGCAACAAATGGTGTGTTCTACCGCCTTCGAGAGAATGACGCATCGCACAAGCATGTAAACCAGACGCGGTTTATTCTAGCATTTTCTAGAATACATAGAAGGTTCCAGCGACTTCTGGTGCGTTTATATGAGGGTATAAAAGCGGATTCGCGGATAAAAGAGGATCAGTCAACAGCAAGTCATTAACTGTGTATTACAAAATAAATAGTGAATATAAATGTTGTATTAGAAATTCATAGTCTGTAAATAATAGTTTTTAATGGTTTATAATCATAGCGTTAATTTATAGTGTATTCATTAGTGTATAGAAATAAATATTTGTTTGTGAATAGACGATTTAAACAGCACTTGTGTTATTATTTTTAGAAAGAACGTTACAATATACTAAAGTATATTAATCTATATATATAAAAGAAAGTCGTGTTAGTTACACTATTTATAACTCAAGAACGGCTGAACCGACTTGGCTGAAAATTTGTGGGGAGGTAGCTTAGAACCAGGAGACGAGGATACTTTTTATCCCGTTCCCGTGGAACGTGACATAAAACGTGGCATAACAAAACGCAACTGAAAGCAAAACAAAAAATTAATCAGTCAAAACACAGCCGTTCATTTGTTAAAAATGGTATAACAAAACGCAACTGACATGGAATAACAAAACACAACTGACAGCTAAACGTAATGTTGTCTATGGTTAAGTATGGTTGAAATTTTATAATTTGAAATTTTGGAGTTTGTTTCGAGTTTCAATTAACTTATTGTGCCGATATTATCATTAACAATACCATGTCGCGACCAAGACGATCAAATCTTTCTCGACAAAGCCGTAATGCAACTAGGATTCGAAACATTGCGAATGAAAGGACTGAAGAAGAACAAGAAATTGCACGTGAAGAGCGCCGCGTTAGTATGGCTCGACTTCGTGCTTCTCAATGACAAGAGCAAAGCGAGGCAGCCCGTGAAACGGCTTGGTTGGCAATGCGAAATTGTCGAGCAAACCTCACAATAGATAAATAGATCATTTTCGACGTACAAGAAGAAATTTATCAAGTACTGATTTGAATAGAGCAGCGTTTCGATACGATTGCAGCACTGATTACAGCTTGCATACTAGCGTTCGCATTGGGCCAATGGATGTTGTTTGCGAGTATTGTGGCGCATTGAAGTTTTCCGGAGAAACGCCAGGATTGTGCTGCCTTAGTGGGAAAGTGAAATTGCCATTATTGATTCCACCACCTGAGCCATTGCTTTCATTGCTTCGTGGTGAAACACGAATCACGACATTTTCTAGCTAACACTCAAAAATACAATAGTTGTTTCCAAATGACCTCATTTGGGGCAGACATTATCGAAGAACGAGGATTTAATCCGACATTCAAGGTATTTATTTATTTATTTATTTTTGTACTTACAATACAGTAGAAGAATAACATACTATACTTATTCCTATGTATTATGTATGCTAATTCTAAAAAAAGTGTTTATAAATAAGTAATACTGAATTTGATTTTGATTTTGTAGATACAAGGACAGATTCACCATCGAATTGGATCATTGCAACCTCTCGAAGATGCACAGCATAAATCTTTACAAATATACTTCATGGGCAACATGGAGGAACAACTTGATCGACGTCAAGAGATCAATGCAGCAATGAAAAGAGCAATTCTTCAAGATCTGCAGCAACTACTTCATGAACATCATGCGTTGGTCAGGCTGTTCAAGAGTGCTTTGGAGCGCATGCCAAATGATGACTACAAAGTCGTGATCAGAGCGGATAAACGACCATCTGGAACACACGAACGCACATTTAACGCTCCAACAATAGATGAAGTTGCCATCCTGATTGTTGGTGAAAACTTGGAAACACGCGATATTGTGCTTACACGTCGCGATACTGGGCAACTGCATCAAATATCTGAAACACATCGTTCATATGACACGTTGTAATACCCGCTGATGTTTTGGCAAGGAGAAGATGGATATTATTTTAATATCAAAATGAAAAATCCATTGAATGGTGAGTATAAATATCATAGTTTTGATTTCAACATGACATACATTTTACAGTGTTTGGTTTTGGTTTTGGTTTCAAATAAAAGACCAATTACACTGCTTATTACCAGGAAATAGGAAGTCGTAAGAACAGACTTAAAGATTAGGGGTTGTTTGTTTAGAGAAAATTGGACAAATGACTGGCAACCGATTTAAAATCATTTATTTTCACCCCTTTATAATTATGCTAAAAACTTGGTCAATTAACTATTCTGCCGGCGACGTACATAGGTAGTCCGCGTCATATGCATGAATATGCGCAAGATGCAATGACATATGTTCGTCATTACGGTCGGCCAGATCTCTTTATTACTTTTACCTGTAATCCAAAATGGATAGAAATTGTTCAATTGCTGCTTCCCGGACAAACATCAAGTGATCGACACGACATCACAGCACGTGTATTCAGGCAAAAAATGCGTTCCCTGATGAACTACATTGTTAAACAACGCGTCTTTGGAGATACTCGATACTGGATGTATTCAATCGAATGGCAAAAACGAGGCCTGCCGCACGCACACATTCTTATTTGGTTAGTGGAAAGAATTCAACCAGACCAAGTAGATGATATCATATGTGCCGAGATTCCCGATCACGAAGCCGATCAAGACCTACATGATGTTGTAATTACAAATATGATTCATGGACCGTGTGGCGCCATCAATCCCCAATCACCTTGCATGGTCGACGGGAAGTGTTCCAAACGATAACCACGGAAATTAACGGCGGAGACCGTCACTGGCAACGATGGTTATCGTTGGGTATCGGCGTCGATCACCCGATGATAACGGTCGAACTATCACAACAAAAGTGAAAAGAATGGATTTCGTGGTCGACAACAGTTGGATTGTTCCATATTCACCACTTATTTTCAAAACGTTCAAGACACATTGTAACGTTGAGTATTGCAATTCAGTAAAGTCCATAAAATACATCTGCAAATGTGTCACGAAAGGCAGCGATATGGCGTGATATTTTGGCATCCAAACCTCAAATACCAACGATGAAATTGCGCGCTATCAAGTTGGTCGGTATGTGAACTGCAATGAAGCGATTTGGCGTATATTCGCATTCCCTATTCATGAACGTCATCCTACTGATGTGCATTTGGCGGTGCATCTGGAGAATGGTCAACGAGTATATTTCACGGCTTCGAATGTTGTTCAACGTGCTGAAACACCTCCAGCGACAACGTTGACCAGTTTCTTTGCGATCTGCCAAAGCGATCCGTTTGCACGAACTTTGCTTTACTCGGAGATGCCACGTTATTACACTTGAAATGCTTCATCGAAGAATTTTCAACGACGGAAGCAAGGCGATGCGGTTATCCGGATGTGCGTTCTACTGATGCTCTTGGTCGTATGTATACAGTTCATCCAAAGAATGATGAATGCTTCTATTTGCGGTTGTTGCTGGTAAATGTGCGTGGGCCAACGTCATTTGAGTCACTACGGACTGTTAATGGTACAATATTCCCAACATGTCGTGCTGCATGTGAAGAACTCAATTTACTAGAAAACGATACCCATTGGGATAAGACAATCGTTGAAGCAATTATCTCTGCATCTCCAAGTCAGATACGCACATTATTAGCTATCATCATTTCGACATGCTTTCCATCAAACCCATCTAACCTGTGGCACAAATACAAGGATAATATGTCAGAAGACATTTTACATCAAATTCGTGTCAGTTCAAGAAATCCCGATCTTGAGATGAATGAGGAGATACATAATCAGGCTTTGCTCTTGATCGAAGTCATGTGTTACCTCATGTGCGGTAGTTTATTAGTCAGGTTAGGAATGCCAGCGCCAAATCGTGAAATGAATGACGCATTTAATCGAGAATTGGAACGGGAACGTGAATATGATCATCAGGAATTAGATTTAGTAGTTCAAACGAATGTACCCCTGATGAAGGCAATTGATGATGGAAATGGTGGTTTATATTTCCTGGATGCCCCTGGTGGAACTGGTAAGACATTCCTCATGTCAGTAGTTTTAGCCACTGTTCGTGCGAGATCCAACATTGCGGTTGCAGTTGCTTCTTCTGGAATAGCAGCCACATTGTTAGAAGGATGCATTAAAATTGCCGTTAAATCTTCAGACTATTGAAGAACCAACATGTAATATTACAAAACACTCCGCAATGGCCAAAGTTTTATCAGCATCGAAAATCATCATCTGGGACGAATGCACAATGGCGCATAAACGTGCACTGGAAGCACTTAACCGAACATCGAAAGATCTACGCAATGACTCAAGATGTTTTGGAGGCGCAATGATTTTGCTATCTGGCGATTTTCGTCAAACACTGCCAGTAATTCCAAGATCAACTGCTGCCGACGAAATAAACGCTTGCCTCAAATCATCGAATCTATGGCGCTATGTGAAGAAACTTCAGCTGACAACAAACATGAGAGTTGCATTGCTGAACGATACTTCTGCTGAAGATTTCTCTGAGCAATTGCTGACTATCGGTAATGGTCGAGTACCTGTCGACGAATCGAGCGGATTGATTTCATTTCCTCCGAATTTCTGTAACTTTGTCTCATTGAAAGCGAACTCATCAACAAAGTATTCCCAAACATCATTACTAACCACAAGAATAATGGATGGTTGAGTGAGCGAGCAATTTTGGCGGCTAAGAATAAAGATGTAGATGACTTGAACTACATAATTCAAAATGAGATCATTGGTACACTGCATTCATTCAAATCTATTGACTGTGTAACAAATGAAGATGAAGCCACCAACTATCCAATTGAATTTTTAAACTCCTTGGATGTGCCTGCCTTACCACCGCACAATTTACGACTAAGGTTGGCTCCGTAGTAATCATGCTTAGAAACATAAACCAACCAAAGCTGCGCAACGGAACGCGTTTGGTGGTAAGTAAATTGATGAACAATGTGATTTAAACTCGTTAGAATAGTAAAACAAACAATGATAAAGTTCTAACAAGTTACAAAAAATAAAACAGTTGATTCATATCGAATTGTTGGTGCACAGAGAGAAATACTTCATAAGAGCTTTGCACAATATTGTTCAAAACGGTGTTGGAGAAATTTATATTATAATTGTGGAATCGTATTGTCTAGCGTTGTGTAGGTTTTCGTTACTGAATTGTCTAACAGTAACGTACGACAATTATTTAACACAGTCAGATTTAGTTCTGCATTCTTTGGAACAATGTTGTAGAGGATAAGCTAGCATATTATGCTGAAGTATAATTGTAAAAAATGTTTAGAAAAATACAATATTTTGTTTGAATGAAATCATAATCCAGTGTTCAAACTGCTTGCTACTAATTATTGTGTTTCGCAAAGTTTATGGATGACATCTTATAGATGTCACCACTTGTAATTGTCGCTATTAATGTAAATTCGAGATTTATATATAAACAGGCGACGGCAAAAGGAAATTTTAGTGTTATACGTGTATATACTACACGTTGCATAGTATGTAAATACTATACATTGCATAGCTATATACATATTAACAACAACATTACACATTCTGTTTTAATAAGTAACACAATTTGTTATGGAAACTTATAGACAACTATTCATTTGATTCTACAAAATTACTATTGACTTCCACAAAATGTTATATTTGAGTTTATACACATCCTTACAAAAAATTGAAAACATTATTTAAAAAATCTTGACAAACTAAATGACACAATCTTGTTTTATAATTCTACACAAATTGTCCCTGTCACTTTTTTAAGACCAATTTGTTTTACAATACCACACAATTGTTGATGAAATTTAAATACATTTTTCCCTGTGCAATCTTGAAGATATACATGATTACCTTATAGATATTGACGAATATTACTTATAGTACCACCTTACCTCAAGATGTCGATCTGCATCAATTTTAAATTCAACAGTGCCATTTATAGCAAAATCCGTACGATTGTACTTAAAACTGGTAAATGAAAGATGTTTCACAAATTTTTGGTCGAAACGAGCTACTTCTATTCGTTCAAATAATATTTTATAATCATTTTGCCTAAACTGAAAAAAATTGTACCTATATAGTGCCTATAGTGCAATACAACTTTAAACAGTATTTTTGTTCGTAGTACCTTACCTTAAATAGATCCAACTCGTTTGTTGATGCAGGCACAATAAGGATCAGAAGAACGAGATACACCTTCATTTTTAGCTGAACAATTTTTAATGTAAACGACTACAAATGTCATTTGTAGTGTTTTTCCCGAATTTGATGATGGTATGTATATCATGATTATAACTTACGTATTTACATACTTAATGAACCTTAACTCTAAATATTACAAATTTCTTTCGAACTAGTAGCAAAACTATAAAACATAAATCTATCTAAAACATAAATTTTTCATACTAATCTTTATTGAGACTACATATACTCAGGCTTTGAATATCTGCAGCAATTAATTAAAACTGAAATAAAATTAGAGCAGTTCTGCAAATCAAAAACACATTTATAGCATAAACACATATATATTGCTTATGGTATCTTGCCATGCATCTATAATATTCATACAAAAGGGTATTTTAACTTGTTGAATTTTTTTATTAATTTGATTTTATTGTTCAAATGACCATCCAAATTACATATGCTATAACAGAAAAAAAACCTTTGTTAGATATAAGCATCAATACATACGACTACCTGTAATAAAAGAAAATATCGTAATACAAGGTTTACTATAGTAAACATTAAAAATAAAGGTTTCTAAGCATAGACAATTAAAATAATAATTTATTATCTATAGATAAGAGACAAGTATAGAACAACCTAGATACATAATAATAAAAAGAATTAAAATAGAATAACAAGAAAATTAAAAAAAGAATATCGACCAACAAAAAACAAAATAAATATCTCCAATAATATAATTTATTTATTCACACAAAAATTTCTTTTCCAGTCTTTGAATTAATAGTGAAGTAGCAGACATTTAGTTGTTAAGTAAATATCTTAACATAATTAATAATGTTGTTACATAAAAATAAATAATAACTTGGACGATTCATAACTAATTTAAAGAATTGTTTATAATATCCAACCTTGATCATTATTTATCGTAAGTTCATTAGGTAATTGATAAGCTAAGTTCCAAATGTTAATAATGTTGTATAAAAATTGATTTCTTATCGTAGCATGAATTTTTCTCAAATGGTTACTTTATGAACATTTTTTAACACATCCTTCTAGTAATTTACTCTTAAAGTTTGATACAACTAAATAACGTTTCCGCATACAAATGAGATGTAAAGAACCACCTGGTTGTTTCTATAAAGTACATTTGTTTAAAAACTTTGATTCCGTAGATTCGTTGCAGATGATCACCAAGTTGTTATGAATCTTGGAAAAGGCTTCCAATTATCACGTGTAGGGATTCAAAATACTAAGGACTGCAAGACCATTTTTAATACATTATAGTTTTCAGCATATATTCGCCAGTAACATCAAACAAACAAAAGTGAAGCTCGCAGTTTCAACCATGAAGATCTTCATCAAACTATGTTGTTATCCAAAATGGACACGAGACTTAAAACGCCAACTTAAATTCAAGTCGGATCGATTTTCCTATAAATAATTATTGATCTTGTAGAAAGAAGTTTATTGATCACGTCAATAAAACAAAAAGAAGCTTTAATTAAAATAAAGATGTTGCCTTCCAAATCAGCGGGAATACAAGATGTAGTCAGGACATCAATTCTCACCACAAAGAAATATCTAATTTCGTTATTTTCCGAAACCTTCAAACAATGTTTAAGTGCAGTATTTTACAAAGCCATTTTGTGCACTAATTATACAATAAATGGTCCATCAAAAGGGAATTTCACTCAAATTTCAATTAAAATACAAAAGTTTAAGCAACACCAAATCCAACGTCCTGCTCTGTAAAGAAGATTTTCAAGAACAAACCATGTTTTAGAAGAGAATTGGGTCGCGAGAAGAGTTGTTTACCCGTTACAAGACGCGTCTATGATTTAATGGCTTGTTAACGAATCAGAATGCTAGAAAACATTTATGCCCATATAGGAATTATGGAAAAATCGATATTTTTTAAAATAACACAAGAAAGTTTTTTTAGCACAAGATGGACACAAGATGTCGTTGCTACGGAAACGACATTGCTCAAATATGTATAAATCGCATAAATGCACGAAATAGTTTTCGCTCTACAGCGAAAAATACTTCGTCCACGTTCCCAGCCAGCACACTGACGTCATAATGTCGCAGTTTTCTCGGTAGTAACGACATTAAATTGTCGTAAAACTGACATCATTATGTCACAGCCTAAAGACAATCAATATAAGTCGTCATTAAAACGTCTTATAGGAGGACTAAGACAGGAATTATAAATAAATAGTTGAATATTGGAAATAACATTTATTATATACTACAGTCAAAACATCTCTATATTGTGACCACCTGCTTAATATGACCAGTATTCCTTGGCCTCTGCTAAAATAATATCTTTTTAATGAAACTTGTACGTATTGTAATGTACGTCCAAAGACATCGTTTTGAAGACGTATACGTACGTCCCATAATATGATGTCTTATGGACATCATTTATTAGTCATATCACGTCGTCGACAAATATTGACTTGAAAATAACGTCATTATAACCTTAGTGTGCTGGCTGGGTTGTCAACTAAACAAATCCAATCTGGCATTTTGCATACGGATACTAATGGAAAAATGTCATCATTGTTTGATAGCTTTAGAAAAAACTATATTTTTTTATTTGACGCCCAAGTTAACTATGAATTAGCTATTTTGTGAACGTACCACACTTACATGTACCGAAACGTGCGTCAATGTCGAAGTGATACTTGTCATATGTTGTGTCACACAGATTATCTGAATATATTTAATTTAAGTGCAAAAATTTAAAATTGCAACAGGTTATATAAGCACAAAACTCGTGGGGCTGAAGCGAAGGGCGTACTCCTATTTCTTACAAAACAATACTCAAAACTATTACAAAGCTGTTTTTATTAATCACTAAAAAATTCGTACTGATTCGCATCCCGCTCCGACACACATACGCAATCAATTTTATTTTCTTTTTTTCTTCTAGGGAGGCAGCTGCCTCTAGCTGGATACGCCCTTCATTCATTCATTCATTCTGGGCGTGGTCTTCACTCTTCACCCACTGCACTGAAGCTCTAGGCTTATTGTGCCCCAAGAAGTGATTTACTCAATCAGACCTGTATCGCCAAAGTAGTTGAGGATACAGTTGATTGGTGCTGATGCAATTTCGCTCGGTTCAACATACTGAGCCCCGAAATGTTTAAATCTTTTAGCCCCGAGGGCTGAACATTCACATAGGACGTGTAGGGCTGTCTCTTCTTCCTCTTCACATAGCCTACAGGTTGCATCATCGACAATATTCATTATGTTGAGATGTTTATTAAGGCTACAGTGTCCTGTTAATAGTCCTGTTAAAAGCCTTAGTTGTTTCCTGCTCAGTCTCAGCAGTTCCTTTGTTCTCTTACTGGAAGGGGACATCATTAGTATCTTTGACTGCCTGTGCCTCTGTAATTTCTCCCAGTAGGTTTTATGTTTATCTTTCAATAAGTCTTTGATAATCCCTCTTGCGGTTAAATAAGGGATCCCGCATGTAGGTTCAGGACCTATTAATCTCTGTTCGGAAGCTTGTTTTGCAAGTTGATCAGCTTTTTCATTTCCTTCATAACCCTGATGTCCTGGAACCCACTCTACACAAACATTGTTGCGTGTGGCCAGTGTCACCAGTGCTTCTGTGCAATTAAGCACGACCCTTGAGTGAATTTCAGTACTTTCTAAGGCTTTTAGTGCCGCTTGGCTATCCGTTAAGATGGAGATTTGCTTATTTTCAAAGCCCCTCTCTATCATGCTTTGTGCACATAATATTATGGCTGTTAATTCAGCTTGGAACACGGAGGTGAGCTTCCCCAGGTTAACACATATTTCATTCCCTGTACTTTGCTCAAACACTCCTGCTCCAGAGCTGTTTTCTGTTTTGGAACCATCTGTATACCATACAGATCCTTGTCTTTGAATCAACTCTCGTTTTCGTTCTTCATCACCCCTCTCAGGTATTTCAACCCTAAAAGGTTTTCTGAAGTCCCAAACGGTGTTGATTTTATCAGATTGCATATTGAGGATACTGGTTTTTTCCAGTATATTAAAGATCTCAGAGTTGGGTCCGAAGCTTCGTCTCCCTATCCCATGATCGCTAATTTTCAGTCTATATGCAGCTGCTAGTGCTTATGATTCCACTACTAGGTGAAGTGGAGGTAGACTTAGCATTGTTTCCATTGAAGCCGTGGGCGTAGATGACATTGCCCCAGTAATACCTATACAGGCAAGTCTTTGTAGTTTATTTAATTTATTTATTACCACTCTGTTTCTGGTTTTGTGCCACCAGATAATAGAGGCATAAGTGATTGTTGGTACAACCACTCTTGTGTATACCCACAAGGTCATGCTTGGTTTCAAGCCCCAAGTTTTGCCTATTGTTCTCTTGCAAGCCCATAGGGCCCTTGTGGCTTTATTAAGTATCTTCTCCAGATGGGGATTAAAGGTTAGTTTGGTGTCTAAAATGACGCCCAAATATTTTGCCTCTTTCCCCATAGGTAACTGTTGGTCCCCTATTCGTACCTCCTTCAAATCTTGAAGGTTTCTTTTACGTGTGAATGGTATGACCGAAGTCTTAACCGGATTAACCGAGAGTCCTTCTTTCAAACACCATCTCTCCACGGTTTTCAGGGCCTGCTGCATCAAATTTGATATTACTCCCCCGAATTTCCCGTTTATGAGTATGGTTATATCATCTGCATATCCTTGCGCATATATTCCTTTCGCATTTAGTTCAGCGAGAAGGTCATCAATTACCAGGCTCCAAAGAAGAGGAGAGAGAACTCCTCCTTGAGGACATCCTTTTGTTACGATAGCCTCCTTGGTATAATTTCCAAGGGCTACTATGATTTTCCTGTTTTTTAGTGTCGCAGTAACCCAGCCTGTTATAGATTGGTCTACGCCACGCTCAACCATTGCTCTGGCAATTGAGTCAAAGGAGGTATTATCAAAGGCACCCTCTACATCCAAGAATACTCCTAGGGCAATCTCCTGGTTTTCAATTGCCCGTTGTATTCTTGTAGTTAGTTCATGTAAAGCTAGTTCACAGGATTAACCCGATTGATAAGCAAATTGGTTTCGATGTAGAGGTGATTCCCTCAGAATTTCGTCCCTGATATGTCTATCAATCAGTTTCTCCAAGGTTTTGAGGAGAAATGACATTAGGCTGATGGGTCTGAAGGCCTTTGCCTGGGCATAAGAATTACGCCCTGGTTTAGGTATGAAACAGACCCTAATCTGTTTCCAGCCACTTGGTATGTACCCAAGAGCCAGACTTGCCCTATATAGGGCACATAGTGGTGAAGCAAGTTCCTCCAAACCATGCTGTAGTAATGCAGGAAAGATGCCATCTATTCCTGGAGACTTAAATGGTCTAAACGTATTGATTGCCCATTTAAGTCTTGTTATGTTGATTAGCCTTTCGGCCACTCCCCAATCTTCTCTTCTTGCCCGAGTGATTGGTATTCCTGACATATCATTGTCAGGATTTGTTCCAGTATCAGTAACACTGCCTGGGAAGTGAGTCTCTAGCAAGAGCTTAAGAGTTTCCTCCCCAGTATCCGTGTACTCTCCATTAGGCTTCTGTAATGAGCCCAATTTCCCTTGGTTTACTTTCAATAGGGCTTTTTGCAGTTTTGCACAAGTGGGTGTACATTCAATTTCCCCACAGTACTTCCTCCATGAAGCCTCTTTTGCCTTCCGGACCGCATATCCGTATTTCAGGTTAGTGGTTTTGTACTCTGCCCAGTCCCCCGTTCTTTTTGCTTTGTTAAACAGTTTACGCACTGTTGCCCTAAGCTTAGAGAGTTCATGGTTCCACCAAGGGTTCCCATTTTTCTCTCTTTTTACTCTTAGCGGGCAGCTGTTTTCATATGCTATTGTGATAGCTGATGTGACATAGTAGCAATTTGGTTAATTTTCACTGTTATAATTACACTAGTATTAGTAACTGTGTAAACAGTAATGTAAGTTGTTGCAATAAAACATATGAATTGTATTCTTCTCATTATGTAACAGCAATTGTTTCAATCTACACAAAATAACTAAAAATACATATGAAAAGAGACTGATGTTCCTTTTTTGTACAAAGTTCCATAAACACTACATGAATTCACCATTTTATTAATAAACTATTCACAGTTTACTATATTTCTTTAAATTTACGTATAATTAAAAATTATTTCTACTCAGCTGTGTCCGCAGTAAACAAATAAAGAGGTTATCCGGGCTACAAATATTCCTATCATATGCCATTTCTACTAATTAACTTGAAAATTCGTTAGTATTAATATTGTTAGTGTTTATTTTGTTACTTAGTTAATAATCGCTGTAAAGTTATATGTTAATAGTCATATGTATATATTGTTAAAGTTAGTGTTAAAGTAATAATTTCTGTACATAATTAATATTTTTGATACCACTGTGTCATTTGGCAAGCCAGAGAATGCTGGTCAGTTGTTTTTTAAATAAAGAATTTATATAGAGTTCAGTGGTATTTGGTAAAACCTACCAAATACCGCCTTATTCTGTAACTTTCGATATATTTCGAACGTATATATATATATTGAATTTCGATAAGATGTGTACTTCCAAACGAAAGTCGTTATTTTGTTATTCTGTAACCTGCTTCGTTACGGTCTACTCGAGTATAACGAATGATCATTGTTTTTGGCTAGTACGTTTGTCGGTTCGTGACTATGATCATGTTATTTATAATAGGTTATGTTCTTGTTTACATGTTGTGTTTGCGCGCCAGTTTTCAAATTTTTGTTGGATTTCGTTCTTGTATTTGTAATGTAGTTTTTTTTTATTGTTGTTATTGTTATTAATATTATTGGTATTGTTATTAATATTATGATTGTTATTTGTAAAGAAATATCTTTAAAACTCTTTTTAATAGTATATTATACACCAAGGTGGTGAAGACTGTTATTATTGACCGAGCACCAAGATTATTTCGCGAGGGGCTATGCCCCGAGCGGAATAAGGTGCGAGGCCTATTAATGTCTTCACCACCGTGGTGTATATACTATTTTTTCCACTACTAGCCAAATGTAAGGCAAAAATTAAAAATTAAAATTTTTCTTGTAAAAATCAAGTAGCACAGGAATGCAAATTCGCCTTTCCACTAATAAAACAAAAATCAAGTAGTCTGATGCAGATTGACATTTCCACTAATAAAACTTATTTTCAAACAACGTTTGTAATGACCGTGTTTGGGTGTTTTTTTTTAATATGGATATGTTAGAAATTAATTGTACACCGCCTGAAATGCGGGAAGCTGTAGGGCAGTTAAACGACGAACTACTGCCCCAAAAATCTAAAAGTGTGTATTTGAAAACTTACGAAACTTTTAAACATTGGTGTGTAAGTAAAGGCGCTGCTGGAATTAGTGAAAACGTACTTCTAGCGTATTTCAATGAATACGCGAATGATAAGAAGGCATCTACTCTATGCGCGCACTATTCCATGTTGAAAGCCACCATTAAGCTCAAAGAAAACGTTGACATTTCGAAATTTTTTATTAATCGGTTATCTAAAAAGACAAAATAAGAATTATACTCCAAGAAAGTCCTCTGTGTTTTCAAAAGAAGACATTACAAAATTTTTAACGCATGCGGCTGACGACCTTTACATCGCGATTAAAGTAAGTACACGTTTACATCATAATGTTTATTGATATTAATATATAAATATTCCTTAATTACAGGCAGTTCTTGTAATAGGTGTTGCGGGGTCATGCCGTGGAGACGAACTCTGCAATTTGCTAATGACGGATGTTGTGGACAAAGATGATATAATTGTTATAAATATTCGTCAGAGTAAAAATGGATCTTCACGAAAATTTGTTGTCACAGACGCTCGGTGGATTGAAATTATAAAGAAATATTTAAAATGCAGATCACATGTAAACTTACTTCGATTATTTGTTGGCATTAGGAATGGAAAAACTACAAAGCAGTATATTGGGCACAATACAATTGCACAAATGCAAAATTGCAACCTTCCTGAATCAGGCAGACCCTGGTTCCTTCACTGGTCATAGCTTTCGAAGAACTTCTGTCACTATTTTAGCGGGTAGTGGCGGTAACACACTACAACTAAAACAACATGGGGGTTGGAAATCTGCAACGGTAGCAGAGGGTTACATTGAGGAGTCACTAGTACTCAAAAGGTCAATCGCAGATATGTTCCAAGGGTCTTCTACATCTTCAACTTCTACGGCTTTATCAGTCGAGTCACAGTGTTCACCCTCATCGGCTGCATTTCCATCAACCTCATCTTCACCGCTAAGAGTTCCACCTAATAACATCAATGAAACCAGTACTCTACATAATACGTTTATCAATTTACCAACCACAGCTCTAACAAACACATCGGGTGCAACAATCACTATGACTTGCCACAATTGCAAAATTAATTACAACTTTGGGAATAGTTATTTAAGCATTAAGGGAGGTAAGTAATATTTACCAGTCGAGGACAAGTTTGCGCCCGAGCGATAGCGAGGGCTGGCAAGTCCGAGACTGGTCAAATATACTTACCTCCCAAATTGCTTATAACAGTTTTTCCACTCCCGAAGTTGTTGAAAAAAAATGAAAAAAAAAAGATTCGAGCCCGGGATTTGAACCCGGCACCTTTTTGTGGTATCAGCCTTGTTTGGACAACTGCGCCACCAAGCTTGCTTGTACAGCTCTGTGAAATACGGGTTATGTTAATTTATCTTTACAATAATTTAAATAAAATATCAGTACACCTTTGGTTGCTAAGGCTTTCATCTGTCTGTTTTTCAAACAAAGTGTGAGTATTAAAAGTTGCATCCGTTTGTAAAATGAATTTCAACGAAAAGGAAAACGAAATGGGGATTGAAGACGCTGCAAACGCTGCCTGTTCCTTCCTCTTGCCGGAAAAGTCGAAGGGACGTTATCAAAATGCATATAAGTGTTTCAAAGAGTGGTGCCAGAGAAAGAACGCTACTGAAATATCGGAAGCAACAATGCTGGCGTATTTTATGGAGAAAACCAAGATACTGAAGTCACCAGCAAGTTTGTGGTGTGAATACTCAATGTTACAATCAACGTTGTTTATTGAAGACAACAGAGACATTTCTAAATTCCCAAAACTCAAAGCTTTTTTAAAAAGAAGAAATGATGGGTATAGGCCGAGAAAATCTAATGTTTTCACGCGACAAGAAATAAATAGATTTTTAGTGGAGGCTGACGACAATAATTTCCTCTTGATGAAAGTAGTTATGATAATGGGGATAGCAGGGGCTTGTCGATCGCAAGAACTGTGTGATATGATGATGAAGAATGTTCAAGACATGGAAAGTATAGCGATTGTCAATATATCAGATTCGAAAAATGGTATGTCCCGTAAATTTACGGTTACCGCAGGTGAGAGAGATGCTGTTTGTCACTTGAAAATTTTTAAAAAATACCTGAAAATAAGATCTATGGTTAAAAGTGCCCATCGGCGTTTCTTTATGCGCTTCCAAAATGGTAAATGCTTAGGTCAACCTGTTGGAAAAAACACATTTTCGTCAATTCCGAGCAAAATAGCAAAATTTCTTGGATTGAAAACGCTCAGACTTACACTGGCCATTCATTTAGGAGGACTTCAGCTACTTTATTAGCCAACACTGGAGTCGACATTCTTGCACTAAAGAGACATGGGGGCTGGAAATCGGATACCATTGCTGAAGGGTACGTTGCAGATAGCCTGTCCAATAAAAATGAGTTGGCTAACAGAGTTTTATACGGCAATAACAGTCATGCTTCGAATATTATATTAGAAACATCCAGCACATCAACCGAAATTTCGTGTGTGAATGGAAGTGCAATTCTAGATCGGAATGATTGCAACAAAATCGAAGTGAAAAAGGACCTTCAGGGACTCGCACCAAATTTTGTTAATTGTAATTTTGAAAATTGTACTATAAATATAAATAAAAAATAAATGTGGGTCTCACATCCCGTTAATGGTCGAAATCAATTTCTGATGAGATACCTGATTTGAAGGGAGGTGAGTTGTTACTTACCTCCCGTTGTTATAGTAACGGGAGGTAAGTTGCTACTTACCTCCCGTTGTTAATAGTAACCATATCTTGCTCAGTAAATTGCACTTGCTTCCATCAAATCAATGTCATAACAGTGTGCTTACTATGTAGGGAGTGGAAAAACAATAATTTGTGTTCATTGTATTAATACTTGTGTAAATAAAGTTCTGTTGTTTAGATAGTTTTCTAACATAACCAAGCTCCGGCTCCCGCATTCCGCCATGTTGTATTACGGGATGTCATCAGTCATTATTGGTTGAGCGCGAATTTTAAACTAATAGCATTTTTATAATAATTTCAAATAATTTTATCGTGTTAGGTAATTTCAAGCAGCAAATACGTTAAAGATAATCTCCTGGGTATACAAAATTATGTTGCACAAGTTTTTGTTAAACAACTATCCCTGGATTCTCAAAACATTTGAATTTATCCATTATTAACCTAGGTTAATAATAGAAAAAATTATTAACCACTACTAGAGAAATTCAACTTCTCAGTTGGCTAGGAGACGCAATAATTGTCAACTTCATAGCTAGTAGTGGAAAATAGTATATTATATACCAAGGTTGTGAAGAGTTTTTTCTAGAGCCGAGCATTATTAGATCCCGAGATGCGCAGCATCGAGGGATATAAGATGAGAGGCTCTAGAAAACACTTCACAACCGTGGTGTATATATTATTTTTTTCACTACTAGTACTTTTATTCCTTTTATTCTTCTCACATAAAAAACGTACTATCGCGATCACGGATTTTTTCCTGGATGCCAGTGTATAATGGGATGAATTTTTGCCCCGTGTTACACTAAAATCTGGATTATTGACTAGTAGTCATTAATAAAAAATTATTTACCACTAGGCAAGAAGGCTAACTTCACAAGGTGACAACAGACTAGATAATAGTATGTTTTAAAGCTAGTAGTGAAAAAAAGTATTTACATAGGTAGTAGGTACGCTTCAAGTTTTTACAAAAAGGTCAAAAGTAGTACCCAGACAGCACACTTTGTCTTAAAGACATCTTTTTTATATCCATATTATGTCTGCACGCCTGAAGATCAAGAAACGACGTCTTAAAGACGTCTTTTTGAAGATATCTTGAAAACAACAAAACCTGGACATCCTTAAGACGTCTTTTAAATGTCTGTTATGTTCATTTTAAAATAAAATGAAATAACATATATCATTACTATAAAAGTGTTTCCTAAAATCTTGTCTGTTTCTTACATTTGCTTATTTATAACAATCTATTATTAAATAATTTTATGGATCCTAATTTTATGAATAACAAGGTACTAATGATCCTTTACCTGCCATTCGTCAATAGCCTATAAAAACCTAAAAGTTAGGAATCGATATTATATTTGGGTTTGTGCATGAAAATTCAACTATTAAATTAATGAATTTGAATTACGCGCCGTGCTATCTACTAGAAGTTGATCTCATGTCCGTTAGATGGCGCAGAAGAAGAAAAAGTTTAAAATTCCTGAAGCTGCTACTATATTTATTATTTGTAATTTTCCGTTTATCGGCGTTTATTAAGTGTTCCCGTTTTAATTGTTTTAGATTACGTATTTAGGTTTAGGAATTTTTATATTTTAAAGATTTAATAAAATAATAAGGTTTTTCTACCGACCGCAGTTAATGTGTATATACTTGTTGGTAATACAGAGAACTTTCATCTTGTATATTAAATTGGTTTGTTTATGATTTATTAACCAAGCATCTTGCAAGCATCGAAGGGCTTTTTTATTGTATTTCTCTGGCGGTTAAGTTTATAGATGCGATGTACTATATTAAAAAATATAACATTTTTTGATTCCTGTGAGTTTTGCGTTCTCGTGGCACCCGAAGTTAACATTATTAATAGTAAGTTATCTGTTAGTTATTATCCTATAAGCTCATTTTTTAAAATTGTTCATAGACTTTTATATTTCTTGAGTTTATTCCTGACATTGTGAAGTTTTTCAGGTTAAAGAATTACCTGATAAGTTAAGAGGATATTCTGTTTATGATCTGGTTAAAAGGATTTTAACCTTAACACTAACGATTAAGCTCGAGATACAGCTGGCTGATGGTAAGAAAACAAAAAAAAGATTTTAGCAATTGCATAAGTTTTATATTAATAAGTAGCACTGCGTCTTAAGCATTACTAGATTATCTCATAGTATAATAAATTAATGTAATATATAGTAAATTAGTGTATCTTTTTTTAGACTGAGCAGAGCAATCGGGTCTTGCTAAATCCCAAAGAACACTGAAAATACCAACCAGACATAATTAAGGAGGGCCTTGGATAGATCATCTTTATTTTAAAAATGTTAACTTTCTATTCTAAGAAAAAAGACAATATATTTTTTGATTGATGTGAATTTTATTTCTATGCCTAGTATTAACATTTCTTTAAATGAACATCTTCAAGCAGATGTCTTAAAGATATCTTGTTGAAGACATCTTTAAGATGTTGTGATAAAGACGTCTTTAAGATGTTGTGATAAAGACATCTTAAAGACGTTGGGTTTTATAACAATGGAAGTCTTAAAGACGTCTTTAAAATAACATAAAGAGAAAATGGACATCCATAAGACGTCTTGAATATCTAAACTCCACATCTTTTAGATGTCTTTAAGATGTATTTGTGCTGTTGGTAATTTATGTTTAATCCCTTAATCATTACTTTATCGAGTTTTAAAAACGCTTACGGTAAAATATAAATACAATAGACGCTTACTGTACATACATACAGTACGCTTAAAGTTATCGGATCACGAATAAAAATTGCAAGAATTTGTCCGTGTTTTTGTGAAAGAACTGAAAAACTAAACAAAAAACTTTTTTAAAATACATGTGTTAAACTTTGCACGAAAAAAGCGGAAGTTGTAAGTGCAGGCCAGATCGTAATTCATAAATCATCCCTGTTCAAATTTCAATTCTCATTTTTTTCTTTGTTAGTAGGTATTTTAAAAACTTTTAAAGTAAAATATAAAATAAAAATATTCTGGCCAATAAAAAACCACATGTTTAACGATACCGAATGAAAATTACAAGAATTTAAGACAAGAGTTTTATACTTACATAAACGAATCATTTTTCTAAAATTTAATTTAAAATCTGATTTCTAATTGAACCGTGTTTGAATTCATACAAATTATGACATTCAGCTACCGCGAACGATACCTCAGAAGCTTTTGTTAAAATATCGATTGCGTGATAACAATTTGATAAGAATTTGTCTTACAGAATACAAAAATAACTAGGTTAATTTGGATATTATAACGAACTTCGATATTTTAACGTTCGTTATCTCGTCAACGAAGTCTTACAGAATAAGGGGGATAGTCATGGCCAACGCTATTTTTAAAAACTAAATGGATAATATAGATACGACCAAGCAATTTGAACCACCTTGTAGAATAATGTTTCTACGTCAGAAGTAAAAGTTTTACGGTCACTGATCGGCCGTAACCGTAAAGACAGTAAAATCGGTCGCCGTAAACGTAATGCGTACGCCGGCCGGTGCGAGACTATGACGTTTCTTTACGTTTAACTTTGTAGGGGGTTCGTAACAAGTTCCCGCCGAACTGTTGTTTTAATAGTATCAAGTTTTATTTTAATTGTATTATATTTTCCAAGCATTTAATTGTGATTTAAAACATTAATTTTAATTTTCTAAGAATATCGACACTTAAATACCAATCACGCTTCAATCACTTTTGTGTACTTAACCTCACTCATTGTTTCACAATTTGTAGGAAGTGTTATTAATTTTCTAAAATATGTCTCCAAAGGCTACAAAACGAAGGCGTGCTAGCGCAACTATCGATGGCGTTGCTGGAAAACCTACAAAAAGGACCAAATGTAAGTATACAATAAAAGTTAACCTCAATTTTGTATCCTTGTATGCTTGAGAGGTATCGTTTAATTTTATTTTATAGTTACTATTGAACATGCCGCTTTGCCATCACTTACAAAAAGTGGTGTAATTCTTGTTACTGGTGCTGGAGATGTGGGCCAATTAGGCCTTGGCAGTGATGTTTTGGAAAAAAGTAGATTTGGTCTTGCGTCTATCGATCATGAAATTGTTGATATTTGTGCTGGTGGAATGCACACTGTATGTTTAACAAAAGAAGGCAAAGTATTAACGTTTGGATGTAATGATGAAGGTGCCTTAGGAAGAATTACGTCAGATAAAGAAGATGCTGAATTTACGCCGGGGGAAGTTGAGTTACCTGGTGAAGTTGTACAAATATCTGCTGGTGATTCACATACAGCTGCACTACTTAAAGATGGTAGAGTATTTATATGGGGGACATTTAGAGTAAGTAATAATATGATTAATGATTGCATTTGAGTTTTTATCGTATAATCTTGTAGGATTCACATGGTAACATGGGTCTAACTCCCAAAGGCAATGAAAAATTGCCATACGAGATAATTCCTGATCATGTAATTATTAAAATAGCCTCGGGAGCTGATCATATAGCTTTTTTGACGACACATGGAGAAATATATACTTGTGGATGCGCCGAACAAGGACAGATAGGTCGAACCACAGAACGTGGTAGCGGAAGAAATGCAAGAAGTGGAGCTGGCGTAGATCAGTTAGCTAAATTGTTGTATCCAGCCCTAATTAGCTTAAAACCAAGTTTAAGATTACATTTCGAAGATATCTGGGCTGGTACATATGCAACATTTGCAAAAGTTGCCGACAAAAATAGTGTTTATGTTTTTGGACTTAATAATTATAATCAGTTAGGCTTGAAAGGGACAGCTCCTCAATTTACTCCAAAATTATCGCAAGATTTCTCAAAGCGTAAATGGAAGTTAATTTGTAATGGTCAACACCATACTATAGCCGTAGATGTGGATGGAAAAACATTCGCTATTGGACGTAAGGAATATGGACGGTTAGGATTAGGTGATATTAGTGAAGACGCTACAGTTTTGACTGAGATACCTGCGTTGAAGGATAAAAATGTTGTAAATATAAGCTGTGGGACAGCGACATCTTTTGCTGTCACAGAAAAAGGTAATGTTTAATCGTTATTACTGATGTGGAGAAAGATCAGGAGATACGGAATACTTTTTGTGTGGTTTGATGGGTTCAAATTAAACAAAGATTTATATGTAAACTAAAAGAGTACATAATACGATACCTACAACATAAGTAATAAAATACAAATTTTTCCTACTTAAGTAAAATGAAATAATTAAAGTTTAAATTAAGTATCAGAAATACACAAATTCTTCTATAATATCAAACATATAATTCTGAAGGTTTCTCATGTATTGAGGAAAAACAATAATAGCAGCTACTTTGTAAGGTAATACATTTCATGAGCTCGTTTTTTTGCGATAGATTTTTCATAACCTCACTCTTGAACGGTTATTAAATTATTACTTCTCATTGTAATTTAAATATAGTATGAGCAAAAAGTAACTCCATCAAAGGTGCCTTTGCAATTTTAAATTGGTGTGTTTTATGACGCCAGAAATTTATATAAAATAATCAGAGTCCATTGACAGTGACAGTTTTTATAATTTTTTTGTACTTTGCGTTTATATCAAGGCTCATTCAGAACCGAAAGTAGTGCTGAACTAGCTCATTTGAGTTTCGAATTAGAACTAGTGTAATTTAGTTTTTCGAGGTTGTCAGTCATGAACCATGACAAATGAAATGTCATTGAAATCATTGTTAAATTAAAATTTGAATTTTCAAATGTCAAAATTTGACATTTATCGATTTTTGGTACCAACCACGATAAAATTCCCCAAATTTTAAAAGTGCGAATTTTTATTTTAAAACGGATAAAATTAGTAAAAAAGAGGTGCAAAGTACAAAAAATAGTATAAAGAACTCGTTTTATAAGACATTTATTGCACTCATGCTTTAAAAAACTCCCGCTACGCGGTCGTTTTTTAAACTAGCAATCGTGCAATAAATCATGTCGTATAAAACTTGTTCTTTAATATAGTATTCTGGTGTTATAATACATGTGAGTTCAAAATTCCAAAGGTACCTTTGATGGAGTTACTTCTTGCTCATACTATACCGGGTGGGGCAATGTGTGGGGAAGTCCGATAGCTCCTAAACGGTAACAGCTAGAAAAATCGTTCTAATACGGATGTAAACAGTGGATAGAGGCGTATCTAGAGAAATTATTTTCAAATATACAGGGTGTTGCAGAAAAGTGTGGCACGCTTAAGGCAATTTTTTTTTTAATAGAATGCCCCAAATATTTTTGCATATTTAACACCTCTCTTGGCAGGTTTATTCATATCTAAAATTCTCGCGCCATTTAATGACCGGTTTAGAAGTTATAAATTTTTTTTCAAAAAAATTGAGTTTTACATTATCCCACTTAACAGTTTACCGCTTTCACGGCCGCAACTGTGAAGACGAATTTAAGTAGGGATTTTGTTGCAGGGGCTTGTAGGGTACTCTTCTTTAAAAGAAAATGGACCCACCATGTACAGGGTGTTCAAAATTAATTTTTAAATTTAGAGAACTTCAAAGCTAAAATTCAGAACTTTTTCAAATGGAACACCCTGTATATTTCGTACCTTTGTGATGCAGAATTAAATAACGAACGTTTTTTGTACGTACGTCCCTATAGCTATCTGTAACTACTTTTGATTTATTGAGAAAAAACTGCAAGAAGTACACAATTAAAAACAATTATTTATTTAGTTGTTAAGTGTGTTGGTTGTTTTTGTTCAACAAAACATTAAAGCATCTAGCAATTGTTGTGCACGTATGCAAAATGTACATTTCTTGCAGTTATCGACCAGCAGTGTTTAGTTCTAGTAGGTGTTTTAGTTTTTCAAAATGAATTTTAGTAAAGAAGAACTTGTAGACATGACTTTTTTTTGGGCGAGTCGGAAAGAAATTGTTTGCTTGCTCGCAGAATTTACCACCAACGGTATCCTGAACGGAGGCTCCCTAAAGTTCACAGCTTTCAAAACCTGCTCGATAGATTTGTGAGGACCGGCAATGTACAGTATGAAAAAAGTGAACGAATTAACAATGTTGTGAACGAAGAAAATGAGTTATTTGTTGCGCTGGCAACGATTGAGAATCCCCATGTTAGTCAGAGAGAAGTGAGTTCATCTGTAGGAATAAGTAGACGTTCTGTTGGTCGAATCTTAAAGAAAAATAAGTTTCATGCATATCACATTCAAATGCACCAGGAATTAACTGATGACGATTTTCTAAAACGTTTACAGTTTTGTAATTGGGCCATAGGTAAAATGCAAGACGATGCTACATTCTTCAACAATGTTTTGTTCACTGATGAGGCAACGTTTCATAGAAATGGATTTGTTAACAGGCACAATTTCCATTATTATGCTACAGAAAATCCCCACTTTTTCAGACAACTTGATAACCAGCACAGATGGTCCATAAACGTTTGGGGGGGAATTATTTAAGAACATGTAATAGGGCCACACTTTTTGATGGTACATTAACTGGAGCTATTTATCTTCATTTTTTGGAGAACTATCTGCCACAATTATTGGCGTACCTTCCTCAAAGGATCCGAAATGGGATGTGGCTTCAGCAAGACGGTGCTCCACCGCATTATTTACATGCAGAGACCACCTAAATAATATCTACCCACATCAATGGATGATTGGAAGGAATGGACTCACTAAATGGCCTGCAAGATCTCCTGATCTTACAAAAATGGATTTCTTTTTATGGGGATATGTGAAAGAAATTGTTTATACAGAGACACCAACCACAATCCAAAATACGAAGGATAGAAAAATACATGCTTTTAGAAGTATCACGCCGGCAATGTTAAGAAACGTACAAAGATCGTTCCAAAGGCGCATTGAAATGTGTGTCCATGCAAATGGGCAAGATATGGAGCATTTGTTATAGTTTTTTTCTTTTGTTTTATTTGAAAAACCTTGATTTTTTAAATAAATAATTGTTTTTGTGTACTTCTTGCAGTTTTTTCTCAATAAATCAAAAGTGGTTACAGATAGCTATAGGGACGTACCTACAAAAAAGATGATAAACCTTCAAAAACGGCAAATTGTTCTCAATTTTGCTCGAAATTGAAGCATTCTAGGAAAAAAACGCAATGGACAAAATTTATGTAATCTTTGACGAAGAACGATGCCGTTAAAAACTATTTAAAACTATTTCTTTTTCTAATTTTTTCAACTTGAAAAATTTTTCTTTAGAATATGTTTACCCTGTTTTAGGGGTCAAATATAATTTTTTTCATATAAGAGCCATGTGACATTCAAAAGTAGAGGTTTCAAGCTATAAAATGAGCCCCCCCCCCGCTGGCCTTTCTAAGTAGCGCCAATTTTTGGACCTAGCCAGTGGTTAAGTTCAGAAAGAATGACCCATATACTACATAAATATACAGGGTGGCTGTATTTTTCATTGTCCAGGTTATATTTTCTGAAATATTAAAGGTAGAAAAAAAAGTTAAATAAGAAACTTGTTTAGCATATCTTGACCTATAAAATAGCATGAAAAGTTTTTTTCATGGCCAACTTATTTTCCAGAAAAATATCGAACTTTAATTTTTTAAATGGAACGCTCTGTATATTTTTGTGGAATTAAATTCTAAATTAATTTCTCTTTTTTAATAAGCTTAATTCACATTATTGGGATAATGAGTACCCTTGCAAAGTTGTTTGAAACTTGTGCACAAGTATGTTTTTCAATTATTGTATAGATAGGGATACTTGTCAACGAAATGTTAGGACCTCATTTTCACAATGAAACTGTGACCCAGGACAGAACTTATTATTTTTGCAAAACATCAATCATCCATTAGCTACACAACGAAACTTGTAATTTCAACACGACGGAGCCCCACCTCATAATGGTGCTGCATTAGCAAATTGTTAAAAGGTTTAAGCAATGAGTTTTGTGGCCTAGGTCCATTCTTAATTTCTTTGTATGAGGTTTTTTGAAAAAACAAGTAATCATTAATTACACCTACAATGCTATGAAAACCTAATCAAACGGCCCAAATAGGTTTAGACTTTCATAGTGAACAATTTGAGCAGTCATTATAAGAAAATTCATTGTGTATTATTCAATTTGTTAAATAATAATTTTAAGGTTTTTTGACATCATGACCAGGATAATTATTAATTAAAACGACTTTTTAATGGGTTTAGGGTCTATTTATTTTTATTCAGCTTACATTTGTACAATTGCCGTCGTTTCAATGTTGTTTTTCATCATCTTCAGGGTTATATAGATTAAGCAGTGGCGTAACTATCATGTGTCAGTTTGAGACAAAGCCCCGGCGACTTTGGGGGGGCCCATTGTGATACCTGAAAAGGCTGGAAAAGGAGACTTAAAAAATGGGTATAAATAATACCGAAGTATTTGTTAATCAGAAATGTTAAACAAATATCGATTTGTTCGCTCTGTTACAATCAACAGAATAACAACATATTTTCCTTCTCCCCCTTACATAAGTCATTTACTATTTTGACGAGACAACTGCAACCGAAAGTGAAATATACATGATACTCGTTACTAGGTACGAAGCAGCAATTAGCACTTACGTGGCCAGAACAAAAAAGTGAATTATATCTAATTTTTATGCAGAGAAATCCGTTGTTTGAAAATGTTGACGGGTCGCTAGGTGGTTTCCAAGGTTCTCACAACCAGCCACCTCATAATTTTCAGCCACGATTTTCGTTTCAAATAACTTTTTTCCTTATTATCAATTAAATATTTAGGGGGGGGGGAGAAATTAATACATTACACGGTGCGTAAGCTCTTTTCTTCACTTCAGAGAGCTTTGGGACCTCAGCTATCAGCTTCAGTGCTTAAAGTTTCTCCTTGGCAGAAGAGTTTATTTATGCATCTCGCAATGTAAATAGCTTTTGGTAGTTTTAACTAATGCTTAGCTGCACATTAATTTAATAATATTAACAATTCGGTTCTAAAAGTTATATTAGAAGCCTAAAGTTAACACAACGCGTCTCAACCTTTTTAGTAAATTGGGACCCAACTTTTCATAACAGCTTTTTATGTCCTAATATTTTTTTCTATATCTATTTTTCTTTTACTGCTGATACACGGCTACAATGCTAAAATTTGGCATTTGGCAACAAGACACCGAAAAACTACACTAAAATCTAAAAAAATCTAACCTTATATATCTACAGAATTTCACGGTTCGTCGGTAATCGGTCAACTTTGACTAACCGTCAAGCTTGACTGATTACTGGAGCAATTCTAAAAGACTGGAATTAATAGGACCTAAATCAGAGTTCATTAGCGCTGTTCTATTCTTAATAATTTCTAAGCTTTCAAAACAGTTAAGTTCTGTTGGGTTGTTTACATTTCTAATGAATTCTACGCCTTTAATCTTATGATTTTGTCGAAGCATATGCAGGGCGATGCTAGATTTATCATGTCTTTTAAATTTTAAGTGAACTATATGCTCTTTGTACCGAATCTTCGAATATTTTATTACAGTTGTTTCGTTTATCGAGTGGACTGTATAATAAACAATAGTATGTTGGTGACTGGTTATAATTTATTATTTACGTCTAAATTGACCGAACTTAAATTATTGGACCTACCTGTAGAGTTGGATGTGTTGCAAAGCTCTTGTAACTTTTCATCGTCTTGTACGGACCCTTCAGCGGTAAAGGTTTTAACAGAGGTAGCGGGATATGGCGTACGTTTTCACAATTCATAGAAAACTTGAGATCTTCACAACACTCGTTGCTTGGCGATAGGGCCCAATACAAAGAGCGGTCAATTTAATGATTATTAATGTAATTAATGATAAAAATGTAGTATGAAAACACAACAGTTATTACATGATATTTTATATATTCTCGATTTATCCATGTAATCTTTGGGATTGATACTTGATCTTTTGGGTTTCCTACAACATTCTTAATGCTGTTATTTGAAATTGTAACTGTTTTTAAACCAATCTTTGAAAAGATAGTCTTAAGACATGGATAAAACGGCAATTTTACAATGTTTCTTACTCTATCCTTATTGTTACTACTTAATGTAGTAACATGCCTAACCCTTAAGAGGAGTCCGTATGATGAAAATAGCATTTTATGGCTTTTTGGATCTGCTGTACAGCCGTTAATATTCAATATTTTTGAGATTTTCTTTTTTTGTTCGAACATACAACACCTCTTCTACAATTCCGTCAGACGCAATTGAGGAAAGCAATTAATTTTTTGTTAAAAAGAAATTGTAAACTTATGAAAAATAATGCACATTTTCATGTGCATAATACTCGAATTTAGGTAACATATTAGAAAAAAAAAGAGTCTGACCAAATCATATTGTAAGTCTTCAACTATATATCTGTCAGATGTCGTCATTGTAAAAGATATGTTAAAGCTACGTTAAATCCAGTATTATCCTGCAAACATATTTTCAGAGCATCGCGTACCCCGCTCCGATACAAAACTTCCCCTCCGCTAACGAATCGAGAAAACTCGTGGTGATAAGGTGGTCGGATTTCCGTACTAAAAGAAAGTTCGTGGTAATTAGTTATTTCTCCACCATTCCCTTTATTAAAAAATTACAGTAGGAATAGCCTAACGAATCTGAAGACCGACTATCGTACGGATTCGTCTTAACTTATTTCTATGTTTTCTAATAGTACTATAGACCAGTGTTTCCCAACCGCCGGTCCGTCAGAAAATTTTGCCGGTCTGCTGAGAAATAACAGTATTTTTTAAAATTTTACTGAAAGAATTTTTTTAATTCGTGTTACCCTGGAGCTAACGTTGGGCCAAGTAGTTTATCAGAGTTGACCAAGAGTAAACTCTGAGTAAATTTATACGGAGCCGGCGTTATATACATACTAGGGTGGCCGTTATTTTGCAAAAGTTAGAATTTATTAGGTCCCTCCCCCTAGATCTCTTTAAAATGTCCAAAAAGTGAGCTGTGCAAAATTTCAACCCATTTGGTTAATATTAACCCGTGCCACCGAAAGGTTAAAGTTTAAATGGCAATTAACATGGGTTTGGTAGAGACTGTGTAGCATAACTTTTTTATCTTCCTATATTTTAACTTGAAAATTTATGTACTTACGTTGTTGAAACTGCTGAACACGAATCTGATAAAATTCAAACTGTCAGAAAAAGTTTTGACAGTTGACAGCTGTCAAAAAGCGGTCAGCTTCACTAATATTACACAATCTCTAAAAATGCACCAAGCCCATGTTAAATCCCATTTAAACTGTAACCTCTCGGTGGCACGGGTTAGTATTTACCAAATGGGCTGAAATTTTGTACAGCTAATTTTTTTGACATTTTAAAGAGATCTAGGGAGAGGTACTTAAAAAATTTTAACACATACATCAGAATAAGTATGGTCCATAAATCTACAATGGACATTTAGCTTTATCTATATAGCCCTGAAGATGATGTAAACCCACATCGAAACGTGGGCATTTGTAGGAACGAAAGCTAAGTAATAAATCGACCATAAACCTATTAAGAAATTTTATTTATTTTAACTTTTGCAAAATAACAGCCACCCTAATACATACGTTATACCGGGTGTCCAAAAAGTGTGGAAACGCTTGAATTTCTCGAGAACGACACATCCGATTACAAAAAGAAAAAACACGTGTTCCTTTATTTTTTGAAACCTATTCAGTCATGATATGCAAACATCACCCCCACCCCCCTGGGGGCGGGGCGGGAGTAAGTTGTGAAAACTTAAATGGGAACACCTATTTTTTTATTGCACTTTTACATTCTCCATAAAAAACTGTTCTCAAATTGCAAATTTCACGCCCCCCCCCCACTCCCGACCCCTCTTGGGGGTGGAAAGAGGGAAAATTGCACGTGTCCACAGAACAACGAATTTTCTTACTTTTTTCCTCCAAATTTCTTTTGTGATTTACGAATTGTCCGCCCTCCGCCCCCAAACCTTTGGGGGTGAAAATTTTGGAGGGAAAAAAAGTAAAAAAAGATCGTTTTTCTGCGGACATGTGCAATTTTCCCTCTTTCCACCCCCAAGAGGGGTCGGGAGAGGGGGGACGAAATTTACAATTTGAGAACAGTTTTTTATGGAGAATGCAAAAGTGCAATAAAATACATATGTGTTCTCATTTAAGTTTTCACAACTTACTCCCGCCCCCCCCCTGAGGGGTGGGGGTGATGTTTGCATATCATTACTAAATAGGTTTCCAAAAATAAAGGAACACGTGTTTTTTCTTTTTGTAATGGGATGTGTTGTTCTCGAGAAATTCAAGCGTTTCCACACTTTTTGGACGCCCGGTATATACCGCGTTATATACGCGCCCGCTCCGTACCTATATGGTAGCGTAGTATCCAGTAATAGTTAATAAGAAGGGTCTCCCATTTTAGAATTTCTAAGCGCGTTTGGCGTCACGGGTCTAGGCATACTGGAACCGAAAGAATTTTCGTCTTGTGTCCTCGATTAACGCGAACGTTCAAAATCCGGGTTTCGCGGTTTCGAAGTCACAAAATTTGCTTCGATCAAGATCGTTTTTTGTGTGTGGATGCGTTGGGTAGTTCCTGTCTCAGATTTGTATCTCCGCGCTAGGGAGCTCCGCCCGTTTTCGAGGGGTGATATCTCGGAAATTATAGTAGCCAAAACGACTACCTTGGCGTCAAACGACGAACAGTCTCAAAATGTTTCCCCTTCAAATTCCATGAGAAATCATAAGAAAAAAGTTACAGCCGAAAAACTAGAATTTTCTTGTTTTCGCCCGAGAATAGTGCTAAAGTAACATCATCGTCACCACCCTAATTGGGCTTCTAAGTGGAAACCACTTTTGCAGATGTTATACCATTGCCTCCTGGATCGTTTGAGCTCATTCCCGTTTTTGACCGTCGCTCCCGAAACCCACTCGCCAGCGTTCTCGGTTATATATCCGCTTCCTGTCGAGATATCTTGTTCTATTTTTGAACGATGGACCGTCCTATGTATCTAGAAACCGGTTATGGTCTTCGGCGGCGCACTCCGAGCTGCGATCGTTTCTCTTGGTCCGTTTGGCAGATAGAGAAAAACTCCGGCCTCACGGTACCTGCTGATTTCGGGCCGATCCCCGTTTTGGTCGTTCGAGGTTTCGTATGCGGGAAGCAAATTAGGTACGACGACCGACTTTTGTTATTATAAATAATGAATATTTATTTATTTTAGATTGTTCTAGTACAGTGTAAAAGTAAATTTATTATTATAAGATTTATTTTGCGAAATGTTTTTTACCTTACCGGTCCGCAAGCAAATGTTACGTCGTTTGGCGGTCCGCGAACGAAAAAGGTTGGGAACCGCTACTATAGACAATATCCTCAGAGTAACCGTTAGAAACAGCAATGCCAATAATTTTCTTGAGTTCCATAGTATATCTTAATTTTGACCTTAGTGACCTTAATTGTGCTTAGAAATTATTAAGAATAAAGAAACTTTAATGAACTCTGATTTAGGTCATTAATTCCAGTTTTTAGATTGCTCCAGTAATCAGTCAATCTTGATGGTTAGTCAAACTTCATCAATTACCGACGAACCGTGAAGTTATGTAGGTATATAAGGTAAGATTTTTTTTAGATTTTAGGTTAGTTTTTCAGTGTATGTTGAAGATGACAGCCTAGCTGTTGAAACAAGTGTCCAGAGCGATTACAAGTGTGTGTGTGTGGTGAGGGTGAAGTACAGTTTTATTACTAGTTTTTTTTTCCAATAAACACCTACATGGTGTTCGGGATATTAAAACTAGTCACAAATGACTAACCAATAATTTGAATCTGATAAATCTTAATAACTAAACATTTATAAGCTAGAGTTCATCCAATGATGTCCTTTAGTTTGTACTGGCTGCTCAAAATACACTTATACTACTCACTCGCGCACAATGCTCTGCTTTTATACAAAACACTACACAAGGTCAAACGGTTTGGTCCTCTTCAGTCTTCGGACAAGATGTTGGTTATCCAGTAGCTGAAGGTATCTGCGTTGACGTGATGATATAGTCTGGCCTGATGTTTGCCAGCGAACCTTTTTATCTCCTCTCGAACCATTGGTATGCCAAGATCACGATGGAGGTCCTGGTTGCGTACGTACCATGGAGCATTTACCATGTTACGCAGCACTTTGTTTTGGAAGGTCTTAGATTTATGTTGGAATCTTTGGCACAACCCCAGAGTTGAATTCCATAAAGCCAAATAGGTTTTAAAATCTGATTATAAATAAGAATTTTATTGTGCAATGACAGCTTGGAATTTCTACCAAGGAGCCAATAATATTCTTTGTATTTCATACCAAGTTCAGACCGTTTTTTCTTAACATGTTCCTTGCAGCGTAGCTTAGCATCCAAGTTCATGCCAAGGTACTTAGCGTTGTTTGCATGAGGTACAATGTTACCGTTGATATTAAGCGTAGGGGGGTCCGTCAACCTTTTATTGGAGAAGTAGACATGGATAGATTTAAGTTCATTTAGTTTTATTTTCCATTTTATTGTCCAATCAAAAATTTTGTTACTAGCATTTTGCAGCTTAGCGGTAGAGGTTTCAGAATTGTGTCCCAACTGCAAGCAAAGCCGTGTCGTCAGCAAATGTTGCGGTAGTCACATCTCTTGTTTCTGGCAAGTCACTGGTGTAAAGGAGGTAAAGTAATGGTCCTACGACGCTTTCCTGTGGTACACCTGCACTTATTTCTTTGAGATCTGAATATTCGTCTTCTTGTTTGATGCGAAATAGTCTGTCTGATATGTATGATGATAAAACTTCAACATATTGTTTCGGTAGCATTCTTTTTAATTTATGGACTAGACCATCGTGCCAGACCTTGTCGAAAGCCTGGGCAACATCGAGGAAGACAGCTGAGCATACAGTTTTTCTTCAAGAGCTCTCAATAACATCAGTAATTCAATGCACTTGATCCATGGTGGAGTGTTTCTGGCGGAATCCAAACTGAAAATCTGGGATTAAACTATTGTTTTCTATTATAGGCCACAGTCTTTATAGTAGTTTTTCGAACAGTTTCGAGATAATTGGAAGTAGAGAAATAGGTCTATATGATTTGACATCATTTACTGGTTTACCAGGTTTTGGTAATTATTACTAGTAGTAAAAATACATACCAATGTCTTATTATTTAGGTTTTATTTAAATTTTTCCTCTTTTTTGCGACCGTGTGGGGGCCTAATGATTATCTTGCCCAGGGGCCCAATGCCGTCTTGTTACGCTACTGAGATTAAGCTAAAAGTCTATCCAATTATAAATTAGACTTTTAGCTTAATCTATATAGCCCTGACGATGATGAAAAACAACATCGAAACACAAATTTGCATTTCAGCACTGCGAAAACCATTTAATTAAGGCACTACCGATGACAGTTTTTAATGTATTAAGAGCTGTTGGAAATTAAACATTTTATGTATCAGTAGCAATTAGCTATAAAAGTAAAATTATTTTGTACAGATTTTCGTATCTCTTAATCTTTCTCAACTGTAGTCATTACATATAAAACCAACCAGTCACTGTTCTTAATTATCTACGATTTCAACTAAACTTAACTATCCAAAAACATAACTCAGAAAAAATTGGTAATATTTCACCAATCGAACAATCTTTATTGCAATTTCTCTGGTTGTAGGTTTTACATATAATGACTGACTCCTCCCCCATAGAAGTGAAAATTTTTATTAACGATTACATTTGTAGGTGAATTATATGGTTGGGGTATGGGAACAGTAGGACAACTGGGAACTGGCGAAGATGAAGATTGTTTTGAGCCTACACTTATTAAAAGTAAACAATTAATAGATCGACAAGTGTTCAGGGTCAGCAGCGGTGGACAGCATACCGTTACATTAGCATCATCAGATAATAACAATAAAGGAACTCTGAATTCTATGGATACTACATAATTTTAAGTTCAGACTTTATTCATAATGTCAGTTTCAATGTATCTGATAGCGTCTATAAGATGCCTAAAGTAAAATTGCTATATTTTTGTGAAAGTATAAATAAAATATTTTTGTGTAAGAATTAATGCTTGTTAAGTTATTATTAATTGTCATTATATTTATAAGAAACAAAATGAATTACTTATATTGTTATTAATCACTGCCTTTACTTATTATGTATTAAGTTAATTGTAATAATGATGTTAAGATTATGTACAAGATTTTTGTAAGAGTATTTGATAAAACAGATATCATTTCATTGAAATTGAATTGTTAAAACAAGAGAAATAATTAATAAAGCATTGCAATTAGTGTATTTTTTAATAAATGTTTGATATTTTAGTTTTTCTTGAGAAGAGAAAGAAAATGTACTAGCAACTGAAAACAAAATAAATGCTTCTGTAGAGTAAAACATTAACCTTTCGAAAAATAGAAAGATGCTTTTATTTTATTTAAAAAGTTTGTTTTTTACAATTTTTAGAAGTGTTTTGGACTAGAGGCTTGGCTGGATTAATTATTTTATTAAAAAGTAATTGGTTACCATTCACAAATGTTACCCACTTATCATAGAGACTTAGTGATGGCTCGAAGGCTGCGGCACTCATTAACATGGTTAATATATTCTATGCAATAAAAATTCTAAATTGAAAATTTAAAGAGATTATTCTACTTATCCAACTAAGATGGTTTTTGGTAGTTTTTTTACATAACGGACAATATTTAGAGTTTATTAAATTTTTGATAGCCATACCTGCCTTCCTAAGTCCAAAGAGCATATCTCAAGAATAGTCAATTTTGAGGATTTTTATAGTACCGGGTGGGGCAATAGTGTGGGGAAGTCCGATAGCTCCTAAACAGTAACAGCTAGAAAAATCGTTCTAATATGGATCTAACAGTGGATAGGGGTGCATCTAGAGAAATTATTTTCAAATATACAGGGTGTTGTAGAAAAGTATGGCACGCTTAAGGTAATTTTTTTTAAATAGAGTGCCCCAAATGTTTTTTGCATATTTAACCCTCTCTTGGCAGGTTTATTCATATCTAAAATTTTAGCGCCATCTAATGACCGGTTTAGAAGTTATAAATTTTTTTTCAAAAAATTGAGTGTTACATTATCCCACTTAACAATTTACCGCTTTCACGGCCACAACTGTGGAGACGAATTTATGTAGGGATCTTGTTACAGGGGTTTGTAGGGTGCTCTTCTTTAAAGGAAAATGGACCCACCATGTACAGGGTGTTCAGGTTAAAATTAATTTTTAAATTTAGAGAACTTCAGAGCTAAAATTCACAACTTTTTCAAATGGAACACCCTGTATATCCTGTACCTTTGTGATGCAGAATTAAATAACGAACATTTTTTGTATGTACGTCCCTGTAGCTATCTGTAACCACTTTTGATTTATTGAGAAAAAACTGCAAGCAGTACACAATTAAAAACAATTATTTATTTAAAAGATCAAGGTTTTTCAAATAAAACAAAAGAAAAAACTATAACAAATGCTCCATATGTTGCCCATTTGCATGGACACACATTTTGATGCGCCTTTGGAACGATCTTTGTACGTTTCTTAACATTGCCGGCGTGATACTTCTAAAAGCATGTATTTTTCTATCCTTCGTATTTTGGATTGTGGTTGGTGTCTCTGTATAAACAATTTCTTTCACATATCCCCATAAAAAGAAATCCATTTTTGTAAGATCAGGAGATCTCGTAGGCCATTTAGTGGGTCCATTGCTTCCAATCTATTGATGTGGGTAGATATTATTTAGGTGGTCTCTTACTGCATGTAAATAATGCGGTGGAGCACCGTCTTGCTGAAGCCACATCCGATTTCGGATCCCTTGAGGAAGGTTCGCCAATAATTGTGGCAGATAGTTCTCCAAAAAATGAAGATAAATAGCTCCAGTTAATGTACCATCAAAAAAATGTTGCCCTATTACATGTTCTCCAATAATTCCCCCCCTCAAACGTTTATGGACCATCTGCGCTGGTTATCCAGTTGTCTGAAAAAATGGGGATTTTCTGTAGCATAATAATGGAAATTGTGCCTGTTAACAAATCCATTTTTATGAAACGTTGCCTCATCAATGAACAAAACATTGTAGAAGAATGTAGTATCGTCTTGCATTTTACCTATGGCCCAATTACAAAACTGTAAACGTTTTAGAAAATTGTCATCAGTTAATTTCTGGTGCATTTGAATGGGATATGCATGGAACTTATTTTTTTTTAAGATTCGACCAACAGAACGTCTACTTATTCATTATTAACATTGTTAATTCGTTCACTTTTTTCATACTTTAGGGAGCCTTCATTCAGGATACTGTTGGTAGTAGATTCTGCGAGCAAGCAAACAATTTCTTTCCGACTCGCCCAAAAAAAAGTCATGTCTACAAGTTCTTCTTTACTAAAATTCATTTTGAAAAACTAAAACACCTACTAGAACTAAACACTGATGGTCGATAACTGCGAGAAATAAAATATGGCCATCTATGAAAAACGAGCATCTATGGCAACTATTAGTCGAATTCAAAACATAGAGTTCTATGAAGAACGAATGTACATGATAACTGAATACTAAAACAATAAATATTTTTGTATTTCCTTGCTCAAGTAGCGCTGAAACAAATTCATCTGAAAAATTACGTGCCTCTAATTCTTTTTGCACGTCACAATTCATATTCCAAACTGATGCTCAATGGCATGTAATAATTACGTTACCCGTGTGAAAAATACATCCGTTTCATATCTTCATGATTGCCATGAACAGCTGTTGTTATTTTACAGATTTTACTTTCGTGTATTGATAAGTGAGATTGGCACTGTATAGATGTCGCTACGGTGTATTTGTTTACGCTGTTATCAAATACTAAGGCCTAGTTGTGCCTTGTGCGCCATGCCAAATCTCTTCGAAATCTAACCCATTTCTTAGAATATTTTTCTAGCAAAACGCAAAGGATAAAAACTCAGACAAGTGTTCCAAGTAAGTGGTAAGGTTGTGTATGGATAAGCTAAAAAAAGTTAAATACTAAAGCCTTCTAGGATTAGCTAATCCTAAAGTAAAGCTGAAAAATTGCAAAACTGCTACACATCTGTTGCATGTGTTGAGAGTGCTCGAGCTCTTGAACACGACGAAAACAACATAAAATACAAATCACAAGAAAGTATCACATGTATACAGTCCGACATCTCATTCAACTCATTTATAAGCCGAACAATACAACGGTCGTCGACTGCTACCTTTACTCGACTCTGTTGAGGCTCATTCTCTCTGATCTGCGATGTCATTAAGCGAAGCTCCTCGGAGATTCTATCAAGTATCTTTTTACAACAATTGGTGCTTTTACGTTAATCACACGGTCAGATTTAAACAATTTTACTCATAGCCATATTCAACCAACGACTACTAGAAACTTCAGGACGCCGATAAGTGCACTCTAGGGAGAACTGCTGATGTACTTCAGTCTGAGAACGAAATCATGTGCAAAGAAAACGCGAGAGACATCATTACAAGGATGGAGAGGGGAACAACTATGCGATCAAGAACAAAAATACTCAGTCACGACATTGAAAACAGCTGTCTGTACGTATTAAGAGAACTCGCCTCTTTGACTTGGGCTTTATGCGTATTATTAGGTTTTAGTCGAGATTTCTGTAATAGTTATTTATGTACAAAGAGAGTTACGATGATGATAATGCCAGAAAGATGATGATGTTACAGCCCGAGAGCCTTGGCCCGAGCGATGGAAGTCGCTGATGGGCATTATCATCTAGTAACGCTCGTGGTACCTACATACAATATTTTATTTTTCACGAGAATATTTTAGGAGTGGAAAATTGATTTTGTTTTATAATTGTTTACCAAGGACGCCGATTGCAAGGTTAACGCTTAGCGGGCGTTATAATTTATAATTCCCTGGTTGTTATGGACATGCTCATATAGTTCGTATCACAGGTATCAGCAACGAATAATATGTAGATGAAAAATAAAAGCACATTTTATTGAATCTTAGTTTATTTCTGGCATTTCTGAAAACAGTAATATAAATAATCAACAATTATAAACTTTGCTATCAGCTTGCTGAAAAATACTAATTAGAGAGTCAAGAGTTTCTTCTCCTGTTGGAATAATTTGTTTCGTGGGTAGAATAAACCCATCTTTACCAGTGTCTCTTAACTCGTAGGCATAGACCAATCGGATATGTCTGTGGGCACTTAATACCCAATCTATACTTCCTCCACCTGCTGCATCTAAATACAGAAAAAACAATTACCTTAGAACTTCAAAAAATTGAATGCTTACACATTATTTCCGGAATATTTCCAACTTTATATTTCGTACCATAATGTCTAGCTAATACTTTCATGGCATTTTTCCCAAACCTCAACTTAAAAGATATATGTATTTGATTAAAAATTAATAAATTTTTATGGGAGTTGCTTTACCAATTCATCATTGTTTGGTGGTTTCTCATGACCAGAATGCCCAAAAGGAATAAGCAGTAACTGCATGAAAGAATGAAAGCTAAAATAGGCATCCAAATTATCACCAATTGTATCGATGAATTTAGCTAGCGATCTGGTTTCAATTTCTGAAAAAGCCGAACTTCCAGCATAAATTTCGTCAAAAGAACAATTGCTAGATCCACCATCCATCCAGTGGTAACCCCAATTACGATTAGGATCAGCTCCATAACAAGTACCATAAGGTTTCCTAGTTTTTCTCCAAAATCGATTCTAAGAAAATTAAAGTCTTTACGTTTATTTGACCAATAACAATAAAGAAAAACTTACAATTTGTGTATAAACATACCCATCAGGGTTAGTTACGGGAAAACATACCAATCGCGACTTTCGGCAACTGCACGTACATTGGTATCGTTACTGGTTAGTAACTGATTGGTGATGTAAGTAACAGTAGCTGGAGATATCCTAAGTAGATAAAGTTGTTCTTAGAAATTTGGAGAAATTTCTCACACTGATTTTATACCATTCGCGAGCATGAATTCCTCCTTCCAAGAAAACTGCATTTTTGTTGGGCTTAAAAGAAATTTTCACACCTAGAATCTTCCTGCCCTCGTATGTTTCCCCGCCTACTACAATTGATACAATCCCTGGGTACAGTTTTGGTAAAGAGTTTAACCAGTCATATATCTGTAAAATTTAAATATTATCTCCTATTAACAAACTGATTGACACATTCAAACCTTATCAAGAGTGTGATATGCACTCCAATCAAATACTCCAGCTGCCCTTGTTTGTTCAAGACTTTCTTTGTCAATCAGTTCTTGGACATTTTCTATAACTACTTCGTTTTGCAAGTTTTGGGGTGCAATAATATCTTCAAATTTAGATTTTAGATGAGGAGGTACCATAACATCCACATTTTGCCCAATGTTTGATACGCTAGTCCAAAAATCGAATTCACTAGGTGTGTGCTCAATAAGGTGCAGAGATTCCAGTTGTTCAATGTTCTGTGGAATTAATCTGTACACTTGGAAGTTATCAAAACGTAGCCGAGATTCCCCAATTACACAAACTATCAATGGTACTACTATAAAATAATACATTTCTTCTGAAAATAAAACTTGTCTTAATATTGTGTTGATGTAGGATTTATAGGTAAAGTCTGGGTTAGTTTAAAGTGTTTGACACGACTTCACTGTACAATAAAGATAAACGATTTTCCAGGACTTTATTAACTCAACACGGTTATTGATTATACCACAGACATGCATGCGTTGTAATCTTTTCTAAAAATTTGATGGCCTTTGTAACGAGCTCTATTTTAAAGATAAATATATTTCGCTTCGTTTTAAATTTCAAACGAGGTATAATTCCACGATATTTCCTTCTTTGGCCCGTTAAAATACAATTTTCTTATGTGTAAACATACTTTACTCTTTTATTATTAAAATGTAAAGCATCTGTGCTTATTGTATTATAAAAAACAAACTAAATAAATTTAATTCCTTAAAAGTATGGTAATAAATCATTTTTATGATTGAAGCAAAATCTTTTCAATATTAAAATGTTTACAGAGAAACAAAACGCTTTTAGAACTATAAATTCATGTTTTACAAGACATTGTTATGGTTTTAATTCTGGTAACGTGCTTTTAATTAATAAACACACAAAAGAGATTTTCTGAAAATTGATTATTGGTACCCGTAGTGTCATGTCATATTTAACGTGTGATGGATATGATTATGGTCGATGGTCGCCTCTCTAAAGCTTTAGAATTTACATTCTTCGCTTGGAAAATACAGTCTCAAGGAATACATTAAAGCGGTCAGCTGGGAGGCTTTAGCCGTGTAGTCTCTAGATAATGAATTTGTTTTGCGTTTGGCTAATAAAATGCGAGCAGGTTATTCCCATTACCACGATGTTTCGGTTGCTGTATCGTTTAGTGGTGTATCGTATGATCTGAAATAGATAAACATACAATAATTAATGGTGTAACTTAATCTTCTTCGAGTAACGAGTGTGGCCTTGCCTTGATCTGGTTATCACTTTTGAATTTTTGAAATTAATAAATAATATTAGATTTTTAAAGTATTGTGTTTTAGTAATGACGAATTAACTTCTATAATTTTTTGAAAACATTTTTTCAGTAAGTTACTATGTAATTAAATATTTTGAAATTCATTTAATTCATAATTAAGTTAAAGGGTAGAATCGTAATGCCAGTAAGTTTCATATAGTAATTGAATGTTGTTTATCTTTTATTGCACATCGTATAGTTGCTAACCAATTTTTATAAATCTAAATTAATAAACTAAGCTTAAAATCATTAATAAATTGCTATAGCTTGACACGACAAATTGTTTGAGCCCATGTAACAAGAATAAAAGAATAACAGTAGGTGGCAAAACACGTAACTCAGATGGAAATATTTTCCCAAATTGTAGATTCTCATCGTTGCTTTTAAACAATAACAACAAACAATTTGGGTGGCGCCCTCTATATTGTTCAATCATTCCTGATTGTATTTGAATTCAGTAAAAATTTGCGATAACACCCACGATCGCTGAAAATGAAAAGTAAGAAGTATCTGCCGGGAGTTAATAATTTGCGTAAAACGATATAAAATTCGTATAACGCTAGCATGAAATACCTATAAAATTACTATAGTAATATAATTCCCGAACATTTAAAAACCATTAACACAATTACCGTTTTATATTTACTGATATTTCATACAAATAATTCGTACATGCTAATGGCATACTAATATCTTTATAATACATTATCATTAAAGATCGGCAGTTACTTTATTTTGCCCTGCCCTCAAAGTACTGAAATAAAATTCTATCAAGAATATCTATAATTGCAGGTGACTTTAATGCAAGAATAGGCAAATCCACCATGTAGTGGATAGTGGGCTCACATGTCCCTATCTCTAGACACTAACAACTTAGACTTATCAACTACAACAATTTGAGAATAAATATAGCTGGAGTTAGAGAGGTAGAAACTCTATGGACTGTACTTATAATAGTAAGTAAAAAATTGTTACACCACTGATTCAAGATTAGAGGCTATGATATATATTCCGATCATCTCTTTTCATTTAAAAACATGAAAACCGCTTAGAGTGCCACCAACAAACGGTAGTGGTTAACAGAAAAACAAACGTAAATAAATAAAATGACAGAACTGGAGTGCTCCAGGATATAGAACACGTCAGAGCCAAAATCGGAAACACTGGCGACCAAACACTGAATTAATGCATCTTTTACATACTTTGGCTGCGAAGAAGATAAATAACTAGAAAGTAAGAAATAGTCTTGAACTCTTCCTGTGACGGAATATTTTTAGGAGGAAATCTCTGGAAAGGTCTGTAAAATTATTTTTGTTTGGTATTATATTCATTGCAGATTGCAGGTGTTTATAGAATGTACAGACTTCTCTTTTGGCCTCTTCAGGTGCATAAATACCTCTTATATTGACGTGTTTTTCAACAATCTCATTTTATGTGTATAATTCTTTCATTTACATATCTATTTATCTATATACCTTTATTAATATTCATTTTATGGATATATAAGCTTCTTATTATGATTGTCGATGAGGTCGTGAAATTATTTTTTTAACAAACAATAAAAATCTTGTACGAACCGAATAAAAAAAGGTATAAATACTCTAAATAGTTGCTCTAAATTACTGAATCAAAACATAACATAAAATACGCCGCGCGATGAACGTCACTGTAACCTCAAAAAATCACAATCTGAATACTTCCTGCAAAACTCATAAAGACGATACTTACTGTAATGAATGGGTGGTATGATGTCTCCAACTTTTAAGATCTCTTAATATCAAATTATAATTCAGACGTATATCTAATTTTCATAGCTGGCGAATTGTTAAGAAAAATAAGAGGTAATAGACACAATAAAAAAATATATGGGCGCCATCTGCTTGCGAGTCCTTAAACCTTAGTATTCGCAAACAGAAAAGAATATTGATTGAATTCAATAACGTTTAATTACGTTAGTATTAAAGTGATTAAAATACTTTAAATACTTTCGCAAGTGAACGGTCCAATATTATCACAGCAATAATTATTTTAAGTTTTCATTTATTCGTAGACAAGATGATAAATTGTTTCAAATAAAAAAATCATACGAACAATGTTAATAAATTCCTCATAAAGATCTTTAGTAAGAAGAATAATTGTATAACTAACAAACAGCTTTTCTAGTAATAGTTCTAATAAAATCTAACATCAAACTTATTTCTATTAAACAGTATGTTCGCTACTTCTGAATAAATCTATACAGTACTATAGTTCACAAAATACACCAAAATTCACTTTCACAAAAAAAAAGCCTTATATACTTAACATAAAAAAATGCTTCACATTATAAACTTAAAGAACATGGAATATTGGTAAACATGCTGCAATAATTAACGAAAAGTTCATAATTTATGTTACCAAAAATATTATTTCTGTAACAATTTGGCATTAACCCGCGATATTTAAACTCCTAAACTGCAATAATCCCAATATTACACTTGTTAAATACAAGTTTTAGTTTACAAGGTTATATATATTGTTTCAACGTAATAATCTTATAAGACCGACACAAATTTTATACGTCCACTATTTTATTATTGAAACAAAAATCCCAAAATTCTTAAAAGATTCTTAATATTAAAATTTCGAATGCTATAGCGTCCCTTCTTAAATTGGTAACTAATAACACTTTAAATTACTCATAAGTTGGTTAACCAACACGACAAACATTAAAATTCAATACGAGATTGAATTTTCTTTACAAAATTCTCAACGAGCGGGAAACTGGATTATTTGTGTTAATTTATTAACACAGATTATGCGGTAAAATGAAGCATTACCACAACTAATTCGTACTTTTCAAACTATAACCTTTTTTCATACGTAAAAACTGCAATTTCGAAAATGCTAATAATACCAAAGGGTCTTTGGGCAACCGCCCGAAGCTTGGCTCGAAGCCGCTATTTCACTGCCTGTCGGTAAGTAACTCCTTGGGAGTACGGATTATCATTTAACTGCAACATTTTATTTTAATTACATAAATCTAATTAATTATATAATACCTATATTTAAATAACATTCTATTAATAATGAATTAAAAATATATATAATTCAAATTTAAAATACCTTTCACGACTGAAGATATACTAAAGGTTCTCTGTGGATTTTTCTCAGGTAGAAAGGGTCACATTTGTAGGCAGGTAATAACAACGCTAATCTTAAACGCACCAGTCTATCAAATACTATTAAATAATTGCAATATTACATATATCATTTCCACATATCTTTCATAAAATTCAGTTTGTCCAGAAAGAAAATTAATTACTTTGACAACTCTTCACGTTAATAAAGGATAATTTATTATATACTATTATACATTCAACACCAGGTGATCAGTTTGTATCAACGATTTAAAAAAGATTTATTAATTTCTAGTTCGAATACGAAAACATAACGTATTATTATTGTATGTTATGAGGACATATTAACGAGATAAATAATAATGATAACTAATTTGTAAAGCCTAATAAATATGATCGTTTTAAAGGATAAACTAGTGAATAACTATAACCGATAAAGCTATCGAAACAATTCTTAGATAGATTAACATTTTTGCCTGTCTGAACAAGATATTAGGCTGTCATTAACACAGGTGTTTATCACGCAGGTAGGCGGATATCATAATATTATATCAACCTTTTTACCTCAATACAACAAAGGATGCATACAGATAACATCTGGACATCGCGGGGAAAGGGACTGAAAGCGATCTATTTTTAAGTAAGTTATTTCTAAGAAAGCAATTCATTTATCCAAATCACGCTTTAAGGGTCGTTAATACTCTCGTATCCATAATACTAGATCTTAAAAATGTAATTTATGCCGGTATTGGTTATTTGCATCCTCAAACGAAGCAATCATCCGATGTTGTATCAAATATTATGTTAAAACATCAAAATTGAATAAGAAATAATGAATTATCCATAATGCAACACAAATATCTATCAGATGCACACGAAATACGAAATTAATATTTACCGATGGAAACAATAAAAAGTATAGTACTATTTATTATACCATAACTTATTTAAACATAGTATAAAATTAAACCTTGGGCTTAGCAGCAAAATTAATTAAATGAATTACTATTACAATTTATAATATAATAATTTCAGAGGCACATAATTTATTTTTTATTTATATTTAATAATATCTCCATAATTAACAAATATAACTTCAACTAATAACACAATGCCAGGTGTGAAAGTCCTAACTAAATTATTTGACATTACTCTTATTTTTCTCCCATTTGGCATCGCTGATTTTAATCTTGGCAAACTTGCTTCAATAATTTTCATGTATTATAGTGAGGTTACGTTAGGTGTAATCTATTAGATATTTCTTTTTGATAGCTAAAATAACTAATTAAACATTAATTAAAGTTATATTTAGAAGAAAAGAATAGATACATAATGGTTAAAATGCTTCTCAAAATTGGATTAAACGTTAATGTCATCATTTTAATGTAAACAAAATTCATGGATTTCTAGATATTGCTTAGCGTGACGTATTTTCATAACACACACGTGGGTTATGTTCCTAACATACGCGTGTTATATGACTCACTTTCTTAATATCGGTAGCGTTTGCTATTGTTCACTTTCGTATGGGGTCGTAGGAAAAAGTATAATACTATTTATTATACCTGAGTTCGGATACAAAATCACAAATACGTTGCTCCATTCAATCGTTGTAACAGCTTAAGTTTATTTCATAAAGCTCTAATGAAGCTAATATAAAACATTTCGAATTTTGATTCTTGAGTCTCTATAATATACCACGAGATCATTTGAACGCGCTTTTATACTTTTTGTCGGTATTGCGCGTATCGTCAATATAGTATATTACATTACTAGTGTGGAAAGTGAAACTTTTCGTACGCACGAGTGTGAATTGACGCACGAGGCGTAGCCGAGTGCGGAAATCACACGAGTGCAGAAAAGTTACTTTCCAACGTGTAATGTACAATATTTTTCCTACGACCCCCCAAATTTCAAATGTTTAAAAAATTTTGATTTTTTTAAATTTTCAAGAATATAATTTTTGAAGATTTTAAAGCAAAATTTTTATGGTTAGGTTTAACAGAGAAAATCACACTTGAAGCTAATTTTCTTAAGCCATTTATTTTTAGGATATAAAGTTTAATTTTTTAAACAATTTAGTTTCACAATATGAATAATTATAACGAAATTTCTATCAAAACATTTCCAGAAAAATAAAATTAAGTTATCTTGACAACTTAATTTTATTTTTCTGGAGCTGAATTATGACAATTGTTAAAGTTAATGGGTGTTTGTTAACATTTTATTTAGTAGATTCTTTTACTAAATATAAATTTCAATTTTAAAAACTCATATATTCATAACTTATTTAAACTTAGTATAAAATTAAACCTTGGGTTTAGCAGCAAAATTAATTAAATGAATTACTATTCACACACGTGCGTACGAAAAGTTTCACTTTCCACACAAGTAATGTAATTTACTATTTATTGTTTCCATCGGTAAATATTAATTTCGTATTTCGTGTGCATCTGATAGATATTTGTGTTGCATTATGGATAATTCATTATTTCTTATTCAATTTTGATGTTTTAACATAATATTTGATACAACATCGGATGATTGCTTCGTTTGAGGATGCAAATAACCAATACCGGCATAAATTACATTTTTAAGATCTAGTATTATGGATACGAGAGTATTAACGACCCTTAAAGCGTGATTTGGATAAATGAATTGCTTTCTTAGAAATAACTTACTTAAAAATAGATCGCTTTCAGTCCCTTTCCCCGCGATGTCCAGATGTTATCTGTATGCATCCTTTGTTGTATTGAGGTAAAAAGGTTGATATAATATTATGATATCCGCCTACCTGCGTGATAAACACCTGTGTTAATGACAGCCTAATATCTTGTTCAGACAGGCAAAAATGTTAATCTATCTAAGAATTGTTTCGATAGCTTTATCGGTTATAGTTATTCACTAGTTTATCCTTTAAAACGATCATATTTATTAGGCTTTACAAATTAGTTATCATTATTATTTATCTCGTTAATATGTCCTCATAACATACAATAATAATACGTTATGTTTTCGTATTCGAACTAGAAATTAATAAATCTTTTTTAAATCGTTGATACAAACTGATCACCTGGTGTTGAATGTATAATAGTATATAATAAATTATCCTTTATTAACGTGAAGAGTTGTCAAAGTAATTAATTTTCTTTCTGGACAAACTGAATTTTATGAAAGATATGTGGAAATGATATATGTAATATTGCAATTATTTAATAGTATTTGATAGACTGGTGCGTTTAAGATTAGCGTTGTTATTACCTGCCTACAAATGTGACCCTTTCTACCTGAGAAAAATCCACAGAGAACCTTTAGTATATCTTCAGTCGTGAAAGGTATTTTAAATTTGAATTATATATATTTTTAATTCATTATTAATAGAATGTTATTTAAATATAGGTATTATATAATTAATTAGATTTATGTAATTACAATAAAATGTTGCAGTTAAATGATAATACGTGGGAAAAACGCGGGCTCTGTTACCTGGGGATCGTTTAGGTATATTACCCTGACCTGATTTATAGCGTATATTTCAATCCCTCTTTCATATTTTCAATGATAGCTATATATTAAGCTCATATGTATATATGGCTCCCTACCCGAAATTCTTTGATTTTGTTATTTTTAATTTTGATCTTTGATAATAACGTTAAGCGTTTTTAATTAGAACAAATAATTTAATAAATTTATTTAGCGTAATTAGATTTATATAATTAATATATAACGTTATGCATTATATCGTAAATAATCGCATCCCCTCTATGGTAATAACTATACATTAACGTATATGCTCGCATGTATACATGGTTGCTTGCTAGAGGTGTGGAAGTGTGGTTTCAGAACCCGCCGTCTCCCCCTACTAATACTTTCATGATTTAACATTACGTACCGAATTCGCGCCAGTTTTTAATAAAAGTGATAGCTATGTTTATAGTTTTGACTACATAAAAATTCCCAAAATAAATGATTAATCATATAGTAACATGGGCAAGATTGCTCTTTTGTTTTCAAATGCTATTCAATTTCGTTTTAACTTTTATTTAATTTACTACGTTAGGCATTCCGAAGAGTTGAAAAACTGATTGAGTACTATAATTTTAAATGCCCCTGTACTATTTTCGTTTTCGTCCATTGGCAACACTGACATACGATAATTTCGAGTGTTTGCTAGAAGTTCAAGTGCTCGCGATCGTTTCAACTGTTCTTGAGAACTCTTCGGGATTACTAAGAACTTAGCCTCTTTGTAAGTAGTGTGCTCTTGAGCACAAACGTGTGCTACGGAACTTTAAAAAAATTATATTAGATTAATTAGTGTTACGATTTACAGACATGTTTTGTAGACATAGAGATTGAATCTCTTGCCCGTTAATAAATGATACCTTAAAAGGTAACAAAGTATTTACTAACTTTCAGGGATAAAAGGTAGTAAATAATGCTCTCCCAGAAGGGTAAAAACAAAATAGTAAATAATAAAAATTTTCCATAAAAATGAAATTTAGATTAAAAATTTGTAAAAGAAAATTTGTACAAAACCATAAATTAAATACTTATAAAATTAATATTATGTATTACTAAAAAAATCTAAATATAATGTATGATGGAAAGAAACTACTAATAATAACTTACCATTAAAAGTGTCTCAATCATTATTATTTGGAGAAAAAATATATCTTGTTTAAGAAATTCCAATAGATATTTAGGGTTGGCAGAAGCCCAGCTACAGAAAGATTCAATGAAATTTGTGTTAAGGTAGAAGCCAATTTCCATAATTAAGGTAATTATCCAGATGAGCTAAAAGAAGAAGCAGAAATTAGAAACTTGCTCATATTTATTTAAGTGAAAATAAACATAGGTAACTTCTAAAAGCAGAGCAAAGTGAGAGCGAGCGCTATAATAAGATTTTCAGAAGGAGCAGAAATTACTTACCTAGATGATCCTTTAAAAGTTGTAACTAGATAATTCAAGGTTTGTTTGGTGAGTTGCAAACCTGTTTAATAAGTAATTTATTTCTTAAAAGTAGAATGTAAAAGCCATTAATTCCATATAAGAATTAAGAAACAAAATTAAAAATTGCAAAACTTACCAACGTATTCACCTATGGTGATTACCTGATTACATTCCAATTAGTTAGCCCTCTGCTTATCCTGAACAATAAACCTTCTAGTACTTTACTTTTAAATTTTGATACATAAACCAAATAATGTTTCAACATAAAAATAAGATGTAAAAACTCACCTGGTAAACTAAATTTGTTTACAAACTTTGATTCCGACGATTTATTGCAGATGATCAGCCAGGTTGTTATGAACCTTTTGGAGATGGCTTCCAGTAATCACGTGTAGGGATTCAAAATACTAAGGTCTGCAAGACTATTTTTAATGCATTATAGTTTTCAGCATATATCCGCCATTAACATCAAACAAAGGTGAAACTCTCATCAAAATATAAAGGTAGACTACCCAGGTTCAAGAATGGCTTTTAATACTAACTGCACTAGGTTTTCCTGAAAGTTCAACCTTACCGTTTTTAAAAGTTCTATATAACAGATATACACAAAAGCCTACAGTTCTCACCTTTGCAGGGCCGTCTGTCTATATATTATTGAGAACTGGAACTAACTAGAGAAAACGTGTCTATATCTTTTAGTTGACTATGAAGATTTTCTCGCCAGGTTGGATTTGTCCGCTGGCCGCTTCCCAGTCCCTTACGAGGGGGCAATGGAACAAAAGTGGCACTAGGACTGCAATTAACAAACTCTTGAGATCTTCCCGTCGAGATCAGATTCGACCTCCGACATCTTTCCCCACTTTTTATAAACTCGCCTTTCTGACTTACGCTTTTTACGTACGCGCTACTTTTTACTCGGTATACATAAAAACACATTTTTACAACATTTTTATTGAATATTTATTTCTGACACTATTTCCACTAACAATAATATAAATGATCAACAATTCTAAACTTTGCTATCAGCTTGCTGAAAAATACTAATTACAGAGTCAAGAGTTTCTTCTCCTGTTGGATTAATTTGCTCTGGAGGTAGAACAAATCCATGGCTACCAGTGTCTCTCAACTCGTAGGTATAGACCAACCGGATTTGTCTGTGGGCACCTAATACCCAATCAACACTCCCTCCACTAGCTACATCTAAATACAGAAGCAGTAATTATAACATATTATGCTTGAACTGAAAAAAAAACTGGCTGCTTACACATTATTTCCGGAATATTCCCAACTTCATATTTAGTACCATAACGTCTAGCTAATACCTTCATGGCATTTTGGCCAATACTCAACTTAAAAGATAGATTTTATTAAAGAAATGCATAAATATTGAATAGGGATGGCTTTACCAATTCATCATTATTCGGTGGTTTCTCAAGACCAGAATGTCCAAAAGGAATAAGCAAACACTGCGAGTAAGAATGAAAACTAAGATAGGCATCCAAATTATCAGCGATTGTATCGATGAATTTAGATAGCGATCTGGTTTCGATCTCTGAAAAGGCTGAACTCCCAGCATAAGTTTCATCGCAAGAAGAATTGCTAGCTCCTCCATCCATCCAGTGGTAACCCCAATTGCGATTGGGATCGGCTCCATAACAAGCACCATAAGGTTTCCTAGTTTTTCTCCAAAATCGATTCTGAGGAAACGGAAGGCTTCATATTTATTTTACCAATGATAATAATAAAGAAAAACTTACAATTTGTGTGTATACATACCCATCAGGGTTAACTACGGGAAAAACATACCAATCGCGACTTTCGGCAACTGCGCGTACATTGCTATTGTTACTGGTTAGTAACTGGTTGGTGATGTAAGTAACAGTAGCTGGAGATATCCTAAATGGATAAAATTGTTTTTAAGACTTTTGAGAAATTTCTAACACTGATTTACCATTCGCGAGCATGAATCCCTCCTTCCAAGAAAACTGCATTTTTGTTGGGTTTAAAAGAGATTTTCACACCAAGAATCTTCCTACCCTCGTATGTTTCTCCACCCTCTACAGTTGATACAATCCCTGGATACAATTTTGATAAAGAGTTTAACCAGCTATATATCTGTAAAATTTAAATATTATCTCCTATTAACAAACTATTAGAATCATTCAAACCTCATCAAGAGTGTGATAGGCATTCCAATCAAACACTCCAGCTGCCCTTGTAAGCACAAGCCTTTCTTTGTCAATCAGTTCTTGGACATTCTTTATAAGCACTTCGTTTTCTAAGTTTTGGGCTGTAAGAATATCTTCAAATTTAGATCTCAGATGGGGAGGCACCATAACATCCACATTTTGCCCAATGTTTGACACGCTAGTCCAAAAATCGAATTCGCTAGGAGTGTGTTCAATAAGGTGAAGAGATTCCAATTGTTCAATATTTTGTGGAATTAATCTATATACTTGGAAGTTATCAAAACGTAGTGGAGATTCCCCAATTACACAAGATATCAATGTCAATATTATTAGGTAATCCATTTTTGCTGAAAATAAAACTTGTGTACTAATATTTTGTTGCTATAGAATATACAAGTCTGCTACAGGTAAATTTAAAGTGTATGGCACGACTTTATTGCACAGTAAAGATAAACGATTTTCCATGTCTTTATTAACCCACGGCCAGCGTGCATTTTTGATAATACAAGTAACATGCATATGTTGTAAACTTTTTATAAGAGTCAATAATATTTCCTGGTTTCAAATGTCCTTCCAGGAAAAATAAAACCTTTGTTAATCATAACATGATGTCATGTAATATCTATCATATAAATTTCATTACCATATTAAAAAAATTAGTGGGTGCTATAAATGTCAGAGGTTTGGCCATCTCTCAATACACTGTGCCTCAGGAGACATTATGATAAGTGTTGTATATACATGTTAGCACGTTGCTAACATGAAAATAATTTACAACCATGTTCTACTGAATACTTACCTACATAACTTTCTAAAAGACTGAAAGTAAAGGTAAACAGAAACCTTGGCCTTATATATTCTCTATGGAATTTTAAAATTTGTTCAGTCTGGTTAAGCTAAGTTCCAAATATTAGGCACTACCAATGCAATTGCACTTCCAGTGCATAATATAGCAGCTACCGATATAAACAGGAAACTGTATATTGGGTCTAAGGATATATTCAAGGACTGAGCTGAAGGTTGAATGGCCTTTCTTCCAAATTTTAAAAAAACTGTTTTGTCAGAAGCCTTCTCTAACATTGTTATTGTAGCATTGGATATTTCATCTTTAGATTATGAATGGTCTTGTGAGGTCGCATTAATGTAGACCTAACATCTGTTTTTGTGGAAGAAACCTTGCATCAGAATGGGTACTATGAAGCCCTGGGTCAACGGGTGGCGTTAATACAAGAATGGATAATGTAGACAACTTATCGATGGGAACGGTAGTGTGTCTCCTCACCCAGAGCTTTACTTCTGGGATTTTGATAATGTGTGAGCATTTACCAACCTAAGTAGTATGAACTCTCGGTTAGTTAAAGCATATTCAAGAATTATTGCTGTTTAAGGCTCCAAATGCAGACCATCAAATAAATAGAAGAAGTTTTAGGTTACTTAAGAGTATCTTCAAGGCCTCTACAGATGCATTTTGGTCTTTGCAAGTAACTTTGCCGTTCGGAAAACGTCTAACCCGAGAGACCAAGCTCACGAGCAAAACAATGTTTAAGTAATGCTCCTGAAGATACAGTGCGGTACGATTGTGGTAACTCATGTACCACTATGTTTTACAATGTCCATATACGAGATCCATTGCTACCCTCCTGCTTTGTCTCAGAACGAGGAGATGCCAGGCTGCACTGAAGTCAGATCTTGCCCGTATCTCCTCTACATATTCAAAGCAGTTGACAACATATTATTACAGTTACTTTTATTTGTTGTATGTTTTTTTTCTATATGCGCTATGGAGAAGGAGCTTGGTGTGGTTTCCACGATCGGCACAGGCATCATTTAGAATTATTTTACCAATTCGATCTTTCATACTGAACCAAGCAAACGCGCCAGTTGTGACGAGTGTTAATCTGGTGTGGGATTACAACTCTTCACCCATCACTAAGTATAGCCTTGATTGTCACCCGTGGAGACCATTCGACGACAGGTTGGCCTTCGTGAATAATCCCCCTCTAGGTGCTATAACGTTGATGATGTGCTACAAGTATGGAGTTTTGACCCTTGTGGCCTTCACAATCCAAACAAAGAAGCAAACGATCATACGACACATAATAGATCTTACGTAGATGGCGGTTGTGCGATCTATAGACTCGGACATTCTGGTCTTTGCCGTGAACCTCTGCTCCGAGCTGAAAAGAAGATACAGACACAGGCGCACAGAATCAATGTTTACACTGAGAGGGGATATTCATTTTTTTGATTTGTACATGCTGTGTACTGGACTAGCCAGATATGGGCCATTCATCCCGCGGAATGACGCACCTGAGGGGTGATTATAGGACGGCACCGAATGGACTTGGTAAGCCTGCACGCAGAGTATGTTGATATAGTGCAGCTAAACGGAAAAAATCAAGAGAATGAGCTCCCCCCTCAACGCAACAAAGTTATTCCCGCAATTCGTTTACAGTCCGGGGTTCACTTAAAGTTGCAAATGAACCAAACACAGCTTTGTGCCGGGTCGCTGCAACCTGAGATTGAGATGTAAAGGCGTAAACACCTCTGCCGATGCGTTGCTCCATACGATCTACGCGCTCCCTCCATAGACACTATCACAACCAATAAAAGATCATGGAATCTCATAAGCGCTTTACTTTTCTCAGTTTCCAGAGCGCCTTAAATGTATGTCACCAAAGAAGCGTATGACTTCTGCAAATAAAACTGCATATCTATCATGTCACTACTGACCACTTCATTCATCCCATTGCCTACAAAACGCTAAATGTTGTTTCCTCTGGTTAGTTGAAAAAAGCCTACAATAGCATGCTCGTTTCATGAACAGTCATCCAAACTATAGAATCACCGTGTACAAAGTTGCTTAAAACAAAGTTTTTAACAAGACCTACAAACATGTTGCCACGCTTGGTAAAGGCATATGTGGATCTGCGTGTATTGGAATAATATTTGCTTTGCATCCAAATGTGCTCTCTAAAGATTTATTCTAAAAAAAGAACCTAGAGAGGCGCTCCCAGACTCTCCGGTGTTAAGTCAATCAGGACCATCATGAAATATGCACTCAAAAATTTGGTGCATTGGAAAAACCATTCACGCTACCCAGGTCAAATTATAATTCTGATAACCTAAGGAATCTTGTTTAGAATTTTAATTTGGTTTATAAAACTTAGAAGTTTTTATTTTTAGGCGTGAAAGGCATCTGCATTTAACAAATATTTAAAAATGTAGACAGTCTCATGTAATGTACATTTCGTGGTATCCAATTGAAACAAAGTAAAAACTTGTACGAATGAAACCCATTTCTCACGGTTAGAAATCTTGCTTTAGACACGTATTCTTATAGTTAGTTTACCTTTCTCAGGAGAACTTCAGTATAGTCCGGCTTTGCCTATAGATGAACGCCTCACGTCCAAAGCACCCTGCGTGGTCTGTGTTCGCGGCGAATCTGCCCGTGTTCTGCTAAAAGAGTTAAATGCGATTGTTGAATTAACGAAGGGGATGAATCTAGTGCACTTTGAGGAATTGGGGAATTTGTCCTAGATGTGTCGCACTGATTAATGAGTGTTTTAAGAGAAATTATTTAAATTATTAGGTATTGTGAATACGCATAAAGTTTTGCATTTCAATATTAACGAGTTAACGTCCATCATCTCTTTAAAGGATGACTAGTAAAAGTTTAAACAACGTTACAGAATATTATTTAGACCGCTCTTAAAGTTTAAAACAAACAACAATAAAGTGAAAACTTCTTAATGCAAATTGTTCAGAATTCAGCTGCTTGCTCCCGCGACGTTATTTGTATTCTGTTGTTAATTGTATTTTTGTTTGTGTGATCATTGGACTATTGCTTTAGTAAGTTAAAACTCTGACAGGTTAAACTAAAATAAAAAATTGCTAGGAGTGCTGATATAAAAGGATTAATGTCACACATATGTTATATAAGTTATTTATAACTAATATTAAATTGGCTTTTAGATAAGAATTTAATTGAAAATGTATTTAGAATAAGATCCCAAATTAATTTATTATGTAGAAGATAATAATGCAAGTAGGTTTTTATGATCTTTAATTGTTTATATTTTTTATACTGTTGCAATGTTTTATTTTTTAATTTATTTCAAGATAATCATTGCTATAGGTTGGCACAACAATTTGTTGGTGTTCCATTCATAGAATAAAAGAAAGATTTGTCAAAATTAATTTAACGTTAATTAATGAAAAATATTTTCCCGAATCGTAGATTCGCAACTTTTGCTATTCGATAATAACCTCAACAATTTGAGTGGCGTCCTTTAGTTTGTTTTTATTGTTCCTGCCTTCTAGTCCTAATTAATAACCCTTTGCGATTAACATCTTGAGCGTAATATTAATAAATAATAATTATTATTGTGATTGAAAGGCTGTTATAATTGAAATCAGAGTATGAAGCTTTTGTTTGTTTAATTGTTGTAGAAAAACACGATGTTGCAAACTAGGAAACACATATTATATAAAAAAAAAGCTAAAATATATATCTCATCACATACGACTTTAGATGACCGCTATTCCACCTCCACCCGTATACTGTTTCCTTATTATTGTGGTCCTTTTTGCCTTCTTTAGGAAACTATAGACTGCTTCTGTTCGGGTGATTCTGGAGTAATTTCACATTGGATTAAGGGTTAGGATAGATGTGAGGTATTTGGGGTTAAATTAGATATTAGGTTAGGGGTCACGTTATCGGGAGAGGTCCGGACATGTGACCTCTCTGGGAATCTTTGTTGCGTCTCAACTCCAAAAGCGCTCAAAAGGAAGAATAGACTTATCTTTATATTATATTTTATCTTTTCAAATATGTGAGCTCAATGTAACTTTTCCTTCATGGGCAGTGCCCTACTTGTGCTGTTACGGAATTTTCATCATGCTGTGAAAGTGATCTTGGGCGACGAAAGACGACTATATTGTCGTTTATGATTAAAACTTTGTAAGAGTAAAAAAATCATTTATTTTAAAAATAGTATAACAAAATTAAGCCTTAAACAGTAACATTAATACCTTAAATACCCAATTTCTGAATCAGAATGAAAGGATCTCTGTGGATTAAGGTTAATTTATTATGACTGACATCAAGACCCAGAAGATTTTTCATATCTCCAAATGCATTAGACTTGATACTTGAAATCTGATTTCAGTTCAAATTTAAAATTTTAGTCTTAGATTGTGAAAACGAGCTTTCTTCGATCTTGGTTAATGGATTATTACTCAAGTCAAAAATCTGACGATTTTCCAGACCTTCAAATGCATCGGATTCGATACTTGCGATCTGATTATAGCCCAATTTTAAAATTTGAATTTTAGATTTTGAAAACATGCTTGTTTCGATCTCAGTTATTTTATTAGTACTCAAATCAAGAGCCCGGATATTTTCTATACCTCCAAAGGCATCAGATTTAATTCTTGCAATCTGCTTGTAGCTCAATTTTAAAGTATGGATCTTAGATTTTGAAAACATGCTTGCTTCAATTTCGGTTAATTTATTACGAGTCAAATCGAGATCCTGAAGATCTTCAAACAATTCTATAGCTGTTATCCCGTCAGAAGACAAAATGATGTCCTGAATTAGCCTGCAACAAAAAAATAATGTTAGCTTGAGGTATGTATATTCCGGATTTTAAAGGATTACGAAACCATTTTTAATCTGCAAACAATTCGTGTATTGAAACAATATGTCAGACGCCTAAACTGGAAAATACATGGAAAAGTGAATTTAGGCAGAACTACCCAAAATCATATGTAACTATGTCAGAAAATAACGGCGCCACGGGCTCAATCACTACTATAATTGAAGTGCTGATATAAATACCCCACGTCTCAGGCATGAGTTCCGGTTGTGTAGATTATTACCCAAAAAAAGAGTGGTTAAGTCAGAAATCTCTGCACTATCTCTGCACTAAACCAAATCTACTTTATTATTATTTATGTTGTACTGTCGCGTTCTTTGATTTTCAAGACTAATTTCAGTCCGGATGATGAAATTTAAGACTCAAGTCCGGCAACAAAAAATTTATGGTATACTGACTTGTCTGTTTATTGAGCTCTGTCTCTATTAGTAAAGACTATTTTTACGGGCTAGCCCATAATAGTTATTTACGTGTCTAGTTTTGTCAATTAATTTTTATAGGCGTTTAATAAATTAATTTGTGAGACGAGAGACGAAGGAGCGAGCCTCCATAACCCAGTGAGCCCAGTAAAGATTAATTGCAAAGCGTGCCGTGTACAAAGTTTTATTTCCACTTTTACCAGTGTTTCTAATTTATTGTACGTTTTTTATAAAAAGATATATTTGATAGAATACATTTACATTTACATAGAAAGTGAAAATAAAAATTATGACTGGCTCTTTATCATCAATACCATAGCAACATACATATTTAGTTAAAATATTCATATATATCTTACGTATGGTGTTGTAGTGCTTCAGTAAATGAAAGAATTATTCACGAGTCAATATACCATAAAACGTTGCACAATGCTCGACCGTTATACGAACCCTACGTGCTTGCACGGATGTCGCTAGCTCGTTAAGATACCATGCTTGCGCGTTGCAAGTTCAAAGTAACAGTCTTGCAGTGTAAATAACTATTATGGTACCGAAAACTTAAACAAAACTAACTGAAAAGACACCGTTTAATTGGGATGTGACGGGATTGCGGAACAGCAAAATGTCTTCGATATGCGGTAGCTGATGACGTAGTTGTTAGCGGTTATTTTTGTTCTGTTGTATTTTAATGGTGATTCTAATTTTTAAAGATATATTTTTAATATTCGTGTTAGTATTTATGATATCTAATCTGAAGTAGAATATTAGATTTTATAATTTTTTAAATGTCAGTAAAATGGAATTATCATAAATTAGACTCTCAATAATATGTGTACTGTACTGGGGATGTGTACATATTGCAACATAGCCATCACATTCTACCGCATAATTTCTTTTAACAAAACATCACCAGAATGCAGATCAATCTTTGGCGCGTCTAAAGTCAACTGGAGTACCTTCTATTGTCTGTGTAGTACTAGAGTTCCTAAATGGAAACTTTAACTGTGTTATTTTAGAGTAAGGACACGGATGTCAAAATCTATCTCTTTCTAGGCCAAGACTAAACTGTCTGAAACGGAGATACTTTTTCTCTCTTTTTACTTTAGTGACAACATTCAGCAGCTGTCAGTTATAAATTTTAGGTTATGCTGTCATGTTTATTTTTGTGCATGTAAAAATTTTTAATATGCACATTATCATTTATTTACTGTTTGTAGAGTATTTTTAAAACTACTATAGTACATATGTCAATTTTAAGCTTTTAACAGCTTTTAATAAAGTATTAATAGTACCGAATTTCAGATTTATATAATTGTTATACTGACAGTTTATTTTATTAAACAATTTTCAACCTTCTAATAAATAGTTTCAAATTATGAAATGTCACTAGGAAAATTTGACATGCGTCACTTAACTTTAAATAATACAGGGCTCAGTTCATATTTAGGAACTCTACGTAGTATAAGTCTGGTCATGGGCGCCATTTTGTGTCAGTGGGAAATTTAAATTTAGGGTTTTTAGACTTAGCGCACGACCCTTATGTAGGCGGCACTTCATTCTTGCTATTACGAATTGTTAACTGTCAATTTGTTACATATTTGTTATTTACACATTTTTCTGTTTGAAGGTGGTTTGTGGTCTTTAATCTCCCTTACTTTTTATTCCTGCTTTCATCAATAAAAAACAATTCTTTTTAGAGCTGCAGCCGTAATAAAACAACACGCTAAGGTAGGATAATTTTAATATTTTTGAAACGAGAACATAACCTAATTGACAGTTGACATTTCATAACAGCAAGAATGAAGTGTTGCTAACATCAGGGTCGCGCGATAAGTCTAAAAACCCTAACATTAAACTTCCCGCTGACACAAAATGGCGTCCATAACCAGACTTGTACTATACAGACAATAGAAGGTACTCCAGTTGACTTTATGGCGCGTTCTAATAGCACATTTATCTCCATAGATGGTTCGAAATGTTGCCAACACAAGGTCTGTAAATGACTTAAGCAAGGTTAGGAATATCAGCTTGTAAATAGGTTGTAGATTAAAAAACTACGGGCCGCAAAACGGAATTAATTTCTTTAAAACTAAAATTTTAAAATGTAAATAGAAACATTATTTGATCGCATCGCAGTTCACTGCTCACAGTGTTGCCAGACATGCGTGAACTTTCAAAATATTTTAAGTTTAACTGAAATTTTTAATTTTTAAATGCCAAGGAATAATTTTAGGTAGTTGAAATCAAAAAGGGGAATATAAAACTGCTAAATATCTTTAAAAATACCAGTTGTTCTTGCTGGTTTTAAGAAAAAGAAAAGTATTACTATATTAAAATATTAAAAATATATATTCGTTTTAAGAAATGAATCAGGACTAATTAAGAGTGAAATAGTTTATTCAAAAATTAACCGTCACTTGCTCTTAAGTAAAGAAAAACAACGTTTACTTCGAGAATTTATTAAATAATATTTAAAAGATTAGGAAAGTTAAATTACTTTTAAATGTCCCGCGAATATTATCACACAACGCTTCCTGGTGCAGAATGCGTTCAACTAAAAATGATTGACTTTCGTGCTGCCATATTTAAATTTCCGCGCCGTGTACATCTATTTTATTTCAATCAATACTAAATAAGTAAGCAAAAACATTTATTCATTGTTATAGATTTTGCTATTAAACAGTGTTATAATGACTGTATTATGGTTAGTTTAGTTATTTTTTAGAAAACGTTAATTCTACAAAATTGGGGATGTTCGACTACGATTATAAAATTTATTTTAGATATCTACTCCTTATAAACTATGATCCACACTACCTTAACAGTTTAGCAATCGACATCAAACATTATCTTGCTAAAAAAACGATTATTAAAAGAAAACTGAATGAAAAACATGAGATATATTTTGACGCTAATATTTTTAGAGATCCTTGATAAATAATTATTATCAAGGATCTCTAATATTTTGCGCCAATAACGCCCCCTTAAAGAGTTTGGTAAAGCTCTCCATTTTATTCTAATGTGCATGGAATCCATTCTCTATTTTTTTTCTCTAGTCAGCCATGGGTCTGTGATTAACTTCACACATAAAAACTTGTTAATTTCAATTGTTTCATTTCTAAATTGTTTTCAATTTTAAAATATATCAAATACTATTTAATTTACTATTATGAATAGTAAATATTATTTAAATATTATTTATTAATAATTTATATTTATTGTTTATTATTAATAGTTTACATTTTTATATATTTTTATTAATAATTTTTAATTAGGAGTAGTTTCGCGATAGAGTACCTCTCTAATAAAGGATGGCACTATACTCGATCTAAGTAATCGAGAAAGACACATCTTGATGAATTATGTTGCACTATGTCTGTTTGATTTAAAGAGCCCCACTTTGTAGCAACTTTATTTTAAGTCAGATATAGTATAAATCGTATATATTATTAAATGGCATAGAATTCTCTATGTTCTGGTTCAGAAAGTTTTGTATTTACTAAATCGGCGTGAGCGTGATGACGTCATAGACCTTTTTTTTAAATTACATGATTTTAGTTTTTTTACTGAAATCGATAGAGTATGTGTTCTCTTTTCAACCATAATAAATATTCATACTCTTACATAAGAACAAGAAAAACGTGAATAATAATTTATGACTAGTAGGCTTTGATTTCTGGTTCCCCAATTAATAAAACAGAAATATCTAGCAAGCTTAGATAAACAACAAAATTTTAGTTGTTCCAGTTGCATATCGTCGGATTCACATGAAAAGTGCATATGTCCGAAAAACCTGTTTACAAGAAATGTAACATTTTTAACGTTACCTGTCAAATGCTTTTGCACTTGTGCCTGATTTTATTTTTGCTATTTATTAAGCGACTTCTACTAATTATTTTCGGAATTTCTCATTTTTATTTTGTAGAAAAAGTAATAATTAACCAGATAACGTTAAAATCTCAATTTTTCAATTTTGGCACTTACGCCGTTTTCATATGAAGCCGACGATATTACAAATTTTTCTCGGGGGAGGTGGTGTACTTTATAAAAATTCCGAATAAAAATACTTAGGTTTTAACATATTAAATGACCTGGACTATTAAAAAATCGGAGGTGGCTCCGTCCTGTTAGCCCCCCCCCCCCAAATACGACACTGTGGTTTTCTGATGGTCTTTAATCTTTAACAAAACAGTACAAAAATAAATAATAGAATAAATTGAAAAACTTATTTTAGAATTCCGCTAATAGATAGAGAGTCGCAATAGGAAATTATTGATATGTATTGATGCACTGCATTAGTGGATGGGTCACGTAATATACTTTTTTGTACGTCCTATATAAAGAGTGATCATTTAAATTTCAGATTAGAGTAGGCGTATGTAAACAATCATTTGGTATTTTCTGATTAATAAAATACATGACTAAAATTTCCATGGTTTGCTAGATCTGAAATTTAAATGATCACCCGATATAAGACTCTACTTTAGTCCCCCAAAAGAGGAAGTAAAGTAGCACTTTTACTCCCTGAGGGAGTAAAGTGTTTCCGTGACAACAAGTAAACATAAAAAAAAAGTAATCGCGGTACATGTTAGGATTTATTATCCTGAAACTATGTGATTTTGGCGTTTGCAGAGTTCAATTGTCAGAACGACGTGTAACGAAATCTTCGAAAAAAAATTTCGAAATTTTGAATTTTTGCGATTAAGTCCTTTAGGACGTGCAAGAAATAGCGTATATACCACTGGACTAAGTTGCCTTTTAATCCCTCATCATTAAAAGATGCACTTTAGTGCCTGGGTATATAATATACTATTATGCACTGATACATTATAATTGACTATTATTGCTACACTCATCTAAACATAACCGTCTCTTTATTGCCCAAGGGCCTCTTTATGGTCAGAAGGGCAATAACGAAACGTTAATTAAATGTCAGAAGTTTTTTCTAGAACTTGCTTCGTTCTTAATATAATTTGTAAACTTATGACCAATGAAAATAAGCTGAAATTAAATTTTTTAGAATAGTAACTATAATAACGTACTTCGTATAAGCACATAAGTATACGCACAGCGGCTTGATGTACCTATATACTCATTTAGTTATATTTTATACACAATAATAGATTTGAGATAAAAACTTGATTTGTGTATAAAATAGTGTATGTATAGCGGGCATAACTTGCTTTTATGACCCTACAGCCTTTTCGCTTCTGGCTATAAAAGCTTCTTTATGCCCTTAATACATAAATAACGATTTACCACTCGATTCTTTTTTCTAATAACTTCTTGTATCATAAGGGATACCAAACCATGATTACCAGAAACATTGAAAAGTCGCACGTGGGTGCTAGACCGCCCGAAAAACTTTAAATGAGCGTCCTCTACAGGGCGACTGAAATGCAAATTTCTTATGGTCATATTCTGGTTCATCGTTTTCGATATGATAAGATAAACCAGTGAAATAAAACTTTATCATCTCATGTATCATGAAGGATATCAGATCTAAGCTTTGCTTTGCCCACGAGAGCTACTGTGTAAGTGCTGCTATTTATTTTTGAAGTGTATTATTTAATATACATGAATAAGAAATATCAAGGATAGCAAAGAATACCAAACCATAATTGCGCGTGGTGCCAGACCGCCTGAAAGATTTTAAACGAGCGCCGTCTGCAGGGCGGCTGAGATGCAAATTTCTTATGAGCATATTCTTTTTCTTCATGTTCGATATGATAGAATTAATACTTTCTGGCGTGGTAAAAAATAGATCAATAGTTTTCTATTGCGGCTCTCTATCTATTAGTGAGATTCCAAAATTTTTCCAAGTCTTTCAATTTATTTTATTGATTATTTATTTTTGTTTTGTTCTACATTTTCCCTAATTGAAAATTAAAGACCATCAGAATAAATCAGCAGCTTGAATTTTGGGGGGGGGGCTAACGCAATGGAGCCACCTCCGATTTCTTTTTAATAGTCCGGGTCATTTATGTCAAAATCTATGTTATGTGAAAATCTAAGTATTTTGAATCGGGATTTTTATAGAGTAACCTCCCCTCCCAGAGAAAAATTTGCAAATACGCTACTAGAACAACTAAAGTTTCGTTATTTACCTAAGCTTGCTAGATAATTCGATTTTATTAATTGGAGAACCCTAGATCAAACCTACTAGTCGTAAAACATTTTTCACGTTTTTCTTGAAATTTTTCTTATGTAAGAGTATAAATATTTATGATGGTTAAAAGAGAACAGAATACTCTAACCATTTCGGTATAAAAATACCTTAATACATGTAATTTAAAAAAAGGCCGATGACGTCATCACGCTCACGTCGATTTAGTAAATACAAAACTTTCTGAACCAGAACATAGAGAATTTCATGCCATTTAATAATATATATGGTTTATACCACTTCTGACTGAAAATAAAGTTGCTACAAAGTGGGGCGTTTTAAATCAAACAGACTGATATGTATGGTCGCCAATTTGCAGGTTATGGTAAAGTATATGGAATTTTCGTTCCGTTATTTAACAATATTAAAATATTTGACTAGAAAAAATTTTAAAAACAATTTTAAACAAAATTACTCACCTTTTAATGTTCTTACTGTACCCTATCAATCAGAACGGAAAATACCCAATTTTTTAGATAAGGCAATCTCTGCGATAGGTTTAATGAATCTACTTCAGAATTACCCAATTTAGATAGCTCTGGAGATAATTCAATATAATCTGACTTTTGTTCTAATGTTTGTTGAATTTTAGCGTTAATTTCTTCTGTCTCCGTTAAACAAAAAAACTAGCGTTGCACATTATTTTATAAGAGAATTGTCGAAACAATAAAGTAAATATAGAACATTTTTGAAGCTAACCTAAAAATAAAAACAATTATTCAAGTACATAAAACTTAATAGAAATACAAATCACACCTTTAATTTTAGCTTTGAGTACTATATTTTTATTAATAATACAATTACGAGATTTAATATTAACTGATACAGGTGCGAATGCACTTTTGTTTTCACATTAACACGAGTAACGGTAGTATGCAAGAAGGTTGGGTTGGGGACAGCGCCGGTGCCGCCGGAGGTAGACGAGTGGAGTAATAGCACGACTAAGGAATTCAAAGGTCGTGGGTTCAAGTCCTACTTGGGCGACAGAATCTTCCTAATGGAGTATTCGACCATCTCAACGATGGTGTTTGCGTATTTGTATATACGTTTAGATGACAAATATACGTATGAATTTATTAGTTGTTGGTTAGCAAAGATAAACTAAAAAAATAAAAGATAATAATACGTTTACTTGAATCAAACAGGTTTTATAATTACATGGCCAGAAGCACTTTGCTTTTAAAATAATATGAAAATATGCAAGTGCAGCAACTATCAATGATATTTTTATTAAAACTTTTATTTAAAAAATGAACAATACTCGAATCATACTGTTATAAAATAGTTTTATAAGGCAAGCTTTATTGCACGAGTCCAAATTTATTTAGGGGCGAAGAGCGAGTGCAATAATGACTTATGAAACGAGTTCTTTATGCTATTTTTTCTATTTGGCGCCTGTACTTCTTTTTTTTTAAATAAAAAATTGCAATTTTAAAATTTAGGAAATTTTATGGTGATTTTAGTCAATTTTTGTCAATTTTCTTATTTTTTTCGTTTTTTTACTGCCACCAACTTTAAAAAATTGGGTTATTAATGCACTCAAATGAACTATAAACGCACTGTTTTGGGTACTTTAATAGCTTTATTATCGACGGAAAATAAAAAAAAAACATTTATTATGTATTATGCATAATATTTCGAGTACGAAAAAATGTTCAAAATAGTCCCTGAATATTTTCGAAAGGGCCATTCACTTGTGCTAAAATTAGACCGCTCCCCCCCCCCCCAGCCAGCTCAGTAAGGTTATAATAACGTTATTTTTAAGTCATTAATGGTCGACGACGTCATATGACTAATAAATGATGAATATAAGACGTCATATAATGTACGTCCAAAAGACGTCGTTTTGAAGACGTCTACGTACGTAGACGTCTTCAAAACGACGTCTTTTGGACGTACAATACAATACGTACAAGTTACATTAAAAAGATATTATTTTAGCAGGCGCGAAGGAATACTGGTCATATTAAGCAGGTGGTCACAATATAGAGATGTTTTGACTGTAGTATATAATAAATATTATATAAAATATAATAGTATAAATAAATATAGTCCAATATTCAACTATTTATTTATAATTCCTGTCTTAGTCCTAGTATAGGACGTTTTAATGACGTCTTATATTGACGTCTTTGGGCTGTTACATAATGATGTCAGTTTTACAACAATTTAATGTCCTTACTGCCGAAAAAACAGCGAAATTATGACGTCAGTGTGCTGGCTGGGCCTTGGCCTTATATTTTATCAACATTTGATCAACGTTGAAGCATAATTCAATGAATCGTGGAGGTTCCCATTGAAGGAAAACAAAGTTTAACTAGTTTATGCAAGGACCGTAAATGTATAGCAAGCTTTGAAATGTAGGTCGTGGCAATGCCGCCATTTTCGCGCTAGGTAACGGCTGCTGTGGAACCCTACACGATTGTCGTGTGATGTTCTAAAACGTTGAATTAACGCTTAGTACGAAAAAGTACATAACTGCAAACAAGTCGAGTTGTCGATTATTCCTGCTTTCTGTTAATCAACATGCTCCGCCATTTTCGCGGTAGCTGCATTGTAGAAGTGTATGCGACGATCTGCATATATTTTGAAGCTTGCTTGTACATTTACGGACCTTGTAATTTATGCAAGGTTAACAAAATGTTTAAAACAATAAACCGTAGTTAACCTAATTTTCGCGATTACTGCGCCATCTATCACCAATCGAAAAAAATATTTCGGACAAAAGTTACTTTGTATAAAAAATGGGGGGTTCACATTTAAGATTCCAAGGTTGTCCTTCGTCCCACTCTAACAAACTCAAACTCAAATTTTAGCACAGGTGTATATTGAGGATATTTATTTGGAACATTTTTTCTGACGATGCGTATTTCTCGACTAATCTCGAAGCCTCAAGTTAAAAATTTACTCGTATTATAAATCTACAGAGTCCATTTGAAAATTGCTAATATTGAGACATGTCTCAAATTGTACTCAAATGTCACAAATTACCAAATCAAGTCGCTAGATCGATAAGATCAATAAGTTGGCAACACTGATTGTATTTCAAATGAAAATTATTTTAGTCTTATAATGTAACCATGTAACCAATCAACAGGCGCTATCACCGCACTGTTTGTCACAGATATATGTATCTTTTCTTGCTTCAGTTCAGTTTTTGGGACATCGCACCGGAGATCATAGGGTATCGATCGAAAGCTTAGGCCAAAAACAGTCGATTGGTACCAAACTAAGAGGCAGCCCTAGGGGTTAAACAGGGGTTTTACAGTTCATTGTATTAATTAATTAAAATCAAAATGTGCTTATGATAAACAACTTAGACAGCTACCAATCGACGTTAATGTGAGCTCTTCTTAAATAAAATCAGTTTGTGACACTACTGAATCATTACAACTCATCTGCTGTTGATCTTATCAGTTAGATTACAGCATGGCGATCACGTGATAGCTGTGATCCAGAATGCATTTTACATTTTCGCCGTCGTGATCTTTGTTACACAGATTCTTCATTTAATTGTTGAACTCTAACATCTAGATCTAAATAGTGATCTAAAGTTCATCACCCTACTAGGTTAAGATTAATCGGTCTGAGGGCCTATGCTCCATCCTGTTCAATTTTTCCAGGCTTGGGTGTAAATGTTGCTCTGGTAGCACCCCATACTCAGGGCACATAACCTATTGCCAAGCTGGCGCTAAGTACCAAGCGGAGCCTATGCTATATAGTCGGTGCCATTGTATTGCATAAATATCGCCCGGTCCCAGTGGATTACATGTTTTGCATGAATTACAAATAAACTAATTGCCTATTTTAGGTTTTAATTCACCACCTTTCTCGCTACATGTCCGTCTTCCCCGTGTTCTAAAGACCCCCTTTAAAGAAGTCTGGCACATTCTGCAGTCTCTGAAGTCTCTCTTTTTAATCGTCTAATCATTCTATCTTTTTGACTATATTCAACTTTTTCTGTTTTCCGTCCCTTCCTTAGTTTAGCAGAGTCGTCATTCCACCATCAAACATTCCTAGCGGACGATCGAGAGTTCCTCTACTCGATTCAATCTCTGGTTTCTTTTAATTTAAAGTTGATGTATCTGTGAACTGAGCAACATTACGTATCACATCAACCACTTGCCCATTTTTAATTTTAGTATTTCCGTTGACTGCAGTTAAAGCTACTGTTATATCTAATACCTCGTTACCGTTTTTTGTTACAAAGTCAGTTTTTCCGAATTCAGTATGTCTAAGTTATTTGCCATAATGGATTATAAAAATAATTTACCTCTTTGATGTGTAGCTGTACTGTCGCAAATCAGGTTACGAGTTGTAGTTTCGTAGCCAATCATATGCTGAGATCCATCATATCAACAGCTATGAACCAGTTTCTCCAATTATCAGGTTGGTGGTGGGTTGCTGTGAAAAGGCACGCTAATACGAAGATCCTGACACTTCCTTCGGTCCTTCCTTTATCGAAATTAATTTTAACCACAGCAACATTTCTGAAACAGAAGTTTGTTAGTGGTAATATTCTTAGTTTTTGTATGATAAGGATTTACCCTAAATCAGTTCCCCATCTGTCACCCATAGTTCCCTGATCTCCCCTCAGTGCACTTGTAGGAGCTGCAGAAGCCGAGAGCTTGTGTTGTAAGTTTACCTGAGTGATCCTTATTCCGATCGGATGATCCCTACCTCTTAACCCTGACGACCATCGTTCCGAGCTTGCAGTAAGCCCTGAATCGTTCCTGCTCCACGGATCTGATGAGCGCCTGATAGCGTTTGCCACGTGGGCATTAAAGAATTGAGGAAAATTTCGATCTTTGGTCTTCGCAGAATATCTCCTAAACGATGTGTTTTACGACAAACATGGTAAATTTGCTACAGTTTGAGTGCAGAATGACTTCGCGGAACCCAACAGTTGCCAAGATACAGCCTATTCAAAGTTTTGGTAATTCTGATCATCATTAACTATCAAACCAGTTTTATGAAATGAAGGGTGTTGATAAAACCAGTCTCTGAGCTTATCCATGTTCTCATTATCTCGGGTAATGTGAGAAGGCTGCATATCCACATGTTACTCAGATGTTACTGAGTTAATATCACAATATTTCTTAACTTCATCAAAGATGTTCTGAAGATGTATCATTTCTAGAGTCCATCGAGTAAACACACTCTCTATGATTCCACGATCACGGGCCCAAAACTCTTTTGTGCATCTGATGGTGAAATACCCTTCAGTTGTGAATTTATTGTATTTAGCAGCATCCATTCTTTCTTCCAATTATGGCAACATGTCTTGCAAATAGAGATGTGCACCCTCGACATAAAAAAGTGCATGAAAGAATTTCAGCATTTTTTGGACGAAAACAAGATGAAGAGCCCAGTTTCCCATTCTCTCCTAGCTGTTTTTCGGCAACACTCAAAGTGTAGCAAATCTAGTCTACTTTAAAAATAAAAATAACCACCTTCGCTGTAAAACAAATCGTTTACAAGATATGCTTCGAAAACCGAAGAAACGTCAAAACTTTCATTTGCTTTTCAATATGGCAATGAGTGCGACAAGGTGGTAAACTTGCATTTTTAATAAGGACCCCCAATATACAAAACATATCCAAAACTCAGAACTACCCGATCTTTTGCAATGAAGGCTTTTTTTCTGGCAGATTGGACTATTAATACAAATTTAGGTTTTTCTAAAAATATTTGATAGGTTCTTTTATAAACTTCATCACTGAAACATGAAAAATTTCTGAAAATATTATATGCCAATGGACTAAAGTGCATCTTTTAATCTTGAATGTGAAGTCTATTTTGCCGAGTGTAAGCCATGGCACTAAACACACGCGAGATTAAATGGCTTTAGTTCTGTGATGTATACGTTATTTTTTGCACGACCTAAAGGACTTAATCGCAAATCCCCGGAATTCTCGAAAATACTGTTAAATGTCATTCTAAATGTCTTTTAGCATAGTAGGTTAGGTTTCCTTGAATACAACGCGATTATTCTACTTTACTCCCTAGGGAGTGAAACAGCTACTTTAGTCCCTCTTTTGAGGGAGTGAAGTAGAGCTTTACATACCGGGTGGGGCAATAGTGTGGGGAAGTCCGAAGCTCCTAAACGGTAACAGCTAGAAAAATTGTTCTAATACGGATGTAAACAGTGGATAGAGGCGCATCTAGAAAAATTATTTTCAAATATACAGAGTGTTGCAGAAAAGTGTGGCACGCTTAAGGTAATTTTTTTTAAATAGAATGCCCCATATTTCTGCGTATTTAACACCTCTCTCGGCAGGTTTATTTATATCGAAAATTCTAGCGCCATCTAATGACCGGTTTAGACGTTATAAATTTATTTTCAAAAAAATTGAGTTTTACATTATCCCACTTAATAGTTTACCGCTTTCACGGCCGCAACTGTGAAGACGAATTTAAGTAGGGATTTTGTTGCAGGGGCTTATAGGGTGCTCTTCTTTAAAAGAAAATGAACTCACCATGTACAGGGTGTTCAAAATTAATTTTTAAATTTAGAGAACTTCAAAGCTAAAATTCACAAATTTTTCAAATAAAACACCCTGTATATTTTGTACCTTTGTGATGCAGAATTAAATAACGAACATTTTTTGTATGTACGTTCCTATAGCTATCTGTAACCACTTTTGATTTATTGAGAAAAAACTGCAAGTAAACAATTAAAAAATTATTTATTTAAAAAATCAAGGTTTTTCAAATAAAAACAAAAGAAAAAAATATAACAAATGCTCCATATGTTGCCCATTTGCATGGACACACATTTCGATGCGCCTTTGGATCGATCTTTGTACTTTCTTAACATTGCCGGCGTGATACTTCTAAAAGCATGTATTATTCTATCCTTCATATTTTGGATTGTGGTTGGTGTCTCTGTATAAACAATTTCTTTCACATATTCCCATATAAAGAAATCCATTTTTGTAAAATCAGGAGATCTCGCAGGCCATTTAGTGGGACCATTCCTTCCAATCCATTGATGTGGGTAGATATTATGTAGGTGGTCTTTTACTGCATGTAAATAATGCGGTGGAGCACCGTCTTGCTGAAGCCACATCCCATTTCGGATCTTTTGAGGAAGGTTCGCCAATAATTGTGGTAGATAGTTTTCCAAGAAATGAAGATAAATAGCTCCAGTTAATGTACCATCAAAACAATGTGGCCCTATTACATGTTCTCCAATAATTCCCCCCTCCCCAAACGTTTATGGACCGTCTGTGCTGGTTATCAAGTTGTCTGAAAAAGTGGGGATTTTCTGTAGCATAATAATGGAAATTGTGCCTGTTAACAAATCCATTTTTATGAAACGTTGCCTCATCAGTGAACAAAACATTGTTGAAGAATGTAGCATCGTCTTGCATTTTACCTATGGCCCAATTACAAAACTGTAAACGTTTTAGAAAATCGTCATCAGTTAATTTCTGGTGCATTTGAATGTGATATGCATGAAACTTATTTTTCTTTAAGATTCGACCAACAGAACGTCTACATGTCTACAAGTTGTTCATTACTAAAATTCATTCTGAAAAACTAAAACACCTACTAGAACTAAACACTGATAGTCGATAACTGCGAGAAATGTACGTTTTGTATACGTGCACAACAATTGCTAGATGCTTTAATGTTTTGTTGAACAAAAACAACCAACACACTTGACAACTAAATAAATAATTGTTTTTAATTGTGTACTTTTTGCAGTTTTTTCTCAATATCAAAAGTGGTTACAGATAGCTGTAGGAACGTACCTACAAAAAATGTTCGTTATTTCATTCTGCATCACAATGGTACTAAATATACAGTGTGTTCCGTTTGAAAAAGTTGTGAATTTTAGCTTTAAAGTTCTCTAAATTTAAAAATTAATTTTGAACACCCTGTACATGGTGGGTCCATTTTCTTTTAAAAAAGAGCACCCTACAAGCCCCTGCAACAAAATCCCTACTTAAATTCGTCTTCACAGTTGCGGCCGTGAAAGCGGTAAACTGTTAAGTGGGATAATGTAAAACTCAATTTTTTTGAAAAAAAATTTATAACTTCTAAACCGGTCATTAGATGGCGCTAAGATTTTAGATATGAATAAACCTGCCAAGAGAGGGTTAAATATGCAAAAAACATTTGGGGTATTCTATTTAAAAAAAATTACCTTAAGCGTGCCACATTTTTCTGCAACACCCTGTACATTTGAAAATAATTTCTCTAGATGCGCCTCTATCCACTGTTTACACCCGTATTAGAACGATTTTTCTAGCTGTTACTGTTTAGGAGCTATCGGACTTCCCCACACTATTGCCCCATCTGGTATTATAAAAATCCTCAAAATTGTGTTAAAGGTGTTAAATATGCAAAAATATTTGGGGCATTCCATTTAAAAAAAATTACCTTAAGCGTGCCATATTTTTCTGTACCACCCTGTATATTTCAAATAATTTCTTTAGATGCGCCTCTATCCACTGTTTACATCCGTAGTAGAACGATTAGCTGTTACCGTTTAGGAGCTATCGGATTTCCCAACACTATTGCCACACTCGGTAATTACCCACTAGGCGCGATGAAGAAATAAAATGATGTTTACAAACATGTCCCTATTATTGTTTTTGCCAAAGGCGAGTAATTTATAGGAGCGGTTGTTATTTGACATTTTCCTGTAACGACTAACTTTGAGTGTCACTGTATATATAAATAACAAAAAGACAGTTCAAAAACTGTTGACAGCCACTGATTAACTGTCTATTATCCTTTTCTGTCCGTAAAGTTATACATGGTTATACTTTTTCCCAAACTTTTCAAGAAAATACACAGTATCTTTTAAAGAAACAACTAAGAACAAGTTTTATGCCTAAAAAGGACCCTTGCAAGCGGTTTGCCTGCAAAATCCAAGAGTGTCTGTCAGGTAATTGTAAATATAACCTCAAAATCTTTTGTCATGTTGAATTATGTAATTACCGAAAAATATGAATAAATTAATATTTTTATAGCAAACGATTTCCAAGAATCAGCATGTCAATCTGCTCTTGAGGATATGCGCCAATGCTGCGTGAAATGGGGTATTGATAGCTACGTGTGTGGTGGCATCAAAACAGAACCTGCAAAAATCGAAAATAAGAAGTAACTTTTACTCATGTTACGATATGAAAGAAAGAACTGTTTTGAAAAAACGATCGTGGATTGAACGAAACCCTCGTACGTTTGTTATTGGAGTTACAACAGCTTCCTTGTTAGCGTTTCTATCTCGTCCTATTTACGATTTGTTTTTAAACCCTGAACGACCAACTGTAGCTGATTTAAAAAAGGAACACCGACGTTTTGGTTCAAGGGTACCATAAACAATTTAAATAAATGGAATCTGTTAAGAAAGCTAAAGATAGATTCAGACATTATCCTTTGATTTTAGGTAAATGCAAGAACGAAGCGAGCAATTATGCGAAATGTGTATTGAAAAAGGATTCGGTTAACTTAAATGACTGTAGTGAAGAATTTAAAATGTTTAGGAATTGCCTGCAAAAGACTGCTGCTAGTATGCGAACTAGAATATAGGTTATGTGTGCAAACGAACCGGTAACATTTGTTATTAGTAATAAAAGAGAAAATAGCTTAGATTTTTAGGGTAACAAAATGTTTGCAAAAATCTGGCATAATTTTAAGCAAATAGATTATAAAGTCCATCTAGTATGTGCATTTTTAATGCGCTTAATGGTTATACAGTATGGAAGGTATCACGATGCGAATTTTTCTGTTCCATTCACAGATATTGATTATAAAGTTTTTACTGATGCTGCTAGGCATGTTTTAAATTATTCGTCGCCTTATGAGCGACACACTTATAGGTACTCGCCATTAGTAGCGATTTTATTGACGCCCAATATTTTATTACATGAATGTTTTGGTAAATTATTATTTTGTTTCATTGATATCATTGTTGCTTTATTGATTCGTTCAATTGTAAAAAGTACATTAAAAGAATACGAATGTTATAAACAAAGGCAAGATTATAAATATTTAAAAAGCGAGAATAAATTAAAACTGACTCATCCAGAAGAGAAACAGCAAACTGGTAAGCGTCAAGGTGGGCGGCATCGGAAGAAACATAAGAGTGTTGATGTTAAAAAGACTGAGTTAGAAATTACGGCAGATCTTTCAATGTTACTTTGGCTTTATAATCCTATGACTATAGCAATAGCTACTAGAGGCAATTGCGACTCTTTAGCCGGCATGATTGTGTTAATCACATTGTATTTTTTACAATGTAAGCACCAGCCTTTCCATGCTGGGATATTTCATGGCATTGCCATTCATGTGCGTTTATATCCATTGCTGTACAGTTTAGCTCTGTTTATGCATCTTAGTAAATTTTCTTATTATTCTGCTGATCGTAGGCAAAAGAAAAAAGAACGTAAAGTTAGTGAAAGTGACGAAAAAATAGTTAGTAAGAATCAACACCAAAGTGTAAATGATACAAAAGCACAGAAAAGAAATAAACATTCGAAAAAGTCTCACAACAAACAAACGAAAAGTAATGAAAATAAAATTGTTAAGGCTGAAGCGACAACTGTAGAGAATTCGATAGAAACTCAAACCAATCAAATTGCATATCAAGAAAATAAAAAAGAACGAAAGACCATTTTTAAAAAGGAATATTTATTATATTTAATTCCAAATTTCGATCAAATAAAATTAATTGTAGGCACCGGAATTTCCTTAAGTATACTTACGGGAATATTCTATCTTTTATATAGTTATAAATTTTTATATGAAAGCTACATTTATCATTTGATTAGAAAAGATACACGACACAATTTCTCACTTTATTTCTACCTGCAGTATTTAACGGCAGGAATTAAAAGTTTAGGATTTTGGCAAAGATTTCTTACAATTTTACCTCAAGTGATTCTACTTTTAGTTTTTTCCATCCGGTATGGTTTAAACAAGTTGACTTTAAATTTTGCCGTTTTAACCATAACAGTCGTTATGGTTTCATATAATACTGTCCTAACCTCACAATATTTCATATGGATACTTGCCGTTTTACCATTATGCCTTTGGCAAATAAAGATGTCAAAAAAGATGGTACTAGCATTAACTGTGATTTGGTTTATGGCACAAGTTGCCTGGTTGCTTCCAGCATATTTGCTCGAATTTCACGGTCATAATACGTTCTTGTATATATGGGCTCAAAGTGTATCGTTCTTCTGCGCAAATATGGCTATATTAGGAAGGTTTATTAAAAATTTCATGCCTATAAAGGATGATAATAAAATTTAAGATATTTGTACGGTTTTGTTTTTTGATATTGTGCCATTTTTGTTAGCATTTTTTTTTATTGTGGTGTTCAGAGTTTAAGTTTAAATAATAACTTTCTTTTTTTTTTGTTTTGTAGTATTGTGTTTTTCAAGGATTGTATATTCTTGTGTCTTAATAAAATTTAATTATATTAACTATTGTAGTTATTTATTTTCTAGGTTTAAACTAGAGTTCCTAAATATGAACTGAGCTCGGAAGTCACACATGTCAAATGTTCCTAGTGACATGTTATATTTTAAAACTATTTATTAGAATGTTGATAATCATGAAAATTGGTTTAATAAATTAAACTGTCAATATGACAATTATATAAATCTGAAATTGGATATAGTTAATACTTTATTAAAAGCTGTCTTAAATTGTTAGATATAAAATTGATATAACTAAGTAGTTTTAAAAATAACGGTAAATAGATGATAATGTGTACATTAAAAACTTTTACATGCATAAAAATAAACATGACAGCATAACCTAAAATTTATAACTGACAGCTGCTGAATATTGTCACTAAAGTAAAAAGAGACAAAAAAGTATATCTGTTTCAGACAGCTTAGTTTTGGCCTAGAAAGAGATAGATTTTGACTTCCGTGTCCTAACTCTTAAATAACACAGTTAAAGTTTTCATTTAGGAACTCTAGGAGTACCCAAGAATTGTAATTATTATTTAAGTACAAACAGAAACAATACAATATTTTTGGATATTCATAAAAGTACAGGAAATAATGGAATTTCATATAAGAAAGCGTTACCATCAAAAAGGTTTTATTGGTCTAGGTGCAATTAAGATATGTTCTTAGGTTAGCATTAATGTGATGTAGATTATATTTTAATACTTGGTCGAGTGATACTTAAGATTAGAATGCAATACTTTATTATAAAACCTAAACCAGGAATACCAGAAATTAATCATCACAAATCACGTGTTTGAAATGTGTAAAGGTATCCGGAATCACATGATATATTTTAGTGCAATATTCAGTTGCGTTCCCGATTCCCTTTTATGCAATTCTATGAAGAATTTTAAAGCGTGTCTAAATTAATAATGCGGTTTAGCAATTTAAGAACAAATACGTATTACTGCAAGCTTTTCAAGCAGACATATAATGTTAATTTATGTTGGTAACTTTTTGCTGAATCCCATGGTAAGGGGGTAGTAGATAGAATCGGTGCTGCTGTAAAAAATTGCTACCAATAAAGTAAATAGAGGCAAGTTTACTATTTAAAATGCTGATATCATTGCGGCTGCAGGGTCGAAATCAAAAATAAAAGTTCTCAGACTTTCCGAGGATGGCTTTACAGATTTCAGTATAAAGATGAATCTAAAGAAAATTTTTGCCGATTCAAAAGAATTAAAGAATATTAGCGAAATACACTATTTGACATTTGAATTTGATAAAAGTCATTACAAAAATTATGAATTAATTCTATATTGGTCATATTTTCTTTCTGTTATGTTCTTATAAAATAAAACGACAAAATTCTTTTTTTCATTTATTTACCATTCATTATTACTGAGAAATTTGATGCCTAGGAAGAGTGATGTAGGAAGCCTTACCACAAGGTTTTCTATTTTACTAAAAATCTTTTGTTTAGATTTGTATTTTTACAAATTTTAAATATGTATGCCAATTTACATTGAATAAGGTTCCCAAATCTTACCTTGGTTTTAAATATAATCGAGTATTTTCAGAGAAATTCTAATGCAAATTTTATGTAAAAAAAAAACTCAATTTTATACCCGTAGGAAGTGTTACCGTAATTTTAACATTATATTTTTGCAAAGAGGAAATCCTATATAACCATATACCAATAGATTATATTTTCTGGTCTCTACATATCTTTTCATTATTAATTTTGGTACAAAAATACTTCTTAAACACACATGATAACACAAGATTCACTGTGATGTGTAGGAAGCGATGTACGATAATTCTAGCTCATCCTCAAAGATATAATGTAAATATTTCCATTGTCTACAGCATCTGAAAGACGAGCATCTTTTCTCTGCAAATTATCAAGAGCAAGCAATGTGGGTTTTAAAATTTTTAAATATTCTTCTGCACTGCGTTTAAGACCAATTTTGGAAACCTTTTGGAAGATTGTAGCATTAATCTCTTTCTTGTTGGGTAACATACATCTCCAAGCACTCAGCAACACTATTCCATCACACATCACTTGGAAATACTACTGATGTCTTGCCCTTGCTTGTTTCAATTTTGCTCTACCCTGATGATTATTACGAAAATACTTGACTATATGTACTACATGTTCTTTAATGTTCTTGATTTCTAAATCCTTACAGAGTAAGTTCAAAATAGGCACAGAACAACCATAGGTTATAACTTTTGACTCTGAGTCAGTTTTTTTCTACAGTTTTTCTCAAGCGGGTCATATTTGCTGCATTGCAAATTAGGTCACCGCATATTTCTGCCAAATATTCTGAAGTATGAGGTTTTCCTAAGGTATCAATAGTTTCATAGAGAAACACTCGTCCACCTTCAGTTGTTATTGTTGCACATATTACTGTTTCATTGTGGAGATTTGACCACCCGACAACCAACATATTCACGTACTGTCCTGAGAGCGAAGAAAAACATTTTACTTTTTCTTCACATAAATTTCATCTAGAAGAGTTGCCAATATAGTTTTTCGTGACGGCAGGGTTTAACCAGGTCTTAATAATTGAAAGGTTTTTCACTTGCAAATTTTCGATATCTCTAAATCTAGCGTTAGTAGCAAAAATTCTCTTTCCATCTCCCGCTTTCCAACATTTATTTCCACCAACGGATTCTATTTTACTAGCCTAATAGTCGGGGATTTAAAAATATTTTCCAAAATGTATTTATGAGAGCGCCATCTAGGAAAAAACAAGCGTTGTAAAGAATTAGAAAACAGACCACACATCACTATTGTTATAACTCAAGAGATGCCGCAACCGTCTACCTCTTGCTACTGATGTAAATTCGGCCGCCGTATATAAGCTGAACTGGTGCGGTTGGAAAGCATACTTACCTGGCGTAGGGGTTACCGTGATCATGAAGGCGGTTCCCCCAGGGTGAGGCCTTCTCATTGCACTACGACTGGGCTGACCCCTGCGATTATCCCTAATGTGGATAACTCGGGCGCGTAATTTTTGGTAGTCGGGACTGCGTACGCGCTGTCCCGGTATAATTTATTGAATCAAAAATATCTAAAATGGTAACAAATGTTCATTATTTATTGTTACATTTGTATACCCAATACAGCATAGGTTTGTATGTATTATTATTATTACACAAGGTATTACAGCGATGACTGAAATCACTTGGGCGCTTGCTTATTCGAATAAGAATGCCTCGAAAAGTACAGAAACGATTTTGAAAAAGTATAATAAAACAAGATTCCCGAAGAGCATTAATTTTTTTGAACTAATATTAGTTATCTAATGGTTACTATTAAATTAACGAAGTCTTTGTCGCTAAAAATGTCGAATTTGATACTGGCGATGTCTCCCATTAAACAAATTTTGTACAAGTTTTGAGCACGAGCTTTTTTTGGTAAGCGAGTACTATTTTAAAAATACTTCAGTCTGCATGTTTAGATTGTTACTGCTGATTTAACCCTATAAGACTTTATTGTGTAAAATATAATTTCTAAACTGAACTGTGTTGCTTGTTATTTCGAAACTTTCATAAGGGTTGCCACCACTAGAAAATTTTAGGACATGCTATGCGATCGTGTATGGAAAATGCCTGTACGTTTTAAAAATATTTCGTTAGTTGCTTTTAGCACAATTTAAAATACCCATCACTTTTTATTTTATTATAAGATTCTGAATAATTAACGATAATTAATGAAGTATAAAAGCAGTTCTAGGATTAGATTAGAAACGGCCATACTCCCTCCTCTCTCCATTTAATGTTCATAACGCTAAATACTTTTTCGGAAAAAACTCAACCGTTGTGTATGCTTAAGAAATTCATGGAGTCTTTAAATTAAATTAAATAAAAAATCGCGACGAGGATCATTCCTTCACGCCGAAAGCAGAGTAGAAACATCGACATGGGCAATCTTCAAGAAACGAGAACAAGTTGCAACCCTACTTCCCATGCCATTATTAAGCTTTCTAGAAATAGAGTATTTATTTATCTAAGAAAGGCTTTTAAATACTCCAAAGAGAAAGAATTCTCTCTCATTACAATTTAATGAAATCTTTTCCCAATAGCAGTTTTTTCCATAATGTTTTGCATACTATATGTATACAGCAGTGGCGTGCGGTAAGAATTTAGGCTAGGGAAGCAACCACGATTTTAATTTTAATAATCAGTCCGAGTATGTATCCATTAGAACTGCATTTAACGTATCCGTTATAGCATAACAGCACGTTATAACGGCAAAGCTGTTATATTTATAGTACGTATCCTTCGGAAGCTGTTATTAGTTTAACGCATATGTTATTTTATCCACGTTATATTGAATTTAACGATAAATCTAAACATCGTCGATTTTGATGCCGTTAGTAATAACATACAGGTGTTAATCTGCATTAGTTTATTTAAATTGTTTTATTTGCTCTAGCTAAACCTTTAGTATTTTCTTGCTTCTGGAGCGAAACCATAAATTGCCATAGATTATTAATTTGTTTTATCTGACATGTTAGTTTTGCCAGTTAACAATACTTTATTTTTTCAAGTTTAATAAATATTCCTACTGATTTGTTATGGTTTTTACCAATCTTTTGCCATTTTTTGTAATAAAAATATGTCAGGCAAAACACTCACAAGGAAAGGTTTGGAAGTGACCCCCGAAGAAATCGACGAAAAGTATATCAAGAGATAGTAATAGTAACTAGTAGTCTATATATAAAAACTTAGCTGCCAAATCCATCAGGGACAAAATCTATGGCCATTTTGGCCATAATGGGAAAAAATTAAAAATGGTCTAAAAAAGTTGAAAGTTGGTATAGACGTAGATCGTATTATTCTAAACTATGTTTAAATTGGGAAAAAAAATCTACACCCACTTTTTTCATCCCCACAGACCAAGAAAGTTTATACAAATAAACCTTCAATATCGATAAATTCGATGACTTTGACCTTTTCTTAACTACATAATTAATTTTTAATACGTCATTCATAATGGATAAAAGTCATTTCGTTGAAGACCAGACAACTCTGACATTTGGATTTTTTATACAGGGTGTTTCACTTTACAGCTTGACACCCCTATATATTTGTTATTTATAACGGAATTAATTCCAAATTTCTATCAGGTATAGAATCTCTTAAAAGACGTTTGCGTGTAATCATAATCTCCATTTATTATAAACCACCAGCCTACTACAATTGACGATAAATGCGAATAATTGAAAAAACATATAGGCCTTGTTTAATATTGTAAAAGTCGCGACGGAAATTTGTTCTGGACCACCTGAAAATCATAAAACCAAAATTTGATTAGACAATCTTGAATAATAATAATTGTTTTAAATGTATTATTAGAATTGAATTAAAATTATCTTATTTTTGCTTTAAAAGTGCCATAGAAATTAACAATAAAATTTTGTTTACTCTTAAACCTTAACTAAAAGAGCAACGGTCTATAATCTATAGTATGCAGGAATATTCAGGAGTATTCATCTTTTTGGACATACTCGAAATAATCTTCTATAATGTGAGTGGATTTGTTTTCTAAAATTACACGCCCACATTGAGTAGTGGCAATCATGCATCTCTTTCCCACTGATTTGAAACAAAAATTATTAGTTAATTAGTTATTTGAATTATATTTTTAAATGTTTTTAAATTTTTAAATTATTTTTACTTGACATAAATACACATACACAGTTTAAACAATTACTATAAAATTAAGGGATAATTTTATGTAATTATCCCTTTTTATAAAACAATAATTATAAAAAATTGTTTATTTATAAAATATATTAAATATTTTATAAAAAGAAATTTACCCAGACAGCTGAGATTATAAACAAAATTTGCGTTTTATAATAATTAGAAATTTAGCGCATCCTACGCTCGGACATGGTGGTTGCTGTACTACATTTCTTTTTTAATGAATATCTATTTTTCATACTTTTCTGTTTGTTTCTTTGTTATTATTAATTACTTCTACTTTTTAATTATTTTTTACAATATTAACAGTACATTAACTTATCTTTTGATTCGTATTAATTAATCATCAATTAATATTATTTGATTTAAGCATGTAAAATATGTTCTGAAATCTAGAATTTCGTGCGTTGCTGTGTTGGAATTGTATAACCAATAATGGAAACCAGTGGGAAAGAGATGTGTGATTCCCACTACTCTTGTGGGCCTGCAATTTTATAAATAATCCACCCAAATTCCAGAAGATTATTTCGAGTATGTCCAAAACGATGAATGCTCGTGCATACTATAGAGTATAGACGTTTAAATTAATATGCTCTTTTAGTAAACTTTTAAGATCAAACAAAATTTTGTTGTCAATCTCCATGTAACTTTTAAAGCAAAAATATGATAATTTTAATTCAGTTCTAATAATACATGTAAAACATTTATTATTATTCAAGATTCTCTAACCAAATTTAGTTTTATGATTTTCAGGTGGTCCAGAACAAATTTCCGTCGCGACTTTTACATTATATGTTTTTTCTATTATTTGAATCTATCTTCGATTGTAGTAGGCTATTGATTTACAATAAATGGGGATTATAATTACACGCAAAATTCTTTTACGGGATTCTATACCTGATAAAAATTTGGAATTGATTCCATTATAAATAGGGGTGTCAAGCTGTAAAGTGAAACACCCTGTATAAAAATCCGAACATCAGAGGTGTTTGATCATCAACGAAATGACTTTTGTCCATTTTTAAATGGCTTATTAGCAATTAATTATGTATTTAAAAAAAGGAAATCAAAGAATTTATCGATATTAAAAGATTTATTTGTATAAACTTTGTTGGCCTGTGGGGATGAAACGAGGGGGTGTATATGTTTTTTCTCAATTTAAACATAGTTTAGAATAATACGATCTACGTCTATACCAACTTTCAACTTTTTTAGACCATTTTTAATTTTTTCCCATTATGGCCAAAATGGCCATAGATTTTGTCCCTGGTGGATTTGGCAGCTAATTTTTTATATATAGACTACTAGTTACTATTACTATCTCTTGATATACTTTTCGTCGATTTTCTCGGGAGTCACCTCCAAACCTTTCCTTGTCAGGGCACACAAGTAAAACAGGTACTAATATGTTTATACCTACTAATTTAAAGCTACGTATTAAAAGGTAAAAGTTACAAACTCTTTATAACATATTGGATGAATAAAAATAACATATAAAATATCTGTTCTTTTTTGATTTCTAAAAATTCAATAAATGCGTCTTCGTCATATCAGCTTCAAAATTTATTTCTATATAACATATGTGATTTTAACTGTGATTGTAACGTGGCGTGTTAATTGTGGATAGATTCTAAAGAATTGCTTAATTCTCGTTAAGTAGCCTGTTATTTGTACCTGTTATTCCTAACATAACACACGTACGTTAAATAAATCCGAATGGATACATACTCGGTATGAATATATCTATAATAGCTACAAGCGTGGATTCACAAGGGGGTGGGGGAAATTCTCCCCCTCACAAATTTAGAAATAAGTATACATATAATAGAAACAAATAATGTTTGTTTAATTATGATTTATTAAAACAATTATTTTTCCAAAAATTTCCCCCTCAAAATAATTATCTGGATACGCCCCTACTAGGTACAATAAGAAAACAGCGTTATAATTATTAAGCTTAAAAAGTTTTTTAAAGAAGAACTTTTACGTATTAGTAGTACATATTATTTTGCTCTATAATGATTAATCGGATTGGTAATTTTTAGCACATCTCGTTAGGTTAGGTTAGGTTAGGTAATAATTTTGAATACTGATTAACCCCCACCTAGTAAGATATTTTTAGCATGATTGGTAATCCCCTTACCCCTTTGAATCGTAGAAATTCTGATTGACATGATTTAATCATAAAAAGTGCTGTGTCCAAACTTATAACTATTGCCAACGTTCATTTGTGACAAAGCATTTTAAATTTTTATGATTGTTTAATGGGGTTTGTTGACTATTATTCTTTATTTAAAAAAAGGACTACTATTTATTTATAATGCAACTCGAATTTCTGGTCTTTTTTAGCAAAATACTTGGTGCAGGTTTTAATCTTTGTTGTTAAATTTAAAAGTTCTGGTTTTAGTCTGCCTTTCTCAACAATTTGTAATTCCCTCCGAAACTGTATGAAGAAAATCCTTTATTTAATAATAATACTTTACAAATTGAACAACAAAATTGTCGCGATTCGGATGTATCGCAAGTACTCGAACGTTCCACCGAAGCAGCTGAATTTGCAGTCATAACAATAAAGCAAGTTTAAATGTTGCATACAGAACAAACTAAATAGAATTATTTGTCTTTAAAAAATCACAACTTATATAAATTGAAATAATAAAATGTTCCAAAATACAGTCTCATTCGCAGATTTACATTCCTTAAGTAACATTTAACAAACACGAAAAATCGAACAAATAACCAAATTATAATAAACATCTGATCACGGAGCACGCTACTAAAAATAACTCGACCTTATACGATGTTAACTGTGGCCCACAACGCACCCGCGACTCGACCGCTACCGAAAGAAAGAAGTGCAGTAAGCAACGAAATCAATGCTTATATGCAGTGTATGATGTATGTAACACGTTTGAATCGGTATTACCTCTCCGCGCAAGTTATGCACGCACGCAGTTATACAACGCACCCGCGACCCGACCGCTACCGAAAGAAAGAAGTGCAGTAAGCAACGAAATCAATATGCAGTGTATGTAACACGTTTGAATCGGTATTACCTTTCCGTGCAAGTTTAATGAGCCTAATTTAAAATAGTACTCTAAATAATTATACTTTTTGCTGTACGGAATTGATATTGAGCTTTAAGTTGATTAAACATTACAAATTTAAATAAACGATAACCATAATTTGATAAAACTATTTTTGTTAGCATTGTTTTTTAATTGTAATAAATTCTAAAGGGAAGCATTGCTTCCCTTGCTTCCATGGACCGCACACCACTGGTATACAGCATTGGTAAAACTTCGCTTAGGGGTTGGGTCTTCATGTGTCAGCAAAGGAAAAATAGAGAATACTAATAATTCATCTGAGAAAGATAGATAATAATTAGTCCAGTTACTGAACGCTCGGAAGGAGCATTTTTCCGGAAAAATTCGTAATGTTTTCCGATTTTTTACACTTGTTTGGGGGTGTCTAGTGATAAATATATCAAAATTCCGAAGTAAGCTAAAGTGGTGGCTGCGTCGTACTACGAAAATCGGCGCTTTTTTTGGTTTTCGCCAAATATCTCAAATATGTACTAAATAAGGTAGGAGATTTCGTACCAAAAAGATCCTAATAATCTTGTTTCTATTTCCAATAGTTGTCGAGATAATTGAAACTCAATTTCGCATGTTTTCAAAAAGCAATTTTTTTCTTCATTCGTTATGAATGAAGGACATCTCAGGTAAGGACGGGCCTCCTCCCAGCTAGAACACTTACGTCATTTTAACGTAGAATTAACGTCACCCCAGACGTTCATTTGACGTCTCGAACGACATCGATGTTACGTCTTTTATAGGTCACAATGTCAGCGTCCTTTCGACGTCGAATAGGAACGTCGAAAAAACGTCTAGGACGACGTCTATTTGACGTTAACTAGTAGTCTAGTTAAGGTCATTTCAACGTCAAATAGACGTTGTCCTAACGTTTTTTCGACGTCGAAAGGACACTGACATTGTGACCTATAAAAGACGTAAAATCGACGTCGTTTTGCCATCTTCAGGTCACTTGTTTAGAAACTTAGTTCTGCTTTGGGTGGTTGCACGATTTAGAATTGCAGTCTAAATCATGTAACTACGCGAAGCAAAACAAAGTGATATAAGCAAGTGACCCAAAGATGGCAGATAAGATCTTGACGAAACGTCAAACATCGATTGGTTCCTCTAGGAACCAAATACACAGAGTGAAACACAGAAAAATAGTGCAGTATCGTACAGAAGCTACAGGAACTTAAAAGTGTGTGTACATATACATATATTAATGTTGTACAGTCAAATTCAAAAGAAGAAATGATTTTCAATTGTACTTTAAAAAAATAAACTATGACTTCAAAAACATTACATCATATATTCTCTTGCTATTTGTAGATCATACAAATAAATTAATGGCTAATCATTGTTGAAGTCAATATTAATCAATAGTATATTATATACCAAGGTTGTGAAGAGTTTTTTCTAGAGCCGAGCATTATTAGATCCCGAGATGCGCAGCATCGAGGGATATAAGATGAGAGGCTCTAGAAAACACTTCACAACCGTGGTGTATATATTATTTTTTTCACTACTAGTACTTTTATTCCTTTTATTCTTCTCACATAAAAAACGTACTATCGCGATCACGGATTTTTTCCCGGATGCCAGTGTATAATGGGATGAATTTTTGCCCCGTGTTACACTAAAATCTGGATTATTGACTAGTAGTCAATAATAAAAAATTATTTACCACTAGGCAAGAAGGCTAACTTCACAAGGTGACAACAGACTAGATAATAGTATGTTTTAAAGCTAGTAGTGAAAAAAATTAATTAAATATTTGATCCAGCATTGTGGCATCTTTTTTTAATACGACTGTATATTTTTTGGAAAAAAATTACTTGTTTAATAAAAATGGCTTGCAAACCTCCGATGATTAAGAGGATCATTTGGGTTGTTACATAAAAAAAACAATTAAATAAAAATACATATATATAATATTACTATTTTTATACAATTACTTAACCATGTACCAATAATATTTTGAATACAGAGTATGAAATTTTACTAAAAGAAGTAATTAAAATTAAGCAACAGAATAAACAAATTTTAGCTTTGTTGAATAATAGAAGTTCATTTGTAAATATTGATAACTCTAATGAATTTCCTAAGGATTTTTCATGCACTTTACCTTTAACAAATCTGCAAGATTTGGAACTCTGGATGGAAGAGCATAGAGTATAGAGCAACATACTAAGAAGTTTTATGACTGATGAAGTCGCAAGCAACTATAATAATTAATATGGACTCGTAAGAAAAGATAGAAATGAATTACAGAAAAGCAGTTTTAAAAAGTCGAATATAAACATTGTTGTAATACAAAAGTAACAATATGTTTTGCAAATTAATGACTTTTTATTCTCTAAAAAAAGTTAAGGTAAATATTACTGTCTGTGGTGTTTGTATTCTACGAATCGTCTCGGATGAGTTGACTTTTTGAACTTACATCAGGCATTACTAAAAAAAATATATTATGAATAACCAAGTTTAATACAAATTACTGCAATAGACGTCTAGTACTTGAGCTCAGTTTTTTTATAATATACAGTATTCAACATGTTACTTCATACTTACTTAAATTCTGCAATTTGTTACATCCAAAACCAGTTTTTGAACTACAAGAGTTACTAAAAATATGCTATAAATAAACAAGTGAGAAAAAACAAATTACTCTATACTTACATAAATTTAGTAATTTGTTGGTGTCGATATAATTGCAGGAATGCTTATTTTCACATTTTTCAATCATTTTACAAGCACTTTTCTTTTTCTCCTTATATTTTCATCCGTGGAATTTACATCTGATTCTTCTTGAGATAATCTAATTTTCTGTTAGCAGTTTCTAAGATATGTATCTAGAACACAAACTATAAGTCCATATTTAAAATGGAAAGTGCATGTATCTGCAATTTGCAGACATAAATATAATCAATCATGCTAGATCATGATGCTTGTACACTTTCGACCATTCATATTATTTCAACAATTACTGATTATTGAAAAAGCGACTAGAATGGGAAAATCTGTTATCTCTGAAACAAGTCTACTCAGAAGAATAGTAAGTATGAGTGGCAGCTAATTTATATTATCAATATTGAGAGAAATAGCCATTTATATATTCTGCTCACTGATGATAATAGTAAATACTCTACGTATTCAGGAGGTACTTACCCGATTCATAATTCTTCTCACTCTGTATAGTTTCCAAGTGTCACTTACTACCACATCTGACTGCAAGCACTTATTAAACTTGGGAGTGGTCTGTAATCGGAAGCCAGAACACCTGTTTTTTTGTAATGTCAACCATTTACTGTTGACAACGGCCAAGCCACCATCGTCTTCTTCAAATTCTATCACCCCGTGAACATACTGCAATATAATCTTTTACTATCATTAATATAGTTATGTTGGATATCACTCCCAGTGTATTCTAGAGCTTAAAAGTAATTATTACACTTATCAAAGAAAGAACGTGTAATTTACAACGAGCATCTGTGCATGAACGGGTTGTTGGAGAAATTTCACAAAAACACGTAAAAGTTCGTAAAATTATAAAATTGTACGGTCAGTTAACATAAAACGACATCATTTTTATATACAATTATGTTTATTAAATAAATGCACCAACTTTTAAGTTTTCCCCCAACTACTAACCTCAAAAAGTTTAACGTAGCGTCACCACTTCCTTTATTAAAGATATTCTCCGAGAAACTCTGCACATTGTAATAATTTGCTCCGAGTTCAGCGAGAGTTAAATCCAATAATTACCTCATTAATTATTAAAAGAAGAAATGTACGACTTACCTAATGAAAGGCGGGTGAATAATTCAGAATAATTTTTAACGAAAACGATGCTTTCTTGATGCGCGCAAGCGTGCAATGATAAAACTGCATAGTAAATACTTTGCAATGCATTTTAGAAATAACCGACATTATTTTCGATCAACAATGTAAGTAGTAGGTACTACAGTTTATTTAAATTCGCTAGATAAAGCTAACTATTAAACTACTTTTCTCATACTTATAACATCTTAGAATATAACCAAAAATATACGTAGAAGCGACGTTTTTCACAAGACGTCGATAATTTCTTCAGTTTAAGACCTAAAATAGATGTCTAAACGACGTCCTTAAATCATCGTCGATGTGATGTACATATATAAATGTCGTTTGTACGTCGATTTTAAGTCAGTTGGCGTAGAGGTCTTAAAATGACTTAGAATTGACGTCGAAACGATGTAAGTGTTCTAGCTGGGCTTTTGCACTCAAGCGGCTTTGTGCTCTGATAGAGATAAGATATTAATTAGCATGCTTATTTTTAGAAGAATTTAATGTCTTACAGTTTCTTTTTGGGGAGTTTTGACGAGAAATGGACGGCGCAGGTTTTCAGACGGATAGTTATTCAAAATAAAAAAACTTCCATTACGCACTTAAAGCTCAATTAAATTACTAACTATTGCAGATAGGAAAAAATTATTAGGATCGTCTTTGTAGAGAGCTTTAATTTAGAACTGAATTATTTTTGAGTTACGACCAACTAGTTACTAAACCAACCGACTGTTTGAGAGGGAAATACCAACAAAACCGAATTGTTTTTCAATGTAGCAACTTTAGCTCACTTCGGAGTCATCGGGACTTTTGATATATTCATTATATATATTCTTCGGCCCCGCACATTATTTTTGACCAAAATCGACATTTACGGAAAATTTTCGTATTTTTTTTCTACAGTCCTTCAAACATAGCCAAACCTTAAAATTGTCAGTTTTTTAGTCTAGTTTAGAAATTATAATATTTTACACAATAAAGAGTCTTATAGGGTTAAATCAGCAATAACAATCTAAACATGCAGACTGAAGTATTTTTAAAATAGTACTTCGCTTATCAAAAAAAGTTCGTGCTCAACTTGTACAAAATTTATTTAATGGGACCAGTATAAAATTCGACATTTTTAGCGACAAAGACTAATTCGTTAATTTAATAGTAACCATTAGATTCTGATAACTAATAATAGTTCAAAAAATATTAATGCTCTTGGAATCTTGTTTTATTTGTGCATACATTTTCAAAATCGTTTCTGTACTTTTCGAGGCATTCTTATTCGAATAAGCAAGCGCCCAAGCGATTTCAGTCATCGCTGTAATACCGTGAGTAATAATACATACAACTAGTAATGGGTTCTCGACACCACCCGCGTATCACGACACTGGAGAGTCGAAACCATTATGACGTCAGAAGTGTCGACTCTTCATGATACTTTAACGACACTTCGCCTTTACATCATGCACGCGCTAGTGTAAATGTAATCCAATTGAAACGAGAAGCAGTCAAGATTCATAGCTACATAAATCATAAGCAAACTATGGATTAAAAAACAATTATATGAGTAAATTCTGTTATGGTTATATATTTATGCATTAAGTACATTATAAAAGATATTAAATTATTTATACACCGTGTTCGTTCTAACATTTGCTATAGGAAATTAGTATGGGAAATCTGAAATATGCCAAATAGTTCGTTCTTGAATAAAAGTCGGTGAAATTAATAGTTGCAATCGATAGATAAGATATTCTAACGTACTGTCCAAAAATGTTACCCTTAATAACAATCCCAATTCTTCAAAAATTATAAATTCATGAATTATTTGCAAAACATTAATTTAAAAGCCGAAACCTGAAAAGTTGACGTGAAGCCTTCGTGGTTCAATGCCAACGGTGGCTTTCTAAACTGCACGGGCTGGTGGAATGCAAGATCGAACCCCGTTACAAGCATAACTTTTTTTTAAATTTTATTTGTCATTAATCTTTAATTTAATAACAATTTAAATAATTTGTTATTATTCTTTTATTCGAAAAACGTACAAGAAATAATACGTTACAAATAAAAAATAATGGTACCCAATTAATAAGACATGAATTCAAGAATTCTCATTACGTATACGTATTTATTTCAAATTAAAATAAATAAAATGTAAAATAAGTACTTGTCAATACTGAAACTTTAAATGTATTTAAATCTTCAGGATTTTGAGTGTTAATTAACTAATATTGTAAACATTGGTTTTTGTAATATGCAGTATGAAAAAGCATCGTCAGTTTCATTTCTAATTTATTATTTCTTGTACGTTTTTCGAATAAAAGAATAATAACAAATTATTTAAATTGTTATTAAATTAAAGATTAATGACAAATAAAATTTAAAAAAAAGTTATGCTTGTAACGGGGTTCGATCTTGCATTCCACCAGCCCGTACAGTTTAGCAAGCTTTTCAGGTTTCGGCTTTCAAATTAATGTTTTGCAAATAATTCATGAATTTATAATTTTAACTAAAAAAATCTACAACAAAATAGTTTTATATGTACGTCTTATTCAATGATTGTTGGCCAGTTCAACAAATCTGCCGTTAATTACTTTGTAAGAATGATCAAGCAACTTCGAATTACACTCTAATAAGAGCGATACTGTTCGACACGAAGTGTCGCGACACTTCAAGTGTCACGACAACGAACAGTATCACGACACTCGACACCCAAGTTCCCATCACTACATACAACATATGCTCTGTATTGCGTACACAAAGGTAACAATAAATAATGAGCATATGTTAACATTTTATACATGTACGCTGCTTATATTTTAATAAATTCTACCGGGACAGCGCGTACGCAGTCCCGACTACCAAAAATTACGCGCCCGAGTTATCCACATTAGGGATAATCGCAGGGGTCAGCCCGGTCGTAGTGCAATGAGAGGGCCTCACCCTGGGGGAACTGCCTTCATGATCACGGTAACCCCTACGCCAGGTAAGTATGCTTTCCAACCGCACCAGTTCAGCTTATATACGGCGGCCGAATTTACATCAGTAGCAAGAGGTAGACGGTTGCGGCATCTCTTGAGTTATAACAATAGTGATGTGTGGTCTGTTTCTAATTCTTTTCAACGCTTGGTTTTTTTCTAGATGGCGCTCTCATAAATACATTTTGGAAAATATTTTCAAATCCCCGACTATTATTATTACTTCATTTAAAACTAATTTCTTTGATTTCCCGTTTTGTTAATTTCATAGTTTCTATTTCTTGAGTTTAACTCTGGAGTAGATTTCTGCAGATAACGTAAATACCTATATATTATACATTTTGAGAAATATTTTTAAATCCCCGATTATTACTATTATGTAGCAGATACATTTAGAACTAATTTCTAATTTAATTTTATATTTTGGTTTTCCGATTCTTTTAATTAGTTTTTTGGTTTAATAAAGTGTATGATAAATTTGGCATTCTTGAAAACCAACAAAAAGCCTTTTAAAACTTAAACATAAAAAAAATCATTTTTTGATTTTTTTTTAAGTATTAAGAATTAGCAGATACTTTAGCTAAAGAAGCTTCAACTGCAATAGAAGAGCCAATACATAAAAAGATTCCAAAAAGCATAATGATAACAGAAGCACGAAACATTAGTAAAATCAAATGGCAGAACAACTGGGAAAATTCACAAAAAGGGAATATAACGAGAGCCTTCTTTCCAAACATAGAAGACAGATTAAAAATAAAATTACCAATGACATTTAATATCACTACTCTTATTACAGAGCATGGGAAGTTAAGAAGTTATCTTTACAGATCCAAAATAATAGACAACCCAGACTGCATATGCGGTAACGGAGAGCAAACAAGTGATCACCTAATTTATCAATGCAGTAATTTGACGAGGCAAAGAAGACAATTAAGAAACAATATAATTATTGATGGTGGTCTTTTGCCAGTAGTCAAGAAAGATCTCGTGTCCAAATACATAAATCATTTTTGGAGATTTGCAAAAGACATTAATCTGCAGAATTTATAAATATTTCAAGTGAAAATATTATAAGTGTCATAACAAACAGAATAAGTTAGTTTAATGTATTTAGTTATTTAAGGAGTTAACCAAAAGCGTGTAGTATTATTTCGCAAATAATGGAGCATGCTGAATATACATATTAAATAATAAAAAAAAATAGTGTGAGTTCACATGTATCTTTTAAGAAAACCAGTTCACTAAAATTTGTAATCACATAAATTACATTCGAATGGTTGTTCACCAGTGTGAGTCTACGTGTATATATAGAATACCACTTTGGTAAGATTTGTAATCACAAATTACATTTATATGGTTTCTCATCAGTGTGAGTTCGCATGTGTCTTTTAAGATTACCACTTGTAGAGCATTTGTAGTCACACAAATTGCACTGAAATGGTTTCTCACCAGTGTGAGTTCGCATGTGTCTTTTAAGATCACCACTAAGAGAACATTTGTAATAACATACATTACACACAAATGGTTTCGCACCAGTATGAGATTGCATGTGTGTTTTAAGACTACTACTTTGAGAACATTTGTAGTTACATAACTTGCACTTAAATGGTTTCTCACCAGTGTGAATTCGAATGTGTGTTTTAAGATTACGACTTTGAGAACATTTGTAGTCACAGAAATTACACTCAAATGGTTTCTCACCAGTGTGAAATTGTATGTGTGTTTTAAGACTACTCTTTCGAGAACTTTTGAATTCACACAAATTACACTCAAATGGTTTCTCACCAGTGTGAGAATGCATATGTGTTTTAAGATCACCACTACGAGAACATTTGTAATCACATACATTACACACAAATGGTTTTTCACCAGTGTGAGTTCGCATATGTATTTTAAGATCACCACTAAGAGAACATTTGTAATCACATACATTACACACAAATGGTTTTTCGCCAGTGTGAGTTCGCATATGTGTTTTAAGACCACTATTTTGAGAACATTTGTAGTCACAGAAATTACACTCAAATGGTTTCTCACCAGTGTGAGATTGCATATGTGTTTTAAGATCACCACTACGAGAACATTTGTAATCACATACATTACACACAAATGGTTTTTCGCCAGTGTGAGTTCGCATATGTGTTTTAAGACCACTATTTTGAGAACATTTGTAGTCACAAAAATTACACTCAAATGGTTTCTCACCAGTGTGAGATTGCATATGTGTTTTAAGATCACCACTACGAGAACATTTGTAATCACATATATTACACACAAATGGTTTTTCACCAGTGTGAGTTCGCATATGTGTTTTAAGATCACCACTACGAGAAAATTTGTAGTCACACAAATTACACGCATATGGTTTCTCACCATTGTGAGTTTGCATGTGTGATTTAAGACCACCACTTTGAGAACATTTGTAGTCGCATAAATTACACTCAAATGGTTTCTCACCAGTGTGAAATTGTATGTGTGTTTTAAGACTACTCTTTCGAGAACTTTTGAATTCACATAAATTACACTCAAATGGTTTCTCACCAGTGTGAGTTTGCATGTGTGTTTTAAGACCACCATTTTGAGAACATTTGTAGTCACATAAATTACACTCAAATGGTTTCTCACCAGTGTGAGTTTGTATATGTTTTTTAAGACTACTATTTTGAGAACATTTGTAGTCACATAAATTACATTTAAATGGTTTCTCACCAGTGTGAGTTCGCATGTGTGTTTTAAGATTACTACTATAGGAAGACTTGTAATTACACAAATTACACTCAAACACTTTCTCAGCACTGCAACTCAACATGCGTCTTTTTTTACTATCACCAATGGCTTGTGTGGGTTCTTGTGGAGTACTGGAGTTATGGAACAGATTTTCAACTCTCTTAGAATATGTGTCAATCTCATCCATGGTATTAGAATCTTTCACTATTTGTGGTTCAATTTTGATCTCCAATTCTTCTTTGATTGTTGTTAGTTCATCGTCATCCATTGTATCAATATTTAAGCTAGTATCACAATCTGCTGCAAAAAAATAACAGTAGTAAAATTGACGTTTTTCTTTTATCTTACAATAAACTTTCTGAATTTAATATGATCAATGTTAAATTTTGTATAACCAGTTTAACTTTATTAGATTGAAGTATTTAAAGCTCTTAAACTCAATGTTATGACTATCAGTAGGTAATCAACAAGTATCATTCACAAGCAATTTACATTTAAAGAAACTACGTTCATACAATTCTAAATATACCACTATAATATATACCTCCCTAAAGTTCGATTGAAAAACTCAAAATAGAATTTCAAATCGTAGCAAATGTTTATCGAATAGTGATTTAAAAAACAATTATAACATACTATGTATCACTACTTCATTGTAAATCCGCTGTATAGGATTGATGGATTTTACAACTTCATAATCAACCTCAATGCTGTTTAAGGATATTTTCACTTGAGCATTAACACAGACTAGGTGCCAACTGCTTACCCTAATGGGTAAGCTTTAGTAACTAACGCACTCTTAAAACACTGCTGTTTTTACTGCTTGTTGCTTTTGTTGAAATACGAAAAAAGAATTCAAGCTCGGATCCTCACCTCTCTCTCTTACATCGCGTAGTTCAATAGGGTTTGGGTCATCCAGCGCTAGGTAGCGCTGGCTGTCTCCACAGAAAAAATGTACCGAGACACATGAATGAATGAATGAAAACACAATGCATGTACTTCAAGATTATTAAACGTTTACTTCTGTAGAAAAAAATGTAATTGCCAGATCTCATGGGCTGTAGGACAGAAACCACAGACGTGCTCTTTTCTGTTTGGTTCTGGTCCCGATAGGTCAAACCGCTAACCAACCGTTTATTGGAAAACTATGACGTCATTTACGATCGGGTTTTAAATTTAATTGCTTTTGGTCAGTCAAATTCAGAAATCAGAACCTGCTCTGGGAGCAGGGCCGGCGCTAGCAGTTTCGCCGCCCCGGGCAAAAAGATAAAATGCCGCCGTTTTATAAGAACAATTAAAAGAGATAACCTAAACCACAGATAAACGTAACAGATGCACAGCCAAATGGGGCAAAATACGTTTGCAATTCTAAAAAGTGAAACTTTAGAAATTTTAAATTTGATCAATTCTAGTGCTCCACTTCAGGATATTGAACTAGAACGTATTCATTTATTTACTGTTAGTATTGCTACACGTTTATTTTACGATATTATTATTAGATAATATACTTCAGTTATGTAAATATTCATACATACATACATTATCTTTAAGCCCTTATACCTTTCGTTTTTGTTAAATAAACTAATTTGAGCTAATATTTGGCTCTGGTCAGAATGTGACTCACTAACAAGTTACACAAAGTTTTTATACCTTTGGAATATTACAGACAATTTTGAATCTAAGCTGTATGCCATCTTATAGTATATATGGAAATGACTATTGTTTAGTATATATGTTAGTTTTAGATATTTTAATTCCAAGCAAAATATTTAAAGCTTTTGCCGTGACACACGGTACAAGATTTTGAAAATTGTTTTTTGCAATTTGACTTTTGTCGCTTTTCCTGTGGATATAATTACCACAGTATTTCATCAGGTACTTCAAAATTTGCTACAACTATTAACCTCTCAGAAAAACAACTGACCAAATTTGTAGATGTATTTACTTAACAGTTATGCCCACTTTTTGTCTGTGACTGACGATCAAATTAAACAAATTAATAATATTATGTATAAATGTTAACTGTATTTAACATTGTCAAACCACTGAAGTATGAATATATACTGGTACGATATATAGGGACGTGTTATTCTTAACGACAACCACAGATAGGTGTTTGTGTGCTTGTCGGGACCGACTGTTTAACGTGCTCATCCGTCAGTAAGGCGAACTGTACTGAGGCTTTGTATATCGATGAGAAAAATCTTTATCAATCTTTAGTTTCACAATAATACGTTTGATGAAGTATGGCTTTATTGCAACAACATTAATTGCTGAAAACGTAGCAGCATTACAGAACTCATAAGCATTGGAACCGTTATTATATTAATATCATTTTTTTGTCTCATAAATATGAAAACTGATTTAACTAGCTTCAGAAAAAAACAGTGCCGTTTAAGGAAATTCTTATTTTCATTTTTTATCAAAAATTTTAATTATGCGTGATCAAAGCCATTTGCATATTATCTGAAAATTGTAAATCATTTAATTCACTTGCAACAAACATGAACCCTAGATTTGCTAATGAAGATCTAATAGTGTTAATTCCTGTAGTTTTTTAAACTCCTTGAATGGATAAAATGGTCATATGTACTTCATTTCATTAAAAAAACAACTATAAAGTATTAACAGACTTAACTAAATTAATTATTATAAAGTTATTATCACTACAAGATTTATATTTATACACTGAAATTTATCTCAATATTTATTTTCTACTACCACATGATGCGCCTACTTATTTATACCTAATTAACTCGCTGTTGACTGACCGCCCTTCTTCTTGCGCGGCGACGTTATATATGCATACGTCCACGCTCTGGAACAATCCGCCGACAGTCTCGAACATTATGACTCTGCTTTTAAAAAAGGTTTTAGCCAGATGTGTAATATTCAGCAAAGGATAAATATAATTACTGGTTTTAAATAATAATAATAATAATAACTACTACAACCCATAACCTAAACCAAGGCCCCAGAAGCTATAAGCTTGTGCGGGAGGGAGGGGGCGATTATTATTATTATGTAGGCCCAATGTGCGGCTGCAGCCGACTTACACATGGAACAGCGCAAATCCCACATTTCTGTCACAGCTAAGGAAAACTGCAGAAAACCTTAACCAGATCTGCCGGCGCCAGGAGTCGATCGCGGGCCACTTGGGTGAAAGTCCGGCACGCCAGGCATTACACTACGAAGGCTGTTAAATACCAAGAATGACATTTTTATTATAAAATACAAACAGGAAATGACAGGAAATTCATGGCTACGCTGCTCAAAAAAAGTACAAATAAATCTAATGTTGTCTACTTGAACACACTTAAGTTAAGAGATATTTATCATCAAAGCACCAGTTTTGGAAACTACAAGATTTAAATTTGTTACATTTCAGCCATAGGGTACTCAGTTCTTTACATTACCCTTCTCACAATTATTTCTAACATTTCTAAACTATAGATGAGGTACTCATACATTACGTGCAATAATGTTTGCTATTATTCTAATAAATTTCATATTAGCTAGTATTGCTCTGTAGCAGCCAATATGTGTTTGTAATTTTACAATAGAGCTGTTTTAATTGAATTGCCAAACCAACAAAGGTCTGATCATTACAAAATAATGAATTTCTAACAACTAAACTTTCCAATGGCAACAAAGTGTTACAGACAGCAATATTACAGACAGAATACACTAGAATAAAGCAACTTAAATAATATACAGATTACAAACAGAAAATTGGTAATAAAGATATTTTTATTGGGTATTCTTGTATTGAAAAACTCAGGTAGACTGACTACCCTATGTGAATGAATCATTTACACTTTTTGATTGAATTTTACAGTATTCAAGCATACACAATTGCTTGCAGGCTGAACTAGAAACTTTTGTTTTACTTCAAAGATACAAGAGACAATTTTAATTTAAAAATTTGATTGTTTTATCTTGATATCAAGTCCAGTTTGTCTTTGAAAGAAAGCTTTCTTGTACACATGCATGACATAAAATTTTATGGTTTACTGATTGGTAAACATCTGCTTATTGAGCTCTGTTTCTATGGATAAAGATTCTTTTTACCGGCTAGCCCGTAATAATTTTACGGGCTGTTTATTATCAATACCATAGCAACATCCATATTTATTTAATATATATAACATTCATATATATCTTACGTATTGTGCTGTACTGCTTCAGTAAATGAAAGAATTTTTGACTCTGTTAGTAAGAAAGTAGGATTTTTTAAGCTTTGTTTACTTGAGGTTATGTTCAACAGTTTAAGTTAACAGCTGACCATGGCTAAGTACCAAAACTGCGACCAAACCTTACCTACATCTTTTTTTTAAGATTAATAAATACAAGTTATTGTTATTAAGGTTAGAATACTGTTTGTAAACAATGAAGAGCAACCGATCTCTCAGAACCAACCCGTTCGATTGTCTACCTGGAAAAATTGTCACTTGACGTCATGACTCCGGGTGCTTCCGAACCAAACAGACTTGAAGAGCAACTGCTGCCACGAAATCGGTCAACCGTGGCGAACCGCTACTTGAAACAGTTTCGAAAAAGACACGGTACGGTTTCTTGCGATATCTGACCCACAGCTCATGAGATCTGACAATTACATTTTTTTCTACACAAGTAAACGATATTTAATACTTGATTAGGAAGTTGTAAAATCCATCAATCCTATACTATAGTGGATTTACAATTAAGTAGTAATACATACCTAGTATGTTATAATAATTGTATTTTTTTAAATCACCGTTCGATAAAAATTTGATACGATCTGATTTTCTATTTTGAGTTTTTCAATCGAACTTTAGGGAGGTATATATTATAGTTGGTATATTTAGAATTGTATGAACGTAGTTTCTTTAAACGTAAATTGCTTGTGATTACCTACTGATAGTCCATAACATTGACTTTAAAAACTTCAAATATATTCAATCTAATAAAGTTAAACTGGTTATACAAAATTTAACATCCATGGTATCAAATTCAGAAAGTTTATTATGTCAGATAAAAAAGTAAAAGGTCAATTTTACGTTTACGTTTACGTTACTTTTTTGCTGCAGATTGCGATAATACCTTAAATATTGATACAATGGATGACGATGAACCAACAGCAATCAGAAGAAGAAGAATTGGAGATCAAAATTGAACCACAAATAAGGAAAGATTTTAATACTGCCGTCATAAGCACAAAGGACTTATGTGACAAATAGGTAATTATACAGGACGAACGTTTTTAAATAGCTGGACTTGCCAACGTCTTCTAATTAACATTCATTAAAAGAATGTAATGTTTCCGGCTATTCTTAGTCTCATATTTCTAATACTGCGCTCAGAATTCTTAATTTGGATTGTATTCAAGTTATTAAGCAGATATGTCTTTTTTTATAATCAAATTGCCAATGAAAGACTAAGCCTAAAAGGCACATGTGTATAATAGGCATCTTATTTGCGTAAAGATAAGCTGTTTGTTACTAAAGTCACAAAGCAAGGTAATTTCAATTTGATTCAGTAATTTAAGGGTATTAAAACAAACATAAAGGAAACTTTTTATTAAAAAAAAGTACAGTTTTAGGATAAAAAATATGTCAATTCTTACTAAATGTAGAAATCAAAAACGGATAAACTAAGCAAATACGAAAATAACTAAAACCCAGGAACCTCGGAAAAACTAGAAATATAAAATATCGTGAATTATTCATCTTTTACGGGAAGATCTTCCCAAAACAGCACTCGACTTTTCGGATAATTTTTAAAATAGAAGCAATGATCTTGTCCTTCTTTACTCTAGGAATACCACTAAATGTCTTCCGCTTAACAGGGAAAAGAAACCCCTTTTTAAGGACTTTTGCATTTAAAAAGTTGATAGAAAATGGTGACAAATCAAATCCAGTTTTGTACTCTAAATTTGTGTTACCTCTGGAAACCACTACTTGCATCATATCATGTATATAAGGTCTGGGGTTAATTTTTGTTGATTTTATAAGTAGATGAATGATCCTGCCAATCAAAAAAGTTTTCAAGTTTTGTAAAATTAACCAAAACTCGGGAAGAGTTAGCATTTTTCACTGCAGTTTCAAAGTCAGCAAAATCATAAACTTTGCCATGTCTTTTCAAACTCATTTCCACTTGGTGGTGAAATGAATTTGCCGACATATATGTATGTCCCGGTTTGAAATAATTAATTTCAACAACTTCTGTACTAAGAAGTTTAGAGTTCACGATAAATACCAGAAAAGAAAACAATGCCCAATTCTTATTCTGTGCGGTGCAGTTATCTACCCATAGAATAATCTCCTTTTCGTCCCGGTGATGTAAAAAGAAGCAATAAAATGCACTGATAATTTCTTCTTTATTTCTTCCAGCAATCACATCATGCCAAATAACTGCCATTGGTTTGAGGTACATAAGTATAAATACTTTTTCTTTCTTAAAACTAAAATAATTTGAAAGTACTCGAGTAGTTCACAGGTAAGCAAATTTAATTGATAAAAGTTTATAACAACAATAATCATGTTACAGTTTTGGTTACCATTATTATCATTTTTAGGCAGTTTTGGTGGACAATAGTTCAGCTACTCTGAAAGGAATGGCGCTGTAGCTGCAACATGTTTTTACTGATTTTAGTGTTATTTTTAATTTTAATTCGCAGCAGTGGTTATTAATTCCGAAAACTCCATATACTTTACCATATAGGAAACTATAGCCCCTCTATTTCAAATAGTAGCGACATCGTGGCATTGAACTGTCAATGCATCGTGGAGCAAACCTGACACAAACTTTAATAAAGAAAAAATTACTACATCCATTGTGTTGCCGAAATTCAATAAAAAGTTGTTGAGAAATTACAATTACGGAAGTATACATCATATTAATATTTTTGTTCTTACAGAACATAAATGTCCATTATCAAATTAATGTTAAGTTGTGAATATTTTCGTGCAAGATTATTATTAAACCTAAGATTTATTGTAAGACGAAATGTCAAATCTGGTAATATTCATTGTCGCCAATATTCTTTTGGTGATTTTGCTTCATCGACGAGATCAATCGTTGTCACTACTATTTAAAAATAAAGGGGCTACTATACAGTCTGTTTGATTTAAACAGTCTTAAAATCTAAGTAGTTTGATTCGGAATTTTTATAGAGTGCTCTCCTACCTCCATGAAAAATTTATAAATACGCCACTAGAACAACTAAAGTTTCGTTATTTACCTAAGCTTGCTAGATAATTATGTTTTATTAATTGGCTAACCAGAAATCAAAGCCTACTAGTCGTAAATCATTTTTTACGTTTGTCTAGAAAATTTTCTTATGCAAGAGTATGAATATTTATTATGGTTGAACAGAAAACACAATACTCTATCGATTTCAATAAAAAATTCCTATCATGTAATTTAAAAAAGTTTGATGACGTCATCACGCTCACGCCTATGTAGGAAATAGAAAATTTTCTGAACCAGAACATAGAGAATTTTATGGCATTTAATAATATACAGTCTGTTTGATTTAAAGCGCTCCGCTTTGTAGCAACTTTATTTTCAGTCAGAAGTGGTATAAACCATACATGTATATTACTAATAAATGGCATAAAATTCTCTATGTCCTGGTTCGGAAAGTTTTGTATTAACTAAGTCGGCGTGAGCGTGATGACGTCATCGGTCTTTTCTTTAAATTACATGATAGGTATTTTTTTACTGAAATGGATAGAGTATTCTGTTCTCTTTTTAACCATCATAAATATTCATACTCTTACATTAGAAAAATTTCAAGAAAAACGTGAAAAATGATTTACGACTAGTAGGCTTTGATCTATGGTTCTCCAATTAATAAAACAGAATTATCTAGCAAGCTTAGGTAAATAACGAAACTTTAGTTGCTCTAGTAGCGTATTTGCAAATTTGTCTCTGGGAAGGGGGAGGCGGTACTTTATAAAAATCCTGATTCAAAATACTTAGATTTTCACATAAAATAGATTTTGACAAAAATGACCCGGACTATTAAAAAAAAATCGGCGGTGGCTCCATTCCGTTAGCCCCCCCTCGAAAAAAACAAACCGCTTAGTTATTCTGATTGTCTTTAATTTTCAATTAGGGAAAATGTAGAACAAAACAGTACAAAATAAATAATATAATAAATTGAAAAACTTATTTTAGATAGAGGGTCGCAATAGGAAATTATTGATCTTTTTTTTTACCATGCCAGAAAGTATTAATCATATCATATCGAACACGAAGAACAAGAATATAGCCATAAGAAATTTGCATCTCAGTCGCCTTGCAGACGGCGCTCGTTTAAAATCTTCCAGGCGGTCTGGCACCACGCGCAATTATGGTTTGGTATTCTTTGCTATCCTTGATATTTCTTATTCATGTATATTAAATAATACACTTCAAAGATAAATAGCAGCACTTACACAGTAGCTCTCGTGGCGAAAGCAAAGCTTAAATCTGATATCCTTCATGATACATGAGATGATAAAGTTTTATTTCACTGGTTTATCTTATCATATCGAAAACGAGGAACAAGAATATCACCATAAGAAATTTGCATTTCAGTCTCCCTACACAGGACGCCTGTTTAAAGTCTTTCGGGCGGTCTAGCACTCACGCGCGAATTTCCAATGTTTCTGCCAATCATGGTTTGGTATCCCTTATGATACAAGAAGTTATTAGAAAAAAAATCGAGTGGTAAAAAGTATATCACGTGACTCATCCACTAATGCAGTGCATCAATACATATAAATAATTTCCTATTGCGGCTCTCTATCTATTAGCGGAATTCTAAAATAAGTTTTACAATTTATTCTATTATTTATTTTTCTACTGTTTTGTTAACGATTAAAGACCATCAGAAAACCCCAGTGGCATATTTGGGGGGGGGGGGCTAACAGGATGGAGCCACCTTCATTTTTTTAATAGTCCAGGTCATTTAATATGTCAAAATCTAAGCATTTTGATTCGGAATTTTTATAAAGTACCCTCCCCCCCAGAAGAAAATTTGTAATACGCAACTGGAACAACTAAAATTTAGTTATTTATCTAAGCTTGCGAGATATTTCTGTTTTATTAATTTAAGAACCAGAAATCAAAGCCTACTAGTCGTAAATCATTTTTCACGTTTTTCTTGAAAATTTTCTGATGTAATAGCATGAATATTTATTATGGTTGAAAAGAGAACACAATACTCTATCGATTTCAGTAAAAAAATACCTATCATGTAATTTAAAAAAAAGATCGATGACGTCATCAGGCTCACGCCGATTTAGGAAATACAAAACTTTCTGAACCAGAACATAGAAAATTTTATGCCATTTAATAATGTATAGGGTTTATACCATTTCCGACTTAAAATAAAGCTGCAACAAAGCTGGGCGCTTTAAATCGGACTGTATAGGAAATATCTTTATAGCGCCATCTTCACAAATGTGTGTGTAAGTATCTATTAAATGTTTTTTCAGTGTGAAACCTGCAATTAATTTAAAAATAACACTATATTTATAGGCAGTGGTTTATTATTTGTAATTTAAGCCTACATTAACTTCTACGACACACTTATCTAAACTATTCAACCCAGTGGCGTAACTACCGCCCCCGCAGACCCTGCGACGCGGGGGGGCGCAACCGTCCGAAGGGCGCTGCTTTCGTAAAGTATTATTTCGTTGGAAATTTTTTAAAACAAGCATTGGAGGTAAAAAAACATTATATGAAAACAGTAAATGAAAATATGGATATACATTGCTCCAAACAATTAGAGGATATTGTGTTACAAGAATATTAGGTGTTTAAATAAGACACTTAAATATTAAGTAGTGATTATATTTATCTGCTTTGACGGAGACGCTAACAATAACCAATAAACTTTCGTCGTACGTGCTTCGTGCTATACTTGTATATTGTAATGAAATTTGAAACTTGTTTAAAAACCTCAAAATAAATGTACTGTCGTCCAGTCCAGGTCCGCCTCCCGCATTCGCACATCCTATATAACATTCGATGTGTCTCAGCAAGCTGAACAATAGTGAAGTTCTGGGGCACAGTAGTTTTAGAGACAATCGCCAAAAACTTTTTTGGAAAGGAAACCATAGCCTTCCACCTCCACCCTACCTGGAAATGCATGTTTTAATGCGCATGCGACCTAACCTAACCTCACCTAACCTAATCTATCCTAACCTAACCAAAAACTAAATAAAAATACGTATGAATACATAAAAACGCAAACCTAACATAAACCTAGGTTAGGTTAGGTTAGGTTCGGTTGGGTTGACTTAGATTCGGTTAGGTTAGGTTAGGTTAGAACACTGTTGTTCAGTTCGATGAGACTCATCGAATGGTCATATATAGCTTGTGCGGGTGGGACCTAATCTAAAGTTTTATCCAATATATTAAGGTTTATAGCGGAAATAGCAAAAACAATGGCCAGTTTAATTGGCCAATTCGCCTGCGTTAAAGCCCGGAAAAAATATAATCATATATAATATCACAAGTGGTCTAATTTTTTCCGACAAAATTTGTCATTTCAGATATGAGTAGCTTTCGCAACGAAAACTACACGAATCGACGCAGGAGACGAGTGTAATTTTCCAAAAGCAAAAGCTACGAATGTCTTAAATGATAAATTTTGCAAGAAAAAATTAGACCACGAGTTGTATTCGGCTTGACAATCCATCGAGCAGATTTTTATTTAGTGTGTGTAGTTAATATTAATTTAATTAAATTTGACATTTCATTTTGACATAAATTTTTTTTCTAAGAAAAAACCTCTAGTGGTTTTTTCACTATAAAACTAATTTCATTGGTCCCAATTTGAAAAATTCTGTAATTTGATTGGTTAAAAATTTTCGAGTTGGATTGTCAGTGTAAAATCTCATTAATCATATAAATTTTTGTTTAAAGAGATACATACAAGCAAATGAAAAAGTAATGAATAATAAAATTATTAGCTACTATGTATCTTATTTTAACAAAAGTTACCTACGTACAATTGTATCTGAGGGGCGCAAACGTAGGTCTCGCAGGGGCGCGCAATCTTACATAGTTACGCCACTGATTCAACCATTCATTACAATGACTCTTTTACTTAATTTTTATTATTTCAAACATGTGGGCGTCATAAAAATATTTGTTAAGCTCCCTTTTTCTCTTTCCTTCATGTATAAAAAGATGTATTTATACTCAATTACATGTTTTTGTTAAAATTGCTTTGCATGGATTTTGATTGGCCCTTTAGAAAATGCACCCAGAAGAGGGTTATATAACATTTAAGTATTATATTCGGACGGTTTTATGCCGAGAAAAAGGCAACATCGTTATCGAAATACGTATTGGCAATTAGTCAAATACAATGTGTGGTTAGACACCGTTATATATAGCGTACTGAAATCATAAGCCTGGTTATTATACATTATGTTTTAATAGATTTTACAGTCCCAACTACCACAAATTACGCGCCCGAGTTATCCACTTTAGGGATAATCGCAGCGGTCAGCCCAGTCGTAGTGCAATGAGAGGGCCTCACCCTGGGGGAACCGCCTTCATGATTACGGTAACCTCTACGCCAGGTAAGTATGCTTTCCAGCCGCAATATTTCGGCTTACATACGGCGGCCGAATTTACATCAATAGCAGAGGTACGGAGATGACGGCTGCGTCATCTCTTGAGTTATAACAGGAGCGATGTGTGGTTTTCTAATTCGTGTCAACGCCTGCTTTTTCCTAGATGGCGCTCTCATAAATACATTTTGGAAAATATTTTTAAATACCCCACTATTATTATTATATTTACTTCATTTAGAACTAATTTCTTTAGTTTCCCGGTTTTTAATTTCATAATTTCTTTTTCTACTGTAATTAAATAGATATTTACTAAAGTGAATGTTAATTCACAAAAGGCCTTTTTAAAACTTTAAAAATAAAAAGACGCATGCCAATTAACGTTTCTTGACGAAGAAAGGCGTGTTTAAAAATGGTACTTTATTTTAAAAACACAAAAGACTGAGCCCAAGTTACAAAATGAACACAGTTTATTGTTTAAGTACAATAAGATATTTATTCGTCGTGAATTTACACAATATGCACTTGCATAATCACTTAAATACTATTATACAATTTCAACTTAAAACTGCTAATAATGATGTTCAGAAAGACCGAGGTAAACAGTAACCATGGCTACCAGTTTCTACGGCTTTCTGGGTGAGTATTGCTCAAAAGAAGGTAAACATCTACCCTGATAGACAGTTTCTATCTTTCAAGTTTCGTCGTAACTCAGACTGAACTGTCCCATAAAGTGCTGGTCTTTATATACTCCTTTTTAAAGGATTCAAAGCCTATCATACAATCCACCCGGATAATGCAGCAAAAGGAGGAAGTGCAATTATTATAAAGGAATCCATCCTAAACCACCAAGAAATGAGTTATCAAACAGCGAAAATACAGGCCACATCTGTAAGTATTAAAACTAAATTATATGAAATAATGATCACGGCAATATATTGCCCACCGAGACATACTATAAAGAAAGAACAATATGTAGACTTCCTCAGTAGCCAAGAAAATAGATTCATCGTTGGATGTGACTTTAATGCAAAGCACACACACTGGGGATCTAGACTAACTACAACTAAAGGTAAGGAACTTTTAGCAGAAGCAACAGAGCTTAAATGCGAAGTATTATCATCCGGTAAGCCAACGTACTGGCCTGCTGACCTGCATAAAATTCCTGATCTCATAGACTTCTTTGTAATCAGGAACATCTCAACCAATTATATCCATGTTGAAGAAGCATGGGATATGAACTCGGATCACTCTCCGATACTATTAACACTAAGCGACAGTGTAATCCAAAAAGAAAATCCACCGAGCTTAACTAATGAGATGACAGATTGGCAAAGCTTCAAAATCCAACTTGAGGAACTTATTGAGCTTTCAGTTCCATTAAGAACAGAAGAGCAACTAGATGACGAAGTTGATCTGTTTATCAAAAACATCCAACAAGCAGCATGGGGTAATACACCTCAGCTTACCCGTAGAACAAAAGGAAATAACTATCCTAAAGAGATTAGGAACCTTATTTCAGAAAAGAGAAAGCTCAGACGGAAATGGCAACAGACTAGAGCACCAAGAGACAAAACAACTCTGAACAACGCAACTCAACAATTAAAGCGCGAAATTCAGCGTATCAAAAACGAGTCGATTGGAGACTACCTGAGGGAATTAACTAATGACAACAAAACAGATTACTCACTCTGGAAGGCTACCAAACGACTAAAAAGACCTGTTCTACATAAGCCTCCAATTCGAAATACAGATGGAAGTTGGGCCCGAAATAATGCCCAAAAAGCATATAGGTTTGCAGAACATCTAGAGAATATTTTCCAACCTTACGATGGAGAAGAACTTCAAGACTGGAATCAACCGGAACAAGATGTTATCATCAGACCTACCTCGCCAAAGGAAGTCTCAGATGAAATTAAAACAAATATCAACCCGAAAAAAGCTCCTGGCTTTGACCTGATCACTGGCGAAGTATTGAAGCAACTTCCAAGAAAAGCTATACTAGTAAAACTTACCAATCTTATTAACGCATCCTTCAGACTGAAGTATGTCCCTAAGATGTGGAAAGTTGCAGAAGTTATAATGATTCCTAAACCAGGTAAACCTCCTCAGGACGTAGCATCATATAGACCTATATCGTTGTTACCAGTCATTTCGAAATTATATGAAAAAATACTCCTTAAGAGACTAAAACCTATAGTAGAAGAAAAGAATATGATTCCCTGCCACCAGTTTGGATTCAGAAAAAACCACTCGACCATCGATCAAGTCCACAGGATCATAAACGTCATTGAAAAATCACTAGAAGAAAGAAAAGTCTGTTCCACCGTCTTCCTCGACGTCGCTCAGGCTTTCGACAAAGTGTGGCATGAAGGCTTGTTTCACAAACTAAACCGTTGTCTGCCACAACAACTTTCACAACTTTTACAATCTTACCTATCCGAAAGATATTTTAGAATTAAACAGGAAGATTCTTACTCTGAATTAAAGGAAATTAGAGCAGGGGTACCACAAGGTAGTGTGCTAGGTCCGGTATATTACCTACTATATACTAGTGATATCCCAAGCCTTGAACATGAAACAATAGCAACATTTGCTGACTACACCGCAGTCATTGCTGTCGGAAAAGATCATGAAGAGGCCGCAGAGAAGCTTCAAACTTCCATTAATAAAATTAACACCTGGACTAAAACTTGGTGCATCAAGTTAAACGAAAATAAATCTGTACATGTAGACTTTACTAATAAACAGAAGCAACATCTACCTATTAGAATCAACGATACCCAGATCTCTTATGCTGACTCGGCCAAATATCTGGGAATGACCTTAGATGCTAGACTCCGCTGGAAAGTCCATGTTAAAAAGAAACGCGAAGAGTTAGGCATAAAACTGAAAAAATGTATTGGCTACTTGGAAGAAACTCCAAGCTGTCTACATATAACAAACTGCTTCTGTATAAGCAAGTGCTAAAACCAGTTTGGACCTATGGCATTCAACTCTGGGGTTGTGCCAGCAAAAGCAACATTCAAGTGATCCAGCGCTTCCAGAACAAAGCACTAAGGAACATCGTTGATGCACCCTGGTACTGCCGAAACAGAGACATTCATCAGGACCTTCAAATGGATACTGTTGACCAAACCATAGCCAAATTTGCCAGTAGCCACGAACAAAGGCTACTCAACCACGTGAACGTCGAGGCAATCCAGCTCCTGGACAACACAAATATATTAAGAAGACTCAAGAGAACGAAGCCTTTTGAGTTAGTGAAAGAGTGATAGGCAAAGCAGAGCATTGTGCGGGTTGTGCTACATGTTAAGTTTAGTGTAGTTAAGTTACTAGAATACAAGGCAAACTAGTGAGTAAAGACCTTAGTTTAAGAATTTTCAAACGTAATAATCTAAGTTAGAAACAAATTGCTCATTGATCTACACAAAAAGATCAGATTGTAATAACATTAAAGGACCTATAATGGTTATCTTTAAATAAATAATAAAAAAAAAATATACTCCTTTTGTGGGTGTGAAATCGTGGCCGTGTGCCTACGTGACTTCCTTATTAACGTTCTGAGTACTGCAGCTGCTGTGGCCTACGTGACTTCCTTATTGAGTTCTGCGTACTGCAGCTGCTGTGGCCTACGTGACTTCCTTATAGAGTTCTGCGTACTCCAGATGCTTGCTATGCACACACGTGGCCGTGGGTTTGATAGCTCCTGCAATCGTGGGCGCCCCGTTCGAGGCGTTTAGCTCGCATATAGTTATAATGAGGTCGCACTTCGCTTGGATAATGAACAAATGTTAACTCCTCCCACGCAAGAATGAAATATACTTTGAAGAAGAATATTTCAGTGATTACAATAAAGTGACTGGCTAAATGAAAAGTAGGAGGTGTCACATTTTACAAATCTACTGATAATAATAAGAATACATAATAAGACAGTAAATAAAATAGTACTTAATATATGGAGATTACATAGATACATAATATGAATATAGAACAGAGTAATAATGTAATGATAATATATATAATACTAATACTAATGTGTAATTATAATTAGGTATGAGGTTAGTATTTATAATAACAATAATAGTTATGTTAAAGGTGATCTGCTTTGGACCAGGGGACTTGAAGTTGATACATTTTGGTGGCAATTAATCTGCGTTTGTAGTATACAAAGAAGATAAGACTTATTGTTATGATAGTCATGATCAGCGTGAGAATTAAAGGGCCATAATGTAATGGTGTATATCTGATGGGACTGATACTTTCGAGTGTAGACATGTCCTTTGGTAATTTCGCTTGATTCTGGATTAATCGATGAACATTTATAGGCGATAGGTCAATTTTTGTAATTTTGGGTACATGGACTGAATCGGGTTGCAATTTTCCGATGGATGCCATAGCGATTTGTTTCTCTTCTAGGGAAGATGATTGAAATGTAGCCAAAAGTTCGTTTTGATCGATTAGAACGGAACAACCACTGGTAAGATGGAGTAATATTGATCCAGTAATGGTCTTTCGTGTTATAGAGTCGATACATCTGCTATCGATGATCGTTTTATTAGGGGAACTAATGACCAGGTAGATCGTTTATTTTTATTACTTTTGTCGTATGCAATTCAAATATGACAGGTTGACAGTTTTGAGCTTCCTTGAAGGCTAATAATTGCGTTTCGCACAATTTGGAATTTGGGATTGTGAAGTAATTTGTTTGTGAACAGAAATAATGTGAAGGAGTTATTTGCATACACTGATTATCAGTAATGGGAATGCTAAAGTCGGTATTAAACAGTATGGTGTTGTAGATGGGAATGACCATTTGGAATTGGTTGTTGTGAGCAGCAGGAAATGGGAATAGTTTTATGTATTGGTGTTCTGTGGATGGTTTTATTAGAGGAATCTCGTATATAAAAGTGAGTGTGGTGTTCTTTTGATATGCCTTGATCCAAATTAAGGATTCATAAAGATGTAGATGGTTAAGATCTCATGGTTAATAGGATATGGGACAACCAAAGTTTGTTTGGTAGGTAGACTTTGTAGTGTGTTTGAGATTTGACCAATTTAAATTTAAATACTACAAACCAATTTAAATTTATTTAAATTGGTTTGTAGTATTTAAATTTAACCCAATGCCCCAACAATTCGGAGATAATTCCCGACCTAGACAATCCAACAATGTTTTTGCACCCAAAAGAATTTTCCAACCACAAAATCGTGTGGAGCAGATGCAAGCTAGTACTATTAAACCACGACCGGTACATCCTAATGCATCAATGAGACCTTTTAATCCAAATTTCAATCGAAATATAAATCAACCTAATTTTATTCGACCAAGTCCCCAACTACGAAATTTACTTTCTGAAGAATTATATTCAAATTAGAATTAGGAGCAAGCATCAATTGTCTGGAAATTATATCCAACGAAACGGACAAACCGTAGTACCATTCTTTTTCAACGAACCATCTCTTAAAGAAACTATATTAATACAATCATCCTATTTCGAAAATCCCGCTTCAAAGAAATCCAAAATTTTAAATACTTCAAACAACTTTACTCCGCAATTTGACACAACATATATTAGTTTTAATCGACATGAAAATAATTTTCCTTCACCAAATCTGTCGGAACAACATAAAAATGTTCAAGAAAAATCAACTTCAAACAATGTTTATTATAACGACTTTGAAAATATTTTCCAAAATTTTCTAACTCAACCAAATAGAGAAAACATTATCCCGACGGTAACTCAAGAATCAAATCAAAAGGATCAATACAATTTAGACGACACAGAAATCATTGTTCCAAAACCAATTCGTATTAAACCCAATAATCTTAATAGCACTAAAACCCAAAAATTACGTAACGTCCTACAAGGACCATAAAACGCAAATCTTATGAAGCAAAATCTAACCCAAGAGCAAAACGAATTAAAACCAAACAATTCGTCGGTATAAATAAAACACCCAAAAACGGTTTCCGTAAAACGAAAAGTAATGCATATACACAAAAATGTAACAATGCTGTTCGTAAACGAAAAGTCAATCATGAAAATATAAAACATCCGAACCTAAAACCCTTTAAAAATTAAAATGACTTGCAGGCAAAGAACCTCGAATACGATTTAAAAACGAAAATACTTTCATATACTCATATTTATTAATATATTAAAGAGATTTCAATTAACAAAACCCCCCTTTTGCAAAATTCAAACTGTACATATTATAAGAGTCGGATAGAGCAAATCTCGGAATATGACCTCTATGTGACTCTATATGACCCCTGCATCTATACTAAATATATATATATATATATATATATATATATATATATATATATATATATATATATATATATATATATATATATAATATAAAGATAATGAATCGGATTGCAAATCCATCTACAAGAAGACTTAGATAACCTTCATATGTGCTCCTTAAAAAACAGATTATTTTTTAATAAAGATAATTGTTGTGCTATGTCGTTCAGCAGAAAGCAAAATATTCTTTTGCATCCTTATAATATCAATGACTCTACATTAAGAAGAGTAAAAGAATTTGTTGATTTGGGTGTTCACTTTAACTCTAAATTTAACTTTAATACGCATATTGAAAATACTATTAATGGTGCGCTATGTGCGCTATGCAACTTGGCTTTATATTTAGAAATTCTAAAAAATTTTGGCAATTTAAAACAATCTCAATTTTGTATAATACTTTTGTAAGGACTAAGTTAGAGTATTGTGTGGTAGTTTGGAGTCTTTATTATATGTGTTATTCTCTCAGAATTGAGAGAATTCAAAAAAATTACTTAGATACGTGTGTTTAAATTTAATTTCAAACTGGATGGAGAATCTTACATCCACTATACAGTTACTCATTTTGATTTTGTTAAATTATCATCGAGGCGTATATTCATACAAATAGTTTTTATATGTAAATTGATTAATTTCTATTAATTGATTGTCCTTTTCTACTTTCGAAATTAGGTTTTTCAGTTCCTGATATAAAAACTCAACGTAAAAACGTAAGGTAAGATGTATTATGACAATTAGTATTAGTATTAGTTATTAGTAACTAATACCTGTCCTAAAACAAATTATCATAAAAATTCTCCATTAATAGCAAGTACAAGCGCTTATAATTCCTTAGACAATAAGTTAGATATTTTCACAGACAATCAATTTTCCAAAGATCTGTTTAACATATAGTAAAGTTATATTAATCATAGGATTAAGTAAGTGTTCTTGGCATGTTACATATTTATATTGTATTTCTGTAGTTGGGCTGTCTAGCCTGTTGGAATGTTTGTAAATAAATATTATATAGGTATTATATTTAGTATAATATTTTATATAATATTCCCCTTCTTTATAGCATCGTTTCACTATTTTTATGAATGCTTTTATATCCCTATACCAAGCTCATGCGTTTTCAACCAGGCGTTGAAAATTAAATTTTCAAATCTTTCTTTTTATTATTAACATAATCCACAAAAGTAAACAATAAAAAATTATGTTATGAAAAATGAATCATTCCCAGTCAGGGCCATTATATGATTAATTATGTTTCTCTTATGTATTTAAGCAATATACTCATATTTAGACTGGTTCATAAAAACACTAAGGCCTGGTCTGAGCTGGGGTCCCCAGAGCAAATACTAAACTTTTAGTTTTATTGAAAGTTGTAATAAAATCTTTGAGGAAAAAAATTGTAATTAAGGTGTCAAAGTTTTTGCTCTGGGACCAGCAAATAATAATAATGCATCAAAATGATCATGTGGTTAACAATGCTTTATTCAAACTAACTAACGTTAGTTAGAAGCAACGATAAAAGGAAATGCCTGTCACTTGATTCAAATTATCAGTAGTTAAGTGGCTTTTCCTTTTTAAATTTTAATTGTTTACTATATTGTAAACTCCATTACCTTAGAGAAAGCGACATGCACGTCATCAATTCTGCACAATTACGACGGGCTGAGTTCAGCTGTTGCCAGTGGTGTATCAGTTTAGAATGTTCTTGTCTGAATAATAAACGACTAAATACGCTAAAACTACTTATTAAACAAAGCGGTGCAAAGAATTAGAATTTAGCAAACACGGACTGATGATAAACCATACTGAATGCAGGTATAAAAATACGACTCCAAGCAACAATGCGACGCATCTGAAATTATTTCAGCTGTTGAGAAATATGTTGTTATTATTAGGCAATGAGAGTACAACTTGTCAAATTCAGCTTGGCCAGCGAAGTTTGGATGGGCATAATATTTGTGGCATTAGGGTAGGGATAGCTCATTTCGCCTAACGCTCTCGTCTAGTACTGATCGGTACAGTCTATGAAAAAGTATAATTGGTATGGTTTTTGTGTTTGTGGTGTTAGATACTAAGTTTTATTGTAATTTTTTAGGTAATCAATTAGTATGATTATTCGACAATATTTAATTGATTTAATAATCATAAATTCATGTAATTCAATTTCTCAATTTGTTCACTATTATCATTTGTTTACTGAAAAATGTTAGTCATATTAGTTAGTCAGTGTTTGTACAAACTAATTAAACCCAAATTAGAATCCAATTATCAAACCATTAACTTAAAACCAATATAAGGCTTTTCTTTGAACAAACGGAAAGTCGTTTAACGATGATGTCATATTTACTTTCGAAAACAGTCTTCATTATACGATAAAGATAAGTTAACAAGCAGTCTAGTTTAACGATTCATCCAAGAGGTACACGACAGTGGTAATTTTTTGAGCTTCGTTTGTTTAAAAATAATGATTTTTAAAAGCACAATTAAAAACAAAAAGTTTCTGAATTCCTTATTAAGTATTATGGAAAAATAATAAACAAGTACATTTGATAATAAGATGATGGAATATGTAACTATATGTTGTATACCAAATAAAAAACACGTTAAGATTTTATCTCAAAAACTCGTTAATTTTAATCCTTCTACCTGAAAAGTCTTATTTTTGGATTGTTAATAATTTTACACAAGGCTATAATAAAGATTTGTATCACTAAAGGAAATTCCAATTTACACTCATTTTGTGAGTTGAAAATACTTGTACCTCAGATTGTACTTTCTCTTTACCTACTACATTTTGTCTTTGTCGAGGGGTCGAGGTAACGGAGTTTAACTGTTGAATTACTTGTTTCTTGTATACGAGATAGATTCAGAAAACTGAAATCGCCCCAAGTACCTTCTTAAAATTAAAAAATACCAAATAATTTTATTAAAAAAAAACTCACTTATAATTATATTTTATTCATTCCAATTATCAAGGTCTGACTCTGAAAAGAATTTTTTTTATTTTTATAGTTTTTGAATTTAACTGCTGCATAGAATCTAAGTCTCAAAAAGTCAATCAAATAATCTGAAACATAAATTAAAAAAATTGTAACACTACTTTAAATGTTATACTATAATTGTAGGGTGATTTTATTTACATTACATTTTCTAATGTTCTAGAACAGTGGTGGCGAACCTATGATCCGCGGATCAGACATTGACCCACGAAAGCTTTGTAAATGACCTACGCGTTGATATTTATAAACTTATTTTTTATATCATAAAAGAGAGAACAGTCAATCGAAAATATTAAAAAATAGTATAAATATCTAATGCCGAATTTTACTCTTCACTTGTAAAAGTAAAAGTTGTAAAACAAAAAGGAAACGTAAACCTTTTTAGAAGATTTTAAAAGTGAGAACCAAAAAAAAAGGTCAATGTCCAGTTTTTCTGTTAACAAATTTTCGACGTTTCCCAATTATTGGTACCCTTTTTAACCCCCCCCCCCCCAACCAAATGACGCCACTGACTTAGTGACTCACGGGCTAGTGATAAAATTGACCCACTTCTTAAAAAGGTTCACCATCACTGTTCTAGAAGAAGCAGGCACATTTGTCAAGACTGGGATTTTTTCAAAAATGGAAAACAAAACTACGGTGCACACTATTTGCCGGTCACTGTATATCAAATAGAAGATTATTTATGATTATAAATCAATGCTAAATTTATATAAAATATTTATAACTTCTTTAACAATATACAATATTTCAATTACGATTCCACCAGCTTATATCTTAAAGCAACAGAACAGAATACTGCTGCATCTGTTCTGGCAAACGGAGTCAACCATCTTAACAGCATTCTATTAGCCTATTGCCTGATAAATTTATAATAGGCCGTATTTGCTAACCTGCCTTAACAACAATAGAATTGGCATTAAACATGGTATTCTTGTTTGTAGTTGTAACTATAAATTGTTGAACGTTCAGGTGTTCCTTCCCATCAAAATGACATGAATTAATTACACTCAATTTGACTATGTGTTCACGAAGCAATCAGCTGTTAGTTTCATAAATTACACTCAAATGGTTTCTCACTAGTGTGAGTGCAGTGTGTTTTAAGAGTAGAACTTTCTGAACATTTGTAATCACATACAGTACACACAAATGGTTTTTCACCAATGTGAGTGCGCATGTGTTTTAAATCTACCACTTTGAGAACATTTGTAATCACACAAATTACACGCCAAGATTTTTTCACTAGTATGAGTTCACATGTGTCTTTTAAGAATACCAGTTCAGTAAAATTTGTAATCACATAAATTACATTCGAATGGTTTTTCACCAGTGTGAATTCGAGTGTGTGTTTTAGGTTACAACTTTGAAAACATTTGTGGTCACATATTGATGTATGCTTAATTTCAGAAACACATTGTACTAATCAGTCATACCTCAAAATTAGTGGATATCAATGCATACATCCAAGAAACCAAGCTAAAGGAGGTAGTGCAATCTTAATTAAAAACAATATTAATTATTATGAAGAACGTCACCTTCAATCTGAAGAAATACAACTACTGTAGTAGGCATCAAATCAACCAAACAAAAATTTAATTTGGGTGCCGTATACTGTCCACCCAAATATAACCTTAAACGACCGGAACATCTTGAATTTATACATCATATGGGTGAGAGATTCATATTGGGAGGAGACTATAACGCTAAAAATGTAGATTGGGGATCTCACCTGACTACAACCAAAGATAAAGAACTTAGACAGGCAATAGGTGAAACTAATTGCAATTTTCATTCTACAGGCAAGCCCACCTATTGGCCTACAGACTTAAAAAAAATACCTGACTTGCTAGATTTTTTTATTACAAGAAAAGTGTCACCAAACTTTGTTGATGTACAGGAAAATTTTGACCTAAACTCTGATCATTCGGCAGTTATTTTAACACTCAGTGAAAGAATTATCAAAAAAGAAACCCAGCCAAGATTAGTTAATAGAACTACTGATTGGGAAAGCTTCAAGATTGACCTTGATAATAGGTATTAACTTGAATGTCAATCTAAAGTCCAAGGACCAATTGGATAATGAAGCTGAGAAGTTCCTCCGAATCATTCAAAGAAATCACATATGTCACCAAAGGGAATAATTACTGTTGTGTAAATCTCAAATGTTCAGTACTTTGTACATGTAGCGCCCTCTAGTAACAAAATGTAGAGTTGCTACTTGTTTCTAGAATAAATAAGTTAGTTGGTACGCGAGATTCAACAGAGCTGCACGTGTTTGTATTTAAACCCTTTTATTACCTCTTCCTATTACAATAATATCAGGTTATCGACCCAGTTAACGCGAACCGCGTGAAATAGGTGTTAATAAAAAAACAGTAAATCAAAAGTTTGTGTTAGTTGTTGAACGTGTAAGATTGAAAGAAAGAAAAACAATGGCAGTAAATTATTTAGCTAGCGTGCCGAAGCTATTAGGCCGCGAAAACTACGATGAGTGGTCATTCGCAGTTGAAAATGTTTTCGTGCTTGAAGGTTTAAGTAAGTGTATTGATGGCACTGAAGAAGACACCGTGTTAATAGCGAAAGCAAAGGCTAAATTAGTTTTAACAGTTGATCCATCATTGTTTCCGCACGTGAAAGATGCATCAACAGCCAAGGACGTTTGGACGAAGCTCAAGAACCTGTACGATGACAGTGGTTTCACAAGAAAGATTGGGTTATTACGCGCCCTGATATCTGCACGATTAGAAAATCATGATTCCATGGATTCATACGTGAACCAAATCGTTGAAACATCGCAAAAACTGCGTAGAACCGGTTTCAAGATAGACGAAGAATGGGTTGGCTCTTTATTATTGGCGGGATTACCTGATCGGTTTGCACCAATGATAATGGCAGTGGAGCATTCGGGAATAAGCATAACAACAGATTCCATAAAAACGAAGTTGTTAGACATGCACACAGATGACAGCAGTAGCATTGCAGGTGCTTTTGCAGCAAACTACAGTCAAAGGAACAAGTCGTTCAAAAAGATGCCAAAAGGTGGCAGCACCAGTAAATTACAGAATGATGAAAATCATGTAAATAAAAACAAATTAAAAGATAGGAGCAAAATTATTTGTTTTAAATGTAAACAGTCAGGACATTTTATGTCCAAATGCCCAAATTATAAACAAGATGCTGGATTAAGCGTTGTGTTTACTACTGGACAATTTAAAAATACAGATTGGTACATAGATAGTGGTGCCAGTGTTCATTTAACCGCAAAAAGAGAATGGTTAACGAATGAACGAAAACCAGACCTATCTGAAATTATGATAGCCAACAAAACAAAAATACCAGTTGAATGTGCAGGCGATGTGCAAATAGAGACGGTAATAGATAAAGAAACTTTTAGTGTTCGTTTAAGTGATGTGCAGTACATTCCAAATTTAACCACAAATTTGTTGTCAGTAAGTCAGCTGATTAGTAATGGCAATAAAGTTAATTTTGATGAGAATGGTTGTAAGATTTACAATGATAGTAACATTTTAATGGCAACAGCAGATTTAAAAGATAATGTTTATAAACTGAACATAAAAAAACAAGACGTGAGTTTCTTAGTGGCACCTATTACAAAGAAAATTTGGCATCAACGTTTAGGTCACATAAACAGTGGATATTTAAACAAAATGTGTAAATTAGTGGACGGACTCATTTATAAAGGACATCAAGGTGATACAGAGAAGCAGAACTGTGAAGTGTGTTGTGAAGGAAAGCAAGCCCGCTTGTCTTTTCCAAACAAAGGCAGCAGAGCTGGAGGTTTGTTGGAGGTTGTTCACAGTGATGTGTGTGGTCCGATGGAAAAAACATCTTTAGGGGGATCCAAATATTTTTTAACTTTCATTGACGACTACAGCAGAATGTGCTTTATTTATTTTTTGAAGACGAAAGGTGAAGTATATGAAAAGTTTGTAAATTTTAAAAGTTTAGTTGAAAAACAACAGAATAAACAGATTAAAGTGTTGAGAACAGACAATGGAGGAGAATACTGCAGTAAGGAATTTGAGAAATTCTTAAGGGATAATGGCATTATCCACCAGAAGACAAATAGTCATACACCAGAACAAAATGGTATGGCCGAAAGGTTTAACCGTAGTATTGTTGAAAAGGCTAGGTGTTTGTTGTTCGATAAAAACCTGAATAAAGTTTTTTGGGCAGAAGCCTGTAATACTGCATGTTACCTTAAAAACCGTTCTGTAGCTTCAGGCATTTTAAAAACTCCAATTGAACTTTGGACACAAAAGAAACCAGACGTTAGCCACTTGAGGATATTTGGTAGTACAGCTATGGTGCACGTGCCAAAAACAAACAGATTAAAGTGGGACAAAAAGGCTACAAAGCATATTCTAGTGGGTTACGAAGAAAATATTAAGGGTTATAGGTGTTACAATCCATATACAAGAAAAATTATAACTAGCCGAAACGTAACTGTGATGGAAGACACGAATGAAACGACTATGGTCACAGAAAGTAAGGCAGAGAACACAGAATTGTTAAATTCAGTGGGGGAAGAAAGCGAACTAATTCCTCTGACTGAAGAGCGAAGTATCGAAAACGAAGAAGCGACGATGGATGATTCAGATCATGAAGATGTGAAAGATCAGACAAGAGATGATGACAGCGATTATATTCCTGAGGAAGAACCTGAAAACGAGGTGATAGTTCCGAGGAGGTCAGAAAGACAAAAAAAACCAAAAACCTTCGAGGATTTTGTAAGTTACTTGAGTACATGTGCAACCAGTGAAATCAACATAGAGGAAGTTCCAGTAACCGTACGTGAAGCTTTTTCAAGACCTGATAAGCACAAGTGGAAGCAGGCAATGATGGAAGAGATCAGTTCGTTTGAGGAGAATGAGACATGGGAACTAGTGGATCTACCAGAAAAAGGAACAATAGTTGAATGCAAGTGGGTGTATAAGCTTAAGTGTAATAGTGAAGGTGAAGTTAATTATAAAGCTAGATTAGTGGCGAAAGGTTTTACTCAAAAGGAAGGCATAGACTATAATGAAACATTTGCTCCAGTTGTGAGACATTCTACTCTAAGACTTTTAATAGCTTTAGCTGTAAAATTAGATCTAGGGATGACACATTTAGATGTAAAAACTGCTTTCCTAAATGGGGTTTTAGAGGAAAATGTTTACATGCAGCAACCAGAGGGTTTTGTTTTAAAAAATAATGAGAACAAAGTGTACAAATTAAAAAAGGCAGTTTATGGCTTGAAACAGTCAAGCAGGGCCTGGAACAAAAGGGTAGATGAAGTTTTGTTAAATTTAAATTATAAAAAATCTAAATTGGAACCTTGCCTGTACATAAAAAAGGATAATAATTTGTTAACAGTGGTGGCCCTGTATGTAGATGATTTCTTTATTTTTTCAAATGATCCAAAAGAACTGTGCTTCTTGGAAGAGCAATTAAGTTCAAAATTTAAGATTAAAAACCTTGGTGAAGCCAAGCAATGTCTAGGTGTTAGAATTATAAGGGATCACGAGAATGATTGTATAACTTTAGATCAAGAAAGTTACATTGATCAAATTTTAAAGAAATTTAACATGTCCGATTGTAAAGGTGTCGCTACACCTATGGACAATAGCATTTGCCTTGATAATGTTGAAGGTATTTGTGATAAAAATTTGCCTTATCAAAAACTCATTGGAAGTTTAATGTATCTTGCGGTTTTAACCAGACCAGATATTGCCTATACAGTAAGTTTTCTAAGTCAGTTCAATAATAGTTACAGTGAGTTGCATTGGAAATGTGCTAAACGGGTTCTTAGATATTTAAAAGGCACCAAAACTTATAAATTGAAATTTTATAAAGATAATTGTGAATTGCAAGGTTATGCTGATGCTGACTGGGCCAGCAATAAAATAGACAGAAAGTCCTATACAGGATTTACTTTTAAACTTTCAGGAGCAGTTATTTCCTGGGAAAGTTATAAACAAAAAACTGTAGCTCTTTCGAGCACGGAGGCCGAATACATGGCTTTAAGTGAAGCATCCAAAGAGGCTATATATCTGAAAAATATTCTATCTGAATTGATCAAGTATGATAATAGCATAACTGTATTTAATGACAATCAGAGTGCAAATAAATTGTCGTTGAATCCAATATTTCATAAAAGGACAAAACATATAGATGTAAAGCATCATTTTATCAGGGAGGCCATCTCAAAGAATTTAGTAAAAATTGAATATCTTCCTACAGATGAGATGACAGCTGATGTTTTGACAAAAGGTTTACCAAATGTAAAACATTCTAAGTTTGTAAATAGATTAGGCTTAGTGGAACCTTTGAGATAGTGGGGGTGTTGTGTAAATCTCAAATGTTCAGTACTTTGTACATGTAGCGCCCTCTAGTAACAAAATGTAGAGTTGCTACTTGTTTCTAGAATAAATAAGTTAGTTGGTACGCGAGATTCAACAGAGCTGCACGTGTTTGTATTTAAACCCTTTTATTACCTCTTCCTATTACAATAATATCAATTACCCACTGGAGATTAGAGAATTGGTCAAAGATAAAAGAAAGGCTAGAAGAAAATGGCAGCATTCAAGAAACCCGTTGGATAAAACTATTTTAAATAATAAAACTCAGAGGCTTAAAAGAGAGATTCAGAAGTTGAAAGAGGACTCCATAAAAAGATATCTAATAGACTTGTCTGCAGATGAAACCGCGGACTATTCCTTATGAAAAGCCACCAAAAGAATTAGAAGACCTGTTTCATCTATTCCACCAATTAGGAAGGAAGATGGATCAAGGGCTCGTAGTAATAAACAAAAAACTGATGTGTTTGCTGATCACTTAGCCAATATCTTTAAACCAAATCAAATCCAGTTAGATGTATTACTTGAGGACACATTTGATCCAGTTTCAGAAGAAATAATGTTGGTTACGCCGAAAGAACTGGCCAATAAAATTAAAACTAATCTGAATCCTAAAAAACCCCCTGGTTTTGATCTCATTACTGGACAAATCTTGAAACAACTGCCGAAGAAAGGAATAGTGATGCTTACTTATCTCTTCAATGCAGCATTTCGTCTCAGATACGTTCCTGCTATCTGGAAGGTGGCAGAAGTAATTATGTTACCAAAACCTGGTAAGCCAGTAAATGATGTCAAATCATATAGACCTATTTCTCTACTTCCAATTATCTCGAAACTGTTCAAAAAACTACTATTGAAAAGACTGCGGCCTATAATAGAAAACAATAGTTTAATCCCAGATTTTCAGTTTGGATTCCGCCAAAAACACTCCGCCATCAATCAAGTGCATCGAATTACCGATGTTATTAAGAGAACTCTTGAAGAAAAATTAGTATGCTCGGCTGTCTTCATCGATGTTGCCCAGGCTTTGGACAAGGTCTGGCACGCTGGTCTAGTCCATAAATTGAAAAAAATGCTACCAAAACAATATGTTGAAGTTTTATCATCATACATATCAGACAATTTCGCATCAAACAAGAAGACGAATATTCAGATCTCAAAGAAATAAGCGCAGGTGTACCACAGGGAAGCGTCCTGGGACCATTACTTTACCTCCTTTACACCAGTGACTTGCCAGAAACAAGAGCTGTGACTATCGCAGCATTTGCTGACGACACGGCTTTGCTTGCAGTTGGACACAATTCTGAAACCTCTACCGCTAAGCTGCAAAGTGCTAGTAACAGAATTCTTGATTGGACAATAAAATGGAAAATAAAACTAAATGAACTTAAATCTATCCATGTCTACTTCACCAATAAAAGGTTGACGGACCCCCCTCTACACTTAATATCAACAGTAACATTGTACCTCATGCAAACAACGCTAAGTACCTTGGCATGAACTTGGATGCTAAGCTATGCTGGAAGGAACATGTTAAGAAGAAACGGTTTGAACTTGGTATGAAATACAAAGAATATTATTGGCTCCTTGGTAGAAATTTCAAGCTGTCATTGCACAATAGAATTCTTATTTATAATCAGATTTTAAAACCTATTTAGCTTTATGGAATTCAACTCTGGGGTTGTGCCAAAGATTCCAACATAAAACTAATTCAGACCTTCCAAAACAAAGTGCTGCGTAACATGGTAAATGCTCCATGGTACGTACGCAACCAGGACCTCCATTGTGATCTTGGCATCCCAATGGTTCGAGAGGAGATAACAAGGTTCGCTGGCAAACATCAGGCCAGACTATACCATCACGTCACGTCAACGCAGAATCCCTTCAGCTACTGGATAACCAACATCTTGTCCGAAGACTGAAGAGGACCAAACCGTTTGACCTTGTGTAGTGTTTTGTATAAAAGCAGAGCATTGTGCGCGAGTGAGTAGTATAAGTGTATTTTGCGCAGCCACTACAAACTAAAGGACATCATTGGATGAACTCTAGCTTATAAATGTTTAGTTATTAAGATTTATCAGATTAAAATTATTGGTTAGTCATTTGTGACTAGTTCTAGTATCCCGAACACCATGTAGGTGTTTATTGAAAAAAAAAATTTGTAGTCACAGAAATTACACTTAAATGGTTGTTCACCAGTGTGAGTCTACGTGTATTTATAGAATACCACTTTGGTAAGATTTGTAATCACAAATTATACTCATACGGTTTCTCATCAGTGTGAGTTCTCATGTGTCTTTTAAGATTACCACTTGTAGAGAATTTGTAGTGACACAAATTGCACTGAAATGGTTTCTCACCAGTGTGAGTTCGCATGTGTCTTTTAAGACCATAACCTTGAAAACATTTGTAGTCACATAAATTACACTCAAATGGTTTCTCACCAGTGTGAGATTGCATATGTGCTTTAAGACTATCCCTACGAAAACATTTGTAATCACATACATTACACACAAATCATTTTTCACCAGTATGAGTCCGCATATGTGTTTTAAGATCACAACTACGAGAACCTTTGTAGTTGCATAAATTACACTCAAATGGTTTCTCACCGGTGTGAGTTCGCATATGTCTTTTAAGAATACTACTTGTAGAAAATTTGTAGTCACACAAATTGCACTGAAATGGTTTCTCACCAGTGTGAGTTCGCATGTGTCTTTTAAGATTACGACTTTGAGAACATTTGTAGTCACAAAGATTACACTCAAATGGTTTCTCACCAGTGTGAGATCGCATATGTGCTTTAAGACTCTCCCTACGAAAACTTTTGTAATCACATACATTACACACAAATGGTTTTTCACCAGTATGAGTTCGCCTATGTGTTTTAAGATCAGAACTACGAGAACATTTGAAATCGCATAAATTACACTCAAATGGTTTCTCACCAGTGTGAGTTCGCATATGTCTTTTAAGAATACATCTATTTGAGCATTTGTAGTCACATAAATTACACTCAAACTGTTTCTCACCAGTGTGAGATAGCATGTGTGTTTTAAGATTATTACTTATAGAAAATTTGTAGCCACACAAATTGCACTGAAATGGTTTCTCACCAGTGTGAGTTCGCATGTGTCTTTTAAGAATACAACTATATGAACATTTGTAGTCACATAAATTGCACTTAAATGGCTTCTCACCCGTGTGAGATTGTATGTGTGTTTTAAAACTATCACTACGAGAACATTTGTAATCACATAAATTACACTCAAATGGTTTCTCACCAGTGTGAGTGCGGATGTGTGTTTTAAGACCACTACTTTGGTAACATTTATAGTCACATAAATTGCACTTAAATGGTTTTTCTCCAGTGTGAGTTAGCATGTGTGTTTTAAAACTACCACTATGAGAACATTTGTAATCACATAAATTACACTCAAATGGTTTCTCACCAGTGTGAGTTCGGATGTGTGTTTTAAGACCACTACTTTGGTAACATTTATAGTCACATAAATTGCACTTAAAAGGTTTTTCTCCAGTGTGAGTTAGCATGTGTGTTTTAAAACTACCACTATGAGAACAATTGTAATCACATAAATTGCACTTAAATGGCTTCTCGCCAGTGTGAAATTGCATATGTGTTTTAAGACTACTACTATGAGAACATTTGTAATCACATAAATTACACTCAAATGGTTTCTCACCAGTGTGAGTTCGGATGTGTGTTTTAAGACGATTATTTTGGTAACATTTATAGTCACATAAATTGCACTTAAATGGTTTTTCATCAGTGTGAGATAGCATGTGTGCTTTAAGACTATTATTACGAGAACATTTGTAATCACATACATCACACATGAATGGTTTTTCACCAGTATGAGTTCGCATATGTGTTTTAAGATCACAACTACGAGAACATTTGTAGTCGCATAAATTACACTCAAATGGTTTCTCACCAGTGTGAAATTGTATGTGTGTTTTAAGACTACCCTTTCGAGAACTTTTGAATTCACAACAAATTACACCTAAATAGTTTCTCAGCACTATAACCTAACATGCGTCTTTTTTTAGCATCACCAATGGCTTGTGTGGGTTCTTGTGGAGTACTGAAGTTATGAAACAGATTTTCAACTCTCTTATTAGAATACGTGTCAATCTCATTCATGTTATTAGAATTTTTCACTATTTGTGGTTCAGTTTTGATCTCAAATTCTTCTTTAATTATTGTTAGTTCATCGTCATCCATTGTATCAATATTTAAGCTAGTATCACAATCTGCTGCAAAAAAATAACAGTAGTAAAATTGACGTTTTACTTTTATCTTACAACTTTCTGAATTTAATACGATCAATGTTAAATTTTGTATAACCAGCTTAACTTTATTAGATTGAAATATTTAAAGGTCTTAAACTCAATGTTATGACTATCAGTAGGTAATCAGCAAATATCATTCGCAAGCAATTTATGTTTAAAAAAGTACATTCATACTATTCTAAATATACCACTATAATATATACTTCCCTAAAGTTCGATTGAAAAACTCAAAATAAAAAATCAAATCGTATCAAATGTTTATCGAATACTTTAGTGATTTAAAAAACAATTACAACATACTATGTATTACTACTTAATTGTAAATCCACTGTATAGGATTGATGAATTTTACAACTTCATATTCTTTATAATCAACCTCAATGCTGTTTAAGGATATTTTCACTTGAGCATTAAGACGGATTATTAAAGGTTTAGGTACTTGTGTAGAAAAAAAAATGTAATTGCCAGTTCTCATGGGCTGTGGGACAGAAACCACAGACGTGTTTTTTTCTCTTCCTACAAGCCCATACGAAAGTGAACAATAGCAAACGCTACTGACATTAAGAAAGGGAGTCATATTGCACGCGTGTGTTAGGGACAAACATAACACACGTGTGTGTTAGGAATACATCGCAGGCTAAGCATTATCTAGATATCCATGAATTTTGTTTACCTTAAAATCAACTTAAAATGATGACATTAACGTTTAATCCAATTTGAGAAGCATTTTAACCATTATGTATCTGTTCTTTTCTTATAAATATAACTTTAGTTAATGTTTAATTCGTTATTTTAGCTATCAAAAAGAAATATCCAGTACATTATACCTAACATAATTTCACTATAATTATAAATGAAAATTGATGATGCAAGTTTAAAATCAGCGATGCCAACTGAGAGGAAAATAAAAGTAATATCAGTTAATTTAGTTAGGCAACCTCTTTCACACTTAGCATTATTATTGAATACCTTGTTATTGCTTGAAGTTATGTTTGTTAAATATTAGAAAGAAATCTAATATATAAAATTCTCGTGTCACAGTTTTAGTTACCATACTCCTCCGAAACGGCTTGACCGATTTTTTATGATGTGGCATTAAAAAATACATACAACCCTAAATATTCACCCTTCTACCATCATCCCCTATTTTTTAATAGCGATATTAGTAATTCAATCATTTTCAACCCCGGTCGATAACTGATCAATTATCACTTGATCAGTTATCCCCGCCAGGCGTCTACCGGTGTCACTTCTGACCCAGTAAACAGCACGGGGTAGGGATGAGGTCTCTCTCACAGATGTATGTGCCATTTCAATTTAAACGTCTTCAATTTCCAATAAGATTGGCATTTGCTATGACTATCAATAAGTCTCAAGGCCAAACGATGTCTGTTTGTGGCTTAGATTTGAGCACAGCATGTTTTTCACACGGACAATTATACGTGGCATGCTCTCGAGTGGGCAAACCATCCAGTTTGTTTGTGTTAGCTAAAGATGGGATAACAAAACATATTGTACACTCTATTGCGTTAAGGGATTGATATTGTTTTTTAGTAAAATTATTATAATTAGCGATATATATATAATTTTAAAAAATAACTTACAATGAATTAAAAATAGAAATGTTTGGTATTGTGTTATTTTTATATTCCATCATCGTTCACAGAGCTCCATGCCTCTTCCACTCATATATACCACATCCTCACACACTGACAATAAGTTAGTCGTTTTTTTTCTACTAAAATAATCCTAGGAATAATTTATATGGCAAAACAACGTTTGCCGGGTCAACTAGTTATTAAATATAAATCGAAAATAAATTCTGCGCCTCTCAAATTATTATATTATAAAATAAATAAAGATTAGTAAAAGTTTCACAGTTTTATTAAAATATAACCTGACAATATTGTTTCGACAGCTATGCTGTCATTATCAAAGGTAATATAATTATAAACAAACACGTCGCTAAGGTAAATACAAAAATAGGTAACTAGATAAAATAAATAATCAGAATTAAATATCTAACACTTCCAGTAACGGAGAATTACCGAGTTCAAGTTGTTCATTCATTAAAGGTACCCTGAGTTTGTGTTTGTATATCTCAAAGGCTTGTAAAATATCTAATTTGCGTTTGTTATTACAAAAATGTAGGAATTTAATATTATTTTGAAGAGTCATTGTGTGATTTTGTTCTAAAAGGTGTTTGGCATAATTAGATTTTTAGGGATGTTTATTTTTGTAATGACTTACGTGTTCTTTATGTCTTATGTTAAAATTTCGAAGTGTTTGTCCAATATAAACCAAACTACAAAACTTATTTTATCTAGTTACCTATTTTTGTATCTACCTTAGCGACGTGTTTGTTTATAATTATATTACCTTTGATAATGACAGCATAGCTGTCGAAACAATATTGTCAGGTTATATTTTAATAAAACTGTGAAACTTTTACTAATCTTTATTTATTTCATGATTATGGAGTTCCACAAAGTAAGGCCGGAAACAATAAACAATATTATATTATAAATTGTATTAGTAATTGATTTAATTAATTTTGCTGCTATACCCAAGATTTAATTTTATATGTTTAAATAAGTTATGAAAATATGATTTTTTAAAAATTAAAATTTATATTTAGCAAAAAAATCTATTAAATAAAATGTTAACAAGCTCCCATTCATTTTAGCAATTGCCGTAACAATACCTTTGCATTTAACTTCTATTTAGCTCCAGAAAAATAAAATTAAAACGTTAAGATTATCACGTAAAAAATACATCATTTTTATGTCTTCGTCATTTACCGTAACCTTCACATGCTTGTGATGAGTATGTGAATAATTGAACAACACATTTAATTCATAAAATCCTTACACAGCAAAAATGTTGCTATATAGTGTTACCTCCGATAAACGTATTTTAACCTACTACTCGAACCATTTTTTACATGGACATTTTTCTTTCACCAAATAAAGTTAGATTTAATTGAATTATTTTATTTCAGATTTGCTCGTGTAATTTACTACTTATTGATTGATGGGGCCCACAAACTATGGCCCGCGTTCACGTCGCGAACCATGAACGTAGGTTCTCGTCCGCGACATGAACCGGGTAATGACGCAATGTTTAAGTTTGCTGTAATTTATTGCATAAATAAGTTGAACTTGGAGGTGGTTTGTGTAATAAGATTATAAGTATCGTATTTCGTTGAAACATTTTTATCACAATGAAAGACATACTTGACTGCATAATATTATATATTTCTAATTAAAGTAAGAGATTTCAGTAGACATTTTGTTATGAACTTAATAATTATTTCGTTCATTTCGATATACACCTTTTAAAGAAATACAATACGTATAGTTTTATTAAGCAAACAACCTCGAACCCCTACCTGTTTATGCAATAATTATGTAAAATGCAACTTCTCCTCCACCACGATTTAAGCGATCTTTACGTATAAAATTATAATTTTCAATTTCTACATTTAAATCTGCTATATCTTCGTTTAACCACGTCTAGCTCACGCCCAGTACGTCAATTTCATTTTCAATAATAATAGTTTTTACCTCAGATAGTTTAGGTAATAAAGAACGAATGTTAATATCCGCTACTCTTAGGACACACCTATGAGCAGGCACGGATTGTAGTGAGATTTCGGCCCGAGTTTTTCATCGGACCGGCCCACTGTGGGGCCTTTTCGCTAAAATCCAAACATTCCCCCATATCGCCGTTATTTATTGTCCGATTTTCATAAAATTTTTACCATATACTCATAACTATAAGTACTTTTAATGATACAGATATGATGAACCATTTTATTTTAGTTAAACGAAACAGCTGTAAACTTTATATTCCAAATGGTTAGAGTAAGTAATTTTATTAAAACTATAAGTAGATTTGTTTGATCGTGGTTTGTCAGAATATGATTTTTGGAAAAATTGATAGTCTAATTCCAATACATTTTTGGCCTCTGGTAATAGTTCTTTAATATTCTTTTTTAACTTGGGTCTTAAAGCAGATCTAATGGGATCAGAATTCAGTAGTAAATTATAAATAAAGATATCTCTGTTATATACTATTCTAGATATTTTTCTTGAATGGTTGAATCAAAAATTTGGTACTAAAGCTGACATAACTATAATCAGGCATATTAGGAAATTTACTTCTGAGCAGTTTGAAGAATTGAAAACATTTCCAACTGCTTTCTTTGGAGAATTAAAATCTACTAGGACGACAAAATCTAACAGATAAAGAACAATCATCTTGCCAAACAATTTCATTTGTTTCAACATTCATCATGTGAATAGGCACAAAACTACAAATAAGTACACTAAATTTAACTGACTACAGGACTCTTCAAAATTAATTTTGTATTGGGATTGGCTAGACACACCATCTACGCCACGTTTGGAAACCATAATTAACTGAGTAACATTTTCTAAACTAGATGCTATTGTTATTGAAGAAAGAAAATGTACACTTGCTAAATGCTTGTAAATTAATCTTGCTTTCGTACGGAATTACAATAAAAGATTCCGTTGGTGGATAACAAGAACATTTAAGTTTTAAGTTTAATTATGCCATAGTCTGGTAATTTTTGAGAGTTGTCATAGTCTTTGCAGTACTTTGTCGCACTTTGAGCAGTATTAGGGCGAGATTAAAGAAAATGATAAACAAAGGGTTAGTTTTTTTACTTTAGCTTCGAAGTCGGAAAGAACTATACAATAGTTGAGAAATCACTACAAATTCGGAAAAAATTGCGTTTTCCCAATAAAAAACGACTGGTAAGTATTTGACTAAATCGTTGTAATATTAGAAAGACAAATATTTTATTTGCTTGAATAGCTTTACAAAGTTCATATTTAAGTTATTTTTCAACTTAAAAACGAAATAGATTAATTCCAGATGAGAATAGGCCAAACAACTGTACCGGTAGTACCTAGTGTACCTGCATCTATATAAACTTGACTATGTCCGGATTTTAGCGAAAAGCGAGATTGTACGGCCTACGTGACATACGATAATAATAATAATAATACACATAAGAAGTTTCGAATGAATGAGCTTTTGATTAGAGCTGTTTAAAATATTTTTTATTTGAATCAGCTGTTTTAAATCTTTAAAACATCTTAAGTTGGTGTAAACATACACTGAAAGAATATAATACATTCAATTCAACAGTGTTCTGCAATTAACGCCATTAACTTAAAAGAATATTGCATTTAAAAGGAAAACAAATATTATTCAATTAAAAACAACCTGGCACTCATATAAAAAGCACTGCATTTAAAAATAAATATTGGTACTTCCTGTTTGAAAGCAATAGATTTTAAATTAATTACAATCTACCATTCATAACGTTTAATTTACGAATTAAAAATTCGAAACACTCTCAAAAGTAGAGCTACTTTTAAATTTAAAAAATACTTTGTTGACGCATTTTTGAAAGTAAAATTTTTTGTTGTTACCTGCAATTTTTTTAATTTAAAAACAATTTTTTAGTGCATGTTTATAGTAGTATGCAATTCGTCAGCATCAGCGATTGTTAAATACGATATCTTGCTACTATGAGTATTAAAAGCCAACCAGAATAACGTCATGATATTAGAATATTTTTAAAACAAAGATAAATTTTATTTCTTTTCTGATGTAACCATTCATGCCTGACGCAAAAAAAATGTAACCAGCATCGACCGAGGCGGCCCAGTTCGGCCCCGAACCTACCGGCCCACCGAGATTCTCTCGGTAACTCGGAGGTACAATCCGGGCCTGCAATTGGTAATACAGATATTTTTATTGTGTATTCTTGTATTGAAAAACTCAGGTAGTCTGACTATCCTATGAATCAATCACAATGAATGAATCATTTACACTTTTTGAATAAATTTTACAATATTCAAAAATACACAATTGCTTGCAGACTGAACTAGAAACTTTTATTTTACTTTAAAGATGTACAATTTTAGTTTAAAAATTTGATTGTTTTATTTTGAGATCAAGTCCAGTTTGTCTTTGAAAAAAAGCTTTCTTGTACACATGCATGATATAAAATTTTATGCTTTCTATGCTTTGTTTACTTGAGGTTATGTTCAACAGTTTAAGTTAACAGCTGACCATGGCGAAGGACCAAGACTGCGACCAAAACTTACCTGCATCTGTTTTTTAAGATTAATGAATACAAGTTATTGTTATTACGGTTAGAATACTGTTTGTAAACAATGAAGAGCAGCCGATCTCTCAGAACCAACCCGTTCGATTGTCTTCCTGGAAAAATCGTCACTTGACGTCATGACTCCGAGTGCTTCCGAACCAAACAGACTTGAAGAGCAACCGCTGTCAAGAAATCGGTCAACCGTGGTATTTAGAATTGTATGAACGTAGTTTCTTTAAACGTAAATTGCTTGTGATTACCATAGTCGCCCGCAGAAGTTTGTCCAGGAGGGAGGCAAGCCTAGAATACACGACATGCTAGGGAGGCAAGCCTAGAAAAAACGGCGGTAATTATTCGATATACGGACCCCTATCGTACATGCATAGATGCATACATACGAAAATACCAAGCGCTACGGGTTTTCGTTCGAAAAACGTCATAAAAACAGGTAAAAATTATAAAATATTCTTATCAGATGACACAACCACCATTTTTAAGCCATTTTCATGTAAATACAGCCAACTTTTTTACTAACTGTAACCTAACATCATAACATTCTAACCTCAAAATAGCCATTTTAACATTGTTTTTCTTATTAATTACCGGCGACCGGCGCGATGTTTTTCGGATTATTATTCTATAAGTTATCCTCTACAACTCAATATAATTGGTTTACCTGGGTTCAGAAGCTTCCGTATATCGAATAATTAATAAAACGGCATATTATACAAAGTTTTCAATAAAATTAAAATTGTTCAACTTCCAGGGGGGGGGGCAAGTGCAAGGACTTGACCCCCCTTCCGGGCGCCTATGGTGATTACCTACTGGATACCTAGTCCATAACATTGAGTTTAAAAGCTTCAAATATATTCAATCTAATAAAGTTAAACTGGTTATACAAAATTTAACATCCATGGTATCAAATTCAGAAAGTTTGTTATGTCAGATAAAAGTAAAAGGTCAATTTTACTGTTATTTTTTTGCTGCAGATTGCGAGAATACCTTAAATATTGATACAATGGATGACGATGAACAAACAGCAATCAGAAGAAGAAGAATTGGAGATCAAAATTCAACCACAAATAAGGAAAGATTTTAATACTGCCGTCATAAGCACAAAGGACTTATATGACAAATAAGTAATTTTATAGGACGAACGTTTTTAAATAGCTGGATTTGCCAACTTCTAATTAGCATTCATTAAAAGAATGTAATGTTTCCGACTATTGTTAGTCTCATATTTCTAATACTGCGCTCAGAATTCTTAATTTGGATTGTATTCAAAGTTATTAAGCAGATATGTCTTTTTTATAATCAAATTGCCAATGAAAGACTCTCTATCTATTAGCGGAATTCTAAAATAAGTGTTTCAATTTATTCTATTATTTATTTTTGTACTGTTTTGTTAAAGATTAAAGACCATCAGAAAACCTCAGTGGCATATTTGGGGAGGGGAGGAGCTAACAGGATGGAGCTACCTTCGTTTTTTTAATAGTCCAGGTCATTTAATATGTCAAAATCTAAGCATTTTGATTATGAATTTTTATAAAGTACCCTCCACCCCGAAGAAAATTTGTAATACGCAACTGGAACAACTAAAATTTAGTTATTTATCTAAGATTGCTAGATATTTCTATTTTATTAATTGAAGAACCAGAAATCAAAGCCTACTAGTCATTTCATCATTTTTCACGTTTTCTTGAAAATTTTCTGATGTAATAGCATGAATATTTATTATGGTTGAAAAGAGAACACAATACTCTATCGATTTCAGTAAAAAATTACCTATCATGTAATTTAAAAAAAAGATCAATGGCGTCATCAGGCTCACCCCGATTTAGTAAATACAATACTTTCTGAACCAGAACATAGAGAATTTTATGCCATTTAAATAATGTATATGGTTTATATCATTTCCGACTTAAAATCAAGTTGCTACAAAGCTGGGCGCTTTCAATCGGACTGTATAGGAAATTAGTGTCACTGCATCTAGTTACCTAGGCCAGCTGGTCGACCAGAGTACCGCAAACCACCACCATATTGGGGCAAACGAAGCACGAAATTGTTCATTATTTGTTCTGTATTGAATTAAATCAAATCCACGTTTTCTTTAAAAGGTGTTTCTTATTCTGAAAGGTCAAACCTCTAATATGTCAAACACGTAAAACGTGGTTTTAATTTGTCCATTGTTAAAAATCACCCTTCTCTGCCCCAATATGGCGGCGGTTTGCGTTACTCTGTTCGACCAGCTGGCGTAGGTGACTAGATGCAGTGACACTATAGGAAATATCTTTATAGCGCCATCTTCACAAATGTGTGTATAAGTATCTATTAAATGTTTTTCAGTGTGAAACCTGCAATTAATTTAAAAATAACACTATATTTGATAGGCAGTGGTTTATTATTTGTAATTTAAGCCTACATTAACTTCTACAACAAACTTATCTAAACTATTCAACTAATTCAACCTTTCATTACAATGACTCTTTTATTTAATTTTTATTATTTCAAACATGTGGGCGTCATAAAAATATTTGTTAAGCAAAGCTCCCTTTTTCTCTTTCCTTCATGTATAAAAAGATGTATTTATACTTAATTACATGTTTTTGTTAAAATTGCTTTGCATAGGTTTTGATTGGCCCTTTAGAAAATGCACCCAGAAGAGGGTTAAAACTTTTAAGTATTATATTCGGATGGTTTTATACCGAGAAAAAGGTAACATCGTTACCGAAATGCGTATTGGTAATTAGTCAAATACAATGTGTGGTTAGACACCGTTATATATATAGCGTACTGCAGTGGCGTGCGGTCCATGGAAGCAATGCTTCCCTTAAGAATTTATTAAAAATAAAAACCAATGCTAACAAAAATATTTTTATAAAATTATGGTTATAGTTTATTTAAATTTGTAATATTTAATCAACTTAATGCTTAATATCAATTCCGTACAACAAAAAGTATAATTATTTAGAGTACTATTTTAAATTAAGCTCATTAAACTTGCGCGGAAAGGTAATACCGATTCAAGTGTGTTACATACACTGCATATAAGCACGAATGAGACTGTATTTTGTCACATTTTATTATTTTAATTTATATAAGTAGGATTTTTTAAAAGACAAATAATTCTATTTAGTTTGCTCTGTAGTATGCAAATTTAAATATTGCATTATAGTTACGACTGCAATTCAGCTGCCTTGGTGGAAGGTTCGAATACTTCCGATACATCCGAATCGGGTAGATTTTTTTGTTCAGCTTGTAAATTGTTAATAAAGAATTTTCTGCATACAGTTTTGGAGAAAAATTACAAATTATTAAGAAAGGCAGATCAAAACAGAACTTTCAAATTTAACAACAAAGATTAAAACCTGCATCGGTATTTTGCTAAGAAAGACCGGAAAATCGAGTTGCAGTATAAAGTGTAAAAGTTCTTTGAAAAACTTTTAAGCTTAATAATTATAACACTGTTTTTTTATTGTACCTAGCAGAAGAAGATCCAGGGAATTATTTTGAGGGGGAAATCTTGGAAAATAATTGTTTTAATAAATAATAATTAAACAAACATTATTTGTTTCTATTCTATGTATAGTTATTTCTAAATTTGGGGGGGGGATTTCACCCCTGTGAATCCGCGCCTGTACCTAGATATATTAAAATTAAAATCGTGGTTGCTTCCCTAGACTAAATGCTCACCGCACGCCACTGGCGTACTGAAATCATAAGACTGGTTATTATACATTATGTTTTATAAATTATACCGGGACAGCGCGTACACAGTCCCGACTACCAAAAATTACGCGCCCGAGTTATCCACATTAGAGATAATCGCAGGGGTCAGCCCAGTCGTAGTGCAATCATTGTACTGCAATGAGAGGGCCTCATCCTGGGTAAGTATGCTTTCCAACTGCACCAGTTCAGCTTACATACGGCGGCCGAATTTACATCAATAGCAAGAGGTAGAGTCACTGCATCTAGTCACCTAGGCCAGCTGGTCGATCAGAGTACCGCAAACCGCCGCCATATTGGGGCAGAGAAGAGTGGTTTTTAATAATGGACAAATTAAAACCACATTTTATGTGTTTGACATATTAGAGGTTTGATCTTTCAGAATAAGAAAAACATTTTAAAGTAAACATGGATTTGATTAAATTCAATACAGAACAAATAATGAACAATTTCGTGCTTCGTTTGCCCCAATATGGCGGCGGTTTGCGTTACTCTGGTCGACCAGCTGACCTAGGTAACTAGATGCAGTGACTCTAGCAAGAGGTAGACGGCTGCGTCATCTCTTGAGTTATAACAGGAGCGATGTGTGGTGTGTTTTCTAATTCTTGTCAACGCCTGCTTTTTCTTAGATGGCGCTCTCATAAATACATTTTGGAAAATATTTTTAAATACCCCACTATTATTATTATATTTACTTCATTTAGAACTAATTTCTTTAGTTTCCCGGTTTTTAATTTCATAATTTCTTTTTCTACTGTAATTAAATAAATATTTACTAAGGTGAATGTTAATTCACAAAATGCCTTTTTAAAACTTTAAAAATAAAAAGACGCATATTTTGATTTTACTTTATCTTGAAAAACCTGCATCTATACTGGATATATGTAATATAAAGATAATGCATCGGATTGCAAATCCATCTACAAAAAGACTTAGATAACCTATAATAATATAGGTAATATAATATAGATAACCGATAAAGAATTTGTTGATTTGGGTGTTCACTTTAACTCTAAATTTAACTTTAATACGCATATTGAAAATACTGTTAATGGTGCGCTAGGGCAAATTGGCTTTATATTTAGAAATTCTAAAAATTTTTGACAATTTAAAACAATCTCAATTTTGTATAATACTTTTGTAAGGACTAAGTTAGTGTATTGTGTGGTAGTTTGGAGTCTTTATTATATGTGTTATTCTCTCAGAATTGAGAGAATTCAAAAGAAATTACTTAGATACGTGTGTTTAAATTTAATTTCAAACTGGATGGAGAATCTTAGATCCACTATACAGTTACTTACTCATTTTGATTTTGTTAAATTATCATCGAAGCGTATATTCATACTTCTTCTTCTTTACTAATCCTTAGTGCCCTTTTTGGGCGTCGGATGTAATATTCATACAAATAGTTTTTAGATGTAAATTGATTAATTTCTATTAATTGATTGTCCTTTTCTACTTTCGAAATTAGGTTTTTCAGTTCCTGATATAAAAACTCAAAATTACCTGACGTGTAAACGTAAGGTAAGATGTATCATGACAATTTGTTTTAGGACAGGTATTAGTAACTAATACCTGTCCTAAGACAAATTGTCACTTATAATATACCAAGTGCATTGATTATTGCCGGACATTTCTGCAACGTCATAATTGCACGACACGAAGTGGAGTGCAATTACGTTGCAGAAATGCACGAAATCAAAATTTACAGGCAGAATCAATGCACGAGGCTATATTCGGTAAGAGAATCGCACGACGCACAGAAAAAAATGCATTATGACTAATTGGTTTTATGTAGCTATATATGTTACAAGTATAATTTCCAAAAAATTTCCAAAAAATTACTCCTTGGTAGCATATATATATATAAATTTTCGGGAAAATCGCACGACACTCAGTAGTGACCAATAAAAAAACTAGCTCAGGAGCCGTTACCATGGCAACTAAAAAATTTTTTGAAAATTTTTTGTAGGTAGACCAACCTAATTGAAATTAATAAGTGGAAATTTTTCTGTCAAAAATTTATTTAAACTATACAACTGAACAAATTACAAAAAACTAGAACAAATCAATTGAAATTAAATACACAACTATTGTAATAAACGTTTCCTGTCAATTTTAATTTTGGATACCACGGCTAACTATGTTATGTTACAACTTGACAGTGAGAATTAAAATTTAAAATAGGTAGAAATGGTTTGTGTCGTCACGATTTTCTTTCCGAATATATCCTCGTGCATTGATTATGCCTGGAAATTTTACTTTCGTGCATTTCTGCAACTAATTGCACTCCACTTCGTGTCGTGCAATTATGACGTTGCAGAAATGTCACTCAAAAAATTTCCGGCAATAATCAATGCACTTGGTATATTATAAGTGAAAATTGTGTGATTGTCATGGATACAATTCAAATTTGAATTTTTCTATTGGTTCTCGGCATCGTCGTGCGATTCTCAAATATAATATACAAAGGGACAGTTATATTGCCGGAAATTTTTTCGAGCAGTCTTGACACGAGTGTTTGTAGCGAAAAAATTTTGAGCGGCAAACACGAGGGTTAGACTGGGAGTGAAAATTTCTGGCAATATAACTGTCCCGAGGAATATTCGGTAGAGAATCGCCCAAAAAAAGCTTTAACAAATTGACATGAATTTAAGACTAAAAATCTAGTATGTGTCGGACCACGTCGTTATGGTTGCTATCGTTGCTATGACTATGTTGTTGTGTAGAATAAAATTTTGCAAAAAAATTCAATAAACCGATTTTTGCAAATATTGTGCAATGAATTCAAGATTTGGGGCAGTTAATACTGAAGAAATCGATCGTAGAATTAAGAAAAGCGTTCCGATTAACACCGTGCGATCGAAGAATTCAGTATGGTGTCAGTTTCAAGCATTTTGTAAGGAAAAGGGCTATGATATAATAGAAGAACCAGCTTCACCTGAAGTCCTAAGTACTGTACTAAAAGACTGGGGGCAAAATATGCGGAAAAAAGATGGAGGAGAATATAAAGAAGCAGTTGTTAAGGTTATGTGGAATTCAGTTGCAAAACAAATACAAGAAATTTATTTTGAGAAATTCCAGTTAAAGGTAGATCCATTTTCTGACATTCTGTTTAAAAGTGCCAGAGATAGTAGAGATTGCAAAAGAAAATCGTTACAAATGAATCTGGATTATAGAACTTCAAGTTCTGTCGCATTTACGGAAGAGGAAGTCGGAAGAATTTTGAGCTTATATGACGAAAATACTCCTGATGGATTGCAGAAACTCTTTTACCATATTGCAGCACACGAGATGACCTGGCGTGGTGTCGAAGGAGCGGCTTATTTGACCACATACTTTAAAAGAGAATTTGACAATACAAGTCAACCGACTGGTAGAATCGAGTATAATCCCATCATTTCAAAAACAGCGCAAGGAGGATCTGCAAAACTCACTGACTCAAAATGGATAGTTACTAATAAAGGAAATAAATCTTTGGGTCCAGTTACGTGAGCGTACGAAATTTCATTTATTGTACATAAAGTAATGTATTTTTTTTACAGATTGTACAAGAAACTCCTTCAACAAAGAGGGAAAAACATTTCTACTGAGAGGTTTTTTCTTACCACAAATAAGAATTGGAAGCCAGGCATCAATTTACCTTGGTTTATCAATTGTCCCATAGGAAAAAATACAATGTCAAAATGGACCAAAACAGCTGCGGAACAAATTGGTATTGACATAAAGAAAACTAAAATTACTAACCACAGCCACAGATCTACAACTGTATCACACCTAGCAAAGTCAGGAATCCAGGATCAGGTATTAATCAAAATGACTGGTCATTCAAGTACGTCCTCGGTTAAACCGTATTTGAAACTTGATTCAGAACACCACAAGAAAATCGTAGAAAATCTTCGATGTGTGGAAAATCGCTGCAACATAACTTTTGAAGATACCCAAGAAATTAGTGAACAATCAAACAAAAATATATATATAATAATTGTACATTTCATATTAATAATTACTAAATAAATGAATTTTTAATTTTGTTACTTTACTTTCGTATCGCATCTCCTGAAATTTCTCCATAGCCCTAGGGAGATTATCTCGGAAATTTTCCCTTGGGATAATTTCCGCTTAATTAAATTGTGATTGGTTGCTATCAAAAAATTCGGGGTTATGATTCGTTTAAATCATGTGACATATGAGGGCGATTCTCATAAAAATTCTCCATAATTAGCAAGTACAAGCGTTTATAATTCCTTAGACAATAAGTTAGATATTTTCACACACAATATTAATCAATTTTCCAATCAATTAATCAAGATCTGTTTAACATAGTAAAGTTATATTAATCATAGGATTAAGTAAGTGTTCTTGGCATGTTACTTACATATTTATATTGTGTTTCTGTAGTTGGGTTGTTGTAGCCTGTTGGAATGTTTGTAAATAATATATATTATGTAATTAGGAGATCAAGCGATACTTTAAATCCAAGAAGATGTATAACGCCGAGGCGTTATAACATCTTCGATGATAAGTTGTTTTATTTTATTTCGTATTTCAATCCTAATTTCTCCCTTTTAAAATTCATCCGAATTTTGCATTTTTGAATTTTGAAGAAGCAAGTTGCCTTGTCTGTGTCATCATACGCGTAACTAAGGAGATAAAAAGCAGCATGCATGCATGCATGTGGCTATAATGCAACATCAAATTATTTACGTTGCCAACAACAACGGAGATCAAGAACGTCTTGAACTCCGGTATCATTGACAACGGAGATTAAGATATACTTTATATTACTAATTGTGGTATATAAAGAATTGTTTGAAATACGAAATGAAATAAATATTATATAGGTATTATATTTAGTATAATATTATATATAATATTCCCCTTCTTTATCGCATCGTTTCACTATTTTTATGAATGCTTTTATATCCCTATACCAAGCTCATGCGTTTTCAACCAGGCGTTGAAAATTAAATTTTCAAATCTTTCTTTTTATTATTAACATAATCCACAAAAGTAAACAATAAAACATTATGTTATGGAAAATGAATCATTCCCAGTCAGGGCCATTATATGATTAATTATGTTTCTCTTATGTATTTAAGCAATATACTCATATTGGTTCATAAAAACACTAAGGCCTGGCAGTGTTTTAAGAGTGCGCTAGTTACTAAAGCTTACCCATTAGGGTAAGCAGTTGGCACCTAGTATGTTGTTATTAGGCAATGAAAGTACAACTTGTCACATGTAGCTTGGCCAGCGAAGTTTGGATGCGAATAATATTTGCGGCATTAGGGTAGGGATAGCTCATTACGCCTAACGCTCTCGACTAGTACAGATCGGTACAGTCTATGAAAAAGTATAATTGGTATAGTTTTTCTGTTTGTGGTGTTAGATACTAAGTTTTATTGTAATTTTTTAGGTAATCAATTACTATGATTATTCGACAATATTTAATTGATTTAATAATCATAAATTCATGTAATTCAATTTCTCAAAACTATTATCATTTGTTTACTGAACAATGTTAGTCATATCAGTTAGTCAGTGTTTGTACAAACTAATTAAACCCAAATTAGAATCCAATTATCAAACCATTAACTTAAAACCAATATAAGGCTTTTCTTTGAACAAACGAAAAGTCGTTTAACGATGATGTCATATTTACTTTCGAAAACAGTCTTCATTATACGATAAAGATAAGTTAACAAGCAGTCTAGTTTAACGATTCATCCAAGAGGTACACGACATTGGTAATTTTTTGAGCTTTGTTTGATTAAAAATAATGGTTTTTAAAAGCAGAGTTAAAAACTAAAAGTTTCTGAATCCCTTATTAAGTATTATGGAAAAATAATAAACAAGTACATTTGATAATAAGATGATGGAATATGTAACTATATGTTGTATACCAAATAAAAAACAAGTTAAGATTTTATCACAAAAACTCGTTAATTTTAATCCTTCTACCTGAAAAGTCTTATTTTTGGATTGTTAATAAGTTTACACAAGGGTATAATAAAGATTTGTATCACTAAAGGAAATTCCAATTTACACTCATTTTGTGAGTTGAAAATACTTGTACCTCAGATTGTACTTTCTCTTTACCTACTAAATTTTGTCTTTGTCGAACATCGACTCTTTCTTTTCCCTATCTGCGCATTCCGCCGGCCATCCTACACTTGACAAGCAATACACATTCACAAATTCGTTTGCGCATGATGTCGAGGTGTTCCAATCTCTAAGGTAACGGAGTTTAACTGTTGAATTACTTGTTTGTTGTATACGAGATAGATTCAGAAAACTGAGTACCTTACCCTTAAATTAAAAAATACCAAAAAATTTTATTAAAAAAAACTCACTTGTAATTATATTTTATTCTCAAATTCCAATTATCAAGGTCTGACTCTGAAAAGGATTTTTTTTATTTTTTTATTTTTATAGTTTTTGAATTTAACTGCTGCATAGAATCTAAGTCTCAAAAAGTCAATCAAATAATCTGAAACATAAATTAAAAAAATTGTAGCACTACTTTGAATGTTATACTATAATTGTAGGGTAATTTTATTTACATGAACATTTTCTAATGTTCTAGAAACAATATCAACATGGTTTTATGGCAAACCGATCAACAATAACAAATTTGATAGTTTTTACTCAAGATGTTGCTGAAGTCTTGGATGATCAGGGTCAGATCGATGTACTGTATACAGACATTTCAAAGGCTTTTGATAGGGTCGATCACGAACTACTCTTGGCTAAATTGACGTATTTTGGATTTAATATGCAAATGTTATTGTTTTTTCGATCATATCTGACTTCCAGGTGTCAGTTTGTTTCTTACAATGGTTTTGTGTCGTCAACATATACGTGTTCGTCTGGGGTACCACAGGGAGTAACCTTGGACCTTTACTGTTTTTGTTATTCATTGATGATTTATGTGAAGAAATTAAATGTGACAAACTAGTATATGCTGATGACTTAAAAATATTTAAAGGCATATGCTCAAGTGAGGATTGTGATTCACTTCAAAATGAATTAAATGAAGTTCATCGATGGTGTTTGCGCAATATATTAAATCTCAACATCAATACATGTATAGTTGTATCATACACAAGAAAAAAATGACATATACTTACGACTACTCTATAGATGGTAATGTTTTAAAACGTCAAACTTTAATTAGGGATTTAGGAATTTATTTCAATGTGGAGCTGACCTTCGTCGAACACATATCAATTAAGTGTAAAGAGGCTGTTAAAATTTTAGGGTTTGTACTAAGAAACTGCAAATAATTTACTAATATAAAAGCATTGGAACTATTGTACTATTAGTATATCAGGTCAAAACTTGAATACGGATCTATAGTTTGGATTCCTTATTATCAGATACATAAAAATAATCTAGAACAAATTCAAAGGAAATTCTTAAAATTTTTAAATTTTAAGATAACAGGATATTATTCCGAACGGGGTACAGATAATTATTTTCTATTGCAATCTTTCGGTTTTGATAGCCTTGAATTTCGACGAATTTGTTCTTTTTTAGTATTTATGTATAAAATATTACATAACAAAATTGATGTTCCCCAGATTTTATCGCAAATTAATTTTTTTATTCAAAGACTTCACGCGCGTCATACTTGTACATTTTACCAATGCAAAGCTAATACAAACGTGCTGCTTAAATCGCCGCTGTATCTAATGTGCAATTATTGTAATAGAATCAGTAAAATTTGCGATTTATATACATGTTCGCAGTTGGAAATTATAAAATGTGCTAGACTTAGTTTTAATGTATAGTTATCTTAATTAATTATTATGTGAAAGTTAAATTAGAAATTTATTTTTATTATTTGAATGTAAAAGTAAATAAGTATGTGGTGTTGAGCTGTGTAGTTGTACTTAAAATTTAATATTAATTATATTTATGTATTTGTCCAGTATTTGGGGTGTACCTGTTGGGAAATAAATGTATTATTATTATTATTATTATTATAGAACAGTGGTGGCGAACCTATGACCCGCGGGTCAGACACTGACCCACGAAGGCTTTGTAAATGATAAATGTAAATGATGATGATCATAAAAGAGAGAACAGTCAATCGAAAATATTAAAAAATTAAAGTATGAATATCTAATGTCGAATTTTGCTCTTCACTTGTAAAAGTAAAAGTTGTAAAACAAAAAGGAAACCTTTTTAGAAGATTTTAAAAGTGAGAACCAAAAAAAAGGTAAATGTCAAATTTTTCTGTTAACAAATTTTCGACGTTTCCCAATTATTGGTACCCTTTTTACCCCCCCCCCATCCTCCAAATGACGCCACTGACTTAGTGACCCATGGGCTAGTATTAAAAAAAATAGCAAAATTTGACCCACTTCTTAAAAAGGTTCGCCATCACTGTTCTAGAAGAAGCAGGCACATTTGTCAAGACTGGGATTTTTTCAAAAATGGAAAACAAAACTATGGTGCACACTATTTGCCGGTCACTGTATATCAAATAGAAGATTGTTTATGATTATAAATCAATGCTAAATTTATATAAATCATTTATAACTTCTTTGACAATATACAATTTTTCAATTACGATTCCACCAGCTTATATCTTAATGCAACAGAACAGAATACCGCTGCATCTGTTCTGGCAAACGGAGTCAACCATCCTAACAGCATTCTATTAGCCTATTGCCTGATAAATTTATAATATGCCGTATTTGCTAACCTGCCTTAACAACAATAGAGTTGGCATTAAACATGATATTCTTGTTTGTAGTTGTAACTATAAATTGTTGAACGTTCAGGTGTTCCTTCCCGTCAAGATGACATGAATTGATTACACTCAATTTGGCTATGTGGTCACAAACCAATCAGTGAATACCACCGCTGCTAGTCTCATAAATTACACTCAAATGGTTTCTCACTAGTGTGAGTGCGTGTGTGTTTTAAGAGTAGAACTTCGTGAACATTTGTAATCACATACAGTACACCCAAATGGTTTTTCACCAATGTGAATGCGCATGTGTTTTAAGTCTACCACTTTGAGAACATTTGTAATCACACAAATTACACTCCAAAATTTTTTCACTAGTATGAGTTCACATGTGTCTTTTAAGAATACCAGTTCAGTAAAATTGTAATCACATAAATAACATTCGAATAGTTTTTCACCAGTGTGTGTTTTAGATTACAACTTTGAAAACAGTTGTAGTCACAGAAATTACCTTTAAATGGTTGTTCACCAGTGGGAGTCTACGTGTATTTATAGAATACCACTTTGGTAAGATTTGTAATCACAAATTACACTCATATGGTTTTTCATCAGTGTGAGTTCGCATGTCTTTTAAGATTACCACTTGTAGAGCATTTGTAGTCACACAAATTGCACTGAAATGGTTTCTCACCAGTGTGAGTTCGCATGTGTCTTTTAAGACCACAACTTTGAGAACATTTGTAGTCACATAAATTACACTCAAATGGTTTCTCACCACTGTGAGTTTGCATATGTGATTTAAGACCACTATTTTGAGAACATTTGTAGTTACATAACTTGCACTTAAATGGTTTCTCACCAGTGTGAATTCGAATGTGTGTTTTAATACTACTATTTTGAGAACATTTATAGTCACACAAATTACACTTAAATGAAGTCTCACCAGTGTGACTTTGCATGTGTGTTTTAAGACTACTATTTTGAGAACATTTGTAGTCACACAAATTACACTCAAATGGTTTCTCACCAGTGTGAGATTGCATGTGTCTTTTAAGACTACGACTTTGAGAACCTTTGTAGTCACACAAATTGCACATAAATGGTTTCTCACCAGTGTGAAGTTGCATGTGTCTTTTAAGACTACGACTTTGAGAACTTTTGTAGTCACAGAAATTACACTCAAATGGTTTCTCACCAGTGTGCGATTGCATATGTGCTTTAAGACTATCCCTACGAAAACATTTGTAATCACATACATTACACACAAATGGTTTTTCACCAGTATGAGTTCGCATATGTGTTTTAAGACCACAACTACGAGAACATTTGTAGTCGCATAAATTACACTCAAATGGTTTCTCACCAGTGTGAGTTCGCATGTGTCTTTTAAGAATACAACTATACAAACATTTGTAGTCACATAAATTACACTCAAATGGTTTCTCACCAGTATGAGTTTGGATGTGTGCTTTAAGACCACCATTTTGAGAACATTTGTAGTCACATACATTGCACTTAAATGGCTTCTCGCCAGTGTGAAATTGCATGTGTGTCTTAAGACTACCCTTTCGAGAACTTTTGAATTCACACAAATTACACCCAAATACTTTCTCAGCACTATAACCTAACATGCGTCTTTTCTTACCATCACCAATGGCTTGTGTGGGTTCTTGTGGAGTAGTGAAGTTATGGAACAGATTTTCAACTCTCTTATTAGAATATGTGTGAATCTCATCCATGGTATTAGAATCTTTCATTATTTGTGCTTCAATTTTGATCTCCAATTCTTCTTTGATTGTTGTTAGTTCATCGTCATCCATTGTATCAATATTTAAGCTACTATCACAATCTGCCGCAAAAAAAATAACAGTAGTAAAATTGACGTTTTACTCTTATCTTACAATAAACTTTCTGAATTTAATATGATCAGTATTAAATTTTGTATAACCAGTTTAACTTGATTAGATCGAAATATTTAAAGCTCTTAAACTCAATGTTATGACTATCAGTAGGTAATCAACAAGTAGGTATCGTTCACAAGCAATTTACGTTTAAAAAAGTACATTCATACTATTCTAAATATACCACTATAATATATACCTCCCTAAAGTTCGATTGAAAAACTCAAAATAGAAAATGAAATCGTATCAAATGTTTATCGAATACTTAGTGATTTAAAAAAACAATTATGACATACTATGTATCACTACTTAATTGTAAATCCACTGTATAGGATTGATGGATTTTACAACTTCATAATCAACCTCAATGCTGTTTAAGGATATTTCACTTGAGCATTAACACAGATTATTAAACGTTTAGGTGCTTGTGTAGAAAAAAATGTAATTGCCAGATCTCATGGGGTGTGGGACCGCAGTGAAACTGGCAGCCAAAAAGTAGCAGCCGATAGCTCATTGAATTCGTTGTGAACCATCCTTATCCCAGAGCTATTGTATTATAGCGCGACTACTACAAGATATAATAATTATATATTATTAATTATAAGATATCCATTCGACACCCATTGTTAAAAATACCTATACAATGGTCGCTGCTGGTTAATATGTTCATGCAAAAATGTAGCTAAATAAAATCCCAAATGCACACTGTGTTTGTTAGCAGAATAATATACTGGAGCAGCCCCCTACTGATGCGTCGGGTTAGTAAGATAGGGTTGTAAAACGATTAATCTGCTTTGTGCGAAATTGAACTATGCAAAATTCTAATAAAGAGGGTGTGTATTAACAGTTTATACTATAGCAGCCGGATACTGTGGCGAAGGGGTGAAGAGAGAGGGCTGTAAAGGAGTTAATATGCTTTGTGCGAAATTGAACTATGCAAAAGTCTCATAAAGAGGGTGTGTATTAACAGTTTATACTATAGCAGCCGGATACTGTGGCGAAGGGGTGAAGAGAGAGGGCTGTAAAGGAGTTAATATGCTTTGTGCGAAATTGAACTATGCAAAAGTCTCATAAAGAGGGTATGTACTAACATTTTATACTATAACAGCCCGATACTGAGGCGAAGGAGTGGCGAGAGAGCGCTGTAAAAGGGTTAATATGCCTTGTGCGAAATTGAACTATGCAAAATTCTAATAAAGAGGGTGTGTATTAACATTTTATACTATAGCAGCCGGATACTGAGGCGTAGGGTTGGCGTGAGAGGGCTGTAAAAGGGTTAATATGCCTTGTGCGAAATTGAACTATGCAAAATTCTAATAAAGAGGGTGTGTATTAACATTTTATACTATAGCAGCCGGATACTGAGGCGTAGGGTTGGCGAGAGAGGGCTGTAAACGAGTTAATATGCTTTGTGCGAAATTGAACTATGCAGAATTCTAATAAAGAGGGTGTGTATTAACATTTTATACTATAGCAGCCGGATACTGAGGCGTAGGGTTGGCGTGAGAGGGCTGTAAAAGGGTTAATATGCCTTGTGCGAAATTGAACTATGCAAAATTCTAATAAAGAGGGTGTGTATTAACATTTTATACTATAGCAGACGGATACTGAGGCGTAAGGGTGGCATGAGAGGGCTGTAAAGGGGTTAATCTACTTTGTGCGAAATTGAACTATGCAAAATTCTAATAAAGAGGGTGTGTATTAACCGTTTATACTAAAGCAGCCGGATACTGTGACGAAGGGGTGAGGAGAGAGGGCTGTAAAGGAGTTAATATGCTTTGTGCAAAATTGAACTTTGCAAAAGTCTCATAAAGAGGGTGTGTACTAACATTTTATACTATAACAGCCCGATACTGAGGCGAAGGAGTGGCGAGAGAGCGCTGTAAAAGGGTTAATATGCCTTGTGCGAAATTGAACTATGCAAAATTCTAATAAAGAGGGTGTGTATTAACATTTTATACTATAGCAGCCGGATACTGAGGCGTAGGGTTGGCGAGAGAGGGCTGTAAACGAGTTAATATGCTTTGTGCGAAATTGAACTATGCAGAATTCTAATAAAGAGGGTGTGTATTAACAGTTTATACTATAGCAGACGGATACTGAGGCGTAAGGGTGGCATGAGAGGGCTGTAAAGGGGTTAATCTACTTTGTGCGAAATTGAACTATGCAAAATTCTAATAAAGAGGGTGTGTATTAACCGTTTATACTATAGCAGCCGGATACTGGGACGAAGGGGTGAGGAGAGAGGGCTGTAAAGGAGTTAATATGCTTTGTGCAAAATTGAACTATGCAAAAGTCTCATAAAGAGGGTGTGTACTAACATTTTATACTATAACAGCCCCATACTGAGGCGAAGGAGTGGCGAGAGAGCGCTGTAAAAGGGTTAATATGCCTTGTGCGAAATTGAACTATGCAAAATTCTAATAAAGAGGGTGTGTATTAACATTTTATACTATAGCAGCCGGATACTGAGGCGTAGGGTTGGCGAGAGAGGGCTGTAAACGAGTTAATATGCTTTGTGCGAAATTGAACTATGCAGAATTCTAATAAAGAGGGTGTGTATTAACATTTTATACTATAGCAGACGGATACTGAGGCGTAAGGGTGGCATGAGAGGGCTGTAAAGGGGTTAATCTACTTTGTGCGAAATTGAACTATGCAAAATTCTAATAAAGAGGGTGTGTATTAACAGTTTATACTATAGCAGCCGGATACTGTGGCGAAGGGGTGAAGAGAGAGGGCTGTAAAGGAGTTAATATGCTTTGTGCGAAATTGAACTATGCAAAAGTCTCATAAAGAGGGTGTGTACTAACATTTTATACTATAACAGCCCGATACTGAAGCGAAGGAGTGGCGAGAGAGCGCTGTAAAAGGGTTAATATGCCTTGTGCGAAATTGAACTATGCAAAATTCTAATAAAGAGGGTGTGTATTAACATTTTATACTATAGCAGCCGAATACTGAGGCGTAGGGTTGGCGTGAGAGGGCTGTAAAAGGGTTAATATGCCTTGTGCGAAATTAAACTATGCAAAATTCTAATAAAGAGGGTGTGTATTAACATTTTATACTATAGCAGCCGGATACTGAGGCGTAGGGTTGGCGAGAGAGGGCTGTAAACGAGTTAATATGCTTTGTGCGAAATTGAACTATGCAGAATTCTAATAAAGAGGGTGTGTATTAACAGTTTATACTATAGCAGACGGATACTAAGGCGTAAGGGTGGCGTGAGAGGGCTGTAAAGGGGTTAATCTACTTTGTGCAAAATTGAACTATGCAAAATTCTAATAAAGAGGGTGTGTATTAACAGTTTATACTATAGCAGCCGGATACTGCGACGAAGGGGTGAGGAGAGAGGGCTGTAAAGGAGTTAATATGCTTTGTAAAAAATTGAACTATGCAAAAGTCTCATAAAGAGGGTGTGTACTAACATTTTATACTATAACAGCCCGATACTGAGGTGAAGGAGTGGCGAGAGAGCGCTGTAAAAGGGTTAATATGCCTTGTGCGAAATTGAACTATGCAAAATTCTAATAAAGAGGGTGTGTATTAACATTTTATACTATAGCAGCCGGATACTGAGGCGTAGGGTTGGCGTGAGAGGGCTGTAAAAGGGTTAATATGCCTTGTGCGAAATTGAACTATGCAAAATTCTAATAAAGAGGGTGTGTATTAACATTTTATACTATAGCAGCCGGATACTGAGGCGTAGGGTTGGCGAGAGAGGGCTGTAAACGAGTTAATATGCTTTGTGCGAAATTGAACTATGCAGAATTCTAATAAAGAGGGTGTGTATTAACAGTTTATACTATAGCAGACGGATACTGAGGCGTAAGGGTGGCGTGAGAGGGCTGTAAAGGGGTTAATCTACTTTATGCGAAATTGAACTATGCAAAATTCTAATAAAGAGGGTGTGTATTAACAGTTTATACTATAGCAGCCGGATACTGTGACGAAGGGGTGAGGAGAGAGGGCTGTAAAGGAGTTAATATGCTTTGTGCAAAATTGAACTATGCGAAAGTCTCATAAAGAGGGTGTGTACTAACATTTTATACTATAACAGCCCCATACTGAGGCGAAGGAGTGGCGAGAGAGCGCTGTAAAAGGGTTAATATGCCTTGTGCGAAATTGAACTATGCAAAATTGAACTATGCAAAATTCTAATAAAGAGGGTGTGTATTAACATTTTATACTATAGCAGCCGGATACTGAGGCGTAGGGTTGGCGAGAGAGGGCTGTAAACGAGTTAATATGCTTTGTGCGAAATTGAACTATGCAGAATTCTAATAAAGAGGGTGTGTATTAACATTTTATACTATAGCAGACGGATACTGAGGCGTAAGGGTGGCATGAGAGGGCTGTAAAGGGGTTAATCTACTTTGTGCGAAATTGAACTATGCAAAATTCTAATAAAGAGGGTGTGTATTAACAGTTTATACTATAGCAGCCGGATACTGTGGCGAAGGGGTGAAGAGAGAGGGCTGTAAAGGAGTTAATATGCTTTGTGCGAAATTGAACTATGCAAAAGTCTCATAAAGAGGGTGTGTACTAACATTTTATACTATAACAGCCCGATACTGAAGCGAAGGAGTGGCGAGAGAGCGCTGTAAAAGGGTTAATATGCCTTGTGCGAAATTGAACTATGCAAAATTCTAATAAAGAGGGTGTGTATTAACATTTTATACTATAGCAGCCGAATACTGAGGCGTAGGGTTGGCGTGAGAGGGCTGTAAAAGGGTTAATATGCCTTGTGCGAAATTGAACTATGCAAAATTCTAATAAAGAGGGTGTGTATTAACATTTTATACTATAGCAGCCGGATACTGAGGCGTAGGGTTGGCGAGAGAGGGCTGTAAACGAGTTAATATGCTTTGTGCGAAATTGAACTATGCAAAATTCTAATAAAGAGGGTGTGTATTAACAGTTTATACTATAGCAGACGGATACTAAGGCGTAAGGGTGGCGTGAGAGGGCTGTAAAGGGGTTAATCTACTTTGTGCAAAATTGAACTATGCAAAATTCTAATAAAGAGGGTGTGTATTAACAGTTTATACTATAGCAGCCGGATACTGTGACGAAGGGGTGAGGAGAGAGGGCTGTAAAGGAGTTAATATGCTTTGTAAAAAATTGAACTATGCAAAAGTCTCATAAAGAGGGTGTGTACTAACATTTTATACTATAACAGCCCGATACTGAGGTGAAGGAGTGGCGAGAGAGCGCTGTAAAAGGGTTAATATGCCTTGTGCGAAATTGAACTATGCAAAATTCTAATAAAGAGGGTGTGTATTAACATTTTATACTATAGCAGCCGGATACTGAGGCGTAGGGTTGGCGTGAGAGGGCTGTAAAAGGGTTAATATGCCTTGTGCGAAATTGAACTATGCAAAATTCTAATAAAGAGGGTGTGTATTAACATTTTATACTATAGCAGCCGGATACTGAGGCGTAGGGTTGGCGAGAGAGGGCTGTAAACGAGTTAATATGCTTTGTGCGAAATTGAACTATGCAGAATTCTAATAAAGAGGGTGTGTATTAACAGTTTATACTATAGCAGACGGATACTAAGGCGTAAGGGTGGCGTGAGAGGGCTGTAAAGGGGTTAATCTACTTTGTGCAAAATTGAACTATGCAAAATTCTAATAAAGAGGGTGTGTATTAACAGTTTATACTATAGCAGCCGGATACTGTGGCGAAGGGGTGAGGAGAGAGGGCTGTAAAGGAGTTAATATGCTTTGTAAAAAATTGAACTATGCAAAAGTCTCATAAAGAGGGTGTGTACTAAGATTTTATACTATAACAGCCCGATACTGAGGTGAAGGAGTGGCGAGAGAGCGCTGTAAAAGGGTTAATATGCCTTGTGCGAAATTGAACTATGCAAAATTCTAATAAAGAGGGTGTGTATTAACATTTTATACTATAGCAGCCGGATACTGAGGCGTAGGGTTGGCGTGAGAGGGCTGTAAAAGGGTTAATATGCCTTGTGCGAAATTGAACTATGCAAAATTCTAATAAAGAGGGTGTGTATTAACATTTTATACTATAGCAGCCGGATACTGAGGCGTAGGGTTGGCGAGAGAGGGCTGTAAACGAGTTAATATGCTTTGTGCGAAATTGAACTATGCAGAATTTTAATAAAGAGGGTGTGTATTAACAGTTTATACTATAGCAGACGGATACTGAGGCGTAAGGGTGGCATGAGAGGGCTGTAAAGGGGTTAATCTACTTTGTGCGAAATTGAACTATGCAAAATTCTCATAAAGAGGGTGTGTATTAACAGTTTATACTATAGCAGCCGGATACTGTGACGAAGGGGTGAGGAGAGAGGGCTGTAAAGGAGTTAATATGCTTTGTGCAAAATTGAACTATGCAAAAGTCTCATAAAGAGGGTGTGTACTAACATTTTATACTATAACAGCCCCATACTGAGGCGAAGGAGTGGCGAGAGAGCGCTGTAAAAGGGTTAATATGCCTTGTGCGAAATTGAACTATGCAAAATTCTAATAAAGAGGGTGTGTATTAACATTTTATACTATAGCAGCCGGATACTGAGGCGTAGGGTTGGCGAGAGAGGGCTGTAAACGAGTTAATATGCTTTGTGCGAAATTGAACTATGCAGAATTCTAATAAAGAGGGTGTGTATTAACAGTTTATACTATAGCAGACGGATACTGAGGCGTAAGGGTGGCATGAGAGGGCTGTAAAGGGGTTAATCTACTTTGTGCGAAATTGAACTATGCAAAATTCTAATAAAGAGGGTGTGTATTAACAGTTTATACTATAGCAGACGGATACTGAGGCGTAAGGGTGGCATGAGAGGGCTGTAAAGGGGTTAATCTACTTTGTGCGAAATTGAACTATGCAAAATTCTAATAAAGAGGGTGTGTATTAACCGTTTATACTATAGCAGCCGGATACTGGGACGAAGGGGTGAGGAGAGAGGGCTGTAAAGGAGTTAATATGCTTTGTGCAAAATTGAACTATGCAAAAGTCTCATAAAGAGGGTGTGTACTAACATTTTATACTATAACAGCCCCATACTGAGGCGAAGGAGTGGCGAGAGAGCGCTGTAAAAGGGTTAATATGCCTTGTGCGAAATTGAACTATGCAAAATTCTAATAAAGAGGGTGTGTATTAACATTTTATACTATAGCAGCCGGATACTGAGGCGTAGGGTTGGCGAGAGAGGGCTGTAAACGAGTTAATATGCTTTGTGCGAAATTGAACTATGCAGAATTCTAATAAAGAGGGTGTGTATTAACAGTTTATACTATAGCAGACGGATACTGAGGCGTAAGGGTGGCATGAGAGGGCTGTAAAGGGGTTAATCTACTTTGTGCGAAATTGAACTATGCAAAATTCTAATAAAGAGGGTGTGTATTAACAGTTTATACTATAGCAGCCGGATACTGTGGCGAAGGGGTGAAGAGAGAGGGCTGTAAAGGAGTTAATATGCTTTGTGCGAAATTGAACTATGCAAAAGTCTCATAAAGAGGGTGTGTACTAACATTTTATACTATAACAGCCCGATACTGAAGCGAAGGAGTGGCGAGAGAGCGCTGTAAAAGGGTTAATATGCCTTGTGCGAAATTGAACTATGCAAAATTCTAATAAAGAGGGTGTGTATTAACATTTTATACTATAGCAGCCGAATACTGAGGCGTAGGGTTGGCGTGAGAGGGCTGTAAAAGGGTTAATATGCCTTGTGCGAAATTAAACTATGCAAAAGTCTCATAAAGAGGGTGTGTACTAACATTTTATACTATAACAGCCCGATACTGAAGCGAAGGAGTGGCGAGAGAGCGCTGTAAAAGGGTTAATATGCCTTGTGCGAAATTGAACTATGCAAAATTCTAATAAAGAGGGTGTGTATTAACATTTTATACTATAGCAGCCGGATACTGAGGCGTAGGGTTGGCGAGAGAGGGCTGTAAACGAGTTAATATGCTTTGTGCGAAATTGAACTATGCAGAATTCTAATAAAGAGGGTGTGTATTAACAGTTTATACTATAGCAGACGGATACTAAGGCGTAAGGGTGGCGTGAGAGGGCTGTAAAGGGGTTAATCTACTTTGTGCAAAATTGAACTATGCAAAATTCTAATAAAGAGGGTGTGTATTAACAGTTTATACTATAGCAGCCGGATACTGCGACGAAGGGGTGAGGAGAGAGGGCTGTAAAGGAGTTAATATGCTTTGTAAAAAATTGAACTATGCAAAAGTCTCATAAAGAGGGTGTGTACTAACATTTTATACTATAACAGCCCGATACTGAGGTGAAGGAGTGGCGAGAGAGCGCTGTAAAAGGGTTAATATGCCTTGTGCGAAATTGAACTATGCAAAATTCTAATAAAGAGGGTGTGTATTAACATTTTATACTATAGCAGCCGGATACTGAGGCGTAGGGTTGGCGTGAGAGGGCTGTAAAAGGGTTAATATGCCTTGTGCGAAATTGAACTATGCAAAATTCTAATAAAGAGGGTGTGTATTAACATTTTATACTATAGCAGCCGGATACTGAGGCGTAGGGTTGGCGAGAGAGGGCTGTAAACGAGTTAATATGCTTTGTGCGAAATTGAACTATGCAGAATTCTAATAAAGAGGGTGTGTATTAACAGTTTATACTATAGCAGACGGATACTGAGGCGTAAGGGTGGCGTGAGAGGGCTGTAAAGGGGTTAATCTACTTTGTGCGAAATTGAACTATGCAAAATTCTAATAAAGAGGGTGTGTATTAACAGTTTATACTATAGCAGCCGGATACTGTGACGAAGGGGTGAGGAGAGAGGGCTGTAAAGGAGTTAATATGCTTTGTGCAAAATTGAACTATGCGAAAGTCTCATAAAGAGGGTGTGTACTAACATTTTATACTATAACAGCCCCATACTGAGGCGAAGGAGTGGCGAGAGAGCGCTGTAAAAGGGTTAATATGCCTTGTGCGAAATTGAACTATGCAAAATTGAACTATGCAAAATTCTAATAAAGAGGGTGTGTATTAACATTTTATACTATAGCAGCCGGATACTGAGGCGTAGGGTTGGCGAGAGAGGGCTGTAAACGAGTTAATATGCTTTGTGCGAAATTGAACTATGCAGAATTCTAATAAAGAGGGTGTGTATTAACATTTTATACTATAGCAGACGGATACTGAGGCGTAAGGGTGGCATGAGAGGGCTGTAAAGGGGTTAATCTACTTTGTGCGAAATTGAACTATGCAAAATTCTAATAAAGAGGGTGTGTATTAACAGTTTATACTATAGCAGCCGGATACTGTGGCGAAGGGGTGAAGAGAGAGGGCTGTAAAGGAGTTAATATGCTTTGTGCGAAATTGAACTATGCAAAAGTCTCATAAAGAGGGTGTGTACTAACATTTTATACTATAACAGCCCGATACTGAAGCGAAGGAGTGGCGAGAGAGCGCTGTAAAAGGGTTAATATGCCTTGTGCGAAATTGAACTATGCAAAATTCTAATAAAGAGGGTGTGTATTAACATTTTATACTATAGCAGCCGAATACTGAGGCGTAGGGTTGGCGTGAGAGGGCTGTAAAAGGGTTAATATGCCTTGTGCGAAATTGAACTATGCAAAATTCTAATAAAGAGGGTGTGTATTAACATTTTATACTATAGCAGCCGGATACTGAGGCGTAGGGTTGGCGAGAGAGGGCTGTAAACGAGTTAATATGCTTTGTGCGAAATTGAACTATGCAGAATTCTAATAAAGAGGGTGTGTATTAACAGTTTATACTATAGCAGACGGATACTAAGGCGTAAGGGTGGCGTGAGAGGGCTGTAAAGGGGTTAATCTACTTTGTGCAAAATTGAACTATGCAAAATTCTAATAAAGAGGGTGTGTATTAACAGTTTATACTATAGCAGCCGGATACTGTGACGAAGGGGTGAGGAGAGAGGGCTGTAAAGGAGTTAATATGCTTTGTAAAAAATTGAACTATGCAAAAGTCTCATAAAGAGGGTGTGTACTAACATTTTATACTATAACAGCCCGATACTGAGGTGAAGGAGTGGCGAGAGAGCGCTGTAAAAGGGTTAATATGCCTTGTGCGAAATTGAACTATGCAAAATTCTAATAAAGAGGGTGTGTATTAACATTTTATACTATAGCAGCCGGATACTGAGGCGTAGGGTTGGCGTGAGAGGGCTGTAAAAGGGTTAATATGCCTTGTGCGAAATTGAACTATGCAAAATTCTAATAAAGAGGGTGTGTATTAACATTTTATACTATAGCAGCCGGATACTGAGGCGTAGGGTTGGCGAGAGAGGGCTGTAAACGAGTTAATATGCTTTGTGCGAAATTGAACTATGCAGAATTCTAATAAAGAGGGTGTGTATTAACAGTTTATACTATAGCAGACGGATACTAAGGCGTAAGGGTGGCGTGAGAGGGCTGTAAAGGGGTTAATCTACTTTGTGCAAAATTGAACTATGCAAAATTCTAATAAAGAGGGTGTGTATTAACAGTTTATACTATAGCAGCCGGATACTGTGACGAAGGGGTGAGGAGAGAGGGCTGTAAAGGAGTTAATATGCTTTGTAAAAAATTGAACTATGCAAAAGTCTCATAAAGAGGGTGTGTACTAAGATTTTATACTATAACAGCCCGATACTGAGGTGAAGGAGTGGCGAGAGAGCGCTGTAAAAGGGTTAATATGCCTTGTGCGAAATTGAACTATGCAAAATTCTAATAAAGAGGGTGTGTATTAACATTTTATACTATAGCAGCCGGATACTGAGGCGTAGGGTTGGCGTGAGAGGGCTGTAAAAGGGTTAATATGCCTTGTGCGAAATTGAACTATGCAAAATTCTAATAAAGAGGGTGTGTATTAACATTTTATACTATAGCAGCCGGATACTGAGGCGTAGGGTTGGCGAGAGAGGGCTGTAAACGAGTTAATATGCTTTGTGCGAAATTGAACTATGCAGAATTCTAATAAAGAGGGTGTGTATTAACAGTTTATACTATAGCAGACGGATACTGAGGCGTAAGGGTGGCATGAGAGGGCTGTAAAGGGGTTAATCTACTTTGTGCGAAATTGAACTATGCAAAATTCTAATAAAGAGGGTGTGTATTAACAGTTTATACTATAGCAGCCGGATACTGTGACGAAGGGGTGAGGAGAGAGGGCTGTAAAGGAGTTAATATGCTTTGTGCAAAATTGAACTATGCAAAAGTCTCATAAAGAGGGTGTGTACTAACATTTTATACTATAACAGCCCCATACTGAGGCGAAGGAGTGGCGAGAGAGCGCTGTAAAAGGGTTAATATGCCTTGTGCGAAATTGAACTATGCAAAATTGAACTATGCAAAATTCTAATAAAGAGGGTGTGTATTAACATTTTATACTATAGCAGCCGGATACTGAGGCGTAGGGTTGGCGAGAGAGGGCTGTAAACGAGTTAATATGCTTTGTGCGAAATTGAACTATGCAGAATTCTAATAAAGAGGGTGTGTATTAACAGTTTATACTATATCAGACGGATACTGAGTCGCAGGTAGACGAGAGTGGGCTGTAAAGTGGTTAATCTGTTTTGTGCGAAATTGAACTATGCAAAATTCTAATAAAGAGGGTGTGTATTAACAGTTTATACTATAGCAGCCGGATACTGTGACGAAGGGGTGAGGAGAGAGGGCTGTAAAGGAGTTAATATGCTTTGTGCAAAATTGAACTATGCAAAAGTCTCATAAAGAGGGTGTGTACTAACATTTTATACTATAACAGCCCCATACTGAGGCGAAGGAGTGGCGAGAGAGCGCTGTAAAAGGGTTAATATGCCTTGTGCGAAATTGAACTATGCAAAATTGAACTATGCAAAATTCTAATAAAGAGGGTGTGTATTAACATTTTATACTATAGCAGCCGGATACTGAGGCGTAGGGTTGGCGAGAGAGGGCTGTAAACGAGTTAATATGCTTTGTGCGAAATTGAACTATGCAGAATTCTAATAAAGAGGGTGTGTATTAACAGTTTATACTATATCAGACGGATACTGAGTCGCAGGTAGACGAGAGTGGGCTGTAAAGTGGTTAATCTGTTTTGTGCGAAATTGAACTATGCAAAATTCTAATAAAGAGAGTGTGTATTAACAGTCTATACTAGAGCAGCCGGATACTGAGGCGTAGGGATGACGAGAAAGGGCTGTAGAGGGGTTAGTCTGCTTTGTTCGAAATTGTAGTACGCAAAATGCAAAGAAAGAGGGTATTTATTATTAGTTTATACTTCTGTTTATGGAACAATTTATAGAAATTTCAGTAAAGGAATTTGTAGTTTATAATTCGAAATATAGGGTTCGACGGGGAAAAGGATGCCTGCCGTATTATAGTGTACCAAATGGAAAACCCTATACGCCGTCATCGAACATTTTAGATTCTGGCGGCAAGATGTATGATTCATCAACACCTGCATGCATGATTAATCAACACCTGTATGTATGACTCATCGGCGTGAGTCATCGACGGCTCCACATACGACAATACACCAAATAGTCAAAACCAGTACGTTCCAGAACTTTATATGGGGAATATAAATTGACATCGCGGGTAGGAGTTCAGTTAGTATTCAACCGGCGAATTAAAATGTACTTTGTGTAATAAGTAATATTAGTGAATAAATAAATGTTTAATAATTGTTATTTAAATTCGTTAAACAGTTTATAATTATAATGTTAAATAATTAGTTAAGATTAAATTTGTTTATGTAAATAATATTTCCCTTGTGAATAGACAATTAAACAGCATTTTTGTTATTATTTTAAAAAGAACGTTACAATAGAGTGCACGCATAGTTTTCTACGACTTTCGGTAACTTATGTTTAAATAGTAGTAGCTTTCGCAGCATTATGTGTTGTGAATGTAAACAAAGAGTGAATGAGTTAGAAAGAATGATCAATCAGAAATTCGAATGAGATAGGTATCGTTAATAATTTTTCTATGCCCGATAATGTCGATTATAATGTCGGATAAAATTCGGACATACTGTAGAAAGCGGATGTCTGGTAATAATTGGTTGCGGAGATATCGTTGAATGTCGGGTCGGACTCAGATAACATTATTGGTTTCTTAAGTGACGCCACTAATACTTACCTCTCCTTGTCTTTATGTTGATAACAACTGTGTTCTATATTTAGTATACAGTATTTATGACTTCTCCACGGAAGGTTTAGGTAATTACATGTTCAAGCCTATAATACAATACACAATGCTAACCACCTTCATTAATTATTTGATGGACTGCCCCCACTGAACCCAGGTAAACCAATGCTACTATGTTGTAGAAAATAACTCAGAGAACAATAATCTAAAAAATTGGTGTCTAAAAACAACGTCAAAGTCGCTGTTGTTCGGTGTTCAGTTGAGTAATAGAATTGTTTATTTCAACAAACCCAACATTTTTATGATGTCAAGGTGTTTAAAAATCTTCTTTAAACTATTGTAAAACATTACTTATCTATTATTTTATTTGTACAGTTTTTGTCTATAACGTACATAATACAAAAATATCTAATGTTAAGGTGTACTTATCCATTATAACCTGTACTCGACTAAAATCTAGTAAATAGTAAATATATCATAGTAAAATAGTATATTAAAGAACAAGCTTTATAAGGGTTGATTTGGCGCACGAATCTCAAGTTAGAAAACGAGCCGCAGGCGAGTTTTTCTATGGGATGAGTGCGCCAATGCCCTTATAAAATGAGTATTTTATGCTATTTTTTCTAATTTGCGCCCCCTTTTTTCTTATTTTAATACAAAAAAATTATTTTGGTCGTCTAGAGAATTTTGTGTTAGTTGGTAACAGTTGGTAACACTCGGCGCCCAATTGATTTTTTGAATCATTTGTCATCATCCGTCACTTCAAATAAATTAGTTATTACTTTTGAAATGTGACAATAAATGTTTATAATTGTCCATGTAGCAAAAACAATTAGGAGTAATATTTTCCCTTGCTTATAAATTATAATAATTATAACCGTTCGTAAGTTAATACACTATTGCCTATAATTCATAAATAATAATAAAAATTTATCGGAGGTTGACAATTTTGACAGATACTTGCAGTTTGAAGTTGTCACATTCCACGCATTACCCATCCAACCCTTAAAAACTAAATAACCCTATAATTCATTAAAGTACAGTGTACTTTTATAGATAGCCATAAACGACTCCTACTGATAGACGTTAATAAACGTATTACAAACGCAAATTAGAAAAATATAGTTAAAGTAAACATACTATAACAAATAGGGGAATCCCTATACGAAGGCGGCAGAACAGTCCAGAGAGAAGCGTCATACACCCGCGAGAACAGACTAGAACATTCGACACGGGCCGCGTATATGACGCATCAGGCGGTTAGATGAGGTATAATCAGTGATGTGCCTTTACGCGTAAAGAATTAATTCTTTACGTTTGGCGTAAATAATATGTAAATAATGTCAACAATGTAAAGAATCAGTAAAGAATGTAAATAATTAGTAAAAAAGGTAAAAAACTAAAAATTATAGGTTATGTTTTTATATTAATCAATCTAGTTTCCTGTGTTATCAGTTATTATAATTCATAACTTGTGATGTAAACGAATCAAGGGTTTGTGTTGTTTATCTATAACAGGTATATAGATAAATATGAAATAAATAAAGATTATTAAAAGTTTCACAGTTTTATTAAAATATACCTGACAATATTGTTTCGACAGCTATGCTGTCATTATCAAAGGTAATATAATTATAAACAAACACGTCGCTAAGGTAGATACAAAATAGGTAACTAGATAAAATAATAATAATAATAAAAATTAATAATAAAAATCATAATTAAACATCTAATACTTCCAGTAACGGAGAATTACTGAGCTCAAGTTGTTCATTCATTAAAGGTACCCTGAGTTTGTGTTTATATATCTCAAAGGCTTCTAAAATGTCTAATTTGCGTTTGTTATTACAAAAATGTAGGAATTTAATATTATTTTGAGGAGTCATTGTGTGATTTTGTTCTAAAAGGTGTTTGGCGTAATTCGATTTTTCAGGATGTTTATTTTTGTAATGACGTACGTGTTCTTTATATCTTATGTCAAAATTTCGAAGTGTTTGTCCAATATATACCGAACTACAAAAAGAACAATTTAAACGGTAAATGCCCGATTTCATGATATCATGTGTTCTGTCTTTAGCATTAAATAAAAATGAAAAAGTGTTAGTGTTGGTTTTAAATGTTATTTTATAATTGTTGGTTTTTCTTAGTATATGTGCAATTTTTTCTGATATTTTGCCAAAATATGGTATAGATATGTAATTTGTGTCTTCTGTTTGATTGTCAATGGGATATATTCTTTTGATAGCTAACATATTCTTTTGAATATATCCCATTGACAATCAAACAGAAGACACAAATTACATATCTATACCATATTTTGGCAAAATATCAGAAAAAATTGCACATATACTAAGAAAAACCAACAATTATAAAATAACATTTAAAACCAACACTAACACTTTTTCATTTTTATTTAATGCTAAAGACAGAACACATGATATCATGAAATCGGGCATTTACCGTTTAAATTGTTCTTTTTGTAGTTCGGTATATATTGGACAAACACTTCGAAATTTTGACATAAGATATAAAGAACACGTACGTCATTACAAAAATAAACATCCTGAAAAATCGAATTACGCCAAACACCTTTTAGAACAAAATCACACAATGACTCCTCAAAATAATATTAAATTCCTACATTTTTGTAATAACAAACGCAAATTAGACATTTTAGAAGCCTTTGAGATATATAAACACAAACTCAGGGTACCTTTAATGAATGAACAACTTGAGCTCAGTAATTCTCCGTTACTGGAAGTATTAGATGTTTAATTATGATTTTTATTATTAATTTTTATTATTATTATTATTTTATCTAGTTACCTATTTTGTATCTACCTTAGCGACGTGTTTGTTTATAATTATATTACCTTTGATAATGACAGCATAGCTGTCGAAACAATATTGTCAGGTATATTTTAATAAAACTGTGAAACTTTTAATAATCTTTATTTATTTCATGATTATGGAGTTCCACAAAATAAGGCTGGAAACAATAAACAATATAGATAAATATGGTTGGTAAGAAACAAAAGACTGATCTGTATGTGGGACTTGAATTTTTTTTAATTAAAACAAACAAGAAGAAATACATACGTAGTTTTTAGTGAATATGTAAAACGAATAAAAGATTGAAAGTTCTGATTCTAATAAAAAAAATTTAAAAACTCAAATCCTATGTTTTTATATGTATTTGGCTTTCTTTACGTTATTTACATTTTTGACGTAAAGAATAAATCATGTAAAGAATTAATTGTTGACGCGTAATAAAATGCGTAAAGAATTGCTGTAAATTATACGGCACATCACTGGGTATAATACACGGGTATGTTCGATTGTTTGCTGGAACGTTTACATGGAAGTTATAAAACGCCTTCCTGGATAGAAGGAAATTCAATTAGTGTTTAACCGACGGCGTATTGAAATGTGCTCTGTGTAATTAGTAATCAAATATATTATTGAATAAATAAATGGTTAATAATTGTTATAATAATACATAAATAGCTCGTTTATAATTTACTTTAAGTTTCTAAATATCTATCATTTAAGTTCGTTAAGTAGTTTATAATTATAGTGTTTTTAATTAGTGTATGTAAATAAGATCTCTCTTGTGAATAGACGATTTAACAGCATTTTTGTTATTATTTTAAAAAGAACGTTACAGTGTTGTTAGGTGTCGGGAATTTTAAATAAATCAAAATCGCGTAATAGATAAAATGCAGTGAGAATAAACTTTTAGTGTTAAAAACAATTCCAACGAATAATTAAAATGACGATGAAATTGTTAAAAAATCTAAGAATAATAGACTTAAAACACGAGATTTGGAGACAACGTGCCTTAAAAGCGTGTTAATAAATCCGCTAAGAGAATGGCTTTTAGAACAGAAGGAAAACCCTGAAAAATATAGCTTCGAAATATCTGGACCCGCAATTGAAGCTAATTTGTTGAAGCTAATAGTTCTAGAAAAGACGAAGAACATTCTAGAAAGTTAATGAAAAAGTTCGAAAAAAATTCTAGAATGTTAAAGGAAGAATTACTGGAAAAATCTGAAGATAATTCTAGAATGCTTAAAGAAGATTTACTGGAAAACTCTATATTGCTCAAGGAAGAATTACTAGAAAAGTCCGAAGAAAGTTCCAGAAGGCTTAAAGAAGAATTGCTAGAAAATGTCAAAGCGATGGAAGATAAAGTTTTCGAAGAATTTTTTTGAGAATGCCAGCGCGTTAGGACTGTTGAAGGATAGATTGGCGGAACAAGATAGGGTAATAAAGATGGCAGAAGAGAAAATAGCCCAAATTCAATTACCACCAACAACTGAGAAAGATAGCGTAACTAAAATGTTCGAGGATAGAATGACGCAATTACGGTTTCCCCAACGTCTGAGTGGCCGCTTAATGAAGTAAAGAAACAATTTAAAGAAGAAAAGGGTCCTGCCGTAGGAATAAAAGTAAAACCACCCACGTTCGATGGAAAGATACCTTGGTTCACCTACTACAAACAATTTGAGGTAGCCGCTGGGGCCAACGGATGGACAGGCAAGGAGAAGGCCTCTTTAACTGTAGCTTTGCGTGGAAACGCATTGAACGTCCTGCAAACAATTCCAGCAGGACAGGAAAGCGATTACCAGCTGTTAGTCTCTTGGCTGGAGATGAGATACGGAGACGCGCATCTTCAACAAGTGCACTATGCGCAGGTGCAGAATCGTGTCCAGAATAATGAAGAAAGTCTTCAGGAGTTTGAAGCTGAAGTTGCTCGGCTGGTCCGATTGGCGTACCCTACGGCACCCGATTTATTTCTGGGACAACTCGCTGTGCAGACCTTCATTGATGGACTAAGAAACGGGGAAACACAACAATCATTGAGGCTGACACGACCAAGAACAACTGATGATGCGCTTGCCCACACCTTAGAATTTGAAGCCGCGAAACAAGCGTCCCGAGGTCACGGGCGAGCTCGAACTGTTGCCAAAGAAGAGGAGGTTCCAAAGATCGCCTAGAGGAGTTACTAATGAGAGTTCTTCAGAAAGAAGAGAGTCGTAAGAAGAATCTTCAAGAAGTTCGAGGGCCCCGTTGCTGAAACTGCGGCGAACAAGGGCACATAGGACGCCGTTGCCCTAAACCAAAACAATTTCAGCCGTCGAAAAACTACAGAAGATAGGCGAGAGGGGGCAAACATTGACCTTGACTGGAGATGCCGAGGAGATCACCATCCATGCCGTAACATCAAAGAATAGTGCCGGCAGTTTGCTTGTAGATGGGAAGATTTCTAGCCGAATTGTTCCACTACATATTGATAAGAGGACGACAAAATCCATTATACGCCCTGACGTTCTAACAACAAGTATGAAGCTGTTATCGACAACTATTCAACTGCGTACGCGACAGATGAAGTAATATCAACACGCGGAGTGGTGAAGATGAAGATTGGCATCGGAAGTGAAGAGCGTAATCATGAGGTGCTGGTAGCGGATATCACTGACGAGTTCATCTTGGAAATGGAACTCCTAAGAAAATTTGGTTTTACGTTGGACTTGAGGGAGGGTGTTTTGAAGGTCGGTAACGAAGAGCTTCCGTTGCACCCATGAGATGACCTTGTCGTAAGGGTTTTGCTGACAGAAGATGTGATATTGCCGGGTCAAAGCGAGATGGTTGTCGAGGCAGGTTTGGATGGAGATCTTCGGGTAGGATGTGTGCGAATGATGGAGCCTGTCAGTGATAAGAAGATCCATAGTGGCATACTGGTGAGAAAAGCGCTGATCAATATTGGAAAGACAGTACCGGTGAGGCTTATGAACGTTAATATGGATTCGGTGACATTGAAGAGGAGCACCCTTATGGGACAGTGTGTGCCAGTATTCCGAGTAGCCAAGTGCATGGCTAATGTTCCAAAACCAGTGCCCAAACACCATGGTAGAAAATTAGTGAGTATGGTTATTAGTTCGTGCGAAGACCTTAATAGAACGGAAGTGAAAGAGGTACATGGTTTGGTTCACCGATACCAAGATATCTTCGCTCTTGACGATGGTCAGAAGGGACGAACCGGTATAGTACAACATAAAATCAATACAGGAACTCTGGGCCTGTCCGTGAGCGGCCGAGGCGTCTACCTCTAGCAAGGCGAAGAGAAGCCGAGAAAATTTAGGTGTCAATTCGAGGTTCCAAAAAGCCGAGTGGCTACAGTATTGCGACATCTCCATGACGGTGCCTCAGGAGGACACTTCGGTGTGAAGAAGACTTTGGAGAAAGTTAGGCAGCGTTTTTCTTGGGTCAATTGTAAAGACGTGAAAGTGTTGTCGGAAATGCGAGCCATGTGCCACTGGTAACGAACCCTTGGTAAAACGAAGAGGCAGTACAATGTGGGTAGTCCTCTGGAAAAAATAGCTATAGATATTGCAGGACCATTTCCCGAGACCGACGATGGGAATAAATACATCTTAGTGGCAATGGACTTTTGCATAGTTTAATTTCGCACAAAGTAGATTAGCCCTTTTACAGCCCTCTCACGCCATCCCTACGCCTCAGTATCCGGCCGCTATAGTATAAAATGTTAATACACACCCTCTTTATTTGAATTTTGCATAGTTCAATTTCGCACAAAGTAGATTAACTCTTTTACAGCCCTCTCTCGTCACCTCTACGCCTCAGTATCCGGCTGTTATAGTATAAACTGTTAATACACACCCTCTTTATTTGAATTTTGCATAGTTCAATTTCACACAAAGCAGATTAGCTCCTTTACAGCCCTCTCTCGTCACCCCTTCGCCTCAGTATCCGGCTGCTATAGTATAAACTGTTAATACACACCCTCTTTATTTGAATTTTGCATAGTTCAATTTCGCACAAAGTAGATTAACTCTTTTACAGCCCTCTCTCGTCACCCCTTCGCCACAGTATCCGGCTGTTATAGTATAAACTGTTAATACACACCCTCTTTATTTGAATTTTGCATAGTTCAATTTCGCACAAAGCAGATTAATCGTTTTACAGCCCTATTTTACTAACCCGACGCATTAGTAGGCGGCTGCTCCAGTATATTATTTTGCTAACAAACACATTAAATCCAAATGCATTTGGGATTTTATTTAGCTACAGTTTGCATGAACCGTAACCTCCGAGAAAAGAGAGGCCACGAACAAGGCTTCTGTCACGTGTTCTGACGTCACGAATGCCGGCTATTGCAGTTTAGATTTGCCGTAATCATAGTCGTGTGAACAGACTCTTTTTCGGAAGTTTTTCTTTCAAAAACTCTCATAAATAAGTTAAAGTGTTAAATTAAAGGTGTAGAATTTCAGATTTACCTGATTTATGTGAAGACAATTTATAAAATCAGTGAAAAGAGACTGTTTCTCTTCCGTATCGAGTGTGGGCGTTAGCAGAAATGGCCGCTGATAAATTTTGTATCTGAAAGTTGTTTTATTACTTATAAAATAACTTTCGGTTGGTGTCGTTCATAATATGATTGTGTATTGTGCCGTTTACCTATATAAAATACAATTTCATAAATATTTTGATTAGTTAATCAAAAAAGCCAACAATTTGACGAGATACTTGGATGAGTCTTGTTTATTTCATTAAAAATGCCTGATAAATGTTACGAAGAATGAAGATATTGTGGCTCTATTTCCTGTAAAAAAAACTTCTGCCGTTGATTTAAAAGAAATGATTTTAGAAGTAATTAAGATTCTAACCAAAATTGGTTTTCGGGTAATTTCTTTAATTTGTGATAATTACAGAATGAATCGAACTTGTTATCGACTTTTAAGTAGTACAAGCATTAAGGAAGAGTTACCTTGCTTTATCCAAAATGTTTCTGATCCGCAACAACAAATTTATTTACTTTTTGATACTGTTCATTTATTAAAATCTATTCGAAATAATTGGTTAAATCAAAAAAATAAAGAACGATCACTTGTTTTTTGCCATTTCGATAATTATAATTTAATTCTATTTGCAAATTTGTCTGACCTGGGAAAAATACATTCTATCGAATGTAATAGCATCATTAAATTAAATTTTTTAACATCCATTACTACCAATTCAGATTTTGTTATAAATTTTACCAACTGTGGTGAAAATGACTCTGCAGATATTAGCAAATATTTAAAAAATTTAACAAGAGGTGCTCTAAAACAACCATCTGAATTATTCTTTGAAGTCTCTATTCAGGCGTATCAGATATTCAGTGAGCTTATTTCAGATAAATATGAAATTGAATTTCTAAAGACAGGTAAACAAAGGATTATTTTACGGGAATTGACAATGTTAAAATTGGAAAAATATGTACACGAAATCAATGAGAAATGTATTTTATGTAGCAAAACGTTGAAGTCGATATTGTTAAAAAATTGTTATATTCTTGCCAATATATTTCTCAATAACTATTCAAAAATAATCAACGACAAAATTAACACCCAAAACATGGATCTATCAAAGAGAAAACTGATTAAATTTAATGGTTAAGAAGTTATAAAACACATTAACGCATGGAGATGGGGCTATTGGCGAGGCCTCCATAAGAGCCAACGCGTCTATCATGGGTACCTCAACGGTGACGTGGAAAACCCTATTCATTGTTTATCATAATATAAGTGCTTTTTTTCAAATAATATTCAGTTTTACTCAGAAATATACAAGTGTCTTTATGTTGGGTATTTTACGTTTCGCAATTGTTAGCCGGTTTTCGTGACGTCACGATTGCTTGGTCGCGGCCTCTTGACTATCTCGGAGGTTACGCATGAACATAATAACCAACAGCGACCCTTGTAAAGGTATTTTTAACAATGGGAGTCGAATGGATATCTTTTAATTATTAATAATATATAATTATTATATCTTGTAGTAGTCGCGCTATAATAGAATAGCTCTGGGATAAGGATGGTTCACAACGAATTCAATGAGCTATCGGCTGCCAGTTTCACTGCGGTAATGAAATGATGACATTAACGTTTAATCCAATTTTGAAAAGCATTTTAGCCATTATGTATCTATTCTTTTCTTATAAATATAACTTTAATTAATGTTTAATTCGTTATTTTAGCTATCAAAAAGAAATATCCAGTACATTATACCTAACATAACCTCACTATAATTATAAATGAAAATTATTGTTGATGCAAGTTTAAAATCATCGATGCCAACTGGGAGGAAAATAAAAGTAATATCAGTTAATTTAGTTAGGCAACCTCTTTCACACCTAGCATTATTATTGAATACCTTGTTATTGCTTGAAGTTAGGTTTGTTAAATATTAGGAAGAAATTATTAAATATAAATCGAAAATAAATTCTGCGCCTCTCAAATTATTATATTATAAATTGTATTAGTAATTGATTTAATTAATTTTGCTGCTATATCCAAGATTTAATTTAATATGTTTAAATAAGTTATGAAAATATGATTTTTTAAAAATTAAAATTTATATTTAGCAAAAAATCTATTAAATAAAATGTTAACAAGCTCCCATTCATTTTAGCAATTGCCATAACAATACCTTTACATTTAACTTCTATTCAGCTCCAGAAAAATAAAATTAAGTTATCAAGTGTTGCGTTTGGTATTTCAACTCTTTTTGTTCCTAAAACTCTATTGCTGTAGTAACAATTATTTGCAATAATGTACTATACTAAGGAAACCGAGTTGTGAATAAATTACCACAGTTTCAACAAATACAACAGATTAGATTAGACATAGTGTCTCTGACAAAACGCTTGGTCTCATTTTTAGTGCAATGGAAAGAGGTAGAAAAATCTATACTTCTTGTAATTTAAGACGAATTCTAAAAAAATGAAACTTTAGAAATTTAAAATTTGATAAATTCTAGTGCTCCACTTCAGGATTCTGAACTAGAACGTTCATTTATTTACTGTTAGTATTGCTACACGTTTATTGTCTGTGTTTATTATTAATTATTTATATTTTAAGATATTATTATTATATTATATATATATATATATATATATATATATATATATATATATATATATATATATATATATATATATATATATATAAGTTAATTGGAAATAACGACCGGCACAATGTTATATTTAAGCTTTATTGGGATATCGGTCAAATAGTAAGTCAATAAATACTTCTTTGTTCTTTTCCAAGCTTTCGAAACTATTTTATTGTTTCTTCGTCAGGGTTATAGAACTGTGAGTAGATAAATTTTAAATAAATTAAAATTCATAGACATTTACATGATAGGTCTATATGACTTATATATACAAAATATATATATATATATATATATATTTTATATATATATATATATATTATATACAAAAATATATATGAGTTATATACAAAAAAGTCATATAGACCTATCATGTAAATGTCTATGAATTTTAATTTATTTAAAATTTATCTACTCACAGTTCTATAACCCTGACGAAGAAACAATAAAATAGTTTCGAAAGCTTGGAAAAGAACACAAAGAAGTATTTATTGACTTACTATTTGACCGATATCCCAATAAAGCTTAAATATATATATATATATATATATATATATATATATATATATATATATATATACAAGAAAGTGTTATAATAATGGGATATCGCGCAACAGAGAAGAAAGAAATCATAAGTTGCAGCCGTCTACACGTGTTTCACACTTATTAGTGATCATCAGGACGGCATAGCAGATGGAATAAATATAAAAGCAACTAACTCAGAAAGATGTAACAACACAAGGTTTCACTGATAGCAGCCAACCGCACATTTGCAGTATCGGCCTGAAGACACTGAGTTTTCAGTGCAACAACAAACGTCACTACGGAGGCAGCTAAAGCCACTACCGTGAGACAACCAATCCCAAAGTATAATATCAATGATTAGAAGTAATAATGCGCGTAGAGATATACAAGAAAGTGTTATAATAATGGGATATCGCGCAACAGAGAAGAAAGAAATCATAAGTTGCAGCCGTCTGTTGCGCGATATCCCATTATTATAACACTTTCTTGTATATCTCTACGCGCATTATTACTTCTAATCATATATATATATATATATATATATATATATATATATATATATATATATATATATATATATATATATATATATATATATATATATATATATATATATATATATATATATATATATATATATATATATATATATATATATATATATATGTGCTTTTGTATCGTGTTCGCCTCCGTATACTGAACAGACGACCACAACTCCGCCATTAATAATGATTGTATATTAATTATTCTAGTATCACAGACTTTTTCTTGACCTAACACTCCTAAATCCACCAAGAGGGGTAATTTTATTTAATTTTTTAGATATACATGCTTCTGTATAGTGCGCGTTCGTGTCAGCCTCCGTACATAGACCGCTCGTATTCACCTCCGTGTATATAATTTTGGCAAATCAAGCGTTCGAGTACGCCTCCATCAACGTTGTCAAGTTTACAAGGTATAAAACTATGGTACTTATCACTATTCAGCATATTCTGTTTATCAAGTCCGTGTTTATGTCTGCTATAAGTGCTGAGTTCGAGGACACCTGCTGAAAGTATGCCGTTAAACAAAACGGACCTTTAAATTTATACATATAAGATATTTCGAGATATAGTTCTGTTAGAAACGAATTTTCAGATTATAATAATGTAAATTTGTTTCGTTTATATTCTAATGGAAGAAAATCATATATGTTTATTTTATTAAATAATATAATGTCACGCCTACAATTTTTTTGTATTTTTAAATAATTAACAAAGGATGACATTCCTTACTGTACAAGGTATGTGCGATGTGGTAAGTAGCTAGAATCATTTCAGAACTACATTTCTAACAACAAAGTGGTTGAAAACAATTAAAGTTTATTCTTTAAACCCATTTCTTTGCTTTTGCTTTCTCACAATATATGTACAAGTCCACAGAATGAGAACGAGTTTTTGTAAAAAATACCTTTTTTTATTTCTCGACGTTATATGACCTAAATAACACGACAGACATCCCTGGAGGAAAAAAATCCTGTTGTTTTTGTCTTTGTCTGTACACCTGTTAAGTTTTGAAATTATTGCAAATATCAATGTCAAATTTGAACCAAAACTATTTGGTCTGAAAATACAAATCCAGCTCGTAAATAACCAAAATATAAACAGTGTAGCGTCAGGGTTTTTTAAGGCGTTTACAGCATTAAAAAGTCTGTTGCAATTTAATTTTAAAAACGACAATCAAATTTAACCGAAAAATTACATCAACCATTACCATTACATCAATCATTATCGTTGAAATACATATATTAAAAATAAAAACAAACATGGACGAAGTTCCAAAAGGTTTTAAATCTAGATAGATAAACACATTCTCGTTTCAAACACATAAAGTATACCAGGGTTCAATCTTTCAAAGAAATATTGATCATTTATTTGTTAATATTCCCTGAGTTATCTGTTTTGGGATGGTATTTTGAAATCTACGTCAAACAAAAAGTTACATATTGAAAGACTGTGTAAAGTTTTTGAAATTTTAGGAAAAAATAGGTATCGATAAAAGCATAATTCACGGGGAATCGAGAAAAAAGGCGATTCTGGAAGTTCCACTACCCAGTAATGTTACCTAACTCAAGTTGTTTTCCGCTATAATAAATCATTATCATCTATTTATTCCGAATGTACGAAATACTACATACATGAGCATTAGCTTATACCCATAAGTACTATTAAAATTTATTGGATGAAATTAAGCCTAATCTTTGAAACTTGGCAAACAGGGTGGATATTTGCTTAATCTTTAAAGATTAGACCATCTAAGTGACCCTCGCCAACTTCAATACACTTTTTACGTCTGGATATAAAATTATTCATTACCCAGTGGAGTGAACCTTGATTTATTGCAGCGACTTCTCTATTGTAAATTTTTCTGAAATTGAAATTCTGGAAACAACATTTATTATGTTATATTTGTATTGCATTAGAAAAAGATACGTACTAGAAAAGATGAGATTTTGAAAGACATATAACCTCTTTCCAAAAAAAGATTAGGTATTGGCGAATGCAGCTTCTGGGAAGCTCGATCAAACAATACAAATCCTAGGTCAAAGATTCAATATTGCAATAAAGTATGGTAGCATTTACTACAAAAAAGGTTTGTCATTAGCAACTTAAAGATTTATATTAAATTACAATCAAATACCTACTAAAAGGTTTGTAAAAATACTCTTATAAACTGGTACAACTTTTTGACAATTCCATAAATCAACCAATAGCGTGAATATTATAAAAATCTCAAACGAAAATTGGCTGTAAAGATTAGAAGACCTCAAGACAGGGATTTTTAAAAAGAAAAAGTAACTAAAAACTCCGACAAACTCAACAAATTTGCCATTTGTAAGACTAGTAGGGAGCAAAGACAAAACATCGTAAAGAAATTGAAAATTTAAACTATAAAAGATTTATAACACCATTAACCCACAGTAATAATAAAATATCTAGAATTCACAAGTGATACTTCAGGGTAGACTGTTTCAAGTTTGTTGTACTCTCATCAGCTGGAGCTAATCATCTGTGAAACCTAAGCACATCATCCTGGCTTATTTACAAACCAATGACTAACATTAGCACCAAATGGTACCCGATGCGACACCTGTAAATAAAAAGCCAACCGCACCATGCAGTAAAATTACAGTCTCTTTTGGTTGTGAAAAAGACGATAACCGAAAGTTTCTAAGGTGTTCATTCTGTTGTATGAACATCTCATCAGTTTAAAAATTTCAACTTATCTAAACTCAATAGTAAAGAAATTAGTTATCTTTCAAATTTGTGCAGATTTCTTTCTCTCCACACACAATATGAAAAAATATTCTTGTAGCCTGCTAAATGTATCGACAATAGAAATATATTTATAGTCATATCTTTAACGAATCTACGCTGAATGATGATGTCAAACGAATGCGTTTTCAAAACAGAATAGATTTTACATTGCATGCCCCCACGAATTGGCAAAATGATAGAATCAGATAAACAGTCGAGGTTTAAAAAGTAACGTCGCCTCACTACACTAGTACAGACAATGTTCCAGATTTAAATGTGGTATATGCTTTGTTTCGACTGCATCCAGATAAATCTGGGTGAACGGTCAAGCAGTCGTTTGAGATGTCGCACTTCATTCCTAGTATCCGAGACTAGCCCGAAGACAGAGGGAGGGCAGTTGTTAGAGGTGTCGGGAAGCACTAGGATTCGAGACTAGCTTAAGGGCAGACCACACGGCGTTCACCCTTAGAACTGGTCGTTGTCTACCCCATCCCAGGCTTGTCTGGGTAACGGATGACGCGATCAGAATCAAATGTGTGGTAGAGTTATGCCGAGGTGTTGCGTTTACGTTTCACCGGGGTGTTTCTCGACGATGACCCTAAAACGTTGCAGGGGGAGCTCTGTTAACAAGGGGGTCCGGTGTGGGTGGATTGAATCTTACCTGACGTCAGGGTCTTTTAAGGAGCTAAGTATCCCGCTGTCTTCTACCCTTTGGGTGAACGGGAGACCACACGACGTTCACCCCTAGAACTGGCTGTCTTCTACCCTATCTCTATCAAGGGCAATGGACGAAGCTGTCAGATAAAGTGTGTGGTAGAGAAATTCGTGAGAATTCTCGACGGTTACTCATACCGATCAGGGGGAGCCCTGGTAGATGAGACCGGTGTGGGCGGATTCGAATCTCGCCTAAGGGAGGAGGTCATTTATGGTCACCAAGGAACCCGCTGCTTGGCCGAGGGCAATCATGGTCACCAAGGAACCCGCTGCATGACCTAGGTCATGTAAGGTCACCAAAGGAACCCGCTGTTGCCCGAGGTCATTTATGGTCACCAAAGGAACCCGCTGTTTGACGGAATCTCTAGTGCGGTGACTAGAAGTGAGGTTTATCCCATGTGCTGGGAAACTGCAAGCCGCCAGGTAAATGCGCTTAGGAGCTGTCCTGGCCACCCTTTGATCCGGACTGCAGCTGGGTACGGTGATTGGGAGAAGCTCTGAAAGCCATTACACTTAAGGATAGTTGAAGCGAATATATAGCCTCTCACTATCAAGACAACTTCACCAAATTCGGGTACGCACCGGGAGTCTATAACGTGTAGACTTAAAAGAAGCTCTGTCGAGGGCTCACCAAGCCTAAAATTGGTAGATCGGGGTGGCAAAACCGCTTAAAAACCAAGTCCTGTCACATTTGAGGTTGGATTCGATCGGGCAGTGGTCCCTCTTGATAACAGCGTCAAGTTGGGGAATAGTCCTATTGCTGGACGAGGTACTTCACCCCGCATGAAAGAGGACGGGAGTGTGCTGGCGGGTGAGCAGCGTGTTAAGTCAACTGCTCGGTCACTATGCGCGACTTAGCTAGTAGAGGGTGGATAGGCAACCTCGCTCCTACCAGTTAGTCAATCTGGTAGCAATTGCACGACTGCCGGTTATGCAACTTGCGCGCTGATTGGGCGTATCCCAATCACTTCCTTCTGGAAGGAACGTGGGGGTAAGTGCACACAGGTACCCCACGTAAAACAACCTTGACATTTCATGTCTGGCATAGACGAATGGAGGAGATTCAAGCGAGGTTTATCTCGGTTAGGGAGTTCGCTCGCTAACCCATGAGAAACTGAAAATGAGAAATCGTCTAGAGACCTACACTTAAAGGATGGTGATGCGAAGATACATAGCCTCTCACGTTCAAGACAACTTCACCTTAACGGGCACACACCGGGGTGCTACTTTGATGGGCCCTATAAAGTAGCCTCGAAACGAAGCTCTATCGGGGGCATACCAGGCCTATAACTGGGAGATCGGGGTGGCAAACCCATTTAAAAACCAAGTCATGCCACACTTGAGGTTGGATTCGATCGGGCAGTGGTCCCTCTTGATAACAGCGTCAAGTTGGGGAATAGTCCTATTGCTGGACGAGGTACTTCACCCCGCATGAAAGAGGACGGGAGTGTGCTGGCGGGTGAGCAGCGTGTTAAGTCAACTGCTCGGTCACTATGCGCGACTTAGCTAGTAGAGGGTGGATAGGCAACCTCGCTCCTACCAGTTAGTCAATCTGGTAGCAATTGCACGACTGCCGGTTATGCAACTTGCGCGCTGATTGGGCGTATCCCAATCACTTCCTTCTGGAAGGAACGTGGGGGTAAGTGCACACAGGTACCCCACGTAAAACAACCTTGACATTTCATGTCTGGCCTAGACGAATGGAGGAGATTCAAGCGAGGTTTATCTCGGTTAGGGAGTTCGCTCGCTAACCCATGAGAAACTGAAAATGAGAAATCGTCTAGAGACCTACACTTAAAGGATGCTGATGCGAAGATACATAGCCTCTCACGTTCAAGACAACTTCACCTTAACGGGCACACACCGGGGTGCTACTTTGATGGGCCCTATAAAGTAGCCTCGAAACGAAGCTCTATCGGGAGCATACCAGGCCTATAACTGGGAGATCGGGGTGGCAAACCCATTTAAAAACCAAGTCATGCCACACTTGAGGTTGGATTCGATCGGGCAGTGGCCCCAACTCTGGCTCGGTTGTACTGAACTGACTTAAGTTGGGGGAATAGTCCTATTGCTGGACTAGGTACTTAGCCCCGTATGAAAGGGGACGGGAAGATGCCGGCGCATGAGCACGTATATGTTAATCGCTCCGGTACTAGCCTGGTTAGCTAATAGAGGGTGGATAGGCAACCTCGCTCTGACCAGCGAGTAACTGGGAGCAATTGCTGTGCGATTGCGCGCTGATTGAGCGTATCTCAATTGCTTCCTCCTTTGGAAGGAACGTGGGGGTATGTTGATATGGGAACCCCACGTAAAACACATGCAAATCGTGAATCCAGATAAATCTTATTTTAGTTTTTGGATGGCAATTCATCGCATCGTCTTTACAAACTCAAATTATCTCAAAATTATTTTACTAGAACATTATCATAATTTTATTTCAGCCCAACATTGTATTAGAATTGCTATTAATTAAATGTGTATTGTAATTATGTAGACTTTTAAAATTATGCTTCAGCGTTAAATTTTAAATTGCATTGACGGTATAGGAAGCTCTAGATCTACAAAAAAGAGGTAATTTACTAATGTCTCAAAAGTTTTGGCACAATGTTTAGGACTTTGTAATTTATTTTTAACAGGTTGTTATCGGAAACGAAACAAGCTTGTTGTTACGTCATTTCAGTTTTGGGGTTTAAATTTGTCATTAAATTTTATAACTGTGATTTTATAAGATAGAAGTTTTATCTATAATCTTGTTGGACGGATGCCCAAACCTCAAACTATACTACTCTCTGCGAATTAATATATTACGAAGAACCTGTGGTAAACAGAATGATGAATAGAGCCAAAGGCAGGATCGTCATCTCAAGTCGTAAATGATTTCACCAATTCAATGTTTCAAGGTCAACAATTTGACCAGATGTCCAGACATGGTCAAAAATACAGAAAAAGGAAAAATGTCCAAATAAGTACATCCAAATCCAGCTGCAACGGATACCTGTATGTTATTGTTCACTGAGCAGAAACTACTTTTCCGAAAATAGAGTCATTATTAAAAATGATGAGACATTTTTTACTCTTGGTAATTCCTGAATAAAAGGAAATTAAGGTTTCTTTGATAACATCTGATAACATCAATGAACTACCAGATAATGTAAACTATAAGGCAAAAGCTATTCCGGATAAAATGTTGGTGTGGTGTGCGATATCCGAAGCAGGGATTTCTGGGCCGATGTCGGACAAGAAAGAAGAGAAACGGTAGCTACCACATACCTAGCGATTAGCTTATAGCCATAAGTTTTCTTAAAATTTATTGGATGGAATTAAGCCTATTCTTTGAAACTTAGCATTCAGGGTGGATATTTGCCTAATCTCTAAAGATTAGATCATTTAAGTGACCCTCACCAACATTCGTTACCCAGTGGAGTGAACCTTCATTTATTACAGCGACTTCTCTATAAATGCATGCTGTTAGTTCCTCAATGGTTCTAAGACGACTCTTTCACTTTCAAATAGATTAGATTCTAATTAGATCGATCGACCACACGTGCCACGGTAAATATTCAAAAGGTGAATTGATTTGGCCATTAAAATATTGCCTGAGGATCTTCATTGAATTTACAGCTGTATGAGTTGTCACATTCTGCTGGAACAACAGGCCATTATTTAGTAGTCCCCGGCATCTTAATCCGGGAACAGCATGGGTTTTTAACATATGTGAGTAGAGTTGGAAGGTTACTGTAACGGAATGTCATTTTCGTGTTTGAAAAAGTATTGACCTATAATTCCAAACGATCCTACTGTACCAAACAATGACTTTCGGGCTATGTAGGTTTTTTGTTAACGCTTGCCAATATTTTCACCTGTCCAATGACTCAAATTTTGTTTGTTGATTACACCATTCTACATAAATTCTGTGACGCCCAAGTCGGATATTTCTATGACAATGACACGATTATTCAAGACAAAAAGGTGCTTTAGAAAATAATTAAATTCAACAGAATCTCTGACAGGTACCTACTGGATGACTGCATGTGAATATAAATCTCAAAGGTATACAAGATATCCATCCATACATAAGGTTGTGGGGAAAAATCTGCAAAATTTGGCTGCAACTCTAATTTGCTTGCATTCATCTAGAATGCTATTATACTTTCTGGGTTTTTTATTTAAAGTGTAGTTTACTTAGCTAGTAGAATTAATTTCTAATGCATAAATAATCAAGAATTTAAACAAGAATTAACTCGAACATAAAATTGACAAATTTTATACTTGGCATGGAATTTTGAAAAACTTTTCTGCTGTAAACATGCAGCTTCTGGAAAGCTTGCTCAAACAATACAAATCCACGGTCAAAGATTCAGTATCGCAATAAAGCATGGTAGGATTTACAACAAGAAAGGTTTGTCATTAGCAACTCCAAAATATATACCAAATTACAATCAAATACCTACTAAAAGGTTTGTAAAAATACTCTTATAAACCGGTACAACTTTTTGACAATTCCAGAAATCAACCAATAGCATGAATACTGTAAACGAGAAATTGGCAGTAAAGATTAGGAGACCACAAGACAGGGATTGTTAAAAAGAAAAAGTAACTAAAAACTCCGGCAAACTCCAAATTTGCCATTTGTAAATCTAGTGAATCAGCAAAGACAAAACATCGTATAGGAATTGACAATTTAAAATATAAAAGATTTACTAAGACTATTTAAGTCTATTAACCCAGAAACATAATGAAATGTGTGGAATTCACAAGTGATACTCTAGGACAGACTGTTTTGAGTTTGTTGCACTCTCATCAGCTGGAGCTAATCACTTGTGAAACCCACACACAGCATCCTGGCTTATATACAAGCTAATGACTAATATTAGTACCAAATGCTAACCGATGCGACACCTATAAAATTACGGTCTCTATAGGTTGTCAAAGAGAAGATAACCGAAAGTTTCTAAGGTGCTGATTCTGTTGTATGAACATCTCGTCATCTGTTTAAAAATGCAGCTTATCTAAACTCAATAGTAAAGGAATTATTCATATTTCAAATTTGTGCAGATTCTTTCTCCCCACACACTTAGAAAAAATATTCTTGTACCCTACTAGATGCAACGACGATAGAAATATATTTCTAGTCGTATCTGTAGCGAATGTACATGTTTGGTAAGGTTTGTCATTAGCAACTCCAAAATATATACCAAATTACAATCAAATACCTACTACAAGGTTTGTTACTCTTATAAACCGGTACAACTTTTTGACAATTCCATAAATCAACCAATAGCATGAATATTGTAAACAAGAAATTCGCTGTACAGATAAGGAGACTACAAGACAGGGATTGTTAAAAAGAAAAAGTAGGGGAGAGTCTGGAACATTGGCCATGCAGGAACAGTGGCCACCTTCCCGCCATTTTCTTATTTATTAGGTGCTGCTCAAGATTAGGTGCTGTCATCTAGCACAGAATGTACCAATAGGACACTAAGTATATTAACAAAGTAATTCCATTTAAATCTCAAGATTTTTATTTTAAAACAAACTCAACCTGAAATTTTGTACTTGAAGTAAACTACAACAGGCAAGTGAAATAATAATTGTTAGTGACTAAATAAATAAACGTCGAAAGGAACTAGCGTTGGCCGCTTATACCTACTTCATGTAAATATTTATTGGTATAATAATATTTTGATTGTGTTGGATAGTTTTTGTTTTTCCCTACTTTTTAAAAAACATGAAGTTGATGTTAAAAACATTTTATTATTAAATGATTAAAAACATGTAGTTGATTAGTGGCCATGTTAAATGTAGGTACAGTGGCCACTTCTTTGTTATGTAGGTCCCTGTACTATTATTTAGTACAATATTTTATTTATTTCAGATATTATTTCCTAGATGTTCCTGATGATTTGTACATTATTTATATCAACCTGTAAATATAGGCGGCACTACTAGAACAGCAAATCTGTTTTTTTTTCATTAATTTATCTATGTATAATGTTTGTTAACTTTTGCCTGGTTTTTTAAATTTAAGTTGCCTTTTTTTAATGCAAACTATTTTTTACAAAATAAATCATTATTCTGTAAATGGCTGTGTACTTGTCTTTACTATTTCCATCTTCCACACAGTAGTGGCCACAGTACCATACTCTAATGGCCACTGTACCATCACTGTAGGTACAGTGGCCACTTTTATCTTAAATTCTTCCAACTCCAAAATCTTTGTTATAATTTTATTTTTTTCAGTTTTAGAATGCAATGGTGTAGAAGTAAAAATAGTATTTGTTATCTAATGGTAACAGATTCTATAAAAAAGGGTTAATTTTGATTGTTGTTGATGTTATTAAAAAAGGTGGCCAATGTTCCAGACTCTCCCGGCTCCTGACTCTAACTAAAAACTCCGAAAAACTCCAAAATTGCCATTTATAAATCTAGTGAATCAGCAAAGACAAAACATCGTATAGGAATTGACAATTTAAAATATAAAAGATTTACTAAGACTATTTAAGACGATTAACCCAGAGTAAAAATGAAATGTGTGGAATTCACAAGTGATACTCTAGGACAGACTGTTTTGAGTTTGTGCATTCTCATCAGCTGGAGCTAATCACCTGTGAACCCCACACACAGATTCCTGGCTTATATACAAGCTAATGACTAACATTAGTACCAAATGCTAACCGATGCGACACCTATAAAATTACGGTCTTTATAGGTTGCCAAAGAGAAGATAACCGAAAGTTTCTAAGGTGCTGATTCTGTTGTAAGAACATCTAGTTATCTGTTTAAAAATCGCAGCTTATCTAAACTCAATAGTAAAAGAATTATTCATATTTCAAATTTGTGCAGATTTATTTCTCCCCAGACACTTATAAAAAATATTCTTGTACCCTACTAGATGCAACGACGATAGAAATACATTTATAGTCATATCTGTAGCGAATGTACATGTTTTATAGATTTTATAGTGCATGCTCCCACAAGTTGCACAATAGCATAATCGGACAAACAGTCGAGGTTTAAAAAGTAACATCTCCCTACTACGCTTGTACAAACACCGAGTCAGGTTTTCTTTAAAAATTGTGGTATATGCTTTGTTTCCTGAAATGAACTGGTTTCTTGTAAATCTACAAGACAAGATTCAACAATGAAACTTTCATTAGACATTTACAACTTTTTCCGGAATGTGAACGACTGCACCTAGATAAATATTATTATAGTTTTTGGATAGCAATACATCGCATCGTTCTCGACAAGCTTAAAGGTTCTCATAATTAATTTACTAAAACGTTGTCCTAATTTTATTTCAGCCAAACATTGGCCTTCAAATTCGGGGGACCTTAATTCTTTTGATTACTAAGTTGGGACGCTTTACAGAGAAAAGTGAGCAGTATCCTGAAACCGTTTAAAAATAGGGAAGAATTAAAAGGGAGAGATTTAGATTTTCAAGAAACTATTCCGTGAGCTATTGTGCAGTGAAAAGCACGATTGAAAATGATCATAACTGAAAATAGGGAAAATAGTGTCATTTTATTGGTGAAACTAGTATATATAAACTCTAATACAATATATCGTATTAGAAGTGCTATTAATTAAATATGTATTGTAATTATGTAGACTTTTAAAATTATACTTTAACGAACGCGCAGCTATTTTGAGGTTGGTAACAATCGTCATTGAACTCCAAAGTATGAAGCGTTTTATCTAGGCCATCCGGTATATTTTTAAAAATTTTAAATTCTATTGATGGTATAGGAAGATATAGATCTACCAAAAAAGAAGTACTTAAAGAATGTCTCAAGTTTTGACACAATCTTTAGGTCTTTGGAATTTATTATTAGTAAGTTATTATTGGAAACGAAACAAGCTTGTTGTTACGTCATTCTAATATCTTCTCAATTTTGGGATATAAATTTGTCATTATGTTTTTTTCAGATAGAAATTTTCAAGAGTTTCTTCAATCTTGTTGATCGGTTCCAAAACCTCAAATTGTGCTATTCTTTGCGAATTAATTTATTAAGTGTTAAAGTAGTAGTTTCAACAACTCTTGTATTATTCAAACAATTATTTAAAAAAGTTAATAAAACTATACGTTGTTTTCTTGTAAATTGGAAAATCGCCAAAAAGTTTTATTTTGTTTTTTGATAATTTTAATATTTGTCAAAAATACCTACACCATTCAATATTATTAGAAAATATGCTCTGCAATTGTTGCCTTCCTACTCCTTTAAAGCATTTTTAATGATTTCAAAATAATCAGTAACGGGGGTGTATCAAAAAATGTTAAAAAAGGAATTTTTCATGTCGCGATATTTCTTCAAGCCCGGTTTGTGAACGTAAAATGTCATTAGGAATATTTTTTCTTAATAAGATTTTTCTATATTTTAACAAATAAGGTAATCTCGATTTAAACACCTATTGTCACTTGTAAACTTTGACATGGCGTATTTCAAGTATTTTTGGAAGCAGAAGTGATTGAACAACAAAGTTTTTTCCTTTAAACAAAGAATATTAAAATGTTTTCCCATATGGATCGAACTTTATGGCACACACTGTATAGTTGACCACCTGCAAAATCTGCCGTTTCTCTTCATAATCATCAATTTTCTTAATTTGTAAGAGAATCCTTTAAAATAAGATATTTTGTTAATTTTGTTTGCTGTAAAAATTTGTGTATCCTATTATTGTTCATAAAAATATCATATTTGATAAAAACATTTGCTTCGTATTGTATATTTCTTTATACAGAGATTTGCCGAAAAACATTGATTTTAATGTTTGAGTATCTTAAAAACGAATGTTTTCCTGAATCGTTGTGTAGAAACGTTACTGTTCATAACTCTCAATAAATCAATAATTTTATAAAATCACTAAGCATTAGCTGTTGTTAAATTGGGTCCACTTCACGAATTTTGTCCCAAATCTAAGATTTATGCATTAAAAATAAATTCTTATTACTGTAATAAGTCCTAATTTCGTAATAATTTGCAAGAATTTTAAATAAGAGTACAGTTTTAATATAATATAATCATTCTTTCCATTTAAAAAGATGTAATTATATTTACTAAGAAATACAGACAGAAACGTGATACCTTAGATAAGGAAATGACGCGTTTTTAAACGGGCTTCAGCAAAACAAATCGCGAATATAAACTAAAAATATGCTAGGCAGTGTTGCCGCGAATTCGGAGGCAAAAACATCCTTTGGATGCTGTTATACAAGCGGAGGTAAACACAACCGCGTGGCGTATACATGTATATCTCGCAGCGACTCTGCGGCAATCGCTGGAACTAAAATGTATATAAGTATACGTAAATAGGTCCCGTTTGACTCCGGCTGAAAATAGGTGGAAAATGATCCTGGAGGTGTCCTGATGCCGAATAACATGGTTAGCGCGTTCGACTCCGATACCGACGAGTTGCCTCCGGATTTTGAGTCCGACTCGTACGCTGTACATAGCGTTCGGAGGTGTATAAGTACTAAAAGCATATATATATATATATATATATATATATATATATATATATATATATATATATATATATATATATATATATATATATATATATATATATATATATATATATATATATATATATATATATATATATATATATATATATATATATATATATATATTTCAGTTATGTAAAATATACATACATACATAATCTTTAACCCCTTATACCTTTCGTTTTTGTTAAATAAACTAATTTGAGCTAATATTTGGGTCTGGTCAGAATGTGACTCACTAACAAGTTGCACAAAGATTTTATACCTTTGGAATATTACAGACAATTTTGAATCTAAGCTGTATGCCATTTTATAGATTGTGGAAATGACTATTATTTAGAATATATGTTAGTTTTAGATATTTTAATTCCAAGCAAAATATTTAAAGCTTTTGCCGTGACACACGGTATACAAAATTTTGAAAATTGCTTTTTGCAATTTGACTTTTGTGTCCCTTTTCCTGTGGATATAATTACCACAGTATTTCATCAGTGTAGAATGCACTAAATAATTTATGTTTGTCTTTCTCATTACTAATATTATGATCATGTTACAATATTTCCATGACATCTTGTTGTTTACAGAATCTGTCTTTTGAATAACTCTGTCTTAAACTGTATGCATTTCTAGTCTTTCTTATTTATTACAACATTGGTTATGGCTCCAGGGCGTTATTAATAGTATTATATAAATGGTACGGTAGTCTGAAGAGTGTATCATTGGAAGAAATGGCTGAATTGGATAGAACTCGATTTCATTTATTTGATGGAAGTAATTTCGATGACTGGCAGTTTAGAATGAAACTTTTATTAGAAGAGAAAGACTTATTATTTTCTGATCCTGTTAAGATAGGAAGCACTGATGGCGCTGAAGTTAAACATGAGAAAGAAGTAAAGTTAAAAGAATTTAAAAAGCAGGACATTAAATGTAGAAATATATTAGTTCAATGTATGCAAGACTCACAGACTTACATAATTAAAGAGTGTACAACTGCTAAAGAAATGTGGGAAAAATTAACAAATATTTTTCAAGAAAGAGGCATAACTAGACAAATACATTTACGAAAACAGTTATTATCTATCAGTTACGATGATAGAGGCGACATGCAGAAATACTTATTGAACTTTGAAAAGCTGGTAAGAGATTTAAAGAATTCGGGATCAAAACTGGAAGAAAGTGACATAATCTGCAGTCTGCTATTGACATTACCAAAAAGTTATGAACCATTACGAGTTGCTTTGGAGACAGTTCAAAATCTTACTCTAGATATGGTCAAACGCAGATTATTGGATGAAGATTTGAAGAGAAAAATAAAAGGCGCTGACCATACAACAGTTCCTGACAGCACTGCTTTTTCAGGTAAACGTAATTACATGAAATGTTACAGCTGTGGTGGACCACATAAGCAAAAATTCTGCAATAAGGAAAATGGTTCTACTCGACAACATTATCAGTATATCAGTCAAAACCAGCATGATTATAATAGAAATGGTGACAGGACAAATAATAATTACTATTCATTAGCGAATAGATATAGTAATTCACAAAATGTATGGAGACAAAGACAAGGAAATACACGAACTGAATTTAGTAGAAATGAAGAACCTGAAGACCAAATTGAAGATAATAATTGTGATGAACAAGAATGTGTAAGTTTTTTGTGTTATAATAAGTGTTATGTTGAAAATTCTATGGATGAATTAGGTTTTGTTATTGATTCAGAAGTGAGTGAACATCTTGTTAATACAAAAAGACATTTTGTATCATTTACAAATTTTAAAGAACCGATAAAATTGCGGTGGCTAAAAACAAAGAACATATTTAAGCAAGAGGTATTGGTAATATAAAGTAAATATTGGTATTGGTAATATTGCAAATTTAAAGATAAATGTGTTAAAGTTGAAATTAAAAATGTCATGTATGTCCCTGAGTTAACCTACAATTTGTTGTCAGTTATAAAAATAGTTAACTCTGGTATTAGAGTATTGTTTGACAACTGCAAGGTTAAATTTTATAAATACACTAACGTTTTATTTGAAGGTAATAGAAATGGTAAACTATATGAAGTAATTTTTAAAGCTTTAAATGTGCGTAGTTACCATACGAATTTTAACAATGACTTGTTGATATGGCACAGCCGTTTAGGTCATTTGAGTTTTTCATTAATACAAAAACTCATTAAGAATAACATGGTAATGGGACTAGAACATAAAGTATGTCAATATTCCTCAATTAGCTTATGTGAATTTTGTATGGATGAAAAAATTACACGAAAGCCCTTTCATGAAAATAAATGTGAAACTACCAATGTATTGGAACTCATACACAGTGATGTATGTGGACCCATTAGACAAACATCTATTAATGAAGAAAAATATTTTGTAACATTAAATCAAATACTGAAATTTTAAAATACTTTAAGAAATATGAAGCATTGGTGACAGCAAAATTCAATAGACCAATTTCTAGATTACGTTGTGATAATGAAAAAGAATTCGTTTCAAGTGAATTGAAAGAGTTTTGTGAAGAAAGAAATATTCAAATAGAGTACGCTGCAAAATATACACTTGAACACAATGGAAATGCTGAAAAATTAAACCTCACCTTGGTTGAGAAAGGTAAAACAATTTAGTGAATCAAAATTGCCAAACAATTTCTGGGCTGAGTCTATTAAAACAGCAGCTTACATTCTTAATAGAAGTCCAACCAGAGCATTAACAGGGAATATCACACCAGCAGAAATTTGGTACGGTACTAAACCAAATATTAAACATCTGAGAATTTTTGGATGTTTAGCATATTTTTATATGCCTAAAGTTGATTCAGAAAAAGTAAAATGTATAATGTTGGGGTATTCCACAAATGGATATAGATTATGGAACATAGAGAAAGGAACTGCAATAACTGCAAAAGATGTAATTTTTGATGAAAGCAGATTTCCTGCAATAGAAGATCGCATATTTACAGTGATGGAAGAAATAACAGCTGAAGCTGAGGATGAGAGCATGGAATCAAAAGAACTAAGATGGGATGAAAAGCAAATTGAAAACCATGAAGATAGTCCAATTGGAAGTAATGAAGGCGAAAAAGACAGAGAATCTGAAGTTAATGTAGTCAATGATGAGAGTCAAGGAGCTGAAGGATGTAATAATGATGCAGACAAAGACGTGAATACAAGGTATAAAGATGAAGAATGCGAAAATAACTCAACTACAAATGATAAACAGGGAGATGCAGATAAGAATTTAGAAAGCAAGAAAAATTCTACATTCAAGAAAAAGAAAAGTAAAGTTGCTCGTGAAAAGAAACAAGGCAAAGAAGACAAAAATGACAGTGTAATAGAAGATAATGATAAAAATAAATATGAAGATGATGCTTCTAAGAAACGAAGCAAAGAAGACAAAAATGAGAGAGTACTAGAAGATAATGATAAAAGTAAATACGAAGATCATGCCTTTAAGAAGAAGCGAAGCAAAGAAGACAAAAACGAGAGCGTAATAGATGATAATGATAACAGTAAAAACGAAGATGATGCTTGTAAGAAGAAACGAAACAATGAAGACAAAAATGAGAGAGTACTAGAAGATAATGATAAAAGTAAATACAAAGATGATGCTTCTAAGAAGAAACGAAGCAAAGAAGACAAAAATGAGAGTGTACTAGATGATAATGGTAAAAGTAAAAATGAAAGTGATGCTTGTAAAAAGAAAAGAAACAAAGAAATCGAAGATGAGAGTGTAATAGAAGAGAATGATGAAAGCAGAAATGGAAATGATGGACGTAATGATGAAGGTAAAGGTGGACAAGAAGATGTAGGCAATAAGAGAAATGAAGATGACGAAATATTAATTGGATTTGCTGATTCAAATTGGTCAACAGATATTGATCGAAAATCTACATCTGACTACTTATTTAAAGTATTCGTATCAATAGTAACCTGCACCAGTAGAAAGCAAACCACTGTAGCACTCTCAATGACCGAAGCGGAATACATTTCAGCTTGTAGTGCATGCACTGAAGCCATCTGGTTAAAGAATTTGCTAAAGATTTTTGGAATTGAAATAAAGCAACCAATAACTATCTATGAAGACAATTTAGGATGCATATCAATCTCAAAAAACCCTGATAGTAATAAAAAGATTAAACATATCGATATAAAGTATCACTTTCTTAAAGAGAAGATTGCACTAAATAAATCTGATGCATATTGCAACACATCCGCAAGAAGCCGATATTTTAACGAAACCTCTCCCAAAAGTCTCTTTCGAACAATTGGGGGATAAGCTAGTTTTATCTTAATTTTAGAAATTATTTAGCGAGGAGGGGTGTAGAATGCACTAAATAATTTAGGTTTGTGTTTCTCATTACTAATATTATGATCACGTTACAATATGCTATCTTAAAGATCATGTTTCCATGACATCTTGTTGTTGTTTACAGAATCTGCCTTTTGAATAAATCTGTCTTAAACTGTATGTATCAAATAACGCCCTGGAGCCATAACCAATGTTGTAATAAATAAGAAAGACTAGAAATGCATACAGTTTAAGACAGAGTTATTCAAAAGACAGATTCTGTAAACAACAAGATGTCATGGAAATATTGTAACATGATCATAATATTAGTAATGAGAAACACAAACATAAATTATTTAGTGCATTCTACACTGATGAAATACTGTGGTAATTATATCCACAGGAAAAGCGACACAAAAGTCAAATTGCAAAAAGCAATTTTCAAAATTTTGTATACCGTGTGTCACGGCAAAAGCTTTAAATATTTTGCTTGGAATTAAAATATCTAAATAAAAAATACACTAGAATAAATCAACTTAAATAATATACAAATTACAAACAGGAAATTGGTAATAAAGATATTTTTCTTGTGCATTCTTGTATTGAAAAACTCAGGTAGACTGACTACCCTATGTAAACGAATCATTTACACCTTTTGAATGAATTTTACAGAATTCAAGCATACAAAATTGCTTGCAGGCTGAACTAGAAACTTTTATTTTACTTTAAAGATGAACAATTTTAGTTTAAAAATTTGATTGTTTTATCTTGATATCAAATCCAGTTTGTCTTTGAAAGAAAGCTTTCTTGTACACATGCATGATATAAAATTTTTATGGTATACTGACTGGTAAACATCTGTTTATTGAGCTCTGTTTCTATGGATAAAGATTCTTTTTACGGGCTAGCCCGTTATGAAGCCCGTAAAATTATTACGGGCTCTTTATCATCAATACCATAGAAGCAGCCATATTTATTTAAAACATTCATATATATATATATATATATATATATATATATATATATATATATATATATATATATATATATATATATATATATATATATATATATATATATATATATATATATATATATATATATATATATATATATATATATATATATATATATATATATATATATATATATATATATATATATATATATATATATATATATATATATATATATATATATATAATATCAATGATTCCATCTGATATACCGTCCTGATGATCACTAAGTGTGAAACACGTGTAGACGGCTGCAACTTATGATTTCTTTCTTCTCTGTTGCGCGATATCCCATTATTATATATATATATATATATATGTATATTATATATATATATATATATATATATATATATATATATATATATATATATATATATATATATAATGGGTGTTCATTTAAATTCGTAATCTAGCAACCTTTGGAATTTTAATGAAAGAAGGCAGAGCGACAGATATAATATGTCGCAGATTGAGGCAGGCAATAATCCAAAGGTTGCTAGATTACGAATTTAAATGAACACCCGTTATATATATTACGTATTGTGCTGTACTGCTTCAGTAAATGAAAGAATTTTTTGACTCTGTTATTAAGAAAGAGATGTTACATTTCTTAGATATGCAAACCATGTCGAACAGTATTATGCTGCATCCTGCATCATTGTGGGAGGAAGACATGTTGAAATTTAATTAAACTTATATAATTTTCAACTTATTCTTGTTGATAAAAATCTTGTTAAATCAACCATATTTTCAATGTATTTACTTAAAAAACGTTGTAACATTATAGGGAATAAATATAAGTTGAAATCAGTTTTCATTTAGATGAAATTGGTTTTCAAAAGTACGAATTCTGTTTTCATTATTGCAAAATCAGAATTCATGAATGATAAATTAGTTTTCGTTACTATGAATTCTGTTTTCATTTGTGTGAAATCAGTTTTCGTTAATGTGAAATCATATTTCATATGTGTGAAATCATACTGTAAAAGGTATAGATGAAAGCACGATTTATTTATGTTAAGTTGAAGATACTGTAAAAATTGTAATTGGTTTTTAAATTGTGATACTTTGACCATTCCTGTGCATTATTCTAAAAAGATTTTAAAAATGATTTAATCAAAAAATGAAATTATTAGTTTTTAACAGTAAAAATATAACTCATTCGTAAAACTTTTAGCAATGGAATATGACGGAAAATGTAATCTCAAACATATTTTTACTTAACCTTTAAAAATATAAAAAACATGCGTCAAATTTTTCTAGACTTCTTAGATCATAACTTTGATTTTCATGTCTTCGTCGATAAATTTGTCGTTTGTTTTTTTCTTTTTAGCAGTGTCATTGTATGTATAAATGGAGGTTGTGACAATTAATTAATAAAAAGAAAATTGTAATTTCAATAAATTATACAATGATAGACAACAATAACGACATTATTGAAAGCGATAAGTTCAGCTATACACCACCTGAACTTCGAGAACAAGCTACTGTCTTTTTATATATTTTTTATTATTATTTATTAGTGTTTACAAGTAAAGCCGGCTAGTAAACATTTACTATACGGCCATGTTGTATGTAATGTAATGATTATTAGGTTAATTTAGTTAATAAATTACTAAAAACGTCTGGCGTTATTTTCATTTTCATTCATTCCCTCTAACATATGCCTATTTAATTTACTAAGAAGTTACGTTACTGTTTAACTTTTGGAATTCTGTTTTAAACTTTCAAACAGGTAGGCGAAAAATCTTTGTATGTCACTCGGACCGAAAAGCATTTGTAGCCCTAAGTTGTCCGCTGCCCTCGCTACGCTACGCTTCGCTCGGGCATCAAACAACTGCGAGCTACAAATGCTAATTTTCTGCCCTTGAGACACAATAGTATTTTATGCAGCGGACAACTTAGGGCTACAAATGCTTTTCGGTCCAAGTGACATACAAAAGTTTTTCGCCTACCTGTTTGAAAGTTTAAAAAAGAATTCCAAAAGTTAAACAGTAACGTAACTTATTAGTAAATTAAATAGGCAAAAATAACGCCAGATGTTTTTAGTAATTTATTAACTAAATTAACCTAATAATCATTACATTACATACAAGATGGACGTATAGTAAATGTTTTTATTATTATTGGTAAATAAAAGGAACAGGATATGATTTTTAATTAGTATGAGTTAGATCAATTTATAGTAGACGCAATTACTACATTTTTTATGCATACGGGCGCTTACGGCGAACAGCTTGCGTCTCGCACGGTCCCACTGTTAGACTTTTTAGTCTTTAGTACTGGGTAGGCCGCTAGACACCATTGTTGTTGTCCCGGGCCGCTCAGCTCAGCCGGCTTTACTTGTAAACACTAATAAATAATAAAAAATATATAAAAAGACAGTAGCTTGTTCTCGAACTTCAGGTGATGTACAGCTGAATTCATCGCTTTCAATAATGTCGTTATTGTTGTCTATCATTGTATAATTTATTGAAATTCTTTTTATTAATTAATTGTCACAACCTCCATTTATATATACAATGGCACCGTGAAAAGAAGAAAACAAACGACAAATTTATCGACGAAGACATGAAAATCAAAATTATGATCTAAGGAGCCTAGAAAAATTTGAGGTATGTTTTTTATATTTTTAAAGGTTAAGTAAAAATATGTTTCAGATTACATTTTCCGTCATATTCCGTTGCTAAAAGTTTTACGAATAAGTTATATTTTTAATGTTAAAAACTAATGATTTCATTTTTTGATTAAAATCTTTTTAGGATAATGCACAGGAGTGGTCAAAGTATGACAATTTAAAAAACAATTTCAATTTTTACAATCTCGAGATAGATAAATCGTGCTTTCATCTAGTAGTAGTATAGAGGTTACGTATTTGACATAAGAGGGCAATAAAAAGTTTGACATAGAGGCCCGCAAAGAAGCCTTAACTGCCCTCAAAACAGAACATTTAGTAAGCACTTTCTGATCAGGTAGGCGAAAAAATACTATTAAATGCCCCACTATTATTATTACTTCATTTAGAACTAATTTCTTTAGTTTCCCGGTTTGTAATTTCATAATTTCATTTTCTACTGTAATTAAATAGATATTTACTAAAGTGAATGTTAATTCACAAAAAGCCTTTTTAAAACTTTAAAAATAAAGACGCATGCCACGCATGTTTTGTTTTTATTTTATCTTGAAAAACCTGCATCTATACTATACTGGGGCCGCCGAATAGATATAGTACAAAAAAAAATCAAGGCAGCACAGATTGTTCCGATTGGTTTTATGTGAAAGTGACATTTACAATAAAACATGAAATTTATATGAATTGTTAATTCATTATAAATAATGTCACTTCGAGAGATGCTAGTATAAATAATAACCATACATTTTAAAAAATTGCAGTTTTATTAATTTAATAAAAATGTTATTAAAAGTTCGTGAGTAAGACAGTTTGACAGTAAACGAATTGATATCTTTTTGGTACAAGTAAACATGCCTTTCAATTTAAGCGGTATATTTGAATGCTACCAATAGAAAGGTTTTGTTAAAAAGAGGGGGTAGTTGTAGGCGGTTTTAATTACTATATCTGTTCAGCGTCCCGAGTATAGATATATGTAATATAAAGATAATGCATCGGATTGCAAATCCATCTACAAAAAGACTTAGATAACCTTCATATGTGCTCCTTAGAAAACAGATTATTTTTTAATATAGATAAGTGTTGTGCTATGCCGTTCAGCAGAAAGCAAAATATTCTTTTGCATCCTTATATCAATGACTCTACATTAACACGAGTAAAAGAATTTGTTGATTTGGATGTTCACTTTAACTGTAAATTTAACTTTAATACGCATATTGAAAATACTGTTAATGGTGCGCTAAGGCAACTTGGCTTTATATTTAGAAATTCTAAAAATTTTCGACAATTTAAAACAATCTTAATTTTGTATAATACCTTTATAAGGACTACGTTAGAGTATTGTCTGGTAGTTTGAAGTCTTTATTATAAACTCATGTTCAAAATTAACGCACCACTCAAATAAAACCATATATTTTTAATTTTTTTCAAAATTTATAATTTTGTAACATAATCAAGAAACAATTGAACTGAAAATTACTTTGTAGTGACATAAGGCTACTAGGTTATGTTCAGAAAAGATCAATTTTTAAACAGAAGAAAAAGTTGTGCAAAATTAAGAAAACAGTTGTTAGATGAACTACATTCCAGTCATCTAGGTATAGTGAAAATGAAATCCATAGCACGTTCATATTTTTGGTGGCCAAAGCTGGATAACGACATAGAAAATTTAGGCAAAAGTTGCATAAATTGTGCAAAAGTGTCAGGCGATCCACCAAAATCATTGTGCACACCTTGGTATCGACCTACAGCACCATGGCAAAGAATACATATGGACTTCCTTGGTCCAATTAAAGGAACACATTATCTGATATTCATAGATGCATACAGCAAATGGCCAGAGATATTCAGAATGAAAAACATTACTTCTGAACAAACAATTAGAAAGTTAAGACAGCTATGTTCCAGGTGGGGTATACCTGAAGTCATAGTATCCGATAATGGTACGCAATTAACTTCAAATGAATTTCAAATATTTCAAGTCAAATGGCATCAGGCATATTTTAATAACACCGTACCACCCAGCTACAAATGGTCAAGCTGAAAACACCGTAAAATCTTTTAAGAAAGGTCTTTATGCTGCACTGTCAGATGACAGAAACAAACACACTAATATTGACGTTTTGATAAATCGTTATTTATTAAACTACCGCAATGCAAAACATTGCACAACAAATGAAACTCCGGCATTCTTAATGATTAGAAGAAATTTAAGAACATTATTCGATCTAATAAAACCTTGTACTAATAGAATGATTATAGAAAAGCAAGAAAAGCACAATACAAATTCTAGAAAGAAGGAAGCCAAAGAACTTAAAGGAGGAGAGAGAGTATTAGTAAGAGATTATCGAGACATAAACAAGAAAAGTTGGACAGAAGCAATTATTGACAAAGATTTAGGAGACAAACAGTATCAATGCAAATTAATTGACGAAAATATAGTCTGGAGAAGACATATTGATTAAATCAAAGAAGTGATGGAGCCGAAATATGCAAGAGAAGAAAAGAGCACTAGACTTGAATCTTATTTATCTCCTAATCATGTTGCTAAGGTCCCCGCTCTAACCAATATTTGTAAAAACCCAAATGTGAGTACAAGCCAACCTAGTGCATTACCAAATATTAATGACAGTGGAAAAGTAGATGTAAGCAATACTAATAATCAACGCCGTAGACGAGTTGTTAAAAAACCAAAACACTTAGATCAGTTTGTAAGCTAAACATAGTTATGATAGATATATGTATAATATGTATTGTAGCAGTATAAACTTAAAAGGGGGGATATGTAGTGTATTAAAGTAAGTTTTGGCAACAGTGTAAGAATGGAATATACGCATCGTGAAATTTTAGTGTTAATTCTTTAAATATTTCCTTCATCCCGCTCACCATCTCATAAATATTGTAAAAACATAACATTTAGTATAATATTATATATAATATTCGCCTTCTTTATCGCATCGTTTCGCTATTTTTATGAATGCTTTTATATCCCCATACCAAGCTCATGCGTTTTCAACCAGGCGTTGAAAATTAAATTTTCAAATCTTTCTTTTTATTATTAACATAATCCACAAAAGTAAACAATAAAAAATTATGTTATGGAAAATGAATCATTCCCAGTCAGGGCCATTATATGATTAATTATTTTTCTCTTAAGTATTTAAGCAATATACTCATATTGGTTCATAAAAACACTAAGGCCTGGTCTGAGCTGGGGTCCCCAGAGCAAAAACTAAACTTTTAGTTTTATTGAAAGTTGTAGTAAAATTTTTGAGGAAAAAAATTGTAATTAAGGGGTCAAAGTTTTTGCCCTGGGACCAGCAAATAATAATAATGCATCAAAATAATCATGTGGTTAACAATGCTTTATTCAAAATAATTAACGTTAGTTAGAAGCAACGATAAAAGGAAATGCCTGTCACTTGATTCAAATTATCAGCAGTTAGGTGGCTTTTCCTTTTTAAATTTTAATTGTTTACTATATTGTAAACTCCATTACCTTAGAGAAAGTGACATGCACGTCATCAATTCTGCACAATTACGACGGGCCGAGTTCAGCTGTTGCCAGTGGTGTATCAGTTCAGAATGTTCTTGCCTGAATAATAAACGACTAAATACGCTAAAACTACTTATTAATTACAAAGCGGTGCAAAGAATTAGAATTTAGCAAACACGGACTGATGATAAACCATACTGAATGCAGGTATAAAAATACGACTCCAAGCAACAAAGCGACGCATCTGAAATTGTTTCAGCCGTTGAGAAATATGTTGTTATTAGGCAATGAAAGTACGACTTGTCAAATGCAGCTTGGATAGCGAAGTTTGGATGCGCATAATATTTGCGGCATTAGGGTAGGGATAGCTTATTTCGCCTAACGCTCTCGTCTAGTACAGATCGGTACAGTATATGAAAAAGTATAATTGGTATGGTTTTTGTGTTTGTGGTGTTAGATACTTTGTGGTATTAGATACTAAGTTTTATTGTAATTTTTTAGGTAATCCATTACTATGATTATTCGACAATATTTAATTGATTTAATAATCATAAATTCATGTAATTACATTTCTCAAAACTGTTATCATTTGTTTACTGAAAAATGTTAGTCATATTAGTTAGTCAGTGTTTGTACAAACTAATTAAACCCAAATTAGAATCCAATTATCAAACCATTAACTTAAAACTAATATAAGGCTTTTCTTTGAACAAACGGAAAGTCGTTTAACGATGATGTCATATTTACTTTCGAAAACAGTCTTCATTATACGATAAAGATAAGTTAACAAGCAGTCTAGTTTAACGATTCATCCAAGAGATACGACTGTGGTAATTTTTTGAGCTTTGTTTGTTTAAAAATAATGGTTTTTAAAAGCAGAGTTAAAAACTAAAAGTTTCTAAATCCCTTATTAAGTATTATGGAAAAATAATAAACAAGTACATTTGATAATAAGATGATGGAATATGTAACTATATGTTGTATACCAAATAAAAAACAAGTTAAGATTTTATCACAAAAACTCGTTAATTTTAATCCTTCTACCTGAAAAGTCTTATTTTTGGATTGTTAATAAGTTTACACAAGGGTATAATAAAGATTTGTATCACTAAAGGAAATTCCAATTTACACTCATTTTGTGAGTTGAAAATACTTGTACCTCAGATTGTACTTTCTCTTTACCTACTACATTTTGTCTTTGTCGAACATCGACTCTTTCTTTTCCCCATCTGCGCATTCCGCCGGCATTCCTACACTTGACACATTCACAAATTTGTTTGTGCGCATGATGACGAGGTGTTCCAATCTCTACGGTAACGAAGTTTAACTGTTGAATTACTTGTTTGTTGTATACGAGATAGATTCAGAAAACTGAAATCACCCCAAGTACCTTAGCCTTAAATTAAAAAATACCAAAAAATTTTATTAAAAAAAACTCACTTATAATTATATTTTATTCTCAAATTCCAATTATCAAGGTCTGACTCTGAAAAGGATTTTTTTATTTTTATAGTTTTTGAATTTAACTGCTGCATAGAATCTAAGTCTCAAAAAGTCAATCAAATAATCTGAAACATAAATTAAAAAGATTGTGGCACTACTTTAAATGCTATACTATAAAACTGTAGGGTGATTTTATTTACATTTCCTAATGTTCTAGAACAGTGGTGGCGAACCTATGACCCACGAAGGCTTTGTAAATGATGATGATCATAAAAGAGAGAACAGTCAATCGAAAATATTAAAAAATGAAAGTAGAAATATCTAATGTCGAATTTTGCTCTTCACTTGTAAAAGTAAAAGTTGTAAAACAAAAAGGAAACGTAAACCTTTTTAGAAGATTTTAAAAGTGAGAACCAAAAAAAAGGTCAATGACAAGTTTTTCTGTTAACAAATTTTCGACGTTTCCCAATTATTGGTACCCTTTTCACCCCCATCCTCCAAATGATGCCACTGACTTAGTGACCCACGGGCTAGTATTAAAAAAAATAGCAAAATTTGACCCACTTCTTAAAAAGGTTTGCCATCACTGTTCTAGAAGAAGCAGGCACATTTGTCAAGACTGGGATTTTTTCCAAAATGGAAAACAAACCTATGGTGCACGCTATTTGCCGGTCACTGTATATCAAATAGAAGATTGTTTATGATTATAAATCAATGCTAAATTTATATAAAACATTTATAACTTCTTTGACAATATACAGTTTTTCAATTACGATTCCACCAGCTTATATCTTAATGCAACAGAACAGAATACCGCTGCATCTGTTCTGGCAAATGGAGTCAACCATCCTAACAGCATTCTATTAGCCTATTACCTGATAAATTTATAATAGGCCGTATTTGCTAACCTGCTTTAACAACATAGTTGGCATTAAACATGATATTCTTGTTTGTAGTTGTGTAACTATAAATTGTTGAACGTTCGGGTGTTCCTTCCCGTCAAAATGACATGAATTGATTACACTCAATTTGGCTATGTGGTCACAAAGCAATCAGTGAATACCACCGCTGCTAGTCTCATTAATTACACTCAAATGGTTTCTCACTAATGTGAGTGCGTGTGTGTTTTAAGAGTAGAACTTCATGAACATTTGTAATCACAAACAGTACACACAAATGGTTTTTCACCAATGTGAATGCGCATGTGTTTTAAGTCTACCACTTTGAGAACATTTGTAATGACACAAATTACACTCCAAAATTTTTTCACTAGTATGAGTTCACATGTGTCTTTTAAGAATACCAGTTCAGTAAAATTGTAATCACATAAATTACATTCGAATGGTTTTTCACCAGTGTGTGTTTTAGATTACAACTTTGAAAACAGTTGTAGTCACAGAAATTACCTTTAAATGGTTGTTCACCAGTGTGAGCCTACATGTATATATAGAATACCACTTTGGTAAGATTTGTAATCACAAATTACACTCATATGGTTTCTTATCAGTGTGAGTTCCCATGTGTCTTTTAAGATTACCACTTGTAGAGCATTTGAAGTCACACAAATTGCACTGAAATGGTTTCTCACCAGTGTGAGTTCGCATGTGTCTTTTAAGACCACAACTTTGAGAACATTTGTAGTCATATAAATTACACTCAAATGGTTTCTCACCAGTGTGAGTTTGCATATGTGATTTAACACCACTATTTTGAGAACATTTGTAGTTACATAACTTGCACTTAAATGGTTTCTCACCAGTGTGAATTCGAATGTGAGTTTTAAGACTACTATTTTGAGAACATTTGTAGTCGCACAAATTACACTCAAATGGTTTCTCACCAATGTGAGATTGCATGTGTCTTTTAAGACTACGACTTTGAGAACCTTTGTAGTCACACAAATTGCACATAAATGATTTCTCACCAGTGTGAAGTTGCATGTATCTTTTAAGACTACGATTTTCAGAACCTTTGTAGTCACAGAAATTACACTCAAAATGGTTTTTCACCAGTATGAGTTCGCATATGTGTTTTAAGATCACAACTACGAGAACATTTGTAGTCGCATAAATTACACTCAAATGGTTTCTCACCAGTGTGAGTTCGCATGTGTCTTTTAAGAATACAACTATACAAACATTTGTAGTCACATAAATTACACTCAAATCGTTTCTCACCAGTATGAGTTTAGATGTGTGATTTAAGACCACCATTTTGAGAACATTTGTAGTCACATAGAATAGAATAGACTTTATTGAAATTAATTATTGAAATTAACATTAACATTAACACTAATTGAACATAATAAGTACATGAGATTTTACATAGACAATAAAATTAAACAACAAAGCAAAATCAGCCGTAGTAAATTAGTGTACAAATAAGACGATATTTTTAAAAGCTGAAGGTTACACACCACATGACTGCAATAACAGTCGCGCGTGGTTTTTTAAGAAAATGATCATTTAGAAAAGAGGCCGAAGTTTGCAAGCTTAGATAAGTAAAGTTAGCAGGTAAGTTTAATATGTGAGATTTAAAATTTCTGATTGAAAGTTAAAAAAAAAAAAAAAAAAGCAAAAAAAGCATCGGGGAAAAAACAATTTATTCTGGATTTATACAATTTGTAACGAATAATTTGATGTATTTATTATAGTTGTTGTTCGTTATTTCTATATTATTATTTTTAATATATTGTTGAAAATTGTTAAACAGTTTAGGAATATGAAACAAAAAGCACCTTTGACCAACTGCTTTAGCTGTTTTTTTTAACACAGCATCATTTTTGTTTCGTGTATAGTAAATGTGATCATGATGAATAATTATATCTGGATACTTGCGTACATATTTTAAGATGACATTATTAAATAATTGTGTAACAGACATAACGTTAGATTCTTTAAAAAGCCGACGGGAAGAATAAAGAGTTGGTTTATTTAATATAAGTTTAAGAATACATTTTTGTATTATCAACACTCGTTCTACATATATTCTGGCAGCACCACCCCAGGCTATAATGCCATACATCAACACTGATTGCACCAGGGCAAAATAAAAGCAGTATAACTGTTGCATTGAAACGACATGTTTAATTTTTTTGAATATATATATTGTTTTCCTGAGTTTTTTACATAAACTAATGATGTGATTATCCCATCTCAAAAATCGGTCGATGATCACTCCTAAATACTTAGCATTTTCGGATTTATAAATTTCAATATTGCAATTACAAGCTAATAAAGAACAATTAATTTCATGTATGGTAATAGATTCAAATATAATTTGTTTTTTATCGCAATTGCTAAAGGGAACAAATGTGCTTTTCAAATAGTTTAAACTTAGTGAGTTCGCATCTAGCCAATTCTTGACGAACATCAAATCCTGAGACACGGTATCTCTGATCTCAGCCCATGTTTCACCTTTCAAGAATAACACCGTATCGTCTGCATATGCAATAATTTTACAACTCAAATGTTTCATTAATAATAGATCATTAATATAAATTAAAAACAGAATTGGTCCTAGAATTGTGCTCTGCGGCACACCGCACGTAATTATGTTAGGAGAGCTATTATATTGTTCAATTCTAACAATTTGTGTTCTATTTTCTAAATAACTTCGAAAAAATAGACTAGTTACACCTCTTACACCATATATCTCCATTTTTTTAATTAAAATTTCATGGTTAACCGTATCAAATGCTTTGGCTAGATCTAGAAATACCGCGAGACAGGGCATGGATTCGTCAAGTGCATCATAAATGTGACCAACCAGTAGTGAAATAGCATCATTTGTGGACTTGTTTTCAGTAAAACCGAATTGGTTTTCCGAAAATATTTTATTATTTGAAAGAAATTTAACTAATCTCTTTTTGACTAAAGTTTCAAGGACCTTTGCTAAGCTCGTTATCAATGATATAGGCCGATAATTATTTGTTGATTCAGTATCACCACCTTTATGTATTGGAACAATCAATAGATTGCACTTAAATGGCTTCTCACCAGTGTGAAAATGCATGTGTGTTTTAAGACTACCTCTACGAGAACATTTGTAGTCGCATAAATTACACTCATATGGTTTCTCACCAGTGTGAGTTCGCATGTGTCTTTTAAGACCACAACTTTGAGAACATTTGTGGTCACATAAATTACACTCAAATGTGTTTTAAGACTATCCCTACGAAAACATTTGTAATTACATACATTACACACAAATGCTTTTTCACCAGTGTGAGTTCGCATATGTGTTTTAAGATCACCACTACGAGAACATTTGTAGTCTCATAAATTACACTCAAATGGTTTCTCACCAGTGTGAGATTGCATGTGTCTTTTAAGACTACCACTTGTAGAAAATTCGTAGTTACACAAATTGCACATAAATGGTTTCTCACCAGTGTGAGTTCGCATATGTCTTTTAAGACCACAACTTTGAGAACACTTGTAGTCACACAAATTGCACTGAAATGGTTTCTCACCAGTGTGAGTTCGCATATGTGTTTTAAGATCACCACTATGAGAACATCTGTAGTCGCATAAATTACACTCAAATGGTTTCTCACCAGTGTGAGATTGCATGTGTCTTTTAAGACTATCACTTGTAGAAAATTTGTAGTCGCACAAATTGCACATAAATGGTTTCTCACCAGTGTGAATTTGCATGTGTCTTTTAAGACTATATCTACGAAAACATTTGTAATCACATACATTACACACAAATGGTTTTTCACCAGTATGAGTTCGCATATGTGTTTTAAGATCGCAACTACGAGAACATTTGTAGTCGCATAAATTACACTCAAATGGTTTCTCACCAGTGTGAGTTCGCATATGTCTTTTAAGAATGCTACTCGTAGGAAATTTGTAGTCGCACAAATTGCACTAAAATGGTTTCTCACCAGTGTGAGTTCGCATGTGTCTTTTAAGAATACAATTATATGGACATTTGTAGTCACATAAATTACACTCAAATGGTTTCTCACCAGTATGAGTTCGCATGTGTGATTTAAGACCACCATTTTGATAACATTTGTAGTCACATAAATTGCACTTAAATGGCTTCTCGCCAGTGTGAAATTGCATGTGTGTTTTAAGTCTACCACTACGAGAACATTTGTAATCACATAAATTACACTCAAATGGTTTCTCACCAGTGTGCAATTGTATGTGTCTTTTAAGACTACCCTTTCGAGAACTTTTGAATTCACACAAATTACAGCCAAATACTTTCTCAGCACTATAACCTAACATGCGTCTTTTTTTACCATCACCAATGGCTTGTGTGGGTTCTTGTGGAGTACTGAAGTTATGGAACAGATTTTCACCTCTCTTATTAGAATATGTGTCAATCTCATCCATGGTATTAGCATCTTTCACTATTTGTGCTTCAATTTTGATCTCCAATTCTTCTTTGATTGTTGTTAGTTCATCGTCATCCATTGTATCAATATTTAAGCTAGTATCACAATCTGCTGCAAAAAAATAACAGTAGTAAAATTGACGTTTTTCTTTTATCTTACAATAAACTTTCTGAATTTAATACGATCAATGTTAAATTTTGTATAACCAGTTTAACTTTATTAGATTGAAGTATTTAAAGCTCTTAAACTCAATGTTATGACTATCAGTAGGTAATCAACAAGTATCATTCACAAGCAATTTACATTTAAAGAAACTACGTTCATACAATTCTAAATATACCACTATAATATATACCTCCCTAAAGTTCGATTGAAAAACTCAAAATAGAAAATCAAATCCTATCAAATGTTTATCGAATACTTAGTATGTTATAAAAAAACAATTATAACATACTGTTATGTATTACTACTTGATTGTAAATCCACTGTATAGGATTGATGGATTTTACAACTTCATAATCCACCTCAATGCTGTTTAAGGATATTTTCACTTGAGCATTAACACAGATTATTAAACGTTTAGGTACTTGTGTAGAAAAAAAATGTATTTCCCAGATCTCAGGGCTGTGGGACAGAAACCACAGACGTGTTTTTTTTCTTTTCCTACGACCCCATACGAAAGTGAACAATAGCAAACGCTACTGACATTAAGAAAGTGAGTCATATAACACGCGTGTGTTAGGGACAAACATAACACACGTGTGTGTTAGGAATACATCGCAGGCTAAGCATTATCTAGAAATCCATGAATTTTGTTTACCTTACAATCAACTTAAAATGATGACATTAACGTTTAATCCAATTTTGAGAAGCATCTTAACCATTATGTATCTATTCTTTTCTTATAAATATAACTTTAATTGGTAAAAATGCATAAGAGGTACCCGAGCATACGCAGTAGCGGTTAGCCCCCGAGTTATCACTAATCTAATCCTGAACTTAACGCATGCGTTTTGTGCAGCGTCTTTTCAATTCGACAGAATATGTGCAAATAATATTAAATATATTATTAATTACAGTTCTGATTAGAAGTAGATAAATATATAATTAACTTTTTTTAGTTAATGATTGCATATAGATTATACAAGTTAAAAAACACAAACGACCAAATACAAATAACGTTTTTTCAAAGAAAGAAAGAAAATTATCTTTTGGTTTTAATAAAAAGCGTGTTGTGACCCTTCACTCCGATAAAACATGTGTAAATAAATATTAAATATATTAATAATTATATACTTCTGTTTAGGAGTAGGTACATACTTACCTTTTTTTAAATTAATGATTGTATATAGACTGTATAAATTAAAATTAACGGGTTTTCAAAGTAAAGTTACAACTTTACCTTGAAAACCATAAAACTTTGAAAAGGTAATGACTATGGTCATTACCTTTTTGTTTCAATAAAAAAAACTTCAGTAAACTTTAAATATTTATTAGAATTTAATAATCAATAAAAAAATATTTTTATCACTGCAAGTTTTTACAGTGGGATAATCCCCTTCACTATTATTAGGCATCATTTTATCGTAATCGATATTGTAAAATACTTACCAACAAACTGCGCTGGTTTTTTATTAGGGAAACGATATGCCCACTGCAAAAACGTGCAGTGATAAAAATTATTTTTTTATTTTATCTATACAGGTTTTATTATAGGAGTTACATCGCCCTGCAATTAGCACTTAATAGAAACAATGCCTATTAGCGAAGGCGATTTTCCCACTGTAAAAACATGCAGTGATAAAACTTATTTTTTATTCATTATTTCATTATAATAAATAAATATTTAAAGTTTACTAAAGTTTCTTTTACTAAAACCAAAAGGTAATGACTATGACTTTCCTTGAAAAAACGTTAATTTGGATTTGGTCGTTTGTTTTTTTTTTAACTTATACAATCTATATGCAATCATTAACTAAAAAAAAGTTAATTATGTATTTATCTACTTCTAATCAGAACTGTAATTAATAATATATTTAATATTAATTTGCACATATCCTATCAAATTGAAAAGACGCTGCACAAAACGCATGCGTTAAGTTCAGGATTAGATTAGTGATAACTCGGGGGCTAGACGCTAGTAGCATACGCATACCTACTGTGCATAACTACTATATCTAATAAACTCATGGGAATAATTCTTACACTGTTGCCGGTCCTACTTTCTTTATAATAAATAAAATATTAATGTACTGTATAAATTTTATATTTCGTATATTCTTAAAGCACGAACGCAAAAATGATTTTGAAGTTGTTCTTTACATTAGTCTCCGTCGAGTATTTAACTGTAGTAAGAAAAAGTGAACACATAAGAAGAAAAATAAACTCATATAAAAATAATTAGCATGAAATGCGTCCTTCATCAGATCATCACGTCTTTTTAGCGGTCGATTCATTTCATTGTAGGTACACAGTAAGCAAGCTTTAATTTATTTTTTTTGTAAAGAACAACTTCAAAATCATTTTTCCGTTCGTGCTTTAAGAATATACAAAATATAAAATTTATACAGTACATTAATATTTTATTTATTATAAAGAAAGTAGAACCGGCAACAGTGTAAGAATTATTCCCATGAGTTATAGATATAGTCGTTATGCACAGTAGGTATGCGTATGCTCGGGTACCTCTTATGCATTTTTACCCTCTAATTAATGTTCAATTCGTTATTTTAGCTATCAAAAAGAAATATCCAGTACATTATACCTAACGTAACCTCACTATAATTATAAAGAAAATTGTTGATGCAAGCTTAAAATCAGCGATGCCAATTGGGAGGAAAATAAAAGTAATATCAGTTAATTTAGATAGGCAACCTCTTTCACACCTAGCATTATTATTGAATACCTTGTTATTGCTTGAAGTTATGTTAGTTAAATATTAGGAAGAGATTATTAAATATAAATCGAAAATAAATTCTGTGCCTCTCAAATTATTATATTATAAATTGTATTAGTAATTCATTTAATTAATTTTGCTGCTATATCCAAGATTTAATTTTATATGTTTAAATAAGTTATGAAATATGATTTTTTTTAAATTAAAATTTATATTTAGCAAAAGAATCTATTAAATAAAATGTTAACAAGCTCCCATTCATTTTAGCAATTGCCATAACAATACCTTTACATTTAACTTCTATTCAGCTCCAGAAAAATAAAATTAAGTTATTAAGTGTTGCGTTTGGTATTTCAACTAAGGAAACCAAGCTCTTCGAGTAAATATGTAGATCTGAAATATCGAACACGGCTAAGATAACTTAATTTTATTTTTCTGGAAATGTTGTGATAGGAACTTCGTTATAATTATGCATGTTGTAAAATTAAATTGTTTTAAGAATTAAACTTTATCTTCTAAAAATAAATGGTTTAAAAAAATTAGCTGTAAGTGTGATTCTTTTGTCAAACCTAACTATAAAAATTTTGCTTTAAAATATTCAAAAATTATATTCTTGAAAATTTTAAAAATCTATATATTTTTAAACATTTGAAATTTGAGCGGTCGTAGGAAAAATATTGTACATTACTCGTTGGAAAGTGACTTTTCTGCACTCGTGTGATTTCCGCACTCGGCTTACGACTCGTGCGTCAATTCCCACTCGTGCTTGCGAAAAGTTTCACTTTCCACACTAGTAATGTAATATACTAGTTTGGTTCTGGTCCCGATATATCAAACCGCTAACCAACCGTGTTTATTGGAGACTATGACGTCATTTACGATAGGGTTTTAATTTTAATTGTTTTTGGTAAGTCAAATTCAGAAATCAGAACCTGCTCTGGAAGCAGATTGTAAATTCAGGTAAGTTTTGGTCGCTGTTTTGGTCCTTAGACATAGTTCGCTGTTACCTTGAGCTTAACCTCAAGTAAACAAAGCATAAAGTTATCCTACTTTCTTAATAACAGAGTCAAAACATTTTATATTAGTAGTAGGTATGTTTTACAAAGACTAAGTCCATAAATGGTAAACTCATGTAAAAGACCGCAGTGTTTTAGTGGTGATGTGTTTCCATTGTTATATCTGCTTTACCTATTTCAGCATTTCACATTATACTTCAACCATAAATACATGAAATGAATCATTTTCGTAATCACACCGGAATAAACAAATACGACCCGAGGTGAGATAAGATAAGAGTGCAAATTTCACGTTGCTAAGAATTCAGTGACGTACGCTAGAACCAACAGATTTTCATTGCTTCATTCACATTTATTTTTAATTAAAAAGAGGTTTGTTCCGCTTATGAATCTTTCTAGCTCATTTATTGTTTATTTTATCATTTAGATTACAGCGTGGTCTTCGTGTAATTCTAGATGCGTTTTACATTTTTGCCCACGTGTTTGTGATGACTCATTTCTTGCAACTTTGGTTGAAGTATAGTTTGTATTGCTCTGCCTCTATGATTGGTTTCCTCAGTTGCTATCAAAAATAAATAATAGTATAAATTACGTAAATGTTTGATAATAACACATAATCAAATGAAACAGTCATCAAGTTGCCTGTGTGTGTTGAACGAGAATGTGACAAACAAAGGATGTGATTTCTTGATGCATTCGTTCACATTAAGTAAATGTCGCAACTTGAACCAAAGTAACAGCGACCAAGCGTCCAAGCAATGATGCGTTTTTTGTTGTTTCTAATAGTTTCTTTATTTTATTCTTTTATCATTTTGGACAGATTTGTCCAAATGATCTGGCGTAATAAAAACTTTGCAATGCCAACATCAAAAACTGGTTGATAATAATTAAATGTCATTACCAGAGCCAAAGCAATATAACTGCATAATTCTAGTTCATGTCGCAACAGGCCATAGTGCAAGTTGCATCGAAAAAATGACAGATAGATGCACAGATTTAACCCGTTGCAAATTAGAATTATTAGACTGTTAAATTTCATAACATTCCATATGAACACGATATTATTATCTTATATTATTATCTTTTTTAATGCCGCAAATTGATATTCCAAAGCGATGCTCAATGGCATGTAATAATTATGTGCCCACGGTATATATTTGGCACGTTAAGATTATTACGTAAAAAATACATCATTTTTATGTCTTCGTCATTTACCGTATCCTTCACATGCTTCTGATGAGTATGCGAATAATTGAACAACACATTTAATTCATAAAATCCTTACACAGCAAAAATGTCGCTATATAGTGTTACTTCCGATAAACGTATTTTAATATACTACTCGAACCATTTTTTACATGGACATTTTTCTTTCACTAAATAAAGTTAGATTTAATTGAATTACTTTATTTCAGATTTGGTAGTGTAATTTACTCCTTATTGATTGATGGGGCCCACAAACTATGATCCGCGTTCACGTCGCGGATCATGAACGTAGGTTCTCGTCCGGGACGTGAACCGGGTAATGACGCAATGTTTAACTTTGCTGTAATTTATTGCATAAATAAGTTGAACTTGGAGGTGGTTTCTGTAATAAAATTATAAGTATCGTATTTCGTTGAAAAATTTTTATCACAATGAAATTATTGACTCCATAATACTAAATATTTCTAATTAAAGTAAGAGATTTTAGTAGACATTTTATTATGAATTTAATAATTATTTCGTTCATTTCGATATACACGTTTTAAAGAAATACATACGTATAGTTTTATTAAACAAACAATCTCGAACCCCAACTTGTTTATGCAATAATGTACTGGGAATCGTTTCTTTTATATAAAATGCAACTCCTCCTCCACCACGATTTAAGCGATTTTACGCATAAAATTATAATTTTCAATTTCTTCATTTAAACCTGCTATATCTTCGTTTAACCACGTCTAGCTCACGCCCAGTACGTCATTTTCATTTTCAATAATAAGAGTTTTTACCTGAGACAGTTTAGGTAATAAAGAGCGAATGTTAATATGCGCTACACTTACGACACACCTATCAGCCATCAATACATTGTCGTCCTAAAAAGATGATGGAATTTCAGCATTAGATATACAGTTACTCAGTGGCGTAGCCAGAGTTGGTCCTTAGGGAGGGATATACAATAATAAAAGAAAATCCGCGGGCTTGGCTCTCAATGTATATCTATAGTAACTGTTTATTTAGGTTTTTTTTATAGATTGTATGGAAGAAAGTGCAAATATTAAAGAATACTGAATAAAAAACAATATTTTTAGAATACTAGTCTTTATTCAACAAAAATATTACAAAACAAAATCTAGGCGCCGTGGTTTTTTGCTCAGTTCGTCAAATATTTCATCTACTTCAATTAGTATTTCACGGTGTATCGCCAACATTGCTAAACCGTTAAGTCGATCCTAAAACATTCTAAAATTTCTAATTGTGTCTGCTTATGCATTTTCATAGTTAAAGCTATTTTTTTAAGTTTTGACCCTTGGGAGGGGATATATCCCCCATATCCCCCCCCCCCGTGGCTAAACCACTGCAGTTACTTAAGGTTTTACATAAACAGAAAAGTTATACAAGGTGTTTTTTATATAAGGGTCAATCCATATGAAGTGGTCCAGCGCTGGTCCCTCGACCATTTCAGAAAACGATAATTTTTTGCATGTTGTCACCCCTAAGTATTGGCAGTTCAAAACCATTGTTATTTTATTTTTATTCCTTTTGATTAAAATATGGTAGCCAAATTTGTTTCGTGGTGCACGATGTTTTTTGCGTTTTTTTATGTAAACGTAAAACTTGATATCTCAAGAACGGTTGAACCTACAGACTTACGGTAAAAACCATTGTACTGATTAGATGTCGGACTATATTTTGCGTGTCCTAATGAAATTTTTAGAATACTGTAAACAGTAACATTTTATTTTTTAAAGTTGATATCACTGTTAGATAGCTGTTCTTAGAATGTCAAACTTATCTTATTTACGCAGTGAACTCTTATATCTGGAATGCAACGCTTGCAAAACTAGTCTTAAAACTCTCTAGTTTTAAACAGTCAAAATTTAACATGGGCTCTAGAGACCATATAACCTTTAGCAGTTCTCACTAAAAACTCTGATGGATAAATGTAGAGAATTTAATAAAAAACTAAAAAGACATATACTTTCATATTCGAAGAACAATGCTGTTCAATATTTTTGAAATCTTGTGTCTAGTTAATGCACAATAATAATTTGAAGTAAACAAAACAAGAATTTTTCACGGCATACATGGAAAGAAAGTAGAGATGTGGTAACACCTAATAGCGCGCGAATTCAAATAACAGAACAGAATGATGACATAATGACTATTATAATAATCTATATTTTATTGTATTAACTAATAATTATATATTTTATTAATCAAATTTCTGCGTTAATAATCAGAATATAAATGTTAATTCGACGAAAATATTGCAAAATGTAAAATTACATTTTGCAATGTGATAATAGTCTATTAAAGAACAAGTTTTATAAGGGTTGATTTGGCGCACGAATCCCAAGTTAGAAAACGAGCCACAGGCGAGTTTTTCTATGGGATGAGTGCGCCAATGCCCTTATAAAACGAGTATTTTATGCTATTCTTTCTAATTTGCGCCCCCTTTTTTCTTATTTTAATACAAAAAAAATATTTTGGTCGTCTAGAGAATTTTGTGTTAGTTGGTAACAGTTGGTAACACTCGGCGCCCACTTGAGTTTTTGAATCATTTGTCATCATCCGTCACTTCAAATAAATTGGTTATTACTTTTGTTACTTTATTAGTGTTACAAATAAATAAAATATGAGCGAAGACAACTTAATTTGCACTCCGCCCGAAATTCGCGAAAAAAAGCAAAGATGATTAAATCGATGATACGTGTCTTGTTTATATTACCATAAAATTACAAACATGAATTGGACTTACTGATTTGTCCAAGCAGATTTGATGTAGGTACGAGACTTGTTTGTGTTACTAATTAGGAATATCCAAAACCTAACCTTCTTTCCAAGTAAAAATAGACCATAACTTCAAGTAAAATTTCATGTAAGTAACAATCAAGAAACAGCGAACCAATTCAACGATATTAATTAAAAATTTATCGGAAGTTGACAATTTTGACAGATACTTGCAGTTTGAAGTTGTCACATTCCACGCATTACCCATCCAACCCTTAAAAACTAAATAACCCTATAATTCATTAAAGTACAGTGTACTTTTATAGATAGCTATAAACGACTCCTACTGATAGACGTTAATAAACGTATTACAAACGCATATTAGAAAAATACAATTTATCAACACAATCAGAATCTTCACGAAATCAGTAATACAAACATACTAATTTTAAAAATATATGTATTAAACTTCAGCAACTTTTTATATATTTCTTGAATCTGCTTAGCAGAATGTAATCTTTAGACTATACAAAAGTTAAAAAATAGAATATTACCAGCTGTAATGTTTCCACTTATATTTTGGGATTGACATTTGGAGGTTAGGATGTTAACTCAATCGAAAGCTGAAACCAAACATTGAAACCAACAAAATCGACTAATTTCTTTGCGATGTTGCCACGATTCTTAACCTATTTGCATTTATATTTACACTTATAACAGTTAAATAAATGCAGTCCAATCGACTTAAATTATTTTAATATATACAAATAATTAATAAATGCATTATAGGCATTCTTAATAAAATTATATTGTTCAGTTTTACGAATGTTAATGTATTTTTTCATCGATTGGTATTTCTTGTTAGAGCCTATGTAAAAGCATAGGAGATATCCCCTTGCCCTTCACCCCGCAAAGATTCTCTGTAACCTCCTTAATCGCTGTACAAATTTTATCCAAGATAATATCGGACGTTAAAATCTTTTCCACTACTCAACGGGAACTAAAAATAACCCAGAGAGTATTACGTATCGAGGAACCAGTAATACAACGATCGTTGTATTAGTGATTCTTCGTTACGTAATACTCTCGAGTTTTATTATATTCTGTGGCCGAAGTTTTTTTTTCAAACTTTTATTTATTTAATATAATAAAACAAATTTATATATTTCGTTTGCAGTCGTAGAATATATTTTATTATTTATAATCAAGAGAAAACTTTATCTCCTTTTTACATTTGTGATACAAATGTATTATAATATTACTTTGTCAGTAATTATTTGAACGAGTAAGACGAGTTTAAATAATTAGATTTGAATTATCACACTTAACAGAACAATTTTAAAATTCACATTTAAATGACATTAAACAAAACAATTAATTAAGACTCGAATGAGTCTTTATGTTTTTCTAGTAAGACAATTTTAAAGTCCACACCTAGACTCACTCTAGATAAACACTTGTTGAAGATTGATAAAGACTTGAGCTCGATAAAGACTGGAGACTTAACATTAAAACAGAGGTATTTATACAGTGTTACAATCTTATCTGCCTACACAATGACAGCAGTTCTCATGATAGATAACGTAGACTTATCAGGAAAATGTAATTTGATATCGTGTGCTCACAATCCTAAGCAATTCTCATGTAATATGATCTTATCTATAGTGTGATTATAAGGTACGTTACTCTCGATTATTATTAGTTGCCATTTTAAATCGCGATAAAGTAAGTAAAACCGGTAAATATTTAATATCAGTTAGAACAGACTTCACGTGGTAGATAAGATTCGCTACGCTTTGTACACACGTCTATTCAGTTCGGATGCACATCCCAGCTAGCACACTGACGTTATCTTTAAGTGATTATTGGTCGGCGGCGACATATAAATAATAAATGATGTTCATAAGACGTCATGTTAGGGGACGTACGTAGACGTCTTCAAAACAACGTCTTTTAGACGTACAATAGGGTCGTTTTTAGACTTTTAATATTATTAATTATGATCTAGGGTATTGTGAATAAATTACCACAGTTTCAACAAATACAACAGATTAGATTAGACTGATTAGACATAGTGTCTCCGACAAAACGCTTGGTCTCATTTTTAGTGCAATGGAAAGAGGTAGAAAAATCTATACTTCTTGTCATTTATGACAAATTCTAAAAAATGAAACTTTAGAAATTTTAAATTTGATAAATTCTAGTGCTCCACTTCAGGATATTGAACTAGAACGTATTCATTTATTTACTGTTAGTATTGCTACACGTTTATTGTCTGTCTTTATTATTAATTGTTTATATTTTACGATATTATTATTAGATAATATATTTCAGTTATGTAAATATACATACATACATACATACATACATAATCTTTAACCCCTTATACCTTTCGTTTTTGTTAAATAAACTAATTTGAGCTAATATTTGGCTCTGGTCAGAATGTGACTCACTAACAAGTTGCACAAAGTTTTTATACCTAGTTTTTTGAATCTAAGCTGTATGCCATTTTATAGATTATGGAAATGACTATTGTTTAGTATACATGTTAGTTTTAGATATTTTAATTCTAAGCAAAATATTTAAAGCTTTTGCCGTGACACACGGTACAAAATTTTGAAAATTGTTTTTTGCAATTTGACTTTTTTGTCGCTTTTCCTGTGGATATAATTACCACAGTATTTCATCAGGTGCTTCAAAATCTTCTACAACTATTAACCTCTCAGAAAAACAACTGACCAAATTTGTAGATGTATTTACTTAACAGTTATGCCCACTTTTTGTCCGTGACTGATGATCAAATTAAACAAATTAATAATATTATGTATAAATGTTAACTGTATTTAACATTGTCAAACCACTGAAGTATGAATATATACTGGTACGAGATATAGGGACGTGTTATTCTTAACGACAACCACAGGTAGGGGTTTGTGTGCTTGTCGGGACCGACTGTTTGACGTGCTCATCCGTCAGCAAGGCGAACTGTACTGAGGCTTTGTATATCCATGAGAAAAATCTTTATCAATCTTTAGTTTCACAATAATACTTTTGATGAAGTCTGGCTTTATTTCAACAACATTGTATCCAAAAGGATCTAAGGTCAGGACCGGATCCAAAAATTCAATAAAACATTAAAATTAATTTTCTGTAAAACTTCGTTTTTGACCTATACTTGTCAAGGTAAATTAGCTCTACTGCCTCCCCTCTACCAACCATATAAAGGATTACCTCTATTTCTGCATCACCCTGTATATTATAGTGGTATACTTCTTTAAAAGTAAATTGCTTGTGAATGATACTTGTTGATTACCTACTGATAGTCATAACATTGAGTTTAAGAGCTTTAAATATTTCAATCTAATAAAGTTAAACTGGTTATACAAAATTTAACATCCATGGTATCAAATTCAGAAAGTTTATTATGTCAGATAAAAATAAAAGGTCAATTTAACTTGTTATTTTTTTTTGCTACAGATTGCGATAATACCTTAAATATTGATACAATGGATGACGATAAACCAACAGCAATCAGAAGAAGATGAATTGGAGATCAAAATTGAACCACAAATAAGGAAAGATTTTAATACTACTGCCGTCATGAGCACAAAGGACTTATGTGACAAATAAGTAATTTTCAGGACGAACGTTTTTAAATAGCTGGATTTGCCAACGTCTTCTAATTAGCATTCATTAAAAGAATGTAATGTTTCCAGCTATTCTTAGTCTCATATTTCTAATAGTGCGCTCAGAATTCTTAATTTGGATAGTATTCGAAGTTATTAAGCAGATATGTCTTTTTTTATAATCAAATTGCCAATGAAAGACTAAGCCTTAAAGTCACATGTGTATAATAGGCATCTTATTTGCGTTAAGATCAGCTGTTTGTTACTAAAGTCACAAAGCAAAGTAATTTAAATTTGATACAGTAATTTAAGGGTATTAAAACCAGGGACTGGAACCCTTTAGAAATATAGGTTCCGGTTCTTGGAAATTCAAAATGAGGGTTTTGGTTCCGGTTCCAATTTTAATTTTCTAAACATTAAGGTTCCGGTTCCAGGATTTTTTTAGGTTCCATAAGGGTTCCGGAAGCAAAAGTAATGACGTCACATTTTATGTTGGTATATAGCTTCAAATATTTGCAGACAAATATGACCTTGACAACTGACAGTCGATGCATGTTAGGCTAAAGTATTGTTTATAACGTGGGTGAAAATATATTTGCCGGGTTCGATATTTTAACTCTTTTTACTCTGAAAGCTCTATTGTGGATACTATAAAAACTGTAAATTTTTTTTGGCCTCCTGTATTTTAAAACATTTGTTTCAGTTTTGTTTACGTCAACTGTAGCTTCATATTTACGCATGATGTCGTCAAATGACAAGCGAATGTGGTAAAAATACTAAAAAACACTGTGCAATTAGAGATATTTAAGAAACCAACTATTCTTGTAATAATTAAGTTTATGTAATAAAATACATGTTACCTAAGTTATTATTAAAAATATTTCGGGCTTTAATAGAAAAAATTAAAATTTAATTAATTTAAATCGCCGCAGCGTCATCTATTGTACGTTTGGAAACTACAAATGTCATCCAAGAGCACACTATTATGTGCATGTTTTGAATCATTTTTTTTTATTTTCTATAAAACTTGGCCTCGTCGGCCAAAAAATCTTATACAAATCTCATGCGTCAAGTCATTTTACAGGGCTCCAACTAAGTCTAAACAAAGTTGTCGCCCTGTAAAGTTCGACTTACCGCATTCGAGTATAAATAGCTATTATTTCATACTGTATCGTATTATCCATGTTTACGGTATCGATTACAGTCCGGAAAACGCGACTTTACGGTCTAGTATGACTGTAAAGTTTTTTACCGGACTCAAATAAAATAAATCAACTGCACAATGCTTTAGTATTCAGTTACTATGGACACTCGTTCTATGTTTTGAATTCGACTAATAGTTGCCATAGATGTTTGTTGTTCATAGATGTCCATATTTTAAATTCGGGAATTTATTTTATATACAGTGCGAGTGTAAAGTCTGAAACTATCGCAATAAATCGTTTATTAAACGTTTTTGAAAAAAATCCTCGAACACGTCAATTTTTATCTTAAATGAGACATATTTTACTGTAATCGTCACTTAAAGATCGTCTTTTGTTTTTGAGTTATGACGTAAGCGATGATTTTTTTAAATGGAGACCCTAATTTTTTATGGAGAATTTGGAAAAAGCGTGAAATTCTTAGACCAAATATGATAAAAAAGTGTGATATTGTATTTTGCTATTTGGAAGATATTGTACAAAATAGTAATGAAAAATCGAACGTCAAATAGGTCAATGATTTGATAGCTTATTTACTGTTTCATTGCGTATAATGTATTGAAATTATTATGAAATACAAAAGAAACAAGAAATAACAAAGTAAAGAAAAACAATTAAATTAAATGTTCGAACTGCCACCATTTTGTGCAAGGCAGTACCCGAGTCTGTACTGAAATTCGTCACGAACTTTACGCAAAGTCTCGGGTGGAATTAATCTTATTTCTGTGCGAATTCTTTGCTGTAGCTTTTCTACTGTCTGTGGGCGGTTTATGTAAACCTTACTCTTTAGATAGCCCCATCAAAAAATCCATCGAAGTTAGGTCGGGTGATCTCGGGGGCCACTCAACAGTTCCCCTTCTGCCTATCCATCTACCAGGAAAAATTTCGTTTAAATAATTCCTAACACCAATAGCAAAATGTGCCGGAGCACCATCTTGCTGAAACCATAATGTATCGCTTGGTAGATCCGGATCTTCATTGTTCGGATAAAGCACCGCAAGAGCAGGAATTAAATCGATTCTTAAGAAATCCAAATACTTTTCACTTGTCAATGAACCCTCGATAAAAAATGGTCCTAGAATTCCATCCCCTACAATTCCTGCCCAAACGTTGAGTTTTTGAGGAAACTGCGTTTGCGTCTCGTTCATCCAGCGCGGATTTTCAGGTGCCCAATATCGATAGTTATGACGATTCACTGTTCCATTAAGGTGAAATGTTGCTTCATCAGAAAAAATGATGCGATTTGAAAAGTCGCCATCGATATTGCACCGGTCCATCATTACCTCACAGAACTCTGTTCTGCGATCAGGATCATCTCCGTTAAGCTCTTGCACTAATTGAACTTTGTAGGGATGCCATTTATGTTTCTTTAAAATCTTTATAACTGACCTTTGAGAAATGTCATTATTTGCGACTAGTTCTCTTGTAGTTCCATGGGGATTTTCTTGTAGAGACAACAGAATATCTAATTCGTTACCTTCTGGACGACCACCCCTATGGCGATCTCTCACATGTCCGAGTTCAGAAAACTTTCTGCCTATTTTGGAAACTGTCGCTCTTGTGATAGGTTCTTTATCAGGATACTTGTTATTAAATATCTCACAAACCTCTTGTTGTGTTCTAGTTCCAAATTCATCATAAAACATTAGGGTTTCCATTTAAAAAAATTATCGCTTACATCATAACTCAAAAACAAAAGACGATCTTTAAGTGACGATTACAGTAAAATATGTCTCATTTAAGATAAAAATTGACGTGTTCGAGGATTTTTCTCAAAAACGTTTAACAAACGATTTATTGCGATAGTTCCAGATTTTACATTCGCACTGTATATTTTTTTAATTAAACCAATAATTGTAGTATGAAATAAAACGCATTACGTCATACGTCCTGAAAATGTTCTTACAGTCTCGTTTCGATGTTCCGGACTCGGCTCCTTCGTCGCCTTGTCCGTAACTATATAAGATAAATTTGTTTGGAAATGACTACTAATATAAAATGTGACGTAACACTTTTGCAGTCAATTGACAGACTATTAGCCAATTAGTAGTGGAAGTGGATCTAGTATCAATATCAACTCAGTAAGAAATGATTACGGTAGCGCTGTTAGGAGAATGTAGAACTATTTTTTTTATTTACCAGTAGAACCGAAATGTGGAACCTAAAAATACCGGTTCCTTCGAAAATTTATAATGGTTTGGGTTCTCATCTTAACATTAACACGGATTTTAGTAAGGATTCGATTCCGGTTTCGGTTCCTTAAAAGTAATCGGTTCCGGTTCCGATTCCGGTTCTTTTGGGTTCCTGTTCCAGTCGCTGATTAAAACAAACATAAGGGAACTGTTTTTATTAAAAAAAAGTACAGTTTTAGGATAAAAAAATATGTCAATTCTTACTAAATTTAGAAGGCAAAAAAGTTTAAACTAAGCAAATACGAAAATAACTAAAACCCGGAAAAACTAGAAATATAAAATATTGTATTCATCTTTTACGGGAAGGTTTTCCCAAAACAGCACTCGACTTTTTGGAATAATTTTTGAAATAGAAGCAATGATCTTGTCCTTTACTTTAGGAATACCACTAAATTTCTTTCGCTTATAAGGGAACCGAAACCCCTTTTTAAGGACTTTTGCATTTAAAAAGTTGATAGAAAATGGTGACAAATCAAATCCAGTTTTATACTCTAAATTTGTGTTACCTCTGGAAACCACTACTTGCACCATATCATGCATATAAGGTCTGGGGTTAATTTTGTTGATTTTATAAGTAGATGAATGGTCCTGCCGATCAAAAAAGTTTTCAAGTTCCGTAGAATTAACCAAAACTCGGGAAAAGTTAGCATTTTTCACTGCATTTTCAAAGTCAGCAAATTCATAAACTTTGCCATGTCTTTTCAAACTCATTTCCACTTGGTGGTGATATGAATCTGCCGTCATATGTATGTATGTCCCGGTTCGAAATAATTAATTTCAACAACTTTTGTACTAAGAAGTTTAGAGTTCACGATAAATACCAGAAACGAAAACAATGCCTAATTCTTATTCTGTGCGGTGCAGTTATCTACCCATAGAATAATCTTCTTTTCGTCCCGGTGATGTAAAAAGAAGCAATAAAATGCACTGATAATTTCTTCTTTATTTCTTCCAGCAATCACATCATGCCAAATAACTGCCATTGGTTTGAGGTACATAAGTATAACTATTTTTTTCTTTCTTAAAACTAAAATAATTTGAAAGTAATCGAGTAGTTCATTGATCAGCAAATTTAATTGATAAAAGTTTATAACAACAATAACCATGTTACAGTTTTGGTTACCATTATTATTATTTTTAGGCAGTTTTGTTGGACAATAGTTCAGCTACTCTGAAAGGAATGGCGCTGTAGCTGCAATATGTTTTTACTGTATTTTAGGATTATTGTTAATTCTAATTCGCAGCAGTGGTTATTAATCTTCGAATGCACATAAAACTTTTAAATTGGTTTATATTTAAACGTATGCATTACCATAACTAGCTTACATAGATAACTTTAAATATCTGTAAATAAATTGTGTAATGCAAAATATAATATCTCTAGTATTTTTTTCATAAATTCTAACCAAATATGTAAACATTATAGCGATCGGTCTTGTAGTTTTAATTTATACAAAATTATCATTATTATTACAAATCATTGTACTTACGACGCGAGAGCCACCTACGGTTTGGTAGTATAATCTCAAAGGTCTGAAACTGAACTAGATTAATTAATGTTTTTGTAGCCCCTCTATTTCATATAGTAGCGATATCGTGGAACAAACCAGGCACAACCTTTAATAAAGAAAAAATCACCACATCCATATTGTTTCGTCATTTTAACAAGAAATTGTTTAAAAATTACAATTTCGTAGTCGTATATTACATTAATATGATTGTTTTTACATAACATGAATGTCCGTTATGAAATTCATGTTAAATTGTGAATGTTTTTGTTCATGATGATTATTAAACCTAAGATTTAGTGCAAAACTAAATGTCAAATCTGGTAACTTTCAAAGTCACCAACATACTTTTGCTCCACCGACGAGATCAATCGTTGTCGCTACTATTTGAAAATAAAGGGACTATAAATGTTTTGTACCAGTAGCGACGTCAACGGCAATTTTTCCGGAGTTTGTCAATTTACAACCTTAATTCCGAAAACTCCATATACTTTACCATATAGGAAACTATAGCCCCTCTATTTCAAATAGTAGCAACATCGTGGCATTGAACTGTAAATGCATTGTGGAGCAAACCTGACACAAACTTTAATAAAGAAAATATTACTACATCCATGGTCTTGCCGAAATTCAATAAAAAGTTGTTGCGAAATTACGGAAGTATACATCATATTAATATGGTTGTTCTTACAGAACATAAATGTCCATTATCAAATTAATGTTAAGTTGTGAATATTTTTGTGCAAAATTATGATTAAACCTAAGATTTATTGTAAGACGAAATGTCAAATCTAGTAATATTCATTGTTGCCAACATCCTTTTGGTGATTTTGCTTCAGCGACGAGATAAATCGTTGTCGCTACTATTTAAAAATACAGGGGCTACTATACAGTCTGTTTGATTTAAACAGTCTTAAAATTTAAGTAGTTTGATTTGGAATTTTTATAGAGTACTCTCCTACCTACATGAAAAATTTATAAATACGCCACTGGAACAACTACAGTTTCGTTATTTACCTAAGCTTGCTAGATAATTATGTTTTATTAATTGACGAACCAGAAATCAAAGCCTACTAGTCGTAGATCATTTTTCACGTTTTTCTTGAAAATTTTCTTATGCAAGAGTATGAATATTTATTATGGTTGAACAGAAAACACAATACTCTATCAATTTCAGTAAAAAATATCTATCATGTAATTTAAAAAAAGTTTGATGACCTCATCACGCTCAAGCCTATTTATGAAATTTTCTGAACCAGAACATAGATAATTTTATGCCATTTAATAATATACAGTTTGTTTGATTTAAAGCGCACCGCTTTGTAGTAACTTTATTTTCAGTCAAAAGTGGTATAAACATAATACATATATTACTAAATGGCATAAAATTCTCTATGTACTGGTTCAGAAAGTTTTGTATTTACTAAGTCGGCGTGAGCGTGATGACGTCATCGGTCTTTTCTTTAAATTACATGATAGGTATTTTTTACTGAAATGGATAGAGTATTCTGTTCTCTTTTTTAACCATCATAAATATCCATACTCTTACATTAAGAAAATTTCAAGAAAAACGTGAAAAATGATTTACGACTAGTAGGCTTTGTTCTATGGTTCTCCAATTAATAAAACAGAATTATCTAGCAAGCTTAGGTAAATAACGAAACTTTAGTTGCCCTAGTAGCGTATTTGCAAATTTTTGTCTGGGGGGGGGGGGGGGGGTAGTTTATAAAAATCCCGATTCAAAATACCTAGATTTTCACATAAAATAGATTTTGACAAAAATGACCCGGACTATTAAAAAAAGTCGGTGGTGGCTCCATTGCGTTAGCTCCCCCCCCCCCCGAAAAAAACAAACCGCTTAGTTATTCTGATTGTCTTTAATTTCAATTAGGATAGATAGAGAGCCGCAATAGGAAATTATTGATCTATTTTTTTACCATGCCAGAAAGTATTAATCATATCATATCGAACACGAAGAACAAGAATATAGCCATAAGAAATTTGCATCTGTCGCCTTGCAGACGGCGCTCGTTTAAAATCTTCCAGGCGGTCTGGCACCACGCGCAATTATGGTTTGGTTTTCTTTGCTATCCTTGATATTTTTTATTCTTGTATATTAAATAATACACTTCAAAAATAAATAGCAGCACTTATACAGTAGCTCTCGTGGCCAAAGCAAAGCTTAAATCTGATATCCTTCATGATACATGAGATGATAAAGTTTTATTTAACTGGTTTATCTTATCATATCGAAAACGAGGAACAAGAATATGACCATAAGAAATTTTCAGTCGCCCTATAGAGCACGCCGGTTTAAAGTCTTTGGGGCGGTCTAGCACTCACGCGCGACTTTCCAATGTTTCTGCCAATCATGGTTTGGTATCCCTTATGATACAAGAAGTTATTAGAAAAAAGAAACGAGTGGTAAAAAGTATATCAAGTGACCCATCCACTAATGCAGTGCATCAATACATAACAATTTCCTATTGCAGCTCTCTATCTATTAGCGGAATTCTAAAATAAGTTTTTCAATTTATTCTATTATTTATTTTTGTACTGTTTTGTTAAAGATTAAAGACCATCATCAGAAAACCTCAGTGACATATTTGGGGGGAGGGGGCTAACAGGATGGAGCCACCTTCGTTTTTTAATAGTCCAGGTCATTTAATATGTCAAAATATAAGTACAGTCGAACCTCTATATAACGAAGTCGGTAAATTCTGAAAAAAACTTCGCTATAGGGAAATTTCGTTATAAAGAAATATCACCTTTTGTAAATATTATTTTAATGCTTTAATTTTAATTTTAGTGATTCCGCAAACTGTAACGCTTTGTGTTTAATTAATTGTCTTGATAATGGTGCATTTTGTCGCCAATTAAACGCACCCACTTTAAAACTGCTTCTTCTACGTCGCGATGTAGTCGTCGTTGTAAACTTAAGTTCTAGCACGTTTTGCTGTAAGTTCACCAACTGATTTTAAAATTGATTCGCGATTTTTTTTATTATAGTCGTTAAACTACTGGCAGGAATTCCAAACTTTGCCGCCAGCCGCGATATGTCTTTATTTTTTGTATACAGTTATCAATTTCCCGCAACACGTTGATTTTCTCAGTAATGGTTAAACACTTTCGCTTTGACTTTTTTTGTACTACAGTCTAGGGCTGTTCACTCACAAAACTAAAGTTAAAATAAAAATTTGCAATGCAAGTTTTTAAGTTTACGTAAATCCTAATTGAATTTTAATCTTTCTTAGAGGGGTGGAATCTATTTAGACAAGTAACAATGTGTATGCATCGAAATTTAATCTTTCCTAGAACTCTCATTTAGGTAGATTTTCGGAAATCCCCTGCTAATGTAAGAAAGTATAGATAAACCAGTTGTAGGAGGTCTTTTAATGACAATTTTAACCCTTCTTAGAACTTATATTTGAACAAATTTACAAAATCTTTTGCAAGGTTTACAGCTTTTTAAAAATGTGTGCAGGCTTCTTGGAAGATGGGTAAATTTATAATCTTTTACTGCTGCTAAGAAAGAAAGATTGATGCATAATACATACCTACATTTACCTGGAAAAAATCATTTTAGTTTGGCCTAAAAATTCGTTATATGGAAATTTTACTTTGTTATTTAGAGACAGTTTTATATGTATTTTTTCTAAAAGGGCAGTGTAGAGCACAGAAATTCGTTATATAGAGAAATTCGCTATATAGAAGTTCGTAATATGGAAGTTTGACTGTATTTTGATCCGGAATTTTTATAAAGTACTCCCCACCCCCCGAAGAAAATTTGTAATACGCAACTGGAACAACTAGAATTTAGTTATTTATCTAAGCTTGCTAGATATTTCAGTTTTATTAACTGAAGAACCAGAAATCAAAGCCTACTAGTCGTAAATAATTTTTCACGTTTTTCTTGAAAATTCTCTGATGTAATAGCATGAATATTTATTATGGTTGAAAAGAGAACACAATACTTTATCGATTTCAGTAAAGAAAATACCTATCATGTAATTTAAAAAAAAGATCGATAGCGTCATCACGCTCACGCCGATTTAGTAAATACAAAACTTTCTGAACCAGAACATAAGAGAATTTTATGCCATTTAATAATATATCTGGCTTATACCATTTCTGACTTAAAATAAAGTTGCTACAAAGCTGGGCGCTTTAAATCGGACTATAGGAAATCACGGCCTACTAGATTAATATAAGCTTATTTGCTTATCGAAGCTTATATGAATCTAGTAGGCCGTGTAGGAAATATCTTTATAGCGCCATTTTCACATATATGTGTGTGTAAGTATCTATTAAATGTATTTTCAGTGTGAAACCTGCAATTAATTTAAAAATAACACTATATTTGATAGGCAGTGGTTTATTATTTGTACGTTAAGCCTACATTATCTTCTACAACAAACTTATCTAAACTATTCAACTAATTCAACCTTTCATCACAATGACTTTTATTTAATTTTTATTATTTCAAACATGTGGGCGTCATAAAAATATTTGTTAAGCTCCCTTTTTCTCTTTCCTTCATGTATAAAAAGATGTATTTACTTAATTGCATGTTTTTGTTAAAATTGCTTTGCATGGTTTTTGATTGGCCCTTTAGAAAATGCACCCAGAAGATAACTTTTAAGAATTGTATTCGGACGGTTTTATGCCGAGAAAAAGGTAACATCGTTATCGAAATACATATTGGCAATTAGTAAAATACAATGTGTGGTTAGACACCGTTATATATAAGCGTACTGAAATCATAAGCCTGGTGTTATTGTGCATTATGTTTTAATAAATTATACCGGGACAGCGCGTACGCAGTCCCGACTACCAAAAATTACGCGCCCGAGTTATCCACATTAGGGATAATCGCAGGGGTCAGCCCGGTCGTAGTGCAATGAGAGGGCCTCACCCTGGGGGAACCGCCTTCATGATCACGGTAACCCCTACGCCAGGTAAGTATGCTTTCCAACCGCACCAGTTCAGCTTATATACGGCGGCCGAATTTACATCAATAGCAAGAGGTAGACGGCTGCGTCATCTCTCGAGTTATAACAGTAGCGATGTGTGATCTGTTTTCTAATTCTTGTCAACGCCTGCTTTTTGCTAGATGGCGCTCTCATAAATACATTTTGGAAAATATTTTTAAATACCCCACTATTATTATTACTTCATTTAGAACTAATTTCTTTGGTTTCCCGGTTTTTAATTTCATAATTTCTTTTTCTACTTTAATTAAATAAATATTTACTAAAGTGAATGTTAATTTACAAAAAGCCTTTTTAAAACTTTAAAAATAAAAAGAGGCATGCCACGCACGTTTTGTTTTTATTTTATTTATCTTGAAAAACCTGCATCTATACTAAATATATAATATAAATATTATATAGGTATTATAGTATAATATTCCCCTTCTTTATCGCATTGTTTCACTATTGTTATGAGTGCCTTTATATCCCTATACCAAGCCCATGCTTTTTCAACCGGTATAATTAATGTAGTATTACTTAATACAAGTTTAAAATTAAATTTTCAAATCTTTCTTTTTACTTTCTTTCGGCCGTAAAACTTTTAATCATTAACATAATCCACAAAAATAAACAATAAAAAATTATGTTATGTAAAATGAATCATTCCCCGTCAGGGCCATTATACAATTATTAATGTTTCTCTTAAGTATTTAAGCAATATACTCGTATTTAGACTGGTTCATAACACTGATTAAGGCCAAAGTTTTTGCCCTGGGACCAGCAAATAATAATGCATAAAAATGATCATGTGGTTAACAATGCTTTATTCGAGCTAACTAAAGTTAGTTAGAAGCAATGATAAAAGGAAACGTCCATCACTTGATTCAAATTATCAGTAGGTAATTGAGCGGTTTTTCCTTTTTAAATTTTAATTGTTTACTATATTGTAACTGTTGAATTACTTGTTATTAATAAATAACTCAATTAAAGTATGTTGTTGTATTTTGCAGTTAGTTGCATACATTTGTAAGCAAGAGGACCATTTCGTCAAAAGTAAACTAACTTTAAAAGGACTAACAACTGCCCTTGAGAAGATTTATCTAAATTTCATGAACAAATTTAGATGGCGCTCATAAAACAGCATAAAGGTTCTTAATTTTGCAATTATCAGATTTTCTTATTTATTACAATTGATTGAATCAGTCCTCTGATGATGGTGTAATAACCGAAATTGCTTTTAAGCCAATAGAATTTACGTATTTGTGAAAGTTAGCCAAGTGTCTTTATTTACTCTCTTATTTAACTTGAAGATATTTATCGTTATACATTTTGGTGCATCTGAACATGGGGCAAACAACTTTTTATAATCTAACTGTAATGAAAATATAACTATTTATTTACAAAGAAATAAATATACATCATGATTGTCACACACATCATGATGCTTGAGTGTCATTTATTTAATTGTCTTAAAAATCAATATAAATTAAAATATAAAAAACTAAATTTGTTATAAATTCTTACCTTATTCGTTGAAGACTTCTTCCAGTTACCTGTTGTGGAAGTTATTATTACCTTCTAATGACGTTTTCTTACACTTCTTCAGCTATTACAGGAGTTATGATTCTTTTGCTATTTGGATTATACTTTATATATGCACAACAGGCAACCAAAAATATTATCTAAAACATTAACATAATTATGATAGTGATAGGATTATCAAATAATACGATTATAAAAACACAATGATGTTTTATTCATGGAAAATAATGATAACATAAACGCAAGCGAAACAATTAAAAAATAGGCTTCTGCATAAATATAATACAACCATTTTCATCATCAATAACCGTCCGTTCTAACGGCACAAGTCCATTTTACACTACATTTATAACCCTACTCAAAAAATACAATCTCTTTAATTTCTGCTTAGCATATCAATTATTGTTTTCCTTACTTTTACATCTTTATATTTTTTCAAAATAAATTTTAAAGCATCAATATTCATGGTGTTTTACAAACTTGCTTTGGAATAATTAATAATATTAACATTTTAAATATAAAAAGAGAATGCGGGACGAAAACTTAAATATAGAATATATATGTATAATAATATATTTGCACATTTAAAGATTAATCTCATAATTATATATAAAATCACATTTTGCAATATCCTTAAAATGACCTAACGTTAAAAATTATTAATTATTTAAACTTACAATTAAATCTAATAATGTAAACATGAGCAAAAATTTCTTGTTTTTTTTTCTTTAAAAATTTGTAATCACACAAAAGTGTTTTCTAATAACGAATAATAAACAACAATAAGGTTTAATAATGAAATTCATATTTACATTATTAAATGATTTTCTTTTTTCGTTCTTGGAAGATTCGGAAAAATCTAAACGGTAAACGAGTTCATATACAAGGTGCAAATGAAAACCATTCAGCTTATAGTAATTTAAAATTAAAACTTATCTCGAGACCTGCTCGAAAAAGAATTTAATTTGATTTCTTACAAAGAAGAAAAAAATTTAGATGATGGAAGTAAAGAATTTGATTTGTGTTAAATTCAGCTCGCACAATGAAACCAAATAGAAACTTGCAATTTCCATTAGAGGAAACATGAGTTACTTAAAGATCAAGGCAAGCTGGGTTGTACAAGAAGAAAAATGTCTTTTATAAGATAATTGTTCAGGACGATTCTAGTGTTATAGAAAAACACTGCATAGTAATTTTTTTAAATACCATTCACATATTAAATTTTTTGAAATTTTCTGTTTAAAGTTGTAATTGGATGGTAATTGGTTCAGGGGTACTAGGTAATCTAGGGGGTACAATTTTAATTTAAATTATAAAAAATTTTTTTATTGGTTCTTCTTTTGATTTTATATATTTGTTTAATTGCATAAGACTTCGGTCCAAATTATACCTCAGTAAAATAATCTTACAAGCCCTAGAAGGGGGGCCAATATTGTATTTAAACGAAAAGGGGGGGGGCACAATATAAAAAGTTTACATAATTAAGGAAGTTCAGATGAACGTGCTCCAGCGTTGCTATAAATGTATGAAAATATACAGGGTGTCCCATTTAAAAAAATATGTGTCAAATTTTCCAGAATTGGCAGTCTGTAAACATTTAATTCTTTGATTCTTTAAATTGAGTTCCTACAGAAGAAATACACTTTGACTTACCTTGTATAATAAGTTTGTATTAGAAAACCATAGACTCAATATTCTGATAAAGTAAAAAAGTAAATAAAACCTCCTTTGCCCATTAGCTCATTTTCATCCACACCTTGTATTATAAATATCAGGTAAAAAATATATCTCATCAAAAAAAACCCCCATTTCTAAATTTTGCAATTAAAGAAACAGCTGTGCTTTCATATATGTTTTGTTATAATAAACTGGCCTGGCCTTCGTATTACAATATGCAAAACGGGTATAGTATATATATATTATTAATATTTTATTTACTTCAGTACGAAACCTAACATTTTTTCTTATTTCCCCCTCTTAGTTTTTAAAATTGCAGCGTAATTATAAAAAATGAAAATACTGGAGGACACTTCTTGATTAAATCGACTATTACAATTATTAATAATGTACATTAATTAATATTAATAATAACGAATATTATATCAGGTAATGTGATGATATGTGCGAAAAATTAACTTAAAAGCTAAAAAAATAATTTAAAGGAGAAAATTAATGTACATTTAAAAAAAATAAATGAAAAGATCATCCAATTCGTTGTAAAATATCCTGTAGGTAGATAATGTAAACAAAACTAACTATATTTAATTCTTAGATACTTAATGAATAATAATAAATACAAATTCTTTTACTCAATCTAATGTTTAAACTAATTTAGTTATAAAAAAAAATAATATGACAATGCTTCTGTTTGGTTGTAATACATGAAGCATCAGGTACTAAAAACTTTCTGTTTCGATAAATATATCTTACAACATCGGCTTTACATTAGCCACCCACAAATCAATTTTGGCATGACTCTTTTACAAACTAAATTAAAATACACAGAAATAAAAATGTAATACAATATGTGAACTAATCGGACACACAAATGAGACAATACTTAGAAAATGTTTTATAAATACTAATACACGGTTTAATGTAAAAGTCGATCTCTCCAGGCGTGTCTAAGCTTACTGCGTGCAGGACTGAGTTCGCACGGGCTTGGTGTAGGCGGACTAAATCCTTCATCTGCTGATAATGTTAGATCGTCTTCTTCTGAGCTGATTAATTGTTCTAAAGCTGCCGTACCATGAAAACTCTGTCAATATAAAAGTTAGAATTAGTTAGGTGCATTCATAAACTTCAAATAAGATGATAATAATAGCAATATTTTTATTCTAGTAATTTAGACCCCCTCAACATAATCTGTCCAATTTATTCTGCCTGTTCAGATTAACATGTTCAGTCAAATGTAGTACATTGCTGATTCGCATTGGTATATCTTTACAGACCATCATTAACACAAAATAGCTTTCCATTGGGTACGAAGTTGTATCTACATAAAAGTACTCTAGATAAAGAGAACATTCTACCAACTTTATCAGTACACACCACTACGACATAAAGCAAAGTCTTTATCATTTGTAACATGTAGCAAAAATGTGTCATTCTTTTTCTTAGAAAATAATGCATTATTAGGCAAAGAGCCTTTATTTACAAAGATACAAAAGAGGAATAGGTTGCTTTGAGATAAACCCACAGAAACTGAACTTTGAGAGAAATTACATTTTGTGGATGGCACTGCCAATGCTGATAAACACAAGAATATCTTACAGCATTGTTTGAAGTCAACCATTGAAAAATTGTAATTGGCTAAACTTCATGCCATGTTTCAACAGGATGGTACTGGGTGCCATAAGGGTAAAGAAGTAATAAATTCATTCAACAGCCCAAATTTTTAGCATTTTATGGCATATCATGAAAAAAACTGCATTATTTGCCCCAAAAGGACACTTCCATACTTACGCTTTTGTCTCCAAGACATTTGGCAATCATTCATTCAAGACAAGTGTCAAGACTTAATAAAATACCGAAGCTGTAATAAGCTCAAAAAAGAAATGTAATTCAGTGTTAGATTTAATTATAGATTTATGAGTATTAAATCTAAGATAAATGAGTATTAATTATTATAGATGAGACCTTGGTGGTCCAGGAGAAGGGGGTTGTCTGCAGGGTGGAGTTGTCTCCCTGCTGCTATGGAACCTTGTGATTGTTGGACTTCTTAGGAATCTCCACAGTAAAGGGCATACGCTGACGGTCTAGGCATAGTAGTCAAGGGGACATTCATAAACACAATCAGGGAGCAAATGCAACAAGCCCTGGACATCGTAGCTAGATGGGTTCAACAGGAAGGCCTTAGAGTCAGTCCTGAAAAAACCATAATAGTAACGTTCACACGAAGGAAAAATGTGGAAGGCCTTAGACCTCTATACCTTTGTGGAAAAGTAATTACTGTCGAGAGAGGTAAAATACTTAAAGAGTTATTTTAGACTCCAAACTTACCTGGAATCGACAAATGATAAAATTGTTAGAAGATCAGAGACCACTTTAGCTGTGGCCAGACGAACGTATGACAAATCTCGAGGTCTTAAACCAGGAATGTTGAACTGGTTGTATACCAGAGTTGTCAGACCAGCAATAGCCTACGCGGCTTTGGTTTGGTGGCCCAAAGTCAACTAAGAAACCACCAAACTAAGACTAAACAAGATTCAAAGGCTTGTATTTCTTGGTATTATAGCGCCCACTGCTGCAATGAAAATACTTCTTAGCCTCCTGCCTCTTCACATAGTGATACAGGAAGAGGCAAGATTAGGCAGAATAGATTAGAGGCAGAATTCACCAAACCATCTTTGGATGGGTACAGAAGTTGGCAACCCGTGACATCCATTTTCAAAAGATATTTCACATAAAGACTCGGGAATAGTAATGATAAAAGCTTGATCCATACCTTTGAAAAATCGCAGCGTCTATGGTTATTATATCGTACGAACTAAACTTGGCAGTGTTATAGAGGAAAGTCGGAGCTATCATTCCCGCTTAACGAGAACATAAAAGTCCGATTAGGTTTCGCTCCAGTGGCGTGCAAAGAGGACCAAAAATGGTACATGTTTTGAATCACCTTGTATGAACGGGTGATGCTAGAACGGGAATAAAAACAGTATTTGACACTCCTCAACGTCCTCTATCACGTGGAATTTTCAAATCCTAGCTAGCTGCTACCGATCTCCCCCTCTAGTTTTCCTAACCAAACATCTTTTGAGGGCACACCATATTAAAGGGTCAACAATATAAGAAAATAACGAGACAACCAATGGAGATACTTGTAACATTGAAGCTGACATTTTACAGCTTTTTGAGGCTCTGCTCGTCAGAGAAAACATTGAAATGGAAGCTGTCACTAAATGGTTGGTTATAGACAAAGTTTACGAAGGTTTTGGGCGATGACGAACTGATTCAGCACACGTTGAGTGAAAATGATTCTCCACCTGAAGAAGTCGCTGAAGAGGAAGGTGGAGATTCTGTGAAAGTAATCAGCCATACTGAAGCAGAAATAATGGTTTTCGAGTGCTTTGACTGGTTTGAACCACAAGAGGAAGCAGACGCCACTCAGCTGTTATTACTTTGCAGAATATGGAACACGGCAGCAAAAAAAACATTTTTTTCATTAAAAAATTCCATATTATTCTGTTAACCGTCTTTTTCAATTATCCGTAATACCCCGGTCCCGTGATTGACAGATCAAAGTCCTACTGTAATTAGGAACCCTATTTATTATAATCCACCAGCCTACTATGATCAAAAATAAATGCAAACAATTGAAGAAACATAGTAGGTCTCGTTAATTGTAAAAGTCGTTTGTTTTTGTTCTTTTCTTCTGGACGAGTTGGAAACCCCAAAATCAGATTTTGGTTAAAAAAATTTTGAATAACAATTGCTTTAAATGTATTATTATAGTTGAATTGAAATTATCTTATTTTTATTTAAAAGAGTGCCATGGAAATTGATAAAAATAAAATTTTGTTTACTCTTAAAAGTTAAAAAGTTAACTAAAAGTGCATATTAATTTCAGTACCATAGTAGCACAACTTACTATCTACTAAAGTCCGTTCGCCGAGACCTGTCGTAAGACATAAATATACTTGAAGTTAGCTGACCCTTGAAGCTTCATTAAGATGATGCTCGTTTGCGTACCGTGTGCGCTTTTATGGTTGCAGCGTAATATGGAATGGAAAGTGATTGCATTATACGTGTTTCCGCATTTATGTAAAGTAGTTTAAGCGTTAATGCGACCACGTGGGCGCCGACCAATAGCATCGCTTATAGTTTGTTTAGTGCTAACTTCAAGTGTATTTTGGTCTTGCGGCAGGTCTCCGCGAATGGATCTTAGGTATTTTATTTAGCAAAATACCTGAAATTATTGGTCGTTGAAAGGAAGAAACAGTTCGTTTGGTTGGGGAGAAACAGGGGAACAATTCCTGCCATTTTGTTAAATAAAATACTAACACAACTAACTATGATACTTAATTGGATATGCACGTTTATGTTGAACTATGATACTATGGAAACCAAGCTCTTCCGAGTAAATAGATCTGAAATACCGAAGGTGGCTTTAGTAAACACTTAAGAGTAATGAAAATCGTCTTGTTAATTTTCATGGCACTCTTTTAAACAAAAATAAAATTTTTAATTCAATTCTAATAATGGCCTTGGTAGTGTAATGTCTAGCGTGCAGGACTTTCACCCAAGCGGCCCGCGATCGACTCCCGGTGCCAGCAGATCTGGTTAAGGTTTTCTGCAGTTTTCCTTAGCTGTGACACAAATGTGGGATTTGCGCTGTTCCATCTGTAAGTCGGCTGCAGCCGCACATTGGGCCTACATAGTAATAATAATCGCCCCCTCCCTCCCGCACAAGCTTATAGCTTCTGGGGCCTTGGTTTAGGCTATGGGTTGTAGTAGTTATTATTATTATTATTATAATGCATTTAAAACGATTACTATTTAAGACTTTTTAACCAAAATTTGGTTTTATGATTTTCAGGTGGTCCAGAACAAACTTTAATGACTTTTTTGATTAAACAAGGCCTACTATGTTTCTTCAAAGATTTGCATTTATCTTTGATCATAGAAGGCTGGCGGTTTATAATAAATGGAGTTTCTAATTACACAAACTTTTTTAAAAGCTTCTATATCTGACAAAAATTTTGAATTGATTCAATATAAATAACAAAGATATAGGGGTGTCAAGATGTCAAATGAAACATATTGTAGAGTACAGGCAGTAATAAATATTGTGTGATTTGATAAAAAAATGACTTGGAAAAATAATTTTCTTCTGATTCATAATACAGTAAGTCAGTCAGTTTAAACACATGCAATGATAAATAAAGATAGTATAATCAATTAAAAAAGAAATAAGCAAAATCGTTAATAAGATTATAGCTATCTAAACATGCTTAAGAAAATATATTTTATATCCAATAATCGAAAACTTTTCTAATCAAGAGTCCTGCAACAGAGAGAACATTTTATCCAATTATAAGGTTATAGTGGGAAATAATTTCCTGGGGTAGTAATAGGAGGTTGGTGTGTAAAGCTAGCCACTATACCATCCCTGGGTACCATACGGCTCAAGTTATAGCAGTCTACCCTGCTGTACCCCAATGGGACTGTAAAAGGGGACTGTTATAATATAAATCTAACCCTTGTATACTGGATGACACCATGGGTGATACAGTACGTATATCTTCTTTGTTTATACGTAACTGGATTTTGATGAAATTTGGTATGGATATTAGACATAAATTCTGATTTTTAATCTGCAGATCCAAGATGGTCGGTTTCTACAAATTTGTGTATATTTTTGCATATTTGGATTTTGCGGGACAAAATTTCTCTTCAAAAAATCTCCCAGTCTTAACATAGGTAGCAGAAAAAGACGCAACTTTTGAACGGGGCATTTCCGCACCTCGAGACTAGTGTCATTCGACTCAGCTCGCCAAGCTGCACAGAAAGAGTAGGGTACGTTAAAGCTCCGTTCTGCCCACTAAAGTAAATCTGAGCTAGTAAGGTAAAAACTAATATTTATTTGCTTTGAAACGTTTTAATTAATAAACAATAGATAACTAAAAAAAGAGAAAAAATAAGAAGTACTAAATATGTAATAGATTCAGTACACATGAAGCGTTAGCTAACACGCGATCACAAACGCATGTTAAGTGATAGATATGAGACGATTAACGCCGCATTGACCGGGCGTTACCAAAAACACTGGACCATACACATGCAAGCACTTAACACGGCATCACCAGTCATTAGTATGGGGAATCTTGAATCTAACGTTGTAATGAGCTTTACCAAAATCGCCCGTTTGAATGTGTACGGGTCTTATGCAATGCTAACGCGCGTTAGTAATCGAGAGTTAGCTAAAGCTTCATGTGTACTGGGTCTACGGTCCAGTACACATGAGGAGAATTATGTAGCGTTAATCGCGCGTTACCAAAAACACTCGGCCATATAAATGCAAGTCTTAACGTGGCGTTACCAGTCATTGGTATGGAGAATCTCCACTGAAATTGAGCGTTTGAAGGTGTATGCGTCTTATACAATCACTAACGCACGTTAGTAATAGCGCGTTAGCTAACTAATCATGTGTACTGAGTTAATAACTGGTGATGCTGCGTTAAGAACTTGCAAGTGTATGGTTGAGTGTTGTTGGTAACTGCGATCAACTCGTAGTTAATCACCTTAAATTTAAGTTAATCTTTAGTTAACGCTAAAAGGAATTCAACTTTGATCGCTAATTCAAGGTTTTTTCCCAGCTGTGCAAATTCCCGGTTTTCAAGGTTTCCAGGTTCACTGGGCACCCTGTTAAAGGTATAGGTGGCTCATATTGTTCCCATTTAAAAAACTTATGGGTGAAAAACTGTTCTAAAAATTATTTCAGTTTTAATAAATTAGCCTCAGTTTATAATACTGATAAAATGACATTTTTTTAAGCGACTGGAATTATTTTCAAATCCGGCAAAATCAAAAGTCGGTCATCTTGAATTTGTCAATATATCTATATCAACTTTCATCATAATCCATTTATAAACAAAGTAGATATAAGTTTGGTCCTCCTGTATCACCCAATATACAAGGCCAAAACCATGACTTACTTGTTGCTATAAATGAAGTTTACCTTCTTCATGTGAACTTTTATAATAGGGTCGTTGCATGGAATTTAAATTTTGACATAACTTGTATATTTTATTAGTATAACAGTTATCTATGAACAGGTCCACATAAAATCGATAAATGTATTACGATAACTTAATAATACAAATTTAAAGTTTAAATATTTTCCGTCCTTTTCTACACCGCTGACGTCATCGTACTATTCAAGATGGAACGCGATTTGCATTCAGAACATTGGCATTACTGGAAATCTTTGCCAACGACGAACAGATAAACCGAACGTGAGATGCGACGGGACCAGATCAAATCAACTGCTGTACTTTAAACAAAGCGTGCGTGTTCCACGTTTTTTCTTAAAAGAAAAAGGGATAATGAAGACCGTCTTTAATCAAACTACAAGTAAAAACATATACGAAATAAATTATATAAGTGTTCAGATAATATACTGTACTGTACCAGAATTGCATAATAAAATGTTAGTTCTTCCAACAGCCAACCACCACGTTTTTCCGTTTTCGTAAAAAATTAAAAAGAATTAAAATAAAATAAAACTTTAGTACTGTTCAAAGACGCGTTTGTATACGACAGCAAAACACTTCTTGAAATCCATATTAAATATTAATAAACCTTGAATAAAACATGCTAACTTTTTTAATCATTTACGTATATGTATTAATATCAAATTCACATTTTCCCTTTTCCGCTAAATAATAAATACTGCCGTCGCATTACTTGTTTTACTGAACATGTATAATAAAACAACAGCTGATTCAAACGTATCAAGTTATCAACACATGCACGTAAATATAAACACAACAGTTGTCAAATGATTTCGTATTGCCAACTTACATATTTAGTTTTAATACAGCGCATGCGAGGACGATGACGTTGTTGTACTAGAACGACTGCGCTAAAAATTTTGAAAAAAATACGTAAAGTTATTACTAATTATATAGAATGTAAAAGTGTTAAGTTTCAAAATTGTGAAACGACCCTATTCTATCAGGGGATTCCCTTAACCTGCTTCTTGAAAAGTTTTTGAGTAGTAATGTCAATTTGTAGATGCGAAAGAACAGTGGGAAGAAACCTCTCAACAGAATTTGATGTAACTTGGTATAGTGGTAATACTTCACTCTAGCAACAAGATAAATCTCTACCTGTATAGAAAAAAGAAAAGCATTTCCCACAACTTAATATTTAAATTTAGATAAATTTTCTAAGAAAAAGTACTGATTAAGTAAAATTATAGTACAGCTGTCCCAGATAATACGTTCTGTTAAACTACTGTACTCAGAATAGTTTAAACAGTTCAAATATAGCATGGGACTAAACTTATCTGTGACATCTGATGAGTTCTTTTTTTAATGTGGTTAGTGTAAGATATGAACTTCTTTTCTTTCTCTAAAAACAATCAATAATATTTAAAAAAAATAACAAACAAATGAACAAACAAATCAAAATAAAAAAATATAAGTTAATGTTTTAATCATTGTTAGGAAGCTAATTAAAGCCCATTTGCAAACAACATGGCACTCACTATAAAATACTGCTACTATTCTCTTACTACTACTCGTTTCTTCAAATGGCAAATAATAATTAAAAATACCACCAATCGAGCTGTAATATATATTGATTCACAGTCAAAAGATATTTCAATCTTCCTATTTATTATAAAATAATTATAGAATGTTGCTACTACAACACTTTTATTAAAGATTATAATTTATTCGATTTTTTTTACACAAAATGCTCTATCATATTAAACATGTCTAATTTGCTTAAGATGATATGTTGAATAAAATACTGCGGTGATCTATGAATGAAAGAATAAAATATAAATATAATACAATATCCACCGTCCCAAATATAAACATAAATTATATACGGTGAATTAAATTAAGAAAACACCACAGATATTCTTTATTCCTCTCAGCTAGCTCAGGTTTTCTCAGTAAAACATAAATTATTTGAATTGCGAGACTCTTATTTACTTTTATGCCTGGAAAGAAGGAAAAACTTATATCGTGAGCACTAAAGCTCCTGCAAACTGGACAACTGATGCTAAACTCTGAATTTAAAAGACAAGAATGCTGGATGTTTGTATTAACATCAATTAAACACATATGTAAAATTGAAAACACAAAAACTTTATTAAACAAACAAAAATAAAATAAAATAGAACGTCAAAAGTAAAATAAAAATGTTTTTCAAAATAATACAAATATTAAATTGAGAAGTAACTTCTAAAATAATATTAATGATGTTCAAACGTTATAAATAGTAGTAGAGATCTGACATAGGATAACTACGGTCATTCGTTTGAACAAACCAACACAAATAAAATTTGTTTATAAATAAAAAATTTATTTATCCAATGAAAATAAATTTTATGAAAAGAAAATTAAAATTGTTTTATTTAACTGAAAACAAATAAATTCTAAAAAGAACTTAACAAACTAAACCAAATAATTTAATATTTAAGGATGAACTTTATCAATTAATTATTTATAAACTCAACAAAGATCATTTATTTTTAACCAACCTGGTACATTATAAAATAGTTCCCTTTTATATAAAAAATCCTTTTAGTGGTAACACTGTGATGAAGCCAATCAGCTTCTTTGTTTATAAAATCGATACGAAGATCGATGTCAAAATAAATTCAATCGGAATTTATTTAAATAATCACTTTCACTTTTAATAAATGTAGCACAATAACTAAATCTTCCTTTAATCCTTGGAGATAATTCAGGTAACACTTTTAATTTAGTTTTTTAAACTTTATTTATTCAATGACATATGCGTCAAAACCATATGGTTAAAAATCTAACCTCAAATCTACAGATATTTTATCCGGAGCCGAGCATAGGTTCTGCCTTCAATGCTTTATCGACTAATTTTGTTCCAAATTGCCCCAGCTTATATACTTTCTGCCAGAACAATTGAAGTCTATGACACTTTTTCAAAATAAAAGAAAATCGAGCAACGCTCGTGATGTCACTAATCCGAACAGCTGTTTTTGGATCAGCACTAATCCTAAATCTGTTGTTATAGGAATGTAGCGCTTGAAACGAATCTTGAAGATCAATAAAGTATTGTACATCTATGGTCCTAAAATGTATCGTAATGAAGATATTCAAGAAAAACGTTTGACAATGTACAAAACTCGTTACGATCTAATTACATATACAAAATAGCAAATCAAGGTTCATCCTTTACAAAATCTTAAGCAAATCAGAAAGTTTAATTATAATTTATAACTTTATGGGACATTTTAAAGTAATACGTTCATATGCAAGTCATGTAGTAACAGATTCTGTTCATTTATGAAACGCTAGCCATAAATCCTGCTTTGTTCAATAAAGCAAGCCTTAGTATTTTGTCAATCCGTCCATCCTTCCATTTCAATGTTCTTTTGATCGGTGCTCTAAGACAGCTATTCCCAACCTTTTTCGCTTGGCAGACCGCCAAACGACGAAGCATTTGCTTGCCGACCGGTAAGGCAAGAAATTAAACAAAACATTTCGCAAAATAAATCTTATAAAATAAATTTACTTTTACACTGTACAAGAAGAATCTAAAATAATTAAATATCCATTCTTTATAATAACAAAAGTCGATTTTTGTACCTCATCCGCTTCCTGCATACCAAACGAACAACAAAAACGGAGACCGATCCGAAATCGTATTGGTTTCGAGAGGCCAGGGTTTTTTCTTGTCGCCACACGAACGTCGAAAAACGATGGCAGGGTGGGGTGAGGCGCCGAAGACCGACACACATAGGGCGGTCCATCGTTCCATCCAAACCAGAACGAGATATCTCGAAACAGGGAGCGAAAAACAGGAATGGGAGGTCGAGAATATGCTCAAACGACCCAGGAGGCAATCATATAAGACCTCCAAAATTGGTTTCTACTTAGGAGCCCAATTAGGATGGTGGCGGTAATACTTTAACACGATTCTCGGGTAAAAAACCAGTAAAAAATTTCGAGTTTTTGGCTGTAACATTTGTTCTTATGGTTTTACACGGCATTTGAAGAGGAAACATTTTGAGATTGCCCATTGTTTGATGCCCAAGGTAGTCGTTTTGGCTCCTATGGTTTCCGAGATACCGCCACTCAACGGACGGTGCTCCATAGAGCAGAGTGGGCTATAGATACAGAAAAGCCAATAGATCCACCGTTCGTAGCAGGCCGCGTGACATCGAATGCCGCCAACACATGTTCGAACGTCCCTAAAAACCCCATGTCAGCCCTAGCTCCCTCCCCCGGAAGAATGTAGGCAAAAGAACTTTTCCGGTAGAAACAGCGCAGGCAAAGATTCCGAGATCAGATTTTCGCTCCTACCTACCGTAAGGCGGGGGACAGTTTTTTTCCGCCTCCGCTTAAACGGTTTACCGGAGACGGTTGAGACTACAAATCTGAGATGGGAACTGCCCAACGCATCGACACACAAAAACGGCTCGGTTCGAAGTATGTTTTGCGGCCTTGCGAAATCCGGATTTTGATCGATCGCGTTAATCGGGGACGCAAGACAAAAATTCTTTCGGTTCCGGTATGCCTACACCCGTGCGAGCCAAACCCGCTTAAAAATTCTAAAATGGAAGATTACCTATTACTACCCTATCAATACCGTCAACTCCGATAAACCATTTGACCCCACGTAAGCTCCAGGATATCACGAATTAAAACAATTCTTTTATTAGTAAAATTTTAAAAAACATCTCTTCATCATCTCTCTGCGGACCGGCAGAGATTTCTGACGGACCGGCGGTTGGGAAACGCTGCTCTAAGATATATATGTTGATAAGGCTCCACTAAAAAAATTTTGACGCACGCTACTGACTCCCATTTTCAATTTGCTCATAAGTCATACACCGGTAACACCCCCCCTTAAAATATTTTTATCATGCTAATGACTTCTATTTCCGATTTCCTTTCCATTGATGCCTGTAAGTCATGGTAACGACTCCCTAAGAAATATTTATACATACTACTGATAGACCAGTAAAATAGAATCCGTTGGTGGAAATAAATGTTGGAAAGCGGGTGATCGTTTTGATCGCTTCGTTTGAGGTCAAATATAAGTATCCTAGGTTTGCACGGTCCCTCGACTCGAGCTTACCTGAAGGCATCAAAAGAACCACGAAATCTTCCGATCTTTTTTAGTTTTTCGCTTATAACTCCAAAGTGGTGCTTTCCAACGAAAACTGTACTATTTCAAGAATTAAAGAGCATTAAATTATGCGTCAGATGAGTATCCAACACTTTAAAATCGGTCCAGTGGTATGGTCGAAATCAACGCTCGAGAAACGACAATTTTACAAATTTTCGATTTTCCGTCAGACCGGACGCCCAAATGCTTTCCATATAAAAGAACCCGTTGGACTCATTCTGATTGTTAATATAAGTCGAGAAATACCTAAGCTTTGATATTATAGAGGTTGCCGGATTAAGTTAATGACCATTTTTCATCATTCCCATCATAGCAATTAGGATCAATCCATATGAAGTAGTGCAGTACTGGTCGCTCGATCATTTCGAAGAAAGATAATTTTTTGTGTGTTATCACCCCTAAGCATTGGTAGTTCAAAACCACTGTCATTTTATTTTTATTCCATTTGATTCAAATATGGCAGCCATATTTGTTTTGTGGTGCACGACGTTACTTGCAGTTTTTTGATGTAAACGTAACTCTTGATATCTCAAGAACGGTTGATCCTAGAGACCTGCGGTAAAAATAATTGTATTGCTCACATGTCGGACTACATTTTAAATCTAAACATAATTTTTGTAGTACGCTTACTTATGGGTGTGATTTAATCCCGAAGATTAAAGTTTTTACAAAAGTTACGGCTTTTATGGGGGCATATTTCATATATCCAGATAAAAAAGTGTTAGGGCGGATTTTCTATTTAAGAGGATTCTTCCACACAGGAAATACAATTTTCCATATTTCTAGTAAACTATTCATTCAATCTACTTCATTTTTTAATATGTTCTTTGTCTAATAAAAACCCTTCGAGTCATTTAGAGAAAAATTTAAAAAACTTGTAATTTAATTTTTTTTTAAATAATAATCTTTTTTATTTAATTCTTAGCTTTTTAATACAAATCTATTTATTGTGTAAGACTCATTGTAATTTTAAACAAACATATGGTGAACACGTGTCAAATTTATATTGCAAACTATGTATATATTTTGTAGACTTTAAAATTTTGTTTAGTACAAAATAATGTTTTTTTTTGTATTATTAATGTAATTATTATTTTTTTAACAATTCTTTTGTTTTCTGTACACAAATATTGTAATATTCACGGAAATAAACAGCAACTGTAAGTAAATATACTGTACACCAGTTTTTAATTAATTTAGATTTCTAATTTTCTAATTAAAATAAAAAATGTTCTAATTTTATTTGTGTATGAATGACTATATATTTTGTAAGGAAATAGTGTAAAATACACTACATACTTTTATTACTATCTATCTAGTCCCGAATGCAAACCAGCATATTTCCTTGGGTTTCATTCATTGACAGCTTATATTTATCTTTTGCCAACTCGAGTTTGACAGTCGAAGCTTCAGTCCACGTGGGTTATAATTTTCAGTGTTGGACAACCAATGATATTTAAGTTCATTGGGTATTGCTTATCATAAACGTGCCTATTTATCTCCATCTTCATTTTTAAACAGAGTAAGTTAGCCTCGACGTTAGCACAATTTGAAAACAAGACACATCTCCTTCAAATCGGCAATAGCTAGAAGTGCGAAGATTCTCTTAAACATACACGGTTAGAGGTAGTTTATGTATAAAATATTTTAAATCTGAAATTTTACTATTTTGGTATTTATGGGCTTTGAAGTTCTCGTTATGATACGTCATATCAATATTATGTTTATGATTAAAAATGTAGCCCGACATATGAGCAATACAATCATTTTTACCGCAGGTCTCTAGGATCAACCGTTCTTCAGATATCAAGAGTTACGTTTACATCCAAAAACTGCAAGCAACGTCGTGCACTACGAAACAAATATGGCTGCCATATTTCAATCTAATGGAATAAAAATAAAATGACAGTGGTTTTGATCTACTAATACTTACAACACACAAAAAATTATCTTTTTTCGAAATGATCGAGTGACCAGTACTGCGCTACTTCATATGAATTGATTATAATTGCTATGATGGGGGATGACAAAAAAATGGCCATTAAGTTAATCCGGCAACCTGTATAATATCAAAGCTTAGGTATTTCTCGACTTAAATTAACAATCAGAATGAGTCCAACGGTTTTTTTTATACGGAAAGCCTTTGGGCGTCCAGTCGGATGGAAAATCGAAAATTTGTAAAATTGTCTTTTCTCGGCCGTCAATTTCGACCATACCACTGGACCGAATTTAAAGTGTTGACTACTCATCCGACGCAGAATTTAATGCTCTTTAATTCTTGTAATAGTGAGGTTTTCGTTGGGAAACACCGCTTTGAAGTTATAAGCGAAAAACCAAAAAAGGTCCTAAGATTTCGTGGTTCTTTTGATGCCCTCAGGTAAGCTTTAGTTGAGGGACCGTGCAAACCTAGGATACTTATATTTGACCTCAAACGAAGCGATCGAAACGATCTCCCGCTTTCCAACATTTATTTCCACCAACGGTCCAAAACGGGTCTAATTTTACTGGCCTATTGACTCCCATTTTCAATTTCTTTTTGATCAGTGCCTATACAGTGTGTTCCAGCATTGATGTTCCAAGAGGTGTGATGGCCTAGACATTTTAGAACTTCAATTTAAAATTTCGGGATTAACCCCTGCTTGGCCGGAAGAGAATTTTAGGCAGATTTTTAGTTTTCACAATTATTATTATAAAATGGAAAAGGTACTATAAATCTGAAAATCTTTGCGTAACTATCAGCAGGCTTGAGTTGCAAAAACTAGAAATCTGATTAAAAATTTCTTTCTACCAAGCAAGGCTTAATATTAAATTAAAATTCAGTTCTTTTTAGTCCATTACACCTCTTTTAACACAAATCCGGAGTACACTGTATACCAGTAATAATCGCTACCCAAAAAAAAAACTTTTATACACGCCACTGACTCCCATTTTGAGGTTTCTTTCAATATATTGATAATGGCTTCCAAAAATCTAGATATATTTGTCATGGACGGACTAACAATGGATTTTTATAGACCTTAGGAGGTGAACACTACCGAGTGGGGCAATAGTGTGGGGAAGTTCAATAGCTCCTAAATGGTAACAGCTAGAAAAATCGTTCTAATACGGATGTAAACAGTGGATAAAGGCGCATCTAGAAAAATTATTTTCAAATATACAGGGTGTTGCAGAAAAGTATGGCACGCTTAAGGTAGAGGTGGCACGATTTTTTTTAAATAGAATCCCCCAAATATTTTTGCATATTTAACACCTCTCTTGGCAGGTTTATTCATATCTAAAATCTTAGCGCCATCTAATGACCGGTTTAGAAGTTATAAATTTTTTTTCAAAAAAATTGAGTTTTACATTATCCCACTTAACAGTTTACCGCTTTCACGGGCGCAACTGTGAAGACGAATTTAAGTAGGGATTTTGTTGCAGGGGCTTGTAGGGTGCTCTTCTTTAAAAGAAAATGGACCGACCATGTACAGGGGGTTCAAAATTAATTTTTAAATTTAGAGAACTTTAAATCTAAAATTAACAACTTTTTCAAATGCAACACCCTGTATATTTTGTACCTTTGTGATGCACAATTAAATAACGAACATTTTTTGTAGGTACGTCTCTATAGCTATCTGTAACCACTTTTGATTTATTGAGAAAAAACTGCAAGAAGTACACAATTAAAAACAATTATTTATTTAAAAAATAAAGGTTTTTTAAATAAAACAAAAGAAAAAAACTATAACAAATGCTCCATATGTTGCCCATTTGCATGGACACACATTTCGATGCACCTTTGAAACGATCTTTGTACGTTTCTTAACATTGCCGGTGTGATACTTCTAAAAGCATGTATTACTCTATCCTTCATATTTTGGATTGTGGTTGGTGTCTCTGTATAAACAATTTCTTTCACATATCCCCATAAAACGAAATCCATTTTTGTAAGATCAGGAGATCTCGCAGGCCATTTAGTGGGTCCATTCCTTCCAATCCATTGATGTTGGTAGATATTATTTAGGTGGTCTCTTACTGCATGTAAATAATGCGGTGGAGCACCGTCTTGCTGAAGCCACATCCCATTTCGGATCCTTGGAGGAAGGTTCGCCAATAATTGTGGCAGATAGTTCTCCAAAAATGAAGATAAATAGCTCCAGTTAATGTACCATCAAAAGAATGTGGCCCATTACATGTTCTCCAATAATTCCCCCCCAAATGTATATGGACCATCTGTGCTGGTTATCAAGTTGTCTGAAAAAGTGGGGATTTTCTGTAGCATAATAATGGAAATTGTGCCTGTTAGCAAATCCATTTTTATGAAACGTTGCCTCATCAGTGGACAAAACATTGTTAAAGAATGTAGCATCGTCTTGCATTTTATCTATGGCCCAATTACAAAACTGTAAACGTTTTAGAAAATTGTCATCAGTTAATTGCTGGTGCATTTGAATGTGATATGCATGAAACTTATTTTTCTTTAAGATTCGACCAACAGAACGTCTACTTATCCCTACTGATGAACGATGAGTTATCGTTGCCAGCACAACAGATAACTCATTTTCTTCGTTCACTACATTGTTAATTCGTTCACTTTTTTCATACTGTACATTGCCGGTCCTTACAAATCTATCGAGCAGATTTTGAATCCTGTGAACTTTAGGGAGCCTAGTTCAGGATACCGCTGGTGGTAAATTCTGCAGGCAAGCAAACAATTTCTTTCCGACTAGCCCAAAACAAAAGTCATGTCTACAAGTTCTTCATTACTAAAATTCATTTTGAAAAACTAAAACAACTACTAGAACTAAATACTGATGGTCGATAACTGCGAGAAATGTACGTTTTGCATACGTGCACAACAATTGCTAGATGCTTTCATGTTTTGTTGAACAAAAACAACCAACACACTTGACAACTAAATAAATAATTGTGTACTTCTTCCAGTTTTTTCTCAATAAATCAAAAGTGGTTACAAATAGCTATAAGGACGTACATACAAAAAATGTTCGTTATTTAATTCTGCCTCACAGAGGTACAAAATATACAGGGTGTTCCATTTGAAAAAGTTGTGAATTTTAGCTTTGAAGTTCTCTAAATTTAAAAATTAATTTTGAACACCCTGTACATGGTCGGTCCATTTTCTTTTAAAGAAGAGCACCCTATAAGCCCCTGCAGCAAAATCCCTACTTAAATTCGTCTTCACAGTTGCGGCCGTGAAAGCGGTAAACTGTTAAGTGGGATAATGTAAAACTGAATTTTTTTTTTTTAAAAATTTATAACTTCTAAACCGGTCATTAGATGGCGCTAGAATTTTAGATTTGAATAAACCTACCAAGAGAGGTGTTAAATATGCAAAAATATTTGAGGCATTCTATTTAAAAAAAATCGTGCCACCTCTACCTTAAGCATGCCATAATTTTCTGCAACACCCTGTATATTTGACAATAATTTCTCTAGATGCGCCTCTATCCACTGTTTACATCCATATTAGAACGATTTTTCTAGCTATTACCGTTTAGGAGCTATCAGACTTCCCCACACTATTGCCCCACCCGGTATACTTTATCAAGGTGCTGTGATTTTGACATTTATTCTTGTTTAAGAAATAACTGCAACACTAGACACATACTAGTGTTCACCCCCTAGATTTACATACAGTATATTTGGATTTACTAAATAATAATTTGGACCTACCTGAGACCTATGCACTGAACTTGAATGCGACGGCGAACTATCATAGTCTTGACTCTGGTTATTTTCAGTATAGGATTGAGTCATAACATTCTGATTCTGCTTCTTTGCCATTTCCGCTTTCTTCTTACCCTCGGCGGCCGCCTTCATAGGATCATAACTCTTTCGCCGCTTCCAATTCTGAAACTCCACTTCCCTGCTAGACAAAGACGAATTGCTTCGACCTCCTGATTGTTTTTTACCTACATATCAAAATTTAATTCAAAAAAATTCTACATTTTCAAAATCTAAAACTAACCTCCGCCATCTTTCCTAGAACCTTTCTGTGGATTTGAGGTAAGAGGCTTGGAAGTTCTCATACTGAATCTACCCGAGTCTGTGCGTGAAAACACTTGAGGTTTACCAGGAAGAGATTTAATAACAATAGAACCAGCAGCTTTTGGCACATTTTTAGGTATTTCGACTTTTTCTGGAACATTCTTATTCTTCATAATGTTTTGCAGATAACGGCTGGGCACTTCGTTCGTTTTGGTTGGCCTACGGTCTACGGATATTGCACGTTCTGAGCGTATATGTTCTGACGGCTGGAATTTCCGCCGCATCTCGGGTGTGTTTGGACATTTTGGTGGTGGTTGGTCGTTGGTGTCCAAACGCGCACGTCTTAAACTAAATGCTCTATTATACCTAGTGTTCGTCAAATTCGAAAAGTCCTTCTTTTTCAAGAGGTTTTTCTCGAAATCGTCTTCGGAACTCGATTCGGTATCAGCGAATTGATTCCTGTCAATCTTTGTATGTTCGGAATTCATACTGGAACGCCGGAGCTGCAGTAGATTTGGCTTAATACTAGCTGTAGATGCAGATCGTTGAATTGAACCATTGCGGTTGAGGTTTGGGGAATTTCTAGAGAAAAATCAAACAAAAGTTTTGTATTATTTCGAATACACTCGAGGAAAAAAAACGCACCACTTGAAAACGCACCAAAAATACCAAAATTTCAAACCGTCATAACTCGGCGGATTTTGGACAAAAATGGATACCTTTGAGTGCTAAAACGTTTAAAGTGTCTAGTTTAAGTGCGTGTGAGGGAATGTTACGTTTTAGCTTTTCCGCTCCCCGCCATCCACCGAAGAATAAAAAATGTTTTTGATTCAAAAAATGTCAAACTTTAACAGCTTGTACGGCGTACCAAAAAAATCGTGGACCCAATCGATCGCCAGGGCAATAAAGTTCAGCCCTTTTTCTGTAAAGTTCTCAAAACTTCGAGTGCCTATGATGACTTGGCGCGAAGTTATGAATTTTTGAAATTTACCCTGCATTTTGTCGGGAGTTTTTCGTCTTCTGCCAGCGACATTATTACCGGTTGAGTTTGAACATTTTTTTATTAACTTTATTTTTTTTAACGTGTAACCGCCGACATCAGCGTTACCCGATGTGCACTATAAGGAGGTTGTCGATCAGATTTTACACATCGTGTGTGTGTGTTACATGCTCCTACCTCCAAAAAAGCAACAATTCGTGCACGTTGAATGCCCGTTAATTGTGGCACTGTAACGCTTCGCATAACTTTCTGATACTGACTAATTTCAACATTAGTAAAATAAAAATCAAAACATTAATTTAGGCACTTGCACATCGGGTAACGTTGTCGGCGGTTACACTTTAAAAACAATGAACGTTAATAAAAAACATGTTTCTATTAATTAAACATTTTTCAAAATTTTTTGAATTTGGAAAAAAAAAGATTCAAACTCAACCGATAATAATGTCGCTGGCAGAAGAGGAAAAACACCCGACAAAATGCAGGGTAAATTTCAAAAATTCATAACTTTGCGAAAAAAAAATCGTAGGCACTCGAAGTTTTGAAAACTTGACAGAAAAAGGACTGTACTTTATTGCCTTGGCGGGCGATAGGGCCCACGATTTTTTTGGTACGCCGTACAAGCTGTTAAAGTTTCGACATTTTTTTAATCAAAAACATTTTGTTTTCTGCGGACGGTCGCGGGGGGCGGAAAACCCTTTACGTAGCATTCGCTCACACGCTCTTAAACTAGACACTTTAAACTTTTTAGTACTCAAAGATTCATCCATTTTCGTCCAAAATCCGCCGAGTTATGAAGGTTTGAAATTTTGGTATTCTTGGTGTGTTTTCAAGTGGTGCGTTTTTTTCCTCGAGTGTACATTCAAAGTGTCTTTAACAAACGTGATCAAAAGAAAAAAGATTACGGAAAATTTGCTCAAAGCTGTAAGCTTATATTATCAGTATGTGTAAATAAGTGGTGATATTCAAAAGATTACCAATTTTGGTAACTAAAATGATCGCTTTACATTTAATTATTATTATCCACAAAATTCTGAACTATTTGTGGTTCAAGTTGCGTCTTTTTAGAGGTTATGTTTTATAGTACCAAATGCGGCAAACATTTTTTTAATCGCTGAAGTGGATCATTTACGTTAATTATTCGATATACGGACCCTCCTTTTGAACTCAAGCAAACCAATGATACTGAGTTGCAGAGGATAACTCAGAGAACAATTATCTGAAAAAAATTCGCGCCTGTAATTAGTAAGAAAAACAATGCTAAAATCGCTATTTTGAGGTTAGAATGTTATGATGTTAGGTTACAGTTAGTAAAAAAGTTGGCTTAGTAGAGCTTCAAAGGGGTCTTTTCTGACGGTTGCGAGCGCCACCATAGCATATTCCTATTTTGAGGGAATTCTTTGTTTTTTCGGATAAATTTATATTAAAAAAAATTGAAAAGATGTTTTTTAATTAATTTACATGAAATACTGAACAACTTTTTACAGTATTTTTTCACTCAGAAAATAAAATATGAAAATATATATTAGAGCATAGTGGCGTGTGGGTGCGACTGAGACAGATACCAAAATAGAAGCAGCTTTTTTTCTGTTATGATATCTGTATTTTTTCTCTCAAAGTTTTTCGAAAATGCCGGTAATTGCTTGTTGCATAAAAAAGTGTCAAAAAAGTATCGAAGGTAAAGGCCATGTCATTCCTGATGCGAATGAAGAACTCAGATAAAAGTGGTATAAGGCCATAGGACGAAGAACTAACCTCGGAACCGTTTGTTGACATTTTTGAAAAGAAAAGTTTCGAATTTTGGACATTCAAAATAGAATGCTATCACAGATCAAAACAAAAACGAGTTTCTGCTAGCAATGTTTCTGTCTCTCTCGCACCAACATCTATTGCGTATTTTTTTATACAATTCACCAAAAAGTTGATTTAGAGAAAACAACCAAACGAAATATATTTTTCACATATATTTCATAAATATTAACTTATTTTCTAATAATTTTTTAATATAAATCATTAGAAAAAAACAAAAAATGTTTAGACATTCGATGTTCCCTCAAAAAGGGAATATGCTACTGTGGCGCCCTCAACCGTCAGAAAAGACCGCATTCATCGACATGGTGTTGTGAATGATGAATGTATAGTCCCTTTATTTTTAAATAGTAGCGACAACGATTGATTTCGCCGCTGGAGCAAAAGTATGTTGGTGACATTGAAAGTTACCAGATTTGACATTTCGTTTTGCACTAAATCTTAGGTTTAATAATCATCATGCACAGAAATATTCACAATTTAACATGAATTTGATAACGGACATTCGTGTTATGTAAAAACGATCATATTAATATAATATACAACTACGCAATTATAATTTTTAAACAAATGTTTATTAAAATGACGAAACAATATGCATGTGGTGATTTTTTCTTTATTAAAGTTTGTGCCTGGTTTGTTCCACAATGTCGCTACTATATGAAATAGAGGGGCTATAGATGAATGCTGCACCAAGTAACATCTATACGTAAAAAATTGCACTACCATCTTCCTTTCAACTTCCGCACTTTTACGCTCACTGCAGACACTTTTGCGAATTATTTGCGGTTTATTGTTTTTGTGTAATCGAAACACGCAAAATTGAGTTAAAATATGATATAAGACTATCACTATGAAATTTTACATGAAGTGATTTATTTACATGTGATGTAGTGCTGGTTATTGTGAAAAGACAATGTCAAAGAAACCAAGCAAAATAAAAAAAAAAGAAACGACAAGCATGGCAACACTGTGTTCGACGTAATAATTGTAGAAAAAATTATACTATAGCTTATTCTTCAACGGATTCAGGTAGTCAAATTTGCTTCATGTTTTTCTGTGAAAGTGTGCGATAAAAATATTTGAAACAAAACCCGAAAAAATCTGAGCATTCTGCTTAGTTTTTACTCATTTTGTTTATGATGAAAAATAGTGAAACAATGAGAGAAACAAAAACTGGTCAATGAGTTTTTTTCAGATAGAAGTATGTACTTTTAATTTTGTGTATAAATGTTTTGCTGCTTAAATACGCAGAAATGTAAACAAATATGGCGTCCAGCCACACGTTACGAAATATTGTCTATTTATTAGGTTTAGGTGTTTTAGCCTTAAACCCGATTTTGATGAAAATAAATTACCAACTAATGAAAAAGTCTTGAAGCTTCTATTTTATAATAAGAGAACATTAAAAAATAATTTACAAACTAGTATTAATCGTTTAATTGAATAAATTATTACACATTAGGTGAAATTTAATCTTCACAGTATTCCCAATTTCTGTACGATACTTTATATTTATCCAGTGTGGTAACAACTTTTTCTGTCATAGTTATTTACATTGCAAAACCTTTACTTAGAACTTTATGTGCTAGTAGCAAACGTAGGGTTCGTGTAACGGTCGAGCATTGTACAATGTTTTATGGTATACTGACCCGTAAATCTTTAATAAATAATTCTTTCATTTACTGAAGCAGTACAGCACAATATGTAAGATATATATGAACATTTTAAATAAATAACTAATGTGTTGCTTAATCACAACACCATGGCAACAGCTAGCTATAAATTGTGCTACCGCCTTTGATTTCAAAATGACTTTTTATAAAAAATATACAATTAAAAAAAAAAATGCTGGTGAAGGTGGAAATAAAAGTTTGTAAGCGGCACGCTTTGCAATTAATCGTTACTGGGCTCGCTGGATTATGGAGGCTCGCTCCTTCGTCGCTCGCCCGTAAAGATTAATTTACAAAGCTTGGCACGTAAATAACTATTATTTCCACTTTCTATGTAAATAACACTTTACAAGCATTTATGGTAACTAAGTAAATGAGTAGTTACAACTACAGCCCTGTAAAATTCTACAATGCTCATCCACAAAAGCCTATGGAAACTACTTTGTTGTTTAACCACAACACCATAACAACAACTAGCTATAAATTCTGCTACCACTTTTTATTATAAAAATGTCTTTTTATAAAAAATATACAATTCAAAAAAACACTGGTAAAGGTGGAAATAAAACTTTGTACGCGACATGCTTTGCAATTAATCTTTACTGGGCTCACTGGATTATAGAGGCTCGGTCCTTCGTCGCTCGCCCAACAGACTTTCCAGTTTGCCCGTAAAGATTAATTTACAAAGCTTGGCACGTAAATAACTATTATTCACAATCGATACATAATGTTTTCATTACTGACGTTTAAAAAGTTAGAAAGTAGTTTATTATACACTATAGTCAATAATAAGTTCTCTTGGTTAGTAATGAGTTCTCTTGGTTAGTAATATCCATTACTTACCTTTTGCTCGTTCTAAATATTCTAGCTATCTTTACTTTTAGCAGGTAACAAACAGTCAGTCACTGTTTTAGCAACTTCTTGCAATTCCGGTGGTGTGCAACTTACATCAGTTTCACTATCAGACATTTTAAATCGTGTAAATTGCAATTAGGAGCAATGTAATTAAATTTGGTTTAGTAGTGGACACGAATTTACTTTGACAATTGTTGCAGGAATTGTCATTTTATCGCCACCTGAATAAAAACTCTGGTGTTGTGTCCTACATATATCAAGTATAAGGTATCAATGTAAGAACATAATTATGTACGATTGTGAATAAAATAGTATACATACCTCAGCGGGAAGACATTACGCGTCGAGCAATTGCTGCCCTTGGCGCTTCGCGCCTCGGGCAGCAACATTGCTCTCCGCGTAATGTTCTACTTCCCGCCTCGGTAAGTAATCTACTATTACGGGCTTCATAACGGCCTAGCCGTAAAAAGAATCTTTACCCATAGAGACAGAGCTCAATAAACAGATGTTTACGAGTCAGTATACCATAATAGTAATTTACGTTATAAGTCCTGGAAATGGAATTTTACAGTTGAGTAAGATGTTACGGACAAGGCGACGAAGGAACCGAGTCCGGAACATCTAAACGAGAATGTAAGACCATTTCCAGGACGTATGACGTAATGCGTTTTATTTCATACTGCAATTATTGGAAGATTGGTTTAATTATAATTATATATAAAATAAATTTCCAAATCCAAAATATAGACACATCTATGAAGAACGAGTATCCATAGTAACTGATTATGTACTAAAACATTGTCCAGTTGATTGTATTTGCGTCCGGTGTAAAATTTTTTACAGTCATACTAGACTGTAATAGTATTTAACATTACTAGCATGGTAAAAGCGTTTTTACTAGCGAATGGAGGATATAATTGACGAGTGGAAGACAAGTAAGTTACCTCCTTGAGCCAGTAAAACTCGTTACCTTGCGTGTATTGTTGAATGTTTTATTTGTTCCACACTTGTAAATATTTCATTCATCAAACTACATAATTGTATTAAAAATTCTAGAAATTTCGATATTAAAAAAAATAGTATGAGCTTAGAACTATTGCTTTGGAAACGCTCGTTACTTCAAATTATATAATAATAGAAAATATGAGGACACGTGTAAAGTTTTTTACATGCTAGCCAGTTATTTTTTTTACACCCGTGCTCCAGTTATTAGACATTTTCAAGGGGAATACAGTGACTTGATAAATTGATGTTTACAAGTTAGGAACAAATAAAATTTTTTACAATCATACTAGGCTGTTACATCGCATTTTCTGGACTGAAAAGTTTGACATAAAACTGACAAATGGGTCATTCCAAGCGAAATCGATCACTAAAATGGGCCGATCTCACGGATTTCAATGAAAATCACTTATGAGGTAGCAATGATAACTTTTATTCATCAATTTGCTAAATTACGCAGAACTTCGGAAATATTCAAACTGAAAATATTATCAAAACTGCTTGCACACCTTTAAAGAAATATAAATATCTCGAAAAGTATTTACCCTAGAACAAATATTTTTTTGTAGGTATATTGCTCACTAGAAGACGGGCTTTTTGGACAGCCTAATAATTTTTTGTTATCAAACGTATTTTTATTTTTTTCTAAACGAAATATTTTAAAAATGCAGAAAAATCGGTGTGGTCACATTTTTAAAAATCTGAAAAAAATTGTACAGATTCTTTGAACATTTCTGCATTTAAATGCCAAATGGCAAGCTGGACGTTTTAATACTTTTGGCAGGGTAAATTTTCAAAGACCGCGCTGCAGACAGCCGTCGCACCATAGATCACGGTCAACCGGCGCAACCCGCATTTGCTACCTTCTAGTTAATAATAATACCGTCTATATTTCCAGCGGTCGGTCTTAACTAATGTACATAAGGTAAATGTATATATGTGTGGATATGATTATACCTCCTGATTAGTTAATTACGTATGCATTTAAATCGATTTCTTTGGGTGTGTTACATAAAGCATTTTTCTTGCGGCCATCAAAGACCCTAAAATATTATAATGCAATAGCTTAGATACCATTTTTGTTTACAGAAGATGAGTTGTTTTTTATTCTAAATTTAAAAAATAGATGTTCACTGGGTTAGACTGGGTGCTATTGTAGGTAGCAACCAATCACCAGCTTACGTTGTATTATATTATTAAAATCCAGTCATCGAGCTAGAGTGTCAAATTTATTAACGTTAAAAACTATAGACTGAGCTATAGGATCATTGCAAAATCAATATTTGAACTTGTGGCACAGGTGAGTTAATGATATTATCCACTGCAAAAATTATCATAATAACTTACTTAACTCACTTGTACCATAAATAACTATTACCGATCTCTATTGTAGGTTCTGATGTTTAATAAGGTCAGCTGCGGTAATTGGAGCGATGGGGTAACTGAAACTATGCTTAATAAAAACTAAAACTATCGTTAAACGTCTATGAGAATTACGTGAATTTTAAGTACTTTATCCTATACACTCTTCCGACTGCGATAATTTCTGAACTATTCCTACTGAAGCCCTAATTTTTTGGAGACATTTTAATTAATATTCTTAGGGCGTCCCAGTTACCCAGAACATATTATAAAGTAATGTGGATAAAAAATATAGACGATGATTCCATTTACCCCAATTTATTGGGTAACTGGAACCACCGGACATGTTTTTAAAAAAATATTTTTAAATGCAATAGTTGGCATTAGAGCTGCTTTATTTTTACATTTTCTTTTGGAAATATATTAAAGTTATTATAAAACAAGGTCCTAAACTTATACTTCACGATAAAATATGAGATAAAGAGTTTGAAGCAAAAGAATTGTATATATATGGACCAATTACCCCAACTGGCCTTAAGACTTAAATTAAAAAAGCTGGTGCATTATATATCTGTATATTTCAAAACCTTCTAAAATGTCTAATTTGTGTTTGTTGTTGCAAAAATGTAAGAATTTAATATTGTTTTGAGGTGTCATTGGGTGGTTCTGTTCCAAAATGTGTTTGGCATAATTCGATTTTTCTGGATGTTTAAGTCTATAAGAGCGTACGTGTTCTTTGTATCTTAGGTCGAAATTTCTAAGTGTTTGTCCAATATAAACCGAGTTACAAAAAGAACAATTCAAACGGTAAATGCCGGATTTCATGATATCTTGTGTTTTGTCTTTAGCATTGAATAAAAATTAAAAGGTGTTAGTTTTATAGGTTATTTTGTAACTGGTGGTTTTTCTTATTATAGTTGCAATTTGTTTTGATATCTTGCCAAAGTATGGTATTGATATGTAGTTTGCGTCGTGTATTTGAGTGTCAAATGGAAATATTCTTTTGATGGCTAACCTATAATCTTTTTGTTGAATTAAAGTGTCAATCATGTTATGGTTATAATGGTATGCATGTGCTAATTGTTTGATGATTGAAATTTCTTTATCAAAATGTGATTGTTTCATTGGAGTAGTTAAAGCTCGGTGTACTAAAGAATTAGTAGAAAAACTACAAAACATACATCTTCCAGCACATTCAAAACTTGTAAGCATTGACATTTGTAACATGTTTTCAAAGATTCCACCACAAGACTGTATTCCTTTGTTAGATAATTTCCTAGTTAATAGTAATGTAGAATTAGTAAAAAGATTAGAGTTAATTCAATACTTACAATCAGTATGAGTATACAGTAGCCCGACCAACTGAATATCACCACTGTATGTACAAATCATTCCAAGTTATAATAATATTTTATTGAAGTACCGTGTTGTACTGATTTCTTAACATAATAAAGTTAGGTTATGTAATTTTTCAAAAGGCCTTTAATTTTATTAAATCATCATTAAATTCTAAATAACATTAAAAAAAAATTTTAATTTACATTTAAGAACACCTTAAAAAAAATAATTTAGACCTACCTTATATTGGTATCTTTAGGTGTTCCACCGGAACTCAAATTGGTAACTTTCGGTTGAATATTAATGAACTGATTTTTGTTAGTAGAAAAACTGCTTGAACGTCTAATTGGACTATTATTTGGGGAGTTTTGTATTTTATGCACGACCTTGTTCTGAGAATATTGATTCAACTTATTCGTGTAAGTTTGATCAATACCCTGAAGATTCTTATTCTGAAAGTGCTCCAGTTTGTTTGAGATTTTCAAATTTCTATCATCAAACGAATTGTGACGAACGTGCATGGACTTCTGCTTGAGCAAATCCTGCGTTTCGTTATTCAGTCGTAAGTTACATTTATTATCGTAATCACTATCTTGGTCACTATCCAAAGATAAACGTTTCTGTAGCGAGTTAATGTAATTTTGTGTTGGCTTTAAAAATGATTCTGTTTCCAAACTGCTGTCAGATAAGTCGATATTTAATGAACTAATGCTATTACGGCTACGTGGTCGTGATAAGGCAGTGTGTACTGGTGATGGAATCTTTGTCGGTGAGTTTTTTCCAGATATACCACCAACTGCAGGTGGTAAACTAGCTACCTTGACTGTTGTTAAATTACCATGCACTATACCAGGTTCGCAATTATCACTTTCTGTAGAACTCTTACGATCTATATTATTTTTCGTTTCGTTTGATTTTGTAATCTCGTGACTTTCTATTACTTTTCCATTTTGTCGGCTTACAGTTAGCGCAGCATGAATGATTCCATTATTTTCCCCATTATTTGAATCAACGTACATTTGCACTTGAATTTCAGATTTTGTTAAACTAGGATGACGTGTATGTCCTTTATCCTTGACTTCACTTCTGCGACTGAAAGCACCACTAGATGTAACTGACGTAAAACAACCTTGATCTAAAGCTTCCTCTATACCAATACCAGTTTTAGATTTTGGACTCGGATATAAAATCTTCTCAAAAGGTTCATTACCGTTTTTAATTTTATTTTGTTCCCTTGGAACATCAGTTATGGACATGTTTTGAGTAGGTGACATAATGGGAGATAAAAGTTTCGGTTTTTGTTCGAAAATGTTCTTTTGATTGCTCTGGGAAAATATACTAGGTGATTGTGGAATGTTTGGGGACTTTGGTGAAGGTACTAATTGTTGTTTCTGGATGACTTGCAGTACTTGCGGTTGTTCTTTGGGCTTTAAGAATGTGATTTCTTTCGTTCGTGTGTGTCCTGCGCTGTTTGCTCTTGGTAACGACGGCCGTCGGGGATGTTCTTTACCATTACTTAAACTTCGAATATATTCTTCAGTCTTTTTCATGACGGATACCTGTATGAAAGTTAAAATAATTAGTAAAAAATAGAAAAAAAGTTGAATAGTGCTTTGCAATTTATGTACCTTGGAACATTGATATACCATAAAGATGGTATTAAGTGCACCATGAAACTGATAATAGTGTACACGTCAATCTGGTGTCACAGAAAATATGCATTATATGTACATTCTTCAATTTTTAGGATTAGTTAATTCGATGAAGTATACAAAGAAGTTGGTATTGAAATAATTTTTATTAGAAAAAAATCACAAACAGAATTACCACATTTGGGGCACCAAAAACCAAGACTGGCCATTGTTAGACTACTAAACCCAAAAAAACCATGATTTGGTGATTACTGGAAAATGTACTTATATGCAGAAAAATAATCAATGGTTATTGTTTTTGCAAAACGGTGCTCAACCACATAGCACATCTAAGAATTAGCAATGTAATGCTGAAATGTTTGGCAAAAGAATTATTGATTTAGATGTAGAGAAATGGACAAGTGGCGGGATTAATTTCCAATCTTTTCTATGAGTTATGTTAAGAATAAGGTTTATCAAAACAAAACCCATTGGAAAATTTGAAGTAACTCAAAAAAACTGTGAAATCATTTTGGACATCCCTGAAACATAAGACAATGCACATCTGAGGCCTTTGAAGAATGTCTTAATAATGTCAATTTAAGATCTTAAAATGTTAACGAAAATTCATTAAAGGATACACCGAGTTGAATTATTTCAGGCTAGTGCTCCTAGGTCAGTAGCTAATGTATGCCAAGTTTCCTTGGATTCTAACAAAAGGCTTAGGAAGACTCATCTATTTGAAAAAAAAGAAGAGATTTTCATGTTCAGGAATTTGCATATCTGGTCTAGTGGATTGAACACCTGTATATTATTCAACAAAGAATCTGTGAGAAATGCTAACGTAGGTATTTATAAGCATAGTATATACCGATTTATTTAAAAAATATAAGTTGCAATTTATATTTAACTCAAGTCAACGTTATCTCATAGATTTATTGTTGAATAATATACAGCGTGTTCAGTCCACTAGAACAGAGACGCAAATTTCTCAACATGAAAATCTCATTTTTTTAAATAGGTCATCCTGTATCTTTATATTTTATGATTCAATTCTTGAATCTACCAATTCATATAATATATTTTCTATTTCAAAGTGAACAGGTTCAAAACTATCAGCGTTTTTATACTGTGTTGTTATTTCTCCAAAATTATTTATTAGTCTGTTTCATCTACACTTTCCATTTAAAAAATCATATAATAAAAAATAAATTATATAATGTACACTTTTGAAATAAAGAATATGTATATGAATTGGTATAGACTAGGGATGAAACAAACGTTTAATAAAATAAACGTTTAAACCATCAAAAATTAAACGTTTACAGGTTTAAACGCTTCCCCGGAAAAATTTATGAAACCATTTCTCTATGATCCTATGTTTTTAATTTTTAATATATTTTTTTATATAGTTTTAATATATACGCGCCACAAAGTTTACGTCTAGGGTTCCTAAATATGAACTGAGCTCTGCGTTATTTAGAGTTAAGACACGCATGTCAAATTTTCCTAGTGACATTTTATATTTTGAAACTATTGAAATTTCGTATAGTTAATATTTTATTAAAAGCCATCGAGAAATTGATATATGTACTATAGTAGTTTTAAAAAGTCTCTACAAACAGTAAATAAATGATAATGTGCACATTAAGAAATTTTACATGCATAAAAATAAACACGACAGCATAACCTAAAATTTATAACTGACAGCTGCTGAATGTTGTCACTAAAGTAAAAAGAGAGAAAAAAGTATCTCTGTCTCAGACAGCTTAGTTTCCTGGTGCAGAAAGCGTTCGACAAAAAGTCACTGATTTTCGTGCTGCCATATTTAAAGGACCCCGCACGTTTCTTATGGAAATTAGATCTCGGTCAAATTGGCCGAAATTTTTATATGTTGTAGTTTATATCATTCTGATCAAAAGTCTCCGTGGCCACGAAGCTCTAAAATTAATAGTTTCGGAGTTACCGAGCACGAAAGGCAGGAAAAACTCATACTTTGGTTTATGGATTTTTAACATGTACAGCCTCGGTTACGTAAGTTTTTGTGTATATTTTTTTGCTTTTGTATTAATTAACACCTGTAATTATGTTGCCTTGTTTCGTGTGAATTATATGTGAAATTATACCGGGTGTCCTATTATATTTTGACCTTTTATAAACCTATACTATAGCTTTTGAACTAATTGAGATAATAAAATGCGGTGTTTACCAGTCTTCTTCTTAGTTTTTAAAGTTTTTTTGTGAGTATCCGTTTTTGTACCCACTTCCGGTTTATCCGGAAATGACGTAGTGTATTTTCGGGGGATTAGACAACTTTGTGATTTCAAATGGAACACCCTGTATATTTTTCACAGTTGGAAAGCCCATTGCCGCCCTTTCCAAAAGTACCAGACTTGTCATGGTTGTTATACAGGGTGATGGTTTTATAAGCTCTTAAAGTAAATATCACATGTTATTGAAATGCTACGAAAAAATATAATGATTCAGAAAGTAGACTATGGAAATAAAAGAAAACATCAGTGTAAACGTTAAATTAGTTTATTGACAATTACATGTTACTTCAATTGCTGATATTCAAAATGTATATATGAAACTCGATTGAACAAAGGGTAACAGGATACTTATTAAACATTAATCAATTAAGAAATAAACAAATTACTAAACATTAGTTAGTTATAAAAGTTTATTATACATTTATTTATTCGTTTTACCAAGATGCCATAGCTTCTACTTAACACCTCAGGGTAATGCTGTTAAAGACATATCTTTTTTTCGTAGCATTTCAATGACATGTAGTATTCATTTTAAGAGCTTATAAAACCATCACCTTGTGTAATAACCATGACGGGTATTGCACTTTCGGAAAGGGGAAACAATGGGCTTTCCAATTGTGCTTTACATAGGTTTATAAAGAGGGCAAAATATAATGGAGACACCCGGTATAATTTCACATAATTCACAAAAAAGTAAAACAACATAATTACCTGTGCTAATCAAAACGAAAATAAAAAATATACACAAAAAATGATGTTACCAAGGCTGTACGTATTAAAAATCCATAAACCGAAGTATGAATTTTTCCTGCCTTTCATGCTCTGTAACTCCGAAACTATTAATTTTAGAGCTTCGTGACCAGGGAGACTTTTGATCAAAATGGCATAAACTACAACATATCAAAATTTCAGCCAATTTGACCGGGATCTAATTTCCATAAGAAACGTGCGGGGTCCTTTCCGCGCCGTGTACATCTATTTTATTTCAATCAATACTAAATAAGTAAGCAAAAACATTTATCCATTGTCATAGATTTTGCTATTAAACAGTGTTATAATGACTGTATTATGTTTAGTTTGGTTATTTCTTAGAAAACGTTAATTCTACAAGATTGGCGATGTTCGACTACGATTATAAAATTTATTTTAGATATCTACTCCTTACAAACTATGATCCACACTACCTTAACAGTTTAGCAATCAACATCAAACGTTATATTCCTAAAAAAACGATTATTAAAAGAAAACTGAATGAAAAACGTGAGCTATATTTTGACGCTAATATTTTGCGCCAATAACGCGCCCTTAAAGGTTCGCTTCTTAGAGATAAGATAAAAGGTTAGGTTAGAGTAGAGGTTAGGTTATAAATAAAACCAAATAAGACCAAACTGACAGCCATGTGCAACTGTTGGTTTACCTTTAACATTTGGAAGATAAAAAGGGAAGCAGAACAGTCTTTTACGCCTAACTGCACGTCAGTCTTTCATATGCTAAACTTTTGAATTATTTTGATAATACAAGCCGAGGAGTATGGAAGACACTTAACATGTTCCCTCCTACTTACTATCATCTATCATGAAACATTTCCTTAAAGAAATTCCCAACAGTAACATTTCTACCATAATGTGGTGGTGCATCTTGCTGGAACCAAATCGACATCGAGTAATAAAATTGATTGTTTGATATGTATATTAACGAAGTAAAAGTAAACATTCAATTTTTAAGCATCTTGGGTGTGCAAATTTTATTATCCAAGACCAATGAAATTAGTATTAGAAATATGGTTAACCAGACTATATGCCTCCTGGAATAATCAATGTTTATCACCATATTCCATCATTATCAACAAGTGATGATTCAATTGTTAATGTGCAATAAATAAATATGACTAATAAGTTGCTAAACTGTGCTCCTCCACAACATTTTGCATTTCAACAGATTTCCAAAACATCACTGTTAACAATGGTAATGTTATTTATAACAAAAATCACTTTCAATCAAATAAAGGAAAACATAATTGCATGATTAATAACATGTTTCTTAAAATAAATTCCAAAAGAAATTATTTGTAAAAAATATACTAAGTCTCCAGATTCTTGCAATTTAGTTTGCAAGTTGGCGATCTATAAAAAGTAGAGAATAAACTAACAAAATTATATTACAGATATATTTTAGGAACGCATGTGATGTTGATTTTATAATAATACGCAATAGTCGAGTAAGCCGTTGGCTATAGTCCATTGCGTTTAACTAAAATATTTTAAGGTGTTGAGTAGGCTGGTATACAATCATTTTTGTTATGTTAAGGGCATTGACTGTAATATCTATACAAGTCCTGTTTTATTTCGGTTTAAATACCGCTGAGTGAAAAATAACTTTTTAAAGTAAACTGACTGTTGCTAGACATTTTTCTCAATAGTTGTATTTCTTTATAACTATAAAACTTGCTTTATTGGAAACCATGGTCTGCTGCAAATAAAAATAGTTGATAAGAATTACTGAAAATGCGATTTGTAAATTTGACGGATATTACGTAAAAATATGTTTTTACTTTTACACATTACTGTGATGATATTCTGTCATATATCAACTTATTGTAGTGCATTTACGAATAACTTCAAAAATTTATGAGTGAGATGTATTAAATAATTATGTTTAAAAAAAAAGTCATCAAGTTGTCTTTGATTTTTTTGTCATTCTTGAACATGACATTTAAAAACTATTAAGAATTTGACATATACAAGGTTATGTTTACTACTTTTTGTCTTCATGCACATTTTTAATTTATATCAAAAGCAAAAATGGCCCCATTTTCTTAACTTTTTGTTAGTTATAATTTTCTAAAGACGAACAGAAAGTATTTGTTTCTATTCGTCGATTCAATGCACGGAAAGTATTTATAACACTGTTTCCATTACAACGACCCTTGCAAGATTTGCATAAATAAAATGTGATATTTTCAAAGTATGAAAATGTTAATAAAAAGAACTTTATATTAGAAAAAAAGCTTTTTTATTACTAATCAAATAAGAAAAACCAAAAACATATATATTAACGGCCCAAAAAACTGATTGCTAGTGTACAAGATTTTAATCCGTTGTTCTGTATAATTCGTTGTAACAAATTTTTTAAAAATGTTTCATAACCTATTTCTGTATATCCTAGGTTATTTTTAATGTTTGTTGTTATTTTTGTAAGTTCAAGATATAAATTTTTTCATTAAACGCTAGTCAAATTCCTATATTTTGTTTGTGTCAATTTAAAAATAAAATAATATGAGGAAGAAAACAGAAAATAACATCCAATATTAAAAGTGAGGTTATACGGCTTCCTTTTGTATGCTTTCTTAATCAGTTTATCTGATACATTTAATCTAATTTTATTGTCTGCACAGTTAAATAAAATCAAGAAAAATCTAATTAGAAATATTATTTGAGTTTTTGATACATCAAACGAATACTTTTTAAATAGAAATAGCTTCAAAAGATCTTGCAAAGTCTTTGAGGGATAAGCAAAATTTTTTAAATAAAAATAAATTTAAAAATGCCAAGAAAAAAATTAAAATTATTAAGGTACAAAAAATGTGCAAGAGTGCTTTGTGGTTTTATATATTTATAACATGCAGCTAAGTAAGCTGTGGACCATGGAATATCCAATGATATCACAAAGACATACAGTTATAAATGAATTTTGCAGAAGTAATTCCAGAATACTTTTGATCTTAAACAACTTGGCATTAATACAACTCGGTTATTCTTTTTTTATATAGACCATTTTATAAAGTTGCTGCTCTCATTAACATTGTATGTTGGTTCCAAATAAAGAAATTTACTTACTTTCTTTTACATACTGTACTGCATGCATCAGATTACATTCTTAAAAGGAATTCAAGATACTACTATACAGGAGTTTTTAAAAAAATGTTGAGAGTTGAAGATGCTCGTTGCCATTTAAATATTTTGAAAACCACGTTCTAACATATTTTGATTGAAATAGTTATCTTACTTATTAGATAGTGCTAGCTACTTTTTTCATTTGTTCTCTTCAGATTTATTTTTCTGTCAATTATGGCATGAAGGTCCTCTGGAGTGAAAGGATGATCATATTGAGAATAGGGTGGTCCAAACGCAATAATTTTAAAAATTGAAAAAACTGTCTACTCCCGGATAGGTTGAAAATTAATATTGCTACGGCAGTTTAAGGCATGTTAGTCTTTATGTTGGCACGTGTATCTTGAGAAATCAGTCCAATAAGTTTTGACCTTAAATTACAAAAAATTGATAAGATTTTCAATTTTAAGGAAATCTGTCGCCCAAAAGGTTGGTCATCATAAAAATGATCTTGAAAATAAACAAAACTTGTGACCAATTGTGATATTAAAAAAATAAAAAAGGATTTCTTTAAGAATTAGAAGGTATGGCAACGACATATAGGTTACCGGTGCATATTCAAAGGCGACCATTTTTTAAAAAATTTTTACCTTTTTAATTGAAAGAATATTGGTTTAAAAATAATTTTAATTTCGTTACAGCCAAAAAGTTAACACTTTTGTTTGTTTTTAATTAACAATTTTTAATTTAATTAAAAAAATTCCAAAATTAATAAAATTGTTTTTAAATTTCAATCTAATAATAACTAAGAAATAAAGATTTTTAACTTTCTTCGCCATAATAAATTAAAATTGATTAAATCTTTTGTTTTTCAATTAAAAAAAATTATTCAAATTTGTCCTCTTATGACCCCCGAAACCTCTTGAGGCAATCAAAGGAAAAAAAATCTGTATTTTTATGTTTATCTTAACTATTTTGAAATTTGCAAGAGGTCCCACCCACTATTTTCTTGATTTGACCCCCATCATCTACTGCCTACTCGAACATCTTTAGAGAACTCATTTTTCAGATGATGAAGAGGTGTTGATGGGAGGATTTTTTTTACAAAGGTGTTCATCAAGCACTTCAGCAATTTTTTTCAAGGTCTATATTGAAAAATAAAATTGTTTCTTCTGAGAGGGAAACAGGGGAGGTGAGAAAAAAGCGGTTGGGAAAAAGAGAGGCGGAAGAGTAAAAGATACTAAGGGGGATATAGGAGTGATGGTAGTAAAGAGGCGTATGGAAGGAATGCACTTTGTTAGTACAAATGCACATTTTAGTTCAAATGCGCTTATTAGTTCAAATGCGCTTATTAGTTCAAATGCACTGTTTAGTTCAAAATAACTTTTTAGTTCAAATACACTTTTTTTTAGATCAAATGCACTTTTTAATTTAAGTGCAGTTTTTATTTTAGATAAGGTTAGGTTAGGTTAGTCCAAATGTACTTTCTAAATAACACAGAGCTCAATCTATATTTAGGAACTGTAGGTTAAGTTAGGTTAGGGCAGGTTATGTTAGGGTAGGTTAGTTTAAACGTGTCAGTAAAAAAGTTTAAATGTACTTTTTAGATCAAATGCACTTTGTAGTTCAAATGTTCTTTTTTAGTTCTAGTAGTAACAGGGTGGCCAGCAAGAGTGGTACGTTTAAATTCAAGGTTTTTTTCTCAAGTTCCCAGGTCGTAAAATTCATTTTTCCCAAGTTTTTTTCTTCAATAACACAGCCACACAAAAAAACTTTTTTTTTTTCGGGTCTGGAGATCAGACTATGTTTTTGGGGTCGCTGAAACCGAAGTCGGTTTTACCCCACCACGTCAGGTTTTTGACATAACCTCAAAAAGTCTTCACAGTCACACAAAAATTAAAAACAATGCTGGGCTGGGGGTCAAGCCATTTTTACTATATGTTTTTGGGGTCGCTGAAACCGAATTCGAATTCCATTTCACCCTATCATGTCAGGTTTTTGACATAACCTTAAAAAATCTTATAATCCAAGCCCAGTTAGCCCGTTATAGGTAATATATTGAACCTCATAATCTCTTAACTCTATAACTATTCGGCCCCTTCACACCTTGACACCATAACCATAAATTCCAATTTGGGGGGCTAATTAGGCTTGGATTATAAGATTTGTTAAGGTTATGTCAAAAACCTGACATGATATGAATTTTTGTGTAACTGTGAAGACTTTTTGAGGTTATGTCAAAAACCTGACGTGATGGGGTAAAACGGACTTTGGATTCGGTTTCAGCGACCTCAAAAACATATAGAAAACATAGTCTGATCTCCAGACCCAAAAAAAATTTTGTTTGTGGCTGTGTAATTTACGCATACCAACATTTATGATCAAATGGTATAAAGTTACTTTAGTGGGCACGCCCAAAAGGGGCGGAAACGATGCGACGATTAAACGATGCCGGTGCCAAAGTGCAAAATGCCCCCTTAAAAAGTCTATGGAAAATTCTTTTTTCATTGAAATTCAATGGCACAATAAATTTAATGTTCTGCACCTAACCTAACTTGACTTGACCTGACCTATCCTATCCTAACCTGATATGATCTGACCTGAAATACCCTAACCTAACCTAACTTGACTTGACCTGACTTGACCTAACTTAACCTATCCTATCCTATCCTAACCAAACCTAATGCGATATTGAATATTTTTCTATGAAAATAAAGGAATTTATCAACATATTTATTAAAATCAATTAGACACGCCCTTAAAAGGGAGGTTTAGGCGCCGCGTGTCATGCTTAAACTCGCTTTAATTTGCAGGGCTGTAATTATTTATTCCTATATATCGAGTGTTTTTTTTAAATTTGACGTCAACGTAGGCTGTGAATAGTCGATTGTGAATTATTTAAACACGTGAGTAATTTGAACGTTTTGACAATGACATTTATTAATACGATCAAGATATGTTCACAATCAACTACCCATAGCCGCCTTCGACGTCAAATTTAAAAAACACTCGATATAAAGTTATTAATTTTGAGTGTAGTTCTCAAGTTCAGTTAATTCAGTGATTTCATATAACCTCAAAAGTACTCGACATGTATCACGAGCTCACACCAATGATTTTTATTGTGTTACATGCATCAATTGCTACCTCCGAAGTGCGGGAGAGGGGCGTGTACATATAAGAAATAGGTATTTCGACTTCATAAGAAAAATATAAATAGTAATTTGAAAAAAACTACTTATGTCCTGCATAAAGATACATTTACTCTACGTTTATCACAAAATGTTTAAAAATAAATGTCCACCCGTGCGAAGCCGGGATGGGCCACTAGTTAAATTATATATTTTAGTAGATTTTGATTAATGAGAAGAGACTTGAGTTGCACATCATGTGATAGATCTCAACATATCTGTATGTAAACTTACGTAATTTGTAACACTGTGCATGTTCTACCCGTTAATTTTTTATTTATGTTTATTAATTTTCATTTTCAATTCTAACTTTTTTGTGAATCACTTGAAGTAGAAATAAGGTAGAACTGATAATGTCAAGGCGGCCAAAATTAGTATTTTCATTCAGAATGTCAGTTAAGTGCCGTGCTGTCAACAGATGCTCTTCTTTTAAGGCCCATAGCTGCTTTTTATTCATGTATTTAGTTTAGTTAAAGTTATCTTCACACGTCCGCCCAACCCCTTCATGAATGAGTAAAATGAACGGTGATAATATATCCCTGTTCTATTTTTTTGGGTTCGGTTATTTGTATCTTTACTAAAATTTTTAATTTGACGTATCTTTTAACTTAATATTGATACCTGTTTAACTTGATATTTTCAACTGTGAAAGATAGAGGAAGTGATAAACCATCAGTCGATTGGTCTTACCATGTTGTAATTTTTTCCGTGTTGTCATGCACTTGCTGAGTTCAACTTTCTGAGTGCTTAGCTATCTATATCCACCTTTTTATTTCCCTTACCTTTTCTGTGCACTGCCTGATATTTGTGCTTAGATCACAAAAACAAAAATATTTTTGTTTTCTAACCTAACATTTTTTATGTACTGCTTGCATCAAGTGATGAACACGATGGAATTCCCTGTAATGTCGAATGTTTAAATAAAGTGGCATTGTCAGATATAATCAGTTGCAAATGCTAAGCCTAGCATTGTCAGACGTACCCCAGTTCGCGTTATTTAACAAACACCTCTGACTTAACCAACCCGCAGACTCTTTTGTTACATTTTGATTAACGATAAATTTAAAACTGTTAGGCTTAACTTCAAAAACACTAAACAATTGCTTCCTGCAATCTTGCAAATAAATCATTTTTACAATCCATAGCTAGCCGCAACTGAAATGATAATTGTAATAAACAACTGACATAATATTTTGTAACTAAAGTTTTGTGCACTGCTAAAAATAATACAAATGCAAAGCCTACTTAGAATTTATTATAAAATAAAGTAAATACTTTATTAATAGTAATACACATCATTTTGAAATTTTGTGAGCATAGTTGTCCAACGTTTGAAAATATTTTTCAAACTTTTATTAATTAATAGTAATAGTTACATCAAAAATTGAAGGAAACACTTTAATTTTATTATGAAGTTTAGATCTAAGAAAATTCTAGCGCATTTTCAGAAACTGAATACAGAGCTGACTTAACTACTTATTGGGGGGGCTTCGTCAATCTCAATGATGTTTACACACATACAGCCAAGATAAATCATTTAATGTTTTCCTTCTCCTTTTCTATTTCCATTTGAAATTTTGTTTTAATTATGGCATCTGTTCATATCTTAGTTAGTTGATCAGCTTTTGTTTGACATCTGTGCTGTTTTTTCAACAATAGTGTCAATGATGGCAAATTTGCATAAATCTAATTGAACAAAAACAGTGCAATTAAAGAAAATACTAAATGTCGTAATTATGTTTTGTTATTTATGGGTGTACCTGAACTTTATTAAACATCATTTTTGTTATGTAAAATATATAAAATAAAGATTAAATTAATCTAAGTTATATTGTTTGTAGATTGTGTAAATAAAATATTGACAGGCAACTTGCGTAGGTTTACTTGTTCAAAAACAAGCAAAAACAACTTGAAATTGAAACATCTATGAGATCATCAGATCATTCCAATTTTCCTAATGGATCTTACTAGTTTTTAAATAATTATTTTTCATCATCATTATTCATTCATTCAATCATTATTTTTCTTTCATTTAGGAACTCTAGATATTAGTATTCTTTGATTGGCATTTATTCTAAATAAAACATCAAATACTTAATCTTTGCAAACAACATAAAATAATGGATAATATCAAGAAGTATACAGTGTCTGTCATAAACTTGGATCCATATGGGAATTTTTTTTAATATTCTGCTTGGAAAGAAACTTTGTGCAGTAATCACTTCTGCTTCCAAAAATACTTGAGATACGCCATGTCAAAGTTGACAGGTGACATTAGGTATCTGTCAAATTCGCCATTGTTTTCTAAAAGCGGCGAAAAATGACTTTATTTGTTAAATTATGAAAAAATTTATTAAGAAAAACTGTTTCTAATAACATTTTACGTTCATATTATATTACTATTGGGTAATTCCCTATACACTGCTATACTCCCTAAAGATAAGTAAAAATCTAAAATATTATATTTTTAACTCAAGTGGTTCTTGAGTTGTGCCCTTCTGAAGTGTACAAAAATGAGTCATTCTGAGCATGTTGGCGTTTACGCTTTCCTTTATAACTTGTGATAGAAGTAAAATAAAGGAATGAAACAAAGACTGTTTTAAAGTCCATCATTTGGGCTTTAAGATGATGGGTTGCATGGCATACTTTAATATGAAAAATAATTTATTTTGCGTCCCTGAAAACTTTAACCTTGAATTTCTCAGAAAACATATGATTAAAAATTCTGAAGAAAATTGGACATAGTGTTGCATATCTTCTAAATATGTATGCCAAATTTCAACTTGGGATCTCAATGGGATCGTTACTAAATTATTTTAACAAAATAGCAATGTTCAACATTTTACCATTAATAATGTTTTCAATATTGGAACATTGGAAGTTTTGTTTTATAAATGATTATTTTCTGTTTGGTAATTACTTACAAAGAATCTGGGTTAGATAAAACATTAATTAACAAATTCCTGTATGGGTTTTTAAAATTTTTTAAATTACATGTGAAACGTTACCTAAATAAAATATCCTGGGTACACTTGTCAAGAAAATTTTCAGTATTATCAAAACACGTACAAATTGTTATCAACTATAATAAATTAAAATCACTATAACACACAATAAAGAAAATTTTAATCTGATACACAGTATTAATGTAAAATACTGCATGCTAATTCCATTTCCTGATAACTTAAACTTTATGTACGACCTGTCGCTGTATTTGGATCTACTTTAAAAACATTGGACGTAGAGTTGCATATTTTCTAAATATGTGTGCCAGATTTCAACTTGGGATCTGAATGGGATCATTACTAAATTATTTTAACAAAATGGCAATGCTCAACATTTGAATCTACTTTCCTTAAAATCTGCTTGGGTATCTGGTATTTACGAAAATGTTGGTGCAGGACCAGCAGGATGTAGAAATGACGCGGTGACTTCACATTCTTTACTATCTGAAGATATCACATGGGCTAACCACCTCTTGCAGTTGTATTCACATGTAACAAAACCTGTAATTACATATATTTCTAATGTAGCTCTAATTATTTCATCAGATGTGTTATCGAACCCAGATTCTTTGTAAGTAATTACTTAGAACAAAGAGTAATCATTCATAAAACAAAACACGAATACCAATAATATAGTTACGAATATTGAAAAATATATTTATGTTAAAATGTTGAACATTGCTATTTTGTCAAAATAATTTAGTAACGATCCCATTGAGATCCCAAGTTGAAATCTGGCACACATTTAAAAGATATGCAACTCTGTGTCTAATTTTTTCCAGAATTTTTAATCATATGTTTTCTGAGAAATTCAAGGTCAAAGACTTCAGGGGCGCAATATAAATTATTTTTTTCGCCTACCTGATCAGAAAGTGCTTTCTAAATGTCCTGTTTTGAGGGCAGTTAAGGCTTCTTTGCGGGCCTCTTATGTCAAACTTTTTACTGCCCTCTTATGTCAAATACATAACCTCTATACTACTACTAGATGAAAGCACGATTTATTTATGTTAAGTTGGATATACTGTAAAAATTGAAATTGTTTTTTAAATTATCATACTTTGACCACTCCTGTGCATTATCCTAAAAAGATTTTAATCAAAAAATGAAATCATTAGTTTTTAACATTAAAAATATAACTCATTCGTAAAACTTTTAGCAACGGAATATGACGAAAAATGTAATCTCAAACATATTTTTACTTAACCTTTAAAAATATAAAAAACATACGTCAAGTTTTTCTAGGCTTCTTAAGATCATAACTTTGATTTTCATGTCTTCGTCGATAAATTTGTCGTTTGTTTTTTTCTTTTAACAGTGTCATTGTATGTATAAATGGAGGTTGTGACAATTAATTAATAAAAAGAAAATTGTAATTTCAATAAATTATACAATGATAGATTAATTACTCATCCTAATTAAAAGTCATATCCTGTTCCTTTTATTTACCAATAATAATAAAAATTTACTATTTTACTATACGGCCGTGTTGTATGTAGTGTAATGATTATTAGGTTAATTTAGTTAATAAATTACTAAAAACGTCTGGTGTTATTTTCATTTTTATTCATTCCCTCTAACATATGCCTATTTAATTTACTAATAAGTTACGTTACTGTTTAACTTTTGGAATTCTTTTTTAAACTTTCAAACAGGTAGGCGAAAAACTTTTGTATGTCACTCGGACCGAAAAGCATTTGTAGCCCGCAGTTGTTTGATGACAACTTACAAATGCTAATTTTCTGCCCTTGAGACACAAAATACTATTTCATATTAAAGTATGCCATGCAACCCATCATCTTAAAGCCCAAATGATGGACTTTAAAACAGTTTTTGTCTCATTCCTTTATCTTATTTCTATCAAAAGCTATAAAGGAAAACGTAAACGCCAACATGCTCAAAATCACTCTTTTTTGTACACCTTAGAAGGGCACAACTCAAGTACCACTTGAGTTAAAAGTATAATATTTTAGATTTTTACTTATCTTTAGGAGTATAAAAGTTGTGCCAAATTGAAATAAATCAGGAAGGGTGAGTTACAACTCATTGGATCACTTGACATGGAATTACCCTATTATATTACATTATATTATATTTTTATGTATTTATTACAGTAATGGGAATAAACTAAACTAAACTAAAATATACCGAGTTTGAACGAGATTCTGACATAAGGAAAATTTTTATTATTATTATGTATATAGTAGGCGGTCGAAACCGATGAAACTATTTGTTTAGTTTGTGTTTATCTTAAAAATTTTTGTTTGATATTTTTTTTTAGAACTTGATTGTTCAACTTATTAATTGTAATAGCACATTTTGTGACAATGGATAGTCAATATTTAGTGTCATTATGTTTTCTCTGTCTCTGTGTTTTAAGTCTGTTTTTAAAAGAATTCAAACTTGGTGCTGATATAGTGTCTTCTTGTAGAGAGTTCCAGAGGTATACCACAAGGTTTACTTAGAAGTTCCTTCGTGGTAGCTTAGCAGTTTTTTCTTTTTCAAGCTTTTTTGAATATCCTCTTAACTGTACTCTGTGATTGTAATTGTATATTTCTAAGTTACTAGAATAATATCCCTGAACTATCTTGTACGTTTCAATTATGTCTCCTGTTAATCTTCTCTCTCTCTCAACGTTGTTAGCTGAAGCTTCTTTATTCTTGCTTCATATGGTTGTTGTGATAGTTCTGGTGAAATTCTTGTAACCCTTCTTTGTACTTTCTCTAATGCCTCTATATGTTTCACATAGTAAGGATTCCATATTGTATGTGCATATCGTCGGCTTCATATGAAAAGGGCGTAAGTGCCAAAATTGAGAAAATTGAGATTTTAACGTTATCTGGTTAATTGTAACCTTTTTTTACTTTTTTTATAAAATAAATATGAGAAATTCTGAAAATAATTAATAAAAGTCGCTTAAATGGCAAAAGTAAAATTAGGCAAAAGTGCAAAAACATTGACAGGTAACATGAAAAATGTTACATTTCTTGTAAACAGGTTTTTCGGACTTATGCACTTTTCATGTGAAGCCGACGATATTCTAATTTTGGCCTGATGAAACTCATGTATAATTTTAAAATCATGTCCGGAGATTTATTCTTGAACGCTTTTTGAATTAAATAAATGAAAGAATTGGCTTTTTTTACAATTTTATTTATATGAATTTCCCATTTTATATCATTGCTGATGATGACACCAAGATCTTTTTGTTGATTGACATGCTCTAGTTCAATGTTGTTTAATTTATATGATTGGCTGTTGTTGTTTGGTCCAATATTTAGTACTGTACATTTATCTGCATTGAATATAGACTAGGTAATAACGGTTTTTAAGAAAATCCTCTATCAACTGTTTTTTATTTTGTTTTTTAACATTTTTTGATTATTAACGGTAACTGATTATATTAATAGTTATTTAATAAATTAGTTTGTTAATGAAAGCGATTAATGATCGAAACTGTTTAAAGCACGAACGAGCGATAGGGAGTGAGTGCCTTTAATAGTTGAGATCATTAGTTGCTCATTAACAAACGAATTGATTACAACAGTTTTTCGTTGACCGTAAAATTCTTCGATTTTAAGATAGAAAATTTCAAATAATACCGAATCCAAACTTGTGCGTATATCTGGTTGCCCAAAGTAAAACATCATCAAAACGTCAAAATCACAAACGGGTTTATTAATGAAAAAGAGTGTATTAATGAGGTCCATTAATGCATCCTTTTTTCACAAAACAGTTACTTAATAAAAAAGAGTGTATTAATGACGTCCATTAATACATCCTTTTTTAGAAAAAATCATTCATTAATATTGACATTAACAAACGGTCAACGAAATAGTTATTTAATAAATTAGTTTGTTAATGAAAGCGATTAATGATCGAAACTGTTTAAAGCACGAACGAGCGATAGGGAGTGAGTGCCTTTAATAGTTGAGATCATTAGTTGCTCATTAACAAACGAATTGATTACAACAGTTTTTCGTTGACCGTAAAATTCTTCGATTTTAAGATAGAAAATTTCAAATAATACCGAATCCAAACTTGTGCGTATATCTGGTTGCCCAAAGTAAAACATCATCAAAACGTCAAAATCACAAACGGGTTTATTAATGAAAAAGAGTGTATTAATGAGGTCCATTAATGCATCCTTTTTTCACAAAACAGTTACTTAATAAAAAAGAGTGTATTAATGACGTCCATTAATACATCCTTTTTTAGAAAAAATCATTCATTAATATTGACATTAACAAACGGTCAACGAAAAAATCATTAAAAACGCTTTAAGTGAGTAGAAAGACAACGACTGCATGGCATATCTTGCTAATAATATTGGATGGTGTAGGTATTTTTGACAAATACAGTACAGCTTCACTAATGCGGACATGCATTAACTTGGACACTCCAGTAATTCAGACACTGCTACAATTCGGATAGTTTTGTGCCATTTACCTCTATAATCGGGACACATTTGAAATCATGTAAATCACGTACCCCAACCATCAACACACTTAAGGGAATCCCCTAATGTTTTACGGGAGTCCCTTAATTGTTTAATAGAACATCAAATGCCTTACGTTTACGCTTTCTACGTGCCCCCTTTCAGTTTGTTGATACTGGTGAAACTACATACATGTGAAATTTTTGGTTAAAATGAAGCGAAGCCACAAAACTCTTACTCTTAAAGAGAAGTGCAATATTTTAGATTTTCTTGACAGTGGAAAAAGTATTCGGTTTGTATCCGATAGATTCCATGTGCGGCATTTTGGAAAACTTTACCAACTCCCACTTGGGTTCATGAAAAGGAGAAGTTGGCTCCCGGCAGAAAAATTCCCAAAGATAGGATCACATTCATGCCTTGTTCAAATGCGGCAGGCACCCACAAGCTACCACTACTTGTTCTCGGGAAATCCCTCAACCCCAGATGTTTTAACAACACCGATGTTCCCGTCGAGTATAGAGCCAGCAAGAAAGGGTGGATGACCCAAACAATTTTCATGGACTGGTTCAAAAAATGTTTAATTAAACACATAAAAAAAATTTTCGGCGAAAAAAATTTACCACAAGAAGCACTTCTTCTAATAGATAACGCACCCTCACATCCACCAGAAGAAGCATTAAATTTTGATCCAAACTTCAGAGTTATGTTTTTACCCCCCAACTGCACAGCGATAATACAGCCAATGGATCAAAATTTGATCCAAAATATTAAAGTGGCTTATAGAAAAAAAATTATGACTCACTTAATATCTCAAGACATTGATTTAACAAAATTTCAAAGAGGCTGTCATGAACTTGCATCAATCATGAAAAACTATAACTGAAAAAAATGTCAGAAAAAGTTGGACGCTGCTCTGGCCAAAAACACAATGGGATGAAGATGATGAAATTCCTTTGAGTCAGTTGAAACAACAGTGGGAATCTGAATCAGGAAATACAAATTTAAAAGCCATTATGCAAATGTTGAATTCTATTGATCCACAAGTTAGTTCTGAGGAAGTTTTTAATTGGGCAACTGGACAAAATGAGGGCATGGCAAATTTTATGGATCAAGATTTAATTGCAAAGGCTTCAAAGGCTGACAATAATGAGTTGACTATTACCGATTCCGAATATGAGTTTGTAGAAGAATCAAATAATAAAATCATGCACAATGCCGTTCGGTCATTTTCTCAATGTATTCAATGGGCAGAAGAAAATAACATTTCAATGCAAGATGTTCTGTTATTAAGAAGATTGAAAGAAAAGGCCAGTAAGCATTATTTCGAAAATGCAAAGCAGAAAAAAATTAGTTTTTATTTTAAGAAACATGATTCTGTATAGTTTTGTTATTTGTTTATAAAAATTGTTAGAATATTCATTAAAACAATATTTCTTGCTTTATTTGCGTATTTTTTAAATATTTCCATAATTCGTAAAATTTGCAAATCTGGACAGGGAAAAGATTCTATCTGTCCGGATTAGAGAAGTTGTACTGTAATAATAATAATTTAATTGCCACACCTCGTATAATATATGAACTCAAAATTAACTCATAATCTACAGCTAAAAATGTTTTTATTTTTTCAAAGTGAAGGTGCCAACTTTGCAGGTATAATTAAGTCTATTTTAGATCTATAGACGGAGAGCCAGCAACATATTTCGACTTGTCATTTCAACAGTTGTGAAAATTTGGGCACTAAATCATATATACCTGCTGAACACTAAAAGTCGATTCTGGCAGCCCCCTGCGGCCGGGTTATACTACCCCAAAATAACTAAGAGGATGAGAAATAAGATTCAATTTATTTAAAGTAATAGTCATGAAATTTCAGGAGGTTACTTTTGATAGTATTCTTTATTTATAAAAAATATTTCCAGAACATTTCCTCCCCTTCTAAATGTTGCCAGAACGCTGTAAATGTTGATTTAAAAAAGTGACATTTTTACGAGGGTCAATCAAATATAAACAAAAGCCTTTTGTATAAACAAAATTTATTTTACAAGAAACAGCTACATTTCTACAAATTACTTTTCTACATAATTTCCTTCTTTTATTATACATTTTTCCCAACGTTGTGGTAATTTTTTCATTCCTGTAGAATGAAGTTGGACGGGTATCTAACCAGTTGCGCACGAATGTTTCCACTTGATCGTTGGTCACAAATCGCTTGCCTCCAAGTGCTTCTTTGAGAGGTCCAAACATGTGAAAATCGCATGGCGATAAGTCTGGACTGTAAGGTGGATGATCAAGTGTTTTCCAGTTCATTTCCACCAGTTTCTGCTGCATTGCAGCTGCTGTGTGGGGCCTGGCGTTGTCGTGGAGCAGCAACACCTCGCGGATGGGACAATCTTGTCTTTTGCGTCGATACTGAAGCTTAACTTGATCCAAGAGACCGCAGTAGTAGATTGCGTTGATGGTCTGACGTCCATGTAAGAAATCTACCAGTAGGACACCCCTCCAGTCCCAAAAAACCGTAGCCAACACTTTCCCCGCAGACAATCGAGTTTTGGCTTTCACGGGGTTTGCTTCGCCTTTCTCCACTCCATGCTTGCACTCTTTGATTCGGGGGTGTAATGATGCACCCATGTCTCTTCACAGGTGACAATTTTATGCAAAAAAGCTTCCCCTTCTTCTTCAAAACGAGTTCGAAGCAATTGAGAAATGCGAACTCGTGCGGCTTTTTGATCATCATTCAGCAACCTTGGAACCCATCGTGCTGAGATTTTTCTGAAGCCCAACTGCTTTCTGATGATTGATTGGACACTTCCATAGCTGACACCAAGTTCTTCTGAAATTTGAAGCACTGTGAAGCGTCGATCCCGTTCGATAAGCTCACGAACACGTGCAATGTTTTCATTAGTTACACTGGTGCGAGGACGACGAGGATGCGCTTGATTCGCAACACGCTCACGGCCTTGCTTGAATTCGTTACACCAAACCTTCACTCTTGACCATGAAAGGGTAGCTTCCCCGAACTGGGCATGCAGTCTGCGGTAAATTTCGGCTGGTTTCACGTTTTAACAGACGAGGAACTTTATAATTATGCGTTGCTCAACACTGACGGGCACACTCCTCTCACTCATCGTAAGGGCTACTAACTTAAGCACTGGACAAGCCGGCTGATGTGGTTTCCCTATTCTAGGTATCCCCACCTAACGACTACAAATGCCCAATCACACACAAATACCCTTCCCCACTCTCAGCCACTAAAGGCTCGTTTATATTTGATTCCCCCTCGTATTTTAAAAGTCTTGAAATTTTGACACAATAAATAAAGTAGGTATATGTAGGTTTACATGTTAGTGCGAGCCAGACAGTTATATAGCGGCCTGTGGGTTAGAGAGAGAATCTTATTTCTCACCCTCTTAATAATTTTGGGGTAGTATAATCCGGCCGCAGGGGGCTGCCAGAATTGACTTTTAGTGTTCAGCAGGTATATAAGATTTAGTACCCAAATTTTCACGACTGTTGAAATGACAACTCGAAATATGTTGCTGGCTCTTGGTCTACTAGAATTAACCTGAATGATAAATTTAAAAATTAAGGCACAGTATGTATATATTTGACATTAAGTCTTTTAAATTAAATTTTAACAAGTAAGCAATAAAAGATGATAGCTTTGATTTTGAGCGAATCAAGATACTATTTTACTAAATTATTATAACCTAATTATCAATAACTGACAGATCACTAAAATCTAGAGTTCCTTACCTGCATTTAGAGTTCTTTCAACAGTGCTACAGTATTTCATATGTTGCATATGGATCAAAAACTCTGATTAGCTAAATTTTAGACAGACATTCATCCCGAGTATGTATCCATTCGGATTCATTTAACGTACTATTGGTTTCATAATGATCTAGGACAGCAAGGCTAATACGATGCTATTTTTTATTATTTTATCCTATGCATTTACACTGAGAAAATAATAAAAAATAGCATCATATTAGCCTTGCTGTCCTAGATCATTATGAAATCAATAGTACATGTGTTATGTTAGGAATAACAGGTACAAATAACAGGCTACTTAACGATAATTAAGCAATTCTTTAGAATGTATCCACAATTAAAGCGCCACGTTACAATCACTGTTAAAATCACATCTGTTATATGGAAATAAATTTTGTCGCCGATATGACAAAGACGTATTTATTGAATTTTTAGAAATTAAAAAAGAACAGATGTTTTATATGTTATTTTTATCTATCCAACATGTTATAAATAATTTGTAAATTTTACCTTTTAGTAAGTACGTAGTTTAGAATTAATGCGTATAAACATATTAGTACTGTTTTGCCTATGTGCCCCGCGTGTTTTGCCCCACGTATTATTATTACAAAAAATGGCAAAACGATTGGCGAAAACCACAAAAAATTAGTATGAATATATATGTATTAAACTTTATTGAAAAAATAAAGTAATGTTAATTGGCTAAACTAACATGTCAGATAAAACAAAATAATAATTTATGGCAACGATTCGCACCAGAAACAAGAAAATACTCCAGACTTAGCTAGAGCAAATAAAATAATTTAGATAAACTAATGCAGATTAACACTTGTATGTTATTACTAAAGGCATCAAAATCGACAATGTTTAGATTTATCGTTAAATTCAATATAACGTGGATAAAATAACATATGCGTTAAACTAATAACAGCTTCCGAAGGATACATACTATAAATGTAACAGCTATGCCGCTATAACGTGCTGTTATGCTATAACGTATACGTTAAATGCAGTTCTAATGGATACATACTCGGACTGATTATCCAGAAATAACAGATCTAAATCTGGCGCTTTATACTGCCGTCCTACGCCCAAAGGGCGTACGTATCTCAAGAATAGTCAATTTTGAGATATTGAGAATTTTATAATTAATGTTGGTCAGCACAACTTTAAAAAATAGAAAAGATTTGTGTGTTGGCCTTTAACACTCTAAAGGAAATACGAGGGCGACACAGAATTCTTAGAAAATCAAACAAGGAATAGTAAAAAAATTTAAATGATTTTATTGTTTTTCAAAATATTCCCCTTTAACATCAATACATTTTTGAATTCAATGAAACCAGTCCTTAAAGCAATGACACTTCAGAAACCAGGTTTTTGTAATGTTCCACTGCTTCATCTGATGACGAAAAAGTGAGTCCATGCATTTTATCTTTAATTTTAGGAAACAAAAAGGAATCGCAAGGTGTTAGGTCAGGGCTGTACGGTGGAGGGTCCATGGTGCTGACTTTTAGGGCAGCCAAATACTCAGTTGTTACTTTTGCTTTATGCGATGATGCGTTGTCATGATGTAAGATTATTTTTCCTTTTCAGGAGCATTTTTCACGAACTTTTTCAAAGATTTGTGGTAAACAGACATTTGTGTACCAATCGGCAGTAACAGTACATCTATCTTCTAATGCTATAGTAGCAATATGACCCGTTTTAGAAAAAAACTAGTAATCATCTTCTTACCAGCACTGCGAATTCTTCGAACTTTTGTAGGCTTAGGTTTGGTTCGAAAGACCCATTGAGCCGATTGACTTTTCTTTTAAGGATCATAACAATAAATCCAAGATTCGTCACCAGTGACGATATTTCAAACCAAATTTGAATGATGATGCCTTGGAATTTTTCCAAAGTTTTTCTGCACCATTCAATGCGTTGTTCTTTTTGATCGGGAGTCAGTTTATGTGGAATCCATCGATAACAAAGTTTTCTCACTTCTAACTGTTGATGTAAAATGTTTTGTATTTGACTTATACCAATGCCCAATATCGCCCGAATAAATTCATATGATGTCCGTCGATCTTCCTCAAGCATTGCTCGAACAGCGGCAATATTTTCATCAGTTACAGCAGTGTGTTCTTGGGCGTCCCTCACGAAAATCATCACTAAGAAAAAAACGGTCTCTTTTGAATTCGCTGTACCAATTATAAATTGTTGCCTTAGACGGGGTTTCTTCGCCAAATGCACTTCTAAGCCGATCTTCACATTGTTTAGGCGTTAATGACGATTTAAAATCGTAAAAAATCATAACCCAGAAATGTTCTCTAGTCAAATTCATTTTTGGGTGAACACACAATCTTTAAATTATGATGATTAAAAAACTATTAAAGCAAATCGAACAAACTAAACGGCAATCAACTTGCAAAACATTAAAAAGTAGCTGTCAACTAAAAACAAATTTCATTCGGTTTTAGAAACATGGCATTCTAGATATTATCAGTGTTCCCCTCGTAAGACGTATGTTGGAGATGCTTTGATTTCCCTTAGTATAACTGAGTTATTACTATAAATCTTACGTTATTCTTGTGTTTTGGAGATGCGTATAATTTTATGAATGCTTTATAGGTATAGCACCATGATACAGTTATTTTTCTTAAGAAAAGAGAACTACTATGTCATAACGAAAGTCTGTAGACAGTACAATTAAAAATATGAAAAAAAATTGACCTGTGTCAAAACCTAAAGGGCGTAGGTTTAGGACGGCAGTATGGTTTGAATTACTTAAGTGGAAAGTTGCCAAATTTCCCATAGATTTTGTTCTTTTTATTTGTTAATAAATCTTTTTGCGTTATTTTTTTATTTACTGTGATAAAAAAGAACAGAGTGAGTGTGTATGTGGGAGAAGATTCTTTAAACAAAATCTGCCTAGGGCCCAGCAAAACCTTAATCTGCCACTGAACAGAACAAACAAAATGTGGAACATCGTCAAATGACATAAACGTGCTCCACGTTACGAATGATTTCTGAATGCTTATTTAACAAACAAATAACAAATTATTGTTTCTAATTTATTTTTAATACATTTTCTTAATCTATTATTGTATGTCCTGTACAATTTTTGTGCACTATTGAGCTTTGATATTTTTATAATTGTTAAAAGACATTTTTGTGTAGTTACTTATCAAATGAACCTAACCTTACAATCAAATACTGTAGTCAAAAATCTTATATAATTTTATGATTTCAAATCGATATTTTCCTTAATACTAAATAAGAAATGCATGAAAAAATAGCTAAGAATACTATTTTTCACATTTTTATAAAAACTGCGTTCGGATTACTTTTTCTTATTAGAAAAGAGTTTGGTTATGTTATGCTCAAATCTTAAAACCACATTTTTTTCGATTCCAAGTTCAAAGAGCATATTCGTAATGTTCTGACATGTATTAAACAAAAGCGAGAGCGTTCATTCCTAAAGTTCTGTTTGTAATAAATGAACGCAAAACAGGAGTGTTCGAAATCCTAAAACTGAACGCAACTATTGATAAGTACACAACATAACCTATTAAATAATTTAAAGAAATAAATTATAATTGTTGCAAATGAAGAGTCCCATTTCACTTATTTAAAAAAATTAAGTGTAAGAGTTACATGTCAAGATGTATGGCCGGTTTCACAAAGCTTGATTAAACTCTGATTAACTTAATTGTGATTAAATTTGAAATCTAGAAATATGATTGGATAAAATTCAAGGTCTGTCAAATCTCAGCCAATGAAATTTCTGAATTTTGAATGTAATGACAATTAAGTTAATCAGAACTTAATCAAGCTTTCTGAAACCGGCCCGTAATGTTTTTGAAAATATTGTATAATCAACAATATGACCTGTCAAAAGTTGACAATTAAAAAACAAATTAAAATTTTTGCAGTGTCGACAACTTAACATAAATATTTCATGGCTTGCTTGGATATCTTATAATCGTGCATGTATTGTATCATTTTTAAAACTTATAGATTGCAGACCAGACACTTATTGATTATTGACCTAATAAATAATTGTAAACAACAATAAATCTTCCAATGTGTATGCAAATTTTATAACAATAATAAAAATAGCCATCAGCAAATATATCATCACCACTACTACTAATGGAATAGAAAAGAAAACTTTTTTTAGAATGAATCAGAATTCTTTTCTAATTAATAATACGCATTCTCCGTCTAAAACAAACAGAATTTCTAAAATTAATCATAAAAACTTTTTTTCAGTGACTCACACTGATTATAAACACTATTATTAGTTTCAATGGACTCACCCAATCAACACAACTTTAAAATAAACAAAAACAAATGATAACAATTAAAACACGTAAACTTTACCTGTTCGATGTTAAATTCTTGATCGATGCTCATTCTAGCCTTTTGTTCTTCAGTATAATTATCCGTCTCAAGCGTATAAGTGCCAGCATCACTAACCGTATCTGATTTATCAAATTCACCTTCGGTACCATCAACTAACTTATTAGAATCCTCGTGTTCACCAACAAAGTTTCTCATTTCAACTTCCGGACTAGAAAACTGCCTTAGTAATTTTTTTTTGCGAACCATTGGACTCGGTGTCGGTAATTGTTTATGCATTAATCTATCGTTAGGACTAAACGGACTTACAAGATCTAATTCTGGACTTGAAACATCCTTCAATTCCAACTCAGGACTTTTTATTGTAGTCAAACTAAAACTACCATTAGTAAATGACTGCGTCATTTTATCACTAGCAACATTTTTTAAGGGTAGTGTCAATTCTGCCCTTAGTCGCACATTGGGTGCAGCACGTATATTTTTACAACGATCACTTTTTTCATCTGATGAAAAATAACCTTCCGATTGAAAGCTGGATTTCCTAGGTAGATTTCCAGTTGATGGGTGTTTTTTACTGGTTGTAGTAGCTGGTGAATTTTCTAGTTTGGACAACGATTGTCCTCGTCTGTGCCGATTTTGAAATTTTTCTACGAGGGCCTTGTGCCTTTGTGTGGCAATACTTTTGCCTCCACCAAAATCTATAGTAAAGGCTAAAGGTTTCGGAGATTCGGGCACGTTTATATTATTATCGTCTACTGAAGGTGGTGGTGGTGTTGATGGTTCGACGTTTTCGTCCATGACTCAACTTTTAAATATCTGACAAAACAACCTAAAAATACAAACAAAAAGGGTGGCCAATTTTGGGAATTCCGTGGTAAATTTTTATTTTCGACTGGCGGACGGTACTTACTGAATAAATGAATTAGTAGATGAAGTTTAACACGAAAGAACACATATCTTCACTATATTTTTAACGAAAATTTGCAAAAAAAAGTTGGAATTCTGACATTCTACATTTTTTTGAGCTGTAGGAGGCGCGACGAAACAAGTGAATGTAAATGTCACTTCGTTTACATCACGGAACATCCCGATTACATAGGAGCCTTGGAGCGATTTAAATGATGCATACACGAACGAACGACGAACGAACTGAATAAGTCAGGGCCGGCTCTAGGTTTCTGACACTTCCGTTTATTCAAATTTTAAACATAGAAATTAAATTTAAATTTAAAAATTTAGGTTTAAAATTGTCTGTGAATAGTTGTTACATAAATTATAGGAACGTGCATTCTTGTGGTATTTTGTTATTTCATTCCATTCTAACTTTTTGATGTAATTATCCTGCGTCTTTTTACGAAGCACCAATTAAGTAATACATGCTTCGCGTTTACCTCTTCTTCCTCTTTTATCGGCAGCATTCAATATTAATTAACATAAATGTAAATAATAATAAATATAGCGTTTACGTTAACAAACGCAAATTAGACATTTTAAAAGCTTTCGAGATATACAAACACAAACTCAGGGTACCTTTATTAAATGAACAGATTGAGCTCAGAAATTCTCCGTTACTAGAAGTGTTAGATATTTAATTTTTATTATTTTTATTAGTTATTTAGTATATTTTTATCTAGTGATCTATTTTTTGTATTTACCTTAGCGACGTGTTTGTTTATATTCATATCACCTTTAATACTGACAGCTTAGCTGTCGAAACAACTGTCAGGTTATATTTTAATAAATATTGTGAAACTTTTTATTAATCTTTATTTATTTAATAATAATAAACTTTTTATAATAAATAGTAATTAGGTTGCATAGTTGTGTTTGACGCTTCTATCCGAAAAGAAAAATAATAATAAGAAAATTTGTTATACAGATTGCCCTCCATCTCCGAACACATTTAAAAATCATTTCTTATTAGTTAATGTGCTAAGAAGACACATACATATATTGAACGTACTATTGATTTCATAATGATCTAGGACAGCAAGGCTAACATGATGCTATTTTATTCTTTTTTCTCGGTGTAAAGGCATAGGATAAAATAATAAAAAAATAGCATCATATTAGCCTTGCTATCCTAGATCATTATGAAACTTATTAGAAATTTCGAGAAATCTGTTATATAAAATTTATAATTACTATGCGAACCAGAAATACGGTCGCTTGTTTATATTTCTGGCAAATTCGATAAAATACCAATGTTGGCACCACTTGACCTAGACCTTTTGACAAAAAACATTAACCTCTAATTATTATACATACGAAAATGACAACACAAACGAACAACATTAACGCAGTAGTAATACAGTTGCCAACTAAAACTGATAAAAGCTACCCGTTCTACCGCGCACCAAGCTCAAGCAAGAGGACGTCCCGATTTTCAAAGTATACTACTTCATTCGGGCCTTAGAATATAAAACTGTAGGAAGGAACATATAATCATCTACCACATACGACCGGGATGGGGTCTCAATATGGCGGAGTAGGTGTTTCCGGTTTTGTAATTAGATATTTCCATTGGCGGTTCTCACTGTCTTGAGATTTGCACAGAAACTACATAACCTCAATTTTAAAACATCGTATTTTGAAATTAATTTTAGAATATATGTTTTATATTTAATATTTAAACAAACGACTACTCACTGAAGAAATATAATTCCATTCTTCATATTTATCAGAGTTTGAGAGAAAATCAGATTTAGGTGGTGTCTAAAGCCGGCCAGTGTGACGTCATATCTGTCGCTTTTAAAGTTTATTGCGCCGGATAGTTACGCTCCTTCCTACAGTTTTGTATTTTAAGATTCGGGCAAATGAAGTAAAATTCGTCTTGTATAGGCTAACCACGTTCGGTATTTGATCTATTTTCTCGAAGAGCTCGGTTTGCATAGTATCTATTGTTGTAAATAATTGTAACTGTAGCAATAGAGCTTTCAGAGCAAAAAGAGTTAAAATATCGAACGCAGCAAGGAACGATTTTGGAATGCATTTCTGGCATCTGTCAAGAAACGCGTTACCTAGTCTCACTTTTATAAATAGTGGTACCTCTTTAAGCTGATTTCGTTATCTTTAATTAACCTTGATCAAATGTAAATATGGTTATAAATATAGTAAACGCCCACTGGTATATACTAGGGTTCCTAAATATGAATTGAGCTCTGTGTTATTTAGAGTTAAGACACGCATGTCAAATTTTCCTAGTAACATTTCATATTTTGAAACTATTTATTAGAAGGTTGATAATCATGAAAATTGGTTTAATAAATTAAACTGTCAGTATGACAATTATATAAATCTGAAATTCGATACAATTAATACTTTATTAAAAGTTGTCGAAAAATTGACATATGTACTATAGTAGTTTTAAAAATCCTCTACAAACAGTAAATAAATGATAATGTGCACATTAAAAAATTTTACATGCATAAAAATAAACATGACAGCATAACCTAAAATTTATAACTGACAGCTGCTGAATGTTGTCACTAAAGTAAAAAGAGAGAAAAAAGTATCTCTGTTTCAGACAGCTTAGTTTTGGCCTAGAAAGAGATAGAATTTGACATCCGTGTCCTAACTCTAAAATAACACAGTTAAAGCTTTCATTGAAGAACTCTAGTATATACGAAAGTCTTAGGGCATTTGAGCGTTGTCCAGTTATGAAATCGGAACGTACCACAGGCGACAGTATTTCACATGGTGTATTCTAAAAGCTATAATTAATATATACCTACTTATGACAAAACTACAACTTAATGTAATCTTACTCTCGACAAGGTAACCGGTTAACAATATTGGAAATATTCAATTCTGCAATATACTTTTAAGTAGAGTCACTCTATATTACTTATAAGAGTTGAGCCAACGCGAATGTCAAACCGCCATTATGGATCTAAAAATATACGTTGAAAGAATTATTGGTTATGTTTACTTGGCAAATGTCAAATGTTTCATAACCTGACATTTATTTCATTATAATTTACCATAATGAACTGATTAAATTAAATTGCTCATTTGAATTGATTAATATAATAAATTTCTTAAATAGAGTAATATATTTATATTTTATCTGCAAAATTGAGAAAAGAAGAAACTACTCTCAGCTACAACAAAAAACTGGTAATGTCTCTTGTGCTCTAGTAAGTCAATTTCCGTTTTAATTATTTCCATAATAATAATTTAAAAAGTGAAAATATTTTGCTTTTATTAAATCGTTTTATTTCAGAGTTATTACTCAGTAACATATTTTACACATTTTATCAAATGGGCCGACTAAGAAAGATATTTTTAACTTCAAATTGTGGACTGATAAGTTTTTTGTAAAGAATCCTCGACCACCTATTCCACTAAAGTCTTCGCGAATGTATCGCATACATTCACGCAATAGCATTTTTGTGTTAAATAAATAAATTTATATAAGTAAGAGATAGCTATTCTGGAACGTGGAGGCAATGCACAACCAGAAACAAGACTCCATTTTACTAGTGAATTACAACTTGTACCTATGTACCAGGGTCCTATTGAGATCAATCATGCAAAGCTAAAAGATCTTCAAGCTCTTTGTGAAGTATCATCCAATCGAAAACACCGTGGTTTTTATGATATTCTGGAGACTAATGAAGACCCAGGTGACATTGTTGAGGACGATAACAGCAGTGCTTACGAAGATCTTTTCTTTCATGCTAGAGATATGAATCTTTTTTAAAAAATTTTTAAATCTGGCAGACCGATGTATTCTAATTTTTTAATTAAAATATATGTATCTTATGTTTAATAAAAAAAAATAACAAATTCGTTTTCGTCAAAAACCACAGATTTTTGGATTATGTTTATGAGAATGTTTCATAAACTGCACATAGTTACTAATAACACAAATTTTGACCTTACAGTTAGTTTTTGGTTCTCTTAAAGGTTGTAGTTTTTTTTGACAAATGCTGTTTTTGACATCAACCCTTCAATTACAATTAATATCTATTAAAAACTTAAAGAGAAATACATAAAAATTCTTTGATTTACTAAACATCAGTTTATTTGTCAAATTAAGGGCGATGTTTTCACCTCCTTGTAACTTTATTTGGCGGTTAATTGTCACAGATACAATTGTAACCATAGCAATTAGCTTCCACATAAATTTATGAGGAAGTGAAAAGAGCTGTCCTAAATTACATAATTCTGTCAAATTTCGTATTTTTAAATTGGCATTAGTGCAAATGGATCCAACCAATCAGCATCAATTCCCGCGTTGGCCCAACTCTTATAAGTAATATAGAGTGACTCTACTTTTAAGTAGTCCGGAACACATCTGAACGCCGCTGTTTTATTTTGTGAAGCATTTTTTTGATATCGTAGCAGTCCACTTAGGACGTTTGAGATTGGAACGCGTCAAAGATTGACGTGCATTCTAGTGGAATTTTATTAAATATTATGGGGTAGGACATTTGTCATATGAAGTTGCGATCGGAAGGTTATGTTATAACTAAAGCATGCACACTATTCTTTAGACCTTAAAAAGAAGTTCTGTTCAGAAGATCTTTCAATTCTGACATTTTCCTGGGCGAAGGTACTTTGTAATGAAACACCCCACAGTAACGTGCTGTAGGTCAAAATGTAGGCCTCGACAAGTACACTAACCTTCTGGAGATCACATTACGAAAATGCTACTGCTACGTGTTTGATCATTATTGACAAGCCGAAAGGGCTTGAGGGTCATTAGACCTAATCAGGGAAAAGGTTAGCTAGTATTCCATAGGCGTATCATTTTAAAATATTCTATCGTAAATAACATAAATAATTATAGTTAATGAGTAATAACTTAGTACGCCAATGCTTTCTTAAAACTTCCTTCTCCGATAAAGGCCATTTAGGGTAAAAGATATAAAAACCGTAACAATTGCTGAAGCAAACATAATTCTGCAAGAAATGAGAGCAGGCGAATACGAGTAAATGTTACCAATTCACTACACGTACTATGATACACTAATACGGTAAAAGAAATTTAAATTTTTTAGATAGAAAATGAGAATTAGTCGCATGAAGTCATCACCCTGTATACTGACAGGTTTGCCGCCTAGAAGTTTCTGCAATTATTGGGAAACGCTAAAATATGTAGATGGCTTTGTAAGCAACAAATTTAACAAAATGGGCGCATTCAGCAGACTTACCGGTCCCACCGGTCTGGGTCACTGGTAGTTGTTTTGTTCATCGCATTTTAAATACGGTTTGCTTGCATACTACCGTACCGATACAATTAAAGTGAGGTTACAACAACGCCCCTTAATGTTTATTTTGTTGTGCTTAATGATATTTTTACAATCTCTACCAAAAAAAAAAACTTAATATTTACAATTTAGATTTAAATTATCCTGATCTAGTATTTAGCTGTTCCATTATTTTTATTATTACAAATATCGAATTAGGTTATGTCACTCTATATTTGACTATTAAGTAAATTTAAATATATCAACCGGTAACCAATTCTTCATAATTCAATTAATATATATTATGTAATTAGGAGATCAAGCGATACTTTAAACCCAAGAAGATGTATAACGCCGAGGCGCCAGCCGAGGCGTTATAACATCTTCGAGGATTTAAAGAAGCTTGATCGCCGTATTGCATAAGTTGTTTTATTTTATTTCGTATTTCAATCCTAATTTCTCCCTTTTAAAATCCATCCGAATTTATTGTACAAAGAAGCAAGTTGCCTTGTCTGTGTCATCATACGCGTAACTATGGAGATAAAAAGCAGCATGCATGCATGCATGTAACTCAGTGGCGTGCGGTCCATGGAAGCAATGGAAGCAATGCTTCCCTTGAGAATATATTAAAAATAAAAACCAAATGCTAACAAAAATATTTTTATAAAATTATGGTTACCGTTTATTTAAATTTGTAATATTTGATCAACTTAAAGCTCAATATCAATTCCGTACAGCAAAAAGTAGAATTATTTAGAGTACTATTTTAAATTAGGCTCATTAAACTTGCACGGAAAGGTAATACCGATTCAAATGTGTTACATACGCTGCATATAAGCACTGATTTCGTTGCTTATAACTGCTCTTCTCCTAGCCTTGATAAGTGGGCGTGGTCATACAGTCGATGCGGTTAACATTGTTTGGTCGTTATTTTTAGTGTGCTTCCTGCCCAAATGTTTATTTATTATAATTTGGTTATTTGTTTGATTTAGTGTTTGTTAAATTTAATGTTACTTCAGTAATGTAATCTGCGAATGAGACTGTATTTTGTCACATTTTATTATTTCAATTTATATAAGTTGGATTTTTTAAAAACAAATAATTCTATTTAGTTTATTCTGTATGCATATTTAAAATTGCATTATCGTCATTACTGCAAATTCAGCTGCTTCGGTAGAAGGTTCGAGTACTTCCGATACAGCCGAATCGGGACGATTTGTTGTTCAGTTTGTAAATTAATAATAAAGAATTTTCTGCATACAGTTTTGGAGAGAAATTACAAATTACTGAAAAAGGCAGATCAAACCCAGAACTCTAAATTTAACAACAAAGATTAAAACCTGCACCGGTATTTTGCTAAGAAAGACCGGAAAATCGAGTTGCATTATAAATACATAGTAGTAGGTTTTTAAAATAAAGAATAATAGCCAACAAATTCCATAAGTATAAAGTGTAAAAGTTCTTCTTTGAAAAACTTTTCAGCTTAATAATTATAACACTGTTTTTTTATTGTATCTAGCAGGGGCGGATCCAGAGAATTATTTTGAGGGGGAAATTTTTGGAAAAATAATTGTTTTAATAAATAATAATTAAACAAACATTATTTGTTTCTATTCTATGTATACTTATTTCTAAATTTGGAGGGTGAATTTCCCCCATCCCCTTTGTGAATCCGCGCCTGTACCTAGGTATATTAAAATTAAAATCGTGTTTGGTAAGGAAGTTGTTTATATTTATAAAACTAGGAATGTTTATGTTTGTCGGATGGTAACAACTCTTACTATAAATTTGCATAAGTCAAAGAGAGATATGGAATTTTAAATTCAAATGTTTTTGTTGTTGGTTTTGACCAACATAAAAACAAAAAAATTTTAATAAATCTAATGACATCTAAATAACATATATAGTGTCTGGCCTAATGATCTAAATTACTATTAAACGTAACGCCGGATCTGATTGTAAAGTAAACTCTAAGCGGGAGTTATAAACGATAATGCCGCTTATAATGCCCTGGTTGTTATGGACTTTTTTATATAGTTCGTATCACAGATATATTCAACAAATAATATGCAAGTGAAAATAAAAGCTGTAACTGCTACCAACACAATGTTATGGATGGTAACTTGTCATTACTAAAATACGAATAACTTTGGTAATCTCCAAAAAGAACACTCCAACATTAATCGGTACTAATCCAGTAAAGATAAATTCTCAACCTCTTCGAATCGAGCTACATAGGTTGTACTATTTATCTCCTTCACTAATTTAACTCTTTATCAAAAGAGACATCCGCGGCATATTACTATAACAGATACTTCAACGGAAATGGTCAAACACTAGACCCACGGTACGATACGAACATGACAAAAACTCTCTTAAGCACAAACTCAACTAAAAGATAACCTCACAGGACGTCGTTTAATAAAACTCGAAACAAATTTATCTTCGAGCTTTTCGGTGATTTCTTGGCCTTCCCGAGCAAATAATTGTATATGTACAATTGTCTTAAATTGTAGTAGGGTATGATCCTACTACAATTTAAGAGGGGTTATCTATTCCAACCAACTAACTACACAATACTCTCGGCGTTAATAACTAGCAATGATCAATTTAGACGAATCCTCTCTTATATTTTATAAATGATGCAAAAAGCCATTAAACTTGGAAATCAGAACAAGTTTATCAGAATCTAAGTCTATTAGAAAACTATAAAAATGCCCGATGAAACATTATAAATTGGCTTTAGAATTATAAGCAGTTTCGTAAATCGAAAACGTCTGAGATCTATGTTTCTATGGGATCTTCGAAAGTTATAATAAGCCGATAAAAATGGCTGTTTGTGTATTAAGAGCGGAAAATGGTAGATTGCCGATCGAGAGAGAAAGTAGACACGCGAAGCGAAGCGGCAATAGCATCTTAAATAATAGACGGCCCTGATGTGATGAGCAAATCGACTGCTAACTGTGTTAAGCCGGCTCTGTCGGAACAAGAAATAAAGATAATCAATTAAAGCGTATAAACTTCCCGTAGTCTAATGTGGCAATATTTAATTGTTTAAAAAGATATACAGATATCATCATTATTTCATCTCGACACATTACACAATATAAATTATTTGATGCAATTACAATAATTAATAACGCAAAAACTTACGTTTCTTATTATTATTACATACATGCATATATGATATTATTTACTATTTCTCAATTAATAAACAGTTAAATGGGCACACACTCAACATTCCAACAAAAGTGTGTGACCATCTACAAATTAAGTACGGTCAGGTGAATGAACTATAGTTATAATTTATAATTTATCTGTAACGGGAAAATGATCGATCGCGATTTAAAAAAAATAAGAATAAATCGATACTAACTAAATATAATAACATTTAATAATAATCAAGCAAGCTAAATTTTATTTTGCGAATGTTTGACAATTATGGAAAAAGATGAGTAATAAGAGTTGCCCACAATAAAACTCGCGGTTTGAATTCTTAATTGCTTCATCATCATTGTTGTTGATTTCATGGTCAGCCAAGCATCAGCCAGCGGTTCTAGACTGCTTGCATAAAAATAAAAATTATATTGCTCAAGAATTAGCTGCCACCGCGTAAAGAAGGAAATTGTATTCAATTTCTCTTTTTATTCTTCGTAAATCACGATTTTACAATTATTTGTAACAGTGGTTTCTCTTTTTACACAAGAATTTAATAAAGTTCGCGCGCTTAATAAAAGAAAGAGATCATCATCATTGATGTTAATTATTATAACCGCACAGGTGGTCGTTGTTGGTTTTGGATTTACCAAGGGAAAGCATTTATAATTTGGTTAAAAACTCTCGATTTTCTTTAAAAAATTATTTTGCAGGACCGGATTTGTATTTACACATAATGGCCATTTCTTTATTGCACATTTTAAGCTAAACTTCAGGGTCGGTCCTACTTTTGGTCACGTGCAGAAGTTCAGTCTAGGGTTGCCAACTAACCTTTTTCGTCCTTCTTTCTAAGAGTTTGTCCTTTGTCCCTTCTTGCTATAGAAAAGGACGGGTTTTGTCATTATTTAAAACAATCAAGGAAAAATATTCAATATTTTAATTAAGATTTTAAATTTTATTTTAATCACGGAAATTAGATTTCGAGAATCAAAAATTGTAAATTTCAAATCAACCGCCTCATTCGTGCAAAAAGAATTAAATTTTCTATGAGCTGTTCCCAGCCAGCACACTGAGGTTATAATGACGTTATTTTTAAGTCATTATTGGTCGACGACGTCATATGACTAATAAATGATGTCCATAAGACGTCATATAATAGAACGTACGTTGACGTCTTCAAAACGACATCTTTTGGACGTACAATACATACGTACAAGTTTCATTAAAAAGATATTATTTTAGCAGGGACCAAGGAATACTGGTCATATTAAGCAGGTGGTCATAATAAAGAGATGTTTTGACTGTAGTATATAATAAATGTTATTTCCAATATTCAACTATTTATTTATAATTCCTGTCTTAGTCCTAGTATAGGACGTTTTAATGAGGTCTTATATTGACGTATTTGGGCTGTGACATAATGATGTTAGTTTTGTGACAATTTGACGTTGTTACTGCCAAAGAACGGCGTCATTATGACGTCAGTGTGCTGGCTGGGTTAGGGTTGCGAAGTGTCCCGCTTTTAGCGGAATGTCCCGCTTTTAGCCCTTCTTGTCCCGCGTCCCGTCACAACTACTGGCGGGACGCTACCCAGTAAGCAGAGTGCCGTCTTATTTACGTGGTTTTTTGGACATGTTTGGTCGCTGATGACGAATGCCCAATTATAACTTATAATGATGTCATACCAGTATGACGAATGTAGAGTTATAACGTCGACAAATTTCCTTAAAAAATGTAAGTAAGACCCGTTTTACATATACGATAATTGTGGAAGTTTTAACCAAGATTTTGCTGGAAGTTTTTCACAAAATTCTTACAATAAATTTACAATTAATAGGTATATTCATTGAATTTGAATAATTAAAATAAACCTAAAAATATCTTGCACGTTTAGCGCTAAAATATTACTTGATATTTAGCTTTATTATTGTTGCAGGCTCAATCATTTTTATAGACAAAATAAACAGATGTGGTAAATACATACGTTCCAAAAATTCAAACCCCGAGTGTTCTAGCATCACGTGACCGGTATCGGTAAAGATTGTGAAAAACAATGCAACGAAGAATAAGAAGCCGAATACGATTTGATTTGATTTTCTTTTAGCTGCATGTGTACATATTTCATTAAAAAAAATTTATGTTTGTGGTATTTTATTTCTTGGCATTTCTCGCAGTTTTTGTGTCGGTATTGGTAAAACAAATTAGGATTGCATTTCATACAATTCTCCGAAAAGGACGGAGGAATCATGCAAGTGTTGGCTGACGCCTCAAAAAAACAGATATTTTATGGCCGCCATATAAGTATAATAATATAATAACAGTGATTATACTTATGTTTCAGCATTTTAAATAATAAATCACTTTTTTAATTAAAGTGTTTTTTGAATAAAAATATAAATAAATAGGTCCTTAAGACATCAATAAAACGTCATTTAAATTATTATGACATTTTCTTTACGTCATAAAACAACGTCTTTTTTACGTCGTAAAATGACGTCTTTGAGCTGTGACATTTACCCGTCTTGTTAACATAATTATAATCACTTCAAAGGTGAAAATGACGTAATGACTGACCAATAATCGACGTTAAAATGACGTCAGTCTGCTTACTGGGTAGTTGTCCCGCTTTTTTCGAGATCAGATTAAAAGATCTTTATAATAAAATTAAATACCATTAAAACTAAGTTCAGCGCAATTAATAAATTTAAAGCTATCGCTATAGTTTATAAATTTTTTAAAACTGTTGATGCAATTTACTTCTGCTGGATAAGCCAAGATAAAAATCAACTTTGTCGTTTGTCATACGTTTTTGTATTTGCTTGCATGGTCTATCGAGTGCTTCGTTGTAACATTTTGTTCTGTACTCGTTGTCTGCGTCCAAAGTTGCTTTAGAAGATAGGAATGATAATAGAAAAGTTTTACATTACAAGACTGATTGACCATTAAGCCATTTGCTAGGAGGCAGCGGGAAAGGGGAACCTCTTGAACTAGTTCCCCACCCTAGTGTTGAGAAATGCTCGAGCATTTATTTTTGAAGAAAATTCCCGGAGCACAAACGAGAATAAATCCTCAAAAGTGAGCAGGACTGGAAAATATACCTTTTAACTTGTAAAGATATACCCAAGATAAGGATAATTTCAAAAGTTCTTGAAATATTCTCAAAATGCTCGAATGTTCTCCAATTTTCCTCTTCTCATTTATAATGCTAGTTGTAGTTAATTTTACTGTTGGACGGTAATGTGTTGAAAAGTAATGAAATAATAATAGAAAATTGAAAAATATTAAACTTGTTGGGCCGTATCATCCACATCTCACCATTAAGTAAATAACATGTTCAATTACCATGGTGACTAATTCTAATTTTTTCCATCTATTAGAATGAGATAAAGTTGTGTTTTCTCTTATTGCGTTTAATTAGAACTTTAATTCCCAAACCGGGAATAGAAGGGGTGGTTTTGAAATCGTAAATTCAGAATTGTAAATTGTTTATTTTATAAATAAAATTTTTTTTATAATTATAATATTTATAAAAAGGAATAATTGCATAAAATTATCTCTTAATTTTATAGTCCAAATGGAGACCCTGTATATATAGATGAAAGCTTAAATGTAAAGATATGTTTTTTGGCTCAACTCTACATGTTTTGGTGTCAGGCAGGGAGTGGAGCACTTGATTCGATTAGCTTAAGACGCCGTCAATGCCCTATAAAAAAAAGGTTAGGTTAGGTTGGGTTTGATTGGGTTGATTTAGGTTGACCTAAAAAATTATCATTATTAGTGGAGGTAGTAATCAGGGTAGAATTTAGGACATATTTCACATTTTCTTTATTGGCAATAGTTTTTGAAATTTGTATCTTAATAGATTGGGTTGGGTTGGGGAGCATATCGCGTCCCTTCCCTTCAAATGATGAGCTATGTTGCAGAAAGTCGTAAAAAATAATCTTCAAAAAAATATTATTACAAAAGCGATATTTGAACGAATAATTGAATTTACACTAGAAAAAAAAATTGGTATACGCAATTCTTTAGCCGTCGACTTTCTGGGGAAGTAATTATGCATCTTACTTTTATATAGTAATTTTAGCAAGTACTTTTATATTTAGTATACAGGGTGGCTGATTTTTCATTGTGCAGGTTATATCTGCTAGCATAACTTGATCTATAAAATTGCACAAAAAGTTTTTTTTATGACCAATTTATTTTCCGGAAAAATATCCAACTTTAATTTTTTAAATGGAACGCTCTGTATATTTTTGTAAAATTAAGTTTTAAATAAGTTTTTCTTTAAAGTGATATATCAGAAGTGGCTTTCGCTTTTAAATTACACCGTCCATTGATGCATTTCATACTGTCCAAAATGTAAGGAAAAACAACAACAAATCCAATTTTTTAATAAGCTTAATTCGTATTATTGAGATGATGGAGATAACTCTTGCAAAATTGTTGAAACTAGTGAAAGTACGTTTTTCAATTAATTTATGGATAGAGATACTTGGCAATGAAATTTTAGAACATCATTTTCACGATGAAATTGTGACTCAGGACAGGATTTATTATTTTTGCAAAATATCAATCTTCCATTAACTACACTAGGAAGTTTGAGGTTTCAACACGACGGAGTTCGACGTCATAATAGAGATGCGTTTGCAAATTGTTTAAAGATTTAAACAATGAATTTTATCAAAGACGGATCGGCAACAGAGGACCCGTTTTGTAACCTCCTGGTTTTTTGAAAAACCAACTGTATGAGACTGCACAAAGTTTTCAGGAACTCCAAAATAAAATCACATCAGCTTACTTGTTAACCTAATAACCGGGCCCAAACAGGTTTAGAGTTTCATAGTGGACAATTTAAACAGTCATAAGAATATTCAATTTGTTAAATAGTAATTAAATGAAAGCTGTATAATTTTGTAATCGAAGAATAAATAAAAAATCATAGCCACTCTAATAATAACTATAAGATGTAATTTAATTGCAAAAAGCTACTTGTGATATATCATTATAAAGAGAAATTGATTTAGAACTTTATTCCGCAAAAATATACAGGACGTTCCATTTAAAAAATTAAAGTTGAACATATTTCCGGAAAATAAGTTGGTCATGAAAAAAACCTTTGAGCTATTGTATGGATAAGGTTATGCTGAACAAGTCTCTCCTAATATTTTAGCAGATATAACATAACCTGAACAATGAAAAATCAGCCACCCTGTATGTTAGATAAAGTTTTATATAGAAAATACGGCTAAGTGAACTTTTATTGTTGTGCACCCTGTATTACAATCTGATTTTTACAAAAAAAAGCTGCTAGAGTCCCTAGATTTAACGATGGCTGTTAAAATGAGACTCTCTATGTTTAATTCTAACTACGGCACTGTTTTGTTGTTTTTTAAATTTCTGCATATTTCAGTAATAAATAACACTAATTAAAGAAAACTGACAGTCAAAATCAAAGCCTCCTATATTAAAAGCAGATGTTTTAAAATAAATTAATACGTAATACACATAAAAGTTTCTTTTATTTGGATTTAACTTCGATTTGAAATAACTAAAGAAAGTAATTAAGATTAAGTAAGTCATCAATCATCGATTGTAAAAAAAACTTTCACTGACTGAATTCACGTTTCTATAATTCGTTTAAAATTACTACATTTGTTGGGATTAAAGATATCCTCACGCGACTACTATCCCATGTAAACAAGTTGCGGAAAATGATTTCTTATGAAATGCATCACGATTTCTTAATAAAATGAAAAAAATCGAGGAAATAAACGAAATCACCTTGAAGTTAGTCATTCTTCATGCAAGAGGGTTTGCAAATCTTAATAATACGAATTTCGATAATTAAAATTTAAGTAGTTCCTTTTTCCGTTTTGTTTGTAGGACAAGGTCGGGAAATGAATGCAAACCATGCAAACTATCTATTACTGCTATTACTAACAGCCGACGGTCTGTTCGATATAATCGAAACGGTAACCTTTCTCCTACAATCGTTAGTGTTATTACCTATTAGATCACACACCTCAATTTTGATGCTTGTTTAAAGTGTAATTGCATATTGGAGCAGATAATAATTATCATTATTATGGACTGCCTCAGGTAAACAAAGATCTAGTTTCAAGAATTGTTGTAAGTAGTACGTTTGGAAAGAATGTGGAAAAGCAGTTATGCGTGCGTGGACCGCATAGACGTAAAAATATTTGGAGAATTTTAAGCTTCAGAAGTTTAAACTACTGAAAATACAAGTTTAACTTGATGTAAATCCTTGGAATTTTATAATTGCAGAGCATATTTTGAAAATGGTCCCTGGGAGACAGTCATTGGTGAAAATCTAAAAAAGCCATTTTAATACGGAAACATAAGATATATGTAACAATTAAAATTGTTGAGAAGCAATTTCAATTATGTCACAGCTTCCTCTAGTTATACGCTTATTATTATAGTATATGCTTTTCAAATGTACGGAAGCGTATCTTGGAACGCTGACGAAAAAATCAGGCGACTGTGGTAGACCATTTCTTTATATATCGCTAGGCTACGGTACGGTCTACAAATAACAGACAGTGACTCATACATAATCTTGGGCCGTTATCACAGTTAAGCCTTTTACGAAAGCCACATATGCAGCAGCTAAAAAAGTTTTATGTAAAAAATACATATCTGACATGAGCTTACTACCTCCTCGAAACAAGGCGTAAAAGAACAAATTTCGAATACGGCACATCTGCGTTGATACTCTGCAGCTATTGGTGTAAACTGCATGTGCGTTTCACTTTCATTGGGCCAAAATCTTATGAAAATAGATGTTTAGGTATAGTTTCTGAAATATTAAGTTACAATATAGAAAATGTAAAATTTCTTTGAGTTGGCCTTTCTATTTTACCAAAACATTCTTGGATAATAGAAATACACGGAGAAGATGTTACAACATGCAACGCCTGATATAAAACAAAAACTTGTTATAATTATTGAGAGTTCCGTTTAAAGGTGTTCTAAAGGCTTCCTGAAATTTCTTAGCGAGAGAGTTAATACAGTTATGAAGACAAAAGCATTTCTTTCTTAATTTTAGTTAATGTCCTGATGTAACGGAGTCGAAAGTTTGTAGCGTACAGATAAATTACCAAAACATTATTGTGTAATAGAAATACCACCTTTGTTAGACATGAAGATATTGCAACATGCAATGCGCGAATAAAAAACCTACCATTGTAATCGTAAAACAATATTTAAAAAAAATTATAAATAATGTATTAGAATTATTTAGAAAACTGACAACTCCTCCTCTGATATGCGATAAGGTTCAGAAAAGTCGTCGCCCACCGGTTGCTATTAAAAAGCAACCGACAATGAGATCGTTAATCCTACAACAATACTGACTTTGAAGCTCCTTTGTCAATTGGGTTGCCTATACTCCACTTCTTTAGTTTAACGTAGTTAAAAAATTATTAAACAAATTGAAGACATTTTGTCAAAACGAACTAATACCCATCCTGGTGAAAAAGATTATAATATATTTTTCTACTATGTTTCTTCTGACTATTGTAAACCAAATTCTCATAAAATATCAAAACTGCCATTACATATTTATGTATAAGAAGCCCTTTACTGTACCTATTGTCAGGAATTTAATTGATGAAAATAGCCCCAAAAACTGTTATAAGTTATAGCTTGAATAAAAGAAATGAAGAAAAGAAAAAAATTACAGAAAGCTCATAATTTCCGAGTATTATCGGCTTCACATGAAAGGTGCATAAGTCCAAAAAGACTGTCTACAGGAAATGTAACACTTTTCATGTTGCTGTCAATGCATGTACAATTGTGCACTTGTGCCTGATTTTATTTATAAGTGACATCTACTAATTATTTTCGGAATTTCTCACATTTTATTGTTTATTTACTTTTGGGTGAGGAATTGGAATGGTGGAGCATCCTTCGTACCCCATGGCACCGATTACTATAATAATTTGGCCGACCCTACTAGAATTTATCCGAATCTAGGGGAATTCCACTCTCAGTAGGGATTTTTATTGTACCAAAAATTGCATTGACACAGGACCTACAGTTTTACTTCCTATCTGAGAATATGGCATGTTTTTAATTTCTCTCCGCTGTAATGAGCCGGGGTCCCTACCCACTAGACGATCACGGCCCATCTTACTCTACCCGCGTAAAATTCAAATATTTAACAAACCGGAAATTGACACAGTATTACCAACCTTACAAATGACAAACTTTATAAAGATAAATATAACAAAAAGAACAAACTTGATATTTAACAAACTGGATCCTACGTTGTGATTATTTTTTATACCATGTGACCAAGGTTGATAACGATTGATCTACTTCATACGGACGGAGAAAGAGAAATCACAAGTAAAAGAATACAAATAAAAGAACAATTAAATATGATTGTATTATTTTATTAATTTATTCTTAATCTTGAGCGAGGAGGGACGTATTTAAACTGATACAAATAATGGCTAGTTCTCTAAAAACCTCCTTGAAATTATATGCTAGCCCAGCTTAAATACGTACACGCCGCAAGTTTTATATGTGATCAAATGATTATTTAGTTTGGTTACAATAAACGATACAGATCAATAAATCAATTTATCAAGTTGATACAGTTGTGTGATAATACTAGGCATTTATAAATAGACAAACGCAAATCTCTCAATGACATAAAAACATCAAAATTGAGTGAAATAGTCAATCACAAAGATTTACGGATAAACCAGCAAAGGTAAATGTGCCAAATTAAAAGGAATACACAAGGACTGCTGAACAAAAATTATATCATATTTGACATAGCAACATATACGTTGTGACCAAACCATATATGGTTATATCAGAACACGTCTTTTGCAAGACATAGTTTTACTGTCAACAACAGGGAAAGCTCGTATCTAGATACCTAGACAAGCGAGAGTGTGTTATAAGCACTGAAAAGAATAACATAGCACATATAAATAATATAAATATGCAAAACAATACAGTTTGAGGGTTCTACGACACGGCCTATCAAATGGACTTAAGCCACCGTGGAGCCTTCGTCGCATGCAATCTTTTGACGGTTCTACAACACGGCCTATCAAATGGACTTAAGCCACCGTGGAGCCTTCGTCTCTTAAATACTAAATCAGATTTTCTCTTACACGGCCTATCATGGGTTTTATTACCACCGTGCAGATTAATACACTTTTAAATAATAATAATTCTAACCTTAGGGTAACATAATCTCTTGTTGCGGACCAAAAGATTATCCCTTCATTTTTTTAGTCACAAAGTAAAATGTTTTGTTAGGTTATAAATATTAACCTAAAAACTCAATAACAACTGACAGTAAACACATAACAGCCGTAGTCATATTTAAACACTAATAAAATATCAAATTGGCAATAATTAGCTGTAATGCTAGGACAAACGTTATAAAACATTATTTTCTAATCATATTTTACCATAAAAGGGACAAATTTATCAAATATTAAAAAGTATCAATCAAAATCTAGTTACTGTATAGGTTTTGATTTATATATCGATTCAAACGAGAGATTTGGGTTTCAGATTAATTAAACAATACAAAAATTACATCACACAACTAGAATCAACATACATTAAATAAACAGAAATAAACTTACATAAATTTATATTAAGTTTTAAAACCAAGCCAATATGGCTACCTACTACCTGTTATTTTTAAATCCCCTCATTCCTCCTTTCAAAAACAAAAACAAAAACCAATCGTCCCCTAACTACAAAAAAATCAAAACTACCAACATTATAGAATCTGTAATAAATATCCCTAAACATAAAATCAAGTTATCAACCCCAAAGAAACTGTAATAAACATCCCCAACATTTTATATTTAATCAAATAGTTGTTATTTTTTAAAAATAAATTACATATTTTGCCTGAACCTGTATGTAATAACAGAACTAGGTAAATTGATTATTATGAAAATTGTTTTGTGACAAAATGACTTGCTACAGCTACTTTGATAATTCTGGTTGACTATAGGTCTGACCACTACACCGCTATGGAAAATTACCAGCTCGGCCGGGAATAAAACTTGCGACCCTTGAGTTTTGAAGCAAACATGCAAACCAGTAATCCACCGAGGCCGGCATTTCTTACATTTATTTTGTTAAAATATCAATTTTAGCATTTATGCACTTTTCATATAAAGCCGACAGTATGAGATCTTGTAACTGCATGTAGATCTTTTTTTATATTTTTTAATTATGAACAAAGTTTTACATACTTATCTTTTTCATACAATTTTGTTGATAAGAGTTTTGTTGGTTCCGTTGTAACTCAGCAAATACTAACTTTCACTGGTTTTATTGGAATCGCCTATTAACTCTACAACTGCTTAAAAACATTACACTTATGGACTATTACGGTTTTGGTTAAAATTAAAAATATGTCTAATTTTAATAATAATTTTTAAAACAAACTGTTTTATAATCAGGTATTAATATTCTCTTAAAATACTTGATCGTACTTCTCAACCATATTATTGTTATTTTTAGAAAATTATAGAACAAAAAATATTTTCACTGATCTTTATTGTACCTTTAGCAATCTTACAAATGTTCTGTAAATCTAGAAAAAGACAAAAGTTATGTACGATGAGTGGAAGAAAGATTGAAGAAACTTTTATTTTAGTCATCAGACAGAAATTCAATGGCTTCTGCAAAACTCATAAATGCTACTCCTGACACTATCAACAATATCTTTTACATTTAAATCTCTTGGTACAGCTGGATTTGCAAGTACACAAGATAAATGATGTTAATAACTCTGGAGGAACAGGGTTTCCGGTAATGCATATAGGGTGTTAAGATGTCTCCATTTGTTGTCCAACCCTAATCAGTAGGATTCATCTCATTACCTTTCCATTCTTAAACCTACAATTAGACACAGTATGAATGGTGAGCTGAATCACTAGTTGGAGGCATAGATGCGTTGCCATCAAACGTTCTGCCAACTGGCTGTTTGAAAATCACATATCTGTAGTACAGTAAATTATCTAAGATAGTACTTCTTGATGATCCATATAAGTAAGAATTATTCTCCTACTGCAGTAACTTCCTCTTAATTCTTTTAATGAAGAAATATTGTTGAAAACAAAAAAGATTGTTTTTTCAGAGATGTTCTTGATGAAGTAACTTCAATGCCTTTAGTTTGCCTTTTTTTAAACAGGACAAAGCTGGTGTGACATCCTGTTACTGCATATAATTGATTAGCAAAGATTATCCGCAAGGCTCTTATTGTTGTGAGCAAGGATTCTGGACTATTTTATATAACTCTTATATAAGTTTACGTTTGATGACCACTACATATAATACATCACTGAAAAACGGTCAATACTCATAAACCAACTGTGAAGAATATAGCAAAAACTAAATTGGGGTTTAGGACATGAGGCTTTAGAGAACATATATAAAGGGGCTATACTACCACTAATATCATATGCAGTACCAGTATGGGAGGTAGTGTTACATAAAAAAGGTAATCAAAAAATGATTGAAAGAATACACAAAATGATCAACATTGTACGATGCATCGTAATAGCTAGAAATGCACCAATAATAATAAAAATACATAAAATTTCAAAGATCGTTAGAATCACCAAGGGAATAGTAAAAGAGCATAATATTATTTATTGCTCGCCAATGCTGATTAAAAATTGGTTTCATCCTGCAGATGTCGCAATAGTAGAAGATGAAGGGGAGGAATTGACCTATAAAGTCAAGGTTTACACAGATGGAAGTAAAATGAAAAACCAAGTATAGGTGCAGGTGCTGCTATATTTGTAAATAATTAATTAATGGATTCATTAAAGTACAAATAATGTTAATAGACAACATCCTAGTAGAGAAAATGGCTCAAATACATACAGATAGCAAAAGACATTAGACGCATTACACAAAACTGACGTACTAAGTACTCTACTAACTTTAGAGAATTTAAAGATTGATTTATTTTATAAGCTCTTAAAGTGAATACCGCATGTTATTGAAATGCTACAAAAAAATATAATGATTCAGAAAGTAGACTATAGAAATAAAAGAAAACATCAGTGTATAAACGTCAAATTAGCTTATTGACAATTACATGTTACTTCAATTGCTGATATTCAAAATGCACAGTTGCGATCATTCGCTAAGGAACGACGAAAAAATCATGACAGCCAATTTTTCAAATTTTTGTACAATGTAAATGTTAGTTTATTACATAGTAATTAAAAACATTTCATGTTTGAATATTATAATTGCCCAGTTCATAAATTAGGGTGAATTACAGCGTACATTGTACAAAAAACTGAAAAATCGACTATCACTATTTTTCCATCGTTCCTTAGCGAATGATCGCAACTGTACATATGAAACTCAATTTAACAAAGGGTAACAGGATACTCATTAAACATTAAACAATTAAGATATAAAAAAATCACTAAACATTAGTATAATAGATGTTCAAAATGCCGTCCATCATCTTGCATACATTTATTTATTCGCTTTATCAAGTCGCCATAGCTTCTACTTAACACCTCGGGGGTAATGCTGTTAAAGACATATCTTTTTCGTTTCATTTCAATAACATGCAGCTTTTATTTTATCATTTTAAGAGCTTATAAAACCATCACCCTGTGTAATAACTATGACAGGTATAGCACTTTCGGAAAGGGGAAACAATGGGTTTTCCAACTTTGAAAAAATATAGAGGGTGTTCCATTTGAAATTACAAAGTTGCCCGATCCCCGTAAATACGCTATGTCATTTCCGATTAAACAAGAAGTTAGATAAAAAGACAGATACTCAAAAAAAACCTAAAAAATAAGAATACTAGTGAACACCATATTTTATTATCTTAATTAATTCAAAAGTTATATAGTTTATAAATGGGGCAAAATATAATGGGACACCCAGTATAATTACACATAATTCACTCGAAGGCAAAACAACATAAATTACCTGTGTTAATCAAAACAAAAATAAAAAATGACGTTACCAAGGCTGTACGTGTTACAAATCCATAAACCAAAATATGAATTTTTTCTGCCTCTCGTGCTCTGTAACTCCAAAACTATTAATTTTAGAGCTTCGTGGCGATGGAGACTTTTGATCAGGATGATATAAACTACAACATATCAAAATTTCAGCCAATTTGACCAGGATCAATTTCCATAAGAAACATGCGGGGTCCTTTGAAGCTATACCTAATTGGTTTGTCTTTTATAAATTGTTTGCACGGATATCTACCAAAATAAGGTACCATGGCTCTCTCGACGCTATGATACTCAGAATGAGGTGTATCGTCTAAAAACTTTTCATCAATCATAGTGAAAAGCGATCTCACTTTTGCAAATCTGTCCAACTGGTCAAGTGTTTTGTTGTTACACTGGGAATTTTGCCATTAAATGTATTTTTACAAAAACCGTTAAAATATAACTAACGAAGCACAAGAAACATGCTATACGTAGTACTATAGTACCTCGTAAAAGTCCCATAGAAAGTTTATCAAAAGCCGAATTTTATCAAAAAATGTTTTTCATGGACTAAGAGTACGTTAAATTCCCTACAAAATATGCAAATATTACGGAAAAGTTATGTTTTTTAACTTTGAAAAAAAACATTTGAAACTGGATAATTAATTATATCGGTCGCGCAACACAACATGGATACATAAATTTTTTTAAAACTTGTTTGTAAAACTTTTATCGAAACATCTTTATAACAGCCTAAAAATATGTTAAGTTTTCTACAAAATCTGCGAAAATTACGAGGAAGTTACGTTTTTTAACTTTAAAACAGACTTTTGAAGCTGAATGATTAGGTCGTTCGCGCAACACAACATGGTTACATAAATTTCTTATGATGGCTGATTGCTAACTTTTATCGAAGATTTTTCCACAATCATTTCCTACAACACATGCGAAAATTTCGAGGAAGCTGTTTTATGTTAACTTTGAATGAGAACAATTTATATACTAATGGTACTCATTGCTTACTAATTATTATTTTTAGTACATTATTACAATTATTATTAGTTTTTTATTTTTAGATATTTTTGCTACGGGAGTGGGGTTTACCTTTACTTTTTGTACAATTTTAACTATTATCAGAAAAGCAAATGAAAAAGGGCATAAAACTAATAATAGCTGTAATAAAGTTCTAAAAATAATAATTATTAAGCAATACAGTTAAAAAAAAGTATACGAGGATGGGGCTTGAACCCGCGACTTGTGATGACGAAGCTTATGCCTTAACCGCTAGACCAATCGGCGTATAGCTTCCAGCTTTTCTTTATAGCTTATTACCAAATGCAATAAATCAATAAGCTTTGTAAGTATTTCTATAAATAGTTTTTGGTTTTCTTCATAAAGATTAATATGTTTCTAATGTAACTGAATTCTTGTTTCGATTGATAGCAAAATTTCTACTTACATTTGCAAGGGTACAATTAAGCAGGAAACTAATAAAATTCCATTGGATTTCCTATATTATCGTTTATAAAAAAAAGATGGTATATGTAATTACAATCTTTATTAAACTAGCATATAGCAACTGATAATGCACATCTTGTTGCAACTCATATTATCGTTAAATATGCAAAGTAATAGAAATAAAAGAAAGACAGTATTAACGCATTAAAATACTTTTATTTAATCAATGCATTTTTAACAAAATTAGCACATTATGGAACGTATGTCCTTTTTATTTAAAAATAAGAAAACTAAAAATAGAAACAAAACAACTCATCCCAAAATTCTAAACTCAAATATACATAAGTACATTATTCCTGAAAAGAATTAAAAATTAATAAAACATTTATTCGAAAGCTATTTCAGATCTGAATACAGGCACTTTACATATACATATAAAATCTGTTATGTATGTATTTTGAACATTTAAAAATATTTCATATTCATAAACAATATATAATATAATAAATGGGGTTGAATATAATTGCAACATTTTCATTTTTCTTCGTACGTCATTGTAAGTATTCTTCTTTGTTTGTTTAAATAACTTCTTAAGCAATCAGCATAAAGCTAAGCAACATTTCTTTTTGGTAACATATATTTTATAGTTTGTAACCTTTATAGAGGATGAAAAAATTAGCTGCATACTTAGCAATATATCTTCTTTTTTTAAATTTTATTTCGAGTAATTCATTGAAAATAAGTAATTATGTTAAAAATAAAAATCACAGTCTCAAACCCTATTATAATGGTAAATGTTTGAGAACTTGTTAATATCATAAAAGAAAACATAATAACCACAATGATATTGTATCATTATATAGATTGCTAGGTTTGGCTATTTTTTTCAACTTATTGTTTACCTAACAATTTATACAATATTAAATTAGAAATATATCAACACAAATAAATAATTATAACATTCTGTATAATAACATCAATAAAAAACAATTAAATTTAAGAATAAACAACAAAATATAAAATGGTGGTTCTCTTTGAAGAAATTAATTTAAATGGAAATTAATAAAAACTATTAATATTAACATTACAAATTATAATTAAATAATTAATTAATTACAAAGATAAGTTTAAAATTATAAAATAAAACCACAGTCACTAATAATATCTCTCGATATTTTTTTCTTTTTCTTCTTTTTAATAATGTGAGATTATTAATAACAAAGCTAGTTTGTGCAGTTGTATGTAACCTACTCTACCCGTTTATAAAAGTTAAAACGCTGCAATAATTTCTCCTTTCTTCTATAACATTCGAATATTCTTGTCTGTATATGGATTGGCAATGTAGGACCTGAGGAAAAAAAATTATGTAAATCAGTATTCAGTTTTTTTTTAATTTTAAGGCTCTATATAAAAAGCACAGCCAGAATTATTATGTTAAATATATTAAATAGTTTACATGAGGAAACCACAGTTGTAAACTTAAATGCAAATTAAATAATAATAAAAAATACAATTGTAAAAGCTATGTATACACATTGCCAGACAGCCTCACGGCCAACACCAACAGATGCCTCGGGTGTCTTTATTTAAAAATTAAGGCAAGCATGCAAAGCAGCGCAAGCCATCAGATACCACGAGGCAACCATGGTGCCGTCAAATGCATTCTCTTTTATTGTAATACACAGAATTTTTAAAATAAGTAAAAACGGCAACAAAGGCCATGGATCAAGCAGCTATTTTAAATTATGCTGCCTTTTTTGTTTTTCATCTTAATAAAAGAAGCGTGCCTCACATCAGGATCATGGTGCCTTTGAGTACATCAAAAAAACAATTGGCTTAAGCAGTTATCCACTTTGTGAGGAATGCTGTGCGAGGCGACCTTGCAATGTGCCTACACAGCTATTAATGTTTTACTTTTTTTAAAAATTTTTAAAACATCTAGAAACCTTTGGTGTTTTACAGTGTGTTTCAAAAAAAAAGATAGTGATATACATAAAGACTTTTGATCAATGCCAAATTCACAGAATGTGGAGATCATATTCGATTGGGGGCATATTATAAAATAAAATAATCGAATATTTTTTCCATAATGTAAACTGCTTCATTCAAGGAAAAAAATGTTTCACCAAATAATAAACACAATGTATGCAAAGAAAGAGAAAAATATACCAGGTGGGGCAATAGTGTGGGGAAGTCCGATAGCTCCTAAACGGTAACAGCTAGAAAAATCGTTCTAATACGGATGTAAACAGTGGATAAAGGTGCATCTAGAGAAATTATTTTCAAATATACAGGGTGTTTCAGAAAAGTGTGGCACACTTAAGGTAATTTTTTTAAATAGAATGCTCCAAATATTTTTGCATATTTAAAACCTCTCTTGGCAGGTTTATTCATATCTAAAATTTTAGCGCCATCTAATGACCAGTTTAGAAGTTATAAATTCTTTTTCAAAAAATTGAGTTTTACATTATCCCACTTAAGGTCGAAGTGTACCCAAAAACGTGTGTTATTTGTTTCATAAATAATATAATAATGTGATAACTTTGGTTTTAAGTTAATAGTCTAGGAATGTTAAAAACTTGCTTACCTAACATGTTTTGGAAAAAAAATTTTATTTAAATTATTTCACATGTTATACGTGAAAAATTAATTTTACAAAAACTGTACATTCAAAATTAACCAAAATAATACCACTTATATTTCATAGTATTTGAACTATTTTCCCAGAATTTTAAGAAAATCGTATGTCTAGCGACTAAATTATTGCCAAAAAACCTGCTTTTTGCCAAAAAAAACTGCTTTTTTTGGCAAAAAGGAGGTAATAGTTTAGTCCCTAGACATACGATTTTCTTAAAATTTTGGGAAAATAGTTCAAATACTATGAAATATAAGTGGTATTATTTTGATTAATTTTGAATGTACAGTTTCTCCAAAATTAATTTTTCACGTATAACACGTGAAATAATTTAATTAAAAAATTTTTTTTTCCAAAACAAGTTAGGTAAGTAAGTTTTTAACATTCCTCGACTATTAACTTAAAACCAAAGTTATCACATTATTATATTATTTATTAAACAAACAACACACGTTTTTTGGGTACACTTGGACCTTAACAGTTCACCGCTTTCACGGCCGCAAATATGAAGATCTTTGTGATGTAGAATTAAATAACGAACATTTTTTGTATGTACATCTCTATAGCTATCTGTAACCACTTTTGATTTATTGAGAAGAAACTGCAAGAAGTATAGAATTAAAAATAATTATTTATTTAGTTGTCAAGTGTGTTGGTTGTTTTTGTTCAACAAAACATTAAAGCATCTAGCAATTGTTGTGCATGTATGCAAAACGTACATTTCTTGCAGTTATCGACCATCAGTGTTTAGTTCTAGTAGGTGTTTTAGTTTTTCAAAATGAATTTTAGTAATGAAGAACTTGTAGACATGACTTTTGTTTTGGGCGAGTCGGAAAGAAATTGTTTGCTTGCCCGCAGAATTTACCACCAACGGTATCCTGAACGGCTCCCTAAAGTTCGCAGTTTTCAAAACCTGTTCGATAGATTTGTGAGGACCGGCAATGTACAATATGAAAAAAGTGAACGAATTAACAATGTTGTGAACAAAGAAAATGAGTTATCTGTTGTGCTGGCAACGATTGAGAATCCCCATGTTAGTCAGAGAGAAGTGAGTTCATCTGTAGGAATAAGTAGACGTTCTGTTGGTCGAATCTTAAAGAAAAATAAGTTTCATGCATATCACATTCAAATGCACCAGGAATTAACTGATGACGATTTTCTAAAACGTTTACAGTTTTGTAATTGGGCCATAGGTAAAATGCAAGACGATGCTACATTCTTCAACAATGTTTTGTTCACTAATGAGGCAACGTTTCATAAAAATGGATTTGTTAACATGCACAATTTCCATTATTGTGCTACAGAAAATCCCCACTTTTTCAGACAACTTGATAACCAGCACATATGGTCCATAAACGTTTGGGGCGGAATTATTGGAGAACATGTAATAGGGCCACATTTTTTTGATGGTACATTAACTGGAGCTATTTATCTTCATTTTTTGGAGAACTATCTGCCACAATTATTGGCGAACCTTCCTCAAAGGATCCGAAATGGGATGTGGCTTCAGCAAGACGGTGCTCCACCGCATTATTTACATGCAGTAAGAGACCACCTAAATAATATCTACCCACATCAATGGATTGGAAGGAATGGACCCACTAAATGACCTGCGAGATCTCCTGATCTTACAAAAATAAATTACTTTTTATGGGGATATGCGAAAAAAATTTTATACAGAGACACCAACCACTATCCAAAATATGAAGGATAGAATAATACATGCTTCTAGAAGTATCACGCCGGCAATGTTAAGAAACATACAAAGATCGTTCCAAAGGCGCATCGAAATGTGTATGAACAACATATGGAGCATTTGTTATAGTTTTTTTCTTTTGTTTTATTTGAAAAACCTTGATTTTTTTAAATAAATAATTTTTTAATTGTGTACTTGCAGTTTTTTCTCAATAAATCAAAAGTGGTTACAGATAGCTATAGGGACGTACATACAAAAAATGTTCGTTATATATTTAATTCTGCATCACAAAGGTACAAAATATACAGGGTGTTGCATTTTTGAAAAAGTTATGAATTTTAGCTTTGAAGTTCTCTAAATTTAAAAATTAATTTTGAACACCCTGTAGATGGTGGGGTCCATTTTCTTTTAAAGAAGAGCACCCTACAAGCCCCTGCAACAAAATCCCTACTTAGATTCGTCTTCACAGTTGCGGCCGTGAAAGCGGTAAACTGTTAAGTGGGATAATGTAAAACTCAATTTTTTGAAAAAAATTTATAACTTCTAAACCGGTCATTACATGGCGCTAAAATCTTAGATATGAATAAATCTGGCAAGAGGTGTTAAATATGCAAAAATACTTGGGGCATTCTATTTAAAAAAAATTACCTTAAATGTGCCACACTTTTCTGAAACACCCTGTATATTTGAAAATAATTTCTCTAGATGCGCCTCTATCCACTGTTTACATCCGTATTAGAACGATTTTTCTAGCTGTTACCTTTTAGGAGCTATCGGACTTCCTCACACTATTGCCCCATCCAGTATATTTTAATGATTTTTATCCAACACCTCTTTATAAATACCATGTTTACTGTGTTCATTATAAATAAGGAAAGTGATTGTTTACTCTTTTGTCACACTATAACCCACGTTGCTAAGGGCAACGTGGGTTATTTTTGAAAAACTCACTCCCTGGAAACAAACCTTCAGTTTCATTCCACAAATATATTTATTGTTATCACTACAAGCTGATAGGAACAGACACATCAATTTTTCGGTTGTTTATAATAAGAAATAGTTATTTAAAACATAATAGATATTTGGTAATCTTCTAGTTTTGTGCTCCCCAATGCGAATTGATCATAACAACTATGTTTGATAAAGTCGCTGGAATTGATTACTACACTGTTGTCGGTTCTACTTTCTTTATCCTAAATAAAATATTTATTCATAGTTTATAAACGAAATTCTATATTAACTAAATTATAGGGTAAAATGCTTATTATAATTTCATAGATATAATCTTATCAGATATAAAATTCAGATTTTAATAAGCATCTCTTCTTATAATATAGAAGATGTTAAATATTAAATTTTATTTACGATAAAGTAGAATCAACAACTGTGTAAAAAGAGTGATTGCCACGACTTTATTACACATAGCAGTTGTTTATGCGATCTTATAACCTAAAAGAAGAAACGTCAAACACACATTGTTTTTAATTCGTAAAACCAAGACCTGCAAACTAGCTACTACTTTTTTTACTTTCACAGCCACCTACTATTGCATGTACCATCATGAAATAATATTTTGTAATGTATAAAATCTTCAATAAATTATGTTTTTATGAAATATGATTAGGTATTGGATAAAATGTTGTATGGCACACGTGAGTTAATGATATTATCCACTCAGAAAAATTAACCAACTCAGGCCTACGGCCCTCGTGGGTTAATTTTTCATTCGTGGATAATATCTTACTTAACTCACTAGTACCATAAATAACTATTTTCCATTCTGTCTGTACAAAAGCATACATTGCAGCATTGTATACCTTTTTAACTTCAAAAAGCTAAATTATCTATAAAATCCCAGACTAATTGCACTTTACAGGTGTTATTAACAAACAGGTATTGATAACTCTTGTAAGTCTACACATAAAAGAAGGTTATAAGACTACAATAGCAAACATGGATTAATTCCACCATTATTGATTCATACTTAGTACTAAGATTTTATAGATATCAAAAAGAACGCTGATGAGCAAAAACAAAGATACTGTTAGCCATAATGAAATAATTTTAAATGTTTTTGCTTTTTTAGGGGCAAACAATAACAGAAAAGCAGTAATACCACACACCCTTACCCATTATTCACTCAAAACAGGTAGAAGAGACCCATAGAACAAATAAAGTTATTAGCTAACATGGTGCTCGGTGAATCATAATATGCAAAATGATTCTAAATAAGGTATAAGTGTGTCTCAAAATACAATTTATTTGGAATCATCTTGTATGTTATGTAAATGTATACAAAATAAAATCGTTCATAAAAAAGTGGAATGAACTATTTACAATAATACAGATAGTGTATCTTTTACTTATTTGTACTTACAGTTCTATGTTGTGAATAGTAGACTGGGGACAGTTATCGTTCACTTTCACATGGCAGTGCTTATGACATTTAAGAAGACAATCTCTACACTCATAGCCCTGCTTGCCGATTCTTCTAGCTACACTTTTACTGCATACTTGGCAAACTGTACCACTGTAAGACCAAATAAAATTGTTTCAACTAGGAAAATAAATGTCTCTTTAAGATGTCTTTAACAATTAATAACAACAATGCTGGTGCATATGCAAACCTCGAACATAGGCAATACCATGTACGAGGTAAGCGCCATAAATCCTGATATAGAAAAAAAAAATTGGTAAAATATAATAATTTCTATTTTCCAATATAATCTTCCCCAATGTCAAGACACTTGTTACAACGTGGAATTAATAATTCAAAGCCCTTGTAAAAATAATCTGAAGTTTTTCCTTCAAAATGTTCAATTACAGCTGCTTGCAACTCGTTCTCGTCCTTAAAATGACGTCCCCTAAGGTCTTTCTTTAAATTGGAAAATAAATAATAGTCATTAGGAGCCATATCCGGACTGTATGGTAGATGATCCAATGCTTCAAAGCCGCATTCGCAAACGGCAGCATGTGAAATTGCAGCTGTATGAACGAGTGCATTGTCGTGTAATAATCGAACACCTCTTGTCAATTTTCCTCGACGTTTTTCACTAATATTGTTTCTCAATTTATGCAATAAAGACGCATAATATGTACTGTTAACAGTTGTATTGCGTTCTTTAAAATCAATTAGTAAAATGCCGTCACAATCCCAGAATATTGTTGCCATAACTTTCTTTGTTGATTGAAGGACTTTCGCCTTTTTGGGACGAGGTTCATCGGGTCGCCGCCATTCTATCGATTCCCTTTTGGATAGAGGATTATAATACAGAACCATTGTTTCATCTCCAATGACAATGGACTCCAAAATCAGCTTTGGGTCGTCTCCACACAAGTTTAAAAGCGAGCGCTCACATTCGACACGACGTTGAACAGCAGAAAGAAGATGCGGTACCCATCTTGCACTAATTTTATTCATACCCAAATAGTCATGAAGAATTCGACGAGCACTTGTTTCCGAAATGTCAGACATCACTGCTAACTTCTTAATTTTCAAACGGCGATCTTGTAATACCATTTCTTCAATGATTGGCGTTACCGCTTCAATTGGCCGACAGGTGCCCTCATCATCTTCAAGAGATTCTTGCCCCAAACGGAAACATTTTGACCACTTTTTTACAGTGGAATATGAAGGAGATAAATCACCATAAATGCCGTCTAAATGTTGTTTGATCTCATTAGGCGTTTGCCCATCTTTTGTTAAAAATTTAATGACCGCGCGGTACTCAATTTTCGTTAGCTGCGACATTTTCGTGCACTCGTGACGATGCTTGAGTGGCTACTAAAATCTATTACGCTTCTAGCCATAATATACATGTATAGTGTAGGCCTTTTACATGTTCAACTATGACGCAACTGAGTTTGAACATGTTGGCACCTGTAGAAGCCTGCCGGGCCAAGAATTTATGGCGCTTACCTCGTATATCTCAAAACTTAAAATATAGTGAGAAGTGTTTTATGAAGTGTGCAACAAAACTTCATATGCACCAGCCGCTGCTGATCAATAAACTAATTAATTGTTTCAAAAAACTATAAATAAAAAAAATTCAATAATTGATATTAATTACTACCTACCCAGATAAATGTTTAGCTATAAATGTATGATCATTAAATATATGTAACTTAGTGCCTTTTTTCCTCCATTTCGATTTTTGTGCCAAAGATAACGGTACAAGATAATGTTTCTTAACACCATTTTCTAGTGTTTCTAACACTAGTGTGCTGGCTTCATTAATGTAAGTTCTTGTGGAAGCACTACTCAGTCCTGAAGCTTCTGACAAGCTTGATCTTCTTGATGTTTCTTCACGCCCTGGAACATGCAGTCGTAAACCTACCAAAAAAAGTAAACGTTGATTAATGTTTAATGAAATTATAGTTTTCCCTAAAGTGACTTTTGCTTGTTCTATTATATAAACAGTCGCATATTGCATACAGCCAGTACTACTAATGCAAGCCGAGACTATAGAGGAAAAGTATTTAGAAAAACATTGTAAGAAATATTAGAAGAATAAAACAGTTATAGTCAGAATTGTTAAGGTATAGAAAAAAAAAATCAAATACAAAGCACAGAATATGAGCATTGCAGCAATTGAGGACCATTTTTAAAACTGGATGCAATTTATCCTCATTTCACAAAGGAATAGAAGCTATTGTAAAAATCCTTGATCCAAACAATACCTCACTATATCACTGGAGTAAATAATGACATTAGTAAAAATGTTGACCAGAAAAAATTATTTATGTTAAATGTGAGATGAATCGAATTCACAGAATTGAATATTATAAAAGATTATAGAGTACCAAAAGATCTTTTAATAATATACTGATTCTGATGCTGATGTAAGGAGTAATTTGAAGACATTTTCATATTCTCTCAACATCAATTGATACCTGTTAATGTATTCGTATTGGGCTAAGGTGGACAGACAAACCAATAAAAGTCGTTCTAGGGTGTATCTAAAGCAAAACAGGTTCAGAACTAAGTACAATTTTACAGGGCTCTTTCACTAATGTTCTAAAACAGATACTTCCAAAATATGAGTCACGATTAACCTCCTTTACTGTTATGAACCTTTTAAAACTCTTTCGATGCAAATCTATTGTTTTATTGGTTCATTTTTAAATTAATCCAATCAAAACAACAGAGTATAATTCTACCACCATATTTCAGATAATCTTGTTAATTATGGATCAAGTTCAGGACAGATCAGATCATTTTCTTAACAGTAACTGTCAACTTCAGAACAAATATTACAATGAGCGTCATCTTGCATTATTGCGACATTTTTGCATAAAAGCTTTGTCCTTTCTCCCCCCCCTCAACACTTTGTCCAAGATGTTGATCTAAAAAGAAAAATCTGATAGTCCTTAATTCACTTGTCTTGGCAGCATCATTGCCAGCTATTATTAAATATTAAAAAGTCTCCTTCTTTCTGTTGTTTGTTGTGATTACAAACTCTTTGAAGTTAGGCATATATTGTAGTGATGTATTTTCTGAAACCTTCTTGTAATAGCGTAAGTTTGTCTTTAGTGATTTTATCTACTTAAGAATTATCCATTAAGACCGTAGCCTATAACAAGCACTAGATCAAATAGTAATATCCCCTTTGGCCAAGAAGACCCTATGGGGTATACTGCTACCTGCTATTACTTACAGTTGTATGGTATATGAAGGTAGCAGGGTTGGGCAATCCCACAATTAAGGATTAGGATTAAACTTTTTCAAAATATTTTTTTGGGGATTAGGGCTTGGGGGACTGGATTTTTAAAAATATTTCTTTAGAATTAGGAATTGACTATTAGATCTTTTCCAAATATTTGTTGGGATAGAGGATTGGGGATTGAATTTTTAAAAATATTTTTTTGAGATTAAGGATTGAATATTGGATTTTTCAAAATATTTTTTTGGGATAAGGGATTGGGGATTAAATTTTTAAAAATATTTTTTTAAGATTAGGGATTAAGAATTGGATTTTTAAAAATATTTTTTAGCGTTAGAGATTGAGTATTAAATCTTTTCAAAATATTTTTTTGGAATAAGTGATTGAATTTTTAAAAATATTTTTTTGAAATTAGGGATTGAGGATTGGAGTTTTAAAATTATTCTTGAGGGTTAGGGATTAACAATTAGATTTTTTCAAAATATCTTTTTTTGGGATAAGGGATATTTTTTCGATTAAGGATTGGATTTCTTCAAAATATTTTGTACGATTAGGTATTATTGAATTTTTAAAAATATTATTTGGAATTAGGAATTAGATTTTTTTAAATATTTTTTGGGATTAGGGATTAAGGATTGGATTTCTAACAATATTTCTTTAGGGTTAGAGATTGACAATTAGTTTCAAAATAATTCTTGGGATACAGGATAGAATTTAAAAAAATACTTTTTGACATTAGGGATAGGATTTCTTAAAAATATTTTGTAAGATTAGGGATTATTGAATTTTTAAAAATATTATTTTTAATTAGGAATATGATGTTTTACAAACAAGTAAAAATCCCAATTGCAAAATATGCCCATTTTTCTTTATGTCATTATTTAATTGTAATCATTTAAATAATTTTTTTTCATTTTCAGTTGCTACAGAGTCTAGAGAAAACTATCTAAACTTATTTTTTATTTCTTCTGTTTTGAAAATTTAAAAAAAAAACCTAGAGTACCTCCCAAGCAACCTTGATGCATTTACATGGCAAAAAATGTTTCCAAATTTATTTTTAAACCAGTATAACATTGCCAGGTTTAAACATAATGTCTAAAATTTGGACCGAATTAGACAAGTGATTCTTACTACTTAATTCCAATTTCCCGATTTGTATCTGGTTAGAGGTTTTCTGAAATATATGTTTTTTTTCTGTCATGGTATAACAAAGTTTAATGTAGGTATTTATGCTGGTTTTATAGTATATGTATAGACAACAGTATACAAATATAAATGCTATTATATGAAGATTAAAAAAAATTAAAAACAAAATTTATCACAACTGCTTGGAGATTAAATTTTTTAAAATATTTTTAGGATTAGGAACTAAAGATGAGACATTTCACATAATTTTTTGTGATTAGGAATTGGGAATTAGATCTTTGCAAAAATATATTTTTAGGATTAGATTTTTAAAACATTTACTTGGGATTGGTGCCCAGCTAGAACACTTACATTGTTTCGACGTCAATTCTAAGTCATTTTCTAAAATGACTTAAAATCGACGTATAAACGACGTTTATATATATACATCACATCGACGTTGATTTAAGGACGTTGTTTAGACATCTATCTTAGGTCTTAAACTGAAGAAAATATTGTCTTGTGAACGACGTCGCTTCTACTTACATTTTTGGTTATAATACTGTAAAGATGTTATAAGTATGAGAAAAGTAGTTTAATAGTTAGCTTTATCTAGCGAATTTAAATAAACTGTAGTACCTACTACTTACATTTATAAAGCCGATAATTTTTAAAATGCATTGCCAAGTATTTACTTTGCAGTTTATCATTGCACGCATGCGTGCATCAAGAAAGCATGGTTTGCGTTAAAAATTATTCACCCGCCTTTAATCATGTAAGTCGTACATTTTTTCTTTTAATAATTAATGAGGTAATTATTGGATTTAACTCCCGCTGAACTCGGAGCGTTATTACAATGTGCAGAGTTTCTCGGAGAATAGCTTTAATAAAGGAAGTGGTGACGCAACGTTAAACTTTGAGGTTAGTAGTTGGGTGAAAACTGAAAATTTGGTGCATTTATTTAATAAACATAATTGTATATAAAAATGATGTTTTATGTTAACCTATGATGTTAACTGACGGTACAATTTTATAATTTTACGACCGGTTTCTTTAGATACTGAATACGCGAAGTGAAACCCATATAAATAGAAGCAAAACGACGTCGATTTTAAGTCTTTTATAGGTCACAATGTCAGCGTCCTTTCGACGTCGAAAAAACGTGTAGGATGACGTCTATTTGACGCTGAAATGACCTTAACTAGACTACTAGTTAACGTCAAATAGACGTCGTCCTAGAAATTTTTTCGGCGTTCCTATTCGACGTCGAAAGGACACTGACATTCTGACCTATAAAAGACGTAACATCGACGTCGTTCGGGACGTCAAATGAACGTCTGAGGTGACGTTAATTCTACGTTAAAATGACGTAAGTGTTCTAGCTGCGTGATTACCAGGGCCAACCATCACAAGGTTGCTGAATGGTTAGTTAAATGCACAATTTCGTGTAGTTGAATTGAACTGAATTGAAGTTGAATTTAAACTGTAATAAAATATAAAAACTAAACCAGCTGTTCAATGATCATTTACCATAGAATAAATTACGCAAAAAATTAACGCATAAATTTTAATATTTTCCATATCTATGATTTAAATTGCAATTTCTCCACCTCTTCAGCTCTTTGCACGTACATAAGTGCAGGAATGCTTTACGATGTATACATTTCAAAATTTAAATCAATTTTCGAGAATAAACATTTTTATCTGAGAAATTAAAAAGGTTAGTTAAAAAAAAACAGGTCGCTACATTTTGTTTTAACAAAGATGCAATAATTTAAAATACAGCCGGTCTGGGTCGTATCCTTTACACATGCGAAATGCATACCAGATAAGTTCAATATAAGTTTTAAAAATTAATCCAATAAATAATTTATATTTTTCAAAATATTGCTCTAGAATAAGCAAATAATTTAATTTACATAATCGTAAGTGCACATAACAAAGTAACTAACTGGTTTGAAGAATTCTATTTGATATACCATTATAAATTGTAACAAAATACATACATTTGTATCTCGTCAGTTTTTCAATAGACAATTGTCTTTTTTGCGTAATTCTTTCTATGATAAAGAATTATTGAACAGCTGGTTTAGTTCTTATATTTTGTTACAGTTTATAAACCTAGAATTGCCGTAATTTTATACCTATACATTCGACTACAAGAAATTGTGCTCTTAACTACACATTCAGCAAACTTGTGGTTGGCCCTGGTGATTACTAATTCAGGGATTATCCAACTCTGGAAGGTCGAAAGGTGACTAGCTTTATGAATCAAGCGCCTAGGAACTTTGTGACATAATATCTTAATATAGTTGGTTTTTTTCCACAGTACCATTTCAGTACAATAGATAATAAAAATTCTGACCTAATATTTTTACACCAGATCATAAACTGTTGCACTTATTAAAAGAGACCTAAGTATGAAGACCAAACGGTTAGATACTCAGACAAATGATATAACTAAGAGTATTTTACAGTTAAGGTAAAGTTACAGTAAAGAAGCTGCTGAGTAGTGAAGCTTGTAAAATTTTGTCAAGTGTTTAGAAACTGTCAATATGTGTATGATACATAATAGGCATTAATTAGTTTATTGATACTGTGGAAGAAAAACTGACTATACATCTTATAGATACTTATATCAGTACCTGATGCAGCTCTATACTCTAGGAAATATGTGATTAAATCATAATTATGAGAAGGCTTGTGGTGCCATAATTGTTTAACACTCCAGAATGTAATATAAAGGTTGATCTGATGCCTGTGAGTCTTTATGGTCAAAATAGAAACTTGTGAATAGATATTCGCAGCATAAGTTGTGCAGAGGAATTTTTCTATTAGTTCTCTATTAACTGCAGGGATGTCCATAGATATTGATATGAGATTTACGTTGGAATGGTGATTGAGTTTCAAATATCTCCCATAAATACACTGACCGGCAAAATTATCGCATCACTTAAAAAACAAGGACTTGCGGCTACGTGATGCTTGAAATAGTTCAACTGACTGACTGCATAGGGTAGTAAGATTATTTGCCAAATTCAGGAGTTGGCTATGAGTTGTTTAACACCAATTGTATACACTTTTTTAAGGTGAAGTGTCAAACAATCAAAATTCTTGCTAATTTTCTAATTTTTCAAAAACTATTGAGTTGCTTTTTTTTAGGAATCCATGTAAGTTAGCGTTTAATTTTTGAGATGATTTGTTTAACTAGTGATTTTTGACAGTTATAAACAGAAATGAACAGAAACAGCTACCATTTAACAGCTGAACAAGCTGCAATGGCTATTGCTCTCTTGAATGACGGCAGAAGTCAACACTATGTTGCTAGAACTCTAGAAATGAACCAGTCTACGGTTTCTCGAATTGCCCAAAGATATCGGGAGACTGGCGAACTCAAAAGGAGATCAGGTCAAGGTCGCAAAAAAGCTACATCTCGAGCTGATGACCGATTTGTTCTCTTAACATCTTTGCGAAATAGGCATTTAACTGCACCACAGCTCCAAAGTGAGCTTCATAATGCCAGAAATGTTCAGGTGAGCGAGAGAACAATCCGCAGACGACTGGTAGAAAACAATTTAACCAGTAGAAGACCTGCGAATGGTCCTTTACTGCTCCCACATCACAAAAGAGCGAGGTTGCAATTTGCTCGCGAGCACATTCATTGGACAGCCGACGATTGGGGAAAGGTTCTCTTTACGGCTGAATCCAGATTTGCTCTTAATTCACCCGATGGTCGTCTTAGAGTATGGAGGAGGCCTGAAGAACGTTATGCGGAATGCACAATGGTCGGTAGGGAAAGCTTTGGTGGCGGGACTGTTATGGTCTGGGGAGGAATTAATCTCCATGCCACGACAGACCTCGTTCCTGTCGTTCGTGGTGCTTTAAATGCTCATCGGTACATAACCGAAATATTGGATCCACACGTTGTGCCATTTGCACCATTTGTGGGTGATAATTTTCTGTTTATGCAAGACAATGCACGTCCTCACATTGCCAGAGTGGTGACTAGATACTTCGAAGAAGTCCAAATTCAAAAATTAGACTGGCCTGCAAGAAGTCCAGATTGTAATCCCATTGAACATGTCTGGGATGAACTTGGGCGAAGGATCAAAGCGCGAAGAAATCGTCCACAAACACTTAATCAACTTCTTGAAGCGCTTAATGAAGAGTGGGAACAAATGGATCACGCAGTGATCCAAGAAATGATCCAAAGCATGCCTCGTAGAATGGCTGCCGTTATTCAAGCTGGAGGAGGTAACACACGGTACTAGAAGTGGAATTGGAGTGTGAAATTCCAAAACAAAGATGTTTATGTCCAAGCGAATTGACGGACATATGAGAGTAATTTTCATTTTAATAGCAATATTTATTTGTTTCGAGTGTTATTTGTTAATTAATTGTTAAAAACTAGATGTTAATGTACTAATTTCAAGTTACTTTTTTGATAAAGTTAAATTTGTATCATAATAGATCAAGTTTTTTTAGTGATGCGATAATTTTGCCGGTCAGTGTATGACTTTTTAAAATATTTTTGTGATTAATATTTTTCTCGTCTTAATAAATCACCTACTAATTCAATCATTCTAAAGTAACAGCCATAGAAATTGTTAACTAAGTACATAAATACAAAAGAAAACTATTAAATAGTTCTAAGAAGATAACTAACAGTTTTGATACTATTGTATTAAATTAAACTCAACTACTACTTAATGAGGTTATTCAAGAGTCACTAATAAGCTACAACTAACTCTTTGAATTTTGATACATACCTGACAAACCATCCCAGACATTGCCGGCAAAAAACAAAATATTTTTAAAAAATACTCTACTTATGATCTCATAATAAAACTAAACGATAAGCACTAACTAAAATACTTACTTTCATCTGTTCTATGTCTATCTGCAGATATAGATCTATTCATCGAATCATCCCTTCCAATATCATTTTCTCCAGGACCGGCCGATTTTGAACGACCTTTTGATTTATTAAGTCTTCTTTTAATTGTTCCGAAGAAATCACGACGTTTCCGTGGCCTGCCACGAAAATCGAGATTCTGATCAGGTAACGACGACGGTGATAGAAAATTACCATGTGGTGGTAAGGAGTAATCTCCTGGCTGAAATTAGAGATATTCTAGGTCATTGATATTGCTTTCATTGCGTTATAGACATTTTTGTGGTGACCTTCGTTTTCAGGTTGTAAAATTTTTGTGTACGTTTTAGCAATTGGAGAAAACTGAGTTTTATCAGACGATAAGAGTGAGTAATATGTTTAGCAAATTTGGTAAGTAATTTAATTTTTAAACAATTTTATAGTTTAAATCTTGTTTATATAAACAATGGCGTAACTAATGTGTAATAAACCCTTATTGTTGTTCCGTAAAATTATTTTAGCAAATCAAATTAAAATAAATTTCCAATTATTATTATCTGGGAGTTCAGTTCTAATTAGTTATGCCTCTGTTTTAATATTTAATAATAAAACTGTGACTTCTGATATCAGCATGGTCAAGTTGAAGAAAGTGTGAAAGCTTTCTGAAGAGTAATATAGAAACATTATAAACATTACCTCATTATCTCGACCTTGTCCCCGACGTCGTCGGGGAAGACCGTGTATGTCCTACATTACACTGTACTAAACCTTGTCTGGAATAACCTGTTGCTATGACGTAAGAGCCATAAGCGATGCTATTGGTCGGCGCGCACGTGCATAACACTTAAGCTACTTTACCTACATGCGGAAACACGTATACGCAATCAGTTCTCGTTAGCGTTTGTACTTTGTAGTTGCATTTGTTTCGTAAGAGTATTGGGTTTGTGTAAGTGTTCAAGAAAGTGTTTAAAAAGGAAACAAGTTGCAATTTCCGGATGCGAAAAGGAGATCATAGTTAATAACTATATGAGGTTTACTTTATATTTTATGAAATCTGGAATTCTTGTCTCCAATGGAGTGGTGAGAATGAGGCACGCCAATGGTGAATAGAGCGAATAGGCGAGTTATTAGAAAAGAGAAAGTTATTTCTCTGAAAAATCAATTACCTACTCTATTTTCATTTCAAATATATATTTAATTTACTTATTTTGTAAATGCAGTCGTACCCATAATAGCGACTGATGAGTCTGATTTAATTGTGGTGTATTTAGTTTTCATCAGTATCATTTTCCATTCCATATTACACTGAAAGCGTAAGAGCGAGTTAAGCGCGCCGGTACGCAAACGCGCATCATCGTAAATGAAGCTTCAAGGGTCAGTTAACTTCAAGTGTATTTACGTCTTGCGACAGCTTATTTCAAACGCACTTTAGGAGAATACTAGCTGAGCAAAAACCAAAAAATCACCCAAAAATTGCATCATATTATGTTTTTATTGCTCCCTGGCTACTTGAAATGACAGCAGGTCCATTATAATAGACATGTTTTGCTAGCAAAAATGGACAAGCGAGTGTTTTTTCTTAAGTGTATTTATGAAACATTGGAATTATGGGTAAATGTAATTTTCTGCTTTTATAAATAGCTAAGGTCGTAGAACGAATGTTGAAAAACATGTTTCACAAGGAATGCCTAATTAAACATGTTCAGAATAAAATGTCAAATGCCAAATTGTCAATTGACAGGCTAGCAAGACACAGCCTATTATAAATTTATTAGGAAGTTGGTTATTAAAAATGGTGTCAGGATGGATGGCTCCATTCGCCAGAACAGATTGCAGCGGAAAAAAAGAAAGTACATGCTTTATGATAAATGTAATACGACTGACAGATAATTATGTCTACTAGAACTAGGGCAGGGAAATGATACATATATGGGGATAGAATCAACACCCGGACTCGTGACCCTATGAATCTAACAGGAACCGGAACATGATGTAGATTATCTACTCTCAATCATTGATCCTACTTTCAATATAAATTAGGTCTGGCAATAAATGAGTAGAGGAAGGCTCAATGAGTAGATTGCCTAAGACAGAATAATTTAATAGAATTATTCATCTGAAGGTCAATGGAGTATATGCCATAGACTTGTGACTTGGGAGAGCTTATCTGATGGCACAATCCATAAGCAAAACCAATATCTGAAACTGATTCTGAATATCCAAATATGAAATCTGAACTTTACTCGACATCTGTTGTTTTTCATTCCAACCCAGTGTTCCCAATTACATTACTGCATCATTTGCATCACAGGGTCAGTGCAGACATGTTTTGCTGATCTGATACTGTATTTATCCTATTTTTACAAGACCTGGATCACAGATGTCACCTTAGGTCCTTCAAACCTCGTGCTGCGGGGCTTCGCTAAGCAATTACTATGCAATAGAAAAAAATCAGTAGACAGAAGAATAAGCAGGAAGTATAAATGGAAATTCTTGTTTAGGAAATTACAAACACTGGCGGAACACTATAAAAATAAAGAATTAACGCACTTTTAAATTAAGAGGTAGAAACAGTAAGCATGTCACAAAGCACAAACATCAATGTACTGCCTAAGATGATGTCATCATGTTGATAACAAAGTCCAAAAAGAAGTTGATTAGTGTGTTTAAGTTGCTAGACCGCAAAGCAAAAGAATATTGGCCTGCATACTAATCAAGACAAGACTAAAGGCAATGGATGCAAAGACAATAATTGGAGCAAAAGAGCTAATCGTGACAATAAATGAAGACACGACCATGGATGAAGCAAAACCAAAAATAGATGAGATAATGGCAAAGATAGCAAAGCTGTGGAGGTTGAGCATTGAGGGAAATGATCGACCCAAGTATCAAAAAATGTCAAGTTAGGGTTATACAAAACATTGATATCTCTCACAGTTCTCTAGAGTTTGGAGTTGTTGGTTATATATAAACAAGCAGAGAAGAAACTGAAAAAAAGATGTTGAAAAAAGTGTATGTGGGAATTAAACGTAGGCACAGGGATTAGAAGAGGCAAATAAATCAAAAAAATTAGGAAAGATTATTGATTTGTTTACTTTGATTTACCAAGGTGTTGTGATCAAAAATGGTCAAAATCTTTCACGATGCAGTTATTATCTAACCATTACTCAATTATGGTAAAATATAATCAGCATTCTTCTCTATTTCATTTGAGAAAGCCTCTCATAGTTTAGCCCGAGAGCTTGCAACCAAAAAGTGTAAGACTTTTAAGGGCTAATATTTTAATATTAGCTTATATTTAGGGTGCAAATAAATATCCTACACAAAAGAAACTCGGATATGGGGACACTCGGAGTCAGTGCAGTTTGAAAGTTGTAACAGCAAGTGTCATCTAAGTGCTTTCTAAAAACTGAAAACTGATCAATAAGAAGTTTATGTAATAAAAAACGGGAAAACAGTCATCCGACAGCGTAATGATCAAACGCGTTGCATCAGCACCAATGCGGTGGTCGCATGTCGTGAAAATGAGGTCAATGTAAAGAAGTTATTTGAAAAAGCTGAAATTTGGTACAGTGTTAATTTATTGAATATAGTTTCTCAAAAAAACAGTCAGACTTCATTTTGATAGAACCTAGCTAGTCAGCAGTCGCTAGAAGCAGTCGTTACTTCTAGCGACTGCTGACTAACATGACACAGTTCAATCAAGGAAGGCACACCTTTATATAGTCCTATTCATCATCATTTCAGTATCATAGTTGTCTTATTAGTTCCATATTATTTAAAATAAACTTATTGTATTATTTAACATAAGCAGTTAATAAAAATAACAAAAAACACATATTAATTATGAACCTACCTTCTCATCAGAAGTTTCAATTTTACTGGTGTCGCCATTTACCTCAGTAATGGCAACTGTACCATTAGATATTTCTTTATTTTCAGGTTCCTCAAGACTTTTCTCAACTCTTTCGATTTCTGTCCAGTTGCCTTCACTGCTTAGTTCGACCTGTGTTAGTAATTAGTAGCAAAACAAAACTTTAAAAATCCTTTTTGTCCACTCATTAAAAACAGTATTTTAACACAATTTTTCAATGCAAATAAAACATTTTTAGAGAAGAAAAAGAAACCAGTTAAAATTAAACAAAATATTTACCTTCACTAGCCTTTGTGATGGATGCTGTAAAAGAGAACAGTTTTTTGTTAAGATTAGAGTAATTAAAATCTTGTTTTTTTAAATACTTACTCTTTGAACACTATGTATCACTAAAGTACTTTTATTTGGATTGTATTGTTGCTGCCTGGTTCTTTCTATATCGTTAAGAGCCTTTGTCGTTAGGTGGTCCCCATTCATTAGAGTATCTGCAGTATAAAAATAAAATTTTAATTAATAATTATTTTAACCAATAATTTCATAAAAAATAATATACCATTATGGTATGTTGTTGTTGTTGTGGTTAACATTGCCCTTCCGGGTGAAGATGTTCTAATGGTCTCTTTAATTTTATAAGGTTGGTTACTGCCTAAGTTAGGAATATCTGCTCCTTCGATAAATAGAAACTAAAACAAACATAAATTATCATTATGGTATATATAAACATTTAAAATAGCTTTTATTAGAAGTTTATTCATGTCAAAATAAAGACTTTTACAAAACTTCGAGTCAAAAAATGGCTTTTGTCTAGCTAAAATGTTTCATTAGTCCTACGCTAATAATTGCCTAATTACCTAATAGAGGAAGGTTGACTGACAAAACAAACTCCATGCCCAGAAGAAGTGACACTTTTAACCCATGAAGCCCTTGTTAAGGGAGGGTCCGGTCAGAGGGTCAAATCTGATCTGATCTGGACGAGAAGATAGTATCTAGTGTCCAGGGTCAATTACATTTATATGTAATTGACCCTGGACACTGGAGACTATTCCCATTGTCAGTGTCTCAAGTGGCACATTTGACCCATGAATCCCTTGTAGAAGAGACAAGAAAAGATCAAATTTGATGATGTCAAATCTGACCTCAACAGAAAGTTGTCCAGGGTTGATTACATAATACATATCGGGTTACGTGTTACTTGCTGCCGAGGACTTGCTTCCCAGAAAAGGCAAGAGTCAAGTCTGACTTCGACAGGGCACTCTCTAGGTTTAGTTACATATAGTCCCATTGCCACTTTTTCTATAGCTAATCCCAATGTCTCAGTAAAAAAGCTCGACAAACAGGTGGAGACATGCCAGTGAGAGTTGTATAATTATACAGAATGCCTAAAACGTAGAGAATACCAGAATCATTTTCTATGTAACAATACCTATTGGTGAATTAATTTCTCTAAGACTAACTGACAAAACTGTTTGAAATTTCTATGAGTTATAAAAAAGTTCTAGATCTCTGTTCCTGTATTCTAAATATCTTCCAGAAAATTCTATTTGTACAGTTTTATGCATGATATGATAGAGATAATAGCACATAAAGCACAACGTATTCTCCTGGTTCAAGAGTGGCCGATATAGCATCAGCAAGAACCAATTTTTTTAAAATGATGTTTATCTAAGTTAACATTGTTAACAAGAATGTAATTTTCTGTTCTAAGAATATCCACGTGAAGTGTGTAGGTGGAAGAGTGTGAAAATGGTAAAAAGTTTTCTCACTATTATTTGATAGATTCTGGCTGTTGCATGAATCAGTGAAATACGAGGGCGGGTTGAAACTTCTCGGCCTAATCCAGAGAAGGCTCTCTGAGTGCATAATTTTTTTGACAGCCGTAAAGTTCTAACCTACATAAAGTCGAATCTGCAGTGTCAAAACGATTGCTTCATAACTCCATGTGTATCTGCCTGCTAAAGTTTTTGTTGCAAGTTATTTGTGAAGAATGGGAAAACACGAACATCGTGTTGTTATAAAATATTTTGTTTTGAAAGGCCTAACTGCCACAGAAATTAAAAAAGAGGATTCTACTCGGGGGAATCCGCTCCCTTCATTTTCCACTGTAAAAAAGTGGAATGCTGAATTCAAACGAGATGGGAACAGCTGCGATGATGCACCTCGTCGGGAAGACCCAAATCTGCTACCACTGAAGAAATGGTTAAAAAAGTGCACGCTATTGTTTTAAGCGACCGTCGATTAAAATTGCAGGTAATAGCTGATACTGTAGGCATAAAGAACGCGTGCATTCAATTTTACACGAGAATTTGGAGAATGCAAGGTGGGTGCCGCGCGACTGTTGACAATTGATAAAAAACAACAGTGAGTGTTTCAAAAGAGTGTTTGCAGCGTTTTCGGTGTGATCCAAAAGACTTTAGGCGACTATTTATGAATGTTGATGAGACATGGGTCCATCACTATACCCCTGAAACGAAGCAACAATCTAAACAGTGGAAACATGGTGATTCTGCACCACCAAGAAAGGCCAAGACTGTTCCGTCGGCAGACAAGGTGATGGCCAAGGTATTTTAGTATTCCCGGGGCATAATTTTTATTGATTACCTGGAACAGTGAAGAAGTATTCCAGGTGAATACTACGCTAAATTACTATAGATCATTTAAAAGAAGAAATCGCTAAAGAACGTCCACACATGTTGAGGGAACAGATGCTGTTTCATCAAGACAATGCTCCCCGTCACCGGTCGGCAATTGCAATGACGAAAATCCATGAATTTGGTTTCGAATTGTTAAATCACGCACCGTATTCGCCTGATCTAGCTCCCAGCGAATTTTTCTTGTTTCTAAATTTGAAAAAATGGCTTGGAGGTCACAAGTTTTCATCTAATCATGAAATCATTGATGCTGTAAACGCATATTTTGAAGACCTTAATGTTTCCTTTATGCGAATGTTTGAATCGCAAAGGAGATTTTGTTGAGAAATGAAATCAAAATCAACGCCTAAAAATACTGTTTTCCATCTCAGGTCGAGAAGTTTTTAACCCATCCTAGTATGGCGCAGCAGAAAACTAGAATAACTTTCTATGAAGTTGAGGTCTATACCACATTATATATATTACATAATGTTCTATAGATACATGGTCATAGAGTGCCTGTGCTGTGACACAATATGCTGTGTCAAAGTTGATTATATTACTAGAAAAGACATTTTTCATCACAAGAATCATGTGACCTAACATGTTGTGATTTAACTGATAAGATAAACAAAAAATGAACTTGAAAGACTCAGTAGCGACACAAACTGATTTTAATTAAAGAGAGGAGTAAAATCAGTAATGAAGATCTGTTGGTCCTAGCATACGCCGCCGAGTTTTTAACGTGAAACTTGCACTCTTATCTTATCTCACCCCGAGACGTATTACAGATACAGGAGGTGATGACTTGAATGACTAATTTCTTTATTTCGTGGTTTTACTCTAGTTAGTAATTATTATTGTTCAGCTACTACAGTGGACAATAGAATTAAAGTGGAGGCAGAAAAGTAAAGGGTGCTTTAATTCCGGAACAACAGGAATTCTTTTTACAATTGCTACAATTTCTGACTATTTGCAAATAGACTTTCTGTTTAATGAGAGTGGGTCCCTACTTAAAAATATGGTTTTAGACAAGATGAAGCACTAAATGCAACATTAGAAGAATATTAAATGCTATATGAGTTCTAATGGCTACAACCATCTTGAAGATGCAAAACAATGGTCCAGATATTGGTGTGGTTCCTTCCTCTAGTCCATCTCTCCTAGAATAAAAGAAACCATGTTCAACGTCAACGTTTGTGCTGTTCATAATCAACGAAGTTTGCAAAAATAGATTAGTCGGCATAGAGAATACTGCAATATTGTTATGATAACCCTGTTCCTTGTTTGGGGCTCTATTTATATGCAGTACTTCGGCATCTGTATTGAACACTTCCAGCATCTGAATGAAGAAATTAAAAACGTATTCTTTGTTATTTTATTCCAAAAACTAAGAGGTATCTTTTAGAGTTTAGTTATAGACACAAGGGCCATTCTGAACTTATTGAGATACGGCAAACTCGTTTACTTTTGAAAATTGTTTATTGTGGATTGCTTGAAGTTCTGCATACTATAAATATAGGCGAGCAACTAGTATGACAAATACCCCCCTCCCCTTTTCCCCAACGATATCCCCAGTGTTGCATTATTATGGCATAATGCTGTAACACTAGCAGCAAGAACGAACGTTGCCGTGACCAATGGTCGTCAAAACATCGTCGACCGTGCATACAATGACAGTATCAACAGGAAATCACCGCCGAACATCATAACTGATCAAAGCTGTCATCCAACACTGACCAGCTAGCTTCACTTTGGCCAGCATTTTCATTATCATCAACACGAACATCAGCTTGCACAGGTCGAGAGACGACAGACAGAGTGAAGTACAGCACAAGAATCTATTTCTAAATAAGTTATAACGAATTTAAAGCAGCCACTGCCCTGCTTTGCAGAGCAATTAGTAAATTATATAACGATAATAATTGAGAAGTATGTTCTACTGCTAAGCTATTTGGAGAAAGATGTGTGCAGACGCTCTATTTGGCATTTGCGATGACTCAACATCTCGCACTACTTATACTGTCTTTAGATGATTTACAGAATTTCACAGACGTAGTGTTTTCTATGACGACGAACATACGCGAGGTCTTGTTCAGCAGGAACCCTAGAAAATGTGTCCTCTGTTGGCAGAAGTAAAACAGATAACAATCAGATCATTTATCAAATAATGGTGGTGGCAATCTTTGATATTGGACCCGCAGCAATACATAAAATCTTTCAAGAAGAAATGCACATTAAAAAAGTTGGGTAACATTGCATTCCACGCAATTTAACGAGACCACCAAAAGAATTAATGTGAGAATTAGCCCACAAACGCTTTAATTACTAAATGATGGCGGTCACTATAAAATCTCTAAAATTATAAATGGCGATGAAATTTATTTTCCTTCTTCCAATGTGCCGACACGCCAATAAAGTTCGAAGACGAAAATTTTTGAGAAAAAAAATCGAACATCGTACGTACTCGCATAATCTCGGAATGTACAATTTCTTATTCATTAACCTTAAAAATATTTGATGTGATGGACGTTTTATTTCAGACGAGAGTATTTTGGCTATATTCAATAAAACCAAAATAAATAAAATAAAGAGTGGCAGGACGCTTTTTACTCGTATATTTGGAAAATTCGTCGCCTAAAATGCATCGAAGCTATGACTTTGAACGTTCGTTTGATGTTTCTAGAACTCATATAAGAATGCCTTTTAGGGCATGCATTGCCATTTTCTATTAGAACACTTTATAATGTTGAAGAACACATGTGCAGGCTTAAGGAATACCAGTGTTCCGCAGAACTCCGGCCAAGAACAACTGCTTCACTAATTGCATCTTAAAGCCTTCTCTCCATTTGTGACAGCATTCTTACTTCATTAGTTTTCTAAAAATAAAATGAAAGGATGTGGATTTGGAAGTACTACAATAAAAATAATGATTGTGGTAAATACCACAACACCATACATATCACACCCTGTATAAATATACAGGGTGTAACTGATATAAGTAATAACCTCGAAATGGGGTTAGTAGTAATGATTTAGAACACATTTTCCTTATTTCTTCACCGCATTTGCAGTGTCAGGGTTTCACACAAACTCTTATGGGAGTGCAACGGATATAATGGCCCTATTGTATTGTAGCAAGTACATTATGCTCCCCCATACTTTAGCACAAATACAAGTTTCATACCTTATCCTAATGAGTTCAAATACGATTGTACTAAATTCTTTTAATTCAGTTGCAACTGAGACTTGAACTCAAGGTACTCTGATCAAGAAGCAGCAAGTAGAAGCATCTCTACCACTTGACCACAGAGGGCCTCAATTTTTTTGTATTGGTCTTTTTAATTACTAATCCTATTCCCAATTACATAAATTTTAAGCAATGAATTTACAATTATGGGTAATAATTTGTCACGTTTTCATTCACATCACACTACTTTCAGCTTATTATTTTAAAGCCAATGCGCTTTACAAAAAACATAAAGAAAGAACTTGCAAATTAAAAATGAACATGTCTTTGAAATTGTCGAACCTGTGCTTAGAAGAGTTGCCATTTATGTTTGTCAGCATTTTGAATGCTGAAAAGTTGACCTTGTCTTATTATCACCTTATAACTGTGTTTTATTCTTTGAGCACGTTCAGCTTTAAATCTTAAAAGAAAGCACATCCTTATCGGTATTTACTCTTCTTATCTCATACATACTAAAACCAAAATTAATTAATGCTCATTACATACACTTTTTTATACATCTTTTACCCCTTAAAAGTTTATAACTTTAGATCTCCGAGTGTTTTGAACAAGAAAAACATTTTTGATATCTGAATTTTACCAAATTATTTAGACAAGGGTTAGATCCATTGTTTGCAAGACTCCAAAGACTCGTATCTATATAACCAGCGCCATTTACACCAAAATGTTAAAAGCTTGGCGCCACTTAATAACATGTAATGATTTCTTTTATTGTCCATGAGCTAACAATTTTATTGACCTGGATGTTTGGTCATTAAATTCACGGTATGCTGACCATGAAAATGACGCATTTAAAAACTACGGCAAGGTTACACTTTAGAAACGTCAGATTAGGACATTGCATCGGTATGCTAAAGCATCATTTATTATAGGCTGAATGGACTTGAACTTCCGGTTCTACTTTAAGTAGAAGAGTAAATTGGCATAATCTACTTAATTGCATTTGTGTTAGATAAATGTCTCATGAAAAGGTCAACTAGGGTGTAAATGTTTCTCGTCAAAAATTGGTGTAGATAATACATCCATTTCATTAATTTTGCATCATCTTGATGCTGGTACAAGGGTACCTATACATCAATTTACCTAAGTACTTCAAGCTAGATAAGCAATCTTAATAATTATTTTGGTCTAAATATCGAGTCTTATGTTGACATGAAACGCTTTTGCTTCTTTTTGTCAAAGAACTCATCTAACCTCTACAGTAAGAGTTCCAGAAACAGGATCACTTTCATAAGGACGGCTTTGCAAGGAAATAATTTGCCTCTGTGATGGATTGATAAGTAACTCTTCAACACCCACAATTCCGAGGCCCAGAAATCGAGGTGGCTTGGCTGCCCGATCGTACACTTCAAATAGCAATTCAGCTGTGTTTGGAGACAAATCACTGAAAACATGAAAAGTTTCATTTGAGAGCATTCATTGATGTTATCAGAGCGTACAATAAGAAGTGTTCATCCCAGAAAGGTGAATCGGTATTTCTTTGTACTGAAGTTAGATTCTTTTGCGGGGGTTCGTCCATTTCCACAACACAATAAGGTTCAGTGCATCCTTGATTTGAACCTAATTGTGAAGCACGAATAACTTTTACTAGAAGTCGTTTGTCACTCGTGATACCATGGGTTCCTGTGTGATTTGGAGTTGATGTATAGGCATTCATCTGTTGAATGGAAAAAAGAATAATGGATGATAAAATTGAATGTGAACAAAACAATCCAATGCAGGAAATGATATACTTACCATACTGTCATAATGCACAGGAAGTGTATGGCCTGGAGAAGCTAAGTAGCGGACTAGCCTTGGACATGTTGGATATTGTGCAAGGTTTAAATGCACTTCTGTATTCCTCAAAGCTGTTGTCACAATTTCACTAGTAATAAAGAAGAACATTTTCAATTATAGCTTCACAATAATAGAATAGTCAACTCACGTAATGACTTCCTGTAGATGAGATTCGTCGAGATTGTTCTTGATATTACCAACAGGTGCTAGAGCTACCTTAATTTCAGGCCATCCATCACACTTGAGTTCGGCTTGGAGTTTATCAGTGAAACAGAAGATATTAAGTCGAGCCCTGAAACGATTGATATTCACACGGTAGTGGGAGGTTTCGACTTTGTCACCTTTTTGGCGGAAGCATTTTAGTTGAAAGGCCGGTGTTGCTTCGCAATCGCATGTTATTGTCTATAAAAGAAAAAGAAAATAATTACAATGAATTTTATGAGTTTCCCTTATTTATAGCAGCTGTGTCATAGTAGATAATAATGTTATAATTGCAATTCGTTTCAAAAGCATAATAAAAATGCAATTATTTTGCATTGCAGCTGCAATTAAACAAGTATGAAATTGTAATAAGAACTTTGATCGTTAATAAACAATAAAAAGAGTAAGTGATAAACGATAATTTCTATATGTCGTTATTATCGAAAATGCGACATATAATTTTTTTACTATCTTGCGCATTTTTTGATGGATTACACAATGTTTATGAATTGTTAAAAATTTGTAAATAGTTTGAAAGTACATTTTGATAAGACAAATAAATAAACAAAATTGAGGTCACCCAAATTAATAACTTTTTTACATTTTAATAAGAATTCTTAAGTAGGACATTATTTTATTTATGTAAATTAGTATCTAATAATGAATCAACCTAATAATTTAAACTTCCAATTCAAAGTGAACTCCAAATGCGTTTTAAAGAAAAAAAAAAAAAAAAAACGCACGATGCACTGTTTGCCTTATAGCATACAGGTCCGGAGTGGCTTGGATCAAGATCATGTGGGATCTCGATCTGGGTAACATAAATAAAGTCATGCCAATGCCCCCGCATGCCGGATCATCATCTCATTCTTGAGAGGTATTTATTCTTCCAAGGAACTTCTCTGGTTCCTGTATGCCAATCTCACGAAGATTGACATAAACACAACGTCCAATGCATCTGTTTTAGGTCACCATCATAGTGATAGTACACTAAAAATCTTCAGCTCAAATGCTCCAACCGTCAAGAAGCAACGTAGAATGGTACGGGGGAATCTCCAATCCCCCCAGTAAGTACATTTTATTTTTATAAGAAGGGTTAGCGACTAAAATGCAATTGACATTTCATGCTTCCTTAAATTCGACGATGTGGTACTTTCGATTTCTTGATTTTGGTCTTATGCAAATAATGAATCTCAACTGGTCATCCACATCTCCTGAAACAAGCAAAGAACTGCCTAGCAAAGTCTTTTGAGCATCAAAAACTCCTAGGAATTGGTCCATCCAAACTTTTCTTTGGTTGCCTTTTCTGCATTTCAATAGGGTACGTAACTACTTCAGAATACGCATTCAGTGTGACGCCAAAAGATATCAGTTATCATAAACGATCAATACCTGATCATAATAGACCTTCAGTAGGTCATAAATAGAAGGATTCAGAAGCTGGTGCTTGTCTAAAGTGTGTGAGGAGAAATGATTCCATCTCAAAAGGTGCAGTTAGGGCTTGTTGAAAACTTTCAACATACGAAAGTGTTTCTTGATTATTGTCTAAGATAAAGAGAAACCTGACTTTTCTGGAATACTTCTCAGTGCTAAGACATGATCCAAAAACCTGAAATAGGTTTCTTCATTTGATCGACTTTATAAATTGGTGAACTCAAACATCCTAGAGAATTACCAAGCAATATCTCATTCTTAAAATAAACACGGGGGAGGGGGTAGACAACATTGGCTGCAATAAATCTCTAGCAGCATTCTCCTGCAATTCTCGCATGTTTTAGAACAATTAAGTTCAGTTTAAGCGTTCAAAAAGTAAGTGGATCAGGACTAACTTAGAATCAAAGTATTCTACTTTTGCATAGTGCTGAGGCCAATCTCATGTACATTCTGTTTCTCTGGGGGAATAGATCCAAATCTTTTGTGAACATCTTTGATATTGTTTTCAAAAATCTGTCAGTGTTCTGGCTATACAAACTTTGTAGATTGGCTTAAATTCGTTGCTTAGAGTGAAAGCTCTTGGGGTGATTTTTCGAAAAACCACATATCCATTCCTCCCCGGCTAGCCACTATTGAATGTAGTTTACCACGCATTCTTCCTCAAGTTTTGAAAAACCACAAGATGCGGAAAATTTAAATCTTTTCATGGAAACCCGTTGGATTCTATTGAAACTTGGAGAAGTTCTAGAGATTAAGAAGAAGAGCAAGTTTTGTTAAGATGCTTTTGCCAGCAAGGCACTACCTAACCTCTAGAGATTAGAAATTGTCACCGAAGTTGCGTTTGTGACTTTGGTCATGTTGAGTATTATACAAGAGTCTGTTTCGCTACAAAAAATCGTTTATACATTTGACTTTAATAGTTATGATCATTTTGGAAGAGTCATCAAATGAGTTGTCAAGAGGAGGGGTTGAATTCACCCTTTATTTGCCCCCTTTTATTGAATGCTAGGTGGTAAGAATCACGCGGACCTTGAGGAACTGTCGCCCTAAGTTGCACCCGGCACCCTACCATAGCAGAATAAAACCTACCTAGTAAATAAAAATCGTCGGAAGGACAGATACACGTCCACGCTGGGCTACCCCGAGAGCTTTCCAAGTCTTATAATTGCAAATCTTATAAAAGTTATAAATTAGCTTCTAAGTAATCAAATAACTGAAACGATAAGGTCACGGAAGTGTACTTAGCGATTTTCAGAGCCATACTATCAGGTTTTCTTGGAAAATTCTTTGTGCTGAAACGATAAGATCACAAATGACCATAACCCATGACCAAAGTCACAGAATCAGTTCGTTGACCTTTTGTGACCTCTAGAGATCAAGTAGCGTTTTTTTGATAAGAGTGCCTTAACAGAAATTGCTCCTCGTCCTGTCCTCTAAAACTTTACTGAGAAACAAACGGGTTTCCACGGGACAATAAGGACAGTATATCGAGTGAGTGTCGAACGGCTGACATCAAACACTTTTACAGCCTCTCTGCAGAACATCTTTTGCCTGGATCATGGCAAATTTATGGCCTGAATGGCATTTTTAATGCATTCAGGTCTTCAGTGTCCCTTATGTGTTTTATGTGTGTCTTTTTCTTTACAGTTATTCCGTTTAATCATTTTTGTGCTTTACCTGAACTTCAGCACTCTCTATCTCAAAATCTGCATCTCAAACTTTCTATCTCAAACTCTGTATCTCAAATTCTCTATCTTAAGCTCCCTGTCTCCAATTCTCTATTTCAAACTCTCCTTCTAAAGCTCTCTGATAAGTTTGAGATCAAAGTCTCTATTTCAAACTCTATCTCAAACGCTGTATCTAAAACTCTCTATCTCAAACTCTGCATGTCAAACTCTCTATTCAGACTCTGTCTCAAACTCTGTATCCAAAAATCTGTATTTCAAAGTCTCTATTTTAAACTCTGTATATCAAACTCTCTATCTGAAATTCTATAGCTCAAGCTCTCTATCTCAAACACTGTATCTCGAACTCTCTACCTCAAGCTCTCTCTCTCCAATTCTCTATTTAAAACTCTCTATCTCAAATTCTATAGCTCAGACTCTCTATCTCAAACTCTGTATCTCGAACTCTCTATCTCAAACTCTCTATCATCTCATTTCTCTCTAGTCGATACAACAACAAAATTCATACATAAAACAAGGGTTCATTACTTTGAGTCCAAAACAAAACTGTATCTAAAACTCTCTATCTCAAACTCTTTTATCTCAAATCCGCTATCTCAGACTCTGTATCCAAAAATATGTATCTCAAAGTCTCTATTTTAAACTCTGTATCTCAAACTCTCTATCTCAAATTCTATAGCTCAGACTCTCTATCTCAAACTCTGTATCTCGAACTCTCTATCTCAAACTCTCTATCTCCAATTCTATTTCAAACTCTCCTGCTAAAGCTCTCTGATGAGTTTGAGATCAAAGTCTCTATTTCAAACTCTATCTCAAACGCTGTATCTGAAACTCTCTTATCTCAAATTCGTTATCTCAGACTCTCTGTCTCAAACTCTGTATCCAAGAAACTGTATCTCAAACTCTGCATTTCAAAGTCTCTATTTGAAACTCTTTATCTCAAACTCTCTATCTCAAATTCTAAAGCTCAAACTCTCTATCTCAAACACTGTATCTCGAACTCTCTACCTCAAGCTCTCTCTCTCCAATTCTCTATTTAAAACTCTCTATCTCAAATTCTATAGCTCAGACTCTCTATCTCAAACTCTGTATCTCGAACTCTCTATCTCAAACTCTCTATCATCTCATTTCTCTCTAGTCGATACAACAACAAAATTCATACATAAAACAAGGGTTCATTACTTTGAGTCCAAAACAAAACTGTATCTAAAACTCTCTATCTCAAACTCTTTTATCTCAAATCCGCTATCTCAGACTCTGTATCCAAAAATATGTATCTCAAAGTCTCTATTTTAAACTCTGTATCTCAAACTCTCTATCTCAAATTCTATAGCTCAGACTCTCTATCTCAAACTCTGTATCTCGAACTCTCTATCTCAAACTCTCTATCATCTAATTTCTCTCTAGTCAATACAACAACAAAATTCATACATAAAACATGGGTTCATTACTTTGAGTCCAAAACAAAACTGTATCTAAAACTCTCTATCTCAAACTGTGTATCTCAAACTCTCTTATCTCAAATTCGCTATCTCAGACTCTGTCTCAAACTCTGTATCCAAAAATCTGTATCTCAAGGTGTCTATTTCAAATTCTGTATCTCAAATTCTATAGCTCAGACTCTCTATCTCAAGCTCTTTGTCTCCAATTCTCTATTTCAAACTCTCCTTATATAGCTCTCTGATGACTTTGAGATCCAACTCTCTATCTCAAATGCTGTATTTAAAACTCTCTATCTCAAACTCTGTATGACAAACTCTCTATGTCAAACTCTGTATATCAAACTTTCTATCTCAAACTCTGTATCTCAAATTCTCTATTAACTCATTTCTCTCTAGGCAATTCAACAACAAAAGTGATACATAAAACATGGGTTCATTACTTGAGTCCAAAACAAGAATCTATATTCTATGAGCACAGCAATAGTACACTATCTTCCAAAAAATTCACAGTAACGCAGCAAGCATTCCGGGGATTCTTGTGGAAGCCAAGTTAAGAGGTTGTAATGCTTACGCATAAAAGAATGTCCTTGATAGCATTGGCGTTTTTATTTTGCTTAATTTTTGTTTTCGCTTCGTTTGCTCTGACAAGCTTTAAAAATAGACTTTTGGTGTTCTGTAACGACCAAACCAAAAATTCTTCTAAAACAGTGATGTTTGTGCGGTCGGATATAGTAAATCGAGGCACATCTAGTAAAAATTGTTCAGCCTAGTGTAATGTAATCATTGATTGTTGTCAAAAATTGCCAAAGAAAGGCTTGCATCAGTGGCCTAGGGCAAAGATAACACATCAGAAGACAGAGTCTATAAACAATGAGTTAAAAAGGATACTACAATGCATACTAACCATTTATTAGGAAAAGTTTCATTGATATTTGGTACCATACACTATCAGGATCAGTGCAAAGAAAATGAGAAGTACCCTCTCGCACAGTTTCTGCACGGGGAATTTCCGCCGTTTCTCCTTTTCAACCAAATGGACGCTCAACTCTCCTATTGAGTTCAACTCAGTTAAGAATTTCTTCCCATGAAAATTCCTCGGTCGATGACTTTTAAGCTCATTCTAAACGGTTTCGAAAGCTTTACCAGCCGCCAAAATGGTGCCGCTTACTGTTCGTGGGTTTAGCGATAAAACATGGCGGGACCAGCGCTTGAATCATGGGCATGATCATCACACCACAAACCGTGGTCATGTCCGTGAAAAAATTCAACGGGCACAGCCCGGACGGACTGTTCACCACACGCCATTCGCCATGTCCTGACTTGACAGCGCTTCGTTAGCTTTTACCAAATTCCAGTAAAGTTAGATGAAGGTGAGACACTATTGGAGTATCAGTCGATATGGGTTTACTAGGTTCCAGTTTAACCGGCGGACGCCAAGTAGGTACTAGGCTTTGAACCGAATGAAGCCTTGACTGATACAAGCCATCTTGGAGACCGACCAGGACTTATTCGCGGTCCCGCGATAACGACTTGATCGTAACGTGACGTATAGAACCTTTTACCTGGTGACACAGTTTCCCTAAGGTTCCCTAAAGCGATAGGCCACCGAACCGGATAAATCTAACACTAACTAGACTTTCCGTATCTGCCAAAACTGCGATAGTGGCCTGTGGGAGCCCAGTACTAACAATAACAAAAGTCATAATTAACGCCTGCCACTGCCTTGAAGACAGTCCTTTGAAAGATCCAAGCAGGAATGGCCTATTTTGTACGTTAGCCAACTTCCCAAAATATTCCTTTCAGTATTCTTTTTTTGGAAAGAAATTTGGGTTTGTTAATGAAGAGTTGTTAAAAATGTCAAAAGCATGTTTATTTTCTTACTTTAGCTTTTATTATTATTTATTATCATCACGGGGAATTTTCAGATAAAAACAAAACGCACTTTACTTGCAAGATCTACGTACTAGCTAGCTTTATGTCGAAGGAAAAATTAATTAGAAATAATAAAAGGTCAAACAAATAAACTTGATTGATATAAAAAAGAACAAATCTATATTAATCAACTACTCATTCATGCCAAATTAAAATAATAAATTGATGTATTAGTACTGGTTAAATCAATTCCGAGCTAAATTAATATAACTGATCGAATAAATCAATTTTAATAATAGAATTTATTAGTTGCATCACAAATACAAAGAGTGAATTGAATTTGTCCTTGCAGTGATGCATATAAGATGAGTTTTTTATAATTGAAATTATTTACAAAGACGAACAGCTTTAATTTCACTAACAACCGTTTCGAAACGGAAAATAGTTTGCACAACTGCATTGTTAAAATAGTTGTTTGAACATAAACAAACCAAGGCAATGTCAGATATGTGTAAACAAATATTCATAGTTGTCCCACGTAATAAAAACGTTCATGTCTTTACGAGCAATTACTTAAAAGATATTCTCCAATAGTTAAAAACAGGAAGTTTCAAGAAAAAATATAGAGTTGGCAATATCGCAATTATGAATTGTGACAACGGAAGCCTTTATTTATGAACTGATTTATGCGATATATGGGACAGATGCATTAGCCACAATTTTGGATTCACTAAAGGTAAGTACTCACAGCAGCGGATCCGCAGGCGGATGTCATACGATTGGTCAGTTTGGGTCGGTTTGAGTCAAATCGACCAATCGTATGACATCCGCCTGCGGATCCGCTGCTGTGAGTACTTACCTTAATAGATAGAAACAAAATGACCGACTTCCGGTTTCATCGATAATACCAACAACCTGAATTTCTTATATAAAGTCCCATGTATATTTATTTACATTTTTAAACAATCACGTTACATAAAACCATGTTGCCAGATTTTCAATTTTTATCAAAATTTTATTTTTCTTTTCTTTTTTAACGTAGGAGGGTATGGTTGGTTAAAAACATACAAATAGTTATTTCATCAATTACATCAATAGCATGTACACCACGGCAAAAATAAGTTTTCCAAGCAGTTTTTTTTACGAATAAGTATTTTTTTTTAAACAGAACTTGTAATGGTCCATTTTGCAATCGGGTAGAAAATCTAATTATGAATCTAACGATACACATCACGCACGACTTTATTGTACCTAACATAAATATTAAAATATTTATTTTATAAAAGTTTGGCCCTAGTCCCATTGTCACCCGGTATAGGTTAGGTTAAGCTAGTAGGATCTAGTCACTCATATCAACCATGTCAGAAGTCTCTTTCATAGTCTAAAACGAAACATGCTAAGACGGTTTGTAACCACTTACCCGAGGCTACCGGAAGGTTTTCAAGATTCAAAATTGAGTTTAAAATTGTGTTCGCAGGAAGTCTCGTTATATAGAAAAACATAGCGTTCACCAAGCATTTATTAACTAACGTACGAGATCGCTAGGAGTATATATCGTCTTCGACTTATGATGACATGTAGGAATTACAAGTTGTCGCCAAAGATGGCTATTCCTACTACAACGGCAATATATCATTTCTTTAGCAAGATTCGTATTGGAATCACCGGCTGTTAATAAAAAGAAGTATATATCGACCTCAACTTCTGATGACATGTAGGAATTACAAGTTGTCGCCAAAGATATCGATATTCCTCTACAACGGCAATATATCATTTCTTTAGCAAGACTGATATTGGAATCACCGGCTGTTAATAAAAAGAAGTATATATCGACCTCGACTTCTGATGACACTTAGGAATTACAAGTTGTCGCCAAAGACGAGTATTCCTACTAAAACGGCAATATATCATTTCTTTAGCAAAACTCATATTGGAATCACCGACTGTTAATAAAGAGAAGTATATATCGACCTCGGCTTCTGATGACATGTAGGAATTACAAGTTGTCGCCAAAGACGAGTATTCCTACTACAATAGCAATATATCATTTCTTTAGCAAGATTCATATTGGAATCACCGGCTGTTAATAGAAAGAAGTACATATATATCGGCCTCGACTTCTGATGACATGTAGGAATTACAAGTTGTCGCCAAAGACGAGTATTCCTACTAAAACGGCAATATATCATTTTTTTTAGCAAGATTCATATTGGGATCATCGGCTGTTAAACAAAAGGAAGTACATATCGACTTCGACTTCTGAAAACCGACGGTTTTAGTGTATACCGCCAAAAGATGTATTCAATCGAGTTCGTTAAAACATATGAATATATAAAACAAAACTAAAAAAGGAAAAGAGATTAAACCAGTTATAGATTCCATCAAAATTTATTACGCAACTACACAGTTAATGACTTGTTGTTTTGAATAACTTCAAACTTATTTTTCATCACAGGAACATTTCCAAAATCTCAAGGTTAATCATTTTTTATTGATAAAGGGCAAACCTAACCTTAATTAAAAAAAACAAGTTTCGCTTCCGAGTTTCATGGTTGACTTGATATAGCGGTTTCCAATCTGTTTTATTGTTTTTTTTCATAATAGATGACATTGTATTTGAAAGGTTCGTTCACCTTCATTTGCGTGGATGTAAAGACAAGTAACTGTGGTTAACTACTGTATGAATCAATTTGTTTATTTTTAATTCAAATTTCTGGTACTTTTTCTATTAAAATCAATTCTCATCACATACACTTACAGCATGAGTTCGTTGCTTTTGTATAATAAATTATGAGGGATTTTGATTGTCTGGTATTGGTGCACCTGTTGAATAGGTTGCTATTACAAAAGCTAAATTGAGCCTTTTATAAATATAATGAATTGATGATAGACATAATAATAGTAAAAGTGTCTTATAGAAATATTTTTTCTTTATAATAACAATAATAGTAGCAATCTATATAACATTGTTATCCAATTATTATACAGTGTATTTCATTTCAGAATATACACCTCCGTATCTTTTTTATTTATAATCGGATTGATATCAAATTTTAAAATGATAAGTCTGGACTTTTCAACTTTTCGATAACATGCCTTCTACGATTCTTTTCGATTTCTGCAATCTATTAACATGTTTTCTCCAAAAAAAAGAGTAAATTTTAAGGTTATGAAGCCATTCATTTTATAAGGCTGTATAACTAACTAAGAGAAGTTTGGTAATATTAATTCGATCACAAATAAAAAACATACAGGGTGTGCAATTCTGAAATAAGACACTCTGTATATTAGACAGTTAGAAAAGGGTCAACACTCTTTAAATTTCTATAATATAAAATGTAAAGCTCAAGTACTCAAGTAAAGACAATATTTATAGCTTCATGCTTAACGGATTTTGTAATTTTACAGCTTCTGACCAAGCGAATAATATAATAACAAAAAAGAAAATGTCCACGCTTGAATTCTTTTACAATAAAAAAGTGAATCTTTGCTTATTGCAAAGTGTGAATAATTCTAACATCTGATATGATAAGACCATTTTTTAGTTTTTATAGGTTAACGTTGACTTCCTGCATGGACTCTCTGACATCAACCGTTTAAATGCATAATTATGTATAAATAAATGCAAGAATGTTGGAATTTAAATGATTTAAAAGTGAAACAATTGAATAGATAATTTATTTTTAGGTTATTACTACATTATGAATGTATAAACGATGAATGTTTGTGTGGTAATTTGTGGTTTCATGGAAATAGCGAGGGTAGAATTTATAGAATAGTAATATTTAATTTTAACTCTAACCACAGATGTGAATAGAGAATATAATTATTGCTCAATTGGCTATAAGAAAAGCTCGTCGAATTACACTTCCTGTTCCTCTATGGTCGCACGTGTGAAACGTTAAAAAGCATAATTTTACACCCCATTTAATAAATTTGAGGTTATGTATTTAAAGCCAATCCAAAAGCAATCATTTCTATGGGTGCAAAATCATAAAAGTACTGCTCTTGGAAAAATTTAGAGGTTTTTGATAAAGGACACTTTGATATAGTATAGCAGAGGTCGGTAATGTGCGGTGCGATGAGTGATTTTAACCAATTACCGCCACTGAGAGCACTCAAGCAGAAATTTTGCATTAAATTGCTTTTGCAAATTTTTAAACACATAACCTTCGACTGTTGCCATTTCGGGTTAAATTCAGTCTACACTGGTGTTTGAATTTATTACAAAAAAGCCCAGCTCGCTCTTCGGAGACGGCAAAGCGTACTATAGTCGTATACGAGTATTACTCGTAATATCTCTCGGTAGGGAATATTATTCTTAGTCCACTATCAATATGCATGCTAAGAAATAAAATCTGGACTTGACCTTTGATAATTTTTCACCGTCTCTACTGATGTCTGTGTAGCTTCGATTAAATAAATACATTTTTTACCTTCTGGATGGACCCAACGGTACCAGCCAATAAACCTATTGTATAGCCTAACTAAAGCCATTCATTTGACCAAGTTGTTTAGGCAATTTTGCCTCTATTGCCATTCTAGTTTGGAAATACTCATAAAATCGTAGAATGGAAAAGCTCTTCCTATCATATATAAACTTTTTGTGTTTCAAAAGTTCCCATATCGCAGGCCTGTGTAAGGTATATCTGAAAATATTTTACTAAATCACATGATAGAATCCACTGAAAAAGATTCATTTTCAGTCACTTTCATACAATAAATAATAAGAATAGGAATAAAAAGCAATTAATTCGCAGTAGGCCACGCTAACACGCACTTAGTGAGGAATGAAAAAAAAATATATATCAAAGTTTATAAGTAATAAAAACAGTCTGACTGGCGATTGTTAATTTCTGTGCTGCCTTAAGATCATCAAGTCTCTTCAGCCGATTGAGATTCTTTGCGCTGTACTGTATGTAACTTCGACTCCTCCCAATCTGTGTCGGGTCGGCTAATGCTCATGGTGATGATAATAAGAATGAAAATAATGACAGAAGCAAAGCAACCAGGCAAGTACAGGTAAATCGGCACGATACTTATTATTAGCAAACACACTGAAATCGCGCAGAAAGTTGCGAACTATGGGCACATGCATGTTAAAGATTCTGCTCACATATTTAGCTCTTCTGTAGACATAGGCTATTGACCGTAAACTGTAGACCATAGACCATTTACCTCAGAATGTAGACCATAGACTATAAGTCACAGATTATAGGCCATTTAATATAGATCATAACCTGTAGATTATAGATCATAAATCACAGAGTATAGACCACAGACCATATACCTCAGAATATAAACTATAGACTGCAGACCATAGACTGTAGACCATAGACTGTAGACCATAGACTGTAGACCATAGAATGTAGACCATAGACTATATACTATAGGCCACAGACTGTAGATTGTACACCATAGACTGTAGACTATAGACTGTAGGTCAATGACCCGTAGACTATAGATCATAGACCATAGACTATATATACTGTAGACTACATACTGTGGAGTCATAACCTGTAGACTATAGATCATAAACTACACACAGGAGATTATAAACCATTGACTGTAGATACCTCAGAATATAGACCATAGACTATAGTTCACGGACAATAGTCCTTAGACTGTAGACCAGACTGTAGGTCATAGCCTGTAGAATATAGATCACAGATCACAGACCGTAGATTATAGACCATAGATTAGATATACCTTAGAATATAGACTATAGATCACATACTAGACTATAGACTATACACCAAAGACTATAGACCATAGACTCTAGATCATAGAATACAAACCATAGATTATAGACCATAGACTGTATAGATACCTCAGAATATAGACTATAGATCACAGACTATACGCCGTAGAGTATAGACTATAGATCAGACCACAAGCCGTAGATTATAGACCATAGACTATAATATAGCCTATGGTCTATAATCTATAGTCTATATCATGAAATAAATAAAGATTATTAAAAGTTTCACAGTTTTATTAAAATATAACCTGACAATATTGTTTCAACAGCTATGCTGTCATTATCAAAGGTAATATAATTATAAATAAACACGTCGCTAAGGTAGATACAAAATAGGTAACTAGATAAAATAATAATAATAATAAAAATCATAATTAAACATCTAATACTTCCAGTAACGGAGAATTACTGAGCTCAAGTTGTTCATTCATTAAAGGTACCCTGAGTTTGTGTTTGTATATAGTCTATATAATCTGAGGTATATATTATATACCTCAGAATATAGACCGTAGACTATAGATCACAGACTATATACCATAGACTGTAGACCCATAGACTATAGACCATACTCTGTAGACCACAGACTGTAGGTCATACCCTGCAGATTATAAATCATAGGCAACAGACCATAGACTATATATATATATATATATAATATATATATATATATATATATATATATATATATATATATATATATATATATATATATATATATATATATATATATATATATATATATATACCTCAGAATATAGACCATAGACTATAGATCACAGACTATATACCATAGACCACAGACCATAGACTATATATACCTCAGAATATAGACCATATACTATATATCGCAGACTATAGACCATAGACTCTAAACCACAGACTATCAGTCAGAGAAATCAATACAGGTAATAATAATAAATCTGTTGCACGATTACGAAATCATCCGTTACGCACCCCTGTATCTAAATGAAGTTTAAATTGGGCACCTTCGCGACCGTCCGCATTATAGTGTAACCTCTACAGACTCATATTTGTAACTTGAATCATATAATCGATTTGCCTCCTTTTTTATATACAGTCTCCCCGAGAAATCCTGCATAAATTTGAAACGGGACAGATTTGTTCGTTTACAACACCATGTTTGAACTCCAAAGGGCATGAAAGGTCAACCATTTTAAAATGGAATCATTTTATTTATTTTAATGTTTATAATCGAAGTATTCACCGACTGCAGTCATAAATCCAGGAAAAAAAATCAGTACTATGTTACCCAAAGGTCAGCCGCTGACTTAGCTGTTTCCCTGAATGAAGCTGACAGTTTGTTGACGTCATCAGTTGACGAAACTGCTCAGCTCAAAACATGTGTTGATACTCTGCTTAGCGGAGATTGGTGGCGACAATCTGTACGCAAGACAACTCAAACCGCTGATGTTAGCCTTTCTTGTCTGTGACATAACCTACAATACCAGTGGAATAGAAAATCACACGGATAAGTTGGTTATTTAAATATGTATATGCTTTTCAATTTATAACCCTACAATGAGAAACCAAATAAACAAAACAAGGATAAAGAATGCCATGATGGTGTTCTCTTTTTAATAGCAGAAGGGTATCAGGCAGGGCGTTAACATAAGCTGCTAACATTCAGGGCTTTCTACATCTGTATGTCAGAATTTAGTCGAAAACATTAAAGCATATGAAATATATGCTTTAGGCATACGTTATCATCTCCACTCATACCCAGCCAGTGCACTGACGTCATATTGTCGCCGTTTTTCGGCAGTAAAGACGTCAATACAAGACGTCATTAAAACGTCCTATACGAGGACTACGACAGGAATTATAAATAAATAGTTGAATATTGGAAATAACATTTATTATATACTACAGTCAAAACATCTCTATATATTGTGACCACTTGCTTAATATGACCAGTATTCCTTGGGCCCTGTTAAAATAATATCTTTTTAATGAAACCTGTACGTATTGTATTGTACGTCCAAAAGACGTCGTTTTGAAGACGTCTACGTACGTCCCATTATATGACGTATTATGGGCATCATTTATTAGTCATATGACGTCGTCGACCAATATTGACTTAAAAATAACGTCATTATAACCTCAGTGTGCTGGCTGGGGAGATATTCTTACAAACGCCATGCAATAGTTATTTATTACTGAGTGTTTTTTCTACGGGTCTACGAGTGCTTCTTTATTGTCATACTTATATTTATAAATAGAGGTGTAGGTATTATTCATTCAGGGAGCTGTGTTACATAAGCTGCGTAGGATAACTGGCGCGCTTTCTTTATAATGAAGTTACTCCCATCGAATCTTTGCTGCCATTGTTTTGGTATGCTTATAATGAATGCCAACGCTATTATTAATCCCAACGAAGCACATTATGCACTTGCTTCTAAAGATGCAACATTCTTTAAAACAGAAGGAACAAAATAAATAAAATATATCATCTACGAGAAAGTTCGCTGTTCAGATAACAGTGATTGATGTTACATTAAACAAGCACAACCCTTTTGAGATGGTAAAGGATTTCCATCCATCACCATCTCTAACAGTTAAACCTGTCGAGATTTTGTTCGTCTTTAAAATGATCACATAAAACTTGCATTACTTAGAAAGTCGCAGTCAATCAAGATTTAATAATTTAGAAGGCTGCAAATAACAAGGGTTACGTCATTTTAATTAAAACAGCATTTTTTAAAAAGTCTTATTTGGCTTTGCAAAAAATCTAGGTTAGGTTGTAAGTCAATCGGCAGTCTCTAATTTCATTTAATTAAAATTGTTTAATCATGTGAAAGGTGAGTGCAAAGTTAAGCTTTCAATTAAAATATTTGAGTCTGCATAAACGATAATAGATTAAGAATTTTCCAACCCCTAACCTCAATTTCAGCTGATTTTAGTAATTTTGGCCTGGAGAATTTTTTTTATTGAAATAATATTCATGCAGATGGCGTTCGTTCAAGATGTTCTTTTCGATCTGCTATTCTTGCAGGTTTTCCCAACTCTGAATGTAAATTTTAAAAAATATTCAAATAATATTCAAATTAAATTATTTCTCTATACCTATCCATCAAGTTTTGAAAGATTTATGAAAACCTGGTGATATTTAAAAGAATATTTGATAACCTTCAAGTAAAACTGTTTCAATCTCTTAAATGCAAAAGTGTGATAAAATATTTTTATTTCCAAGTCCAATAAACATCCTGTATTGATGATATGTTTCTGTATTTATGAACACCTAATCATAAAAATATTTTTATACAGTTTGGGAGATTAATAAACGGGTTACATCATCGATTAAAACATTTTATGACAGCGCGATCTAGAATGTGAAGGAATTTCTTATCCACCGCGAATTATAATAAGAGCGTTTATCTAAGTGACCCCTGCCCCATGAAGATCTACAGGGTGTACCAAGATGTGGTCTCCGTAGGAAAAACATTTTTATTTTTTAAGATGTTTTTTTGGAGAATTGCTTGGAGATCCTTACCTAAAACCACGATAATGTTTCAGCACTGCTCAAATTGATGCTAAATAAATAGATAAAGTGTGGTTTTTCATTAAAATCTTTATTATGATGGGTGTTATTTAGGAGCTTGTCGTTTTAGCACAAGGGATCAAAATGAGATAACTAGTGTAGATTTTTGAAGTGTGGATTGTCACCAACCAATGAGAAACTGTCTGTCAAGGAAAAGCTTAAGATAAGCTGGAAAGCGTGTTAGCACATTAAATGCAGTCATTAGGTGATCGAATTTACTCTGACATTAGTGACGTACAAGGGCCACAAGACAAGGTTCTTTGGGTAAGCGTTAGAGATCCTTTATTCCGATAAAACAATAAGCACTCAAATGAAACTCTGACCTAACGGTAACGCTGATCAAATCTTATAATTGCTTGCAAATGTTGTATGCAATCGAAGTGTCCTTAGTGACGTAAAAGGGCCACAAGACCATGTTCTTTGGTTAGGCGTTAGAGATCCTTTGTACCGACAAAACGGCAAGTACTCAAATGAAACCCAACATTACCATAATCACAAAGACCACGCCGACCTTTTATGTCCTCTAGAGATCAAGAGGAGTTTTGCTGGCAAAATTGTTGTTCTACAACTTCACGAAGTTCGATACATCCATTGGGTGTCTATAGGACCATAAGGACCGTACATAATCTCGAAATTTGCAATTTTTGATGTTTCGGACAGTGCCGGATTGGAGTATCGTGGCACCCTAAGCAGTGATATATTTGCTTCATACCAATAGAGCTTCCAGAGCAAAAAGAGTTGAAAGACCGAACCCAGCAATAGATTACATCTATCGTTATTTACGGATTTAGGTCTCATGACCTAGGTCTCGGAAACCTGGATTCTGAAAAAGACATAAGATGTTGGTAGATTCTCGTGGAGGCCCGTGAGTGGGAGCAATGACACTTAAAATTAGAGCTAATTCTTGCCTGATTTACATATAAATAAATAAACAATTGCTATACATCCACCCGCACTATGACAAGCAAAAAAGAGAAAACATTTTGGAAATGTTTGAATGTGCTATGGTCGACATTTAAAGCATCTACGTTCATCGTTCGAGTATTACGGTACGGGATGGTAATTCAGGAACTTCAAGTTTCAAGAGTTCGTTCGATTTTTAAGTGACATAGCTTCAAGCCTTCACAATCTTCAACGTCTAGCTCTGCGAGTTTCATCCATTTAAAGATATTTTTAACCATTAAAAAAATGAAAAGAATTCGGTCTTAGAAATTTAGTTTCAAAAGTATAGAGTTGAAGAACACTTTCCAGCGTTTCACAGCTTCAGTAGTTGATGGTTTCAAAGATCAGTATTTCGAAGTTTCGGATAAATTTTAAGTTGTAGCTTCAATATCGAGAATTTCTGAGGTAATTGAACATCCAGAACACGAACGCTTCAAAATTTCTGATATCAAGAATTTCAAAGCTTACAGTTTCAGGAAATCAGCTTCAAAGAAGATTCTAAGGTTAAAGAATATCAGACCGTTAACTGTTTCGTGTTTCATAGCTTCAATAGTCGAAGGCTTTAGATATTAGAATTAAGAAGCTTCACATTTTGGAAGTTGCAGCTTCAAGATCAAGAATTTTTACATAAAGAAAATTGAACTTCTAGAGTAGAGATGCTTCAAAATTAAGACTATTCAGAATGTCAAAGCTTAGAGTTTGGAAAGCTCCAGGAAATCAGTTTCAAAGAAAACTCAGGGGTATAAATTTCCAAATGAATTTCCAAACGTTAGCTTTTCAGTATTTTCTACCTTTATTAGTTGAAGATTACGAAGATCGGTATCTACAAGCTTCACAGTTTTGTAACTGTAATCTGAAGATTAGGAGTTTCTGAAGAAAATAAAGCTTCTAGAATACGTATGCTTTAAAGTCTCTGAGAAAATTCAAAGGTGTGGACTTGAGGAATTCCAGAACGTTAGCTTTCCAGCGTTTCATAGCTTCGATAGTTGAAGTTTTCGGAGATCAGTACATATTAAGGTGCGTCACATTTTGGGAGCTGCAATTTGAAGATCAAGAGTTTTTAAAGGAAATGGAATTTCTAAAATATAAATGCTTCAAAATTATGGCTATTCAGAATATAAAAGATTAGTATTTGGGAAGTTCGAGGAAATCAGTTTCAAAAGAGATTCTGGGGTATGAAGTTGAAGAGTTTAAAACCGATAGCTTTTCAGTATTTCATCTTGTTGAAGGTTTCAGGAATCAATTTTTAGAGGGTTTATGTTTTTTGAACAGTAACGTGAAGATCGAAAGTTTGAAACACGTTCCAAAGAAGATTCTAAGGTATGAAGTTGAAGCATTTCAAAACGTCTACTTATCAGTGTTTCGCAGCTTTAATAGTTGAAGGTTTTTTCGGAGTTCAATAGTTTCTAAAGAAAATGGAACTTCTAGAATAGGAATGAATGCTTCAAAATCTCGCATATTCAGAATTCAAAAGATTTATAAGTATAAAAGCTGAAGAATTTCAGAACGATAGCTTGCCAGCGTCTCATAGCTTCAATAATTGAAGGTTTCAAAGGTAATTATTAAGAAGCTACCCATTTTGTGAGTTGAAGCACGGCAATTTCTAAAGTAAATATGATACTTTTAGAATATGATTTTGGATATTCAGAATTTCAAAACTTATGATCTCTAAGATTTTAGAAAATCACTAAATATTTCTATATTTATTTCTTTATTCCTAAATTGTAAGTCCTAAAGTTTTCCAGAAATAGATAAGTTTTTGGCATTCATTGTTATGCAACCTTGAAGATTCAGAACTTTCAGAATTATGAAATTTCATGATATAGAGCTTCAAAGATACAGTTGCTAATCGTAGTCTACCATATTTGACCATGATTCTTCATGGAAAAAGCAATTTGCAAAGTATTTGTTGAATGTTGCCACTGGATCGAAAAGCGTTTGACGAAACTAAGAAATGTTAAAAATCACCGCTATAGAAGTAGAAGATTTTTTCAAAGGCACATTCTACGTTTTTCTCGTATGAATTAGTGCTACGAAAACAATTTGAAATACTACTCCTCTTAGTGCAGAACTTTGTATTAGAGGAGTGGGGGTAACCAAGAGCAAGCAACGGGAAAACTCGGAGTACAGATAATGCTAAGTATCTCTTCATCGTGCTCGTACGCACATATTAGAGTAACATAGCGGCATGTCTTTTAAGGCGTGCCGCAGTCTCTACCATTTATAACTATAAAAATAATTTTCTGATTTTGTTTTTGTGAGAGGAATCGGAGTGATGGACATCACTCGTACTTGATGGTTCCGATTGCTTTGATCATACATGATTCATTTTATTTGTTTGAACTTCCAGGTGTTTACTTCCTGTCCTAAGATACGAATTAAGATAGTGCTACCGCAATGCTACCAGTATGCACTGGTGGGAGCGAGCTTACTATCCATCCTCTACTAGCTCTCCAGGCTAGTGCCGGATCTGAAACACGCTCACCCGCCGGTGCCTTCCCTGAGAGATGGCCCTTCGTCCAGCATTGGACTATTCCCAACATGGTTAGAACCATGTTAGGCCCACTGCCCGATCAAATCCAATCTTAATGTGGCAGGTCTTGGTTTTATGGTTTTGCCATCCTGATACTTTATAGGGCCCATCAAAGTAGCATCCCGGTGTGTACCTGTTAAGGTGAAGTTGTCTTGGACGTGAGAGGCTATGTATCTTCGCATCAACGTCCCTTAAGTGTAGGTCTCTAGACGATTTCTGAGAATCCGACGACTGGAACTGCACAGTCAATGCCGGACCCCCATACTGTCACCTCCGAACCGCTACCTGGTGGCATGCAGTTTCTCATAGGTCAGCAAGCGAACTCCCTGACGGAGATAAATCTCACTTGATTCATCTCCATTCGTCTAGGTCAGACAGCGGGATACTTAGCTCCATAAAAGACCCTGACGTCAATGAGAGTCAATCCCCACACCGGACCATCTTGTTAGCAGAGCTCCCTCCGCAACGTTTTAGAGTCATCGTCGCGGAACACTTCGGTGAAGCACCTACGCGTAACTCTACCACACATTTCTTTCTGATTGCGTCATCCGTTACCCAGACAGGTCTGGGTTGGGTAGACAACGACCAGTTTTAAGGGTGAACGCCGTGTGGTCTGCCCACAAGCTAGTCTCGAATCCTAGTGCTCCTACCAACACCTCTAACGACTGTCCTCCCTCCGTCTTCAGGCTAGTCTCGGATACTAGTGGAGTTCGACATCTCCAACGACTGCTTGTCCGTTCACCCTCAGCTCAAGCAGGACAGTGGCTGTTTTAGGCTTATCATGCCTCTTTACTTACTTTAACTTACTTTTCGAAGTAAATTTAGTAATTGAGTTATTTTTCTTCCCCTCTCCTCCACTCCACTCCACTCCACTCCACTCCACTCCACTCCACTCCACTCCACTCCTCTCCTCTCCTCTCATCCTCTCCTCTCCTCTCCTCTCCTCTCCTCTCCTCTCCTCTCCTCTCCTCTCCTCTCCTCTCCTCTCCTCTCCTCTCCTCTCCTCTCCTCTCCTCTCCTCTCCTCTCCTCTCCTCTCCTCTCCTCTCCTCTCCTCTCCTCTCCTCTCTTTTTTGGTTTTGGTTTATTTTACATTTTTTCGCAACAATTAAACAAAATGCTGTTTTCAGTACCCCCCACCATTCAATAAAAGTTTCATACTCCAAAGCCGTAGCTTTCAATTATTTAATTCAATATTGTCTATTGAAAATACAGAGAAAATGAAATAAAATTTTCGAAATACCACCACGTAATAACTTAAATAAGTCATGGCTTTCTTTGATTATTATTATTACTATTATTAGCTTTTATTTTTAATAAAGGATAACAATAAGAAGCATTTTTTACATCACGTCACGTTTATGCCGTGTTTATTTCCACAAATGGAGAAAGCAAATTACTAAAACAAAAAGAAAGTTCAAAAAACAGGAAGAAAAGTACAAGAGCTATCCTTTTATTAGTTTTATTATTTGTTATAATAAAAACAAGCCGTCATGTCATCCATGAGCGCTGAGTCAATTATATTAAATCAAATTAATAGCCCGTAATTAATTAATTTTATTGCAGAGCACAAACAACAATGTAATAACTATTTTAAAATTATTAACGCATATAAGACTCAGTAGGCCGAAACATTATTATTTACAGCTATCGCTTGCTTTTATTTATTTACATTTGAAAAGTAGAAAGTTTTCGTTTACCTTGACTTTTTCAATGAATTTTGCAATTTAAATTATTCACGAGAGTGAATAAAAAAGTAAGGTATAATCCAGGGTTCTTAAAAAGCAAAGAACAATAAGTCACGGATCAATGGCTTGATAGAGATCATGATTGCCCATCATCAGGCCTAGATAGAGCTAAACGTCTCGTCTTGGTCTCGATCTCGAAAAGTTAAAAAAACTCATTCTCGTCACGTTCTCGAATTGCTAGACTTGAATCTCTACTTTTTAAAGAATAAATCTTTGGTACTTTGATAATTCCGAGAAGTTGCATTAAGAAAAGGAATATTGGCTAAGGTCCGGTCTTTGTAAATGATGACATCAATGACGCAATGTTTTTAAATAAAATATTGATTAATAAAAAAAATCGCTCGCACTTAATTTAAAGATCGCCTTTTAATTTAAGATTAATTTGTATAATTTCCGTTCCTCATTCATTCATTCGCAAATTCTTAGAATTCGTAATGTAATTTTCTTATAAAGCCGAATGATTTTTATGTTTTTTCGCCTTTTAATCTAATTAACTTGCCTTATTAGGAAATCAAATGTTCTTTTTAAAAATCAGACACGATATTAAGATATTCTCTTATAAATTAGATTTATTTTAAAGCTGTTATTATTATACCTTGAATTTATTTCAAGTACAATTTTCCATTCTTAGTATTATGCAGCATAAACAAACTCGTGCTTTATTGACAAATTATTTTGTCTGGCTCTCAAGTTTCAAAGCTGGAACTTACATTATTACATTATACGTCTTTTGGTGCGGAGCGATAGCGTACGCATGTTTTACAGCGCACAATTTCATAACTAACATGCTAAATATAAAAAATAACAAATTAATTAAAAATTATAAACTGCCGAAAACAAGCGAAACTAATTATAGTTAATAATTTAATGTTACCAACATCCAGTTTTATGTTGATCTTTAATTGACTTTAAAATTTAATTATAAACTTGTAATTAAAAATTAAATTAATTTTAATGTTTGTTAATATTATTAAGAATAATTTATTATCATTTATTTCTTTTTAAAGTTATATTATCAAAAGAAAATTGAAAATATAATAATCAGAGTAAGGATGTTCAATTTGTTAGTACGCTGCATTCCAAGGCACTCTTGATAAATTGAAATTGCGCGTCCATAACTGTTTATCACTAAAAAGGAGAAAGAAATATACAAATACAAATGTTAATAAAACTTATCGTCTAAGAGAAAAGAAGAGGGGGGGAGGAATTCGAAGTTTTTGGTAGATATTGAAATGCTCGTCTACGCAGACTGCTATTGAGAAAATTTTGGTGGATAATGGAAATGTGTCTTAACACGTTTTGAAATCTCCCACGTCGCTTCTTACAACACTCAACATTGATGACAGTTGAACTGCGCAAAAAGTCAAGGTTTTTTTGAGATATCAAAAACAAATTGACACACGACCCTATCTCCTTTTGTGTTACTCCTTCCACCACCGTGACAAAAGAAATAAGCGCATTTGAACAATGGTTGAGCCCATTTAAAAACGACCTATATATTAATTTATAACCATTGCCTAAATAATAACTCCTTCACACTACTTCTGACGGAAATCAACAAACAATAAAACTAAAAGCCTTAAAGTGTACTTGTGATCAGCCGTAATCGTTTTATTCCTATCTGGTGTATTTATTTATGGCTGGACAATTCAGTGACGCACATTGGATGTCCACACTGGATGTTACACTCGTGCAAATCTTTACGGCATATGCTGACTAAAAGAAAGGACTGGAAGGAGGGCTGATTAAGATATCGCGACAATCTTAAAGGACTTTTTTTTATAGATCTTAGATCCATCTTGGATTCTTTAGCCGTAGCGAGTTGGTAGAGGAAGAAGCCCCAATACGCATTAACAGAGAAAAATCAGATCGGTAATGTTTCTTAACCAAACGGACTAGCTTGAACTGCTTTCCAGAATCTTAAACAAATATTTAGGTCAGAATCCCCAATCTGCTTGAAGGGAAAAGTCTACAATCAATGCGTTCTTCCGGTTCTTACTTACTTTTAGGTGCAGAAACTCTAATATCAACAAAAACAACCAGTAAATACATCGTCCTCACATTCCTCTTTAGATTCCCCCATAGAATGATCTGACACCATTCGATTAGTACTAGCTAAGGTGTGTAAGGCTGTAATAATTTTTGTAAGATTGTTTGCGTACGCAGACCGACGCTAGAACCATCAGAATCACGAAAACCTCAAATCTTTTAGCGTCTCAATCGTGACACGAGATCAGTCAATAAGTGAGATTAACTGTATAATAAAGGTAGAAATGGTGTACGATAATAATAATAAGACAAAAGCAGTGGAGCCGACTTGTATGAATAAAATCTATTTTCCACGGTTGCTTAGACAGCGGTTTTGCTTTAGACACGTATTTTTTTAAATCCCGCTTAATACGATTTAAAAATGAACAAAATGCTAGCTTGCAAGCAATAAAACGGGGTACAAATAAAGCCTAAACTATTTTATGATTTTATTTTGAATAAGTAATCTCGTATACTGCATCACGATTCTTTAAATTTCAAAAGAACATAGTGCATTCTAGTCATTATTCTTGCTTGGTCAGACAGTTTTATTGCTTCAAACTTGAAGTTTAATAGTTCTGTATACCTTTTTATAAAATATTGTTGGGGATGCCTGTTGCCATACTTAAGTGTCTTAGGTTAAATTCATACAATGCCTCTTAAAACGTTGAAAAACGAATTCAGAGTTTACTCCTTCGAAGTTCGGAGTGTTAAGTTTCACGTTCGGGTGCCCTTAGGGGTAGCCTCGCATTGTTTAGCTTCCCCGACAAATTTTTCTGTCTTTTGCTAAAATAGCGTGATTGTCCTATTAGTTTGGTTCGTTTAGAAGTTTTTTAAGTTTTGTATCGTATCGTAGGTAGTGAGAGACCTATTTTTGTGGAGAGATTGTGTGTAATAATCTGTCGCGGGTTTCCCTTTTTATTTTAAATTTACCGACGGGAATGAAGCGTACGACCTAGTTTGCTTCAAGGAACTAGGGAACTTATTTTTACTGGGTTAGTTCCGATTAATGTTGGAGTGTCCTTTATTGAAAATTATCTTAATTAAAACTAAACTTAATTGAATTTATATTAGTTCTTAGCTAAGAAATCTAAATGAAAATGTATTTAGAATGGGATCCCAAATTAAGCTAATCGTAAAAATTCATACTGCGAGTAGATTTTTATTCATTATTAACTGTGGCATACTTGTATTGTTGTAAACGATTTTTTTGAATTTAATTCAATATACAGAATTCCAATCTAATACTCATTGTTATAGTTTGGCACGACAAATTGTTGGTGTTCCACTCAAGAAATAAATCTTAGATTTAAAAGAAAGATTAGTTAATAAAAGAATTTAAAGCAAATTAATGAAAGATCTTTTACCGAATTGTAGACTCAATTTTTTCTATTAAACAATTTGGGTGGCGCCCATCTATATTTTAATAGATAGAGATTTCTTCTATGTAGAAAAAATAATTATCATGAAACCAGATATTACAACTCGAACAACGAAAAAAGTAATAGAAGAGGATAGAGAGACCACCATGAATATTTGACGTACTAGACCTACTTGTGACAAAGGGATGTTCTAGGGACCCTAAGTAATGTTGATCAGAACATAGATTAATTGGTACGTCGAGGTAGGCAAAAATTGTGTTCAATACCAAGGGACACTTGAGATGACACCTCCAACGGTGAACACTAAATAACCCTGGCGCTAGGTTGGAGAGTTAGTAAAGGATGGAGAGCAACTTCGCCCACACCATTGAGATCTGGCAACACTCACATTAGTACGTGACCCGTTGATTCAGCGTACCTCAATTATTCCTTGTTCAAGGCGGCCGAGATATTAATCCTTCGAGGCAGACGTGTCCTATAAATTCTCAATATGTAAAGAGTGCCATGATATTTATAAGTTTTAATAATTGCGATAATTAAAAGTTTTATTTCCTACGTACAATAAAAGTTAAACGCGCTATTAGAATTGGCAGCTTCATTTAGCACATAGGCACGAAATAAACATGTCAATGCCTTAGTGGGCTGTTAAAATAATAACAAAAACGTAAAATGTATCGTTAAGCTCCAAACTTACCACATCATCCTTCGAATCGCATTCACAAAACAAATTAGTTAGCTGCGGTGGATGGCTTTCTGGAAGAATACGGACGAATTCTACTCCAACTCCTTGCTGAAACAAAAATAAAAAATAATTTGTTTTATTAAATTTGCCAACAACATTAAAAATTAACAATAAACTCTTTGAAAAATTCTAGAAAAATCTATTGTAATAGAATCATTAGAGTGCATCATAAGAAGTGTTACGAATTTCTGAAACTTCTCGAATATTTATTTAGATGTACAAAAAAGAGTTAATTAGAAAGATTTAGGCCACGGTTACGCTCGTGTTTTGGTCGCAGGTATGAAAACCGTTGCGACCTGGTCGCGGCGATCGTGTCGCAGTGGCCAGATCGCGATTTCATGCTAGTGTAGTCATAACCTTATTCATTATGTACCCATTGTACCCGCACTATACTTCAACCATAAATGCATGAAACGAGTCATTTTCGTAATCATACCGGAATAAAGAAATACAACACGAGGTGAGATAAGAGTGCACATTTCACGTTGCTAAGAATTCAGTGCAGTACGCTAGAACCAACAGATTTTCATTGCTTCGTTCACATTTATTTTTAATTAAAAAGGTGTTTGTTCCGCTAATGAATCTTTCTAGCTCATTTATTGTTTATTTTATCATTTAGATTACAGCGTTAGTTAGTTAGATTCTTTGCTCTCATCTCAGCGCGGCCTTCGGGTAATTCTAAATGCATTTTACATTTTCACTCACGTGTTTGTGATGACTCATTTCTTGTCACTTTGGTTGAACTATAATAAGTACTGCATCACATTATAAATAACCAGTGTAGTTGTAATTTGAAATTGTGAAAAATGAATTATTTTTAAAATTCACCTAAAAATGTTACATTTCCGTATTAAAGAAAAAAATAATCTAAAAAATGAGTCAATTTTACCCATTGCGTGTTGTATACACTTTAAACTAAACATTTGTCCGAGGAAGTGTAATCTGGATAATTTCCATCATTTTGTTTGTTATTTTCTATCCAATATTTACCTGCAGTACATGTGTATGAACACTTTTTAAGTATACAATTACAGTACTTGGATACATAATAGGTTTATAGTTCACGGACGAGCAGGTTTAACGTTTATTATCATAATTTTTAAATTACAAAACACCAACTTGCGTTGTACTGGTATAAATTATAATATTACCTTGGTGAAAACAAACACCAGCTAGTACAGGTAACTATAATTACAATTGGAATTAATTACTCGTGGAATTACTAATGTAATTTAATCCTGTTTCGGTCAATTAAATATATCACGATCAAAAATTGTTTTTAATCAAAGGTGGTCATGAAATTGAGTGGTAAAGTCTAGGATAACACTGTTACGCCTTTAATTATTGGTTCAATATTCATATAACACGTTATACAAATATAAATTATATATGTAAGTGCGCAATTAAATATATAATATATAAACTGAAATAAAGATAGGGCCACTTTCTACTTTCTTCTTTTATAAACGGATGTTGATGATTTCTTTAAATTTGGCCTGGACGGATATATCAGACTTATTAGTAAATTCCGATTTTCTAACATGCAGATCCAAAATGGCCGAATTCCGGTTTAGCCAAAAATGACCCTAAATTTGGATTTTGAATGAAACACTCAGTAGATTTCTGCATATCTGAATCTTACGGGCCAAAATTTTTATAACCATATTGGCAAATTTAAAATTTTTTTGAATTTTTTTATTTGATTTCATAGCGCTTGAAGAAAAGCATGCTTTAATGTACAGGGTTGCTCACGTAAGATGATCATGTATCTTATCTTGAATCAGTTAAGAGTAACGAAAAAAAGTTAAATACCAAAGTTGGTTGGGATAAGACAAATTTAAATTTTTCAATACTTTTGTATGTACAGGGTAGTTAACTTTAACTTATTTTAAATGGAACACCCTATATATTCATTCTTGCTTATTAATACTCAATCTTTGTATTCTGCAGAACTGCAGTTAAATAAAATGATAAAACTAATGCTGAAACGGGCTTGCCGGTTGAAGCATGTACCGGTCTCTGTACAAGGACGGACTTTGGGAATGTCAAGCTGGTCAAAGATGGTATAAGATAAAACTTTCTTGATTGGACAATTTGAAATGCCCGCCCGCGGGCACGTGTGCTGCCATCACAGCTCTATTCTTCAAAACTGCTGACACATAATGTTCCTCAAGGAAGCCTTTTTCTTTCTTGGTATATCACGTCCCAAAAATCTGTCGATAATTGATAAATCTTAGATATCTTTAATGTTTCTCAAGGCCAGGTAGTTAAGATACTTACTTTTGAACTGAAATCCTTTTTACATATAGCATTTCAGTAATGTTTTTCAAACCATTTTGAAGTTCTTTTATATCAAGAGGATGCCCAATTTCTTTACTTGCCCTTGACAATTGTTGCAGTTGGCTTCATTCTAGAGCTAATGCTATTTCTTTATGCTTAATTCTGCCTGTAAATATGATCTTCTGAATTTTTATTTGGTATCATGAATCTCCTTAGCTGCAAGAATGTTTAGAAACTTCCAAATCGTTTACCTTTTTTTACCTTGCGAGTACGTACTATTTGTTTCATGTTCTAGGACAGCAAGGCTAATATGATGCTATGTTATTATTTTTCTTCAGTGTAAATGGATAGGATAAAATAATAAACAATACTATCATATTAGCCTTGCTGCCCTAAATCATAATGAAACTAATAGTACATAACCTAATCTAACACAATCCAACCTAACATATCATAAGCTAACCTAACCTAACCTAACCTAATCTAACCTAGCCTAGCCTGGGCTGGCCTAGCCTAACCTACCCTAGCCTAACCTACCCTAACCTAACGTAACCTAACATAACCTAACATAACATAGTCCAGCTCAACTCAACCCTATCCAATCCAACCTAACCCAACCTAATCTAACCTAGATGCATCAACAATTCCATTAAATTCAACATGTTTTTTTCTAAAAGTTACATAGTTATTTATTACAGAGGAACCAGAACAAGAATCACCATATTGCTGTCGAATAGCGTCCAATACACCTTCAAAAAGGTTCAAACCTAACGTTCGACAATGCCGACGCCACAAGTACTCACATATATCGCTGCACGTTACGCCCACAAAACCACTCCTTAGCCGGTGGCCAAGTCGACTCAATCCTCTGTGTACGTTTCTGTAGAATTAATACAGGATAGAAACTGTTGTATCTTTTGAACGAAAGCACTGTGAGTGATGACTCCAGACTTTTATGACTAGCTCGACGAGAGGGGTCCAACAAGGTATAGCAGTGCCCCCTAGGGCTTATATGCTAAAGTGATGTCAAGCCTATTGGAGATTTGGGAAACAGTAGTGATGATTAGATAGACGTAACTTCACTAGCCTAGAGGACAAACAGCCCCTCACATCGAAGACAACTCCTTGTAGAACTTGGGTCTCCATTAGGTAGAATCGAACGAAACTCTGCCAAAGGCAGATGACAGTCCAATGCACGCTTGAATTGGTTTCGGTATGGTTAGTGCTGGGAGCTGCACTCCGACGTGTGAGCTACGATTCCAGCACTGTCTTGGAAAGCTAGCAGAAGGTGGATATTGCCTAGCTCCCATAAGTATACGAACTAATAGTTCTGTGTATCTCAACTCTTCGCCCACGGACTGGAGTGGATAGATTCTGATACTCAGTTTGTAGAAAGCGGCAAATGTTAGCTAATAGCTAACTGTTAAGATCCGGATTTAGACTTGATAAGGCCCTAAGCTATTTGAGATATGGGGCCCTTTAGTATGGGACGTTCCGGACATGCCGCATTGGGACAAATAATGCTGCAGTATATGCCCCCAAGAAAGTGGGGGCCCTAAGCTATAGCTTGTGTAGCTTATACGTAAATCCTGCACTGTAACTGTTCTATTAAAAACAGTACACCATTTCGGCATTTTTGTTCTGTTTATTATCCTGCTTTTTGATTGTGAGGTTATAAATTTGAAATTATTTACTTAAATATTGTTTTCTTTTTGGAAAATTATGGAAGACATAATCATTGATGTTTTCAGGAAAAACAGTGAGAAATCATTTAAACGAATGTAATATTATTTATTTAATGATGATTTTGCGGTAAACGGCGTGTTGCAAATACCCAGCCAGCACACTGACGTCATAATGTCGCCGTTTTTCGGCAGTAACAACATCAAATTGTCGTAAAACTGACATCATTATGTCACAGCCCAAAGACGTCAATATAAGACGTCATTAAAACGTCCTAAACGAGGACTAAGACAGGAATTATAAATAAATAGTTGAACATTGGAAATAACATTTATTATATACTACAGTCAAAACATTTCTCTATTGTGACCTCCTGCTTACTATGACCAATATTCCTGTTAAAATAATATCTTTGTAATGAAACTTGTACGTATTGTATTGTACGTCCAAAAGACATCGTTTTGAAGACGTCTACGTACGTCCCATTATATTACGTCTTATGGACATCATTTATTAGTCATATGACGTCGTCGACCAATATTGACTTAAAAATAACGTCATTATAACCTCAGTGTGCTGGCTGGGTAGTAGTTGATAATATTGCAAAGGCTGTATTTTACGCGCTAATCATTCCCACCAACCGTGGATAACCAAAGTAAGCGAATGTATTTTAAGATAGAAAGTTTCATCAGTTTCTGACTTTCTGTCGGAGGTGTTTATTCAGGAAAACAGTTGAGTGAGCAATTTAGCAACTGAACTTCCCTGAATGCGCCCAATGTCTTGTTTGACCAATCAACAGAGCTTTGAACGTCAATAATGATAATGCACACACATAGCTGTCGACGACATGAAAGGATTTATCTGGTTTTGAGCGAGTACCTAGATTAAAATCATTTAACCGATTTTGTTTGAAACTGAATGTAGATAGCACACTAAAAACCGTCTAGCTAGGTTTTTCGAGTCTGATCCTCAACTAATTTGCTCATTGATTTCAGCTATTCAGAGTGGAAAGGCATACGACGACGCATTAATTTTAAGGGTTGAAGGATGACATCAACAGGATTAAAAAGTCTCAATATGATTTTCTTACTTAACTAGCTTAATTAGCTTTTGAGTAATTTGGAAAAAACTGTTGTCATATTTGGCAAACTTGCTTAAAAATAATCGCAATTTAAATCTGGCCCAGGCCTTGCTCTATAATGCAAATGGTTTAGTCTAAACAAACCGATCATACACTTATTGAATGACGCACCCTTGTTTTGCTGTAAAATAAAATTAAGCACGTTTTATTGCTTTTTATCACAAAAGGTTTTTAACAATACATTAAAAGAAGAAGTAAGTATTAGATTGTAGACAGCACTTTGTTATCTCTGCTGTTAGAAACTGCCAGCGACGGCACCAGTTTTACTTTTGTAACATTGTGTTTTGTCATTGATTAATACACACACCTTAATAACGGGTTATAATTAAAAATTTCATTATGTTTTAAGAGTCATGATGTAATTAAGCCATTTAAAGGAAAGTAATTGCGCAAAACGTTAGTTATAAATGTTATAATCATTAAACTGAAGATTGATAACAGAAATCAATTTAATAAAACAATACCGCATCTGTCTATGCAATTTGTTAATTAATTAACATGTATTCCTGGAATGCGTGCAATTTAATAAAGAAAATGTAGCACTTAAGTCGAAGTCTGAAAGATTTTGATTACAAAAAAGTAGTTTATTTATTCTGGGCTTTTACCTGCATAAACAGGTTGCTCGAAATGTTTCAAGAAAACAGTAAAATCCAACTGTTCATTGAATAGTTGAATAGTTTAGTAAATCAAATGTAGCACTTAAGTAGAAGTTTGAAAAATTTTGATTACAAAAAATAGATAATTTATTCTGGGCTTTTACCTGCATAAACAGGTTGCTCGAGATGTTTCAATAAAACAGTAAAATCCAACTGTTCATTGAATAGTTTAGTAAATCAAATGTAGCACTTAAGTAGAAGTTTGAAAAATTTTGATTACAAAAAATAGTTAATTTTTTCTGAGCTTGTACCTGCATAAACAGGTTGCTCGAAATGTTTCAGCAAAACAGTAAAATTCAACTGTTCGTTGAATACAAAAAGTATTTTTCCAAAAAAGATTGGATGCAAGTAAAATAGAATTTTTTAGTTTGTTTCAATCGGTATTTAAATGATGACAACAATGACATTTATATGTTTGCACCCTCTGAAATAACCACATGGTTAATCAAATAGATCAAATTATTTACGAATAAGTGTATGTGGTGTATTAAAAGAATGTATTAGATGAAATAGTATAGCTATGGATCGGTTGCAATTTCAAAAATGGACTACTAGTCCAGTCAAACTAAACATTTAACTTGGAAAATGGAAGTACATGGGATTTTTTTTTCCAGCATGTAGGGGGGGTCTAGAAAAGCTTAACTTGAAGTTTTCGACCTCAAATTCATATGAACTTTTTCCGCCATTTTGAAAAGAAGGGTGAAGTGTTATTTTGAAATTATCTCTGTAACAGTAGATCCGACAAAAAAATTTGTATAAAGCATTTTTGTCGGCAATACGATCGTCTACAACTTTTATTTGAAACTTTTTTGCGTAATATAAAAAATGAAAAAGTTGTGAGGGAAAACAAAAATAAAAATTGTGGTGGCCGATTTACCATTCGCCGGTTTCCTGGAGAACAGATTACATTTATGGTCTTTGAAAAGATTTTTTCTTCCAGCATGCAGGGGGGTCTAGAAAAGCTTAACTTGAAGTTTTCAACCTCAAATTCATATGAGCTTTTTCCGCCATTTTGAAAAGAAGGTTGACGTGTTATTTTGAAATTATATCTGTAACAGTAGATCCGACAAAAAATTTGTATAAAGCATTTTTGTCGGCAATACGATTGTCTACAACTTTTATTTGAAACTTTTTCGCGTAATATAAAAAATGAAAAAGTCAAACTTTCATCAACTTTCAAGTTCACTTCTTTTCAAAATGGCTGGAAAAGCTCATATGAATTTGAGGTCGAAAACTTCAAGTTAAGCTTTTCTAGACCCCCCCTGCATCCTGGAAGAAAAAAATCTTATGTACTTCCATTTTCGAAGTTAAGCCCATTTTTCGTACAGTTTGACTGGACTATACGATACGATACGATTAATCAGCTAAATATACCAGATGTCTAAGATTTAAAGAGCTTTTTGACAAATTATTTCAAGTTAAACAAACTGCAATTCTCAGCATTATGCGACATAAGCACAATTTATCATACGAACAAATGTTATTAAGGTTTTTTGTTGTGTTAGATAAGATGCATCTGCTGACAAAGCCCCATAATTAAACTAATATTATCACCGCAGCAAAATGATGTTAAAGCCTGCAACTTTATTAATTTATTTTTCTGAAAACGTGGTACGTTCTAGAACAAAGTTGTATAAGACTTTTTTTGTTCCTTTTTATGTTTTCTGTTGAGACAACTAATGGAAATAATTTTAGTCATAGCAAAATGGTGCCCCAGCAAACCACTAATTATTACTATATTCTTAAAGAATAATTATATATAATTATTGAGAAACATTAAATTTATTTAAAGAAATGACATTTAATTTCTTTATATGTGCTATTGACTAAAAGGTCAGTAGGTTCAATAGAGGTCAGGTTGCCCCAGCTCCAGAAATAATGTATGATATAATGTTGATAAAATGATAACCAAACATAATAATTACGTATGTCTGTCTGTCTGATGGAATTTTGCCATCGACACAATATAAACAACTGATAACATATTCAGATCCTTGCAAAACAAATGTATACAGATTACAAATGCTACTAATTAACATGCATTGTGTTAATAATAATAAAAACAACAATCAAATAAAAAAAGGATACCAATTATAAAATCATGGCCAAATGTTAAAAAAGTCTACCAAAAGCAGAACTGGTTTAACAAATAGGTCAAATTTAGAAGATGATGTAACTTCTTCCGGTCTTATAAAACTGAAAGTGACTTTACATTTTATATAATTTATTATAGTCGCGATTTTACTTTCTATTCAATTTACCTTGAGGTGATGGTTTCAACTTCGATTAGATTTTGTTTTATTAAGGAAATTGTTACTTCCTAAAAATAAAAAGTATGTCTTAGGGGATCTGTTTAAATTTAAAAGTGTTTCTTTGACAGCATGTGTATCACATCTACATCTACTATGAATAATATGTACATAACTTGTTATGCAAGTTAATTTTATGAGCTTTTTTTTGTAAGTGAAGGCTTTGATGTTTTTTCTTTGCATATCAATGTGTACTACATGTCTGTTTAAAAGTGATACTATTATGAATTCTTATTATGTGAACGTGCTTGAAAGGTTAATGGATATCTTGTTGCCAGTATACTTATACTATGTCAGAGAGACAATCTTGTAGAGATATGAAATTGTGTTGAATATGTTAAACAATATGGAGCTCAATAGCGCGTACTGTGTACTACACCGCTCCATATCTACGGTAGAGATAAAAATATTTCTTGTTTGTCACCCCGTTTGACTCAGTCTATTTCGGCAATCTTGAGCGAAAATCGATTACGGATGGTAGCATTTTTAAGCTCCTTAACGAGATATATATTGAAATATACGAAGAATATTCTGCAATGACTTAAACCGAGCATTTTTAAAAATATTTTCTTGTGATACAAACAATTTTAGCAATATCGTGGTTTGTCAAGACAACCCTGGTCTCGTTTTAAAGTTCTCATCAAGAGCTATATCTCTTCTCTTCTCGTGGCGCCTTTTTAAATATTTCATCTAAATTGCTTGTTACTCTTTTGTTGTTGTGTCAAATCATTATCATTATTACTGCTTTTGTTTTTTTTGTCTTTTATTTGCTTATGAATCTCTTGTTCATTGGGTAGTAAATTTTATTAGCTTTTTCTATTATTTTATGTAACTTTTATTTCTTACTACTATTTCCCTGTTTCTTCTAATGCGAATCCTAAACGTTGGAGCACAGAGAGAAATGTATTTAAATTTCATCAACAATTGTGTGGTATTGTAAAACAAATTGGTCTTAAAAAAGTGACAGGGACAATTTGTGTACAATTATAAAACAAGATTGTGTCATTTAGTTTGTCAAGATTTTGTGGAAGTCAATAGTAATTTTGTAGAATCAAATGAATAGTTGTCTATAAGTTTCCATAACAAATTGTGTTACTTATTAAAACAGAATGTGTAATGTTATTGCATACAATTTTATACAAAATTGTACAATTGATGCGCTAGTTGTGCCACATTTACTTAATAATATTTAACACAATTACTTGTTCACATTTATACAAATTGTGCAATACTCTGGCACAAATATTGTATACAGAAGGTTAGGTATCACAAATAAAATATATATTTTTACATATATTAAAATATATGTAACTAATATGTATATAGCTATACAATGTATAGTATTTACATACTATACAACGTGTAATATATACACGTATAACACTAAAATTTCCTTTTGCCGTCGCCTGTTTATGTATAAATCTCGAATTTACATTAATAGCGATAATTACAAGTGGTGACATCTATAGGATGTCATCCATAAACTTTGCGAAACACAATAATTAGTAGCAAGCAGTTTGAACACTGGATTATGATTTCATTCAAACAAAATATTGTATTTTTCTAAACATGTTTTACAATTATACTTCAACATAATATGCTAGCTTATCCTCTACAACATTGTTCCAAAGAATGCAGAACTAAATCTGACTGTGTTAAATAATTGTCGTACGTTCCTGTTAGACAATTCAGTAACGAAAACCTACACAACGCTGGACAATACGATTCTACAATTATAATATAAATTTCTCCAACACCGTTTTGAACAATATTGTGCAAAGCTCTTATGAAGTATTTCTCTCTGTGAGCTTGTTAACTTTGTTTAATCCTTACACCATCTATCGGTATCTCTATGTCTTGTTTTTCTCGTGAGATTACAATTACTTACTCTTGTTTTTTGGCATAGGGATGCATCTAACTGCGCGGATAATATAAGTAGTTACGGCAATGACCCAACTGAAATCGTATATCGTTAAAAATGCATACCGAGTAGTAATTAATAGTGTTACCATATTTGTCAACAGCATGGAGTCCAATTCGCGTACTGCGCAATACATCGTGCGTGCGACCCCCTCGCTCCCCAAGGTGTGTCACCGCGATTGACTCAGTCTATCTCGGCAATCTTGAGCGCAAACCAATTGCGGGTGGATTTTGCAATGATTTGAACTGAGCATTTAAAAAGATATTTACTTGTGAACCGGTGAACACTTTTAGCAATATCGCAGTTTATCAATACAACCGTCTCGTCGAAAGCTTTAAAACGATATCACGCGCAGTCATTTTGTTGTCCAGATAAACCACCATATTGTCGAAGAAACCAATTTTTAAAATATTTAGTTCAAAGCACTGCGAAATGTTCTCGTATATTTGAATATATCTCTTCGGAAGTTATTAAACGACACTAGGCACAGACATGTTACGCTAACGGTTGCCGAGATAGACTGAGTCTTAAGTTGGACCGCTGTGCATTTCTTTCTCGATGTTTTAAATTATTTCTGTCTAGTATTCATGTGAAATTCTAAATCGACTAATTTGCGTGACGATATAAATCTGTCGTGAGCACTTTGAGTGAGTCTGTTGACTCTAGTTGGATCAAAGAGTTGGGGTCGTCTAGTTTTTGGTAAATTCATACACGGTATACCAACATTTTGATTCCTAAAAACTTATGTTTTATAGCGTAGGACCAAACTTTGCATCTCGAAATACCATCGCCAAAATCTTTTGTTTTTTTTGAGCTGATTCGTTGTTTACTTTTTTTGAGTATCGCTTAGTATCATGTTCGAAACTTTGCATAAAAAGTCATGTGCTGTGCTCGCTCTTTCGATATGCTTCGATAAAATCGACGCAATTTGGCGTAGTTTTTGGATCACTTCCTCAGAAGTAGAGTCCTTAGCTTGCTTGTACGTTCTGCATCATCAGTGCTAGCATGTTTAAAGTTCGCAACCCACATCTTAACTGAGAAGACGATGAGGCGGACACACCTAAGTATTTAGAATCCAGCGCAGTTTTTAATTTGGTTGGAGATAAGATCTTAATAGGGAAGTATTTTATCACGAGGCGTACTGCGTTTACGGTTTACCATTGTTTATAAAATACAGAACTTGTTCGCTTCGGCGAATCGTCAAATGTAAAACTACTTGTTACAACCTTATGAAACTTGACAATTGACAAAGTCAAACAAATGATGGTCGACATTGGACAACTGAAGACAATTCATGAAAATCACCGGCCTCCATAAATTCATTTCTTCAAGAACTATTCATCCCATCTTCGTACAACAAATACATTACGACGCGGATACGGCATGAACTTCAAAGGGGGGGGGCAAAGTCGTGGTCTTATGTGCGGACTGTCTATCGTCAGGGGTATCTAAAAAATGTATAGCACTTTAGCGACAAATGTCTAGACAGCAAAGAGCGGGTTTCACTCATAGATGATAATTAGCCGTCTTAAGGTTAAATTCGTTCCCATGAGAATTTATTACAAGATAAAATTGCTAAGGATAAAGGAGGCAAATGAAAAATATTTGTAAATACGAGAAGAACATTTATTTAATGTTTAAACAAAGACAAACATTAAGGTAATATGGTCCTCAGCCAGGCCGAATCCGATCCGAAACCCAATAACGTATCCGAATCTTATTCAACATCCAAATTTTTATCCGATATTCGAATTTTATCCTGCATCCGAATTTTATCCGATATTCGAATTTTATCCGATTTACGAATTCTATCCGGAATCCGATTTCTATCAGTTATCCGAATTGTATCCAACATCCAAATTTTTATGCGATATTCGAGTTTTATCCGACATCCGAATTTTGTCCGATGTTCGAATTTTATCCGATATTCGAATTCTATCCGACATCCGATTTCTCAGTTAGTCAATTTATCATTTATCTGCATTTTATCCAACATACGAAATTGTATCCGATGTTCGAGCAGTCATCCAAATTTCATTCGATATTCGGATTTTATCCGAGATCCGAATTCTATCCGACATCCGATTTCTATCAGTTATCCGAATTTTATCCAACGTACAAATCTTATCCAATATTCGAGTTTTATCCGTCACCCAAATTTTTATCCGATATTCGAATTTTATCCTGCATCCGAATTTTATCCGATATTCGAATTTTATCCGATTTACGAATTCTATCCGGAATCCGATTTCTATCAGTTATCCGAATTGTATCCAACATCCAAATTTTTATGCGATATTCGAGTTTTATCCGACATCCGAATTTTGTCCGATGTTCGAATTTTATCCGATATTCGAATTCTATCCGACATCCGATTTCTCAGTTAGTCAATTTATCATTTATCTGCATTTTATCCAACATACGAAATTGTATCCGATGTTCGAGCAGTCATCCAAATTTCATTCGATATTCGGATTTTATCCGAGATCCGAATTCTATCCGACATCCGATTTCTATCAGTTATCCGAATTTTATCCAACGTACAAATCTTATCCGATATTCGAGTTTTATCCGTCACCCAAATTTTTATCCGACGTTCGTATTTTATCTGACATCCGCGTTTCATCCGATATTCGGATTTTATCCGATATTCGAATTTTATCCGACATCAGACTTCTCAGTTAGTCCATTTATCATTTATCAGTTATCCGAATTTTATCCAACATACGAAATTTTATCCGATATTCGAGTTTTATCAGTCATCCAAATTTCATTCGATATTCGGATTTTATCCGAGATCCGAATTCTATCCGACATCCGAATTTTATCCAACATACAAATTTTATCCGATATTCGAATTTTCTCCGATATCTGGATTTTATCCGACATACAAAAAATAGTAACGTGTATTAACTCCATTCAAGTTCTGATTGTTGTTTGTTTCCCGAATTTTATGCATCGTTTATCAATCTCAACACCAAATCATTATTTATTTCAAAATGCAATCAAATAAAAATAATTAAAGTGAAGTCGATATTTATCTCTTCAAGGTTAGAACTTCTCTAAAACTGAAGATCCATTGTTGAATCTAGATAAATATATCATATAAATAGAACTTCAAATTTCGCATATTCAAAGTCAAAGAATATTTTCAAATACATTTTCGAATGAATCCTTTCGAATATAAGTTTTAACTTTCAGATAGTCGGATACTTTGGATAGCCAGATAACTTTCGATAATCGGATAACCTTCGGATAACCGAATACTTTTCGCTCTTTCGGTATGCTCCGATAAAATCGACGAAATTTGGTGTAGTTTTTTGGATCGTTTCCTCAGAAGTAGCCGACTTAAGCCTGCATGTACGTTCTTTAAGTCCGCAACCCTCCTCTTAACTGTGAAGACGATGGAGTAGACTCATCTAAGTAGAATCCAGTTCAAATTTTAATTCGGGTGGGGATAAGATCTTATAGGGAAGTATTTGCAAACTACATACTTATTATGACCTTATGAAATTTCAAAGTCGAACAAATGAAGGTCGACATTAGACAAAATTATAGACAATTCTTGAAAATTTAAGCCCTTCATTCATTCATTCGAGAACTATTCAACCCATTTTTGTACAACAAATACATCACGACGATGATACGGCATGAACTTCAGATGAGTGGGGGGCAGAGTCGTGGCTCTGCGCGCGGATAGCCTACCGTTAGGGATATCAAAAAATTTCTAGCACTTTATGGGAAAATGTAAAAAAGCTTTTTTCACTCACAGATGAATATTAGCGGTCAAAATTCTTTCCCACGAGAATTATTACAAGATTAAATTTTTTAAGAATAAAGGATCAAATGAAAAATATTTGGAAATACGGGAAGAGCATTTGGTTAATGTTTAAACAAAGGCAAACATTAAGGGAACTTGGTCCTCAGTCAGATCTTTAGGAAACGTACCGAAATTTTTTATCCAAATCCGATCCGAAAAGTCGCATACAAAACCTAATAAAATATCCAAATTTTTATCCGACATACGAATTTTTATCCGATATTCTAATCTTAACCTATACCCGATCGTTATCCCATATCTAATTTTTACCTGATGTTCGAATTTTATCCGCCTTTCTATTTTTATCGGATATTCTAATTTTACCCGATATTCGAATTTATCTGATATCCGAATTATTCAACCTGTTTGGAATCACGACTCGGATACGAAATGAACTTCAGATGGGGAAGGGGGCAAAATCGTGAAGAGAAAAAAAGGTTTTCACTCAAAAATGAGTATTAGTGGCCATATGGGTAAATTCTTTCGTACAAGAATTTATTAAAAGATAAAATTGCTAAGGATAAATGAGCAAATGAAAAATATTTGTCAATACGGGAAGAGCATTTATTTAATGTTTAAACAAAGACAAAAATTAAGGTAATATGATCCTCAACCAGGTCTTCAGGAGACGTAGGGAAAAGTTTTATCCGAATCCCATCCGACAGAGTCGTCGAAACTCAATAAAATATCCGATCTTGTTCAACATCCGATTTTTTTATCCGATATTCGAATTTTAACCGAACGACTCGGATATGGCATGAACATCAGAGATGGAGGGGAGCAAAGTCATGGTGACATGTATTAAAAAATTTTCTAGCACTTTATGGGCAAATGTCAAGTAAAAAAAAAGGTTTTCACTCACAGATGAATATTAGCGGTCATACGGGTAAATTATTTCCCACGAGAATTTATTATAAGATAAAATTGCTAATGATAAAGGAGCAAATGAAAAATATTTGTAAATATGAAAAGAACATTTATTTATTGTTTAAACAAAGACAAACATTAAGGTCCTCAGCCAGGTCTTCAGGAGTCGTAGTAACAAATTTTATCCGAATCCGATCCGACGAAATCGATTACGAAACCCAATAAAATATCCGAATCTTATTCAACATCCGAATTTTTATCCGATATTCAAATTTTATCTAATGTCCGAATTTTATCCGACATTCCAATTTTTATCAGATATTGTAATCTTATGGGATATTCGACATACAAGAATTAGTAACGTTTATCTATTCCATCCAAAGTTTGGAGCACTTATAGAGACGACAGTGGTATTTTTTCAAGTTTAAGTTTCACGTTCTTCAGTTCCTTCCTCCACAGGTCATCTTAGGACTACTATCGGATAGCCAGATAAATCAATATTTATCTGGCTATCCGATGATAACTTCGATCTTCGATGCGTTTCGAATATTTTCGATCCGATTCGAAATTTAATCTGTATCCGACACGTATTTTTGGTATCCAATTCGCATCTCTAGTGTAAACTTCCGTATCACACTTTGAAGAACCCCTATAGAAGACCGCGGCGTTTTTCAAGTTTAAGCTTCACATTCACCCAATTGTTTCGCCGCAGTTCAACTTCGTCGTTTAAGACCTGATGATTACCACTTCACGCACGTTTCACCAGCATTGAAGCGACGGTACAAAGATACTGCCACAAGATGCCACTCTTGGTAGCCTGCCGTATAGCGAGAATCAGCCTTTAAAGTGGCACAAATAGTGATAGCCTAAAATACTCTTTGGCTGACGAACAAGCTGAAGCATGGTACAAGGAGATTTTTGACAGGAGATATTCAAGGAGAAGCAACCTTAATTTGAGATTAATTAAAATGTAACCCAAGAGTGACAGGGACACTGACGGACTAAAATACTGTTTCAACTCCTATGATTCTTTTTCTTTCTTTTCTGTATTTCGTTCTCTGCCTCCCTTCCTCTTTTTCATATTTTGGGTAGATAAACGCTCGAACTCGAAAAGTAGCGTTGCTCCCCTTGAATCCGCGCCTGATGCTAATAGTAATATTACTAATAGGTCTATTTCCAAGCCAACTGTTGCATAATTGATTGTTACACATTTAGCTTAAAACCAAAAAATATAGAGGATAAGAATGGAAGGCTAACGACCTTAAAAATAGTAACGCCATCTAGCGTGTTGGATGTTAACTGATGGGAAAATGATTATATTTTGACGTAAGTTTGCATTCTGTTGACACGTTTTGAATCAAATAGGTTAAGAAAAGTAAACGTTTCGCGGTTAATAACACTTGTTAGATAGATCCTTTTTTGGAAAGTATTAAATATTGGTTTTTTGATGTACATATTAAAATTTCAAAAATGTCTAGCGATTATTACGCCATCTTTACATGTCAGGTGTTAACTATTAGTATTACTGTAAAATCAGGTCGGATTTTTACATATAGTTCTTATGGAGCCTTCTATTCTTATCCTCTCTATTCTTTGCTTAAAACATGCACTCTCTAGTATAGGTTTCTTTTTTACTTTATTCACAGACAGATAAACTAAGAAAGTACATATATGAACATCCTGTATACTATAGGCAGTTTGGTTTAGTAATCTATCCAATCTGTTTACATGGGGGACATTCTTCTGATAACTGCAATACTCTCCTATCTCCCAATGTTTTCTTTTATATCAACCCACGCAAACACTCCTTCGCATTTCCTAATCGATGACAACTACGATAATTAAATTTTATAAACCCCAACCCTCGCGCTTGCCAACCCCAAAAGCAACCCACCCCCGCCATTCATAATTGAATATGTAACAACACAACAATTTGAATTTTCAAATATGTAGGGTAGCGGATAGGTAATTCTGTTACTAAGCAAACGTTATGTTTTTGTTATTAGTCAATAATCCTCATTCGAGTTGAACGACCCTCGTAATATCTATCCACATGTAATCTATATCCTGTAATAACTGCATTATTATTTATAAAGATAGATATTAGATCATTTTCTTTGCAAATTTTATTTTGATTACGTGTACCGCAGTTATAAATAGATAGTGACCTGCAAAATGTCTGTGTGTGTATGTGTAGAATCAAACAAAGGTGCAAGCGATTACCTCATCTCTGACGTCATCGTTGAGAGAAGAGTGGTGGTGCTTGCTGCTAAATTTAGGTCGTTCGTGATATATTACCCCTTGCACGGGAATTAATTTACATTTATATTTCCCCGCTTTTATTATAGTTAAACAAATTAATTTCTCCCCTTCCTAGTCAATTTGAATATTTTTCTCTTCTAGTCTTCTTATGTTTTAAAAAAAATTGAGGAAAGTAAAACCACTTAGAATGTCATTATTCACATACCTCTCACGTTGTATGCGCTTCGAGGAAAATACATCATAAAGTTGAATGGGGACGTATAAAACAGTACGTAAAAAATACATGAAAGTCTTTTTAAAAAAATGAAAAATAGAGGATATAATTTTTAAAGGTTACGTTTTTATTGTGGCCGTAATAGGTTTGCTGTGCTTGCATTGCAATTGGCTTTTGTTTTATCGCTTCATTTATTTTACTCCTTTTTTTAAGTTAGCCCAATGAAATCATTTTGCTAGTAGCAAGATCAACTCTATCTATTATAGACCAAAGATGCAGATTTCTGTTAACTAAAAATATTTATAATAAAGTGTAGAATCAAAAATGGTAAAAATATCATTTAAAATATCATCCTTTATAGTAGCTATAGCAAAACGACTCACCCTGTATATACAAAAATTTGCAATTGAAGTTTGTTTTATACCAACCAACTTTGGTATTCAACTTTTTTTTTTGTAACGGTTACAGTTTCCAAGATTCAAGGTCAACTTACGTCAGCCACCCTGTACAAATGAAAGCAAACTTTATGTTCAATGATGCATGGTGTGCTATAGTTGAAGAGTTTTGGCAGATTCATATTAAATTTAGCATTCATCGCAATGGCCTAGCTAAATCTAGGGCCTCTACGCCAAACTCTAGTTATAGATCTTACTATTATTATCATTATTGGCGATTTACGTGACGTACCTGCCTTAATAACTTACTGGTACGGCACCCTTGGGTAGGACTGGAGATACGCTCAATTAGCGCGTCACTCACTTACATGTGTGAGTGCTGAGAGCGCTCACTGGTGAGATCGAGGTTGCATTCTTTACTAGCTCTAGAGGCTAGTGCCGAAGCTATATACGTGTTCACCCATCGGAGTCCACTGGGTGCAGGGACTCCCCTTAAGAGATTTGGCAGAGCTCCCTTCGACTCTCAATATATGTTCCTCCCCCATAGGAACTTTAATTTCAACAACAATGATTTTTCCCCGTAAGAACTTTAAGCAACACATGTTAGCGGGAGCGTGCTTGAGTTTGAACAGTCCTTTAGGTTGGATGACCAAAGAATTGTTTCCTGAAGTATTGGACCACTTCATCAATCATTCACATGGTACAAGGAAAACGCCATCTGTAAACCTACAGAGGTGCTGAAAGTCATGTATATACTCTCTCCAAGATTGCGAAACGTTTGAAGGAACGCTTCTAAAAAATTAACTCCAGAAAGGTTTGGCGAATGTTTTGCACAGGGCATAAACAAAGATCTGTGGTTAATTTCATTCATTTCCTTCTGGACTCCGCCTTGAATTCTGACCATAAGTAGTTTGTCATCTCTTTGAATCCGGCACAGTTTTATGTTGAATTGATTTTCATTCAGCTGCTTCACGATATCTTCAGTAAGCTCAACAACGGACTCTCTTAAGGATACCTTACTTTTTAGCTTTTCAAAGCTAAAGAACTTGAAGACTGTCTAGTCCACTTGACGCGAAGTGCGTTTCTGGGAGTGGAAGTTGCCACGTTATGACTGTATTCTATCATTATCCGACTAGCGTCATCTCACGTTCTGCGTGTAAAAAAGTGTTGTTGGTAACCCGCTAGGAGAGGTAGTTAGCCTGCTAGTTGACAGATTTAACCACGCCCCTTTTCGGATTCCGACCTTTTATATTGTAGTTCGAGAAAATTTCTTAATTTTCGCTGTATCTTAAGATTTTGGTTCGCGCGCACATCCACAACGGTCAATCTGACCATATTGCCTAACTCGACATTTGACCATAACGGTCACCATCGGCCATGTATGCTTATGTATTCACGTCGCTGACCACAACGACCAACTGTAACCTAGCCTAACGGCCAACTGGTAGCCGTTGTAATCGCAATATTTTTTTAATAATTACCACCTGTACAGTTGGCAATTGTGGTCATTTTGGGTATTGTGGTCGCTCTCCACAGTTGGTCTTTTTTAAATAATTACCACCGGTACAGTTGGCAATTGTGTACATTTTGGCTTTCGTACCTGCACGTTATGCGGTGGTTTTAGCCTAACAGTAGTCACCACTGTATGTATGTATATTGTGGTCACTCACCACTGTTGGCCGTTGTGGTCATTTTGGCTATTGTGGTCACTCGCCACAGTTGGCTCTTTTTAAAAAATTACCATTAGTACAGTTGTGGCCGCTGTGTACATTTTGGCTATCGTGATCACTCCCCGCAGTTGGCCTTTGTAGTCACAATCTTTTTTTAATAATTACCACCTGTACAGTTGGCAATTGTAGTCATTTTGGCTATTGTGGTCACTCGCCAAAGTCGACTTTTTTAAATAATTACCATTAGTACAGTTGTGGGCGCTGTGTACATTTTGGCTATCGTGATCATTCGCCGCAGTTGGCCTTTGTAGTCACAACTTTTTTTAATATTACCACCTGTACAGTTGGCAATTGTGGTGATTTTGGGTATTGTGGTCGCTCTCCACGGTTGGTCTTTTTTAAATAATTACCACCGGTACAGTTGGCAATTGTGTACATTTTGGCTATCGTGATCATTCGCCGCAGTTGGCCTTTGTAGTCACAACTTTTTTTAATATTACCACCTGTACAGTTGGCAATTGTGGTGATTTTGGGTATTGTGGTCGCTCTCCACGGTTGGTCTTTTTTAAATAATTACCACCGGTACAGTTGGCAATTGTGTACATTTTGGCTTTCGTACCTGCACGTTATGCGGTGGTTTTAGCCTAACGGTAGTCACCACTGTATGTATGTTTTCCTGTATGTATGTATATTGTGGCCACTCACCATTGTTGGCCGTTGTGGTCATTTTGGCTATTGTGGTCACTCGCCACAGTTGACCTTTTTAAATAATTACCATTAGTACAGTTGTGGGCGCTGTGTACATTTTGGCTATCGTGATTACTCGCCGCAGTTGGCCTTTGTAGTCACAATTTTTTTTAATAATTACCACCTGTACAGTTGGCAATTGTGGTCATTTTGGGTATTGTGGTCGCTCTCCACAGTTGGTCTTTTTTAAATAATTACCACCGGTACAGTTGGCTATTATGTACATTTTGGCTTTCGTACCTGCACGTTATGCGGTGGTTTTAGCCTAACGGTAGTCACCACTGTATGTATGTTTTCCTGTATGTATGTATATTGTGGCCACTCACCATTGTTGGCCGTTGTGGTCATTTTGGCTATTGTGGTCACTCGCCACAGTTGACCTTTTTAAATAATTACCATTAGTACAGTTGTGGGCGCTGTGTACATTTTGGCTATCGTGATTACTCGCCGCAGTTGGCCTTTGTAGTCACAATTTTTTTTAATAATTACCACCTGTACAGTTGGCAATTGTGGTCGCTCTCCACGGTTGGTCTTTTTTAAATAATTACCACCGGTACAGTTGACAATTGTGTACATTTTGGCTTTCGTACCTGCACGTTATGCGGTGGTTTTAGCCTAACGGTAGTCACCACTGTATGTATGTTATCCTGTATGTATGTATATTGTGGCCACTCACCATTGTTGGCCGTTGTGGTCATTTTGGCTATAGTGGTCACTCGCCACAGTTGGCCTTTTTAAATAATTACCATTAGTACAGTTGTGGGCGCTGTGTACATTTTGGCTATCGTGATTACTCGCCGCAGTTGGCCTTTGTAGTCACAATTTTTTTTAATAATTACCACCAGTACAGTTGGCAATTGTGGTCATTTTGGCTATTGTGGTCACTCGCCACAGTTGACTTTTTTAAATAATTACCATTAGTACAGTTGTGGGCGCTGTGTACATTTTGGCTATCGTGATCATTCGCCGCAGTTGGCCTTTGTAGTCACAACTTTTTTTAATATTACCACCTGTACAGTTGGCAATTGTGGTGATTTTGGGTATTGTGGTCGCTCTCCACGGTTGGTCTTTTTTAAATAATTACCACCGGTACAGTTGGCAACTGTGTACATTTTGGCTTTCGTACCTGCACGTTATGCGGTGGTTTTAGCCTAACGGTAGTCACCACTGTATGTATGTTTTCCTGTATGTATGTATATTGTGGCCACTCACCATTGTTGGCCGTTGTGGTCATTTTGGCTATTGTGGTCACTCGCCACAGTTGACCTTTTTAAATAATTACCATTAGTACAGTCGTGGGCGCTGTGTACATTTTGGCTATCGTGATTACTCGCCGCAGTTGGCCTTTGTAGTCACAATTTTTTTAATAATTACCACCGGTACAGTTGGCAATTGTGTACATTTTGGCTTTCGTACCTGCACGTTATGCGGTGGTTTTAGCCTAACGGTAGACACCACTGTATGTATGTTATCCTGTATGTATGTATATTGTGGCCATTCACCATTGTTGGCCGTTGTGGTCATTTTGGCTATTGTGGTCACTCGCCACAGTTGGCCTTTTTAAATAATTACCATTAGTACAGTTGTGGGCGCTGTGTACATTTTGGCTATCGTGATTACTCGCCGCAGTTGGCCTTTGTAGTCACAATTTTTTTAATATTACCACCTGTACAGTTGGCAATTGTGGTGATTTTGGTTATTGTGGTCGCTCTCCACGGTTGGTCTTTTTTAAATAATTACCACCGGTACAGTTGGCAATTGTGTACATTTTGGCTTTCATACCTGCACGTTATGCGGTGGTTTTAGCCTAACGGTAGTTACCGCTGTATGTATGTTTTCCTGTATGTATGTATATTGTGGCCACTCACCATTGTTGGCCGTTGTGGTCATTTTGGCTATTGTGGTCACTCGCCACAGTTGACTTTTTTAAATAATTACCATTAGTACAGTTGTGGGCGCTATGTACATTTTGGATACCGTGGTCATTCGCCGCAGTTGGCCTTTGTAGTCACAACTTTTTTTAATATTACCACCTGTACAGTTGGCAATTGTGGTCATTTTGGGTATTGTGGTCGCTCGCCACGGTTGGTCTTTTTTAAATAATTACCACCGGTACAGTTGGCAATTGTGCACATTTTGGCTTTCGTACCTGCACGTTATGCGGTGGTTTTAGCCTAACGGTAGTCACCACTGTATGTATGTTTTCCTGTATGTATGTATATTGTGGCCACTCACCACTGTTGGCCGTTATGGTCATTTTGGCTATTGTGGTCACTCGCTACAGTTGACCTTTTTAAATAATTACCATTAGTACAGTTGTGGGCGCTGTGTACATTTTGGATATCGTGATCACTCGCCGCAGTTGGCCTTTGTAGTCACAATTTTTTTTAATAATTACCACCTGTACAGTTGGCAATTGTGGTCATTTTGGGTATTGTGGTCGCTCTCCACAGTTGGTCTTTTTTAAATAATTACCACCGGTACAGTTGGCTATTATGTACATTTTGGCTTTCGTACCTGCACGTTATGGGGTGGTTTTAGCCTAACAGTAGTCACCACTGTATGTATGTTTTCCTGTATATATGTATATTGTGGTCACTCACCACTGTTGGCCGTTGTGGTCATTTTGGCTAATGTGGTCATTCGCCACAGTTGGCTCTTTTTAAAAAATTACCATTAGTACAGGTGTGTGTGGCCGCTGTGTACATTTTGGCTATCGTGATCACTCCCCGCAGTTGGCCTTTGTAGTCACAATTTTTTTTAATAATTACCACCTGTACAGTTGGCAATTGTGGTCATTTTGGGTATTGTGGTCGCTCTCCACAGTTGGTCTTTTTTAAATAATTACCACCGGTACAGTTGGCAATTATGTACATTTTGGCTTTCGTACCTGCACGTTATGCGGTGGTTTTAGCCTAACAGTAGTCACCACTGTATGTATGTTTTCCTGTATATATGTATATTGTGGTCACTCACCACTGTTGGCCGTTGTGGTCTTTTTGGCTAATGTGGTCATTCGCCACAGTTGGCTCTTTTTAAAAAATTACCATTAGTACAGGTGTGTGTGGCCGCTGTGTACATTTTGGCTATCGTGATCACTCCCCGCAGTTGGCCTTTGTAGTCACAATCTTTTTTTAATAATTACCACCTGTACAGTTGGCAATTGTGGTCATTTAGGGTATTGTGGTCGCTCTCCACAGTTGGTCTTTTTTAAATAATTACCACCGGTACAGTTGGCAATTATGTACATTTTGGCTTTCGTACCTGCACGTTATGCGGTGGTTTTAGCCTAACAGTAGTCACCACTGTATGTATGTTTTCCTGTATATATGTATATTGTGGTCACTCACCACTGTTGGCCGTTGTGGTCATTTTGGCTAATGTGGTCATTCGCCACAGTTGGCTCTTTTTAAAAAATTACCATTAGTACAGGTGTGTGTGGCCGCTGTGTACATTTTGGCTATCGTGATCACTCCCCGCAGTTGGCCTTTGTAGTCACAATCTTTTTTTAATAATTACCACCTGTACAGTTGGCAATTGTGGTCATTTTGGGTATTGTGGTCGCTCTCCACTGTTGGTCTTTTTTTAAATAATTACCATTAGTACAGTTGTGGGCGCTGTGTACATTTTGGCTATCGTGATCATTCGCCGCAGTTGGCCTTTGTAGTCACAACTTTTTTTAATATTACCACCTGTACAGTTGGCAATTGTGGTCATTTTGGGTATTGTGGTCGCTCTGCACGGTTGGTCTTTTTTTAAATAATTACCACCGGTACAGTTGGCAATTGTGTACATTTTGGCTTTCGTACCTGCACGTTATGCGGTGGTTTTAGCCTAACGGTAGTCACCACTGTATGTATGTTTTCCTGTATGTATGTATATTGTGGCCACTCACCACTGTTGGCCGTTGTGGTCATTTTGGCTATTGTGGTCACTCGCCGCAGTTGGCTTTTTTTAAATAATTACCATTAGTACAGTTGTGGCCGCTGTGTACATTTTGGCTATCGTGATCACTCGCTGCAGTTGGGCGCTGTGGTCACAATCTTTTTCTTAATAATTACCATTAGTACAATTGGCCATTGTAGTCATTTTAGTTAGTGTGGTTACTCACCACAGTTGGCTGTTGTGGTCACAATCTTTTTTTACTAATTTACTTATCATTTGTACTGTTGGCCGTTGTGGTCAGTTTATGGTCACTCGCCACAGTTGGTCGTTGTGGTCATTTTGGTTGTTGTGGTCGTTTGGTGGTGTAGAAGTACGGTGCGGAGCACACGGCGTTCACCCATGGAACTGACTGGATTCTACTCAACCCTAGAAATCTGGACAGAAACTAATGTGTGGTAGAGATTTACGCAAGTGGTCTCGACGGACACTCATTAACGTTGTGCAGGCAGCTCAGCAAACATGAGTACCGCTGTGGGTTGATTGATTTCTCGCCTAGGGTGAAGTCCTTCAAGGTGCACCGCTGGTCACCCGCTTATTGATCTAATCTGACGAAGGAGAATCCAAGTGAGGTTTATTCAGGTCGGGGGAGGGGAATCCCTGGCCGATGGCAAAACTGCATGCCACCAGGTAGATTGGATTCAGAGAAGCGAGTACGAGAATCACGCTATGACTGTGCAGTTCCTATGTACTGTGTTTCAAAGGTCACTTAAGGGGTATTGATGCGAATACATAACCTCTCAATGTTCAAGTCAACTTCACCTTACAAAGCACATACCGGGATTCTACCTGGTGGAATTAAAAGAAGCGTCGACGAGGGCAACCAGGCCAAAAACATGGTAGATTGGGGTGGCACAACCGTCCAAGCCCAGCCACATTGAGGTTGGAATCGATCGGGCAGTGGCCCGCGATTGTGGGCAAAGTAACTCCTTTGCTGGAAGATGACCTCGACGAGTAAGTACGTTCATAACTCCGGCACTAGCCTGGATAGCTAAGAGAGGTTTGGATAGGTATACCTCGCTAACCATACCGCCAGTGATGAACTGGTAGCTCTTGCAATAGCTTTAGTGCGTTAATTAAGCGTATCTCGATTCGTACCTGCACGTTATGCAGTGGTTTAAGCCGAAAGGTAGTTACCATCGTAGCATGTTTTTGTTTGTGTTGTGATCACAACCTTTTTTTAATAAATAACATTTGAACAGTTGGCCATTAGTCACTCACCATTTTTGGCTGTTGTGGTCACAATCTTTATTTAATAATTACCATTGGTATAGTTGGCCATTGTGGTCATTTTGGCTATTCTGGTCACTCGCCACAGTTGCTCGTTGTGGTAATTATGGCTGTTGTGGTCCCAATCTTTTATTAATAATTACCATTTGTATAGTTGGCCGTTGCTTGTGTGTCCCTTATTGTGTTCACTCATTACAGTTACTGTTCTGGTCAGCGTCGCCAATGCATAAGCGTCAGCGGCCGTTGTGGTCGTGACCATAACAGCCAAAATAGCGATTAGTCGTAGTCGCCGTTAATGAAGGGCTCCTTAACTAGTGAGTTGTCACTTTTTGATAACACTTCTCAAGATGGTGATGAGAATAAACTTCGTATTCTGCAAATGATTGTTTTACTCAAAAGTAGTAAGCAACTATGAAGAGATTAAGAACCTAACGACTATAGACCACAGATCGCAGGCTATAGACCGTAATCTATAGACTGTAGACAGCAGACTGCAGACTATGTATTGGACAGACCATTAACTGTAAACTATACATTGTGTACACTATTAATTGTAGTCTCTAGACAATAGATTATAGAGACTATTTATAGAACAAAGACTATAAATTATAAACTGTAGAGCCTGTAGACCATAGGCTATAGCGCTATAGCCTGCAGACTATAAACTATAGACTGTAGACCGTAAATAGTGGACCTGTACACTACAAACTATACATTGGAGACTATTGAGGATTTGAGTAACAGTTATATACTTATAGTCTACTACTATAGCTTCTATGCTGTGGACTAACGACTATGAAATAGAAACAAGAAGCTATAGAAAATCCATACTTTAGGTATCTATCATCAAGGTTATAGAAGATCTCAAGAAAAAAAATAAAAAATGTGAATGTTGATACAATGACAAAACTTTTGAAGTAATGAAATGTACTAATGAAACAAAGTGCATCAGTCGGCTGTCAGTAAGTAAACTAACAATAGAAGTTGGGACATACTACGTATGGTAGTTGCTCCTACACTTGTTGGTAATTTTGAAATAGGTACAAGAACAATTGAAAACAACAACCTCTATTAGCAATGTTTATTTTGATAGTCAACAACTGTTTACGGTACTATTCAATGACTTCAAACAAAAACCTTCTGACAACAATTGGGAATTAAAAGCAAACCAATGTGAAAATCCTTCAAATCAATGACGTAATTCTCCATTAACATTTAATACAAACTCTCACATGCATGAATCGCGTGAAAACATTTTTTTCCTAAATGGCATTTAATCACGAAATTACCAACTGTTGTCGCTGCTATATTCAAATTACAACACTTCATTAATATGCATGCACTAATTTGGTCTTGATCTAAATTAAAATCATGGGATACGACAATAGAAGAGCGACGCCACCACGGGGTGTTTTTGTTTTCACTAAAATTATCACAAATAATTAAAATCGCTTATACATAAACTCGGAGACAACACGAACAAACAGGATAATGCCTCTATTGTTCTTGCTAAATATTCATTAAGAATTCACAGATTCGAAAGGTAGTATGTTTGTGTGAGAGATGGGAGAATTGAGAAGGGGTATTGATTTTTTTGCTTGTTAAAGTATTTGTTGATGTAATTCCATTAAAGAAAGAGACGGAATGCAGAAGGATGTTGTTAAATTGCAGTATTGAGGTTATATTGAGGCAATGTCTATGATACTAAAATCCAAAATGTTTGACCCTTACTCAGTCCTTGTAAATCCCACTCACAAACCAGCTCTATGGTTGGACATGGATATGCACGGAGCAGAGGGATGCAATGGGTGAATATGATGGGCGTGGCTTTATGTTAGTGGGCGTGGTAGATGTTTTTGTCTCTAAAGAATCCACATAGATATGGTTGAACTAAACAAGGACCAGAAGAGGTGCAATGGGTGGTTCTATAGCTGTGGCATGATGTTAGTGGGCTTTGGTAACTAAACTAGAATTTTCTACGAGGGTGAATAACACGTACAAAAGGAAAGCAAATCTATTTTTTTGTCATAAACCTTTTTTCTTCTAAACCTTCTTTGTTTAGTGAATTTGTTGGCGAGGAATATGTTCTGCTAGATAACAGGTCAAATACATTTCCTCCTTGTATCTTTTCTTCATATTTTTCTTCTTATTTCTAGTTCTTACTCCCTCACTTTCTTTACTTCATTCTTTCCTGAAATTATACTACACCATTACATTACATTCAATCTTAAAACTTTAACCCTAGGAAACTGTTTGTTAAACTGTTGTTGAGTATCTAGATCTTCGTTCATTATCCATCTCTCTCTAGGACGATTGTGTTTAATATCGTGTCACAAACGACATACGGTACATTGACGACGATAAATGCGACTATGTTGCCCGCGAGGGATGAAGTTACCAAGAATTAATTGAAATAAATACAAATAAATTGATTTGGCAACTGTTTTTGATTAAATTTCTAAATCTAACATAAAAAGTCCTAGGCGGGATGATTAGGACCTTTTAGTAGGTATAAAGGCACCTGACCAGGCCCCCACTCCTCTTTCTAAGCCCGCCCACTCGCTTCCGACTGGTCTCACACTTTATACCTTCCAGCTATCCTGTGGTTGGTCGGATATTTTATCCCTTCCAGCAGGCCTGCAGATGGATCACCATCTTGTGTTACTTGCTTGGTCGAACGGCATTTTGGCGGCCATATGGAAATATTAGCATATAAACGAATATATATATATATATATATATATATATATATATATATATAAATATATATATATATATATATATATATATATATATATATATATATATGGTTGAACTGAAATAATTCTCGGTTAAACTAAGTATGACGGCACCTGACCAGACCCCCTCTCCTGTTTCTAAGTCCGCCCAGTCGCTTCTGATTGGCCGGACATCTTGACACGCATGCTGTCTTATGATTGGCCGACCACTTTATCCTTTCCAGCTATCCTGTGGTTGGCCGGACAATTTACCCCTTCCAGCAGGTCTGTAACTGGACCACCATCTTGTGAACTTCATTGGTCGATAAAATACGACATTTTGGCGGCCATATGAAAATATTGGCATATAAACGAATATATATGGTTGAAATGAAATAATTCTCGGTTAAACGGTGATTGAATTTAAATTATTCTTGTTTATTGTTTCCAGCCTTACTTTGTGGAACTCCATAATCATGAAATAAATAAAGATTATTAAAAGGTTCACAGTTTTATTAAAATACAACCTGACAATATTGTTTAGACAGCTATGCTGTCATTATCAAAGGTAATATAATTATAAACAAACACGTCGCTAAGGTAGATACAAAAATAGGTAACTAGATAAAATAATAATAATAATCATAATTAAATATCTAATACTTCCAGTAACGGAGAATTACTGAGCTCAAGCTGTTCATTCATTAAATTATTCTGTTCAATATGGCCGCCAAAACGCCGTATTTCATTGAATAATCAAGTACGCAAGATAGCCTACCAGTTGCAGGTCAGCTGTAAGATATAAAATGGTCGACCAATCACAGGACAGCAGGCATGTAAAAATTACGAACAATCAGAAGCTAGTGGGCGGGACTTAAAAAAAAGTGGGGGTCTTTCTTTCATTACTGTGCTGATATTGTACCCACATTCTTTTTGTGGGTAGGTAATTGCCGGTTTAATCTGGATTCTCTACAGTCCAGTCTATCCCGTCAGTCCCCGACTACTGGTCTACGGGAGACCGTCGCCAGATAGTTTCCCGGTATAGCGAGAACTGTTGATCTGCTACTCTGGACTTTTTGTTTTTATTCAGACCTCTCAATGGGGTCGCGGAGTGATCGGGGATTTCGCTCTCTCTTGAGTGCTTGGGGTGGACGGGAGACCACACGACGTTCACCCCTAGAACTGGCTGTCTTCTACCCTATCTCGCTGACGGGTAACGGATGAAGCTGTCAGAATAAAGTGTGTGGTAGAGAAATTCGTGAGAATTCTCGACGGTAACTCTGACCGATCAGGGGGAGCCCTGGTAGATGAGACCGGTGTGGACGGATTCGAATCTCGCCTAAGGAAGGAGGTCATTTATGGTCACCAATGGAACCCGCTGTTTGGCCGAGGTCATTCATGGTCACCAAGGAACCCGCTGCATGACCTAGGTCATGTAAGGTCACCATAAGAACCCGCTGTTTGACCGAGGTCATTTATGGTCACCAAAGAAACCCGCTGTTTGACGGAATGTCTAGTGCGGTGACTAGATGTGAGGTTATCCCGCCTTTGGGCAATGGGAAACTGCATGCCGCCAGGTAAATGTGCTTAGGAGCTGACCCGACCACCCTATGATCCGGACTGCAGCTGGGTACGGTGATTGGGAGAAGCTCTGAAAGCCATTACACTTAAGGATAGTTGAAGCGAATACATAGCCTCTCACTATCAAGACAACTTCACCAAATTCGGGTACGCACCGGGAGTCTATAACGTGTAGACTTAAAAGAAGCTCTGTCGAGGGCCCACCAAGCCTAAAATTGATAGATCGGGGTGGCAAAACCGCTTAAAAACCAAGTCCTGCCACATTTGAGGTTGGATTCGATCGGGCAGTGGTCCCTCTTGATAACAGCGTCAAGTTGGGGAATAGTCCTATTGCTGGACGAGGTGCTTCGCCCTGTATTTAAGCAAACGGGGGAAGTACCGGCGGGTGAGCAGCGTGTCTTTTCAACTGCTTGGTCACTATGCGCGACTTAGCTAGTAGAGGGTGGATAGGCAACCTCGCTCCTACCAGTGAGTTAATCTGGTAGCAATTGTACGACTGCCGGTTGTGCAACTTGCGCGCTGATTGGGCGTATCCCAATCACTTCCTTCTGGAAGGAACGTGGGGGTATGTTGATACGGGTACCCCACGTAAAACAAATGATAGAAATCTCTTGAGTGCTTCCAGACTCGACGTGTAGAGTATCTACTTTTAGGGAGTGGCTAACAGAGTTATGTCGCTAGGCACACCAGGAGGCATTTGATTGGTACGTCGGTTTTGTAAAACTTCTCCAAGCACAGTCCACAATTAGGATGGGTTATTAATGTAAAGTTCGGTTGCTGGACTAGGGGCAGAGAGATTCCCAAGAGGTGATGAGCCCCGACGGATGAGCGGGTAAATAGCTCCGGTACTAGCCTGGTGAGCTAGTAGATGGTGCATAGCAACCTCGATCGCACCAGTTGAGAACGGCAACACTCATATAATTAAGTGTAGCGCTAATTAAGCGTATCTTAATTCCTGTACAAGGAGGCCGTGGCAAGAATGACAAGTCTAGGGTCTCAGTAAAAAGCGTGACAGACGGCAGACGGAACGGTTTAAGGTTTAAAAACATATTACAACAACATACTTTTTTGTTACTTATTCTCTACAGTCCTAGTGTCTTAGAACATGTTTAACAAAAAAAACTTTTAACTTAATTGGCCTTTATTGAATTCGTAAACGCCGATTTAACACATTCTGAACGATAATCATATTTCGATATGGTTAATGCCGCTATCTATCTATAAATCCGTCAAAAAGCTTTTAGCGTACATCGCTAACTCTATCTTGACAGGCATACGTATTTAGTAAATAATTTCAAAAATGATTCAGCACAACAAACTCTTTTACTTCTAGCTGCTAACTTTTTTTTAGATCTTAGGATATTGTTTTAATCTTACTAGGTTAGGTCAATACTCTTTCAAAATTGCCAATTATACTGAATAAGTCAGATAGTATGATTATTAATTGATATGTACTCAGTGTAAGAAATCAAATCACCTAATAATTGTTTGTTAATTTATTGTTCGATAATCTCATTCACGAAATGTAATTAAAAATAAATTTTGATACATACCTCAGTAACGGATTTCTTACTGTAATCATTCAAGAACTGTATCCAAACATTAAGTAATTCATTAACGATAACTAAGTCGTTATACAGCCACTGGAAAACGTCATTAACCCACAAAACACTAACATTGTCCGCTCCGGTGCACTGCGGTGCCGGAAAATACTTGGCTTTTCGCAAGTCCGGTCCTGGAGATTGTCTAGTGAGTCTCTTACGAATCGGGGGAGTCGGAGGCACATATCCTCCCGCACTTTTACCACCACCTCTTGGAGAAGCAGTAGCAGCACTGACAGATTTTTTCACTTGTTTAGCGTCCACTAAATCAACACCCACGGGCACTTTTTCTCCGATGGATTTTTCAACTGCAGCTTTAGTAGTCGGTTCGATTTTCGTTTTCGTATCGATCGGTTTTTCTTTCAGGATGAACCTCGAGTAGACTAATCTTCCCAGCCACAACAGGAAGAGGGCAGCGAGGATCCACCCAAATACGAACATGGCGAGGGTGTCCATTGTTCTATCACCTGTTCCGTCAAATGTGCAGATTAAGTCGTCTACTGCTTCTGCTAAATCCATGACATCATAAGCGCCATTCTACTATGGATCCTCATGCTTTCCTGGATGATCTTCGTTAAACTTTTTTTTACCCCGCCTGTAAAAAAAACGACATTCAGTATGTGTGTTAGACAAAGATATCAAGAGGATTTTCTCTCGTTTAAACGTTGTCGAGACTGTGGTGCACCAAAAATAAGTTCTCCCAGATCTTTACTTATAAATATATCTCTGCTCCAATTTTCAGGTATGCAAGTTTAGAACGCGGCTTGCTTTTGTTTTTTAGATGTTGTGTTTGATGGAATTTTCAACACGCGCTCACTATTAGGACTACCATTATTATGAGATTTGTAACAACTCTATTCTTTTAACGAGCAGATGTTACATAACCTGAATAAACATTGGTTAAAATGGCGAGAAAATCGCATTCTGACATTCATTTGTTAACATAATAATTCGATTTTTAAAATGATTACGCGAGACTGATAGACAAATTTAAAAATAACTTTTTCTCGGTTTCTTTAAGCACCTTATTACATAATTAAGCAATTAGTATTCTGTATTCATTATTTTTAAACGGTTAAAAAATTATTATAATAAGCACTAATGACATATTAAGGACATCATTGATGTAGCATTAATTATTATTAAAAAATTATGCTTCATTTATGGAGAGAAAACAGATGGCACGTCCAAGGTGGCGGTAAATAAAAACATGATCAAAGTAGACTCACTCATAGCCATAATTTATAAAAAATTATTCACGTTTAAAAAATAGTTTTATTTTAAAATATTATTTTGATTTTTTTTATTTACTAAATAGAAATGTGCGGGCAACGGATTTTGTTTAAACTGCCCGCTCGATACACGCCCGTCATGGCGGGTCCGTTATAACCAGAGGAAGGCGTGACCTTGCTAAATGTATATTAGTAATTGTTTAGATGTTAAGTGTTGTGCGCTTGCTCTCCGGCTTGAGTTCAGTCGGCATTAGTTTTATGATTTTTATTTTATACTCGTCGTTAACGCTTCTTGAAAAAACTTTAATTAGCTATGAATACTGAGTTATTATTAATAAGCTACGGAAGCCACGAAGATTATATCCCGAAGTTAAGCATGTCGGTCCAATAATTATAGGTGGAAGCCTGTCCAAACCCGCTTGATCAAACAATTTAAGAATCTTGCCCGGCCCGTTACCATTGGGCACGGGTGGGTTTGGATATGTACGGTAAATAAGACTGAAAAGGGGGCGGGGTCAAACTCAAAAATAAAGAATTTCATTTACATAAACAATTTCATTGTGACGGCGATATAATTAACAACAGATTTGAATAATCCATTGGTCATGATCACCAATAAGCGATCGCGTAAGGGCAGATATTCTAATCGGTAACCATTTTAAACTACATATCATATCATTGAGAAAATCTTCTTTACACATGCATTAAGGTAGCAAGGATATGTATTCCCGTCCGTGCGCAAAGCTCATTCTCTGTGACGCGGCCCGTTAAAACCATCCGTTATGTATTAAATGTATTCTACTCTGCCGTCCCCAAGTAATGTGAGTACGGGCGGGCACGGGATGCACTCGCGTCGGGAATACCATACCAGATTGGCGATTTTTAGATAACAGCGAATTGTAGGCATAAAAAGCATTAAGCAATTAAGAAACCAGTAAATCACAAATTACCTACAAAGATTATTATTAATAAACATCGGGCCCGCATAAAGTAGGGTTCGTTATTTACGGACGAAAGAATGTTCAAACCCGCTTGGGCGCTAAACTATAGAGATCTAAAAAAAAAGACAAATAAAACAGATCAGATTTCAACTGCCCGCCCCCCGTATCGTGTTCGTTCAATATTCTCAAGTGGTAAGTTCGGTACGTGACTAAATATATCCTAATAACCCGTCCTTTCTAAAGCGTGACGTACGGGCGGGCACGGACTTCAGACGAGTCAAGAAGTTCATTTCAGCTTTAATTTTCCGATTTTTACTTAGCAGTGGGTTACAGGGCTGGCTTACTTGGCTACAAAGGCTGGCTTATTATTAATAAGCAATAGGAGCCATGTGTTGCGTGAACCATGCCCGTATGCACTCTGTCCGTTATTTATTATTGCATAATCGGACAATTTGAGATGCTCTCCCGATCCGTTGCCCGCGGGCACGGGTAGGTTCCGAGTTGCCTTAAAGTGGGTTTCCCGCACACTTCTATATAATAAATATTTCGCATTTGGAGGTTTAGCGGGTGGGGGAGGGATCAAACGCAAAAATAAGCACAAACTTTTTTTGAAATTTGATTTACATTTCGACAATTATTATTTATATCCTTATCGTTTGGATTTACTAGTTTCTAAACTGAGTTCTCAAATAGGAAAATGTGTACGTTATGTCTTATACTTTTATGAAACTTCGCACGAAGTGACGCACCATGGAGTTGTTCATTCGTGCAAAATTTCAATCCCTTCTGAAGTTTTAAGCTCAGAAACTTATAAAGCTTTAAACCTCAAAGGAGCTCAATTCATTCTGAGACATGCACCATTTTTGACCCACCTCGACCTTTTCAGAAAACTAAAACACTCAATGAGTGAAGACTAACGATAACAAACCTAAGGTCCGGAATTAATTAGTTGAAAAGTTGGAGCAGCCCTTGTTTCCGAATTTCTGCATATAAATTGCAACAGATAAAGAAATATAGAGCGAGTAACTAAGGGAAAAACATCAGGTAGGATTGTTTAGTTTAGGTTAGGTTAGATTAGACCAGATTAGGATAGAGGCTACTTTTAAAAATGTACACCACACTTCAAGATTGGTATCGTTAGATTCCAAACATCCAGAATTTTCAAAAAAGGTAGGAGTTGATCAAGATTTTTGCGTGTCCCAGAACAAATCTTTATTAATTCAAGTTTTCAAGGTTAAAACTTGTGAGACTAAACCTACAAAATCTGCAACTTCAACAGGAATTTAAATCGTCCGATTTCTGAATGTCGAACTTTCATTGTCAGAGGCTCACTGTCGGATAGGGCCTTGCACAAACAGATAACGAAACGGATTCTATACGATATGGTTCAATCTTTCCATAGATGTAGAACTTCTAGAACATGTAGAGACATCTCCTGAACAATGCTGTCTGTCTAGCTGTTTTGACTTCTATTGGTCGTCAAAGATCAAGTACATTAAAATATAGAATTCTGTAGAGATTCTTTCAACTTTTACATACATCTAGATTTTTGACCTGTTAAATAAGGACTCATGAAGATCTGTAGAGCTGTTTGGTTTCTAGTAGTCGTCGAAGGGTGAAGTAATTACATAACTCCATAAAACTTCTTTCGAGTTTTATATCTGTAGATGTTTGACCTCTAGAGGACATTAAAGGTCAAATATATTAAATAATACAAATAAAAAACGAGTATGTATGTATATAGCTCGGTGTATAAAAAAAAGATCAGAGAAATGCAAGAAAAACGTTTTCTTGCATTCTTCTTGCGTGTTTCTGAACAATAAATCTCAGATTATACCTACTTTATGATTTCTAGAGGTCAAAGGGTAAGATTAGATCTAGTTAAGATTGTTCAAGTCAGGACCTAAAAATCCTATATTATCATGTACTTTACATTTGACCTTCAGAGATAAAACGGTTGCACAGATCATTCTTAATTCCAATTTAAGATTCTCCAGGAGGTAGAGGTCTATAAGAACGTAAAATTTGAAAAGATTTCTGCGGAATCTTATAGTATACTTATAGTATATAGTTTAGTATACTTGACCTTTAACGACCTCCACATGTGAAATGGCTAGACAGGTCTTTTTCAAATCTGAAAGTATTCCTACTTTATTTTAATGTTCTTGATCTTTAATAACCTTTAGAGGTTCAACAGCTGGACACAACTTTTGAGTCCCTAATCAACTTTTAACGTATTGCACAGGTACAGATCTCAAAATAATGCAAATATGTAAAGTTTGAAAGAATTTCTTCGGAATCCTATACTTTCATGTACACACTTGGCCTTTAACGGTCTCGAGAGGTCAGATATTTGGTCAGTTTTTGCGTCACTATTTAACAATAATTAGGTCAAAGCATACAAAGCCTTTGTGACAGAACATTGCGAAAGGGTGTCGTAGTTTTTTCTTTTTGGTCGACAGCGCTAGAAATGAGCTCTCTTCCCCCAAACAAACGCCATAACGCGTTTTTCGCCGACGGAGAGTTATCTTTTCGAGTTTTGCGTACAAAGGGCGGTTTTACTCGACTGACCTTCTTGGTAGACCTTCAAACGTGCTTCTGTATATGACCTTCCCATCGGAAATGACACGATCTTTTCCATTATAAGACGGAAGTTGTCTTGAAATGGAACGTGGTCTGCAACAGGAACAGCGACGATGCCTCAGATAAGCAGCTTAATGGGGGGGGGGGGGGCAAGTAGATACAACATTCTGAAAACATTCAGAGTTGCAGATGTAGATTTAGTTGGCGGCGACTTTAATTTGCAGACTTTTTGGGCTAAGTGAGATCAGAAGAAAATTTAGATTTTCCCAAAACACAATCTCCCCTTGACTACCAGAAGAGAAGGAGTGGAAAACTTTATTAGCTGAATGGCACTGGATAACTTTCCGGCGTTGGATATCCCCACCGAGGTACCATAAGGTACCTAAACCGTATACCAGAGGCGAAAGCGATTCTTCAAACAAGGAGGGATAGGCCGCATCGATCCACAACATTTGCACGTGATCGGACGAAAATCACGAATCGCCTATCTCAGTGACCTCGACGCAACCGCAATATTTAGTGGCCCATAAACGAAGATCTCAACCAAGTATACAATGTGTCACAAAAATATGGAAACCTTTAAGTATCTCTGGAACGGCTTCCACGATCGAGGCGAATTTTGGAATACTCCATTTAGATAATATGCTGGATTCAAAACTGCTGTTGACAGTGTTGCCAAGACGGTAATTTTCTCGGAAGCTGTACCAATTTTTGTATTTTAAATAGGACACGATGTATATTTCTATTTTTTGAGTTACTTAGGTATAGAGAATGATGTGTAGAATTACTAAAGGCACTCAAAAAATAGAAATATACAGAGTATCCTATTTAAAATATAAAAGTTAGTAAAGGTTCCGAAAAAAATAACATCTTGGCAACACAGTTTTGATCCCAGAGTATTATCTAAATGAAGTGTTCCAAAACTCGCCTCGATCGTGTAAGCCGTTCCAGAGATACGTTTGCAGAAAGGAAGGAGAAAGGTTTCCATACTTTTGTGCCACATTGTATGTTCGACGGGTGGCACCCCCTCCTTCCCTCTAGTCTGATCCCAAATGGGCAGCAGTCGAAAATTGTTTAGAATTTGAATGTATGTCTTCTGGTTTTCCAAAAAATGGAAACATTTGAAATATTTTTATTTTCAGTCATCTACATATCTACAACTTCGCATCTTTGAACTCTGAATTCTAAAAATCTGACAGCTTGAATAATTGAAATGACTTTAAATACTTCTATACTTTCCGACCAAAGAGCCTTTATCAGAAGTCTAGACGTAAAATCTGATAACAAAACAAGTCGAAAAATAATCGATATGCTGTACATATTTAATTTCCTTTAATTAATTCAAGGAAACAACCACAGAATTTATAAGTACCAACACTTCAATAACAAATTATTTATCCTTCAATTACTACATCAATAATAATTTGATGACTGAGTTAAATTATCTCTAATTAAAGATTGAAAACGTTTAACAACAAAGAAACTGAAAGTAACTAAAGAAAATTGATTCTAAAGAAAGCAAACACCAAAGCACGATATCAGAGTATAATATTTCCGCGGTTTTATCAAAAAAAGCCTACTTTTCGTTCAAGGTTTCAAGGTAGTGCTTCTATTTTTATAACTGATAACAACAGCAAACTACATCATGCAGGAGGTTTGCGGGTATGCCGACCTTCGATTAGTTTTCCGGAAGCATTTGGTCGAGTGACTCTAAATAACATTTTATGTCTGTTCTAACTTTAATGGGAGCATTTGTAGAGATATCAAAAACTTTAGAATATTCGATTGCCCAAGATAAATCTCCGTTGAAACCAAAAATTCCCATTTTGTTAATCCTGAATGTAGGAGTTTAAAAAGCTGCAGGTTTGCAATTCCCAGACCTTTCGGTACTTACCAATCTAGTACTAATTAATTTAAATAATTTAAAATTAAAATTTAAAATAATAAAGACTTTGTAATGAAGTTAGAAAAAATCGAAAGTCTCCAAAAATCATAAATCAAAACTTTGAAAATCCTAGACCCTGAAACTATGATACTATAAATTTAAAAAGTTTTGAATTTCTGAAACATGTTGTCACGTTTCCTTTCGACGCAGTTTTCTGATTTTTGGATATGTTTTAGAAGTAAAAGTTATTATTGCATCATACGTGTACAGCTAACTTGTTGAGCACTGCTCAAAGGTCATGATAATATAGTCTAACTACCTCCATTGAGCAGCAGGATGGCAGTTGAATAAGTATCATGGAAAGAAGGTTGAGAATTGTGGCATATGATGAATTTGTCTCCATTTTTGGTCCTTCAGGCGACGACAAAAGTTCTTAAATGGTTTCATTAGAATAGCCACTGAGTAGGGTAAGTATACACACTGCATTCTTACAGAGTCCCTTTAAGCTAGCATAGCAAAGTGAGCAAGTCATTCTGCTCACAAACTGCTAAAATATTCTAACAAAATTTATTGCCCAATTAAAAAATTGAGTGCTCGGCGTTTTTTTAAAAATACATTTTCTAACTTAAATTAAAGTGCAGAGCATATATTTTTTAAACAATTAATAAAATGCAATAAAACAATTTTTTGTTTATTTATTTCATTTTTTTCTTCAATAATATAGTGCTTTTTAAGTGCCACCTGAGTGTCCAAATAAAAAATTATGTGCTTAAACGTTTTAGAAGAGCTTATATATTTTTTAATGTCAATTAATGAAAAAAATTATAAACTTGAAAATAATTTAGGGCTAATTTAGTGCTACTAAATTCGCATAATAAAAAAAATATTGTTTGTTTATTTATTTAACTTTTTTTCATCAATACTAGTGCCTTTTAAGTGCTACCTTAGTGCCCAAATAAGAAATTGAAAGCTTAACGTAAAGTTAGTAGAGCATAATATATATTTTTTTAAATGTAAATTAATGCTAAAAATTTGTAAACTGAATAATTGAGTGCTACTAAATTCACGTAATAAAACAATTTTTTGTTTATTTATTTAACATTTCTTTCTTCAATACTAGTGCCTTTTAAGTGCTACCTTAGTGCCGAAATAAAAAATTGGATGCTTCACGTCAAGTAAATAATTTAGTGGTACTAAATGCGCTTAATAAATCAATCTTTTTGTTGATTTAGTTAACTTTTTTTCTCCAATAATAGTGTTTTTTTAAGTGCTACCTTGGTGCCCACATAAAAAATTGAAAGCTTAACGTAAAGATAGTAGAGCATAATATATATTTTTTTTAATGTAAATTAATCCAAAAAAAATTGTAAGCTAAATAATTTAGTGCTACTAAATTCACGTAATAAAACAATTTTTTGTTTATTTATTTAACTTTTTTTTTCTTCAATACTAGTGCATTTTAAGTGCTACCTTAGTACCCAAATAAAAAATTGGATGCTTAACGTCAAGTAAATAATTTAGTGGTACTAAATGCGCTTAATAAATCAATCTTTTTGTTGATTTATTTAACTTTCTTTTTCTCCAATAATAGAGTGTTTTTTAAGTGCTACCTTGGTGCTCAAATAAAAAATTGAAAGCTTAACGTAAAGATAGTAGAGCATAATATATATTTTTTTTAATGTAAATTAATCCAAAAAAAATTGTAAGCTAAATAATTTAATGCTACTAAATTCACGTAATAAAACAATTTTTTGTTTAACTTTTTTTTTCTTCAATACTAGTGCCTTTTAAGTGCTACCTTAGTGCCCAAATAAAAAATTGGATGCTTAACGTCAAGTAAATGATTTAGTGGTACTAAATGCGCTTAATAAATCAATCTTTTTGTTGATTTATTTAACTTTTTTTTTCTCCAATAATAGAGTGTTTTTTAAGTGCTACCTTGGTGCCCAAATAAAAAATTGAATGCCTAACGTAAAGTTAGTAGAGCATAATATATATTTTTTTAATGTAAATTAATGTTAAAAATTTGTAAAATAAATAATTTAGTGCTACTAAATGCACGTAATAAAACAATTTATTGTTTATTTATTTAATTTTTTTTTCTTCAATACTAGTGCATTTTAAGTGCTACCTTAGTGCCCAAATAAAGAATTGGATGCTTAACGTCAAGTAAATAATTTAGTGGTACTAAATGCGCTTAATAAATCAATCTTTTTGTTGATTTATTTAACTTTTTTTTTCTCCAATAATAGTGTTTTTTAAGTGCTACCTTGGTGCTCAAATAAAAAATTGAAAGCTTAACGTAAAGATAGTAGAGCATAATATATATTTTTTTAATGTAAATTAATCCAAAAAAATTTGTAAACTAAATAATTTAATGCTACTAAATTCACGTAATAAAACAATTTTTTGTTTATTTGTTTAACTTTTTTTTTCTTCAATACTAGTGCCTTTTAAGTGCTACCTTAGTGCCCAAATAAAGAATTGGATGCTTAACGTCAAGTAAATAATTTAGTGGTACTAAATGCGCTTAATAAATCAATCTTTTTGTTGATTTATTTAACTTTTTTTTTCTCCAATAATAGTGTTTTTTAAGTGCTACCTTGGTGCTCAAATAAAAAATTGAAAGCTTAACGTAAAGATAGTAGAGCATAATATATATTTTTTTAATGTAAATTAATCCAAAAAAATTTGTAAACTAAATAATTTAATGCTACTAAATTCACGTAATAAAACAATTTTTTGTTTATTTGTTTAACTTTTTTTTTCTTCAATACTAGTGCCTTTTAAGTGCTACCTTAGTGCCCAAATAAAGAATTGGATGCTTAACGTCAAGTAAATAATTTAGTGGTACTAAATGCGCTTAATAAATCAATCTTTTTGTTGATTTATTTAACTTTTTTTTTCTCCAATAATAGTGTTTTTTAAGTGCTACCTTGGTGCTCAAATAAAAAATTGAAAGCTTAACGTAAAGATAGTAGAGCATAATATATATTTTTTTAATGTAAATTAATCCAAAAAAATTTGTAAACTAAATAATTTAATGCTACTAAATTCACGTAATAAAACAATTTTTTGTTTATTTGTTTAACTTTTTTTTTCTTCAATACTAGTGCCTTTTAAGTGCTACCTTAGTGCCCAAATAAAGAATTGGATGCTTAACGTCAAGTAAATAATTTAGTGGTACTAAATGCGCTTAATAAATCAATCTTTTTGTTGATTTATTTAACTTTTTTTTTCTCCAATAATAGTGTTTTTTAAGTGCTACCTTGGTGCTCAAATAAAAAATTGAAAGCTTAACGTAAAGATAGTAGAGCATAATATATATTTTTTTAAATGTAAATTAATGTTAAAAATTTGTAAAATAAATAATTTAGTGCTACTAAATGCACGTAATAAAACAATTTATTGTTTATTTATTTAACTTTTTTTTCTTCAATACTAGTGCATTTTAAGTGCTACCTTAGTGCCCAAATAAAAAATTTGATGCTTAACGTCAAGTAAATAATTTAGTGGTACTAAATGCGCTTAATAAATCAATCTTTTTGTTGATTTATTTAACTTTTTTTTTCTCCAATAATAGAGTGTCTTTTAAGTGCTACCTTGGTGCCCAAATAAAAAATTGAATACCTAACGTAAAGTTAGTAGAGCATAATATATATTTTTTTTAATGTAAATTAATCCAAAAAAAAATTTGTAAACTAAATAATTTAGTGCTACTAAATTCACGTAATAAAACAATTTTTTGTTTATTTATTTAACATTTTTTTCTTCAATACTAGTGCATTTTAAGTGTTACCTTAGTGCTGAAATAAAAAATTGGATACTTAACGTCAAGTAAATAATTTAGTGGTACTAAATGCGCTTAATAAATCAATCTTTTTGTTGATTTATTTAACTTTTTTTTTCTCCAATAATAGTGTTTTTTAAGTGCTACCTTGGTGCCCAAATAAAAAATTGAAAGCTTAACGTAAAGATAGTAGAGCATAATATATATTTTTTTAATGTAAATTAATCCAAAAAAATTGTAAACTAAATAATTTAGTGCTACTAAATTCACGTAATAAAACAATTTTTTGTTTATTTATTTAACTTTTTTTTTCTTCAATACTAGTGCCTTTGAAGTGCTACCTTAGTGCCCAAATAAAAAATTGGATGCTTAACGTCAAGTAAATGATTTAGTGGTACTAAATGCGCTTAATAAATCAATATTTTTGTTGGGTTATTTAACTTTTTTTTTCTCCAATAATAGTGTTTTTAAGTACTACCTTGGTGGCCAAATAAAAAATTGAATGCCTAACGTAAAGTTAGTAGTGCATAATATATATTTTTTAATGTATAAATTAAGACAAAAAAAATTTGTAAACTAAATAATTTAGTGCTACTAAATTCACGTAATAAAACCATTTTTTGTTTGTTTATTTAACTTTTTTTTTCTTCAATACTAGTGCCTTTTAAGTGCTACCTTAGTGCCCAAATTAAAAATTGGATGCTTAACGTCAAGTAAATAATTTAGTGGTACTAAATGCGCTTAATAAATCAATCTTTTTGTTGATTTATTTAACTTTTTTTTTCTCTCTAATAATAGTATTTTTTAAGTGCTACCTTGGTGCCCAAATAAAAAATTGAATGCCTAACGTAAAGTTAGTAGAGCATAATATATATTTTTTTAATGTAAATTAATGTTAAAAATTTGTAAAATAAATAATTTAGTGCTACTAAATGCACGTAATAAAACAATTTATTGTTTATTTATTTAACTTTTTTTCTTCAATACTAGTGCATTTTAAGTGCTACTTTAGTGCCCAAATAAAAAATTTAATGCTTAACGTCAAGTAAATAATTTAGTGGTACTAAATGCGCTTAATAAATCAATCTTTTTGTTGATTTATTTAACTTTTTTTTTCTCCAATAATAGAGTGTCTTTTAAGTGCTACCTTGGTGCCCAAATAAAAAATTGAATACCTAACGTAAAGTTAGTAGAGCATAATATATATTTTTTTTAATGTAAATTAATCAAAAAAAAATTTGTAAACTAAATAATTTAGTGCTACTAAATGCACGTAATAAAACAATTTATTGTTTATTTATTTAACTTTTTTTTTTCTTCAATACTAGTGCATTTTAAGTGCTACCTTAGTGCCCAAATTAAAAATTGGATGCTTAACGTCAAGTAAATAATTTAGTGGTACTAAATGCGCTTAATAAATCAATCTTTTTGTTAATTTATTTAACTTTTTTTTTCTCTCTAATAATAGAGTGTTTTTTAAGTGCTACCTTGGTGCCCAAATAAAAAATTGAATGCCTAACGTAAAGTTAGTAGAGCATAATATATATTTTTTTAATGTAAATTAATGTTAAAAATTTGTAAAATAAATAATTTAGTGCTACTAAATGCACGTAATAAAACAATTTATTGTTTATTTATTTAATTTTTTTTTCTTCAATACTAGTGCATTTTAAGTGCTACTTTAGTGCCCAAATAAAAAATTTAATGCTTAACGTCAAGTAAATAATTTAGTGGTACTAAATGCGCTTAATAAATCAATCTTTTTGTTGATTTATTTAACTTTCTTTTTCTCCAATAATAGAGTGTTTTTTAAGTGCTACCTTGGTGCTCAAATAAAAAATTGAAAGCTTAACGTAAAGATAGTAGAGCATAATATATATTTTTTTTAATGTAAATTAATCCAAAAAAAATTGTAAGCTAAATAATTTAATGCTACTAAATTCACGTAATAAAACAATTTTTTGTTTAACTTTTTTTTTCTTCAATACTAGTGCCTTTTAAGTGCTACCTTAGTGCCCAAATAAAAAATTGGATGCTTAACGTCAAGTAAATGATTTAGTGGTACTAAATGCGCTTAATAAATCAATCTTTTTGTTGATTTATTTAACTTTTTTTTTCTCCAATAATAGAGTGTTTTTTAAGTGCTACCTTGGTGCTCAAAAAAAAAATTGAAAGCTTAACGTAAAGATAGTAGAGCATAATATATATTTTTTTTAATGTAAATTAATCCAAAAAAAATTGTAAGCTAAATAATTTAATGCTACTAAATTCACGTAATAAAACAATTTTTTGTTTATTTGTTTAACTTTTTTTTTCTTCAATACTAGTGCCTTTTAAGTGCTACCTTAGTGCCCAAATAAAAAATTGGATGCTTAACGTCAAGTAAATGATTTAGTGGTACTAAATGCGCTTAATAAATCAATCTTTTTGTTGGTTTATTTAACTTTTTTTCCTCCAATAATAGAGTGTTTTTTAAGTGCTACCTTGGTGCTCAAATAAAAAATTGAAAGCTTAACGTAAAGATAGTAGAGCATAATATATATTTTTTTAATGTAAATTAATCCAAAAAAAATTTGTAAACTAAATAATTTAATGCTACTAAATTCACGTAATAAAACAATTTTTTGTTTATTTGTTTAACTTTTTTTTTCTTCAATACTAGTGCCTTTTAAGTGCTACCTTAGTGCCCAAATAAAGAATTGGATGCTTAACGTCAAGTAAATAATTTAGTGGTACTAAATGCGCTTAATAAATCAATCTTTTTGTTGATTTATTTAACTTTTTTTTTCTCCAATAATAGTGTTTTTTAAGTGCTACCTTGGTGCTCAAATAAAAAATTGAAAGCTTAACGTAAAGATAGTAGAGCATAATATATATTTTTTTAATGTAAATTAATCCAAAAAAATTTGTAAACTAAATAATTTAATGCTACTAAATTCACGTAATAAAACAATTTTTTGTTTATTTGTTTAACTTTTTTTTTCTTCAATACTAGTGCCTTTTAAGTGCTACCTTAGTGCCCAAATAAAGAATTGGATGCTTAACGTCAAGTAAATAATTTAGTGGTACTAAATGCGCTTAATAAATCAATCTTTTTGTTGATTTATTTAACTTTTTTTTTCTCCAATAATAGTGTTTTTTAAGTGCTACCTTGGTGCTCAAATAAAAAATTGAAAGCTTAACGTAAAGATAGTAGAGCATAATATATATTTTTTTAATGTAAATTAATCCAAAAAAATTTGTAAACTAAATAATTTAATGCTACTAAATTCACGTAATAAAACAATTTTTTGTTTATTTGTTTAACTTTTTTTTTCTTCAATACTAGTGCCTTTTAAGTGCTACCTTAGTGCCCAAATAAAGAATTGGATGCTTAACGTCAAGTAAATAATTTAGTGGTACTAAATGCGCTTAATAAATCAATCTTTTTGTTGATTTATTTAACTTTTTTTTTCTCCAATAATAGTGTTTTTTAAGTGCTACCTTGGTGCTCAAATAAAAAATTGAAAGCTTAACGTAAAGATAGTAGAGCATAATATATATTTTTTTAAATGTAAATTAATGTTAAAAATTTGTAAAATAAATAATTTAGTGCTACTAAATGCACGTAATAAAACAATTTATTGTTTATTTATTTAACTTTTTTTTCTTCAATACTAGTGCATTTTAAGTGCTACCTTAGTGCCCAAATAAAAAATTTGATGCTTAACGTCAAGTAAATAATTTAGTGGTACTAAATGCGCTTAATAAATCAATCTTTTTGTTGATTTATTTAACTTTTTTTTTCTCCAATAATAGAGTGTCTTTTAAGTGCTACCTTGGTGCCCAAATAAAAAATTGAATACCTAACGTAAAGTTAGTAGAGCATAATATATATTTTTTTTAATGTAAATTAATCCAAAAAAAAAATTTGTAAACTAAATAATTTAGTGCTACTAAATTCACGTAATAAAACAATTTTTTGTTTATTTATTTAACATTTTTTTCTTCAATACTAGTGCATTTTAAGTGTTACCTTAGTGCTGAAATAAAAAATTGGATACTTAACGTCAAGTAAATAATTTAGTGGTACTAAATGCGCTTAATAAATCAATCTTTTTGTTGATTTATTTAACTTTTTTTTCTCCAATAATAGTGTTTTTTAAGTGCTACCTTGGTGCCCAAATAAAAAATTGAAAGCTTAACGTAAAGATAGTAGAGCATAATATATATTTTTTTAATGTAAATTAATCCAAAAAAATTGTAAACTAAATAATTTAGTGCTACTAAATTCACGTAATAAAACAATTTTTTGTTTATTTATTTAACTTTTTTTTTCTTCAATACTAGTGCCTTTGAAGTGCTACCTTAGTGCCCAAATAAAAAATTGGATGCTTAACGTCAAGTAAATGATTTAGTGGTACTAAATGCGCTTAATAAATCAATATTTTTGTTGGGTTATTTAACTTTTTTTTTCTCCAATAATAGTGTTTTTAAGTACTACCTTGGTGGCCAAATAAAAAATTGAATGCCTAACGTAAAGTTAGTAGTGCATAATATATATTTTTTAATGTATAAATTAAGACAAAAAAATTTTGTAAACTAAATAATTTAGTGCTACTAAATTCACGTAATAAAACCATTTTTTGTTTGTTTATTTAACTTTTTTTTTCTTCAATACTAGTGCCTTTTAAGTGCTACCTTAGTGCCCAAATTAAAAATTGGATGCTTAACGTCAAGTAAATAATTTAGTGGTACTAAATGCGCTTAATAAATCAATCTTTTTGTTGATTTATTTAACTTTTTTTTTCTCTCTAATAATAGTATTTTTTAAGTGCTACCTTGGTGCCCAAATAAAAAATTGAATGCCTAACGTAAAGTTAGTAGAGCATAATATATATTTTTTTAATGTAAATTAATGTTAAAAATTTGTAAAATAAATAATTTAGTGCTACTAAATGCACGTAATAAAACAATTTATTGTTTATTTATTTAACTTTTTTTCTTCAATACTAGTGCATTTTAAGTGCTACTTTAGTGCCCAAATAAAAAATTTAATGCTTAACGTCAAGTAAATAATTTAGTGGTACTAAATGCGCTTAATAAATCAATCTTTTTGTTGATTTATTTAACTTTTTTTTTCTCCAATAATAGAGTGTCTTTTAAGTGCTACCTTGGTGCCCAAATAAAAAATTGAATACCTAACGTAAAGTTAGTAGAGCATAATATATATTTTTTTTAATGTAAATTAATCAAAAAAAAATTTGTAAACTAAATAATTTAGTGCTACTAAATGCACGTAATAAAACAATTTATTGTTTATTTATTTAACTTTTTTTTTTCTTCAATACTAGTGCATTTTAAGTGCTACCTTAGTGCCCAAATTAAAAATTGGATGCTTAACGTCAAGTAAATAATTTAGTGGTACTAAATGCGCTTAATAAATCAATCTTTTTGTTAATTTATTTAACTTTTTTTTTCTCTCTAATAATAGAGTGTTTTTTAAGTGCTACCTTGGTGCCCAAATAAAAAATTGAATGCCTAACGTAAAGTTAGTAGAGCATAATATATATTTTTTTAATGTAAATTAATGTTAAAAATTTGTAAAATAAATAATTTAGTGCTACTAAATGCACGTAATAAAACAATTTATTGTTTATTTATTTAATTTTTTTTTCTTCAATACTAGTGCATTTTAAGTGCTACTTTAGTGCCCAAATAAAAAATTTAATGCTTAACGTCAAGTAAATAATTTAGTGGTACTAAATGCGCTTAATAAATCAATCTTTTTGTTGATTTATTTAACTTTCTTTTTCTCCAATAATAGAGTGTTTTTTAAGTGCTACCTTGGTGCTCAAATAAAAAATTGAAAGCTTAACGTAAAGATAGTAGAGCATAATATATATTTTTTTTAATGTAAATTAATCCAAAAAAAATTGTAAGCTAAATAATTTAATGCTACTAAATTCACGTAATAAAACAATTTTTTGTTTAACTTTTTTTTTCTTCAATACTAGTGCCTTTTAAGTGCTACCTTAGTGCCCAAATAAAAAATTGGATGCTTAACGTCAAGTAAATGATTTAGTGGTACTAAATGCGCTTAATAAATCAATCTTTTTGTTGATTTATTTAACTTTTTTTTTCTCCAATAATAGAGTGTTTTTTAAGTGCTACCTTGGTGCTCAAAAAAAAAATTGAAAGCTTAACGTAAAGATAGTAGAGCATAATATATATTTTTTTTAATGTAAATTAATCCAAAAAAAATTGTAAGCTAAATAATTTAATGCTACTAAATTCACGTAATAAAACAATTTTTTGTTTATTTGTTTAACTTTTTTTTTCTTCAATACTAGTGCCTTTTAAGTGCTACCTTAGTGCCCAAATAAAAAATTGGATGCTTAACGTCAAGTAAATGATTTAGTGGTACTAAATGCGCTTAATAAATCAATCTTTTTGTTGGTTTATTTAACTTTTTTTCCTCCAATAATAGAGTGTTTTTTAAGTGCTACCTTGGTGCTCAAATAAAAAATTGAAAGCTTAACGTAAAGATAGTAGAGCATAATATATATTTTTTTAATGTAAATTAATCCAAAAAAAATTTGTAAACTAAATAATTTAATGCTACTAAATTCACGTAATAAAACAATTTTTTGTTTATTTGTTTAACTTTTTTTTTCTTCAATACTAGTGCCTTTTAAGTGCTACCTTAGTGCCCAAATAAAGAATTGGATGCTTAACGTCAAGTAAATAATTTAGTGGTACTAAATGCGCTTAATAAATCAATCTTTTTGTTGATTTATTTAACTTTTTTTTTCTCCAATAATAGTGTTTTTTAAGTGCTACCTTGGTGCTCAAATAAAAAATTGAAAGCTTAACGTAAAGATAGTAGAGCATAATATATATTTTTTTAATGTAAATTAATCCAAAAAAATTTGTAAACTAAATAATTTAATGCTACTAAATTCACGTAATAAAACAATTTTTTGTTTATTTGTTTAACTTTTTTTTTCTTCAATACTAGTGCCTTTTAAGTGCTACCTTAGTGCCCAAATAAAGAATTGGATGCTTAACGTCAAGTAAATAATTTAGTGGTACTAAATGCGCTTAATAAATCAATCTTTTTGTTGATTTATTTAACTTTTTTTTTCTCCAATAATAGTGTTTTTTAAGTGCTACCTTGGTGCTCAAATAAAAAATTGAAAGCTTAACGTAAAGATAGTAGAGCATAATATATATTTTTTTAATGTAAATTAATCCAAAAAAATTTGTAAACTAAATAATTTAATGCTACTAAATTCACGTAATAAAACAATTTTTTGTTTATTTGTTTAACTTTTTTTTTCTTCAATACTAGTGCCTTTTAAGTGCTACCTTAGTGCCCAAATAAAGAATTGGATGCTTAACGTCAAGTAAATAATTTAGTGGTACTAAATGCGCTTAATAAATCAATCTTTTTGTTGATTTATTTAACTTTTTTTTTCTCCAATAATAGTGTTTTTTAAGTGCTACCTTGGTGCTCAAATAAAAAATTGAAAGCTTAACGTAAAGATAGTAGAGCATAATATATATTTTTTTAAATGTAAATTAATGTTAAAAATTTGTAAAATAAATAATTTAGTGCTACTAAATGCACGTAATAAAACAATTTATTGTTTATTTATTTAACTTTTTTTTCTTCAATACTAGTGCATTTTAAGTGCTACCTTAGTGCCCAAATAAAAAATTTGATGCTTAACGTCAAGTAAATAATTTAGTGGTACTAAATGCGCTTAATAAATCAATCTTTTTGTTGATTTATTTAACTTTTTTTTTCTCCAATAATAGAGTGTCTTTTAAGTGCTACCTTGGTGCCCAAATAAAAAATTGAATACCTAACGTAAAGTTAGTAGAGCATAATATATATTTTTTTTAATGTAAATTAATCCAAAAAAAAAATTTGTAAACTAAATAATTTAGTGCTACTAAATTCACGTAATAAAACAATTTTTTGTTTATTTATTTAACATTTTTTTCTTCAATACTAGTGCATTTTAAGTGTTACCTTAGTGCTGAAATAAAAAATTGGATACTTAACGTCAAGTAAATAATTTAGTGGTACTAAATGCGCTTAATAAATCAATCTTTTTGTTGATTTATTTAACTTTTTTTTCTCCAATAATAGTGTTTTTTAAGTGCTACCTTGGTGCCCAAATAAAAAATTGAAAGCTTAACGTAAAGATAGTAGAGCATAATATATATTTTTTTAATGTAAATTAATCCAAAAAAATTGTAAAATAAATAATTTAGTGCTACTAAATTCACGTAATAAAACAATTTTTTGTTTATTTATTTAACTTTTTTTTTCTTCAATACTAGTGCCTTTGAAGTGCTACCTTAGTGCCCAAATAAAAAATTGGATGCTTAACGTCAAGTAAATGATTTAGTGGTACTAAATGCGCTTAATAAATCAATATTTTTGTTGGGTTATTTAACTTTTTTTTTCTCCAATAATAGTGTTTTTAAGTACTACCTTGGTGGCCAAATAAAAAATTGAATGCCTAACGTAAAGTTAGTAGTGCATAATATATATTTTTTAATGTATAAATTAAGACAAAAAAATTTTGTAAACTAAATAATTTAGTGCTACTAAATTCACGTAATAAAACCATTTTTTGTTTGTTTATTTAACTTTTTTTTTCTTCATTACTAGTGCCTTTTAAGTGCTACCTTAGTGCCCAAATTAAAAATTGGATGCTTAACGTCAAGTAAATAATTTAGTGGTACTAAATGCGCTTAATAAATCAATCTTTTTGTTGATTTATTTAACTTTTTTTTTCTCTCTAATAATAGTATTTTTTAAGTGCTACCTTGGTGCCCAAATAAAAAATTGAATGCCTAACGTAAAGTTAGTAGAGCATAATATATATTTTTTTTAATGTAAATTAATCCAAAAAAAATTTATAAACTAAATAATTTAGTGCTACTAAATGCACGTAATAAATCAATTTATTGTTTATTTATTTAACTTTTTTTCTTCAATACTAGTGCATTTTAAGTGCTACTTTAGTGCCCAAATAAAAAATTTAATGCTTAACGTCAAGTAAATAATTTAGTGGTACTAAATGCGCTTAATAAATCAATCTTTTTGTTGATTTATTTAACTTTTTTTTTCTCCAATAATAGAGTGTCTTTTAAGTGCTACCTTGGTGCCCAAATAAAAAATTGAATACCTAACGTAAAGTTAGTAGAGCATAATATATATTTTTTTTAATGTAAATTAATCCAAAAAAAATTTGTAAACTAAATAATTTAGTGCTACTAAATGCACGTAATAAAACAATTTATTGTTTATTTATTTAACATTTTTTTTCTTCAATACTAGTGCACTTTAAGTGTTACCTTAGTGCCGAAATAAAAAATTGGATACTTAACGTCAAGTAAATAATTTAGTGGTACTAAATGCGCTTAATAAATCAATCTTTTTGTTGATTTATTTAACTTTTTTTTTCTCCAATAATAGAGTGTCTTTTAAGTGCTACCTTGGTGCCCAAATAAAAAATTGAATACCTAACGTAAAGTTAGTAGAGCATAATATATATTTTTTTTAATGTAAATTAATCCAAAAAAAAAATTTGTAAACTAAATAATTTAGTGCTACTAAATTCACGTAATAAAACAATTTTTTGTTTATTTATTTAACATTTTTTTCTTCAATACTAGTGCATTTTAAGTGTTACCTTAGTGCTGAAATAAAAAATTGGATACTTAACGTCAAGTAAATAATTTAGTGGTACTAAATGCGCTTAATAAATCAATCTTTTTGTTGATTTATTTAACTTTTTTTTCTCCAATAATAGTGTTTTTTAAGTGCTACCTTGGTGCCCAAATAAAAAATTGAAAGCTTAACGTAAAGATAGTAGAGCATAATATATATTTTTTTAATGTAAATTAATCCAAAAAAATTGTAAACTAAATAATTTAGTGCTACTAAATTCACGTAATAAAACAATTTTTTGTTTATTTATTTAACTTTTTTTTTCTTCAATACTAGTGCCTTTGAAGTGCTACCTTAGTGCCCAAATAAAAAATTGGATGCTTAACGTCAAGTAAATGATTTAGTGGTACTAAATGCGCTTAATAAATCAATATTTTTGTTGGGTTATTTAACTTTTTTTTTCTCCAATAATAGTGTTTTTAAGTACTACCTTGGTGGCCAAATAAAAAATTGAATGCCTAACGTAAAGTTAGTAGTGCATAATATATATTTTTTAATGTATAAATTAAGACAAAAAAATTTTGTAAACTAAATAATTTAGTGCTACTAAATTCACGTAATAAAACCATTTTTTGTTTGTTTATTTAACTTTTTTTTTCTTCATTACTAGTGCCTTTTAAGTGCTACCTTAGTGCCCAAATTAAAAATTGGATGCTTAACGTCAAGTAAATAATTTAGTGGTACTAAATGCGCTTAATAAATCAATCTTTTTGTTGATTTATTTAACTTTTTTTTTCTCTCTAATAATAGTATTTTTTAAGTGCTACCTTGGTGCCCAAATAAAAAATTGAATGCCTAACGTAAAGTTAGTAGAGCATAATATATATTTTTTTTAATGTAAATTAATCCAAAAAAAATTTATAAACTAAATAATTTAGTGCTACTAAATGCACGTAATAAATCAATTTATTGTTTATTTATTTAACTTTTTTTCTTCAATACTAGTGCATTTTAAGTGCTACTTTAGTGCCCAAATAAAAAATTTAATGCTTAACGTCAAGTAAATAATTTAGTGGTACTAAATGCGCTTAATAAATCAATCTTTTTGTTGATTTATTTAACTTTTTTTTTCTCCAATAATAGAGTGTCTTTTAAGTGCTACCTTGGTGCCCAAATAAAAAATTGAATACCTAACGTAAAGTTAGTAGAGCATAATATATATTTTTTTTAATGTAAATTAATCCAAAAAAAATTTGTAAACTAAATAATTTAGTGCTACTAAATGCACGTAATAAAACAATTTATTGTTTATTTATTTAACATTTTTTTTCTTCAATACTAGTGCACTTTAAGTGTTACCTTAGTGCCGAAATAAAAAATTGGATACTTAACGTCAAGTAAATAATTTAGTGGTACTAAATGCGCTTAATAAATCAATCTTTTTGTTGATTTATTTAACTTTTTTTTTCTTCAATAATAGTGTTTTTTAAGTGCTACCTTGGTGCCCAAATAAAAAATTGAAAGCTTAACGTAAAGATAGTAGAGCATAATATATATTTTTTTAATGTAAATTAATCCAAAAAATTTGTAAACTAAATAATTTAGTGCTACTAAATTCACGTAATAAAACAATTTTTTGTTTATTTGTTTAACTTTTTTTTCCTTCAATACTAGTGCCTTTTAAGTGCTACCTTAGTGCCCAAATAAAAAATTGGATGCTTAACGTCAAGTAAATGATTTAGTGGTACTAAATGCGCTTAATAAATCAATCTTTTTGTTGATTTATTTAACTTTTTTTTTCTCCAATAATAGAGTGTTTTTTAAGTGCCACCTTAGTGCCCAAATAAAAAATTGAATGCTTTCTTCAATAATATAGTGCTTTTTAATGTGCTACCTTAGCACCCAGATAAAGAAATTGGGTGCTTAATATTTTAAAAAACCATTTTGCTAGCTTGAAGTAAAGTTAGTAGAGCATATACTATATTTATAAAATTTATAAACTAAATAATTTAGTGCTACTAAATTCGCGTAGTAAAACAATTCTTTTGTTTATTTATTTAACTCAATTAACCTATATTATTAAAAAATAAACAAATAGAATGTTGTTAAACAAAAAAATGTCGAGATTATATTTTTTTACATTAATTTACAATAAAAAAATATACATATGTGCTGCTAACTTTAATTTTAGATGGCAAAATTTATTTTTTAAAATACGTTAAGCAACAATTTTTTATTTGAGTACTGTCGCACTTAATAAAAAGTACAAAAAAAGTTAAATAAATAAACAAAAAAATTGTTTTAGTAAACGAATTTAATAGCACTAAATTTATTTATAGTTTATAAATTCCTTTGCAATAATTTTAATTAAAAAAAAATATATATATATACACTCTGCTAACCTTACTTTAAGCTAGCAAAATGTTTTTTTAAACGTTAAACACCCAATTTCTTATTTGGACACTAAGGTATCACTTAAAAGGCAATATATTATTGAATAAATAAACAAAACATTGTTTTATTACCCGAATTTAGCAGCACTAAATTATTTTTAAGTTGATAATTTTTTTACATTAATTTACAAAAGATAATATGCACTGCTAACTTTCATTTAAGCTAGCAAAATGTATTTAAAAAAATGCCGAGCACTCAATTTTTAATTGGGCACTACATTAGCACTAAATTTTAAATATGTTAGAAGTCATTCTGCTCACTTTGCTATGCTAGCTTAAAGGGGCTTTCTTAAAGTACCCCAAAGAGACTAAAAATGCGAAGTGACAGCGTGTTGTTAGTCACTACCTAACCCTAATTGAGATGCTCAGGAGTAATAACGTGGAGGTGAGGTTATCTCGGACGTGAGAAGCTATTGGAGTCTATTTTAAGGGATCAATCCAGATACTTACTAGGATTCTAGACCAGGATTTAACTGGTGGGCGCCAAGTCGGTATCAAGCCCTGAACCCAACCTCCCTATCCCGATTTCAAAGAAACCCATCTTGGAGGCCAGGATCGCCCGGTTGAATCAGCGCTACCCGCAAATGGAGCCCCCGAGCAATGGCAGTACTACTAGCAGATCCACGGATACGTACACAACTGCTTAGTTACCTAGTGATACAGATTTCCATAGGTTCGATGGGGCAGGATAATAGCCAGCAAACGGAATGAACTTAACGACTCATTGTAGACTAGATCCATTATTATGAGTTTGCACTATTCAATCACTGTGTTGTCCTGACCCAGATAATGATCAAACATTTCCGTATGTTGCGATTTGATAATTGAGTTGGTGATTTGTGTAACTTTATGGCTTTGTGTTTCCTGTAGTTATCTACATGCTACAGACCTGGTGAGACACCTAGCTTCCACGTTTTATTGAACTGTCAATGTCATCCTTCCAGAAATGTGTGCCTTTTTGGGTGTTATAACAGAGCCGTATTTTTTACTTTGGTGCGGCCTGGAATGGTCAAGTTCATGCTATGCTACACATTCCTATCTGTTCAATGAGACCTTTGCATAGATATTCTCAGAGTGAGTGTTGTAATAAAATCATTATGCCAATTTTGTCGTGAGCTGGAGCTCGCAGATATGGTATTCGGTGAGATCTTTTGATAAGATGGACAAAACGGTGACCTAAGTTGGTGTAACGTATTAGACTTTTACTTCGTTGATCGAGTTATTTAGAAATTTTAGTTTCTAAAATGTTGGCTTTAATATTTTTCAAATAATCATATACTTGTTTACGTTGACGAAGTTTGAATGTTTCATAATTTCTATGGGATTTATGCGCGATCTTTTGAGGAGATTACCCATTGAGATGCCAAGAGCTTTCGAATGACACCCTATTTGCTTTTGCATGTTGAAGTTTTGACTTTTGGCAATTTCTACAGGTCAAAACCCTATTTTTGGAGGTTGTGACACTGAAGCTTTTCGTTTGTATTGGCAGAAGGAACCTGAGGGTCAAATACTCGGTCAAATATCAATAAAATCCAACGGGTGCAAAAATTAGTAGGTAGCGAGGTGGTCTGTCCTTTTCCAAATTTGAGCTAAAGCTGTCTCAAACACATAATTTGGAATAGTTTCAAATATTTATATTACCTTAAAATTTTGTAATACCACACACTTTGAAGTGTTGAAACTTGAACCACCTGAACACCAACTTTAAAACTTAGCGCTGCAAACTTAAAGCTGCAAAGAACGATTAATCTTCGGATTTCATCAAACTAAGATTCGTGAAAATTTAAATAGGTATTCAACATTGAAACCTTGAAACTCCTAAATTCAGAAGCTAAAAAACGACAACAGTCTCCAAAAGGATTTATTTATAGTTCATCTCTAAACCAGTTCGTAGATGATACTTGATACACAACGTGTTATCGCTATTAGCGGTCTTGTAGGAAAGAGAAAAAGTTCTGTTAGCTTACAAGACAAAAAAGAACCTAATCTAATAGTTGGAAACATGCGATGAATCTATTTCCTAGGAATCATTTTACACTTAAGATAGTGGGATGTGTTTTATTTTCTAAACTGTAAATCCGTCTATTAATCATTTCCTATTACTGGCTTTGCAAACTACAGTCCTACAAAAGAGAACAAATTGCCATTGCCATTAAATTTGATGTGTACCTGATACAAATGTTTGTAATTAAAAATACCCGTTAAAAAAGGAGTAATACACATCTTATACAACACAAAAACGTAATATACAATACTAAAAAGGAAAAAAATTGTTAAAAAAAACCCAGAATAAAGTAAAACCATCTGTCAGGATGATTAAAATAATTCCTAAAGAAAAGCTTAATTTATACTGGCCGTCGCGCTGCGGAAGCATTAACCGTGAAGTTCTTCAATCATTAATGAGAAAGCCGTAATATGTCGTTGGCCGGAAATACCGTCTTTAAAGCCGCTCTTTTTTCACGTTTTAATAGTTAAAATTAATTCTACGCGTAATGTTGCGTTCCAGGATATCCAGGAAATTAAACCGAACAATATTCTGCTTTCATTGCTTAGATCATTGATTATTTATTACTAATGTATTATTCTTGTTGCGTGTATGATTCTACTTTTTCCCGCCATATAAAGAACAAAAGAAAATATTTAAGTGTAGCAATCGTGTAGATAAATGTGAGTTACTTTATGAATTTCTAAATAGTCATTTGTTTAAGTCGGTGTAACTATTTATTGTTCCTATAAGGAAATGCTTTGTGAAAAATCATTTCTAGAAAGATTAATTTTTAATATTTTGAGGTTATGTAAAATTATTATTATCCGGTAACAGTAGACCATGATTTTTGGTATTGGATTTACATTAGTACAACTTCCAAAAAGTTGCTGACATTACAAAGAATCAAACACTTTTGCGATGTATTTTTGTTTTTTTTTTTAGAAAAACTGGCAGCATCTTCGTAGAAATGATGTCTATGAGACTTCGAACTTCAGAATTTCTCAGACCTTAAAACTCGAAAAGTTTTGTCAATCTGTAACTTTGAAATGCGCATTTATAATTGACTGGGAATTAAATTCTGAATGATAACGGAAATTTCGAACGGTTTTAGTTATCCAATAAATGGGCGTGGTCTAAGGGATCAAAGCTGAAACCGTCCTCTCCTAATCGGCTGCAGACCACGCGTTTTGCAAAGTTAAGGGTTTTTACAGAAACAACTGTGCCCACTAGGGTACAGCAGTTTCATTTTTTTTATCCTGAAGATATCCTATATCGAAGAAGATGTATAGACACAATGAATTATGAATTTCCAAACTTGTACTTAGGTACTGTTATAGCGAGTACCTAGAACAATTGACGATCGATGTTTCCTCAGTGTTATCCCCCGACCCTGCGTGCTATTTAATAGTGGAAGTTATCAGGAACGACGTTTCTTTCCCGATTCTTGTAATGCAACTTGCAAAAAATTATTAAACGGAATTTCTTTATTCACTTATTCACTGCAAAAACAGCGGATACGGATAAATATTTTGCGGATTATCCGTGGATATCCCCCGGCCCTACGTGCTATGTAACAGTGAAAGCCATCAGGAATGACGGTTCTTTCCCGATTCTTGCAGTGCAACTTGCAAAAGATTCTTAGTTATGAAACGGAATTGTTTGATTCACTTAATACGTAATACCGGTTTAATAATAAAAACACTGCAAAAACAGCGGATACGGATAAATATTTTGCGGATTATCCGTGGGTATAAGATCGGTTGTGGCTGGGTTAGCTGCGTACGGGACTATCAACCTAGGGACCCGGGTTCAAACCCCAACCAATATACCACCGGATATTTAAAAATCGTCGCACCCTCGAAAGGACCAACGAGCCCAAGAAATTCCCTTGAAATTAATAAGAAATCCAAGTATACTATGTTCTTGGGGTGGTCCAGAGTCCACCTTAAATTATAGGTTCCCTATATTTGTGATCACACACCACACAAATATACTGCACGCAACAGAGTACGACTAATGACTTATATATACAGATACGGCTATCCGACATACCCAGTAAAGTTCTTTGGAGGGTACCATTGTGGTTTTTTGGGACTTTTAAGTAAAAAATATTTGATAAAAATTTATTAATTGGCTATTCATCCTTTTGAAGCCGAGACACAACACACTTATATTAGTACCTACTAAGCATAGGCTCCCAAGTATTTCCAGGGAATCAAAGGTTAGGTTAGGTTGGTTACAGAGGAGGATTTAGACATCTTGCGACCCGAGGCAGTTCCTAGTCGGAAGCCCTCCTCCTGAACGGAAGAATAAGTTTTTCGATACCATGCCCCACTCATTGTCTCTGGACAGTCACGGATTATAATCCTTCAGCAAACGATTCATAATCGACATTGCATTCTTTATACTGTACGTCTCATTTGGAAATCGAATATAGAGATTAACCTGTGCTTTTGAAGTTTCCCCAAGTAAATAAAGTTGTTATTTCTGTTTATCATTTTGTTTATTAGCTTAAACAGTACTTATATACTGAAAACGGTGAAAAAATTACATTTAATCCTTTTTTTTAACGAAAAATCATATAAATTAGTACAACCTACATTTATAATAAGACTGGCGCGCTCTAGCGCCGAAATGGCTCCATAGAACAGTTAACTGGAGCGGGGTAATAGTAACCCTAAATCATTGCCGCCCCAGATTCGATTCCAGCTAGCGAATAACTTTTTATTATTAAGATTATCTGAAAAATGAACATTATCGAAGAGAAAAATTGTAATTTTAAATTTTGTGTTTTGTAAAAACATAAAAAAGAAGTTATTTACTACCTGGAATTGAACCTGGGGCGGCAGAGACTTAACTAGGATTATTATTTCTTATCACCCCGCTCCGGTTAACGAACCTATGAAATCATGTCAGCGCTAAATGTGCATTTTCTCCATGGCGTTTTTATTTAACGGTTAGTTTGCAGGTATTTACATTAACAAAGAAACAAAAAGAAATATATTTATTTGTATGAAATAATTTATATCTATCCACGCGGGCCCTCAAGCCCTGCGGCTCTAAGCAGTTACCTAGTCGGAAATCCGCCATTGGTTAGCTTAGATTATAAGAATAGCAGAAATTAGTATATACATAATTCTTGTGTATCAGCTCCAGAAGGTACGAAAAGAAACAACAATAGCCTATTAATGAATTAATTCAATTAATTATTAAAACTGGTTCTAATTTGTCATTACAATCCCTACAAGGCGGTTGTTCCAATTGCAGAGACGGGTTAGGTTTATTTGCCGCGATAACCAGAAAAAGTATGGGTACCAACAAGGTAAGAAATATACAAATTTGAATGAGAAGCACTTGAGAGTTGTGAGAGATTCTAACCATTGAAGCGTTTTAGAGAGTCTGTCTGGTATCGCATCAAGAATTTCAAGCTTGACTTACTTGAATTTCTTCAGTTATATGTAGCTTTGTACGATAGCCTGTACTTGTAAAATATAATTATTATTTCATCAATTTTTTGGTCATTGGAAGTTTTAAAAAACGATAAAAACTGGGTGCCCAGATCTCCCCACTCTCTCCTAACTTTAATGCAGTAGTCATAATGTAGAGCGAAATTATAACTTTTTGCAATGTATTATATGGATAATATGGATAATTTTTTTTCAAAATCGGATGTTTTGCTAGCTTAAGTTTAAGCTAGCAAAGCATTATTTATAAATCCATGCACACGTGAGCTAAATCATTTCTACATACATAATAATTAAGTGCTTTTTGAGTGCTATTTAACTACCCAACAAAAGATTTGAGTGCACGTTAATTTTTTTTAAAATCCGATGTTTTGCTAGCTTAAGTTTAAGCTAATATAGCATTATTTATAAACGCATGCACACGCGAGCTAAATCATTTCTGCATACATAATAATTAAGTGCTTTTTGAGTGTTATTTAATTACACAACAAAAAATTTGAGTGCTCGTTAATATTTTTAAAAATCGGATGTTTTGCTAGATTAAGTTTAAGCTAGCAAAGCATTATTTATAAATCCATGCACAAGTGAGCTAAATCATTTCTACATACATAATAATTAAGTGCTTTTTGGGTGCTATTTAACTACCCAACAAAAGATTTGAGTGCTCGTTAATTTTTTTTAAAATCGGATATTTTGCTAGCTTAAGTTTAAGCTAGTATAGCATTATTTATAATGCACACGTGAGCTAAATCATTTCTGCATACATAATAATTAAGTGCTTTTTGAGTGTTATTTAACTACACAACAAAAAAATTTGAGTGCTGGTTAACATTTTTAAAAATCGGATGTTTTGCTAGCTTAAGATTAAGCTAGCAAAGCATTATTTATAAATCCATGCACACGTGAGCGAAATCATTTCTACATACATAATAATTAAGTACTTTTTGGGTGCTATTTAACTACCCAACAAAAAATTTGAGTGCTCGTTAATTTTTTTAAAAATCGGATATTTTGCTAGCTTAAGTTTAAGCTAGTATAGCATTATTTATAAATGCATGCACACGTGAGCTAAATCATTTCTGCATACATAATAATTAAGTGCTTTTTGAGTGTTATTTAACTACACAACAAAAAATTTGAGTGCTCGTTAATATTTTTAAAAATAGGATGTTTTGCTAGCTTAAGTTTAAGCTAGCAAAGCATTATTTATAAATCCATGCACACGTGAGCTAAATCATTTCTGTATACATAATAATTAAGTGCTTTCTGAATGCTATTTAACTACCCAACAAAAAATTTGAGTACTCGTTAATTTTTTTAAAACTCGTATGTTTTGCTAGCTAGTACGGCAGAGTGGTTATAGTGGATTTCTATCGCTTAACATAGTTAAGTCGAGTTTGCGGCGGTCAGGACTCGGATGGGTAAATCACGAGCGCAGTGTACTTGCCTATATGGCTCCGCTGCCTCGTCTCACACGCACATATCCACTCTGCGGCTCGGTGTGTCTGACGCCTCGACACCGAAAGGTATATGAGGTTAAAGATTATGTATGTATGTATGTATGTTTTGCTAGCTTAAGTTTAAGCTGGCAAAGCATTATTTATAAATCCATGCACACGTGAGCTAAATCATTTCTGCATACATCATAATTAAGTGCTTTTTGAGTGCTATTTAACTACCCAAAAAAAATTTGAGTTCTCTTTAATTTTTTTAAAAATCGGATGTTTTGCTAGCTTAAGTTTAAGCTAGCAAAGTATTATTTATAAACACATGTACAGGAGCACTAAATCATTTCTGTATACATAATAATTAAGTGCTTTTTGAGTGCTATTTAACTACCCAAGAAAAAATTTGAGTGCTCGTTAATTTTTTTAAAAATCGGATGTTTTGCCAGCTTAACTTTAAGCTGGCAAAGCATTATTTATAAACGCATGCACACGTGAGCTAAATCATTTCTGCATAAATAATAATTAAGTGCTATTTAACTATCCAACAAAAAATTTGGGTGCTCGTTAATTTAAAAAAATATATATTGGAAGGTTTGAAGGTTATGTCACAACTAAAGCATGCATCTCATTGCATAATCACCTACCGCTTATTGACGTCATTTTGTCTAATTTTGTTGCTGTACAGCGCCATCTATATTTATTGGCGCGTACAGCAATACTAAATTAATGATATCATTTGAGGTTATGACGTAGGATGTGACGTGCATTGGAACTTATAGGGTCTTGAGTGTAGCAGGCACTGTTATTTTAGTTTGTAAAGCGTACAGTCTGATTTTATGCAAAGGACCCCGCAATAATCTTATGGAAATTGGGTTTCGGTCAAATTTTCTGAATTTTTGATATGTTGTATATTTTGTCATCCTGAACAAAAGTCTCCATGGGCACAAAGCTCCAAATTCCATATTTTGGCAGCTACGGAGCTCCAAAGCTCCACAGATCCGTTACAAAACTATTCATTTTTAATACTATTTATAGATGTCAAAAGCATATTTTAATTATTTAAATATATAAGTTTATGTTTTTGAGGTCGCTGAATTCAAATCTGATGTCAGATTTGAAAAATTGACGGTTGGCAGCTGTCAATTCACTGTCAAAGTAGGATAAAAAAGTAAATATTCTCTTTTTACATCAAGAGTTTATGTTTTTGAGGTCACTGAATTCAATTCTAATGTCAGATTGGAAAAATTGACAGTTGACAGCTGTCAAATAATTGTCAAAGTAGAATAAAAAAGTAAATATTCTCTTTTGACATTGCAAGTTGATGTTTTTGAGGTCGCTGAATTCAAATCTGATGTCAGACTTGAAAAATTGATAGCTGTCAACTGTCAATTTTTCCAATCTGACATTAGAATTGAATTCAGCGACCTCAAAAACATAAACTCTTGATGTAAAAAGAGAATATTTACTTTTTTATCCTACTTTGACAGTGAATTAACAGCTGTCAACTGTCAATTTTTCAAATCTGACATCAGATTTGAATTCAGCGACCTCAAAAACATAAACTTATATATTTAAATAATTAAAATATGCTTTTGACATCTATAAATAGTATTAAAAATGAATAGTTTTGTAACGGATCTGTGGAGCTTTGGAGCTCCGTAGCTGCCAAAATATGGAATTTGGAGCTTTGTGCCCATGGAGACTTTTGTTCAGGATGACAAAATATACAACATATCAAAAATTCAGAAAATTTGACCGAAACCCAATTTCCATAAGATTATTGCGGGGCCCTTTATTTTATCTCGTCGATAACATGCTTCCAGTGATACGTCTCTGCGCAAAATATACGCAGATACATAGTGTTAATAATTTCGGTGAGCTCTCAATAAGTAATCAATTATTACCCGTACCTAAATTCTAATATTAAGGAAATCAGTAATGTCACTTATGAGGAAATGTGGTCCAATGATATCATTCTGTGTAGGATTAACTAAAATCCTTTAGATGGTATTTAGTGATATTTTCTGAGAGCACTCAATTATTATGTATGCAGAAATGATTTAGCTCACGTGTACATGCGTTTATAAATAATGCTTTGCTAGCTTAAACTTAAGCTAGCAAAAAAACTCTTTAAAAAAACTAACGAGCACTTAAATTTTTGGTCGGATAGTTAAATAGCACTCAAGAAGCACTTAATTCTCCAATGGGTCCCATGGGATTCTCACTTTGCATTTCCAGCTTAATCGACCTATGGTATAGGACAGACGCGCATAAGATTGGCTAGACGTTTCGTCGCTTCGGCGGCGGGCCTTTTTAGAGCTCGATTTTTGTAATTTTTTAAAAATTTAAAAAAAATTGTTTTGCTTCTTTTGTGTTTTTAATGTAATGTGAATACAATGGGCGTACTTAAACTTTAAATTGCGATTTTCTCGAAAACTAGTAGGAAGTAACCACCTACCGCAAGTATGTTCTAAATCATTACAGCTACCCCCATTACGAGGTTTCTAGTTATATTAGTTACACTCTGTATAAGTACACGTAGAGATTTTCTAATACAGAATGGTGAATATTTTAGCGCAAAATTTTAACAAATTGAAGTCAGTCACAGTTTTATATGAAGTATTTTATTATTATTTATTACGAGTTATTTTTTAATTACACAAAATAATTATTAGAATTGTTTTTTTATTCCCAAATAACAATTCTTTCTTGGAGCCAAAGGGGTCTGTAAGAAGAAGGTCCCTGGCCCTTATAAGAATTATAAAAAATATACTGGTCTATTTAAAATTTATATTTATGGAAAACAATAAACATCAATTTTAAATCGAATATTTTCCGCAGTGTGCAGCTGCTTACTTTGCTTTATAGCTATTCTAATACCACCCTGCTCAGTTTATAATAAAATAGCGACTTTAAAACCCAATTTAATTAAGTTTAATTAAATTACTTAAAAAACATAACCACAAAAAATTATATTATAAATACTAAAAAAAAACAAAAAAGCTTTAAAACAAAGAAAATCAACTGTTATTTGCGATTTTCAAAAAACGCATTTGTTTTATTATAATAGATGAAAATATGGGAAAGCTTATTGTTATTGGCCACCACATAACAATAAAAATTCTAAATTCACTTTTTATTTCACAGCCTACTCACTAAAAAAAGCATTAATTGATTGTTATGAAATGTGTTTATTTTTCCAAAACGTGACATTTTGGAAATTTCTAAATTAAAAAGGATGATACATGTTATTAATTTTTCATTAAATCATCTGGTTAAATTCTTAAGCCCACAAGTTTATGTTTTTTGTGTTAAATTTAAATTTCTTCAAGGCTAGTCGGTCTTTATAAATAAAATATAATTTTGCAGATATAATCTTTTATAATAAACGTTAATTATTTATTACTAATATATTTAATGACAATAAATATTTTACGAGTTTAATTTACCAAATTTATAAACAATTAAAACAAAAACTAATTATTACATTAAATTGATACTTCCAAAAACAATAAAAGATCAAATAAATTAATGACCGACATAAATTTTCAAATCGAAAAAAAACATTCAAAAACTATAACAAAATTTCTGGCTGACCTGCCTGAACATTATTTTCACGCACACATCCACACACAAAGTATTTTGGCAAACGCCGTTTTGGATCAATAATATATCCCAGCGAGTGCTAGGGTGTGCAAGTCACTCGAAACTGCTCACCTTTTTATAATTTATCGAAAATGACATAACCTTACGGCTAAGTACATTTAAATTTCAAAAAATCGCACACTAGCGAGAAACCCGTTCACCTCATCGGCGCTGCGGCGCACTCACTGGGTCGCCATCGCGGCTGCAGACTGTATATAGTGAGAAGGTCGATATCTGCGCTCTGTGTCTTTCTTTCACGTATTCGCCCCTCTCTTTCGTACTCTGTCTTTCTCTAACCAGATAAACCAGTGATTTCCAAATATATTTTTTTAATCAACTGTTACATGAATAAAAAAAAACAAAAGAATAATTTTATGACAAACTCTTTACCCCTATCCATAACGTTTTATTCCTCCACTATTTTCCTTCAACATTACTCTTTGTATATTAAATATTACCTAGGATTAAAATTTAAAAAAATATATTTCCACTACCGTCAAATGTTTTATTCTGTTGGGAACTGCAGATTTTAAAAGAAAATTGTAAAAGCATCCAGTTAAATCGAAGGATACGTTCGTATCTCTGTCACTGAAAAGACTAATAGATTTTTGATGGGTTTGGGGATGCAGTGACGTCATCGCTATTGCGTATAACCTTTCCGAATGGTCCTTTGTTCCGATTGCTTTGAGGAGGTAATTCTTTGGGGTCATTAGCCATTATTTATTTAAATTGAAAGGAATTGACTTTGTTGCAGTATTGTATTTATAACGAGCATTCAACAAATGGTTATGATTTGTTTTGTTTTAATTAACAATTTTAATTATAAATGGCTACATAATATGTTAACCCTTTTTAACCCCCGTTTTAACTTATTGTACACCCCTGACTTTAACAAACCCCTCTTATTCTAACATACGCTATCCCTATAGTACCAACTTCAACAGGTCTCTGATATGGTGGCTATAATTAGATTTCGGTCTATTTTGGATTGCCCAAATATTTGGATGCTGCAGAATGCAGCAAACGCTGCATTTTGCGATGCCTTGCTTCGCAGACGTTTCCAGTTCATCAGTTGATTGCCACATAATCTGCGGTTAAGGTCTCCATTGAGATGGAGAAGGTCTCATGAGCCCTAGCAACCAAAGCAAACCAAAGTTGAAAGCCAGTTCATCTTCTCAAAAGGACAAAGGTGAAAAGGAGAAGAAAGTGGAGAAAAACCGGCCACGTTCTGATTCCGGCACCCCAAAACAACAACAGGCACTGAGAAAACCCAGGAGTAATATGCCGATTGAGTCTTTGAGTATTGCTGCTAAGGGTCTCAAGATGGTAAATATCAAACGCCGCCAAATTCTGAGAAGCAGTCTTCGTACTCCTTCGGGCAGTGTCAACTTTCGTTGCAGGGGCCCTATAGATGTACTGCGCGAACGAAGATACACGAAACTGGCTTCGAGATCTTGTGACTACTCTTGGTCAACTCTGGAAGGGAGCGAGGTTAACAGTTATTGACTCCAACTACCTTCCCAAAAGCTCTACAAAGAGCACTAGTCAGGGGATAGATCAGCAGACAAAATCCTCTGCTAAAGACGCCCGATACAGCTAAGTAGAAAAGTTTAGAAAACGGGCCAAACTGTAACGTACTTCACTGATAAGGCATCTTTTAGAGCCCTGCATCAAGACCATGTTCAAGACCTACTACAAGCTCGGTAGGATAGTCTTCGGGGTTTTGGGGTCGTGATCAGGTAATGATCCCGACCCCAGTCTATTACAGATCTAATACTTTTTATGGGAAGCTACGAAGTTGTCCTCAGACAAGAGCCCTGGATCAACGTTCTAGCCAAAGCCCTTGCTAACAAATTTCTATTAGGCAATCCAAACCAATATAGTCGCTGTGGGCAAACACACAATTACATTCCCGTCGACCCCATAAAATTACCATTTGACAGATGACTGAAGATAAGATGATCGAATAAGATATAAGAATAAGACGAGATGACGAGACGTTAGGTTTCATATAGGTCAGGAACTGAGGAAAATGGTCTGCATATCGGCGTACCTTCAGCTCGACAATTGGAGGAATTGGTTGATAGCTGTCGAGGTGGTGGATCTCAGCTCATCATTGAGCGAGATTGCCTATCCACCATCTACTAGCTCTCCAGGTTAGTGCCAGAGCTATCTACGTGCTCACCCGTCTAGGTCCTTCACCAAGCGTGTCTCATAACCCATACGTTCAGTGTTTTTCCAGTTAACCGAAGTGTTTTACTCCCCAGACGAGTCCAACCTCAAGAGTCGGGGACTTGGATCCTAGATCTGCTAAGGATATCCTAGTATTTATACATTCCGCCTTACCATAAATATGGGTTGGTGAACCCTGTCCGACTCTACCTGAAAGTGGAGATTCAGCCTATACCAATGTGGAGGTAGGGGTTGTCTTCACTATGAGAAGCTAATAATCGTATTCGCTCTGCATTCGCATCAACTCCCCTTATAATATACTCTTATAGACTCCTCGGGGTAACCTTGTAAGAAAGTGCGTCTTGGTTCAGGCGCTGAGTTGGTAAGCAGGATCCCAGCTTGTTCGAAAAAATTTGTATGGATTGCGCGGTGCGCCTAGTTGCTTACGAAGAGTGCCGGGTATTTTGACGTGGTTTCCTTCACAGATCCGGGTAGCTGCCAGTGGAGAAAAGGTAATCCAGCGAACAGCTGAAGTCGTTGAATCTTATATCGTCTGGATGGCGTTGAGGGCGTTTATCTGTCTGTGCGTTAACTACAGCAAGCGGGGTAAAATACAGCGTAGAATAGTAAGAGAAGTAGGATGAGACTTCCAGACATACTATAATAAAATATCGTTTATTATTTGTAGTAGTTAAATTATTTATTGTTAATAGAATATTATTACATAAAATTGTTATATGTACATTGTTTTCGTAATAACTAAATTCAAAAATAAAATTCGGGCGCGGTATATTTATAAAGTTAAATCGAGGTCGCCACTTGCTGGGGTTTGATAAAGGCTAGAGGAATTTCGAATATCAGAAAGGCGACGAGATAAGATTTCTCAAAAATGGCCACAAGTTAAAATTACGGTTTACAGAGGGTTATCCAAATTATTGTTTTTACCCAAATAACAACTAGGTATGTTCAAAATATGCTAATTAATAATATATACATCAATAATTATATAAAAATTATATTAGGGTTGTAAGGGATAGCAAGAGATACGCAAACGAAATTTAACAGGCGTTGTTCTGGTTATCACTTGCTGGCTCGCTTCCGTACCGGGCTCCCGTTTTGATTTTGAGCAATGGGACTCAATTCTGCCTACCTTTGAGGCTCAGGGTGGTCCTCAATCGTCCACTCCAGTGGAGTTTATGTGGCAAGGGCAGCAGACGTCGCCGATATCTAGAATAGTAAGGTTAATTAAAGATAAAGGTCAGTGTAGATTTTTATACTTACATCTTAAGAAATCCTCTTGCTGTAAAGGCTGATATGTATGGCAGACCATGGCCACTCAAGATTTAGAGCTGTGAATGTAATGCAGTTTATTTGTATTAGTTTAAGTGTTGGTTTATTGGTTATTTATATTACATAATTGTTGATTAATCAATATTACCGTTGTAAACGTTTTGGATCCAAACCGTGTTATTATTTATGGACAGTTGCCTCAAAAGTAACCTGAAAACCAAGCCTTTGATTTATATGTTTTTAGATGATATTATTAAAGTTACTTACCTACCTTCACATTTTGAAAAGAAAAACTGGTAGTCGCGTTTAATAAGTTCAATGACGCCTGCCACCCTTTTGGGTACCTACTCAAACTTTTTGAATTTAAAGGCTCAAATGTAGGCAACTTAACACACACGTCCATACTTACTGTTATTCGCATTCTTATGTTATAATTTGTTGTGTTACTAAAGATTTGTTTTTACCTTGTTGTTATTCCTAAATTTATTTATATTTAATTAAATGCATGAACTATTTTTTCGACTTTCTTTGAAACCCACGACCCCCACTGTCTAATAAGCTAGCAGGCAAGTGAAACCTAAAAGGTAAGGTTACAATACACACAGCAAGGTCTCGGGAAGGTACGGTAAAGAAGGTGGAGGTAGGATGAGGCCCTCAGGCGTACAATAAGCGAGGTCTTGGGAAGGTATGGTAAAGAGGATGGAAGTAGGACGAGACCCCCAGACATACACACAGCGGGGTATTAGGAAGGTACGGTAAAGAGGGTGGAAGTAGTGTAATGAACTTTTTGGCCTCCTGTATTTTAAAACGTTTGTTTCAGTTTTGTTTACGTCAACTGTAGCTTCATATTTACGCATGATGTCGTAAAATGACAAGCGAATGTGGTAAAAATACTAAAAAACACTGGGCAATTAGAGATATTTAAGAAACCAACTATTCTTGTAATAATTAAGTTTATGTAATAAAATACATGTTACCTAAGTTATTATTAAAAATATTTCGGGCTTTAATAGAAAAAATTAAAATTTAATTAATTTAAATCGCCGCAGCGCCATCTATTGTACGTTTGGAAACTACAAATGTCATCCAAGAGCACACTATTATGTGCATGTTTTGAATTATTTTTTTTTATTTTCTATAAAACTTGTCGGCCAAAAAATCTTATACAAATCTCATGCGTCAAGTCATTTTACAGGGCTCCAACTAATAAGGCACTCGCCCTACGGGCTCGTGCCTTAAACAAAGTTGTCGCCCTGTAAAGTTCGACTTACCGCATTCGAGTGTAAATAGCTATTCCATATAGATGATCACCATGGTATCATTACATTTAATAACTTCCACCAGGAATGCATTGAAGCATATGGATTACCATAGCAACAATAATAAATAACCAGTAATAAATAAAGATTATATAAGTCTACGAGCATTTAATTTAATTGAGTTATTTATTATTGTTGCTATGGCAATCCCTGTGCTATCACGTCACCATTATAGTGTACTAGGGGTTGGTAGGCCTTTGCTACACTATTTTAAAGCGATTCTTGTAAGAATAACTCAATTAAATTAAATGCGGGTAGACTTTATTATAGAATCTTTATTTGTTACTGGTTATTTATTATTGTTGTTATGGCAATCCCTATGCTTCAATACCTTTCTGATGGAAGTTATTAATGTAATGATATCGTGATGATCATTTACATGGCAAGTTAATTACAGTAGGATGAGACACGCCGAACAATACCGATTATATGACGGGGGGGGGAAGGAACTTTCGAAACTGCATTTTAACCTGCGAACGCTAATCCGTGATCAAATCCAGTAGACAAGGACCAGACAATCTCGGATCGTCGAACTATCTATACGATACGGAAAGTTAGGGCGAAAGGGGGGGACGTAGGATTTATGTACATTCCCCAGTATTACAGCCCAACCACTCTACAGCAAATGTTTGAAAGGTCAGTCTTTTCAGTCGCAGCGTCATTAACTAACTTGAAATATCCGAGTTAGATGGCGGGGAGTGGGGGGTTAAATTCCTTTGAAGAGTCGCTTTGACCTGTCTAAGCTTTAATTTAAGCTTAATTTAGTCACTGCGAACGGACAGATGAATTCTCGATACGCCGAACAATACCGATTATATGACGGGGGGAACCTTCGAAACTGCATTTTAACCTGCGAACGCCAATCCGTGATCAAATCCAGTAGACAAGGACCAAGTAATCTCGGATCGTCGAACTATCGATATGATACGGAAAGTTAGGGCGAAAGGGGGGAGGTAGGATTTATGTAGATTCCCCAGTATAACAGCCCAACCACTCAACCGCAAATCTTTGAAAGGTCAGTCTTTTCAGTAGCAGCGTCATTAACTAACTTGAAATATACAAGTTAGATGGCGGGGGGGGGGGGCTAAATTCCTTTGAAGCGTTTCTTTGACCTGTCTAAGCTTTAATTTAAGATTAATTTAGTCACTGCGAACGGACAGATGAATTCTCCATACGCCGAACAATACCGATTATATGACGGGGGGGGGGAACCTTCGAAACTGCATTTCAACCTGCGAACGCCAATCCGTGATCAAATCCAGTAGACAAGGACCAGACAATCTCGGATCGTCGAACTATCTATACGATACGGAAAGTTAGGGCGAAAGGGGGGGAGGTAGGATTTATGTACATTCCCAATATTACAGCCCAACCACTCAACCGCAAATCTTTTAAAAGTCAGTCTTTTCAGTTACAGCGGCATTAACTAACTTGAAATATCTAAGTTAGATAGCGGGGGGGGGGGGTAAATTCCTTTGAAGCGTCTCTTTGACCTGTCTAAGCTTTAATTTAAGCTTAATTTAGTCACTGCAAACGGACAGAAGAATTCTCCATACGCCGAACAATACCGATTATATGAACGGGGAGGGGGACTTTTCTAGACTGCATTTTAACCTGCGAACGCTAATCCGTGATCAAATCCAGTAGACAAGAACCAGACAATCTCGGATCGTCGAACTTTCTATACGATACGGAAAGTTAGGGCGAAAGGGGGGGGAGGTAGGATTTATGTACATTCCCCAGTATTACAGCCCAACTACTCTACCGCAAATCTTTGAAAAGTCAGTCTTTTCAGTCGCAGCGTCATTAACTAACTTGAAATATCCAAGTTAGATGGGGGGGGCTAAATTCCTTTGAAGCGTTTCTTTGACCTGTCTAAGCTTTAATTTAAGATTAATTTAGTCACTGCGGACGGACAGATGAATTCTCCATACGCCGAACAATACCGATTATATGACGGGGGGGGGAACCTTCGAAACTGCATTTCAACCTGCGAACGCTAATCCGTGATCAAATCCAGTAGACAAGGACCAAACAATCTCGGATCGTCGAACTATCGATATGATACGGAAAGTTAGGGCGAAAGGGGGGAGGTAGGATTTATGTAGATTCCTCAGTATTACAGCCCAACCACTCAACCGCAAATCTTTGAAAGATCAGTCTTTTCAGTAGCAGCGTCATTAACTAACTTGAAATATACAAGTTAGATGGCGTGGGGGGGGGAGTTAGATTCCTTTGAAGCGTCTCTTTGACCTGTCTAAGCTTTAATTTAAGCTTAATTTAGTCACTGCGAATGGGCAGAAGAATTCTCCATACGACGAACAATACCGATTATATGACGGAGAGGAGGGGAACTTTCGAAACTGCATTTTAACCTGCGAACGCTAATCCGTGATCAAATCCAGTAGTCAAGGACCAGACAATCTCGGATCGTCGAAAGGGGGGGAGGTAGAATTTATGCACATTCCCCAGTATTACAGCCCAACCTCTCTACCGCAAATCTTTGAAAGGTCAGTCTTTCCAGTCGCAGCGTCATTAACTAACTTGAAATATCCGAGTTAGATGGCGGGGAGTGGGAGGGTTAAATTCCTTTAAAGCGTCTCTTTAACCTGTCTAAGCTTTAATTTAAGTTTAATTTAGTCACTGCGAATGGACAGAAGAATTCTCCATACGCCGAACAATACCGATTATGTGAACGGGGGGGGGGAAACTTTCGAAACTGCATTTTAACCTGCGAACGCTAATCCGTGATCAAATCCAGTAGACAAGGACCAGACAATCTCGGATCGTCGAACTAGCTATATGATACGGAAAGGTAGGGCGGAATGGAGGGAGGTAGGACTTATGTAGATTCCGTGTTACAGCGCAGGAAGTTTCGTATTGCATGTCTCCTAGACCTGTTAGAGATAACATTCAATTGCAGCGTCATTAACCGACACGAGAATTCTCAGACGTTGATATATCCAAGTCGGAGGGCAGAGGAGTTTTGATATTTGGATCATATGGCAAGAAGAAATGAGAATATTAAAATTCCCTACCGCTTCTTTCCCATGCGAGAGTAAACCTTGACCCAACGCTAATGACAGAGATATTCTTAAGACGCTGAAACAATTTGCACAGTGGGGAGGATTTTTGAAAAGTTTCCTAGATCTGCTAGAGCGAACATTTAGTCTAGTCCAATCGTCAAGATGGTTCTCGAGATTTTGAAATACTTGTTTCATATGGCAGAGTGCGGGAAAATTAAAATTTCTTAAAGTCTCTTACACTTGCCAAAGTAAACTTTAGCCAAGGCCAACATACAGGAAGATCCTCGAATGATTGAAATATTTGAATTGAAAATATTTGGGTGGTCTCTTTGGCCTGTCAAAGCAAACCTTTTGCCAAGGCTAATCAACAGGGGAGTTTGCGGGGCTCTAAAATGCTTGAATCATTATAAAGGTAGTGGGGTACAAGTTTCGATAAGCCATCTTGTCTGTTAAAGTAATCCTTTAGTTAGGACCTACTTGTAAGACAGTTCTCCAGATGCCAAAACATTTAGATTATGGGGGAAGGTAGAATTAAGACGACGGGGTTTAGTTTTTCAAAGCCTTCTTACCCTGACAAAGTGAAGTTTTAGTCCGAGCAAATAGTTAGACAATAGTGTTCTCAAAAAGTCCCCCCCGATCACTTGGGGTTGATTAAATGTTCCTGAAAACTCTATGGTTTTCCATATATGCACACCTGTTTCCTTGGACAGTCCATGGTCCTATGCTCTAACCTCCGACAACGGCAACATCCAAGTGGGGCATGAGTATAGGCTATAGGGTCGACCTGACAATGAATATAAAACTATCCTTGTTCGCCCTGTGAAGCTGGTGCGGATGTCAAAATATATGACAAATTAATATGAATTCGAATCAGACATTTGGCAGTAAGATGTTTCACATATATAATTTATATTAAATTCGGTTACGCTTTTGTTTTATCCAATAAAAAGTTATTTAGATCCCTACACTTAACTAAGAGCCATTATCATAAGCAATAAAAAGTTCCTGGAACTTAAAGTGAGATTAGTAATAACAAAAGTACATGCATCTGGAAGCTATAGTTACCTTTTGTCATAACTGTATTTTAAAGATATTTTAAAATGTATTATGAAAATGATTATATGTCCTTCAGAAACATACTTTAACTATATTTTACTCAAAAAAGTACTTTAACTTTAACTTCTTAAATGTTACTTTTTATATATGTACAGTGTGGGATTAAAGTATGGAATATTAAAAAAAAAAGCGAACTCAACCGGTTTTTTAAAAACGCTGAAACACGTCGATTTTGTTTTTTAAAAATACACATTAATATGTGCAATTCACCTTCCGACATTCATTTGTTTGTAAGTTATGACGTCATCCCAAAAAAATTTAAATGACAATATAGATTTTTAGTAGTGGAATCCGATAGTGATTTCTCTTCCCTTTATGATCATGCAAATAAATCATAATGTTGCATAACAAACATTCTGAGAAAAATCGATCTGATATATTGATACCATAATATCAATAACATTAAATGTTCAAATCGGTTTTTCTCAGAATTTTTGTTATGCAACCTTATGATTTATTTGCATGATCATTAAGGGAAGAGAAATCACTATCGGATTCCACTATTAAAAATCTATATTGTCATTTAAATTTTTTTGTGATGACGTCATAACTTAGAAACAAATGAAAGTTAGAAGGTGAATTGCACATATTAATGTGTATTTTTAAAAAGCAAAATCGCCGTGTTTCAGTATTTTTAAAAAAATATTCCATACTTTAATCCCACCCTGTATAGTCCAGTCGGCAGGGAACCAAAAGTATCTGTTTTTGGTTCTTTAGTGTTAACAGCTATCTTATTGCACAAACCTACTCAAAATAGCGTGTAGAATAATATATGTACGAAATCGTAGTGACAGCAGAAAAGTTATTAACAATTTAAGGTGCGTACTACCGTTTTCAAGGCAGTTTTTCTTCCGTAGCTCATCTGGATAACTTAGTACGAAGAAATGTTTAATATATGATTTGCTTATCATTCGCATAAGTATCTTATATTTAATTGGTTATGTTCCAATATGGCAAAGTTACCTGCTAACCTAATAACATTTCCCATTTTTGACAGTTCACAAGTACAAATGCGAATGATGCTCATAGATACATACTTTGACGTTCTCCATATTAATAACGAACTCCAAAAATATAGTATTTGGATTTCTAACCTGTCATGTAACATTTTGAAACTGCATTCCAATTTTATCAGAGTTATAAACAATGCAAACTCCTTCCCATACATGACATTTAAGAACGAAATATTAAACTATTATTTGGTTTCACGTTTGAACACACCTCCTTCATACGACCCAAAACCAAATACTCCCGCTCCTCCCAAAGATATTGCAGATTTCTGGTTGCTGCAAGATGATTCCCTGAATCTTTTGGACTAGCTAAACTATTCCAGGAATAAATCCTGTCTCCTCATTTTACTGCTTCATAACCACAAACTGCGATCAAATCTCGCACGATCAGTCACATTTTCAGGATCCTAACCCCCAAATAAGTAACGATAATCAAAACGTCATTTGTCCACCACTGACAGAACACAAAGATACCATTTCAAATACACCTGCCCCCATTGATAATTTCTGCTTCATTAAACCTGGCCATTCAGTTCTTGAAGAGCACAATTCATAGGTTATTAACTCCATAACAGAATCTATTCCAATTTTTTTATTTCCAAAAGTGCATCTATTCCCAACCATTTGACAACGATTAAACATTCTACTATACCCTTTACAAAAACATCAGAATCAGTTAGAGCTGACAAAATTGGATCCTAACCAATTAGGGCTTGGAAGAGCTTCCTAAGGCCGACGTTTTTGAGAGATCACCTGTCGTCTCTTCAACGAAAATTCTCATGGATCAACAACAACGGACTCCTGCTACAGTACCTGTAAACAATTCTCAGAAACTGCAAGATGCACCAAGAGCAGTTTAAGTTCCTGATAATTACCCCATTACGGTTACTAATAACCTTCCTCAAGAACCACACACTACGATAACCGTAGTAACAGTTACTGAAAAGTGTTATCTTCCAGTTACCACTGAACTTCATCGGCAGTTCCCAGGATTAACAGGAGTAGGTATTCCACCCATTGAGATGCCTCCCACTCCTTTTTTTTGGCCACGCCTACTGCTCTCTGATTGGCTATCCCTACTCCTGTAGCTCCTCCCCTTGCTTCTGATTGGTCGACGCCATTTTGAATCGCCATTTTGAATCGCCATTTTGAATAGCCATTTTGAATCGCCATTTTGAATAGCCATTTTGAATCGCCATCTTGGATCGCCATTTTGAATAGCCATTTTGAATCGCCATTTTGAATAGCCATTTTGAATCGCCATCTTGGATCGCTATTTGAATCGCCATTTTGAAACGCCATTTTGAATAGCCATTTTGAATCGCCATTTTGAATCGTCATGTTGAATAGCCATTTTGAAATGTCATTTTGAATCTGTCAATTTTGAATGTCATTTACCTATCCGCCATTTGTATCTATCATTTTCAATTTGTCATCTTAGATTTCCCGCCCTTGGATTTGAATTTTTAGTAATTTAATTCGCGGGGTCATTAGCGGATCATTTTTTTTTATCTCGCGGGATCATCTGCATATCTCATCTCTCATCTCCCTCTCTCTCCTCATTTCCAACTTGTCATCATTTCCCGCTGAAAGATTTGAATTCCTAGCGCTGCTAATGCCATCTATCGGTGACGTCATATGATCGGTATAGTAGATTTCTATACGCCTGTAGATAGGCAACCCGCTATACTTTTTTACAAAACCAATGGAGCCGGCAGGGTTTGAACCGGGGACCGCTCGAATGGTAGCCAGCCAATGCATCCACTACACCAACGAGGTAATCTATTAAAGCACTGTAAACGGCTTATAAAAAAAAATTGTTGACTAGCGACCACGTACTCATAACATAATACATGTTAGTAATTTCATATTATCAGATATGATATCCATTATCTCAACAAAATCATTAGCAAAGACGTGTTTTAGTTATAAGTTTAAGCGATAACAAAATGTCCATAGCTTAACCCCGAGACCACGGAGCTTGTCTTTTAAATTACTGCATACGAGTTATTTCTAAAAATGCTTTCACGTATATTTGATTAAATCCAATTTATTTAAAAATAATTCCCGGAAAATATTTATAAATATTGTACATTAATAATATTAAATCTTTAGGATTCAAAAATTATAAGCCAATTATGATTATTATCATGAGTCATTAAATGAGATCGGTAAGGTAAAAACATGACGCCTTGATTGTAAACGATGATTTCACCATTGCTAATGAATTTCCAATTAGCGGGTGTAGAAAGTTAAAATTCAAACATGAAAAACTATTGGTTTAATCGAAATATTTTAAAAGTTGCCGACGGCTAATTATTATTTAAGCAATTTTGTTTGTATTAAAACCTAGAAATTTCAGAAAAACGGTTTTAAAATAAATTGTATATAGTTATATATTGTGAAATAAAAAAATGCAAGAATAAAATACATACACGGATTAAACTAAACTATATATATTAAGAAATATTAATTACGGCTTTTATAGCATCTTACAGGAAAAAGATTACAGTCAATCAAGATCACAACACATATCATTAACAAGATATCATAAATAAATATATTATATATTGAAGGTAAAGACATGAGTATATCCATCGTTTGACTAATGTCTATTTATTAAAACAAATAAGTTATGAAATGAAGCAGAGAGTCTATTCAATGAACATTGCCTAATACTTTTATGATTTTTCTAGCCTATAGATCAGCAGTTAGAAACACGGGCCTGCTAAATGCCTGCAATTCACCTACCCTATCAATATGTTGTACAATTTTAGATATGTAATGTATACGTTTTGTTTCTTACTTAAGTCTATTTTGTTTGTATGCTTGTAATATTTAGACATTTACGAAAATTAAATCAAGCTGAACAGCAGATTACTATTTGAAATTTAATAGATCATACGAATTATCTTACCCTGTTCTTAATTACTGCTTTGTATAAATTGTACATTGTTTGTAAATGCTCTCTGAACTAAAATATTCATATATGAGAGAAATGTTATATAAGTCAATACAGCCCTATAACTATCATTTATTGAGCTATACAAAGAGATTTATATCTACGCTAAACTAAAGATTAATAGAAGTATTGCATTCCTGATATCATAAGATAACGATAAAACACATGATTATTCTTAGACTAAGGTCTAATTTAGGTAGTCAAAATGTAGGTAATCGAATTGTAGGTACATATCATGATGTGATATCATACAATTATATTCTAGTAAGAATTGTAATAAAGTCACTGCTATAAATAACATCATTCTTTATCACGATCATCTATCATTATCAAAATCATCTAATGTCATGCAGAGTCAGCAGCTAGCTCCTAAGTTCGTATATGCGAGAAACTCTCTACCCGCTCTGAACAATCAATTACAAAAACTGGATGAGTTTCGGACGTATAGGCAGATCCAAATTTTAATCCGTTTTCATTAATGAGTAGACCTAACATAACATTAGTTTTACCGTAGGAAGAAGGACCGCTCAGAATTGCTCTACAGGAAACAGTCTGACACTAGGTTATTCAGATCAAATATTATTTACAAATCGGAAAGGATATCTATGAAACTCGTGCTGAATTAAATGTAGGAACCTGAATGCGTGGCAGCATCCGTCGCTATTGCATCAACCGTTTCTTCGCATAGCTTTTAGTTTATCTGTGAGAAATTCTATTTTTATTTAGTACATAAGGCGTAGATTAGATTATTAATCTACCCAAAAGATTCACCAAACATGGACCTGCTAAATGCCTGCAATTCACCTACCCTATCAGTATGTCGTACAATGCAAACATTTAATATTATTATTAAAATTTTATAAATAAAAACGATAAAAGAAGTTTATAGTTTTCATTTATTTTTATGTTAAACATATACGGTAGCAGGATCTAGATCGATGTATACAAATTCATATATGACAGAAATGTTATGTATCTCAATACATATCTAAAACGTATTCTTCGTATATTCAGTAAGAGCTACCCATTTTTTCTAGACATTCGAATTTTGAACAGCTTAATAATAGGTTTTCTCATTTAATCATAATTAGGTTGACTTTATATAGCATTTTTCAGGAAAACCTTCTTCAGAAAAACCCTAATGATTATTTAATTTACATAAAAAAAAAATTTTAAACATTTGATTACACAATAATCCCATTTTCGATACCTTCGAAATATAAGTCTATAACATATGTTTAGGTCTTTATAACTTTGAAACACAGGGTAGTTACCTCTTGCCAAATTTACAGTTATGAGAACCCTGAAAACTTAACCTGGAGAAATAAATCAGATAAATATCTTACTTTTATTGAAACGATAAATTTGCATACTAATATATGAAAATAATATAATGTATATCGCCTGATAAATAAAATTGAAATTATTCTTATTCTTTTACAATGAAATTATTCTTTTACAATGAAATGTGTTTTGAAAAAACACGATGAAACGTTATGTATATTAATGCAGGAGTTCTGTTAACGCATTCGTTATTTAGAGATTCACTTATAAGTACACTATCTATTTAGCTGATTCAATAAAAATTTCGTTATTTTAAAATTCCTAACGAGGGACCTACTGATAAGCGTTATATTATACCAGGTACGTATGATACTCTACTACTGATTGCATACCTGATGAACGCAGTTGTACAAAGTAATATAGGATATACGTTACAGAGAAGTTTAATTTTCCGTGCAACAAATGACCTATATATATATTTTATGTACAATGCTGACATTAACATATTTAGCGCATACCTGTTGAACATAGCTCTACAAAGTAATATTTAAAAGACTTAAAAGGCTTATATTTTAGAGATCGGATACAGTCGCATATATTCCTGTATATTACCTCTAAATTTTACTTTAACAATACATGTAGTCAGGTTTGGCGTAAATAACAATTAGGGATATCAAAGCCATACTAACTGAACGCTAACATAATATGCTCTACAGGTCAAACTCAATTAATTAACCCTGGGGCTATACATCCTTAGACTAGAAACAGTCTTGAAACAAAAATGGCTGAGTCCACCCTGTTAGACAAGAAATCAGAGTATGGGCGTGATAAATAAAACATAAAGTTATTTTACAAACATTTATTTAGTATACATAACATAATACAAGAATATAGATCATAAGTTGTTTTCTATGACGACTGTTGTAGTTCTACGGGTCTCTGAGTCGTCGTATGCCCTCGCAGCAATACTAATACGTATAAAGTCCGACGACTGACTCATTGGAACTGTACCGGTAGCCCTTTCCTTGTTCAACTCTTCGCTACTATCATAGTTGGTAAACGAGGAACCACATTCATCAATACCCCAAATGCATGGCTGAAGTCATATCTTCTTCTTCTTCTTCTTCTGTCTCATCGATATCAATAGGTCCATTTTCTTCCTTTACCAGAGCCGTCTTTACAACATCTGCGTTATTATGTACGTTTTTAAATGCCTTTTATAGCTGTCGATGCGTGAAAGATATTTGAAGCAATTAGAACACTGGACTTTGATTGATTCGTGAACGCTTTTCGTATGTCTTTTAAGCTGTCAGAGCTTGAAAAAGTTTTGACACAGCTAGAACAGCAGATTCTGTTTGAATCGTGTATGGTTTTTACGTGTCTCTTGCAGGTGAATGGCCTCGCGAAAGACTTGAAGCAAACCGGACACTGTATTTTGCAATCCTGTCGACCAGAGCCATTCTTCTTCTTACGCTGCTCCATCTCGACTAATGAAGGAACAGGAACACTATCCGTCTATTTATACTGATCGACCAGAGCAATCGGTTGTTCTATCCTACGTTGAGAAAATAATTATACTATGTAAGCTTAGATACGCTACATATGATTGCGAGCCTGAGTATAAGCATAAACCCTATACTACAGATTTTTATCCTTTTTTCATTATATCTGCTACAGACGAGGTGAAGAATAGGTACATTTAACATGCGTATGCTACAATTATCTTATTTCTAGTTTTCTAGACGTAATGTAATTTTGAACAGATTTTAACCCTTTTCGTTATATCTACTACCCTTGTAAGCGATTTCTACATATACGTTCTTATTGTTTATACACCATATAGATATTCGTAGCATCTAAAGTAAAATCTTATTTAAACGTTATTTTACAATATATCATACATTTCAGCAGCTCGTATGATTATCCGTCTCTATCGTAACCCAGTATGTAAGGACATTATGTTAAATACTATCTCATACATGTAAATAAACATTTCTTTAAAGAGTTTGTTAGGTCACCTAATCTGTTATAATATTACTATGATATTAGATCTCGTCGATTACAGTTTTACCATTAGGACATACTTAGTAGGTTATATGTGCTAAGTAAAATAATAAACAGATATTTCAAAAATTTTATGCATTCTTGAGAGAACGGGGTATAATATTTAAAAACACACTGTAGAAAACATATCAGCAGAGAAAGGGAATACATAAATACAGTATGTTTTGTATGATGAGTTGTCGTCAGTTTAAAAGAAATAAGTTCGTCGCCATATTTAAACGTTATTTTACAATACATCATACATTTTCAATAGCTTCGAAATACGCAGATATGTAATAATATACTATATACTCTTAAAGAAATAAGTTCGTCGCCATATTTAAACGTTATTTTACAATACATCATACATTTTCAATAGCTTCGAAATACGCAGATATGTAATAATATACTATATACTCTTGTAGGTTATTCAACGTATCTATAGTAAACTCTTATGATTAATAATAATCTGTAACCTTATTGTTTTTTATTACATCACAGGTTAGAGCATACGAATATAATTTAGGTTAGATTAGGTTAGAGCCTACGAATACATTTTTAGGGCAGAACGTAGGGAGCAGAGTAAGTACAAAACAACATACTTTCATACAAGAACGTTTATTGATACGAGTAGTTTGACGCTACTTAAAACATAATACATAACTTATATATATAATATCTATTAAAATAGTACATTTCGTATACACTAATAATGGTACTACATACCCGACTATAAAGTAAACATGGTAAGTATAACAGCAGTTTAAAAGAATAGATAGTAAATATAACTATATCTAATTATTTTATAAAATACTATGTTAACTAAGAGGTTATATACAGAATATATACGCATGTATTCGACCTCTAGAGGGTTCATAAGACTAGACTAGACCAGACCAGACCACACCAGACCAGACTAGAGCAGACCAGACCAGACCATACTAGACATGACCAGACCAGACCAGACCATACCAGACCAGACCAGACCAGACCATACCATACCAGACCAGACCAGACTATAGATGATAGATAGTAAAATCATGAACAATTATACCACCTGTAATATAATAGAGCTTACTTGATATTTTAAAATTAGTGGCTGAATCTAATTATTACAGAAATTCAATTGTAGAAACTGAAGATGTAATCTTTAAAACATCTAAAGTTAGAAGTTTTTAGTAGTCAGGTCAGATTAATAGAGGGTGTTATAATGAAATCTTTTTTTTTTTTTAGAAACTATTTGTTTTGTAAGATTGGCGCCGTAAAGAAAAACAACATAGCTGTAAAGACTAGACTAGACCAGACCAGACCAGACCAGACCAGACCAGACCAGACCAGACCAGACCAGACCAGACCAGACCAGACCAGACCAGACCAGACCAGACCAGACCAGACCAGACCAGACCAGACCAGACCAGACCAGACCAGACCAGACCAGACCAGACCAGACCAGACGAGACCAGACCAGACCAGACCAGACCAGACCAGACCAGACCAGACCAGACCAGACCAGACCAGACCAGACCAGACCAGACCAGACCAGACCAGACCAGACCAGACCAGACCAGACCAGACCAGACCAGACCATACCAGACCAGACCAGACCAGACCATACCAGACCAGACCAGACTATAGATGATAGACAGTAAAATCATGAACAATTATACCACCTGTAATATAATAGAGCTTACTTGATATTTTAAAATTAGTGGCTGAATCTAATTATTACAGAAATTCAATTGTAGAAACTGAAGATGTAATCTTTAAAACATCTAAAGTTAGAAGTTTTTAGTAGTCAGGTCAGATTAATAGAGGGTGTTATAATGAAATCTTTTTTTTTTTAACTATTTGTTTTGTAAGATTGGCGCCGTAAAGAAAAACAACATAGCTGTAAAGACTAGACTAGACCAGACCAGACCAGACCAGACCAGACCAGACCAGACCAGACCAGACCAGACCAGACCAGACCAGACCAGACCAGACCAGACCAGACCAGACCAGACCAGACCAGACCAGACCAGACCAGACCAGACCAGACCAGACCAGACCAGACGAGACCAGACCAGACCAGACCAGACCAGACCAGACCAGACCAGACCAGACCAGACCAGACCAGACCAGACCAGACCAGACCAGACCAGACCAGACCAGACCAGACCAGACCAGACCATACCAGACCAGACCAGACCAGACCAGACCATACCAGACCAGACTATAGATGATAGACAGTAAAATCATGAACAATTATACCACCTGTAATATAATAGAGCTTACTTGATATTTTAAAATTAGTGGCTGAATCTAATTATTACAGAAATTCAATTGTAGAAACTGAAGATGTAATCTTTAAAACATCTAAAGTTAGAAGTTTTTAGTAGTCAGGTCAGATTAATAGAGGGTGTTATAACCAAATCGTTTTTTTTTTAGAAACTATTTGTTTTGTAAGATTGGCGCCGTAAAGAAAAACAACATAGCTGTAGTCTTGATTTTGAAATTGAGATAGCTCGGAACAAAACGATGAATACTAAGTTTAGAAGTTTATTTCAAAATTCTGTGATAAAAACATTAATTCTTCTTTACTTTACTTTAAAACGCGCGCGACCTAAATCTAACCTAAAATATATTCGTAGACTGTAACCCAACTAATATTATATGTAAGTTTTTCGAATGTTAATGACGATTTTGTAAGTAAATACATTGGTCTAACCTAATAAATATTTTATGAACTAATCTTAATAGAGATTTTTTTGTAAGTAGCTACATGCTCTAACCTAATAAATGTTTTATGAACTAATCTTAATAGAGATTCTTGAATCTTTGCAACAACCGGAGTCTAAAATCTATAACCTTAATATAATTTTTGGGAGTCTAACCTAGATTGCTTCATTTAATTTAATCATTTATATTAATATTATATTGATTTATCATGCAATCTTGGGTTTTAAAGTAAAGTAAAGAAGAATTAATGTTTTTATCACAGAATTTTGAAATAAACTTCTAAACTTTGTATTCATCGTTTTGTTCCGAGCTATCTCAATTTCAAAATCAAGACTACAGCTATGTTGTTTTTCTTTACGGCGCCAATCTTACAAAACAAATAGTTTCTAAAAAAAAAAAAGATTTGGTTATAACACCCTCTATTAATCTGACCTGACTACTAAAAACTTCTAACTTTAGATGTTTTAAAGATTACATCTTCAGTTTCTACAATTGAATTTCTGTAATAATTAGATTCAGCCACTAATTTTAAAATATCAAGTAAGCTCTATTATATTACAGATGGTATAATTGTTCATGATTTTACTGTCTATCATCTATAGTCTGGTCTGGTATGGTCTGGTCTGGTCTGGTCTGGTATGGTCTGGTCTGGTCTGGTCTGGTCTGGTCTGGTCTGGTCTGGTCTGGTCTGGTCTGGTCTGGTCTGGTCTGGTCTGGTCTGGTCTGGTCTGGTCTGGTCTGGTCTGGTCTGGTCTGGTCTGGTCTGGTCTGGTCTGGTCTGGTCTGGTCTGGTCTGGTCTGGTCTGGTCTGGTCTGGTCTCGTCTGGTCTGGTCTGGTCTGGTCTGGTCTGGTCTGGTCTGGTCTGGTCTGGTCTGGTCTGGTCTGGTCTGGTCTGGTCTGGTCTGGTCTGGTCTGGTCTGGTCTGGTCTAGTCTAGTCTTTACAGCTATGTTGTTTTTCTTTACGGCGCCAATCTTACAAAACAAATAGTTTCTAAAAAAAAAAAAAAAAGATTTCATTATAACACCCTCTATTAATCTGACCTGACTACTAAAAACTTCTAACTTTAGATGTTTTAAAGATTACATCTTCAGTTTCTACAATTGAATTTCTGTAATAATTAGATTCAGCCACTAATTTTAAAATATCAAGTAAGCTCTATTATATTACAGGTGGTATAATTGTTCATGATTTTACTATCTATCATCTATAGTCTGGTCTGGTCTGGTATGGTATGGTCTGGTCTGGTCTGGTCTGGTATGGTCTGGTCTGGTCTGGTCTGGTCATGTCTAGTATGGTCTGGTCTGGTCTGCTCTAGTCTGGTCTGGTGTGGTCTGGTCTGGTCTAGTCTAGTCTTATGAACCCTCTAGAGGTCGAATACATGCGTATATATTCTGTATATAACCTCTTAGTTAACATAGTATTTTATAAAATAATTAGATATAGTTATATTTACTATCTATTCTTTTAAACTGCTGTTATACTTACCATGTTTACTTTATAGTCGGGTATGTAGTACCATTATTAGTGTATACGAAATGTACTATTTTAATAGATATTATATATATAAGTTATGTATTATGTTTTAAGTAGCGTCAAACTACTCGTATCAATAAACGTTCTTGTATGAAAGTATGTTGTTTTGTACTTACTCTGCTCCCTACGTTCTGCCCTAAAAATGTATTCGTAGGCTCTAACCTAATCTAACCTAAATTATATTCGTATGCTCTAACCTGTGATGTAATAAAAAACAATAAGGTTACAGATTATTATTAATCATAAGAGTTTACTATAGATACGTTGAATAACCTACAAGAGTATATAGTATATTATTACATATCTGCGTATTTCGAAGCTATTGAAAATGTATGATGTATTGTAAAATAACGTTTAAATATGGCGACGAACTTATTTCTTTAAGAGTATATAGTATATTATTACATATCTGCGTATTTCGAAGCTATTGAAAATGTATGATGTATTGTAAAATAACGTTTAAATATGGCGACGAACTTATTTCTTTTAAACTGACGACAACTCATCATACAAAACATACTGTATTTATGTATTCCCTTTCTCTGCTGATATGTTTTCTACAGTGTGTTTTTAAATATTATACCCCGTTCTCTCAAGAATGCATAAAATTTTTGAAATATCTGTTTATTATTTTACTTAGCACATATAACCTACTAAGTATGTCCTAATGGTAAAACTGTAATCGACGAGATCTAATATCATAGTAATATTATAACAGATTAGGTGACCTAACAAACTCTTTAAAGAAATGTTTATTTACATGTATGAGATAGTATTTAACATAATGTCCTTACATACTGGGTTACGATAGAGACGGATAATCATACGAGCTGCTGAAATGTATGATATATTGTAAAATAACGTTTAAATAAGATTTTACTTTAGATGCTACGAATATCTATATGGTGTATAAACAATAAGAACGTATATGTAGAAATCGCTTACAAGGGTAGTAGATATAACGAAAAGGGTTAAAATCTGTTCAAAATTACATTACGTCTAGAAAACTAGAAATAAGATAATTGTAGCATACGCATGTTAAATGTACCTATTCTTCACCTCGTCTGTAGCAGATATAATGAAAAAAGGATAAAAATCTGTAGTATAGGGTTTATGCTTATACTCAGGCTCGCAATCATATGTAGCGTATCTAAGCTTACATAGTATAATTATTTTCTCAACGTAGGATAGAACAACCGATTGCTCTGGTCGATCAGTATAAATAGACGGATAGTGTTCCTGTTCCTTCATTAGTCGAGATGGAGCAGCGTAAGAAGAAGAATGGCTCTGGTCGACAGGATTGCAAAATACAGTGTCCGGTTTGCTTCAAGTCTTTCGCGAGGCCATTCACCTGCAAGAGACACGTAAAAACCATACACGATTCAAACAGAATCTGCTGTTCTAGCTGTGTCAAAACTTTTTCAAGCTCTGACAGCTTAAAAGACATACGAAAAGCGTTCACGAATCAATCAAAGTCCAGTGTTCTAATTGCTTCAAATATCTTTCACGCATCGACAGCTATAAAAGGCATTTAAAAACGTGCATAATAACGCAGATGTTGTAAAGACGGCTCTGGTAAAGGAAGAAAATGGACCTATTGATATCGATGAGACAGAAGAAGAAGAAGAAGAAGATATGACTTCAGCCATGCATTTGGGGTATTGATGAATGTGGTTCCTCGTTTACCAACTATGATAGTAGCGAAGAGTTGAACAAGGAAAGGGCTACCGGTACAGTTCCAATGAGTCAGTCGTCGGACTTTATACGTATTAGTATTGCTGCGAGGGCATACGACGACTCAGAGACCCGTAGAACTACAACAGTCGTCATAGAAAACAACTTATGATCTATATTCTTGTATTATGTTATGTATACTAAATAAATGTTTGTAAAATAACTTTATGTTTTATTTATCACGCCCATACTCTGATTTCTTGTCTAACAGGGTGGACTCAGCCATTTTTGTTTCAAGACTGTTTCTAGTCTAAGGATGTATAGCCCCAGGGTTAATTAATTGAGTTTGACCTGTAGAGCATATTATGTTAGCGTTCAGTTAGTATGGCTTTGATATCCCTAATTGTTATTTACGCCAAACCTGACTACATGTATTGTTAAAGTAAAATTTAGAGGTAATATACAGGAATATATGCGACTGTATCCGATCTCTAAAATATAAGCCTTTTAAGTCTTTTAAATATTACTTTGTAGAGCTATGTTCAACAGGTATGCGCTAAATATGTTAATGTCAGCATTGTACATAAAATATATATATAGGTCATTTGTTGCACGGAAAATTAAACTTCTCTGTAACGTATATCCTATATTACTTTGTACAACTGCGTTCATCAGGTATGCAATCAGTAGTAGAGTATCATACGTACCTGGTATAATATAACGCTTATCAGTAGGTCCCTCGTTAGGAATTTTAAAATAACGAAATTTTTATTGAATCAGCTAAATAGATAGTGTACTTATAAGTGAATCTCTAAATAACGAATGCGTTAACAGAACTCCTGCATTAATATACATAACGTTTCATCGTGTTTTTTCAAAACACATTTCATTGTAAAAGAATAATTTCATTGTAAAAGAATAAGAATAATTTCAATTTTATTTATCAGGCGATATACATTATATTATTTTCATATATTAGTATGCAAATTTATCGTTTCAATAAAAGTAAGATATTTATCTGATTTATTTCTCCAGGTTAAGTTTTCAGGGTTCTCATAACTGTAAATTTGGCAAGAGGTAACTACCCTGTGTTTCAAAGTTATAAAGACCTAAACATATGTTATAGACTTATATTTCGAAGGTATCGAAAATGGGATTATTGTGTAATCAAATGTTTAAAATTTTTTTTTTATGTAAATTAAATAATCATTAGGGTTTTTCTGAAGAAGGTTTTCCTGAAAAATGCTATATAAAGTCAACCTAATTATGATTAAATGAGAAAACCTATTATTAAGCTGTTCAAAATTCGAATGTCTAGAAAAAATGGGTAGCTCTTACTGAATATACGAAGAATACGTTTTAGATATGTATTGAGATACATAACATTTCTGTCATATATGAATTTGTATACATCGATCTAGATCCTGCTACCGTATATGTTTAACATAAAAATAAATGAAAACTATAAACTTCTTTTATCGTTTTTATTTATAAAATTTTAATAATAATATTAAATGTTTGCATTGTACGACATACTGATAGGGTAGGTGAATTGCAGGCATTTAGCAGGTCCATGTTTGGTGAATCTTTTGGGTAGATTAATAATCTAATCTACGCCTTATGTACTAAATAAAAATAGAATTTCTCACAGATAAACTAAAAGCTATGCGAAGAAACGGTTGATGCAATAGCGACGGATGCTGCCACGCATTCAGGTTCCTACATTTAATTCAGCACGAGTTTCATAGATATCCTTTCCGATTTGTAAATAATATTTGATCTGAATAACCTAGTGTCAGACTGTTTCCTGTAGAGCAATTCTGAGCGGTCCTTCTTCCTACGGTAAAACTAATGTTATGTTAGGTCTACTCATTAATGAAAACGGATTAAAATTTGGATCTGCCTATACGTCCGAAACTCATCCAGTTTTTGTAATTGATTGTTCAGAGCGGGTAGAGAGTTTCTCGCATATACGAACTTAGGAGCTAGCTGCTGACTCTGCATGACATTAGATGATTTTGATAATGATAGATGATCGTGATAAAGAATGATGTTATTTATAGCAGTGACTTTATTACAATTCTTACTAGAATATAATTGTATGATATCACATCATGATATGTACCTACAATTCGATTACCTACATTTTGACTACCTAAATTAGACCTTAGTCTAAGAATAATCATGTGTTTTATCGTTATCTTATGATATCAGGAATGCAATACTTCTATTAATCTTTAGTTTAGCGTAGATATAAATCTCTTTGTATAGCTCAATAAATGATAGTTATAGGGCTGTATTGACTTATATAACATTTCTCTCATATATGAATATTTTAGTTCAGAGAGCATTTACAAACAATGTACAATTTATACAAAGCAGTAATTAAGAACAGGGTAAGATAATTCGTATGATCTATTAAATTTCAAATAGTAATCTGCTGTTCAGCTTGATTTAATTTTCGTAAATGTCTAAATATTACAAGCATACAAACAAAATAGACTTAAGTAAGAAACAAAACGTATACATTACATATCTAAAATTGTACAACATATTGATAGGGTAGGTGAATTGCAGGCATTTAGCAGGCCCGTGTTTCTAACTGCTGATCTATAGGCTAGAAAAATCATAAAAGTATTAGGCAATGTTCATTGAATAGACTCTCTGCTTCATTTCATAACTTATTTGTTTTAATAAATAGACATTAGTCAAACGATGGATATACTCATGTCTTTACCTTCAATATATAATATATTTATTTATGATATCTTGTTAATGATATGTGTTGTGATCTTGATTGACTGTAATCTTTTTCCTGTAAGATGCTATAAAAGCCGTAATTAATATTTCTTAATATATATAGTTTAGTTTAATCCGTGTATGTATTTTATTCTTGCATTTTTTTATTTCACAATATATAACTATATACAATTTATTTTAAAACCGTTTTTCTGAAATTTCTAGGTTTTAATACAAACAAAATTGCTTAAATAATAATTAGCCGTCGGCAACTTTTAAAATATTTCGATTAAACCAATAGTTTTTCATGTTTGAATTTTAACTTTCTACACCCGCTAATTGGAAATTCATTAGCAATGGTGAAATCATCGTTTACAATCAAGGCGTCATGTTTTTACCTTACCGATCTCATTTAATGACTCATGATAATAATCATAATTGGCTTATAATTTTTGAATCCTAAAGATTTAATATTATTAATGTACAATATTTATAAATATTTTCCGGGAATTATTTTTAAATAAATTGGATTTAATCAAATATACGTGAAAGCATTTTTAGAAATAACTCGTATGCAGTAATTTAAAAGACAAGCTCCGTGGTCTCGGGGTTAAGCTATGGACATTTTGTTATCGCTTAAACTTATAACTAAAACACGTCTTTGCTAATGATTTTGTTGAGATAATGGATATCATATCTGATAATATGAAATTACTAACATGTATTATGTTATGAGTACGTGGTCGCTAGTCAACAATTTTTTTTTATAAGCCGTTTACAGTGCTTTAATAGATTACCTCGTTGGTGTAGTGGATGCATTGGCTGGCTACCATTCGAGCGGTCCCCGGTTCAAACCCTGCCGGCTCCATTGGTTTTGTAAAAAAGTATAGCGGGTTGCCTATCTACAGGCGTATAGAAATCTACTATACCGATCATATGACGTCACCGATAGATGGCATTAGCAGCGCTAGGAATTCAAATCTTTCAGCGGGAAATGATGACAAGTTGGAAATGAGGAGAGAGAGGGAGATGAGAGATGAGATATGCAGATGATCCCGCGAGATAAAAAAAAAATGATCCGCTAATGACCCCGCGAATTAAATTACTAAAAATTCAAATCCAAGGGCGGGAAATCTAAGATGACAAATTGAAAATGATAGATACAAATGGCGGATAGGTAAATGACATTCAAAATTGACAGATTCAAAATGACATTTCAAAATGGCTATTCAACATGACGATTCAAAATGGCGATTCAAAATGGCTATTCAAAATGGCGTTTCAAAATGGCGATTCAAATAGCGATCCAAGATGGCGATTCAAAATGGCTATTCAAAATGGCGATTCAAAATGGCTATTCAAAATGGCGATCCAAGATGGCGATTCAAAATGGCTATTCAAAATGGCGATTCAAAATGGCTATTCAAAATGGCGATTCAAAATGGCGATTCAAAATGGCGTCGACCAATCAGAAGCAAGGGGAGGAGCTACAGGAGTAGGGATAGCCAATCAGAGAGCAGTAGGCGTGGCCAAAAAAAAGGAGTGGGAGGCATCTCAATGGGTGGAATACCTACTAACAGGATCAACAGCATTAAAAAGTTTATTTTTCTATTTAATTTTAATGTTTAGTGTATTTTCTCGGATAAACACCAATGAACTTCACATCAACCTTAAACAACATGTTTTTGGTGCGTTAAAACTGAGCGACTGAATTTAAGTGGGTGAGTCCAAACGATTGAGTGAGTCCAGATGAGTAAGTCCAAGAGAGTGAGTTCAAGCGAATGAGTCCAAGAGAGCGACATCAAGTGAGTTAGCCCAGATAAATGAGTCTAGGTGTGTAAATACAAGGGAGTGAGTCCAAGCGAGTGAATCTAAATTGGTGAATCCAAATGAGTGAGCCCAAGAGAGTGAGCCTAAGAGAGTGAGACAAGTGAATAAGTCCAAGTGAGTGAGTCCTGGTGAGTGAGTCCAAGTGATTGAATCCAAATGACTGAGTTTAAGTAAATGAGTCCAGATGAGTAGGTGTAAATGAGTGAGTCCAGATGAGTGAGTTCAAGTGAATGAATCCATATGAGTTCAAATAAGTAAGTCTAAGAGAGTGAGTCCTGGTGAGTGAGTCCAAGAGAATGAGTCCAAGTGAGTGAGTCCAGGTGACAGAGTACAAGTGAATGTGTCTAAATGATTGAGTACAAGTGAGTGAGACTAAATGACTGACTTCAAGTGAGTGAATCCAGATGAGTAAGTCCAAGTGAGTGAGTCCAGGTGACTGAATCCAAATGACTGAGTTCAAGTGAGTGAATCCAAGTGAGTGAATCTAAATTGGTGAATCCAAATGAGTGAGCCCAAGAGAGTGAGCCTAAGAGAGTGAGCCCAAGTGAATAAGTCCAAGTAAGAGAGTCCTGGTGAGTGAGTCCAAGTGATTGAATCCAAATGAGTGAGTTCAAGTAAATGAGTCCAGATGAGTAGGTGTAAATGAGTGAGTCCAAATGAGTGAGTTCAAGTGAATGAATCCAAGTGAGTGAGTCCAGGTGACAGAGTACAAGTGAATGTGTCCAAATGATTGAGTACAAGTGAGTGAGACTAAATACTGACTTCAAGTGAGTTCCAGATGAGTGAGTCCAAGTGAGTGAGTTCAAGTGAATGAGTCCAAGAGAGCGACACCAAGTGAGTTAGCCCAGATAAATGAGTCTAGGTGTGTAAATACATGGGAGTGAGTCCAAGCGAGTGAATCTAAATGGGTGAATCCAAGGTGAATCCAAATGAGTGAGCCTAAGAGAGTGAGCCCAAGTGAATAAGTCCAAGTGAGTGAGTCTTGGTGAGTGAGTCTTGGTGAGTGAGTCCAAGTGATTGAATCCAAATGACTTGAGTCCAGGTGACTGATGTGTGACTTTAAGCAATTGGGTTCAAGTGAATTATTCTGTGAAAAATGAAAAATTCAAGTGAAAAATTTTTGAGTACTTGTGAGTGAGTCTAGTTGAGTGAGTCTAGATGAGTGAGTCTAAATGACTTAGTTTAAGTAAATGAGTCTACACGAGTAAGCCGAAATGAGTGAACCCAAATGAGTGAGTCCAAGCGAGCGAGCCCTGGTGCGTGAGTCCAGATAAGTGAGTGAATATAAATGACTGAGTTTAAGTGAGTGAGTTCAAGTGAGTGAGTTTAAGTGAGTGAGTCCAGGAGTGTGAGTTTAGGTGTGTGAGTCTAAGGGTGTGAGTCCAGGTGTGTGATTCCAGGTGTGTGAGTCCAAATGACTGAGCTTAATTAAATGAGTCTACATGAGTAAGCCAAAATAAGTGAGGCCAAGTGAGTGAGTCCAAGCGAGCGAGCCCTGGTACGTGAGTCCAGGTAAGTGAGTCCAGCAGGGTCCAAGAGTCCAAGTGAATGAGTCCAAATGACTGAGTTTAAGTGAGTGAGTTCAAGTGAGTGAGTTTAAGTGGGTGAGTTCAAGTGAGTGAGTCCTGGAGTGTGAGTTTAGGTGTGTGAGTCTAAGTGTGTGTGACTGCACATGCGTGAGAGTCCAAGTTTGTGAATCCAGGTGGCGCCTCCAGGTGTAGGAGTCCCAATTAATGAGTCTAAGTAAATGAGTCAAAATAACTGAGTTCAAGTCAATAATTCCAGGTGAGTCCACGAAAGTTATTCCAAGTGAGTGAGTCCAGGTTATTGAATCCAAGTAAATGAGTTAGTAAAGCAGATGAGTGTAAGTGCAAGTGAGTGTGTTCAGGTGTGTGAGTCCAAGAGAGTGGGTCCAAGTGAGTGAGTCTAAGGGAGTGAGTTCAAGTGAGTGAGTTCAGGTGAGTGAGTTTAAGCAACTGAGCCTAAGTGGGTAAGTCCAGGTGAGTGAATGAGTCCAAGCGAGTGAGTCCAGGTGAGTAGTGTTAAGTGAGTTAGTTCAGGTGAGTAATTGAGTGAGTTCCAATTGAGTGCATCCAATTGAATTAATCCAAGTCCGTGAGTTGAAGTGCAAGTAGTAAGTCCAAGTGAGTAAATCCAAGAGAGTGATTGCAAGAGATTAAGTCCAAGTGCGTGAATTCAAATGAGTAAATCAAAGTCAGTATACAAGTCAGTCCAAGTTAGTGAATCCAAGAAAGTGAGTGAGTGCAAGAGAGTAAGTCCAAGTGCGTGAGTTCATGTGAGTCCGAGTCAGTAAGTTCAAGTGAGTGAGTCCACGTGAGTGAGTCCAATTGCGTGAATTCAAGCGACTGAGTTCAAGCCAGTGTATCTAAGTACACGTGAACGAGTCAAGTTTATCTTACTCCATGCCAGGTTTAATAAAATTCTATTGCAGTTGTTCGTTCACACCGCCCCTCATTGTTTCTGCAAATTGTCAGAGTAACCAAAAGCTTTTAAGGGACGATGGAAGATAACCTCCAAATAGAATTTCATGACACTTGGCACTGGCAATAGGAGTCATTTTAAGGATAAATATCTTTAAGGCACATAATCAGCGATTGGTGTAGTCAAACTTGAATTGAATACATTTTTGAGATTGTTATCAATTGTTAGTTAGTATGGGCTTTCTTACAGCCCATGACCACCAGAAGCACATTTCAATAGCTTCTCCTACACCTGACGTTCACGTAACAAGTGGTTTGAAAACATTTTCTGGGCTGACATCAGATGGTAGAGGTTGCAAGCTCTGCCTGTGCAATGAGTCTTAGCTTTAGACCCATTAGGCAACATTTAAGCATACTACCACTTACTTACTCATTATAGCGTCATTGGGATAAAAATACTTGGGCCTGTATAATATTCACTCATGTAGCTGCACTCATTCATATAAGTTATATTTGCTGCCGAACTGTGATAGGGATCAATTTTGTTTTTGCACTAAAATTGCTCAGATCGTTGGGTAATGCGTACACCAAATATCAGCATAATTAGTCCTTGTGCACTCAAGTTATTGATGCTTAACTCTTCAGACGTTCGATTTCCTATGTAAAACCATACAAAACAAGGGTTCACAGAAATCAAGATAATTCGAGATCCAGAATAGGGATCACTTTTTAATTGATATATGTTGAATAAAATTGTTCCTTCTATATCTGTTCAAAGTTTGAGAGCGCTACGACTTTGTACACTTGAGATACCGCGTGGCCAAATAATCGCAGTAATAGGGTACCCTTCTTTTAAGTTATTTTTTGAGAGTGTAAATAAATAATCTACGGTAGTACTTCACAGTATAGTGGTTTGACTATTTTCAAAAACCAGTTTTTTACATTGTGTGAGATTGTTATATCATCTTATATATAATAACTAAATAATATCAGAACGGACGCAATAACGTAATAATAATTGTACATGCCATACTCTTTATAAAGTAATGGTAAATATTTCTTGTTTGTTGAGTTAAGTATATAAAAACATTTTATTGAACCTGTTGTGTTGTACTTATAAGTCCGATAAGAGTATTCCGCTTTGTAGGTAGGGTTTGGTATAATTAGCAATTTTTATATTTAAAATCAAGAGTAACAAAAATGCTTTGATTCCAATATGCCCACATGGATTTTTGGATAAAGGGGCTTAGAACACTAGGTGCAAAGTAGGTGTTTTTTTACAATGAAATTACTTTGATAACCAAAACACCAGTCATGCGGAAATTTCTTATATTTTTATTATTAACATCTCCAATTAAAGGCCTTCAGTACATCAGACCAAACACTAATTCTGAGACTGCATTAGACAACTGCATTATATATTTAATTAGGAATATTTTTCAAAACAATAGTACATTCTATCTCATTTCTGGAGGAAAAGGAATTATTAATCTTCCGGCAGCATTAACAAATCCAAGAGTACTGGTTGATCTAAGCAAACCATTCTACCTGTCATTAAAATTCTGCACCAACTACTTAATTTACATAGAAAATGATACTGACCTGAAAACCATTTTGGAGAAGTTACAAAATTATCCTATCTGGCATCAAAGTAGGAGTCCATGGGGAAAGTTTCTTATAATAACATCTACAAAATATAATATATCAAATTTGTTTAAGACATTAATCTATTATGATATAGTAAACGTGATGGTGCTTGTGTATGACGACAGAAGCAAACTCGAAAATATAGAGTTGTATGTTCCCGATTTATTTAGAACTGAATGTGGATGTGGCCAAAATCCTACACCAAGATTCCTTGGCTATTGCAATACTAGTACATCATTTGCTCTTCACAATAAAATAATTTTGAATAAATGCCCCATCACTATAATAAGTGAAAGCAATATAAGCAGAAACTACAAAGAATCACTTGGTATTGCCTACATGGTAAGACTGATTGACATATTAGTGGAGGTACTAAGCGGTAGCATCAATGAAATCGCACATGTGAATTCTCTAAACATGTTGAACAATCACACCCCAGACATTATACTTACTCCAAGTTTCATTAAGTTTGAAGAATTATTAAGTGATTACGATTTTAGCATATCTGTCGATCAGGATAAACTGTTATGGGCAGTCCCTAAGCCACGGAGAATCCCAAACGTGAAAGTACTTGCTTTCATGTTTAAAAAGAATGTGTGGACTGCTATTATAATGGCTTTCATCACTGTTGTAATTGTATGTTGGATTAGCGTGAAGTATGCTTTACCTAAATCTAGATCGGGAGATTTTCCTAGATGCTTCTTTGTTGTTCTATCTTTCACCATAGGCCAACCCCACAATATGTCTGTTATAAAATCTTCAATGCACTGCTTGGTACTTTTATATCTATTTTATGCGATTATAATTGGAACCTCATTTCAAGCAAATCTTGCAAGTCATTTAACCCATCCCGTCTTTGAAGATGGCATAAGAAGCGTTAAGGAGCTTTCCGAGTCGCAACTGTATTTCGTAGTTCCCTTAGATTCGCCAACTGCCAAGAGATCAAAATCGAGTAAACCAGATCCTAGGTTTGGGCATATATTTGACAGGATCGTTGTGGAACAGGGCATGAACATATCTAAAATTTTAATTGATATTGCTAGCTACCGGAATACAACTATCTTGGTGGGAAAAAAGTCAATAAAAGCGCTTCCTGTAGAAGAATCGCTGATAAGTCTGATGGAAGATCCAAAGTTTTTATTTAGTTTTGATTTATCAGTGATGATGAGAAAAGGGCACTATTTTATTCCAATATTTAATAAACACATGCGAAGAATTGTAGAGTGTGGGTTCAATGAAAAGGTTTTAGCAGATGTTCAATTGCTTACTTTTGTGTCAGTGGATGAAATTCGAAAGGTGGCACTGACTTTGGATCATATACTGAATGCTTTTGTTATATGGGGAGCTGGGTTGCTCTTATCCATTTTATTATTTTTAATAGAATTAATTATTAAAAACCGTATTTTTTAAGGACTGGTAATCTAACTTATTCGTATCTTAGTGATCGATGTTCTCATCTTAGTGAAAGATGTTTGTCATTTTTATCATAGATGTTCATGGAATTGATGACTGTGACAAAAAATATATTAAAGTTTATGGTACTATAGAACAAATAAGATCTAGAATAGAAATCTAACCTACTTTGCCACTTTGTTGGAAGGTAACCTTAGTCATAGGACGTATGTCAAACCATTCTAAAGAAAGGTTTGGATGCGTGTTCCTACAGATAATCAATAAGGTTTATTGGCGACTATGGCTACCACATTATAATAAGGAGTGTTATATTCTATCCAAATGAAACCCAATCCTTAGTGCAATTTTGCTCCATAAAATATAAAATATAGTTCGGAAGACAATATATTCTTTTGTGCACATTTAATAGCTAAAGAATTTGTAAAAGTACATTTTGATACGAAAGAATTATGAGTGTGCTTCAAGGAAATAATCTTTGTTTAAGATAGTTATGTTGAATATTACAACAAACAAATACTACGTGACTAAGAGAGTAACTTGATACGCCTGCAAAAAATGCGCTTTGCTGAAAGCAGTAAATAAATATCGTTTGTAAGTGTAGTTTGAAATAAAACATTTTATGTAGCTATTTAAGGGTCGTAAATCGAGTAGAATTATCTACAGTTTAAGCTTTGCAGCGCGTACTGATCGGGAAATATTTTCTTTTATACAATAACCGACTTATTATTCGTAGTAACGAGCTCTTTACAGCACATGGCGGAAGCTTTTACATATCACTGAAGAGACGTATTGACATAAAGTAGTTTGTTAGTTGGACAGCTTTTCTTAAAACAATGTATACAATATACTGTCGGCCGAGCTAGCAGCCGATATACGTGTGACTGCAAATGAAGCAAAGTTTACATTTACTGTCATTTATTACAGTAAATGTACTTTGTGAGTATTGGTGATGTTAATGTATTTTTATTTTAATTGTGTTTATCAAAATGAAATAAATATTAATGTCTTCATAATATCTAACAAATCTATTTCATTAATTATAAGTATTATAAGTATTATTATAAGCTACTTGAAATCTTTTATTAGAAATATAGAAAAATTGCAGCAATTTTATTGTTTTTTTTGAGACTTTCCTACAAAAATAGTTAATTGGTAGAAGAACCCAGCCAGCATACTGACGTCATAATGTCGCCGTTTTTTCGGCAGTAACAACGTCAAATTGTTGTAAAAATATAAGACGTCAATAAAACGTCCTATACTAGGACTAAGACAGGAATTATAAATAAATAGTTGAATATTGGAAATAACATTTATTATATACTACAGTCAAAACATCTCTATATTGTGACCACCTGCTTAATATGACCAGTATTCCTTGGCCCCTTGTACGTATTGTATTGTACGTCCAAAAGACGTCGTTTTGAAGACGTCTACGTACGTCCCATTATATGACGTCTTATGGACATCATTTATTAGTCATATGACGCCGTCGACCAATAATAACTTAAAAATAACGTCATTATAACCTCAGTGTGCTGGCTGGGAATAAGCAGCAAAGTTTGCCGCTGCTGTTTGAGAATTACATTCTGCTGCGTATTTTAGTGCACAATTGACGGTAAAGTATGATATTTGCAGAGACATCTACAATTTAAAGAAATACATCATAATTTTGAAATGAAGCAGTACAAGGAATAAATTCAGAAAAGTGTGAATCAGACAAACCTCTAGAAAGTAATGCAGGTGTTACCCTTTTCCACAAACAATATCGTGGAGTCAGCATTGACTAATAAGTAGTTGAAATGTAATGTTGTTATTTGATACTTTTATCTTTATTATTAAACAGCCTTGGTAGTGTAATGTCTAGAGTACTGGACTTTCACACAAGCGACCCGAGGTCGATTCTCGGAGCCGGCAGATCTGGTTAAGGTTTTCTGCAGTTTCCCTTAGCTGTGACACAAATGTGGGATTTGCGTTGTCCTATCTGTAAGTCGGCTGCAGCCGCACTTAGGGCCTACGTAATAATAATAATCGGTCCCTCCCTCCCGCACAAGCTTATAGCTTCTGGGGCCTGGTTTCCAGGCTATGGGTTGTTGTAGCAATTATTATCTTCAACTTTAAATGAGTTCTCGAAATAAAATCTTTTTTCTTAGGTTGTAAGCTGCTTGGCTAGAGCGCTGAGTTGGTAAGCGGGATCTTTGCTTGTGTGTCAAATTTGTACGGATCGTTGCGCTGACTGGGTGCTTAAATGTAAGCGTCGTTGTTCGGGCGCTAAGTTGCTTACGACGCACGCTGGTAGTTTTCGGTGGTCGACGGTAATTCTCGGACGACATTTATTTGAGCGTGGTATGCTCGACGGATCAGGGTAGCTGCTAGTGGAGAAATTATACCCCAGGGAACTGTTGCGGTAGTAGAGGTCGGCCTTGCCTGGATCACTTCGCGGGCATCTGCCTGTTTCCCTAAACCATTTACAAAAGATAGGGGATTGATTCTAGCAATAAAACACATAATTTTCAAACCCAATGCTTTTATTATCACCAAAGCTCCAACAAGCGTTGTCTCTAGCCTTAATATCACGGTTTACTACGGTGACCACAGCAAGCGGGGTAATACATCATAACAAATGAAGCGTGCGGTAGAGTAAAAGAATACGGGGTATAAATCAATTACGGGAAGACAGGGTAGGAATGAGGACAGGGAATGAGGGTGGCGAAGGGAGGAGACCCCCAGGCACAAGCACAGCTAGGTCTTACCTGAGAGAAGTTAAGGAAGGTAAAGGATGAGATCGGTCTGCTGGCTGCTACTGGTCCTGTTGGCGCTCAAAAGGCTAATTTATTGAAGGATTTTCTTATATCCAACATTCTTTACGTTCTTTCTATCCAACGTGATTACAATCCGGGGTACCAAGAGTAATTATTTAATATTTATATTGAGGTGATTTTTGGATAAATAAAATTATATTTATTATTTAATGTGCCTCACGTTCTAGGCAAGCCAATAAAAGTTTGAGGTGAAATAAAAATAGAATTTCATGAAAACCCTACGTTGGATTTAATAAATAAAAGAAAATAATATAACACCCCACAATTTCTTCTTTCTCTCAATAGACTGACTCAGGTTTAATTCGATAGAGCATGAGATAAATGAAATATAAAAAATCTTATTGACTCTTGTACCTGGAAGAAAAGAATTTACTACCAATGCAGTTGGACTTCTGCAACTGGACAACAGCAAACTAAACTTTATATGTGAAAAGAAAAAAGAATGGATGCTTGCATAAACATCAAATAGACACATTTTTTATTTTTATTTTTGATAAATAGAAAATCTATTTCAAAAGAGTAAGTCGAATAAAATACTTAAACAGAAAAGTAAAAAAATTGGAAAATCTTTCTTGACCTTGCTCAAATGTGTTATAATATTTGTTGCCAACCTGACATGGGAGTTGTAACTGGTCTCCATTTAAACAAACTGATATCAATTAAGTTTATCAGATAACAAAAATATTTACAATTTCTAAATAAATTCATCTAACGAAAAATTAATTAGTTTTGTGAATAAACAAATTGAACTTGTTTAAATCTTACAACTTTGTTATCGAAAACACTCTCAATTAAGAAAATAAATTCTGAATTTATTAAATAATTATCTTTATATATATATATATATATATATATATATATATATATATTATATATATATATATATATATATATATATATATATATATATATATATATATATATATATATATATATATATATATATATATATATATCATTAATAATAATTGCTACAACCCATAGCCTGGAAACCAGGCCCCAGAAGCTATAAGCTAGTGCGGGAGGGAGGGGGCGATTATTATTATTACGTAGGCCCTAAGTGCGGCTGCAGCCGACTTACAGATGGAACAGCGCAAATCCCACATTTGTGTCACAGCTAAGGAAAACTGCAGAAAACCTTAACCAGATCTGCCGGCACCGGGAATCGACCGCGGGCCGCTTGGGTGAAAGTCCGGCACTCTAGACATTACACTACCGAGGCTATGATTTTGTTATTTTAAAAATTGAACCAAATCATTTTATTTTGAGCAACCTTGTATATTATACGTCAATATCTACTTTCAAATTTCTTTAGTATTGTACCATCGGTAATGTAGCAATTTTCCAAACAGCTGATCTCCATTTTATTCAAGGTCGAAAACCAAATTATTAAAATGGAAATCAATAAAAATCTTCTTTCATTTATTTTAATAAAATCGTTCATAATTCCTAATAATTGTTGAAGAACGAAAATAAATCTTCTTTGATTTAAATATTCAGGTAACTATTCAATTCCATAAACACTTTGTTAACAATTGTCGATTGTTTACAAAAAAAATGTGGTTATCACTTAACCTTACTTTATTTTGCAGATTTTTGGTCTGGAGTCGAGCATGGATACTTCCAATGCGTTTTTTCGACTGACTTAGTTAATTTTCCCTGGCCTTTTCATGTCTTAAAGAAAACAATTGATAAACCAACAGATTTTTACAAAATAAAAACGAATCGCCAAACTCGTGACGTCACTAACGAAAAACATGTGTTCATAATTAGCACTAATCTTAAATCTAAAAATACTGAAATGTAGCTGGCAAAATAACGATTAAAACAACATAGACACTTATAGTCTAAAATCAACATTAACTGAGAAAATTAACAAAAACGACCAACGGTCAAAAAATCTCATTAAAACTTAATTACAAAGCAAACTCATTAACTCCAGCTATAACTGTACAAGAAATGATTACATGGCTACCCAAGGTAACTCATACATATGCGGTTTACATAGAAAAATATGTACAATAAAAGAAAACAAAAATAAGAATCCGTTTATACGTTTTTAAGATAAAACGATGCTTTGCAAGACTCCATACAAATAACAACATAAATGAAATCAAACTATACTCAAACTTGTCCAGCATACAGTCCTCCAAATGTCTGCAGTCATACAACGGTGTAAAATATTATAATAAAATCAATATTTGAGAAAATTGAAGCATATCAGCAAAGCCAATACCTTTACAAAGATTAACACAAATTTTTAAAATACAGGAGATTGTAAGTTAAATATACTGTTATAGACATTACAATAATGACCCGTTTTACATATTTCCAGTAAAATATTTTCCCGAAACTGGTTCAGCTTAGTTGGATCAAGAAAATTCTCTTTTACGTTAGTTATCGACAAACCCCATATAGAGAAAGAAAGATAAAATCTTCTAAAAACTTGATAAATTATGCCATTCTCTACTACAAAAACAATCTAACTGATTGATATGCCTTTTTATATTTATAAACCTTGTATAAAGTGAGGTTAAATGTGTATTAACACAATCCTACTCCTATTTTCCTACTTTAACTTGATAAAATTATCTGTAACCAAGCATGTAGCTTTTAGATTAAATAAACCTAATATCCTAGCATGTCTATCATTTTATTTTATTTAATGCATTAACAACCACGAAAGGCAGAGAACTGGCAAAACTTCTCCATGAGCATAAATATTCTTTCCTCTCCACAGGTACTCCTACTTACTGGCCTACCGATCCCAACAAAGCTCCCGACCTACTGGATTTCTTCATAACGAATGGCATCCCATCTCCATATATGGATATTGTTCCCAGCTATAACCTTTCCTCGGACCACTCTCCAATAATAGCGACTATCAGCTCTTTTGTCATATATAAAAAGCAGATTGTTCGACTGCATAATAGGAAAACTGATTGGGAAGAGTATTAAAATTATATTCAAGAAAACACAAACTTAAAGGTTAGCCTGAAAAAAGCAGAAAAAAAATGATCAAGTATTAATTACGTGGACCAATACCCTTAAGGAAGCCGCCCGACAAGCTACGCCTCCGACTCATCCTCGCAGTTCAACATACAACGTCCCAGTGGAGATTAAAAAACTCATAGCTGAGAAAAAAAGAGCCAGAGCAAAATGGCACAGGACCCAGGCACCTGCTGACAAAGCTATCTTCAATCGACTAAGCAATCCGCTGAAACAAAAAATTAAAGAGGTTTAACATCACTCTACTCATGACTACATTATTAGCCTGAACAGATATGATAATTCGATCTGGAAGCCGCTAAAAAATGCCAAAAAGCCCAAAAACCAAGTCCCCCCATATTGAATGAATCAGACCCAAATACACGATGGGCCAGAAGCGATCCGGAAAAGGCTACATTGTTTGCAGAGTACCTTGAGCAAGTCTTTACCCCTAACAATGACGTACTAGATGATGAGATAGAGAGGCAATTAAGTAACATCCCAATCAATGCTCCTGAAATAACAATTTTTACTCCTAGAGAGCTTCAAAAAGAAATCAAACTATTAAACATTCGAAAAGCACCTGGCATAGATGGTGTGACACCGAAGATGCTAAAAGAGTTGCCAAGAAAAGGAATAGTGTTACTTACGTACATCTTTAATGCTATCCTTAGGCTAAATTACTGGCCCAAGCAACTGAAAGTTGCAGAAATTATACTCATTCCCAAACCGGGCAAAGACTTAAACAAAGTATCATCATATCGTCCAATAAGCTTGCTGTCTACAACTTCAAAACTATTAGAAAGACTTGTAATGCAAATAATAGCTGGTGATCCTCACACTGAAGAATATATACCTCGATATCAATTCGGCTTTCGCCAAAATCACACTACAATACAGCAAACCCATAGAATCTGTCATATAATTAATAAAGCTTTTGAAAACAATAAATACTGTACATCGGTATTCTTAGATGTAAGTAAAGCTTTTGACAAAGTTTGGCACTCGGGTCTATTGTACAAGATCAAAACTCTCTTGCCTACAAGGTATTTTAGTCTCTTAAAATCCTACTTAGGCGGCATGGAATTTAAAACGAGAGTCAATGGTGATGTGTCAGACATGAAACCGATCAAGGCTGGAGTACCGCAGGGCAGTGTGATGGGACCCTTACTATATGTACTCTATACTTTTGACTTATCAACAAACGATAATACTACAATGGGCACCTTTGCTGATGACACTATTATCCTTTCAGTTAATGATGACCCGCAACTAGCAACCTCAAATTTACAGCATCACCTGAATGACTTCCAACATTGGACAAACAAATGGAAAATCAAGATCAACGAAGACAAATCTGTACAAGTTAACTTCCCTCTCCGGAAAGACCTGTGCCCCCCTGTTTATCTAAACAACATACACATTCCTATATCATCTAGTGCAAAATACCTAGGGATGCATCTAGACAATAAACTAACATGGAAACAACACGTGATTAAAAAACGAAGACAGATAGAATTAAAAGTCCCAATTACCACTGGAAAACAAACTGCTAATTTATAAAACAATCCTTAAACCAATATGGGTTTATGGGATAGAACTCTGAGGTTGTACCAGTAAATCGAATATGGCAATAATACAGAGAATACAATCAAAAACATTACGTATGATCACCGATGCCCCCTGGTATGTTACTAATGAAACGCTCCATCAAGATTTGCACCTACCATATGTCAAAGATGTCATAACTGAAAAAAGTATCAAACACCACCTAAAGCTGGAAAACCATATAAACGCACTCCTGAACCCCCTTTTGGAAATCCATGATACAAGAAGACTCAAACGAAAATGGCCAAGTGATTTAAATACTGTTTGAAGAGGACTTGTCACTGGAGAAGCCCTCCTCACGTCAAGAAGGAACTACCTAGTTCTTAAGACAGCCAATTAGCTAATAGATTTCCAATGTAATAAATTGCTAATAAATTAATAATAATAAAAAAAAACGATCAAATCCTAGTCTTAAAATACTTCAAAATTTCAAATCGTCAAGTAAATGTTCAATCTGATGATTCCATATCATCTCAATAGTTATTAAATAAACGCAATGGAACAAAAACAGTTGAAAATACCAAGCTTATCATTCTCAGACGAACTTTTGAACGCATTGTTTAATAAACATCTCTGACTTACTCCTCCGCCCACGAACAATCCCGACTGTCCTACCTTCCTCCCTTTGTTGCTACCCGTCTTACTGCTTTTTCTCCTTATCTCTTCAACTTCAACTTATCTCTTCCTCAGACTTACCTTCCCTCTTACGGCTTCCCTCCTGCCTATCTCCCCCTCCGGCTAACTCTCCCTTAGATCCCTCCCCCGACTTACCCACCCATTCCTACCATATAATTTTACATTGAATTCATATATAATATGCTTACTATATGTATCAGTTTTCGAAACTTTGTCGGTCAGTTTGTCCATGTTCCTTAAGGGATAAAACATTAGTTCTTAGACATTCCTATTCTACTTCTTCATCAAATATCCTAATCTGCAAAATTTAAAAATTTCGAAAGAACGGACACACTCATAGACAAAGAGATATCGAGTTTCTTGAAAATGCTCCACAGCAAATACTATGAAACTCGTCTGAGAACTGTTGGTGGCATAGTACGCAAGTATAGGGAGAATGTTTAGTTCCAAAATGGTGACAAAGCAGCCACTGTAAGTGGACAGTCGGCCTTATTCTGTCTCCAGACTCCATAGACTAAAAAAAGAAAGGTTTTAAAAATATAAAAATTAAATAAAAATAAATAGTACAGAGTCAAAACTTTAGTATAAAAAAGAATAAAGAAAATCGGTCTTGTAGAACTCATAGACGAATAGTTCCAAAAGTTAACACGCTGGAAATTGAGAGCGCGCTGCAAGCGGATGGGCGTTCTCGTGCGTATCCAAATAAACGTTTTAGATTTATTTATTTAAAAATATAAAAAACTTAAAGAAACCCAGAAATTAAGTAGTGTAATCTACACAACGAAAGCTTCAATATAAAAAAGAATCACGTAAATCGACCCAGTAGAACTCTTAAACGAACTGGAACAAAAATAAGCCTTGTGTCTTAAATATGTATATACATAAAATAACTTTGTTACAAAGTCATTAAATGTTATTACTATTAGAGTAAACTTGGATTAAATGCAAAATGATGTCAGAAATAAACCATAATTAGCTTAATATTGAATTTATTATAACAACCAAGAACTAAATCCGAAACATTATGATACGAGGCTTATTTAATAAATTATATGAAAAGTTTAATTTTCTCAACTAAGGGAAACGAATCATTACGTGCTTGTTATGCTGCCTACACAAAAGAACCTACTTCTATCGTATACTTACTTTTGAATTCGATTGGCTTAGTTCCAGTATGTATAATCGTTACATTTGATTTATAAGAAGTTTATCTCCAATTTGTCTTTGGAAATTACAAAAACGTCCCTATTGCCATTTTAATAGATTAATATTTATTTTACGTCATTTCCTCTTAAACATATATAAATAAAGTATATTAGTAAGTAGACAATATTTTGTGGTAGTTTCAGTCACCAGCTCAGCAGTGTCTTTATGTTTAGAGGATTAATTGCTATTACTTATTATTCAATGAACTTCATTGATATCGAGTTTTGAGAGATATTTTCTGCATTATTTATATTAACAGTATTTTTGCACAAATTAATAAATTCTTTCTGTTATTTGTATGCTCTGCTAATTATACAGTTTAAAATATTTGGAGACCAGAATTTAATAAAGTATTTTTATTGATAAATACACAAATCTGTCTAAATCGACAAATCTGACCTGAATAATACCTACGGTATTACAATGATTTAAACTACACTATACTTTCGTTGCTCGGTAGTCAAGTATGTTACTGCTTAATGCTGCATTAACTCTGACAAGGTAGCAGATCGATGCTGTATTTATAGCTTGCGCTACCAAGGTGTGGCCGGATGAGAGTTTTTTTGTTTGACTTCGTCCTTAGTTTGACTTCCAAACTGTTCTGAGAAGAACCGTAGGTGTGAACGGGTCTTTGACACGCTAGAAGTGACTTAATAAAATAACACTTACATTAAGTGGAATATGATTAGAATAAATTATAATATATTAAGCTGCATAAAATAGATACGTAGTTTAATTATTAAAATCGAATTAATGTAAGGAAATCAGAGCTATATGTAACTTGCCTGTATGTAAGGGTAGATGGAAGTTGATCTTATCGAGTCACAAATTATTAACTTTATTGATTAGCTTATCAGATTCCGTTTAGTTGACTAAGTGAATGTAAGTATAGCGGTTTCACCGTTTTCAAAACTAAGAGTCTACTATAGGTCTATAGGCAAAAAAGGCTATATTTTAGTGTCTTTTTTAATGTTTGCGATTGTTATATAATCACTTAGAGCCTAATAGCGTAAATAATACGCATAATGTGCTTGATAGCATAATAAGATGCATATCATATTCTTTATAAAGTAATGGTCAATACTTCTTGTTTGTTTGGTTAAGTATATACATAAATATAAAAAAATATTGAATTTGGTATGTTGTATTTACGATAAAAGTATTCTCCGTTGTATGTATATGTATTGTATGTGTATATTATTAGATACAAGAGCTAGGGTTATATTTCTGCAATAAAATTAATTTGATAACCGATTGATTGATTATCTCACAGGTAATACACCAGTCATGCGGCAATTCCTTATATTTTTATTATTAACATCTCCAACTAAAGCCCTTCTGTATACCAGACTAAGCACTGATTCTACTGAAACTACATTAGACAACTGCTTAGCATATTTAATTGAAAGTATATTCCAAAAGAATAGTACAATCTATTTCATTTCTGGGAGAAGAGAAATTATTAATCTTCCAGCAGCAATAACAAATCCAAGAGTGTTAGTTGTTCTAAGCAAACCATTTTACCTGTCATTAAAATTCTATACCGATTACATAATTTACGTAGAAAATGATACTGACCTGAAAAACATTTTGGAGAAGTTACAAGATCATCCTATCTGGGATCCAAGTAGGAGTCCATGGGGAAAGTTTCTTATAATAACATCGAAAAATAATATATCAAATCTGTTTAAGATATTGATCTATTATGATATAATCAAGATGATACTGCTTGTATATGAAAGCAGAAGCAAACTGGAAAATATAGAGTTGTATACTACTGATTTATTTAGAACGGAGTATGGCTGTGGCGAAAACCCTAAACCAAAATTTCTTGGTTATTGTAATAGTAGCATATCATTTGTTTTCGACAATATAATGGCTTTAAATAAATGCCCCATCACCATAATAAGCAAAACCAGTTTAAGCAGAAATTACAAAAGTCATCTCAGTGTTGCCTACATGCTAAGAGTGATTGATATATTAGGTGAAGTATTAAACAGTAGCATCAAAGAAATCACAGATGACAACATGGACGCCACGTTGAATAATCACAACCAAGGCATTATACTTACTCCAAATTTCATGAAGGTAGATGAATTATTAAATGATTATGATTTCAGCATTTCTGTAGATCAGGATAAACTGTTATGGGCAGTTCCTAAACCACGGAGCACCCCAAATGTAAAAGTAATAGCTTCCATATTTAAAAAGAATACCTGGACTGCTATTATAACAGTCTTTATCAGTGTGATATTTGTATGGTGTATTAGCATGAAGTATTCCTTACCTAAATCTAGGTTGGGGAATTTTCCTAGATGCTTCTTTGTTATTCTGTCTTTCTCCATAGGCCAACCCTATAATATTTCTGCTGTAAAAGCCTCAATGCGCTACTTGGTGTTTTTATATTTATTTTATGCTATTGTAATTGTAACTTCATTCCAAGCAAATCTTGCAAGTCACTTAACCCATCCCAGCTCTGAACATGGTATAACAAATATTAAGGAGCTTTCCGATTCGCAACTGTTCTTCGTAGTTCCACTAGAATCTCAAACTGCAAAGAGATCAAAATCGAGTAAGCCAGATCCTAGACTTGGGCATATACTTGACAGGGTTACTGTAGAAAAAGATTTAAATATGTCCAGATTTTTAATTAATATTGCTAGCCACCGGAATACAACTATCTTGGTAGGAAAAAAGTCAATAAAATCACTTCCTGTAGAACGATCGCTAGTAAGTCTGATGGAAGATACGAAGGTTTCACTTAATCTTGATTTTACAGTAATGATGAGAAAAGGGCACTATTTTATGCCAATACTTAATAATAAAATGAGGAGACTTGTGGAGTGTGGGTTCAATGAAAAGGTCTTAGCAGACGTTCAACTGGCTACTTATGTATCAGGGGAAGAAATTCGAAAAGCGGCGTTAACTTTGGATCATCTACTGAATGCTTTTGTTATATGGGGAGCTGGATTGCTCTTGGCCGTTTTATCGTTTTTTGTAGAATTAGTTATTATAAACTGTGTTTTCGAAAAAATAGTAGTGTGATTAGTGATCTTGTAAAGCATGAGTTCATAATTTTTCTTATAGGAGACTATGAAATTGGTGAATATGTCAGAAAATGTAGGAGCTAAAATACAGAATGAACTTGTTTTAGCGCTTGCAAGTTTTTTGTAGCAAACTGACCTTAGTTATGATGTACCTGTCAAACCATTCTAAAAAAATCTTTTCCTACAAAGTTTATCGGCGACTAACTACTAACACCGAATTATAATAAATCTTATACTGTACTTAGTTCTGTGATAATCTCGATTGATCTTGATGAATGCATCAAACGTTTTTTTATACAGACTATGATAGCATCTGTTCTGACACTTACAAGCTGTGCAAATACGAGGTGCCAACGATTCTAATTTCCATAGAAAGCTACTGTAGGTATCCCAAAATAGCGTTTCACGTCCAATATAAATAAAATCTAGCTCTCGAGACATAGGACGATCCCTTCCATAATTTTATATTACAATTTTACATGATGATCAATTGCAACATGTGATGATACAACCATTTCTACAGAACTGCCAACTCACCAATCATGATAACTCACAACTGGTTAGTATGAAGGAAATGAAGCAACGAGCTGCATTGTGCTTCGAACGCAGACATTTTTATAATATTCTGTGCCTCTTATGTGACTATGGGCAGAGCATTATGAAGAAAAGTGTTTAGGTTTTTTTTAGAAAACATGTTAAAAAAATTGTTTAATTCTCCCTAGAATAAATATGTATTTAACTTTATATGTCTTTAAATAAAACTTGTCTATAATTTATCATCTATTAATAATCTATAACTATAATTTGTCAGTTCCAAGAACCAGCTGATAACTATTCCTTTGTTTAGGTCGTTTTGTAAAATTGCTTACTCGCAGTCAATGCGGTCTATGGAAGCAAGGGAAGCAATGCTTCCCTTAAGAATTTATTAAAATTAAAAAACAATGCTAACAAAAATAGTTTTATAAAATTATGGTTATCGTTTATTTAAATTTGTAACATTTAATCAACTTAAAGCTCAATATCAATTCCGTACAGCAAAAAGTATAATTATTTAGAGTACTATTTTAAATTAGGCTCATTAAACTTGCGCGGAAAGGTAATACCGATTCAAATGTGTTAGTTACACTGCATATAAGCACGGATCTCGTTGCTTCATGCACTTCTTACTTTCGGTAGCGGGCGAGTCGCGGGTATATATACGTTGTGGGCTACAGTTAACATCGTATAATAAGGTCGAGTTATTTTTATTAGCGTACTCCGTGATCAGATGTTTATTATAATTTCGTTATTTGTTCGATTTTTCGTGTTTGTTAAATGTTACTTAAGCAATGTAAATCTGCGAATGAGACTGTATTTTGGAACATTTTATTATTTCAATTTATACAAGTTCGGATTTTTTTTAAAGACAAATAATTCTATTTAGTTTGTTCTGTATACAACATTTAAACTTGCTTTATCGTCATGACGTCATGACTGCAAAGTCAGCTGCTTCGGTGGAAGGTTCGAGTACGTCGGATACATCCGAATCGTAACGATTTTGTTGTTGAATTTGTAAAGTATTATTATTATTAGATAAAAAATTTTCTTCATACAGTTTCGGAGGGAATTATTGAGAAAAGCAGACCAAAACCAGAACATTTATATTTAACAACAAAGATTAAAACCTGCACCAGGTATTTTGCTAAAAAAGACCGGAAAATCGAGTTGCATTATAAATAAATAGTAATACTTTTTTTTAAATAACGAATAATAGTCAACAAATTCCATAAGTATAAAAGACGTATTCTTTTGCACATTGTGATTAAATCTAAACAATCATAAATATTTGAAAATGCTTTGTCACAAAAGAACGTTGACAATAGTTACAAGTTTCGTCACAGCCCTTTTTATGCTTCAATCATGTCAATCACAGAATTTCTACGATTCAATAGGGTAAGGGGATTACCAATCATGCTAAGAATATCTTACTAGTTGAGGGTTAATCAGTATTCAAATGAACGAGATGTGCTAAACAAATTACCAATCCGATTAATCATTATAGAGTAAAGGAATACCTACTACTGAAGTGTAAAAGTTCTTCTTTAAAAGACTTTTAAGCTTAATAATTATAATACTGTTTTTTATTGTAGCTAGGTGTATTAAAATTTAAATCGTGGTTGCTTCACTAACCTAAATTCTCACCGCACGCCACTGCTCGCAGTCTAAAATTTATATACTATAGAAATATCCACATATTTACTGTTTCTAGAAACTACATATCAATAAAAAGTCTGATTAAATAATGTGATCAACAGATTAATGTTAATATAATACAAAAATATACTTTATTAAAAAATAAAACCGGGGTTCAATGCGAAGCTCAAATCGCCCTACTACCCTAAACGAGCATTCTTACCATCAAGCCACGAAGTAGAGTAACTAAAAGCACAAATGGAAGTAACTTTTTTTTCTAGTAACCTTTAAAATTATTTTTGTAAATTTGGTTTTTTATTCTTTTTTTTTAGCAGTGTAAAATCTGCTGCTTACTTTATACATAATTCTCATATTATCTTTGCATTAAAAATTATTTATTTTTTGATATTCTACATAGCCACTACTAAACTAATAATTGTAAAAACTATTATTTAAAGAGAGATAAAAAGAATAATCTTTTTTTTTGGCGTTGGACCTTTAGTCATGCAGCCAGATTCTTGTTATTTTATTGTCTAGTAATCCTAGCACAAACTAAGTAAATTAACGCTAAACATAAGGATAGAAACAGGGTCACTCTCTTCTCGTCCTGGGGCCTATCAGGACTCAATTTATGTTACAGCACAACACAGTGAGTACAGCATCATAAAGAAAAGACAAAATTGCTTCATATACTTTCTTATCGTCATAAAGAGCTAGCAGGTGCATTAGATTGATCGGAAAGCAGATATGACAACTATCTCGGAGAGTTCTTAGTAACTTTTTAGTGTGTGTTCCGTATATTTCTGACAATTGAAGAAAATGTGGTCCAAATCACTTCTAACGTGACACACATCACATTGGTCTGAATTTATTACATTTATTTTCCAAAGATGTGCAGGATAGCAGGCGTGACCAAATCTTAAGCGAATTATACTACAAATGTATAGGTAATCATGCCAAAATCTTTTAGGTATTTCAGCAGTGGCGTGCGGTGAGAATTTAGGCTAGGGAAGCAATCACTATTTTAATTTTAATATACATAGGTACAGACGCGGATTCACGGGGGGGGAATTTCCCCTCCCCAAATTTAGAAATAAGTATACATAGAATAGAAACAAATTGATGTGTAGGCTGAGGTTGCTATGGCAACGAAAAACAAGAGAGTTGTTGACTAACTGAATAAAGAAATGTTATGTTATGTGTTATTGTACAAAGTTGAAATAAAGAGCTTATAATAAATATACAGTGTATATTTAAGTATATATAAGATATATATAACAAATTGGCGACGAGTGGAGGAGTTTGTGTGGTAAAATGACTTTTGAAAATAGCATTAGTAATGGCATGGTAAAACCACGTGTAGCAATGTTTGGTACAGTACCACAATTTGAAGAATATAGTGAACCGTTTATTAACTATATAGAAAGATTAGAATCATTTTTTGAAGTAAATGAAACGGCGGAAGAAGATAAAGTAAAATGTTTAATTGGAGCAGAAATGTATAAAACATTAAAAAATCTGATTGTGCCTGAAAAGCCAACAGATAAAAGTTTTGAGGAACTTAAAGAAGCCTTACTAAACCATTATGGTTGTAGAAGTAACATTATAAGTGAGATGTATAAATTTAATTCCAGAAAACAGACTGAAAATGAGTCAGTGAAAGATTTTATTGTGAATTTAAAGCAGCTGTCAATTAACTGTAAGTTTGGCACTTTCCTAAATGAAGCATTACGGGATAGACTAATAGTTGGTTTAAAAGATGAAGCAATGATAAAAAGGTTGTTGCTAGAGAAAGAATTAACTTTTGAAAATGCATGTACATTGGTAATGGACATGGAAGCGGTGAAAAAGCAATCATTAATGATAATCAATAGTGGAGTTATTGCAGAAGATGTTAACAAGGTTAGTCGGGATAAGTTCAAGCCACAACGTCATGGGTCATATTTTTCTAAAAATGTACATCATGAAGACAGTTATAAGAAGAATACCATGTTAAGTCAAGAGAAATGTAAAAGCTGTAATCAAGTTCACAGAAAGAAGGAATGTCCAGTATCAAAGTGGGCTTGCTTTATATGCGGTAGGCGTGGCCATGTAGCTAATTGTTGCAGATTTAAAGATGTTAGAAGAAAGAATAATAATTGTAATCTTGTGCAGTGTAATGAAGTGTTCGATCGTGAAAGCAATTTACCATTGGTAGTAGTAGTTGAGATAAATAATGAAAGTATAAGGTTTGATGTGGATTGCGGTGCTAGTGTTACCTTGATGCTTCATTTTATGTTCGTAAAATTCTTGAAAAAGTCAGTAGAATTGTTAAAATATGATGGTACACTAACAGTCGCAAGTCAACAAAACTTGAAAACAGTTGGCATAATTCATGTTGAAGTTTGTTTTAATGACAGTAGTTTTGTCAAATTACCAATTATAATTACAGGTAATGATCTACAAAAAGCACTTTTAGGTAGAAACTGACTGCAGGTGTTTAATCCAAAGTGGAAAACATCGATACTCTGTAAGAACTGTCAAAAAGCTGAGTGTAAATTGGTTGACAATGAAGTTTTGTCAATAAAAAATGATTTTAAAGGTAATATTTCTGAAACATTTATTCATTCGTTGTTGTGCAGATATCCTAATGTTTTTTCAAAAAGCAATAATCCTATTACAGATTTTGTTGTTAATATAACTTTAAAGGAGAATGCAACACCAATTTTTCATAGAGCTTATGATATACCTTTTGCTTTACGAGATGAAGTCAAAAGGGAGTTAGATAAATTGGAGAATAGTCAGATTATCAGTAAAACACAGTTCAGTGAATGGGCTAGTCCTTTAGTGTGTGTACCACGTAAAAATGGGTCAATAAGATTAAGACTTTAAGTGGAAAGAAGTGATATGTAGGCTGAGGTTGCTATGACAACGAAAAACAAGAGAGTTGTTGACTAACTGAATAAAGAAATGTTGTTATGTGTTATTGTACAAAGTTGAAATAAAGAGCTTATAATAAATATACAGTGTATATTTAAGTATATATAAGATATATATAACACAAATAATGTTTGTTTAATTATTATTTATTAAAACAATTATTTTTCCAAAAATTTCCCCCTCAAAATAATTCTCTGGTTCCGTTCCAGCTAGGTACAATAAAAAAACTGTGTTATAATTATTAAGCTTAAAAGTTTTTCTAAGAACTTTTACACTTTATACTTATGGAATTTGTTGACTATTATTCTTTATTTAAAAAAAACTACTGCTATGTTTTTATACTGCAACTCTTATTTTTAATAAATTCCCTAGGGAAGCATTGCTTCCATTGCTTCCATGGACCGCACGCCACTGTATTTGAGGAAGTATAAACGATAACCTAGTAGGACTGAAAGAGCACAGAGATATCCAGGAATCATTCCACTTTTGTTTTAAAACACGTTTTAGATTATTAAAACAGTCTCCAATACTAAAAGCATTGTTAACCTCAGCGCCGCTTGTAATGCTTTGTTTGGCCAACAAATCAACATGTTCATTGTGTGTCACACCTATATGTGCTTTCACCCAAATAAAGTTAACATCTTGTCCCCGAAGGGCAAATTTGTGAATAAGATGTTTAATGTGGTACAAAGTTGGATTTGTTTTATATGTCCACACTGTAATACTCGATAAAGCCAATAAAACAGATAACGAATCTGATATAATTACTATTTCCCGGTTTGTTGTGGACACAGCATATTTAAGAGCTTCCTCAATGGCAATACATTCTGAGGAGAATACAGAAATTTCATCGGAGATTTTAAATTTAGCTTCTATTCTTCGTCTAGGCACAAAATATGCAGCTCCATTACCTTCATTAGACTTGGAAGCATCAGTGTAGATTACGAGTGGTTCAATAAATTGCCCAATTTCATTGTTTAGCATTAACGAGCTAAACAAGGGGTTTTCGTTGTAGCTGGGAATTATAACATTTGTTGTTGCGACAAGACTGTCAAAATTTTTATTTTCAACAGAAACCAGTACAGGATTGTAGTCTCTGAATGCGATGCATAATGGAGGAGAGTGTTTCTTTACCCAGTATTTGTTGCAGAGATCAAATGTATTTAACAAGGTAATATGCCTTAATATAATAATCAAAGGGGTAGCGAAATATTTATGCTTCCAAAGAAATTTCCCGCACAGAAAAACTTTTCTAAAATTTAAGGGAGGTTCAAGGGCCTCAACTAAGAGGGCTTTGACTGGCGTAGATTTCATTGCACCCAAACAGATTCTTAACGCTTTGTACTGCACACGATCAACCATTTTTAATAAGGATTTACACGCAGACCCATATAGTATACTGCCATAGTCTAGTATAGATCTGATATAGCATCTATAAAACAGAAGACTAGTCTTGACATCTGCACCCCACCAAGTTTTAGTAATAAACATAAGAAAGTTAATTCCCTTATTACATTTATCGATAATTAAATCGATAATAAAGGGTTTCCAGCCCAATTTCTTATCAAATATAATGCCTAGATACTTAACTTGTGACTGAACATATAAGTTTCGATTTCCTATATAGATATTATTTAGTATCTTGAGATATGTGGTGACGAGTAAAAATACAAAATATAGATTTTTCAATTGAAAGTTCAAAACCGTTGTTATGAAACCACTTATTAAAATTATTACCATAATGGATATCAGCCGTATATAAATTAAAAAGCAGAGGGCTCCATTATTACATCTGGGTCCAACAAGCATATTGCTTTTATTGCGTATAAAGATAGTTCTTTTACTGTAAAGTTTATCAATATTATTAGCAATATTGTGTGTTATAAAAGTTTTTTGAGAAAGTTTGTTTGTCAATAAATCCAAATTAACAGAATCATGTGCCCCACTAATGTCTAGAAATAAGGCATTTAGGTAATTATTTCTTGAGAAACAGTTTAATATATCTACAGTAAGAGTAGCACAAGCATCTATAGTACCATAACCTTTCTTATAACCAAATTGATATGCAGGTAAAAGCTTCTCACTAAGAAGTCACCATTCCAAGCGCTTTTTTATCATTCTTTCTAAAGTTCTTAATACACACGAAAGGAGAGAAATAGGTCTGTAGAAGGTTCCAATATTAGGATTATTTCTAGGTTTGAGTATAGGTATAACTATGACTTCTTTAAATTGTAATATCTCGGTACCGTGTAAATATATGTCATTGGGTACGTAACCTATCGTAACCAGGAGAGGTACTGGGGTAATTCGTTAGAGAATACAATAACTCTTCTATACAAAATGGTTTGGACAGGACATGAGTAGGGGAACATGGAGAGGATTCATTCTCAACTTCTTTATTGCTGACAGAAGGTGGCGCTATTTTGTCAAAAAACTCAAATAACCAGGATTCGTTATACGGTTTGCTGTCGGAGGGAGGAGTTCTATGCATTCTTTTAGACTGAGCCCATAAAGAGGACAGTGGGATTGATTTATTGAGGTTAGAACACCAATTAATCCAGTTCTGTTTCGCTTTCTGTTTAAGAAATCTTTTGGTTTTAGCATTTATTCGAAGACAATTTAAATAATTTTCAAGAATAGGATTTTGTTTATAAAGAGTGAGGGCATCCTTTCTTTCTACTATGGCCCTGTCGCACTGCTCATCCCACCATGGAGCAGGATTCCTGTTTTTAACACGAAAAGGTTTGTGCAATGCAATAGCTTTTTCGGCAGCTTTATTAATAGAATTGATAAAATAATCATAATTGTCAACAGTAGTACTATATCAAGGAGCATTAGAAATACTTTCTTCTATAAGTTCTGTATATAAAGTCCAATTGACCTTTTTGATATTCCACTTTGACCTAGGATCAATTAAATTATTATTTATGAGGTTAACAGAATATTCCATTATGATGGGAAAATGATCTGACCCCAAGGTATCTGGTGTAACAATCCAGTTAAGTTTATTAGCTATAGCAGATGAACATAGACTTATATCAACTGAGGATTTAGACTGACCAGTCTTTGATAATCTGGTAGGGCAACCATCATTTAGAACAGTCAAATCAAAATCAACTATCTGGGTATCTACAACATCGCATTTTGAAGAGCCCCAAAGACCATTGTGAGCGTTAAAAACGCCTCCAATGATGCAGGGAGATTTACATTGAGAAAAAAGATTGTACCAATCATTGTAAGTAGTGTTCACTTTTTGGGGTCTATAAATGGAGATGACAGCTACTGAAAAGTTACCAATAGCTACATTAGCTCCACAAACACAAATATTTCTGTTATAATTAGAAGTGAATTTGATTTCTTGAAAGGAAAACTTTTTCCTAATAAAAATGGCTGTACCACCATATCCATCATGACGATCATAACAAATAATATTATAACCATTAACTATTAAACTCATTTCAGATTTAAGCCACGTTTCACTGATTATTGTATAATATTAATATTTTTAATCTGATCCATTGCGCTGAGAAGAATGTATCGTATGTAAAGAGAAATTCATCCATTAGATTCTTAATATGGCTTTTAACATCTGCTTCATTTGCCATATCTATGTTATTTTCAGGATTACTAGTTTTAAAAAGATTTTGTATATATTTAGACATACCATCGATGAACGATACTACGTTATCAGTAGTTTTTTCTAAATTTGCATCTGAGCGACCCGAATTTGTAGGGAGAGGACGACTGGGATATAAAGGAGGATGAAAATTCCTGTCATTACTATGACTAAAGGGTGCATTATTAACAGGAGATGAAGCTTTTCGTTTTTTGCTAGATATGGATCCATTGTTGTTAAGAGACAGCTTAAAGCTATTGTTATGATTAGTATTCTTGCTGCTAGACACATTTCTAGGTGTTAGCGATGGAAAACGAGCGACATCACTAATATTTTGCAAGGGAGTGAAAGGATTGCTCGTTACAATGTCTGAGAATTACCAAGACGCTCAGCTTCTTTAAAAGTAATATTGAATTTAGCCATATTTTGTTTAATTTGTAATTGTTTTTTGTATATGGAACTTTCCTTAGAAATACTACTGTGGGCATCTAGTTACAATAACCCGTTGTACATAAGGTGCAACAGCGCAACGAACACTGTTAATATAAATAGATTTAGGAATTTTATTACCTTTAAATCGAACAAATATAGTTTGAGTAGGAACATGACGTTCTACATTATCTACTTTTATTCGTCTCGAAACTCTTTTAACATCTAATACAGGAAATTCACAATTGATATTCCCTTTTAAGTAGGATTCGTCAAATTTGGTGTCTACGTATTTAATTACTCCTGTTCTTTCTGTTAACTGCTTGGGAATGTAGGCGACTAACTTTTGAGAGTTTAAATTAGGATTTTTAACAAGATTATTAATATCTCTAGCCGACTTCATTCTGAGATTAAGAAAATGATGAAGAAGAATATAACCTATCATAATAGGATGCAGTTTACCTATTTTTTTATCTACATGCTCTATATAAACATAATACGGTTCTGAATAGATATCCAGTCTATTCAGATCAAAATAAACTGGTTCACGTGCACATGATAGTGTTGTTTGAGGTGAGTTATTGTTATTAGATTTATTTAAATTATTGGGGTCGCTAGAGTTCACTTCATTTATTAATTCCGTTGAATTATATTCCATAGCACCCAAAGGGGAGGGGACCCCCCTCCCCGAAGGGCCCACCTTCCATTCTACTCTAATATATAGCAGTTTATACCCAATAACAGGGTAAAAAATAGAAAAGAAAATACAGATAACAACTATGAAGTAAAAATAAATAACTAAATATCAAAAAAGAACTATATAAGTATAAATAAATTAATCAATTTACTATAGAAATAATAAATTAAATAAAACAGGTACTTATCTAGCACGTGTTATATAGACCGTCTGTACTTCAACAAGGTACAAACATAACTCTAAAAGAATAATCTTATTGAGTGCAATTTAGCTTGCCGATTGGTAGAGGATTGCTTGTTGGCAGTCTAAAATCTATATTCAGAAATATCCAGATATTTATTACTATTTTTAGAAACTAGATTCCAATAAAAAAGTCTGATTAAATAATGTAATCGACAGATTACTGTAAACATACAAAAATATAATTAAAAAAATATAAAACTTATGGGTACCGGAGCTCGATGCGAAGCTCAAATCGCTCTTCTACCCTAAACGAACATTGTCACTACCAGACCACAGAGATAACTTACTAAAAACACGAATTTTTTTATTTTAATATTTTTACAATTTGTTGAAATTCGACATTTAGTAAGCAATTTGACAATCGTATCATAGTGTTCACATAAAAACATGTAAGTAAAAAGTTCACTGACATTCACCTTTTATATTACTTGAACGTTTTGTCACTGATTTACACATCACTCACACATTTACACAAATCTGTTTGCCAAATCTGTCGGCTTGAACCTTTTGAGTCTGGGTTCCTCGTCGTCATAGTAATTCTTCTACCAGATCATTTGGATGGGCACTTAGACGATCATAATAGCATGATGTGCTTGTGTATTTCCTCATTAATGGTTTGGTTATCCAAATCGCGTTGTATGATCACGTTGGGTACATACCATGGTGCATCAATGATCGAAAGCAGTGTTTTGGCTTGGAAACGTCTGAGTATTTCGATGTTGGAGGTGCTCGCTGTTCCCCAGAGTTGTATTCCGCAGCTCCATACAGGTTTGTGGACGGTTTTGTATAAAAGCATTTTGTTATCAATAGATAGCTGAGACTTACACCCTATCAACCAATACATTTTACGAAAGATTTCTGACAATTGTTTGCGTTTCGTCCAGATATGCTTCCTTCAGGTTAGCCGCCTATGAAGATGGATTCCAAGGTACTTGGCGCTATCTGCTGCAGGTATTTGCTGATTATTTAAGAAGATTGTTGGTCTTTAAGAAGATGTCTCTCTTCTTAACGTGAAGGTCACATGAACCGATTTCGCTCCATTTTAATGCGTCATTTTTGGAGCCATGGTTGGAGCTTATTGAGGTGATTTTGGAGAATGCGGGAAGCCGTGTCAGGATCGAAGTGAGATGCCAATATCGCCGTATCATCAGTGAATGTGGCAACCATTGTGTCATTACCGGTCGGTAAATCTGATGTAAATAGCAGATACGCCTTGCGGTATATCGGAATTAATGGGAAATAAACTTGATAGAAATTCGTCGCATTTCACAACGAAGTTTCTGTCGGTAAGAAATGAACGTATACTTTGGTAATAATCAGGAGGTAGTTTATCTTTAATTTTGTACAGTAGGTCATCGTGCTAAACTTTGTCAAAAGTTTGGGCTACGTCGATGAACACTGCAGAACAGTATCGCTTATTCTTGAAGTCTTTTGTAATCGTGTCTACCACTCGATGAATTTGCTTAATTGTGGCGTGCTGTTTCCGGAATCCGAATTGGTGATCCGGCAGTAGCCCACTTTCTATCAGTATCGGGGTAAGTCTGCTTAATAATAGTTTTTCAAAGATCTTGGGAAGAATTAAGAATTGGCAACAGATTAATTGGTCTAGATGAAGCTACCTGATCTGTAGGTTTACCTAGTTTTGATATTAATACTATTACTGTAACATGTATAGAGTAATATTGAAGTCTTAGTATTGCATTAAACAGTAAACATTAAACATTAGCATTAGGTGATGCATTTAAATGCTTTCTCCGGAAGTACTTTCAGGAATTTCCCTGTAATTAGGTGGAACCCAGAGGCTTTTAATCTCATTAATTTTAAACTTCTTGCCTGGTAGGCATATCTGGAATGGTACGTTTAGACGTTATTGAATCTCATCAGCTTCTTCATCTGGAATGGTGGGAGGAAACGGTATGAACACTTCCGCCAAGCGATTTGCAATAACAAGGATTTTTATTGATTGTTTCTGGCCCATGTACCATTATCAGCTCGAATAGGTGATTTGTGTTGCGTTGGTTGTTTTAATCGCTTTGTTGCGAATGCGAATACCAATGCGAATGCCAAAGCGAATAATCTGTCGTTTCCGTGGGTTATAATGTCTTTAGCTAATGTTATACATTTGAATTTTTGATTTCTGTCAAGAGTGTTTTAAGTTCGAATGTTGTTAGATTTAGTCTGCGTTTGTCATTCGGATGTCGTGTATTCTGCCATCTTCTGCGAAGTCTTCGTTTTTCCGCGATTTTCTTTTTTACTATCACAGGACAGGCTGCACTAGTTATATGTTGTACTGTTTCCGGCGTTGCTAGCCTGGTAGCCTGCTGCACTACATCATTGAAGTGTTCTATTGCTTCTACTAACTGTTGGTCTCTTTTTAAATAGATATCTATTGATAGCTTAGTACCTACGGACTCCCTGAATAATTCCCAGTCCGTACGTTTGGTGCTTAATGTGGCTGTTACCCCTTTAATTAGGACTTGGGTTCCTATTGCTATTATTATTGGCGAATGATCAGCTGGTAAGTCTAAACACGATTCGGTCTTAAGATAGTTTGGATTGATCCCTGTCACTACACAAAAGTCTAGCAGGTCGGGTAATTACCCGACCCGGTAATTAATGGCCGGGTCCGTAGGCCAGTAGGTTGGCTCTCCCGTAGAGAAATGATTTAGCCCTAAATTATTAATGGCCTTTAGCAGTTTTCTGCCTTTGGTTGTTGTGATCCTGGGGCCCCACTGTGCTTGGCGTTGAAATCACCTGCTGTAATAAATCTGCCTTGGAGTGTTTGAAAGAAGTGCTCATGCTGCTCTCGTTTGTTGTTATGTCGTGGAGGACAATACACCGCTGAAATTGATAATGGACCTCTCCAGTCTTTAATAACTATGATAGTAGCTTGAAGATGATTTTGCTTATAGACAGGAAGTTCGTAGTGCTTTATAGAGTCTCTAATAATAATAGCTCAACTACTTTGAGTGCCCCGACTTGCTTCAGGAACTGGCGTAAATGAAGCAGACGCTATGTATAATGCTATAGTAGAATGAGATTTGGTGGATGCAGTACAAGGCATGTGTTTTGACACTACGGTAGTCAATAGTGAAATGAAGAATGGTTGGTGTGCTATACTTGAACACTAACTTGGAAAGGATTTGTTGTGGCCAGCATGTCTTCATCACATACTAGTTTTCAACTTGTGTTTGGGGCCTTCCAACTCTCCCGAGTTCATCTGTTTAACAGGTGCAAGGCAGTATGATGTGACATAGATCATAGTAAATACGATCCTCTTGTGCAGTCAGACAGTTTCTGCTATTACACGGGTTATTCTGTACCCTCATGATGGTAGCATTGGACAGAAAGTCACAACTTCATGACGACTGCATGGAATTAATTCAGTTAGCTGTTCTTGTCCTTAACCATCCACAGCAGAATATTCACTGGTGTTCTCCTGGTACAGTCCATCGCGCTCGCTGAATGCCAAAGCTAATTTATTGCTTAAAAATTTACCTTTTTCGTAAACTGGAAGCATTTCACCCAAAAACAACTTGCGCAACTCAAACGGTTTGTTGCTTTTGGTGCACTGTTATATTATGTCAAGTACTGGATTGAAGCCCCTTTACCGTCAAATTCTGTCACAAGTTGCAAAATATACTTTGAATAACCATCTATGGTATTTGTCGGATGAATTGGTTGGTCTCAGCTTGTTTTCAGAACTAGTACCTGCCAACGAGAATGAAAAAAATAAAAAATTGTAAGCCAGCTGACCGCATGGTTCGTGGAAATCCAATGCTCTTAAGTGAACAAAATCAGTTTTAGCAGATTTTGCTACAAAAAAGAACATCTGGTTAAACTTCAAATAAATAAAGGTTTCATTAAATTGCATCCAAGAGAGTAACCTTGCAATATTTGGAGGGTAAAAAGCGAGTAGAGAACCTCAAAGCAGTGAATTCATATTAACTTAATATTAATATTTGCTTTCTCAGATATTCTACATGTTCTTAATAATAATATACTAAAATAAATGTAAAATCACAATATATAATTATTGTTTTTATTATCATTTTGCCTTGACGTTGAGCACTGCCTTTCCAAATAGGTACAAAGTTGAAATTTTGGGAAATACTTCTATTATTATATGTAAAAGAATTAGGCGCTGAGCTGGGATGTATCTCGAACTTTGTTTTTTGGTCCCCTATTCTGGACCACTGGCTGAAAAATTGCAAAATGCCGACAACAGAGTAAATCTGCTGTTTATTTATAAATTGTGGACTGGTGGTAGTACCATTTAAAACAGACATTTTTCAACTTAGTATAACAAATAATTCTCAACGTGGTCCTTTGCTTAGTTTCTGAGTTACAGGAGTTTAAAGAGGTACCACCGCCAGATGATAACACTGTCTAACTTGGAACTGCGTAACAGATAGAAGAAAACTGATAACCGATACGTACAGTACCTAGTATACCAAAATACATAGACATTCTTTGACCATTTATACCAAAAGTAAGAATAATTCAGTGAGATCTAATTAATCGCAACTCATATCTTGGTTTCACCTCATCGTCAAGTGACTATTAAGAGCACAAGTGTTTATTTTCAGTCGTAATTTACACAAATGCATTCTGTTGACATTCATGAACAAAATAATATTTGAGTAGCCCTTTATTTAATATTTATAACCTACACTGTGTCTTCTATAAAAAAATAAGTGTATTTACACTTTTTTGTTGTTAATGGATGAGAATGTTTTTCCTTACTTCAACAAATTTAGTAAGCAGAAAGTAGTGATTACCTAAGGGAAGAATATACCCTAACAACGACCCTTCCTTTTTGTATGTATGTATTTCCCCTGATTGCTGTTAAATTACAGAGCAGGAAGCACTCATCGCTTGCGTAAAAGTACTACATATTGTGATATACTCTTGTAAATCTGGTCTTGTGATTATAGAAAACAGTATAAAATAATCTTTCGAAATGAATTAAAACTAAAAATAAATTTTCCAATAATACCAATTGCAAATTATATGCTTAAAATTGCCTATTTTAATAGTTTCTATAATTTATAACAATATATTTTTAATATAAATGCGCAGTTTAGAAAAAAATATATATAAAATCTTCATGTTTTTGCTAAAAATATATTTAATGTGGAAAAAACGATTGATTTCGGAAAGATGCGAAGTGCTGGTGCAAAAGCATAAAGAATAAAAAATATTCTGCTCCGGCTAATTACAAACGTGGTGAAACTTCAAAAACTCCACCACACTGAGCCCTTCGGACGGGTGGCTTGAATAGGACACTAAATAAATATAGATCTAGGAAACACAAGTAATGTACACAATATAAACCAAATTTTCTTTAAATTAAAATGACAAAAAATGTGTTTACAAATGAATACAAACAACGAAAAATTAAAATAAAAAAAATAATAATTTTGGATACCATGAACAAATGAAAAATCAATTCCAAGAAAGTTTAATACCTTTTATCCGAGGAGTAATATTTCTGGCATCATTATCATAATCTTAATTAATTTTTTATTTAAACTTAAATAAATACCCTAAATTTTTAAATCAAACCAATATTTGGCGCTAACAGTTTGCCAACTGAAATTGTTACAAAACAGCAATCCTCTGTTTTCCAAATGGTTTAAATATTAAAACGGTGGAAGGACAAACACCTACCTCTCTTTCAAATAACATCCAAATAAATAGTATTAATAAGCAAAATTAAAATCCAGCTGCTTGTATTAAATATGGTAAGTCCATTTAATGATTATTTTTTTGTTAAATTCCCTTCCAACATCCAAATTATAACGAAGGTTAAAAGTTCCATTATCCAAATAAAACTCACAGCACTGATTATTATATTAATTAAATGTAATTATTATTTTAAAAAATAGTAAAATTCAAAGATCTTCGATGATTATTAAACATTTTTGACGTTTGGTTTGTTTACATTTTTCAAACTCACAACATAACCTTAAAACTTTAAATTTTTGCTCTCAACATGTGTGCACCGTTTGAAAGTTTTAAAACAACATAGTTTGTTACTAAAATGGCCGCACTTTTTATATCCTTTTTCAAACAAAACAAGGCTATAGTGATATTTTTGGTTACAAACAAAAGAACTTTTAAAACTAAATACAACATAACCACATAATTGTTTATATCTATTAATTATACACTAATATATTAGACACTTGCATCTTCCTATATTGACAAAATCCAACCTTACAACCTAATTAACATTATTTACCTACTTTTAGATATCAACGACATGAAAATAGTAGCTAAATTACATTATTTCAGATTACTATGGCAAAACGTACAAACTTGCATTTTATTTTAATGATATCTTCTACAAAAAACAATTCCAACGATTGTTTCAAAATTATACTTAAGAAACTGCTTGACAAAATAACATTAAGGCATATTACCCACGAACTGTATAATCTATCTAAAGAAGAAAATTTAACGATATCTTATTAACTTGAAACATACATTTTTTATATTAATAAAGCAAGTAAGGTAGCAAATACTTGCATACATCATCACTACCATGCACCTTGTCTGTTTTAGGTCAAAACTTGCCTTAATTTGGCCTCAACTTTATTTTAGTTGCCTAATTAGGTTAGATTTCACATCGTTAGCTGAATAATGAAAAATTACCGAGCTGCTAAGAAAAATCAACTTTTTACAAGATTTATCCTTTTACTGCCTAGTGTATTCTAGAGTGCATGTTTATTAAATTAACCACTTTTCTTTGGCTTCATAAACAAATTATTAAAAATAATTATTTTTCTCCTTGGGGTTATGCAACCCATCTAACATCTCGTTGGTAAGCTTTTACCTGGGGATGCATAACCTTCTATTTCATGAGAAATATATTGTTTTTATAACAACATATACAGTGTGTTCATTTGAAAACTTCCTACCTTGAATATCTTTTAAACTATACAAGATATCGATTTCAGCAAAAACACGTCAACTCTAAATGGCAACCTTCCACATTGTGGGACTTCATCTTAAAGAGAATTAAAAAAAAATAGAAATCGAATACTATAATTTGGAAAATTTTACCAATAGGTATTTCCATTAACTAATCACCATAAAAACTAAAAATTATACAAAAGCCTTTAATCCTGTCTCTGTGGACGGGTATTTCACCAGCGCCATTAATTAAACACTTTTCATAGGGAACAAAGCATTTATACAGAAACTCATTTTTTATCCTACAACTTAGCGTGCAGAAGTACAAATTCATCAAACAGGGGTGGCGAACGATTTTATGTTCGCGTGTCAGAAATTCGGAAATCGATGTTTTTTGATGCGGTGACTTGCCGAGTAGGGTCTTCATAGATAGGGGAAACAAAATTTTAAAGAATAGCATTCATTATTTCATCTGCAAAGCCAGCAAATTCTTATTGCGTGCCATAGGTTCGCCATGATCTTATAATAATTATAATAAGTGTCTTATTCGAATTATAATAATTATCACATTTTTGATGTGTAAAAAATGATCTTCATTTATTCGAAAAGTTATTCAGCAAAAATGTTTTTGAGTCTATAAAAAAATAACAATGTATAATCATAAATTATGTGTACCGCGTTGTTTTCTTCGAAGACCCTTCGTGGTCGAGCGGTAGAGATCCTGCTTGTCCATCAAAGGGACATGGGTTCAAATCTCGGTTGCAACTAAATCTTTAAAAAATAGTATAACTGTATTTGAGCTCATTAGGATAGGGTTTGAAAGCTGTATGAGTGATAAAGTATGGGGAAGCTTAATGTATTGGATGCAGTAGCACCATTACTTCCGTAGCACTTCCATAGGAGTTTGTGTGAAACCCTAACACTGCAAATGTGTTAAAAAGAGAATGGATTATGTATGTTTTTTGGGGTTAAAATAGTTTTATTTAAAAAAAAGTAATATTAACCTTTATAAAGAATTATTGACTTATTATTAATATATTTACGCAGAAATAAGTATTTAATTGTTAAACAAAAAACATGGAAAACTTACAACTGAATTTTCTTTGTTGCATGGTGAAATATCATGACAATATATTATTTCCTTGTTTCACCATTTTTGTGGTTTTTCAGCATCTTACCTTCACTTAAGTTGTAGGCAACCTAAAGTGCTTATAGTTATAATATTTGCCTCCGCTTCTAGCCACTGCATGATATTTTGAATTTTCTCCGCAATTAGAGTGATGCCAGTTTCAGTTTCTAGAAGAAAATGTTAAGGCACTTCTCTTCCATTTTGTACGCATTCATAAGTAGATTTGTTAATTTAACAAAATTCTCCGTATTGTGAGAGTCATGGACGTATACGTCTATGGTGAGAGTCTTTCAGAGAAAACAAAATATTTTTTGTAAAGCGAGAGGTCTTGGTATAAATGGAATCTACACGCAGTTTGGTGGATAATTTGACTGCGAATTCTATGGAAAATCTTTGTGTTTAGCTTCAACCACATATTAAAATAATTTTGACACTGATCAGCATCGTGAACAGATTCTAGTAGCCTAATAAATTAAGTCAGGTTCATGAGATCTTATTAGAAAAAAACTAAATTTATTTTATTTCATTTCGTATTTCAAACAATTGTTTATATATCACAATTAGTAATATAAAGTATATCTTGATCTCCGTTGTCAATGACACCGGAGTTCAAGACGTTCTTGATCTCCGTTGTTGTTGACAACGTAAATAATTTGATGTTGCATTATAGCCACACGTGGTATGCTGCTTTTTATCTCCTTGGTTACGCGTATGATGACTCAGACAAGGCAACTTGCTTCTTTATGCAATAAATTCGGATGGATTTTAAAAGGGAGAAATTAGGATTGAAAAACGAAATAAAATAAAACAACTTATGCAATACGGAGATCAAGCTTCTTTAAATCCTCGAAAATGTTATAACGCCTCGGCTGGCGCCTCGGAGCACATAATATATATTATATATTTATATATCAAAAAATATATATATTAAAGTAGCTTTTTTACCACAAAATTAAAACAATTTTAAATGTAAGGGTTGCATTTTTGTTGTGGTAACTGTATAAAAACATGTAAGTAGCTTGCGCCTTTAGAACGCTCAGAGAAGTATTGGCTTATAATTCATGTTGTTGATACCTAAAATTATACAAATAATGTTTTTAAGGATATATTGTTTAAATTTGTGAAGACAGAAAGATGTGAAAAGATATTTTTTAAATAATTAAGTTAATAAAAGTTTTAAGGAGAAAGGGATGTCATCGAAATTCAATTGTAAAGTAAATTATTTTGTTTGTTTACACAAGTGTTGGGTATCAATGAATTCAGAATTTTATTTTCTATAAGTCTATCTAATTAGTTTAAGTGTTAATTAAAATTTATGAACAATAATAAGGTTAAGAATAATTAGAAATGTCAAAGATTCGTTTAGTTGAAATTATCATAGCAGGCAATTGTTTTAGCCAAAACATATAAAAGTACAGCAATTTCTTAACAAATTCTTTTACAATTTTATCTTGCAAAGAGTGTTTTAGAGCAAACATAAATTTAAGGTTATGTTTATAAAAAAATATAAACAAATTAAATGCCAAATATTTGAGGTTAGAGTTAACGTTAGTGTTTCAATTAGAAAAGTTTATAAATCTTTGTGTTTAATTAACAAATGCTTAATGTTAAACGACTGTTTAGTTAGTTCTATGATTATAATTGGATTTGGATATTAATAAAATTTATTTACTTACCATTGATGTATAAGATTAGTATGGATTTGAAATTCCATTTTGAAAAGCCTTTTTATTTGGAAATTTATGAATCGTTTGATGACACATGTTTCTTCAATTCTTTGTCAAGATTAATGAAAGCAGGTAGCTGATACCAGGGAATTACAAATATAGTTAGTATTTTTGTGACGCCAAATTTTAAAAAGGAAAGGATAGTATCTTATAATAAATAAAGACCGTGAGTTTCTATTTTTTTATTAGTATAAGAAATAATTGATGATAGCAAAAATAAAATGGAATTAAAAAGAAATTGGGTATATTCTTTATTCAAAAAATTATTTTTTTTTTAGTTAAAGAAAACGAGTATTCGTCTGAAAGAAAATTAATTATCTCCAAATAGAGAATAGTTATTTATTTTGGAAATTAATTGACGCTAATTAATCAATGAATAATAAAGATAGAATTTTGTAGTCAGATGTTTCCTTTGCAATTTAATTTATAAATATAATTTCAAAATTAAGACTTAATTCAGTTTTTTACTTCATAAAAAATAAAATTTAGTTCTTATTGTTTTTTGCTGGTAACAATTTTCATTTTGTTTGTTGTTTCTTTAATATATATTTATACAAATTTGTGTTGTGGTTATCTTGGAGATTTATTTATGTATGTGCTTTTCTATTGTTTTACCTATGATTATAAGGATATAGAACACCGCCCTAGCGACCCGCCTGAAAGAGTCTCAAATTGGTGGAAAGTAAAACTTTTCACAACTGCACTATTTAGCCGGAGCATTATTTTGTTTAAATGAAACAAGTTGTAAGTTATAATTTTTGTTTTGCCGCTTTTTGAAATCATCGTTTGTGTTTGTACCCTTTATTAAAAACCCACAATAACGCTTCATAGTAATATGTATGTATGTATGTATGTATGTATGTATGTAACCGTGAGTTACAGCTTGCTTTAGTGCACATTAATTTTTCACTAAGACATTTAATGTAATGTAAATAGCTTTTAGTGTCCATTATTGGTTAAAATGTATCACTCAGAATAAAAGAATGAACCCACACATAAAACTTCAACTAAATTTAAATAATAACTACAATAACTTTTATACAAAAGAAAACTTTTGTATTATTGCCTGTGGACTTGGAGATTGGAGCAGACTTGACTCTAGGGATACTTGTTGAAAGCGACTAGCACTGAAAGAAGATATTTTAAACATTTTGGTAGTCGTCTTATTTTTTATTTCATATAGTATGCTGCACTAGTTTGCTTTATTAACGTAGATAATATAAAAAAATTAAAATTAAAAAGATACGAAACAAAGATTACAAAAATATCAACTGGGTTTGAATTCAGCGGTATTTCAAGTAAAAAGGTATTATCTTAAAATATAAAACGGTAGGAAGGAACATAATCATCTGCCATATGCGACCGGTATGTGGGGTCTCAATATGGCGGTGTTTTCGCTGTCTCGAAATGCTCACATAAACTACATAACCTCAATTTTAAAACATAGTATTTTGAAATGACTCTTAGAATACAAATTTTATATTTAATATTTTAAACAAATGAATACTTATGAAATGTAATTCTCTTCTTCGTATTTGTCGGAGTTTGAGAGAAAAGCAGATTTAGATGGTGTCTAATGGCGGCCAGTGTGACGTCATATCCGTCGCTTTTAAAACTCATTGCGCCGGGTAGTTACGCTCTTCCTACAGTTTTATATTCTAAGGGTATTATGATTTGCCGTAAACACGTTGTCTGAAATTTAGATTTCATTTTCACAACTTTGTTTTGGTTTGGCCATATTCTTGCTCTAGCTCCAGAACTGACGAGAAAAAACGTTTTAATAATTGGTAAATCTAAGAATCTTTAAAATTAATATAAAAAACCTAGATTTCTTTAAAATAATCAAAGACATGTGAAGTTTCTGTTTGCATAATGTTTTGCAAACAAACTTTTAAAACTCTTCTCCTACTAGTGTCTTCATTGTTGGTAACTGTTGGCAACACTCTGGAAAAATAGTAGTAGCTCACTGGTTTTAATGTCGTGATATAAAGATCAAGTAATAATATATCTCCATGCCAGGGCAAGCGTAGCAAGCCAGTGAATCAAGAAACCAAAAGTATCCTTTTTTATTAACACAAGGACGTCTTAAATAGAAACAAGATATCTTAAACCATTTTTTGAGTTGTAAGTGTCGAGTTGAGTTATAACAGACAAACAATTTTTTAGAACTGACTGGATTGCCACCTACTACTTACTTGGTTGAATGCAGTTGTAAGTGTGCAGAATTCTGCAGAGATACTGTGCAATTAAAAATCTTTGGTTGTAAACAACTCGAGTTTTATCTGTTTATTGAGCAATAACTTGTTAACCTAATAAAAAGATTGCCATCTAACGGTAAATCTTTATTACCTACATCTTGAAGGGGATCATGTAATCCTTGAACGTTATTTGGAAATGATTGAGTTGACATATTTAGTGGTACCAAACATTATTAAAACTGGAAACTTGTTTTGAAAAATGGGTGATCTATAGGAGACAAAATTTAATAGCACCTCAGCGCCGCAGTGTAGTACACAACCAAAATGAAATTTCTAGTAATTAAAAAATAGTGATTGTAACGAAAGATTGAATAGTTTAGATAAATTGTAAAGGCTGATGTAGGCTAGCATACAAATAACAAACCACTGCCTTTCAAAAATAGTATTACTTTCTAATTAGATGCAGGTTTCTCACCGAAGAAACATTTAGTAGTTGCACACCCATCTGCGGAGATGGCGTTTAAAAAATGTCGCCTATAGAATCACTAAATCTAGTTACCTAGGTCACGCTGGTCGATCAGAGTACCCCAAAACGCCGCCATATTGGGGAAAAAGAAGTACGAAATTGTTCATTATTTGTATCTGATTGCATTTAATCAAATCCACGTTTACTTTAAAAGGTTTTTCTTATTCTGAAAGATCAAACCTCTAATATGTCAAACACGTAAAACGTGGTTTTAATTTGTCCATTATTAAAAATCACCCTTCTCTGCCCCAATACGGCGGCGTTTTGCGGAACTCTGATCGACCAGCGAGGCCTAGGTGACTAGATGTAGTGACTCTAGTCGGCTATAGAAGTAGCGACATCGTGGAGCAAGACTAATACAAACTTTAACAAAGAAAAAATTATTACCTGCATGTTGTTACGGAAATTTAATAAAAAGTTGTTTAAAAATAACAATTACGTAGGTATATTTTATATTAATATGATCGATTTTACAGAACATGAGTGTCCATTATCAAATTAATGTTGAATTGTGACTATCTTTGTGCCTGACTATTATTAAACCTAAGATTTATTGTAAGAGGGAATGTCAAATCTGGTAACATTGAATGTCGCCAACATGGTTCTAGTGTTTTGTTCTAGCGGCGAGATCAATCGTTGTCGCTACTATTTAAAAATAAAGAGGCTACAGTCGTCTATTTTCATATGATTATGTACGTATTTGGAGTTTACGGTATTAATAATATTAAAGGATCTGGTGATACTTAGTTCACCTGGTAGAATTGTAAAATTTTGGGAGTTTCGGGGATAAATTGTGGTTTTTTGGTATTATCTCCAAAACTGTCAATTTCTCGAGAAAGATAGTTATTATAAAAATTGTAGATCATAAAATCCACTACAAAAAAGATTTCTATACTTTTTTGTGGAATCAACCGCTTCAAATAAATAGAGTGAATTATGTCTGAAGAGAAAATATGTTCGACACTATACTATTATATATGACTATAAGGTACTTACATACAAGCATTCCTTTGTTTAGGTTGTTTTGTAAAATTTCTTGCTGGCAATCTAAAATTTATAAACAGAAATACCCAGATATTAACTGTTTTTAGAAACTACTTTCCAATAAAAAGTCTGATTAAATAATATAATCAACAAATTACTTAATATTAACATACAAAAATATAATTAAAAACAATAAAACTTCAGACACCGAGGCTTGAGGCGAAGCTCAAATCGCCCTTCTATCCTGCAGAAGCATTCTAATCACTAGAACACCAAGACGCATAGCTAGAAATACGAATGGAAGTCTTTTATTTATAGCAACTCTTAGAATTATTACTTTTTTTAATTTGATTTTTAATCATTTTTTAACAGATTTTGCACTTCTTTTCCATGTTATTATTTTTATATATAATTTTCATATTATCTATGTATTAAAAATTAATTATTTTTAATAATAAAAGTTATGTTCTTTTATTTGAATGTATAAGGTATGTTGCATACTGAATAGGCGCACTTAGAAGGCGAAGCATTACTTATTTCCGTGGCTGTACATTGTAACGGTTCGTTTTTTTCAACTTCCGAAAAATGCAATTTTGTGTGCATAATTGATAAAAACCCTTAGTGAGGTCCTGCATATTATTGTATTTTTTTTCTTGATTTGAGATTACGTTGGTATTCTGTATAAATATGAGTTCTACTAAATATCAAAGGTCACTTTCAAAAAAATATCCCTAGACTAATAAAATTTGCTTCTAGAAAAATCTGCAATTTCGTTTTAAAAAAAGTACCGCCTTTGCAAGTGTTAATGCTTATTTTTTTTTATTTGACGCCTACACTACGGGGGAACCAACATCTAAGGTCATCTGTCCCCCATCTAGCATGCAACACGAATACACACATCCATAGTTGAGGTGACGGAATTTTCCAATTAGAAAAATCCCGCTGCCCCAAGTGAGATTCGAACCCACGATCCTTGGAACACGAGTGATGCACTAACACCACTCGTCCACCGCCGGCCCTGTTAATGCTTATTATTTAATGTTCTGATGGACAATAAGAACTGTGCTTGTAAAAGAATAGAATATTCTAGAACAAAAATGGTTTTCAATATTGTATTTATAAAGCAGTATTTTAAAATCAGCAAAGTTTTCGTTGGCGTGAACGTTCAATTTGAAACATTCCCATATATATATATATATATAATTTGAGCTTCTTCGAAAAATACATTATTAAAAAGCATTAGGTTTTTATTTATGGTTTCCTGTACGTGTTATCTGCACAAATTCTTCTGAGTCCAGACTTATAAAAAATACTGATAAACACGTGTAAAAATATATTGAGTTATCCCGACGACGCAGATTTTAACATGGGAAAAGTTTGGTAGATTAAAATAATTTGTTTTAAAAGGATGTGACGTAGTCACTTCTTTAAAATTCGGATCCCTTAGTTGAGTTGAATTTTTTAGTCAGTTTTGCAATAGACCACCATCGAGAAGGCTGATGCCTTGAGGCATCTCCGGGCGTTCTGCGCTCCGGTGATACAAAGAGAGTAGTTACGATGAATGTACGCCCTTATTTATTAATAAATATTTAGTTCGGAATTAGTGAATTTGACAAAATATTCCGTACTATCATTCATGCCTCAATTTAAGTTAGTATCGTATCGTACCGATTCCGTTGTTTGGAAATAGATCCAAAATAAGAATAGTTTCGTAAAGCTTTGTTAGTTTAACGAAGAAAATAATACCATCTTGTCGTATTTAAAAATTGAGTATAAATCCGTATTACCGATTAAGAATTTATTAAGTAATCTTCAAGTATACAGTTTTTAGTACAGTTACCGTTATAATTTTTGAGAATTTGTTTCGTTCGGAAGTTAATTGCAAACAGAATAATTACCGTTCCAGTTATGATAGTGCTAATAAAGAATTATTAGTTATTGGAAATTATCGTATGTTGAAGTTCATCGTTAAACGAGAAAAATAATAATAGTTCAGAATTCAGAAGATTTGTTTCCGTATTGGTTTTCTAGGTCAGCAGTTTTGCTGTGAAAATTAAGTTAATGTCAATATTGTGTTTTTAGTATTTGAAGTTATTTGTGTAAGGAATCTTGAACTTTGATGGATTATTGAAAATGTAAGGTATTAATTTTTTTAATTAAGCTTTTCTGTAAAGTCTATTTGGGATCCCGAAATTTAATTAACTTTTAGTATGATAACTTTTTGATTATGATAGTTTTATGTTTTAATTTTTTTTATATTTCAATTTTTTATGTTTTAATATACAGATTTCAAATTAATTTATCGTATGATATCGTTTGGCCCAACAAATTGCTGATGTTTTTTTTCCAAATTGAGATTCCTAGATATTGCTATCAATTTGATGGTGCTCAACATGTTTTTTTACTTGTTCCTGATTCCATTAATTAATTAGAAGCTTTTGGGGTTAACGCCCACACCTGTATTTAAATTTGCATAATAGAGATCTCAAGAGCCGGTGCATTTTTGAGTTGTACAGTAAGTATTAAATATTTTGTGTTTAGAGAAATTATGAGTGTTATAAATGACGCCTGAACGTGGGGCATTTTTGTGTTAAAATAACGTTGCTATAACATAAAGCTATATTTGCAATATTTTGCTGTCGTAAAAGAATTTACAAGTATCTACAGAGAAAGTAAGAGCTAAATATTATACTATTTATTGTGTTTAAACCCTCGTGCGACCTTGACAAGGAGATAGCTGGCGCACAAAGAAAAGGACGTTATGTACCTACGTTTTTGTGTGTGTTAGTCACACAGTGAGTGTCGCTCGCTCGCTCTAAGTTTATTTTTAGATACTTTGATAGTCTTCGAGACATTCTCATAGTAGTAGTAGACAGTATTCTAACATATTTTTGTGGAATTTTGAGAAATATTGCTAAAATGGAAGGAATGCGTTTCATTTTATAGCCTTGGCAGTGTAGGGACAAGCGTGCTCTTCTCTCACCGAAGCAGCCTGGGTTTGACTCCCGGTACCGGCAGATCTGGTTAAGGTGTTCTGCAGTTTCCTTTAACTGTAACACAAACGTGGGTTTTAGGCTAATACCATCTGTTAAGTCGGCTGCAGCAGAACGTTCGGCCTGCGTAATAGAAATAATCACCCCCTCCCTCTCGAACAAATATTATAGCTTCTAGGGACGGGTTCGCCAGGTAATGGGTAGTAGCAATTATTGTTATTATTGTTTGTTCTAATCCTTTATTGGGTGGTGAAACTGTTGTGGTTGTGCGTGAGATGCAAACTTTGCGAGACGCGGTTAAAGAAAGAAACTAGGGAAAAATTAAACATTTAGGTGATAAGTTTATAAATTATATTTTGAATACAAAGTCATAAAGAAAAATGTATTGCCCCGGATGGCAATCGAACCCAGAACCTTCCGCTATCTAGGCGGTATCTCTACTAACTGAGCTATCGGGAGACTACTATTATTCGAATAAAAACTCATTTAAGAGAGGCTTTGGATAAAACGTTGTATTGCACATAAATCACTGACTCTTTTATTGTCATGATAATAAAGTCGAAGAACCATGTTATTTACTCTTTCTAATAAACTGTAATGATATTTCGATCGAGTTTAATTATTTACTCAAGTCGATGTTGTTCAAGTTAATAAAAATTCATTATTGTTTTAAAATTGCTTGATGAACAGAGAAGAGGTAGATGTGATGTTGGACGTTCATAACATATAGCTGACGTTCATATAAAATAATTCATGAAAACAGAGTTCAAGTTTGATTTATCTATTTAGTTTATTGTTGTTACATAAAACAAGTATTTGGGTTAATAGGTTATTACATCTGAAGCTCAAACCTGAAAAGAAAATTGTTATTAGACTTAAGGAAAAGTTGTAAAATAGTTTTTAGCATGTTTAACAATAGTCAAAACATAACATTCCATTTGAAATATCAATCAAAATTTATCCATAACAATCATCCATCAATAATAATGCATGGTTATAATAGAGATATCTAATAATGAGAAACAATAATTAATCATTTAAAAAACGTTAATTTTGTATTGTAAATCATAAAACAAAAAAGAAAGAAAAAATATGAAGGTGATAAGAATGGGGGTTTCTAGGGAGGTTGTTAGAAAAAAAATGGATGACTGATGTAATAATTCTTTTAAATTAGGAAATAAAGAAAAAGCAGTTTAAAATACAGTAAAAGGTGTTATTTCAACCAACAAATAAAATAAAAAGTTTACAGAAAAAGAAATTTTAAAATATGGAAATATACTCACTACCAAAAGAGGTTCGAATCTGATACAAGCTTCGGATCTTCAAAGTTTCACTTTGATCCTAGAAAAAGAGAATAGTTACTTAAATAGTAAAGATTCCTGAATCCAGGGCAGTTCGAGAGCGCAGGCGACGTACAGGTTCCTGAGAACGTGCTACAAGAAGGGAGAAGCACTATCAATTAAATAACTAAAAAGGTTTGTGAAAGTGTTATTAAAAAGCAGAGCATTAGTGTCCTACCAGAAGGTTAAAGTGCAATTTTATAAGTTAATTTAAAGGTTAAATCAACGTACCATTATTATTGTAAAAAGTTTCAAGCAGATGATGCACGTAACCTAAAAATAATAAAGAATTTAATTAATTTATTTAAAACTAAAATACTGATCAAACTTACCTCATTTTATAAAATTGTTAAAATTCATATGTGTGGTTATGGACAAAACGTCAAAATACTAGTTTTCAAGGTTAAGCAAAGTTTCCCATTAAAGAAATTTCTCAATAGTTAAAGGTTACTTGAAATTCCATTGTTAAATAAACTTTGAATTATCCAAGAAAAAGAACCCATACTTGGAAATTCGATTATACTTATTTTAATCTCATTGCAAAGAAAAATCTAGTAAAAGCAAATAAAAAAATAAAGGCGACCCTGAGAGTTAACATTAATACAGCGAGTGCAGTTCATAATAAAATTAAAATATGAAGGCATTCTATTTGCATAGCTGCATAACATCGCAAAACGTATTCCGCATGCTCAAAGTATCTTTGTTATATCTTAGTCATAAAAATGTGTCTGTAAGATCGATATTATGGAATTCTTCAAGGACACCAAACAAAAACTTTTCTTTGTACACCCTTTAAAACCTCTAAGTGTACCGTGGATTATTTATGATATTAATATTCCCTCGCTTTATTATACTTATGCAGAAATAATGATAATATAGCATTACTTTTGTAGGAATTTTGTGGTTACCAGAATCTATTTTTAATTAACAAATAATGAACGTTAATTTAACACAACATTATTTATGAATAAACTATTTTTGTCCTTATAAGTAGGTACAATATTTATTTGGTATTGGTTTTTACCCATTTCATAAATCTATTTCAAACTGTACTCTTGATGTAACCTAAGCCTCCTAATAATGCTTGCTTGAAAGGTTTCTTCTGATATAAGAGATAATCTAGCTTAATATGCTTGAATGCGATTTATTTTTTTTACCTTAAAATAAATTAAAACTGATTAAATTATTTTGCAGGAAGTAACCTGTAAAAGTTATGCTGCCATTCTTTATTTTATTATTAATATCTCTAAGTGAAACTCTTTTACATATCGAGCCAGATATACATTCTGAATATGCATTAAGTAACTGCATATCACATTTACTACAGAAAGTATTTAAAAAAAATGGTACGTTCTACATTATTTCTACAGAAAAAGAAATTGTTAATCTTCCAGCAGAAATAGTAAATCCACAAGTACTGGTTGTAATAAATAAACCATTCTATTTCTCATTGAAATTCTACACCAATTATGTAATTTATACCGAAGATGATACTGATTTAAAAATCATTTTGGATAAATTACAAGACCATCCTATTTGGGACCAAAGTACAAGCCCACGTGGAAACTTCCTTATAATTACATCTAAGGAATCTAACATAGAAAACCTATTAAAAATACTAATTAATTATGATGTAATAAAGGTGATAGTGCTTGTATATGATAGCATAATCAAATCAAAAAATATCAATTTATACATCCCCGATTTATTCAAAATGGAATGTGGATGTGGACAAAATCTTAAACCAAGACTACTTGGTTACTGTAACGATAGTACACCATTAATTTTTGATAATACCATAAACAATATAAATCGATGCCCTGTTACTCTAATAAGTGCATATAAAATGAATAGGAATTTCAAACAAACACCTGAATTTACATATCTTATAAAAATTATTGACATATTAATTGAGGTATTAAATGGTAGCCTTACAGAAATGATAAATAAAGAAAATCTCCAAACACTTTTAAACAATCGCAGTAAAGGTATTGTATTTAGTTGTACATTTTCTACTTTAGATAACTTGTTAAACGATTTTGATATGAGCATTCCAATTAATCGCGATCGAGTAGTATGGGTAGTGCCTAAGCCTCAAAGGATTACCAATTTAAAAGTCATTGTCCTCATTTTTAAAAAAAGTGCATGGAGTGCCATTATAATTGTTTTTGTTACTATGACCATCATTTGGTGGACAATAAATGCAAAGACTCCATTAAGGAAATTAGGTTTTGGTGATCTATTTACTAGTTTCCTGGCTATTTTAGCTCTAACTATAGGAAAACCCTGCAATTTTCCTACTGTAACTAGCTCTGCGCAATATTTAGTAACGTTATATTTATTTTACTCTGTTTTGATTGGGACTTCATTTCAAGCAAATCTTGCAAGCCATTTAACTCACCCCGCCTATGAATCAGGAATAAACAGCATTAAAGATCTTTCTGAATCACATTTGTATTTTGTAGTACCAGAAAATGTAGGAGCAGCAAAGACGTCAACTTCAAAAGTTATTAAAAAAAGATTTGTTGAAATAACTAATAAAATTGTGGTAGTTAAGTATGCGAACATGTCAAAGTTTTTGATTGATATTGCTTTGTATCGCAATACCACTGTAATGGCTGGCAAAAAAGCTTTAAAGGCGCTTCCTATGGAGGAATCACTAATAAATACAATGGAAGATCCAAAAAATTCAATTGATATCGAATCAAAACTAGTTATGAGAAAAGGTCACTATTTTATACCCATTTTTAATAAACAAATAAGAAGACTGACTGAGTATGGGTTTAATGAAAAAATTATATCCCATGGTAAAAAACTGGGTCATATGTCAGTGGGACAGATTTCTAATGTTGCGTTGAGCATAGATCATTTATTAGGCGCATTTATTATATGGGGTGCTGGATTAATCTTAGCTGGTTTCTCGTATTTAGTGGAAGCATTTAGCACATCTAAGAAAGTAGTCTAGAATTCTATATTACTAGACTACATTTTCAAAATTTTAGAGAAATTTTATCTTTTATGAAGCTAGAAACGGTTAATAATAATTAACATGCACACTAGTAGACAATAATAAGATAAAGGATATCTGTAAAACTGATTTTTACAGATGATTTTTACGATCATCTAATATTGCATTTAAATTAAGTTTAGATCAATGTTAATGTAAGATCTAACCTAAAACAGACAAGGTGTGTTATAATAGGAAGGTATACAAGTAATTATTACCTTACCTGGGCATTTAATAGAAAAAAGTGTTTTCATGTTAACGAGATTCTTCATTTGCTTAAGTTTCTTCTATTTTAAAATTTTACAGCTCTTGGTTAAATAAATTTGGTGGAGCATTGTAAAGCCATTACCACATAATTGTAACCATCTTAAATGTAGGGGCTGCTTTTTTATTAATGATATCAGTTAAACAACATATAATTATGTTACGTTTTGAATCGTATATTGAAATACTGTAATTAAATGAAATTTTCATTATTTGATGTCTGGAATTATGCAAATAATGTTTGTTAGCATATAGTGTTTAAATTTATGTAGATAAGAAGGTATTTTTGTGTAAATAAGTTAATAAATAGTTGTATGAAAAATAGGTTCCATCATAATTCAATGGAGGACTTGTTTTCTAATGAAAGCCTAATTGTAATATATCATTAGATTGGGAATTTGTTAAACTAGAACCTAATACTATAACTTAATCTAATTAGTTTTAGGATTAATAAAATCTCTAAACAATAATTTGATTATGTTATAAATTAAATGTCAGTGCTCATTTGTTTCAATGAAGATTTAGTATAGAATTCATTTTCTTACCAGAAAGGTATATAATCCGGGACATTTTTGAAACAAACTCTTCCAATTTCATCTATAGAGAAGTGCAGATCTGTTTGTAAAGCAATAAAATAAAATTAAGGTTATGTTTCGAGTTAAAAAAGTGTAAACAAAGCAAATGTCAGACTTTTGAGATTATTGTTATGTTTATGATATAAACGTCAAAGTATTCAAAGTTTTACGAAAGTTTAATAAATTCAAGTGATTTTTCTAATATAACAAGTGCTTTAAATTAATCAAGTGACAATTTATTTTGCAATGAAAATTTTATAATTTGATAATAAAGACTTAATTATCAAATTTTTTTATGACTGGATTTTATAAATGGATGTGGATTCTAAACATTACTGATAAATCTTTTAAATGACTGTGTCTAAGATTATTTCTTAAAAAATCATTTTTTACGCGTTTAAGAACGGAGGAAGATCGTTCTCTAGTTGCATTACATATCGGTAATGTTAAAATTTAAAAAAAAATTGTTTTAACATAGGGAAATGTTGACAATTGACATTTAGCAATTTCACCTATTCAAAAGCGTGGTACAGTTCCCCTTCCCCGAATGTAAGTCGGACGAGCGCGCAGAATTTGCTAGAAGGCATTGAAGGCAAGCATTCGGAGCGACAGAATGATACATTCCTTGCAGGTCTGCTGCGAAACAGTATATTCCGTTACAAACAATTTTATCTAATGCTCTGAATGCTTGCCTTTTCCCACTCCATTGCGTCAACCGTACACCTTTTTTACCCGCCTGTACACGATATGAACTGTTGTTCTCACATGTTTCACTCTTCGCGACAAAGTGAGTTCCCATGTCAATAATTTTTATTTGTCGTGCGTCAATAATTGTTTATTGTGTGTTTCCGAGATAATTGAATTTGTTATGTTTAATTTTACAACAGACCTATAATATAACAGACCTATTGTATAATGAGTTTGGATTAAAATTTTTTCAACTAATTTTTATTATATCTTATTTTTTTGTACCCTTATTAAGCTTATATTTAAATAACCTCAAACTCTTAGGGGCAGAAATAGGCCTTATAGGTACGCATTAGGGAAGAGGAAGCCTATAAAACCACTCCGTCTGTAAAAGATTTATATTGGTGCACAATTAATGTAAGATTGCTAGTGAGCAATGAAAGACAAACAGAGCTAGAGAAGGGTCTAGAAAAAATACATGGCAGGGGTCAGAAGATGAAGAAATTATGAAGAAAAAGGACGGAACAACCCTACTATGGAAAGGACAAAATAAACGATATGGAGGGGGAAAAGCATTCATGTATTCCATGGTATAAATGGAAGAGTAGAAACTAAACAACAACCTTTATCTTGTGTTGATACAAATATATTAAGGTGAAATTTAATAAATAAAAAAAATAGATATCACCCTATTATTTTTTTCTTTCTCCCAATAGACTGACTCAGGTTTAAACAAATTTAAATTGTCTATTTGTTACAAATCTGTTATTGAAAAACTTTTTAAATAAGAGGAATAAATCCTGAATTTATTAAGATTGTTTTTAGGATTTTGTTATTTTAAAAATTGAACAAAATTATTTTATTTTTGACCAACCTTGTATATAAAATACATCGAGATCCACTTGAAATCTTTTTACTATTGGTACTACTGCATTTATTCAAACATCTGATTTTTAGAATGAAAATAAGTCGATTATCCAAATCAATAATGGAAACAAAAATCATCTTTAATTTATTTTAATAAAATCGTTCATAATTCCATATAATTGTTGAAGAACGAAAATAAATCTTCTTTGATTTATATAACAGGTGAATATACCATATACAATTCACTTAGAATATTATTAACGTTTGTTTACAAACATAATATCATAAGGTTATTAACAATAACCTTACTTTATTTTTAGGTAATCTTATACGAATCGAGGTGGATTTTACCAATGCGTTTTGTCGACTGAATTTGTTAATTTTTCCTGGCCTTTTTAAATATTTTACCAAAACCAATTGACAACTATGACAAATTTCTACAAACAAAATGCGTTCGTGACGTCACTATCAAAAAACATGTGTTCATAATTAGCACTAATCTTAAATCTAAAAAGATAGAAATGTAGCTGACAAAATAACAATTAAAACAACATAAGACACTTATAGTCTAAAATTAACATTAACTGAGAAAATTAACAAAAACGATTAACGATGAAAACTTCATTAAAACTCAAATTACATGGATACACATGATCTCCAGCTCCACCTTTACAAGAAATGATTACATGGCTACCTAATGTAACTCATACATATAAAATTTACATAGCAAAATATTTACAATAAAAGAAAAACTCAAATGAAAATTTGTTTATACGTTTTATAGACCCAACGGTGCTATACAAGATCCTACACAAATATCAACAAAAATGAAATCAAATTTTAGTCAAACTTGTCCAGCATACAGTCCTCCAAGTGCTTGTGTTCAAACCACGGTGTATGTGTATGTATATATTAGAATCAATATTTGGAAAAATCGAAGCATATCAGCAAAGCCAATACCATAAAGATTAATATTACTTAACTAATTAATTATACTTTTTATTTAAAATCAGGAGATTGTAAGTTACATGTACTATTATAGACATTACAATAATGACCCGTTTTACATTTTTGAAGCCAAATATTTTCCCGAAACTGATTCAGTCCATGAGAAACACAAATACCTGTATTACGTTACTTAGCGACAACCCCATATAAGGAAAAAAAGATAAAATCTTCCAGAAAAAGGAGAAAACCATCCTAACATGTGACTTGGGTTGCATAAAACATGTATTACTATAAAACAACCTAAATGCTTGATATGCCTTTTTTTAATTCAAACTTTTTATGTAAAAATTGAGGTTACGTCTGCATGAAATTCATCCTTCTATAATTTCTGTTTAAAAATTGATAAATCTATCTGTAACCTAACATGTAGCTTTTAGATTAAATAAACCAAATATCCTAACATGTCTATCATTTTATTTTATTTTATGCATGAAATAATTATATTTGTGTTTACAATCAAATCCTCAAGTAAATTTTCAGATGATTCCATATCATCTCAATATGCACCTACCTAATCACGGCTTTGAACAAATATTTAACAGAACTGAAGACAATAGGACAAAGTACCAAGAGACTCAATGACCAGAGGTAAGAAAAGCTATCAAGATTTAAGAAAAACACCCAGAATTGACAATACTGTGACATATTAGCCTTGGTAGTGTAATGTCTAGCGTGCCGGACTTTCACCCAAGCGGCCCGCGATCGACTCCCGGCGCCGGCAGATCTGGTTAAGGTTTTCTGCAGTTTTCCTTAGCTGTGACACAAATGTGCGATTTGCGCTGTTCCATCTGTAAGTCGGCTGCAGCCGCACATTGGGCCTACATAATAATAATAATCGCTCCCTCCCTCCCGCACAAGCTTATAACTTCTGGGGCCTTGGTTTAGGTTATGGGTTGTAGTAATTATTATTATTATTATTATTAGGAGGGAAATAAGATACATCTTATCAACACGACTTCCATTATAAGAATAATGCTTTATTTTTCAAACATTAACAAGTGACCAGTGCCACAGCCCGTACAATATTTGTTGGGCCAAAATTCCTAAAAACCGCTACGTCACTTTCTCGGGATTAACCGCATTCGATGCCCGAGTTGGAAAGACGTTGGCGGCGTCGCCGGCTTTCACCAGTCCACCTTAGCAGCTTGCAGTTAGCATTTCAAGGCAACCGTTGCGTTCCGAGAATAGAACGTCATCGGCTTTCTCCTTTCTGGGAATTTTCGCTCAACAAATATTGTACCATGTTGTTGAAAATTGAATTTATCCACAGGGTGGTTCCGAATCATCCGATTTTATCCTCTGACTTGTGTGCCATCTCTGAATGAGATTTAAACTTGTAAACTTAAATAATAAAAATAAACTAAAGGGTAATATTATCTTTATTATAATAGATATTTGTGTAGTAGTAGTAGATTTTGACAAAAAAATAAACATCTGCTTATATTATAAAAACACATTTAAACTCCACATTAAACCCCGAGTTGATAAATTCTTTTATGTGCGGTCGGACGATTTTGACAGGTTTATGGGCCTGTTTTTAGTGCATAAATTGCTAAATTAGATCTCTAGGGCTGTAAAACTTTTTAGAGCCCTGTAGAAAAGTAGCTACCCTTGTTTACGTCGTCTCCAAAGTAATAACAGTAATTATATACCACTTGCAATTTTTAAATTATTTTTATTTTAAAACTAAATATTAATTTAAACTTAGACCGGACATAAACTAACGTATGCATTTCGGACTTAATTAGTGTTTTAAAGCCCTTTATTGTCTTATCTGGCTAACTGACTCTATAGGCTCTAAGACACCCAAATAAGCTCTTAACATACGTCATACATAATATACTATTACATGAAATTCTAAATAATAGTATATTAAAGAATGAGTTTCATAAGGCAAGATATTGCACGAGTCCAGATTTAGAAAACGAGCTGCTTGCCGCGAGTTTTCTAAAGGACGAGTGCAATAATGACTTATGAAACGAGTTTTTTTTATGCTATTTTTTCTATTTTGCGTCTTTTATTCCCTTTTTAAATAAAAAAATCGCAATTTCAAAATTTAGGGATTTTTGTGGTAGGTAGTTGACAACACTGATGTGAAATTTGAAAATTCATTAATTGACACAGAAGATTGAGTGAAGTTTTTGTCAATTTTCTGTTTTTCGATTATTTTTCAATACTACCCACTTTGAAAAAGTTGGGTTATTAAAGCACTCAAATGAGCTATTAACGCACTGTTAAAACATATTTTATGTAAAAACAAAGGAGGAGTCTCAATAAACTAATAATAAAGTTGGGGAAAAACTAAAGTATAAACTAATTTTCTTGTTTTACTTGAATATTTCATTCAATTCAATATTGATTGTCAATATTCATGAGACAGAAAACACAAAAGATTAGACATTTTTAGAATATTTTATAAAATGCCAAAGTAATGACGTCACATTTTATGTTGGTATATAGCTCCAAATATTACCAAACAAATATGACATTGATAACTGACAGTTGATGTATGTTAGGTTAAAGTATTGTTTATAACATGGGTGATAAATACGATATATTGCTCTTCGGTATTTCAACTCTTTTTACAGTGAAAGTTCTAATGCTATAGTTATAATTATTTACAACAATGGATACCATAGAAACCGAGCTCTTGGAGTAAACGATGTGAAATATCGAACGCGGCTAATATTGTAGATTTTTTCAAGATGAGATTTGTTTGAAATATTCAGAGCTACCAATATAAAATGTGAAATAATACTTTTCTATTCCATTCACAGACTGTTGGTCAATTAGTAGTGAAAGTGGATCTAGTATCAACATCAGCTCAGTAAGAAATGGTTATGGTAGAATGTCTGGAGAATGTTGAATTTTTTTAATTTACCAATAGAACCGAAATATGGAACTGAAAAATACCGGTTCCTTCGAAAATTTATAATGGTTCGGGTTCTCATATTAACATTAACACGGATTGTGGGATTGGGAATTAACAGACAAAGTTGAAGTTTCTAAACACAGGTAGACTAAATGTTGCTTGTGTTCTAGAGCAAAAGATAGAGAGAAAAATCTTATTTTTAGCTTATCGCCACTATATTTTGAGGCGTCCTGCAAGGAGTTTTTGCGGTGTCTAAGTTTCCATAACATCTGTTAAGTCGGTTGCAGCCGCACGTTGTTCCAGAATAATAGTAATAATTACCTCTTCCCCCCACCACAAGCTTCATAGCTCCTAGGACTTGGTTCGCCAAGTAATGGGTAGTAGCAATTATTATTATTATAAATTAATAATAATTTCCAGTAAGAAGTATTAGAAAAGCATTAGAAGTATGCTAGTAGTCATGAGTATTGAAGAAAAGCACCACAAATGAGTAACATAAAATTTTTCAATATGTCACTGCTCGGCCCGTAAATTACTGCATCTGATTTAACTTTCATAACTTAAAAACCGTTTATTTCTCGAAAATGATGTATGAACGAAATTTATAGTAGATTAAATTTCCTGCAAAAAAGGAAGAATAGCTTTTTTTCGTAGATGCAAGCGTTTCACTGAAAATACGCACTATGTGAAAAACAGCCTAAAATAGATAAAAAATAAAAAACTAAGGACCACCCTAATCTATATATTTAAAACACAAGGCTTACTTTGTTCCAGTACGTTTGAGAGTTCCATCGGGCCGATTTACGTCATTCTTTTTTTATATTGAAACTTTCGCTGTGTAGATTAGTCAACACCATTTAATGTTTAAATTTTTAATTTAAATAAATATAAAATGTTTAATTTGAGACGCGTGAATCGGACATTCACTTGGTGCGCCCTCGCACTTTCTACGGGTGTAAAGTTTTAGAACTATTCACGATTACTAATCTAGGTATTAGTCAACACTACTTACTTCTTATTTTTATTTAAATTTTATATTTTTAAAACCGTCCTTTTTTTAGTATGTGGAGTTTTAGTTTTGTGATTTTTTAATTATTTAAATTTTTAAGCAATATTTGTAATCGATGCATTTCAATATTTTCAACACCGATTGCTTCGTCACGTTTTGGTACTAAACATCCTCCCTATACCTGCTTACTAAGCCACCAGCAGTTCTCAGTCTAGTTTCACAGTATTTGCTGTGGACCATTTTCGAAAAATTTTATATTTTTGCCTGTCTCTGTGCGTTCCTTCTGTTGAAACTTTTAAATTTTGCAGATTGGGATATTTGATAAAAAAGTAGAATAGGAATGTCTAAGAACTAATGTTGTATCTCTTAAAGAGCATAGGCAAAATAACCGACAAAGTTTTGCAAAGCTGGTCTATTAAGCATACATATATGATATATGAATTAAATGCAGAATGCGGGGGAGGGTCCGAGTGGGAGATAAGTCGGGAGGGGGGGAACCGGGAGAGGAAGGGTAAGTTGAGAAAGCGATAAGTCGGAGGGGCAAGACGGAAAAAGCAGTAACACGGGGGTAACTAAAGGAGGAAGATATGATAAGTCGTGATTGAATGTGGAGGAGTAAGGGGGTGTTTGTTAAATAAATTTTTATAAAATTTTCTTTATTTCCACTTTCTATGTAAATGACACTTTATAGGCATTTATGGTAACTAAGTAAATGAGTAGTTACAGCTACAGCCTTATAAAATGTTACGGGTTCCTAAAAGAGACTTGTAAAGTTATACAATGCTCATCAACAAAAAACTAATGTAAACTTATTTGTTGCTTAATCACAACACCATGACAACGTCTAGCCTTCTCTACCGTCTTTGATTATAAAATGTCTTTACGTACAGATGCATTATAATTAAACTATTATTGCTAGACTCATCTAAACATAACCGTCTCTTTATGGCCCAAGGACCTCTTTATTGTCCGATGGGCAATAAAGAGACGTCAATTAAATGTCAGAGCTGTTTTTTGTAGAACTTGATTGGTTCTTAATATAATTTGTTAACTTATCACCAATGAAAATAAGCTGAAATTAAATATTTTGGAATAGTAGCAATAGTACCGTACTTCGTGTAAGTACATAAGTATACGAACAGCGGCTTGATGTACCTACGTACTCATTTAATTATATTTTTTACACAATAATAGATTTGACATAAAAACTTAATCTGTGCATAAAATAGTGTATGTATAGCGGGCATAACTTGCTTTTATGCACAGATGCATTATAATTAGACTATTATTGATAGATCTATCTAAACATAACTGTCTCTTTATGCCCCAAGGGCCTCTTTATGATCCGACGGGCAATAATGAAACGTCAATTAAATGTCAGAGCTGTATTTGTAGAACTTGATTGGTTCTTAATATAATTTGTAAACTTATCACCAATGAAAATAAGCTGAAATTAAGTATTTTAGATAGTAACTATAGTAACGTACTTCGTATATATGCACATAAGTATACGTACAGCGGGTTGATGTAACCTACGTACTCATTTAATTATATTTTTTACACAATAATAGATTTGAGATAAAAACAATCTGTGCATAAAATAGTGTATGCATTTCGAGCATAACTTGCTTTTATGGCCCTACAGCCTTTTCCTAGCCCTCGGCTGACGCCTCGGGCTAGAAATAACGCTTCTGGCCATAAAAGCTTCTTTATGGCCTTAATACATAGATAACTATTATGGCCCTACAGCCTTTTCTTAGCCCTCGGCTAACGCCTCGGGCTAGAAATAACTTTTCTGGCCATAAAAGCTTCTTTATGCCCTTAATACATAAATAATTATTTTATACAAAATATACAATAAATTAATAAAAAAAAAGCTGGTAAAGATGGAAATAAAACTTTGTACGCTAGTTAACATTATAACTGTATGCAGTTATATAAGACGATGTATAAACCTTATCGTCCCCTGCAAGATAACGCTGCTATCATATTCAGAACTTTATCTTAATATTATTCTAATTATGCTAACGCTTGCATCTATTAGAATAATAATGTAGGCATCATATAAACTTTATCGTAATACTATTCTAATTTAACTTAATGTATATGTAGGCGAATGTTATCGCCACGTGGGAATCCAGATAAAGGATTCTCATGGTATATAAACACCGCATTTTGTCAGATACTTAAGTTCGATATGCAACGACAGTTCGGGAGCTTCGAAGCTGACATCCAGGGATGTTGCTTACCTAGGTTATCTGAACTCCATTACCAGTTTAATGTTGAAACTGTATAGTGTTTAAGTTATTATGCAAGTACATATTGTATAAATAACAACAAATAAATACTTATTGTACTTAACAGTAAACTGTTTATTCTGTAACCTGGACTCCGTCTTTTGTGTTTTTAATGAAAAATTATTTTAAAAACACTTCAACGTTAGGAAAAGTTAATTGGCGCAGTCGGTAGGATAGGCAAAAGCGCTCAAAAGCGCCGGTTTTTGTTTAACTTTGTTTTATGTGTATAAATGGAATAAATCTTGTTTGTGTTTAACTTCAACCACATATCAAACTAATTTTGACACTATATCAGCATCCTAATAAAATTTTAGTAGCTATATAAATTAAGTCAGGTTCGTGAGATGTTATTGGAAAAAAAATGAAGGTAGAAGAACAATTCAATTTGATGCCGACTCACATAACACCGATGAATCATTTTGAACTGCAAAAATTCCGTGTTTTTTGTTTATCAATTAAATACTCATTTCTGTGTAGATATTGCAATTAAGTTAATAATTTGTTATAAAGCTTAATATTCAATAGAAAATTAATATTACTTTTATTTTAAATATGGAAGTGCAACGTAGTGCTGGGGTAGGAAGGTTTCCCCTCGAGTTCGGGTAACAAATTAAAATGATTGGTATTGATAACAACAAATTGATTTATATGAGAGTACAAACAAACTAGACAGCAACAGACTTCGGTAGTAGCGCAGTATTAGCGATATATACAAAACATAAACCACCTACCTGTACTCCTAAAAAAACTTTGCTCCGGCTAATTACTAATGTGGTGAAACATCAAAATCTTCACCAAACTGACTTTCATGCGGGTCGCTTGAATAAGTCACTAAATAAATATAACCAAGAAACACAAGTAAAGTATACAACAAAAAATATATATAACAAATTTTTTTAAATTGAAATGACAGGAATTCTTATTTAAAATTGAATGAACAAACAATAAACAACTAAAAATTATATATTAAATTAAAGAAAATATCAGAGAACAAATGAAAAATCAATCCTAAGATAATTAATGCCTTTTATCCGAGGAGTAATATTTCTGACATTATCATAATCTTAATTACTAAATTTTTATTTCCAATCAAATAAATGCCTTAAATTTTTAAAACAAATTTGGCGCCAAAAGTTTGCCAACTGTAATTGTAACAAAACAGAATCCTCTGTATTCCATATGGTTTAAATACTAAAGTGGTGGAAGACAACCACCTACCTTTCTTTCAAATAATATTCAAATAAATAGTATTAATAAATAAAACTAAAATCCAGCTGCTTGCTTGAAATATGTTAAGTCCATTTAATAATTAAATTTTTAAATTCCCTTCCAACATCCAAATTATAACAAAGGTTACAAGTTCTATTATCCAAATAATATTTTCTTCTCGTAATTAAATATTATTCCACAAATAAATTCACAGCACTGATTATTATATTGATTAAATGTAATTATTATTTTAAAAAATAGTCAAATTCAAAGATCTTTGATGATTATTTAACAGTTTGACATTTCAACAAAATGTAAGCTAACATCTTTGACGTTTGGTTTGTTTACATTATTCAAACTCACAACATAACCTGAAAATTTTCAATTTTTGCTCTTAACATGTGTGCACTCTTTTACAGCTTTAAAAAACAGAGAGTTTGTTACTGAATTGGTCGCTCTTTTTCTACCCTTTTTGAAACAAAATAAGACTATAGTGATATTTTTGGTTACAAACAAAAGAACTTTTAGAACTAAATACAACATAAACACATAATTGTTTATAACTACTAATTATTTTTTAAATAATTTCAATAAAAATTCCTTTTTCAATGATATGTGACATTTGTACTGATATAAAAAAAATAAGGTCACTAGAAAAAGTCAACCAAAACACATTTCTTACAGAACTATCAGATAACTACAGTTAACTTAATTACTTAGAATTACCTAGTTACATCTTACTATCTTGACAAGATCCAACTTTACATCCTAATAAACATTATTTACACATTTTTAGATATCAAAACCATGAAAATAATAGCTAAATTACATTATTTGAGAATGCTATGACAAACCGCAGACAGTTGCATTTTATTACAATGATATCTTCTACAAAAAACAACCCCAACATTCAAAATTGTTTCAAAATTGTGCTTAAAAAACTGCTCGACAAAACAACATTGAAATATTTTAGCCGCCAGCTGTATAATCTAACTGACGAAGAAAATCTAAGGATTTCACTATCTAGTTAACTTGAAACACAACTTTTTTTTAAATTAATAAAGCAGGTAAGGTATCAAATACTTGCATACATCACTACCATTCATTCATTCATTCTGGGCGTGGTCTTCACTCTTCACCCACTGCACTGAAGCTCTAGGCTTATTGTGCCCCAAGAAGTAATTTACTCAATCAGACCTGTATCGCCAAAGAAGTTGAGGATACAGTTGATTGGTGCTGATGCAATTTCGCTCGGTTCAACGTATTGAGCCCCGAAATGTTTAAATCTTTTAGCCCCGAGGGCTCAACAATTGAACATTCACATAGGACATGTAGGGCTGTCTCTTCTTCCTCTTCACATAGCCTACACGTTGCATCATCGACAATATTCATTCTGTTGAGATGTTTATTAAGGCTACAGTGTCCTGTTAATAGTCCTGTTAAATGCCTTAGTTGTTTCCTGCTCAGCCTCAGCAGTTCCTTTGTTCTCTTACTGGAAGGGGACATCATTAGCATTTTTGACTGCCTGTGCCCCTGTAATTTCTCCCAGTAGGTTTTATGTTTATCTTTCAATAAGTCTTTGATAATCCCTCTTGCGGTTAAATAAGGGACCCCGCATGTAGGTTCAGGACCTATTAAGCTCTGTTCGGAAGCTTGTTTTGCAAGTTGATCAGCTTTTTCATTTCCTTCATAACCCTGATGTCCTGGAACCCACTCTACACAAACATTGTTGCATGTGGCCAGTATCACCAGTGCATCTGTGCAATTAAGCACGACCCTTGAGTGAATTTCAGTACTTCCTAAGGCTTTTAGTGCCGCCTGGCTATCCGTTAAGATGGAGATTTGCCTATTTTCAAAGCCCCTCTCTATCATGCTTTGTGCACATAACATTATGGCTGTTATTTCAGCTTGGAACACGGAAGTGAGCTTCCCCAGGTTAACACATATTTCATTACCTGTACTTTGCTCAACACTCCTGCTCCAGAGCTGTTTTCTGTTTTGGAACCATCTGTATACCATACAGATCCTTGTCTTTGAATCAACTCTCGTTTTCGTTCTTCATCACCCCTCTCAGGTATTTCAACCCTAAAAGGTTTTCTGAAGTCCCAAACGGTGTTGATTTTATCAGATTGCATATTGAGGATACTAGTTTTTTCCAGTATATTAAAGATCTCAGAATTGGGTCCGAAGCTTCGTCTCCCTATCCCATGATCGCTTATTTTCAGCCTATATGCAGCTGCCAGTGCTTCTGATTCCACTACTAGGTGAAGTGGAGGTAGACTTAGCATTGTTTCCATTGAAGCTGTGGGCGTATATGACATTGCCCCAGTAATACCTACACAGGTAAGTCTTTGTAGTTTATTTAATTTATTTATTACCACTCTGTTTCTGGTTTTGTGCCACCAGATAATAGAGGCATAAGTGATTGTTGGTACAACCACTCTTGTGTATACCCACAAGGTCATGCTTGGTTTCAAGCCCCAGGTTTTGCCTATTGTTCTCTTGCAAGCCCATAGGGCCCTTGTGGCTTTGTTAAGTATCTTCTCCAGATGGGGATTAAAGGTTAGTTTGGTGTCTAAAATGAGGCCCAAATATTTAGCCTCTTTCCCCATAGGTTATTGTTGGTCCCCTATTCGTACCTCCTTCAAATCTTGAAGGTTTCTTTTACGAGTGAATGGTATGACCGAAGTCTTAACCGGATTAACCGAGAGTCCTTCTTTCAAACACCATCTCTCCACGGTTTTCAGGGCCTGCTGCATCAAATTTGATATTACTCCCCCGAATTTCCCGTTTATGAGTATGGTTATATCATCTGCATATCCTTGTGCATATATTCCTTTCGCATTTAGTTCAGCGAGAAGGTCATCAATTACTTAGGCTCCAAAGAAGAGGGGAGAGAACTCCTCCTTGAGGACACCCTTTTGTTACGATAGCCTCCTTGGTATAAGGGCTACTATGATTTTCCTGTCTTTTAGTGCCGCAGTAACCCAGCCTATTATAGATTGGTCTACGCCACGCTCCACCATTGCTCTGGCAATTGAGTCAAAGGAGGTATTATCAAAGGCACCCTCTACATTCAAGAATACTCCTAGAGCAATCTCCTGGTTTTCAATTGCCCGTTGTATTCTTGTAGTTAGTTCATGTAAAGCTAGTTCACAGGATTTACCCGATTGATAAGCAAATTGGTTTCGATGTAGAGGTGATTCCCTCAGAATTTCGTCCCTGATATGTCTATCAATCAGTTTCTCCAAGGTTTTGAGGAGAAATGACATTAGGCTGATGGGTCTGAAGGACTTTGCCTGGGCATAAGAATTACGCCCTGGTTTAGGTATGAAACAGACCCTGACCTGTTTCCAGCCACTTGGTATGTACCCAAGAGCCAGAATTGCCCTATATAGGGCACATAGTGGTGAAGCAAGTTCCTCCAAATCATGCTGTAGTAATGCAGGAAAGATGACATCTATTCCTGGAGACTTAAATGGTCTAAACGTATTGATTGCCCATTTAAGTCTTGTTATGTTGATTAGCCTTTCGGCCAATCCCCAATCTTCTCTTCTTGTCCGAGTGATTGGTATTCCTGACATATCATCGTCAGGATTTGTTCCAGTGTCAGTAACACTGCCTGGGAAGTGAGTCTCTAGCAAGAGCTTAAGAGTTTCCTCCCCAGTTTCCGTGTACTCTCCATTAGGCTTCTGTAATGAGCCCAATTTCCCCTGATTTACTTTCAATAGGGCTTTTTGCAGTTTTGCACAAGTGGGTGTACATTCAATTTCCCCGCAGTACTTCCTCCATGAAGCCTCTTTTGCCTTCCGGACCGCATATCCGTATTTCAGGTTAGTGGTTTTGTATTCTGCCCAGTCCCCCGTTCTTTTTGCTTTGTTAAACAGTTTACGCACTGTTGCCCTAAGTTTAGAGAGTTCATGGTTCCACCAAGGGTTCCCATTTTTCTCTCTTTTTACTCTTAGCGGGCAGCTGTTTTCATATGCTATTGTGATAGCTGATGTGATATAATTGTTCTAACATGCACCTTGTCTGTTTTAGGTCAAAACTTGCCTTCAAATGGCCTCAACTTTATTTTTACTTGCATATTTAGATCGCGATTTCACATCGTTAGCTGAATAATGAAAAATTGCCAAAAATCTAAGAAAAACCAACTTTAGAATCTATCCTTTTACTGCCTATAGAGTTCTAGAGTGTATATTTATTAAATTCAAACCTTTTCTTTGACTTCATAAAAAAAATTATTAAAATGAAATATTATTCTCCTTGAGGTTATGCAACCCATCTAGCATCTTATTGGTAAAATTCTATATGTGGATGCTTGCTTTCTATGGCATGTCAAATATCATGGAGCTACTGTAACATATACATTAAGTTCCCCCATACTTTATACAACTTTTAAACCTCATATCCTAATGAGCTCAAATACAATTATACTAAATTTTTAATATTTAGTTGCAACCGAGATTTGAATCCATGTCCCTTTGATGAAGAAGCAGGATCTCGACCACTCGACCACGGAGGACCTTCGAAGAAAACAACGTAGTGTAAATAATTTACGATTATACATTGTGCTTTTTTTATATACTCCAACACATTTTTGCTGAATAACCTTTTTTACGCATCGTCTCATAACATCCAAAACAATGATAATTATTATAATTCATCACATTTGTTATCAAAGAAATTAAGCAAAATCTGATTAATAAATATTTTTAACTATCGGAGCGATGATCGCTTACGATAGTGGTGCAAGTTCTTTAATTTCGACATCTTTCAGACCTTTACCCGGAGCTGCGTGGTTCACTTCATTCTAAGACCTAGATCATAGCGGACGGAAAAACTATGACACGCAACGAGAATTGTTGGCACGTGGATGCTTTGCAGATGAAATAATTAACGCCAATCTTTTATTAAAATTTTGTAAATTAATATAATTAAGCAACGCTAGGAAGGAGGTGTACCGTGCTTGCACCGGACGATGCAAAATGTAAACAAGTAGGTATATTTCCATATAGATATCCCAATTCCGCAGAAAAGTGAAGATACCCGGTTCTTGCAGTGGACCCCGCAATTATGGTAAGAAAGAAGTTGATTAACTTGCCAAAACGGCAGTTTTATCAGTTTCAGTTAGGAAAGGGAGTTTGAGGCAAGATTGGGGTATGGCACGATTTTCTTGAGAATACAGAAAATACTCTTCTCTAGAAAATAGATATCTCTTATTCTCAGATTGGATCTCCGGCTACTCCAGATTGTGAAGGCTCAAAAGTGGTACTTTTGATGTGTGGAACATGTTCCTAGGGGTATCGTGAGATCTTAAGATGCCTATGCCTATTTCAGCAGGTTATTAGCTTGGGTGGGAGATTCAAGTTTAAAAATGGAAAATAGTACAAAAGACCTATTCAGGAGCAGTCACCACTGTACATAAACGTAACTAGGTGGGGGCTTGGGGGGGTTAAGCCCCCCTAAACCAAAAAGTAGCCCCCCAAAATGGATTCGAGCCAGACATTTTTTGTATTTAGTTTTGTAATAAAATAGCAAATATAAATAACCAGAAAAGCGGTAAATTAAAATAAATGAAAAAACCAGCAAATAGCCTTTGTTTCTTGATTTAACGAAATTAGATAATAATGAAGCAATAAGAAACAGTAGATATGCTATAACAGTTCCAGCGCAAAATCCCATGTATTTTCTTATGAAGGTTCGTTTTGCATTTCAAGGTCATCCGCGAAATTCCAGGTTCATTTGCATATCATTCGCGGGGTCATTAGTGGATCATTTGCATATCATTCGCGGTGTTATGTATGTATCATTAACGGTATTATTTGCATATTACGATCTAATTAATTTAATTCGCGGGGTCATTAGCGGATCATTTTTATATCTCGCGGGGTCATCTGCATATCTCATCTCTCATCTTCCTCTCTCTCTCCTCATTTCCAACTTGTCACCATTTCCCGCTGAAAGATTTGAATTCCTAGCGCTGCTAATGCCATCTATCGGTGACGTCATATGATCGGTATAGTAGATTTCTATAAGCCTGTAGATAGGCAACCCGCTATATTTTTTTATAAAACCAATGGAGTCAACAGGGTTTGAACGCTCGACCGTCTGGTTATAAGCCTAGGACTTAACCATTACACCACGAAGGTAATCTATTAAAGCACTGTAAACGGGTTATAAAAAAATTGTTGAGTAGCGACCACGTACTCATAACATAATACATGTTAGTAATTTCATATTATCAGATATGATATTCATTATTATTATTAATTTTAGGTATAAATCTAAACGTGATACATTATTATTATTAAATTTATTAAAATAAAAATAACTCAGAACTAAATTATTAATATCAAGAAATTTATTTCAGCTTAACCCCGAGACCACGGAGCTTGTCTTTTAAATTACTACATACGAGTTATTTATAAAAATGCTTTCACGTATATTTGATTAAATCCAATTTATTTAAAAATAATTCCCGGAAAGTATTGTATATAATTGTACATTAATTACGCTATCAACCACATTAATTACGCTATCAGCCATATCCGATCGTGTAACAATATCATGATGAGTATAGGCAGTCCTAATAATTATTATCAATGCTATGAAGTCGTATTTCCAATCAGTGATGAAATGGGTAAGAAAGAAAGAAAACGGTTTGTTTATGTTTACATTCGAATAATGGATTTCATTTTAGATCATCTTAAAAGCGGCATAAATTATTGTTTTAAAAAGTTTAGGTAGTTTAAACGATAAATTACATTATTAAATTTTCAAATCAACGTAGCGTAATTAATGTGCAATTATATACAATACAAAACTTAAGTGTACCCAACTGCTTGTATCAATCACAGGTTCTTACCTAAGTGTATCTGAATGCTTGTAAATTTAGCCCAGTCACTAGTGCCTGTCTGATGTATATCTTCTATGGACAATGCTAGAGTTAATTAATAGATTGAAAAGATCACTGTATTTTGTATTCTCATAAAAAATGTTTAATTCATCTAGTGAAAGCTTGACCTCAGTACCATCCGGCCGTATTAGAGTTAATATTGTTTTCGTTGTTTCGTTCTAGATATTAACAACTAGATATTAACAACAAGATTTTACTAGTATTTTTATTGTTATTGCATTTAATATAACGATTCTCTATTTTACCTAATATTAAACTGTTAATAAAAATTATTCTGTGTGAGAATGTTTTATTTTTAGACAAAAACATCTTTTACGTGATGAAGATCCATGTTAAGTACTCTATAGTACAATAAAAATACGATTAAAACTAAATTTATTCTACATAGGTGTAAAGGTAAAAATAAAATACTATATACAGACAGGTATTGTTAAACGATTACAGCTTATACCTAAAATAAGATACAATATATTTATAGTTAGGTGTGAAGTTCTAGATATTAACAAATTACTTCAATGAAATAAGTTTATATAATTATTTAATAGATTGAAAAGATCACTGTATTTTGTATTCTCATAAAAAAAATGTTTAATTCATCTAGTGAAATCTTGACCTCAGTACGGTTATTACCATTAACATTAGAAGAAAAACCAAAATCCTTACTATAAACCTTCACTTAAAAAAATTAGTATAAATATTAACAAGAATACTATAATTAAGCGATATCTCTACACCCTGGGGTATATCAGCATCCACTGTTTAATAATTAAATGCATAAGAAAACTAAGCATTTTAAGGTTAATTCATATTTCTCGATGATTTTATGAAAGGAGGGTAGTACTGAACACTCATAATCAAATACGATGGATTTCCTAAAAGAATTTAACAGGGTTTCTGAAGACAAGGAAGTGATATCTACCGAAATTTTAGAAGTCGACAAGATTTATAAAATTATATCTGCAAAGGAGGTTGGAACTAGATATGGAAGATCAGTTTTAATTGAATTAAACGAATTCAAGATTTTCTTGCCAAGAAGGTACTGTAAGCCGGTTTGGTGTGCCCCTGAATGGTCTCGGTGCTTTTACGGGGCTTGCTTACGAAGTGGCGCTTGTATGCTTTTCGGTTATCTCGGTACTCTCGGGCGCCAGTTATTTTTACGTGGTATGCTCCACGGAACCGGGTAACTGCTAGTGGAGAAAGGATAATCCAGGGAACTGCTGGGGTTGCTGAGGTCGGCCCAGTCTGGATCACTTTACCTATTCCTAAAGCTTTCATAAAACAAGAAGGTGTTAAGACAAATAAATGAAACACACAATTGTTAAACCAAACAATATTTATTTCTACTAAAACTCTACCTTCCAATAAGCTCCCTTTTCTAAATCTAGAAGCAAGCATACAGTTATCTACGGTTATCTACAATAGCCACAGCAAGCGGGGTGCAATCCGGCGTGCAATAATAAGCGAGCATGTGAATACGGGGTCGTGGAGCGAGGATGTCGGGTAGCGGGGCGGACTGGAATAGGCGGAGTGGGAGGAGATCCCCAGGCTACGCACAGCGAGATCTCGGAACGGGTGTGGGAAAAAAAAGGGAGAGACCCCCAGGCTACGCACAGCGAGGTCTCGGAAAGCGGGGAGGAGAAAGGGAAAAGACCCCCAGGCTACGCACAGCGAGGTCTTGGAGAAGGTAAGGGATGACGGGAGAGACCCCCAGGCTACGCACAGCGAGGTCTCGGAAAACAGTAAGGAATAGAGGATGAGACCCCCAGGCTACGCACAGCGAGGTCTCGGAGAAGGTACGGTTAAGCGGGCGGAAGCAGGTATCAGAAGACGGCAAAAGCATCATCCTGCCATTGTTTTTAACATTATGTATCAGTCTAGTTCGCTAAAACGTTTGAATCCAGTAAACATTGGAGCTTTTAATTTCAAACGCGCTAATTTTTTGGCATTATATGATTTTTTATTTAATTGTAAATGGGATACAGTAATTAATTCAACTGATGTTGATACTGCCTGTAAAAATTTCTATGACATTATGTACGGTGGTTTTCAAGCCTATGTACCTCTATCTAGACCTAAAAACAATTCGTTTCCTCACTGGTTTACTTCGAAAACAAAGAGACTTATAAAATTAAAAAAACATTATTTAACACTTTTTAGAACTACTAGACTACAAATTTATGACAAAAAATTTAAGGAATATCGAAAAATTATTAGAAGTAGTATAAATATAGACTACGATAATTATATTTCCAGTATTGAAGTTTCTATAAAACGCGATCCCAGTAAAATGTGGTCATTTATAAATGAAAAAAAGAATCAAACTCGCATTCCTGGTTCAATGATTGTGAATGGAAACAATGTTGACGCACCTCAAGAAATAGTAAATGCATTTGCTTCTCACTTTGAATCTGTTTTTGCTCCTGCAAATGATATTAACACGTTAAATAATGGCTCGCTTCAAGCTCATCCATCTACTTTAGTTATTAGAGAATTTATCTTGCAAGATGTTGTTGAAGCTATTAATCATTTGAAACCCAGTTTAACTATGGGAACTGACTCTATCCCTGCCTGTGTGGTCAAAGATTGCAAATATGTGTTACAATATCCTCTTTTGTATATATTCAATCTAATCCTAAAGCAAAATACTTTTCCGAACTGCTGGAAAGAAGCTCGCATTACTCCTGTTTTTAAAGATGGAAATAAAAATGAAATATCCAACTATCGGCCTATCTCAATCATATCCAACTTATCTAAAGTTTTTGAAATATTGCTTCATAAATCAATTTTTAATCATATTAAGAATAGTCTTTCACCGGTTCAGCACGGTTTTGTCCGGGGAAAATCCACAGCTACTAATCTTTGTTCTTTTGTTAATTTCATATCTGAGGCACTTGATGATCGAATTCAAATTGATACAATTTACACTGACTTTTCTAAGGCCTTTGACCGTGTACAGCATTCTATAATTCTGGGTAAATTACATAGATTTGGGCTTTCCGAAAACTTAATTCACCTCATTGCTACGTATCTGGCAAATAGGACTAACTTTGTAGAATATCAAGGTTTTCGTTTTTATGGTTATCAAGCTGCAACTGGAGTACCTCAGGGTTCAGTTCTCGGACCTCTGCTTTTTGTCATGTTCATAGATGATCTTTCTAAACGTTTCAATTCGGAATGTTTACTTTACGCGGATGATCTTAAGATATTTAGGTTTATTAGAACTAGTGATGACTGTAAATTACTACAAGAAGATTTAAATATTCTTTATAAGTGGAGCGTTACCAACTGTTTTAATTTAAACATTAACAAATGTAAAAGTCTTAGATTTTCAAGAAAAACTGAATCAATAACTTACCAATACAAAATTAACAACGAGTGTCTGCAACAAATTGACGTTATTAATGATTTAGGTGTATTGTTTGATTCAAAACTTACTTTTAATGCTCACGTTACTGCAATTTGCTCTAATGCACTTGGTCTTCTTGGGTTTATTAGTAGAAACACTAAGCAGTTCCACGGTAATGAAGCACTTATTAGTTTCTATAATGCGTTCATTCGTTCTAAATTGGAATACTGTTCAGTTGTTTGGAACCCAGCTTATGATAAATACATTGACAAGATCGAGTTGGTTCAACGTAAATTTTTGAAAACATTATACTTCCGAAAGCATCAAATATACCTGACACATGATTACAATTATGCTCATCTTCTTGAAGAATTTTCATACATAACTTTGCAACATCGAAGGATTATCGCTGAAATTGTGTTTATTTACAAATTGCTACATGGTTTCATTACTGATGCTAATCTACTTTCTTTGCTCAACTTTTACATACCTAGAATCAATAGTAGGAACCACTATACCTTTTATATACAGACATCTAGCACTCGACATCATTCGTTTTCACCTATGATATCTATGAGTAAGAATGTTAATACGTATTGTTCTAATGTTGATATTTTCAATGTGTCTTTAATTTCGTTAAAAAGCTACTTAAGTAATTATTTTTCTTTAAAATCTGTTTGATATAATATTTTTGTTTAAGTTTTGTTTACTAATTTACTATCTTATATTCAAGTTATCATCTTATAATTATTCTTAATTTCTTTACTATTATTATTATTAATATATTATATGTTGTATTGCATGTACTTATTGGTACCTATATTGTATTAAAATAAGATTATCCTGTAATTAGTAGATTTGCTACTGTTGGATAATAAACTTATTATTATTATTATTATTATTATTAAAAGGACTTACTCCTGTATTCCCCGGGTCGGTCTGGATAGCTGGTCTGGCTAGGCTGGTCGGCTGGCTGGTCCTGATGGGAGTCCCGGAAGTGGACCGAATAATTCATCGCTCGGTGCCTGTTTATATAGGCGCTCTCGGAGCGTGGGGGAAATGGTAGGAGTAAATCAGAGCGGCGCACGCCAAATATCGGTTAGGGAAGGGACGCGTGCACTCGCTCGAGTCGGTCTCTTATCCGGACGGCATAAGATCGCACGCGAAGATTAACTATTCACTCGTATACCCAACATAATTAATTAAAATATAGTAACTTCGTTACACACCCCCTTTTCTTACCAAAAAAAAAGAACTTTTTTTCAAAAGATGCAATAGGCATCGGTACAAAATCCTTAAATAAATCAATTAGAATATTCCAACAAAATACATATTAAGATGCATAAGGCATCGCCCTAACTTAAATATACAATAAATTCAAATAAAACGGTGTCTTCCTTCTCGTGGGCTGTGGGTTTGGGTCTGCTAACGGCTTCGGCGATGCTGGCGAGGTGGCTTTGGACATCCAGTCGTTGGACAGGGGGGACATCCATACATCGACTCCATTTCCTCTCGAGCATCTATAAAAAAACAGCAGTACCCTAACGTGGGTCTCTGGTACGCGGGCTTAAGATACTTTATGTGGACGCGGTGTACCCGCTTTCCGGTGCTACTCTTCAAATCATATACCACCGGAGAAATAACTTTGGTAACGGTAAACGGACCGGAGTACTTCGGAGCTAATTTAGCAGCGAAACCCCTGACGGCAGATGATAACGGATTCTCACGTTTCATAACCTTGTCGCCTACGTGGCAACGCCATTCACGGCGGCGCAGGTTATAGTAGTGGCTCTGGTTTGTAAAGGCCCTGGCTAAATTGACACGGACCAACTCAAAAATCTCTTTAAGTTTCTGCAGTCTTTTGGAACGAGCAGAGACTTGTACGGGGTCGGAGCCTTTGGCTCCTGGTTCGTCGGCTTTTGGTTCCTGACGGTAGATGGCATTTGGAGTCTCTAGTTCCCTGCCAAAGTTCAGGAATGCGGGGCTGTATCCAGTAGAGTCATGTCGTGACGTGTTCATTGCAAAGACCAAAGCTGGAATCTGTGTGTCCCATTTACGGTGGTCCTCTTCGCAATATTGTGCCATCATAGTTTTGACGGTCTTGTTTGTTCTCTCTACAGGATTGGCCTGTGGAGTATATGGCGGGGTTAGACGGTGTGTGATACCCATATCTTTTAGGAGTTCGGTAAAGGATTGACCCGTGAAGTGGGTGCCATTATCGGATATTAGGGTTTTGGGGCACCCAAACCGGGTAACAATTTCTTCGTAGAGTGCTTGACTGGCCCCTTTTGCAGTAGGGCTTCTCAGTGGTCGACGCTGTACCCATTTAGTAAAACGGTCCTGCATTACCATCAAATAACGGTTGCCTTTGGCGGACCTTGGAAGAGGTCCCACTAGGTCAACACTAACGGTTTCCCACGGTTCGGTGTTCCGTGATGGCTGCATCCTGCCGGGAGGTTGTTGTTGTGATAGTTTATACCTTTGACATAAAGCACAATTTCGGACATAACGTGCAATGTCTCGGAACATTCCGGGCCAATAGTAGCGAAGCGCTATACGACTAGTAGTTTTCGCTATTCCTAAATGACCCGCTATGGGCGCATCATGATTCTCCTGCAAGACGGACGGTCGAGCTGACTTTGGTACACATAGTTTCCATGGGTCGGTAAGTTCAGGCTCGGTCATATCGGACATATCCCAGAAGTGTCGGTACAATCTTTCTTCTCGTATGCAGTAGTCGGGGTGAGCTGCAGGGCTCGTGCGGACTTCTTCCTTCTTCTTGGTATACCATGAACACTCGTGCACGTTGTCAATGGCAAATAATGGTTCAGATTCCTCCATGGGATTGTCAACTTGTACGGGGTCTCGGGACAAGGCATCGGCAACTCGGTTAAGTACTCCTTTTCGGTACTTGACTTCAAAATCAAACTGCTGTAGGAACATACTCCATCTTGCAATTCTCCCAGTCGGAGATTTAATGGAGTGCAGCCAACGGAGGGATTGGTGATCGGTGAGAACTGTAAAATGGTATCCCTCTAGATATGAGCGCATCTTCTCGATTGCCCACACAATGGCCAAACATTCCTTTTCGGTCACAGAGTAAGCCTTCTCGGTAGACGTGAGTGAACGACTTGCATAAGCTATCACGTGGTCTCCACCATCGATGTGCTGGGTCAAAGCTGCTCCTAACCCTCTGTCGGACGCATCTGTCTGTAGTACAAAGGGCTTGGTAAAATCCGGACATGCCAGAACTGGAGCTTCGGTTAAGCAGGTCTTTAATCGATGGAAAGCTTCTTCTTGCTCGGTGGTCCACTTCCACGATGAGTTCTTTTTCAGGAGACGGTTAAGTGGTGCGGTTATCTGTGAGAATCCCGGTACGAAACGACGGTACCAAGACGCGATTCCCAAGAATCGTCTGAGGCTACGGACGTTCGAAGGAGTGGGTAGTTCTAGTATGGAAACTACCTTTTCCGGATCGGTTCGGATCCCTTCTGATGTCACAAGATGGCCGAGGTATCTCAGCTGTCTTCGCCCAAATTGGCATTTGTCGGGGTTCAGGCGGAGGTTAGCTTCTCGCAGGCGACGGAAAACTTCACGGAGGTTTTCGATATGTTCCTCGAAGGTTTCCCCCAGGACGATGATGTCGTCCAAATATGCAAAGCAATACGGTTCCATTTCGGGTCCTATTATACGGTCCATCAGCCTTTGGAATGTTGCCGGTGCTGAATGCAATCCAAAAGGCATGACTCTAAACTGAAAAAGTCCCCGGGTTGGTATCGTGAAAGCGGTAATCGGTCTGCTTTCGGGCGTAAGAGCCACTTGGAAATAACCCTCTCTTAAATCCAAACTAGAAATATACTTGGCTCTGCGCAGCTTGTCCAATATCGAGTTTATAAACGGTAACGGGTAAGCGTCTTTGCGTGTTACAGCATTTACTTTCTGAAAGTCAATACAGAACCGGTAGTCCCCGGTTTTCTTCTTGACTAATACTACCGGTGAACTCCACGGGCTATCAGACGGTTCGATGATGCCCTCTTTGAGCATTCGGTCTACTTCTTTGTTCATAACCTCCTGCATACGCGGATTTTGTGGTCGGTACCGTTGCTTGATTGGTTCTGGGTTAAGCAAGTGTATTCGGTGTTGTACTGTCGGCGTGGTTCCATTTATATCGGTAAACGATGGCAGCTCTCTGTCGAGGAAAGCTTTCATGCAAGCCTTTTCTTTCTTGCTCAAAGTCAACGGAGAACCAGTACTTATATGACCTATGGGGCAACATGCCAGTGGTATAGCATTTGCGGACAACGGTTGCCCTCGTAAATGTACCACTCCAGTTTTCAGGTCGATGTGAAAGTCATGCTGGCTCAGAATATCCATACCTAGGATCATATCGGATGCCAGATTCGGTAAGTAGTGGAGGGTTGCTGCAATAGAAACGGCTCCAAGTCCAAGCCTTAACCTGTAGGCTTTATCAATGGTGACGGACTCCCCATTCGCCATTCGGGAGGTTTTGGTTACGGGCTTGACGGTCGGACAACGGACTTCTTGACATCGGGCCAGTACACGATCCCCTATAAAAGAGATAGCGGCTCCGGTATCCACTAAGACATTGAACGGTGTGGCTAATGCTCTTACGGCAACGTGTGGTCTTCGGTCGTTGGAACAGACAGCTATTCCGGGTTCTGACTGTCGACATGGGCAATCCCGTGACATCACTCCTTGGGTGCCACAACGGGAACAGAATAGGCGGGCCGGTCGTCGACAATTAACTCGTAAGTGTCCCGTTTGTCCACATCGCCAACAAATTATCGGGCGTTGGGTTGACTCGGTGGAGGTGCGGTGGTTGACTTGGCTGTCCTGTGGACGGTTGTCTCTTGCGGTCTCTGGAACGGTGATCCTAGCGGTACGGAGCAGTTGACGAGCGGTGGTGGTGACTGGAACGGTGGGACGGCGTTCGGTTGCTTGAAGCTCTTTCTTTAACACCTCGAAGTCACGGACTGCTTTCGAGAAAGAGGCGACATCCCAATAGTCTCCACGGCGGATTTGCTGACGGAAATCAGGCAACAGGTTGCGGTACAGCCATCGTAACTCTTGGTCTGGGTTTATCTTCCCATGACGGCGGACCAGTGTCTGCAGGTCAGTTATGTAGGCTGTAGCGGTTTCGTTGGGCCTTTGCAGACGGCGACTGATTTCTGCTTCTAAGTCGACTTCATAATTTACGGGAAAGTAGAAAGCCTTAAAGTCGACAACGAATTGGTCCCATGTTAGCCAACTATAGTGGTTGTTCCTAAACCAGTGTGCGGCTTCACCCTGCAGTAATTCTGGCATATGGGGTAGTAGACTATCCATGTTTATGCCTCGTGATGTGCATATTTCCTCTAACCTTTCGAGGAAAGTTGCCGGATCTCCCTTGCCATTAAAGTGGACTTGCCACTTGTACACCTTTACGGTTGGGCTTATAACGGGTGGATTTGGTGCTGGCACATAGTTCACTGCTGGGCTGTATACGGTGTTAGGAAACATCGGTTGACGGACTCCAGCGCCTAACGGACTCAATATCGACGTGGTGGTCGTTGTGCAGGTCACTGTCGTTACCGTTGGTACAGTTGATACAGGCGGTGACGGTAATCCTCTGCCTTCTCGAACGAACTTGATCAGTCGTCTTCTCTTCTCATCAACGGTGCCTCCCAAGTCTAGACCATACCTAAACAGGTCCATATCTAAGTCTGTCTTCTTTAGTTGGTATATCCAACTTACTGGTACATCGGTGGTACTGGGTATTGTACCTGTTGTGGTGATGGGTAGATCGGAGATGGTTGTCGGTATGTTGCAGGCCAGTTCGGATTTTCCGTCCATCTTGGTTTTCTTCTAACGGGCAACGGTTTTCCAGTGTTCGGTGATGTTCGGGAAACTTCGGGTCGGTTCGGGATAGTGTCCACTCGACTCTCTTTCAGTTCCTCTATCCAATGGCGGTGTTTTCTGGTCTTCGGGTACCTTCGGTAATCCTCGGATCCTTTCGGGAAGCGGTTCAAACGATTGCCCTTTGGTTCCTCTATACGGTGACGGTATTCTCGGGCGTTCGGGTATCTTCGGCAATCTTCGGATCCTCTCGGGAAGCGGTCGAATCGTCTTCTCTTTGAGCCGGTTTGGTGTGCCCCTGAATGGTCTCGGTGCTTTTACGGGGCTTGCTTACGAAGTGGCGCTTGTATGCTTTTCGGTTATCTCGGTACTCTCGGGCGCCAGTTATTTTTACGTGGTATGCTCCACGGAACCGGGTAACTGCTAGTGGAGAAAGGATAATCCAGGGAACTGCTGGGGTTGCTGAGGTCGGCCCAGTCTGGATCACTTTACCTATTCCTAAAGCTTTCATAAAACAAGAAGGTGTTAAGACAAATAAATGAAACACACAATTGTTAAACCAAACAATATTTATTTCTACTAAAACTCTACCTTCCAATAAGCTCCCTTTTCTAAATCTAGAAGCAAGCATACAGTTATCTACGGTTATCTACAATAGCCACAGCAAGCGGGGTGCAATCCGGCGTGCAATAATAAGCGAGCATGTGAATACGGGGTCGTGGAGCGAGGATGTCGGGTAGCGGGGCGGACTGGAATAGGCGGAGTGGGAGGAGATCCCCAGGCTACGCACAGCGAGATCTCGGAACGGGTGTGGGAAAAAAAAGGGAGAGACCCCCAGGCTACGCACAGCGAGGTCTCGGAAAGCGGGGAGGAGAAAGGGAAAAGACCCCCAGGCTACGCACAGCGAGGTCTTGAAGAAGGTAAGGGATGACGGGAGAGACCCCCAGGCTACGCACAGCGAGGTCTCGGAAAACAGTAAGGAATAGAGGATGAGACCCCCAGGCTACGCACAGCGAGGTCTCGGAGAAGGTACGGTTAAGCGGGCGGAAGCAGGTATCAGAAGACGGCAAAAGGACTTACTCCTGTATTCCCCGGGTCGGTCTGGATAGCTGGTCTGGCTAGGCTGGTCGGCTCGGTTGGCTGGTCTGGCTGGGCTGGTTGGTTCGGCTGGCTGGTCCTGATGGGAGTCCCGGAAGTGGACCGAATAATTCATCGCTCGGTGCCTGTTTATATAGGCGCTCTCGGAGCGTGGGGGAAATGGTAGGAGTAAATCAGAGCGGCGCACGCCAAATATCGGTTAGGGAAGGGACGCGTGCACTCGCTCGAGTCGGTCTCTTATCCGGACGGCATAAGATCGCACGCGAAGATTAACTATTCACTCGTATACCCAACATAATTAATTAAAATATAGTAACTTCGTTACAGTACAGTCAAGTGATTAACAACAAACAAATAGATGAAATAAATAAATTGAGTAATTTTACCATAACTGTAACAAGATTTCAAACCTATGGTAGATGTCAGCAGAAGACGCCCGTGCTTGAAATGAGACAACTAGAAAAAGGTAATTACAGCTTGATAAAATATAGAATTCTAATTTCATATTTTTCTCTTTTTGCAGACTAAGCAAGTAATCACCGATAATAAAAAGTCGACATACCTGTGTATTAGGAAAGAGCAACCGATTTTTATTTCTATAAGTTATATGATTATATTTAAAAATAAACTGTTTTATTGAGTTGATGTTGCTTAGTTTCATTGTTTACAAGCGTCTGGGTTAATACGGAATGAAATAAACTGTTTCATTCAACATGATAATATTGCTACTAGAGCATGCATGCATACTACATCTAGACAGATATTTATAAAATGATACATATCGTATTAATAATAATACTAATCTAAGCCTTTTGTACTAAATAAATAAAATAGAATTTCTCACAGATAAACTAAAAGTTATGCGAGGAAACGATTGATACAATAGCCATCTGCGTCCAATGGTTGTAGATTTAAACAGATCACGGATTACCCTGCTACAATCCTATCCCTTAAAGAGGTCATTTCGATATCAAATCCTTTAATCAGTTTAGCAGATAGGGGCAGATATGTAATCAGTAATTAACTTACCCTAATCAAATCGTAGGTTACTTCACCCTTCTAGTCATATCAAATACTCTAATCAATTCAGCAGTAGATGATGAATGATAGACAGAGAAGTTTAATTTTCCGTGCAACAAATAACCTATATATTTGTTAATATCTAGAACGAAACAACGAAAACAATATTAACTCTAATACGGCCGGATGGTACTGAGGTCAAGCCCGCTCATTAGACGGAATTGTACATAAACATTATAGCTCTAAATCAATAGATATTACATTCATATGTAAATTATAAAATATCAGCTTCATTAACCTAAGATTTTCTGATACGTATAATAATCATTTTTGAAGATTGAATGATATGTATGCTCTAGCTAGTATTATATCGGTAAAAAACCATATTAATGGATAAATACCTAAAAGCAATTTAAAACATTCGATTACACAATAAACAGAATTTGTTTGCTAAAGAATCAATTACAATAAGATTAATTAGTTTTTATATGACTACATTGTTTAGTTATAAAATATTAAAAATTGTTATATCTAGGAATAATAATTTAAAAATTCGATAAAAGAATCATTAGGGCTTTTCTGAACAAGATAATTAAAAAGTTTGTTATTTCTAATAATCAACTAGATTGATTTTGTTATTTTTAAACTTTCAAAATATAAAATAGGTATAAATTATCATATCTAAAAAAAAACAGGTTAAAATTCAATTAAAGAATCATTAGATCTTTTACAGTCAAATATGTTTCAATATCGCCTGCGGCTATCCAATTGGAACTGGAGGATTATGATGGCAATGATGTGTTTACAGATACGTATTTAAATGATAGTGGAATTAACCCTGTTAATTTACAGCATTAGATTACGAATACGATTAGCGACTATATCGATAATTATGAAGTTGATGATACAACATAGAATGTAAAGTAATATTTCCTATGCCTATTGTGAGGTTCTTTGAGTAATTAACAAATTTTGCAGATCTACGAGTCGTAATCATCACTCATTGAAAGATAAAATACTCGCTGTAACGATTGAGTAGCAGCTAACACATCGAGAGCTTCACGTATAACCTATATTTTATCAGCGATAAATTATATTTTGTTTAATAAAGTTTTATAATTATTGTTTACTAAGACATTCGTTTCTTTTACCTTCTATAGTAAAGTAGCATGGTTGACTTCTACTTCATCAGTTGCTACTAAAATCTTGATTTCATTATCGACACCTTACTATGAGAATATAAAAATACGATTAAAACTAAATTTATTCTACACAGGTGTAAAGGTAAAAATAAAATACTATATACAGACAGGTATTGTTAAACGATTACAGCTTATACCTAAAATAAGATACAATATATTTATAGTTAGGTGTGAAGTTCTAGATATTAACAACTAGTGAAGATTTTACTAGTATTTTTATTGTTATTGCATTTAATATAACGATTCTCTATTTTACACCTAATATTAAACTGTTAATAAAAATTATTCTGTGTGAGAATGTTTTATTTTTAGACAAAAACACCTTTTACGTGATGAAGATCCATGTAGAATAATTTTTAACAATACCTGTCTGTATATAGTATTCTATTTTTACCCGTATTAACCCAGACGCTTGTAAACAATGAAATTAAGTAACATCAACTCAATAAAACAGTTTATTTTTAAATATAATCATATAACTTATAGAAATAAAAATCGGTTGCTCTTTCCTAATACACAGGTAGGTGTCGATGATTAAATATTGTACATTAATAATATTAAATCTTTAGGATTCAAAAATTATAAGCCAATTATGATTATTATCATGAGTCATTGAGATGAGACAATTATTAACCTTATATGAGCCAATCGTGAAGAAACTCAAGAAATTTTTCTTGATACATCTTAAATATAACAATTTGAAAACTATATACAGATATTATTACTACATGAGGCCCGTAACATCAGTCGATCCGCGGCTTTTTATATCAGTACAAAATAATTAGATATAGTTATATTTACTAGCTGCTACTCAATCATCTGTTTAAATCTACAACCAACAACAATTTATGATTTATTTCTTGTCTTTTTATTTCTGTAATTTAAGGTAAAAAATAAAAATGTAAATAAAACGTATCAAGATGATGCAGGAACTTAAAAGGATCATCTACCAGAACGTTTGATGCGCGAGAGAGGTAAAGAAATAAGAAACATATATAGAATGTATATCGTTTATTTTATCATATTACATATAAATAGCAATACAATAAGATCATCTTACATAGTACAAATTAAATATTTACTTGTGAAGGGTGAAGGGAGAAGGGTGAAGGGAGAAGGGTAAAGGGAGAAGGGAGAAGGGCGAAGGGTGACTAGCCAGGGTTAATTAAGTTAAACGAAACGTGATATATAAATAAAAGCAGAACCTCGACCGGGGACCGTTAATCTCTCACCGAAACTTGAACACACATCTCCAGTTACATCTGTTAAAGATGAAGAAGAAGAAGAAGAAGGAGAAGAATGCGGTTCTGACTTAAAGATTTATAGAGATAACTATTATAGAGCATTATTAGCTAGCGGAGAAAACAAAAACGTAGACAAAACTAGGTACGCTCTATATAACGACATCGATGAGTGGCGATTTGGTCGTTCGCAAGTACAGTTTCAGGGAAAAGATATATTAATTAAAAACAAACTTTTCAATGGAACATCCGGCTTGTTTAATTTACTAACACTTAAACGAATAAGCTCTCCTAGTCCAACAGAGGAAGATATTGACAACTATATGAAAATAATCTCACTAATGCTCATAAGAAAGACTATAGGCGCAATGGTCGACTAATAAGCGTTAAACATTGGAAATACGAAAATGTAATCAGGCTAAATTTATACAGAATAACAGACTTTGGGATTATCTTTGAGACAGAAGAAGAAGATATGACTTCAACCATACAAAGGTAGTAGATATAACGAAAAGGGTTAAAATCTGTTCAAAATTACATTACGTCTAAAAAACTAGAAATTAGATAATTGTAGCATACGCATGTTAAATGTACCTATTCTTCACCTCGTCTGTAGTAGATATAATGAAAAAGGATAAAAATCTGTAGTATAGGGTTTATGCTTATACTCAGGCTCGCAATCATATGTAGCGTATCTAAGCTTACATAGTATAATTATTTTCTCAACGTAGGATAGAACAACCGAATGCTCTGGTCGATCAGTATAAATAGACGGATAGTGTTCCTGTTCCTTCATTAGTCGAGATGGAGCAGCGTAAGAAGAATGGCTCTGGTCGACAGGATTGCCAAATACAGTGTCCGGTTTGCTTCAAGTCTTTCGCGAGGCCATTCACCTGCAAGAGACACGTAAAAACCATACCCGATTCAAACAGAATCTGCTGTTCTAGCTGTGCCAAAACTTTTTCACGCTCTGACAACTTAAAAAGACATACGAAAAGCGTTCACGAATCAATCAAAGTCTGGTGTTCTAATTGCTTCAAATATCTTTCACGCATCGACAGCTATAAAAGGCACGTACATAATAACGCAAATGTTGTAAAGACAGCTCTGGTAAAGTAAGCAAATGGACCTACTGATATCGTTGAGACAGAAGAAGAAGATATGACTTCAGCCATGCATTTGGGTATTGATGAATGTGATTCCTCGTTTACCAACTGTGATAGTAACGAAGAGTTGAACAAGGAAAGGGCTACCGGTACAGTTCCAATGAGTCAGTCGTCGGACTTTATACGTATTAGTATTGCTGCGAGGGCATACGACGACTCAGAGACCCTTAGAACTACAACAGTCGTCATAGAAAACAACTTATGATCTATATTCTTGTATTATGTTATGTATACTAAATAAATGTTTGTAAAATAACTTTATATGTTTTATTTATCACGCCCATACTCTGGTTTCTTGTCTAACAGGGTGGACTCAGCCATTCTTTGTTTCAAGACTGTTTCTAGCCTAAGGATGTATAGCCCCAGGGTTAATTAATTGAGTTTGACCTGTAGAGCATATTATGTTAGCGTTCAGTTAGTATGGCTTTGATATCCCTAATTGTTATTTACGCCAAACCTGACTACATGTATTGTTAAAGTAAAATTTAGAGGTAATATACAGTAATATATGCGCCTGTATCCGATCTTTAAAATATAAGCCTTTTAAGTCTTTTAAATATTACTTTGTACAGCTATGTTCAACAGGTATGCGCTAAATATGTTAATGTCAGCCTTGTACATAAAAAAAAAATATATATATATATATATATATATATATATATATATATATATATATATATATATATATATATATATATATATATATATATATATATATATATATATATATATATATATAGGTCATTTGTTGCACGGAATAGACAGATATTTATAAAATTATACATATCGTATTAATAATAATACTAATCTAAGCCTTATGTACTAAATAAATAAAATAGAATTTCTCACAGATAATCTAAAAGTTATGTGAGGAAACGATTGATACAATAGCCATCTGCGTCCAATGGTTGTAGATTTAAACAGATGATTGAGTAGCAGCTAGTAAATATAACTATATCTAATTATTTTGTACTGATATAAAAAGCCGCGGATCGACTGATGTTACGGGCCTCATGTAGTAATAATATCTGTATATAGTTTTCAAATTGTTATATTTAAGATGTATCAAGAAAAATTTCTTGAGTTTCTTCACGATTGGCTCATATAAGGTTAATAATTGTCTCATCTCAATGACTCATGATAATAATCATAATTGGCTTATAATTTTTGAATCCTAAAGATTTAATATTATTAATGTACAATATTTAATCATCGACACCTACCTGTGTATTAGGAAAGAGCAACCGATTTTTATTTCTATAAGTTACATGATTATATTTAAAAATAAACTGTTTTATTGAGTTGATGTTCTTAATTTCATTGTTTACAAGCGTCTGGGTTAATACGGGTAAAAATAAAATACTATATACAGACAGGTATTGTTAAAAATTATTCTACATGGATCTTCATCACGTAAAAGGTGTTTTTGTCTAAAAATAAAACATTCTCACACAGAATAATTTTTATTAACAGTTTAATATTAGGTGTAAAATAGAGAATCGTTATATTAAATGCAATAACAATAAAAATACTAGTAAAATCTTCACTAGTTGTTAATATCTAGAACTTCACACGTAACTATAAATATATTGTATCTTACTTTAGGTATAAGCTGTAATCGTTTAACAATACCTGTCTGTATATAGTATTTTATTTTTACCTTTACACCTGTGTAGAATAAATTTAGTTTTAATCATATTTTTATATTCTCATAGTAAGGTGTCGATGACGAAATCAAGATTTTAGTAGCAACTGATGAAGTAGAAGTCAACCATGCTACTTTACTATAGAAGGTAAAAGAAACGAATGTCTTAGTAAACAATAATTATAAAACTTTATTAAACAAAATAGAATTTATCGCTGATAAAATATAGGTTATACGTGAAGCTCTCGATGTGTTAGCTGCTACTCAATCGTTACAGCGAGTATTTTATCTTTCAATGAGTGATGATTACGACTCTTAGATCTGCAAAATTTGTTAATTACTCAAAGAACCTCACAATAGGCATAGGAAATATTACTTTACATTCTATGTTGTATCATCAACTTCATAATTATCGATATAGTCGCTAATCGTATTCGTAATCTAATGCTGTAAATTAACAGGGTTAATTCCACTATCATTTAAATACGTATCTGTAAACACATCATTGCCATCAAAATCCTCCAGTTGCAATTGGATAGCCGCAGGCGATATTGAAACATATTTGACTGTAAAAGATCTAATGATTCTTTAATTGAATTTTTAACTTGTTTTTTTAGATATGATAATTTATACCTATTTTATATGTTGAAAGTTTAGAAATAACAAAATCAATCTAGTTGATTATTAGAAATAACAAACTTTTTAATTATCTTGTTCAGAAAAGCCCTAATGATTTCTTTTATCGAATTTTTAAATTATTATTCCTAGATATAACAATTTTTAATATTTTATAACTAAACAATGTAGTCATATAAAAACTAATTAATCTTATTGTAATTGATTCTTTAGCAAACAAATTCTGTTTATTGTGTAATCGAATGTTTTAAATTGCTTTTAGGTATTTATCCATTAATATGGTTTTTTACCGATATAATACTAGCTAGAGCATACATATCATTCAATCTTCAAAAATGATTATTATACGTATCAGAAAATCTTAGGTTAATGAAGCTGATATTTTATAATTTACATATGAAATGTAATATCTATTGATTTAGAGCTATAATGTTTATGTACAATTCCGTCTAATGAGCGGGCTTGACCTCAGTACCATCCGGCCGTATTAGAGTTAATATTGTTTTCGTTGTTTCGTTCTAGATATTAACAAATATATAGGTCATTTGTTGCACGGAAAATTAAACTTCTCTGTCTATCATTCATCATCTACTGCTGAATTAATTAGAGTATTTGATATGACTAGAAGGGTGAAGTAACCTACGACCTGATTAGGGTAAGTTAATTACTGATTACATATCTGCCCCTATCTGCTAAACTGATTAAAGGATTTGATATCGAAATGACCTCTTTAAGGGATAGGATTGTAGCAGGGTAATCCGTGATCTGTTTAAATCTACAACCATTGGACGCAGATGGCTATTGTATCAATCGTTTCCTCGCATAACTTTTAGTTTATCTGGGAGAAATTCTATTTTATTTATTTAGTACAAAAGGCTTAGATTAGTATTATTACTAATACGATATGTATCATTTTATAAATATCTGTCTAGATGTAGTATGCATGCATGCTCTAGTAGCAATATTATCATGTTGTTGAATGAAACAGTTTATTTCATTCCGTATTAACCCAGACGCTTGTAAACAATGAAACTAAGCAACATCAACTCAATAAAACAGTTTATTTTTAAATATAATCATATAACTTATAGAAATAAAAATCGGTTGCTCTTTCCTAATACACAGGTATGTCGACTTTTTATTATCGGTGATTACTTGCTTAGTCTGCAAAAAGAGAAAAATATGAAATTAGAATTCTATATTTTATCAAGCTGTAATTACCTTTTTCTAGTTGTCTCATTTCAAGCACGGGCGTCTTCTGCTGACATCTACCATAGGTTTGAAATCTTGTTACAGTTATGGTAAAATTACTCAATTTATTTATTTCATCTATTTGTTTGTTGTTAATCACTTGACTGTACCTTCTTGGCAAGAAAATCTTGAATTCGTTTAATTCAATTAAAACTGATCTTCCATATCTAGTTCCAACCTCCTTTGCAGATATAATTTTATAAATCTTGTCGACTTCTAAAATTTCGGTAGATATCACTTCCTTGTCTTCAGAAACCCTGTTAAATTCTTTTAGGAAATCCATCGTATTTGATTATGAGTGTTCAGTACTACCCTCCTTTCATAAAATCATCGAGAAATATGAATTAACCTTAAAATGCTTAGTTTTCTTATGCATTTAATTATTAAACAGTGGATGCTGATATACCCCAGGGTGTAGAGGTATCGCTTAATTATAGTATTCTTGTTAATATTTATACTAATTTTTTTAAGTGAAGGTTTATAGTAAGGATTTTGGTTTTACTTCTAATGTTAATGGTAATAACCGTACTGAGGTCAAGCTTTCACTAGATGAATTAAACATTTTTTTATGAGAATACAAAATACAGTGATCTTTTCAATCTATTAAATAATTATATAAACTTATTTCATTGAATTAATTTGTTAATATCTAGAACTTCACACCTAACTATAAATATATTGTATCTTATTTTAGGTATAAGCTGTAATCGTTTAACAATACCTGTCTGTATATAGTATTTTATTTTTACCTTTACACCTATGTAGAATAAATTTAGTTTTAATCGTATTTTTATTGTACTATAGAGTACTTAACATGGATCTTCATCACGTAAAAGATGTTTTTGTCTAAAAATAAAACATTCTCACACAGAATAATTTTTATTAACAGTTTAATATTAGGTAAAATAGAGAATCGTTATATTAAATGCAATAACAATAAAAATACTAGTAAAATCTTCAGTAGTTGTTAATATCTAGAACGAAACAACGAAAACAATATTAACTCTAATACGGCCGGATGGTACTGAGGTCAAGCTTTCACTAGATGAATTAAACATTTTTTATGAGAATACAAAATACAGTGATCTTTTCAATCTATTAATTAACTCTAGTATTGTCCATAGAAGATATACATCAGACAGGCACTAGTGACTGGGCTAAATTTACAAGCATTCAGATACACTTAGGTAAGAACCTGTGATTGATACAAGCAGTTGGGTACACTTAAGTTTTGTATTGTATATAATTGCACATTAATTACGTTACGTTGATTTGAAAATTTAATAATGTAATTTATCGTTTAAACTACCTAAACTTTTTAAAACAATAATTTATGCCGCTTTTAAGATGATCTAAAATGAAATCCATTATTCGAATGTAAACATAAACAAACCGTTTTCTTTCTTTCTTACCCATTTCATCACTGATTGGAAATACGACTTCATAGCATTGATAATAATTATTAGGACTGCCTATACTCATCATGATATTGTTACACGATCGGATATGGCTGATAGCGTAATTAATGTGGTTGATAGCGTAATTAATGTACAATTATATACAATACTTTCCGGGAATTATTTTTAAATAAATTGGATTTAATCAAATATACGTGAAAGCATTTTTATAAATAACTCGTATGTAGTAATTTAAAAGACAAGCTCCGTGGTCTCGGGGTTAAGCTGAAATAAATTTCTTGATATTAATAATTTAGTTCTGAGTTATTTTTATTTTAATAAATTTAATAATAATAATGTATCACGTTTAGATTTATACCTAAAATTAATAATAATAATGAATATCATATCTGATAATATGAAATTACTAACATGTATTATGTTATGAGTACGTGGTCGCTACTCAACAATTTTTTTTATAACCCGTTTACAGTGCTTTAATAGATTACCTTCGTGGTGTAATGGTTAAGTCCTAGGCTTATAACCATACGGTCGAGTGTTCAAACCCTGTTGACTCCATTGGTTTTATAAAAAAATATAGCGGGTTGCCTATCTACAGGCTTATAGAAATCTACTATACCGATCATATGACGTCACCGATAGATGGCATTAGCAGCGCTAGGAATTCAAATCTTTCAGCGGGAAATGGTGACAAGTTGGAAATGAGGAGAGAGAGGAAGATGAGAGATGAGATATGCAGATGACCCAGCGAGATATAAAAATGATCCGCTAATGACCCCGCGAATTAAATTAATTAGATCGTAATATGCAAATAATACCGTTAATGATACATACATAACACCGCGAATGATATGCAAATGATCCACTAATGTTACTAAAAATAAATGTTACGAAATACTTTTGATGAACATTTAAATAAGTATGAAATAATAACTTCAGTTACGTAAATTCTGGTGTAATTCTAACACGTATAATATAATCGAAAATCCTTCAAAACAGAAAACCTCTGCATTCGGTACATCACCAAATCGTTGTTAAAATTAAAAGATGTATCTCACAAAAAGAATTATTTTCCAAAAGTAAATTATTGTTCAATCAATTATTACTACGTATTTCTAAGGTTTTATAACTAACTGTAATGTCTACAAGAACAGCTTATATTTTAAGGTTTATAAAAGTATGATGTAGAGTTAACTATTTATATTTACATTTAAAACTTACCTAGAAATTTACTTTTAACTAAACATTGCCAATTAAAAATATAAAATTTTAAAGAATTTGAAAAATCATCAAATTTTGAAATGCATTGAAAATGTCATATTAGGAAATTGAATAAGTATACGGATTAAGGCGTACTTTTAAAAAATCCTTTGTAAAATCTCCCCAAGTAATTCAGTTAGTACTATCATTCTGATCATAAGTTTAAATAGTACTTATATCCTTAAAATGGGAGAAAAACATTATATTCAAATTTTGTTTTAAAGAAAAATCAGCCAAATAAGTATAACCTACTTTTAAGATAAATGCGATACTCGCCGGCACTAATATTTTTAGTAGCTCAGTAGCTAAAAGCGGGGGGCGGTAATAAATCAAAGTCGCTATCGTCCACACAAAAATTTTGAGAAGACAGTTTTTCTTTTTGAGAAATCTGGAACATTTATTTTAAAATTAAACAATATTTATTATTTATTTTTTTGGTTAAAAGTAATTGTTTCAACCATTTTCCTGAACACCATAGTTCACAAATTTAATTACTTATATCCACTATAGTCCGTCCGCAAACCATGCGAAGTAATAAGTTAAACTGACAGTCAAATAAGCGGATTACCACAAGGGTTTTCTATTGTCATTTGAGTAGCATTTTGCGGCTGCTTATAATAACAGCAGAATTTACGGTTTTAAGTAGCAAATGACAATAGAAAACCGTTGCAGTAATGTGCTTACCTGGCTGTCAGTTTAATTTATTACTTCACATGGTTTGCGGACGCACTATAATTATGTAATTAAATCTTTTTATTTTCTTTATTTTTGGACCAAGAATTAGGATGGCGGAGCATCCTTCGTACGCATTGCACCGATTGCTATGATCATTTGGCCGACCCTACTAGAATTTAGCCGAATCTGTGCGAATACATCGCATTGACGGGACCTACAGTTTTACTTCCTATCCGAGAAGAAGGCATGTTTTTAATTTTTCTCCGCTATGAAAAATTACCAGCTCGGCTGGGGACCGAACCTGCGATTATGAAGCAAACATGCAAACCACTAATCCACCGAGACTGGCTGTAATTGAATTTTCACTAATTTTGTAATTAAGTACTTAACAACTTAGTCAGGTCGTCAATGCAACAAGATCATCATTTTTACTTAATCTTTCAGTTGATTTTCAAATGGCATTCTGATTTTTAGTCGTGTGCAATATTGCGGATAGAATTGCAATTTTTAGATTATGTGGAAAATATTTTCGGGAAGAAAAATTGTTTTAAATTTGTATTTTGAAAAAAAATTAATAAAGTTACCTGCCAGCTGGAATCAAACCTGGAGTGGCAGCGACTTTGGCATATTATCACTCCGCCTCAACTAACTGAGCTACGCAGAAATATTAGCACGCGTACAACATTTATTTTAAAAATTGTTAAAGATTGTAATCATTTAAATAATATTTTTTTAAAAAAGGGTCTAAATCTAAGTCTAATCTTTTTTCGCAATTTTCCGGATATTGATAAACTCATAACGATAAAGATAAAAAAGAAATAGTAATTTTAAGTAAGGAGTGATTTAAAAGCTTGGGTTATTCCCTATATTCGATTTTCTAATGAAGCATAGGGTATGTAGATGCACACATTTTCTTCAGCCCCCACCAAAATCTAGACCTAGTTACGTCTATGCCACTGTAAATGATTGCACATTTCTTGTACACCCTTTTAAATCTCTAAGTGTGTCGTGGATTATTTAAGATATAATTCCCTAGCTTTATAATACTTATGCATAAAATGATGATATAGCATTACTTTTGTAGGAATAAACGTTTTGTGGTTACCAGAATCTATTTTTAATCAACAAATAATGAACGTTAGTTTAACACAACATTATTTATGAATTAACTATTTGTCTATATAATATTTGTTTGGTATTGGTTTCTACCCATTTTATAAATCTATTTCAAAGCATACTGTTGATGTAATCATGTAATCCATGCCTCCTAATAATGCTTGCTTGAATGGCTTATTCTGATCTAGCTTAATATACTTTATGTGATTTATTCGTTTTACCTTAAAATCAACTAAAACTGATTAAATTATTTTGCAGGAAGTAACCTGGAAAAGTTATGCTGCAATTATTTATTTTATTATTAATATTATCTTTAACTAAAACTGTTTTACATTTTGAACCAAATATACATTCTGAATATGCAATAAGTAACTGCATAGCACATTTACTACTTACTGTATTTCAAAAAAATGGTACATTCTACATTATTTCTACAGAAAAAGAAATTGTTAATCTTCCAACAGAAATAGTAAACCCACAAGTACTGGTTGTAATAAATAAACCATTCTATTTCTCATTGAAATTCCACACCAATTATGTAATTTATACCAAAGATGATACTGATTTAAAAATTATTTTGGACAAACTACAAGACCATCCTATTTGGGACCAAAGCACGAGCCCACGTGGAAACTTCCTTATAATTACATCTAAGAAATCTGACATAGAAAACCTATTAAAAATATTAATTAATTATGATGTAATGAAGGTGATAGTGCTTGTATATGATAGCATAATCAAACCAAAAAATATAAAATTATACATCCCCGATTTATTCAAAATGGAATATGGATGTGAACAAAATCTTAAACCAAGACTACTTGGTTACTGTAACGATAGTACACCATTTATTTTTGATAATACTATAAACAATATAAATCGATGCCCTGTTACTCTAATAAGTGCAGCTAAAATGAGTAGGAATTTCAAACAAGCACCTGCAATTACATATCTTATAAAAATGATTGACATATTAATTGAGGTATTAAATGGTAGCCTTACAGAAATGATAAATAAAGAAAATCTCCAAACACTTTTAAACAATCGCAGTAAAGGTATTGTATTTAGTTGTGCATTTTCTACTTTAGATAACTTGTTAAACGATTTTGATATGAGCATTCCCATTAATCACGATCAAGCAGTATGGGTAGTGCCTAAGCCTCGAAGGATTACCAATTTAAAAGTTTTTGTGCTCATTTTTAAAAAGAGTGTGTGGAGTGCCATTATAATTGTTTTTGTTATTGTGGTCATCATTTGGTGGACAATAAATGCAAAGACTCCATTAGGAAAATTAAGTTTTGGTGATCTATTTACAAGTTTTTTTGCCATTTTAGCCCTAACTTTAGGAAAACCCTTCAATTTTCCTATTGTAACTATCTCAGCGCAATATTTAGCAATGTTATATTTATTTTACTCTGTTTTGATTGGAACTTCATTTCAAGCAAATCTTGCAAGCCATTTAACTCACCCCGCCTATGAACCAGGAATAAACAACATTAAAGATCTTTCTGAATCACATTTGTATTTTGTAGTCCCAGAAAGTGTAGGAGCAGAAAAGACGTCAAGTTCAAAAGTTATTAAAAAAAGATTTGTTGAAATAAATAATAAAATTGTGGTAGTTAAGTATACGAACATGTCAAAGTTTTTGATTGATATTGCTTTGTATCGCAATACCACTGTAATGGCTGGCAAAAAAGCTTTAAAGGCGCTTCCTATGGAGAAATCACTAATAAATATAATGGAAGATCCAAAAATATCAATTCCTATCGAATCAAAACTAGTTATGAGAAAAGGTCACTATTTTATGCCCATTTTTAATAAACAAATAAGAAGACTGGCTGAGTATGGGTTCAATGAAAAAATTATATCTGATGGTAAAAAACTGGGTCATATATCAGTGGGAGAGATTTCTAATGTTGCGTTGAGCATAGATCATTTATTGGGCGCATTTATTATATGGGGTGCTGGATTAATCTTAGCTAGCTTCTTGTATTTAGTGGAAGCATTTAGCACATCTAAGAAAGTAATCTAGAATTCTAGATTACTTTTTTGCTTATTCGTATGAAACTTAACAACTTTATTTACTAGGATTTTATGTATTGTCGTGATATTTGATATACAAAATAAGGAATTCACCCACTCAATAGTTTTAATTAGATTGGTTGCATACCCTCACTTTCAAAATTATAATTTAGAGAGATTTCATTTTTATGACACTAGAAATGGTTAATTATAATTAACATGCACAATAATAGACAATAGTCAGATAAAGGATATATGTAAAACTGATTTTTCCATAGAATTTAGTTAATCTTCCTTATCCACTAACGATATGGGAGACAATCATCTAATATTGCATTTAATTTAAGTTTACACCAAAGTTCATGTAAGATATAACCTAAAACAGACAAGGTGTGTTATAATAGGGAGGTATACAAGTATTTACTCCTTACCTGAGTATTTAATAGAAAAAAATGTTTTCATGTTAACTAGATTATTCATTTGCATAAGTTTTTTGATTTTAAAATTTCACAGCTCTTGGTTAAATAAATTTGGTGGAGGATAGTAAATCTGCTTCAATACCCCATAATTGTAACTAACTTAAATGTAGAGGCTGCTTTCTTATTAATGATATCAGTTAAACAACATATAATTATGTTGCATTTTGCATCGTATATTGAAATACTGTAATTGGTTCAAATTTTCATATTTATGATGTTTGGAATTATGCAAATAATGTTTAAATTTGTGTAGATAGGAAAACGTGCAAAAGTATTTTTATGTAAATAAACAGTTGTATGAAAAATAGGTTCCATAAACATTCAATGGAAGCCTTGTTTTGTAATGAAAGCCTAAGTGTAATATATCATTAGATTGTGATTTCTTTTTAATCTATAACTTATTACTATAACTTAATCTAATTAGTTTTAGGATTAATAAAATTTATAAACAATAATTTGGTTTTGTTATAAATTAAATGTCAGTGCTCATTTGTTTCAATGAAGATTTAGTATAGAATTCATTTGTTTCAATTAAGATTTAGTATAGAATTCATTTATTTACTAAAAAGGTATATAAACCGGGACATTTTTGTAACAAACTCTCTTCCAATTTCATCTTTAGAGAAGTGCAGCTCTATTGTAGAGCAATAAAATAAATGTAAGGTTATGTTTTGAATTAAAAAAATGTAAACAAAGCAAATGTCAAAATTTTGAGGTTATTGTTATGTTTATGATATAAAAGTCAAAAAAGTGTTTAAAGTTTTAAGAAAGTTTAGTAAATCCAAGTGATTTTTTTTAATATAACAAGTACTTTACATTAATCAAATTACAATTTATTTTGGAAGGGAATTTTATAATTTGACAATAAAGATTGTCACGTAGGGTTTTCGTGACTGGAGGACGTAGTCAGAGGTAGAGAGAAAATAAACACAAGTTGTAAAAAACAACTATATACTAATAACAATAAGAGAATACAAATACAAAGGTTTACATATATAAAAAGAATACATCGTGAGGACGTACATCCTCCTAAACTAATACAATCAAGAGAGAGGTCGGAACCAACCCTGTTCTAGCACTAGGTCTACTAACTAAGCGTAGGAGATAACCTCCTAATGATTTACAACTAAGCTGGGTAGCCTGGTCACAACTACCCATAATTTCGCAGAGAGTGGGCGTTTAAGCGCTACCCACTCAACTAAGCCACTAAGCATTACATAATTTAAAGAGTACTCACCAGCTTGCTTGTAGATGTATTGTTGGAGTCAACTCACTGACTGGTTTGAATAGCTCAAGCAAGCTGGTTATATACTGCTGAACGAGGAAGTAATTAGCATCGTAGTGGGAATGAGTAGGCTGGAGTTCTCAGTATGAAACTAAGGAAGTTCATGCTTCCTGGTTGTAGGCTTGTGGGTAGTTTGCATTCGCGCTGCTGGTGCCTGGCACGAATCTGCAGCTGTGCGGAAGTGTTGGTAGATTCTCCTTAAGGAATGTGCACCTGCTTGTAAATCGTGTAGGTTGCTTCGCATATACGGAGTAAGTAGGCGGATATATTGCATGCCAACTAATGCAGTTGTGGGCGAAGCGAGCGCGCTTCTTAGAAGACCTCGCAGCTGGCCGCGCACCTGGCTCCAAGTTGTTAGCGGTGAGACCGCAGCTGCTTAACTAGCGTGGGCAACTGAGTGTGGCCTTGCACGCTATACTGTACAAACGGAAGAGAAGTTGAATTTTGTATATAATATTGAAGTGTAAATATTTCCGTTTGTGACAAGATTCATCAAATTTCTTTTATGACTCGATTGTATAAATGGGTGTGGACTCTAATTATAAAATTAATTTACTTATTACCACGATTAGACAAATTGGATTTGAGTTTAACTTAGTAAATTTATATTGAAATATTTGAAAGAGGTCAATGACATATACATCATTCGGTCAAGCAGTAGTCTTACGTCATAATCTGTTGCCAACGTAAATTCGCAACTATTCCAATATTTTCACGCCTAAGAAATGTAATTTATGTTGGTATTACGATTACTACGTTTACTTGTATCTTACAAAAGAAAACAATAATTGTTCATTGTTGTACCAATGCAAATCTTTTGTCATCTTGGCAAGTTGAAACGCCAGAGAGCTTATAGACAGATGTTATTTTTTACATTGTTCTTTTACCATGCCAAAACTATTTAGCTTGTAATCGAAAAACTTGTTAGCCCACTTAATTAGTACTTTTCAGAAAGAGTCAGATAATTCTGGGTCTTTATTACGTTTACGCGCAGTACGAGAAGCGAGTCTTAAAATAGAATATTTATAAATTTAGAACTCTGCAACTACTATCTGCAACTATTAACGGTAACCCTCTTAGTGATCCGAAGATCCTGCTAGAAATAGAAAATGGACAATTACTGACTTAGACAATAAGCAAAGATTCGCATTACAAGAAGCAATATATGACATATTTGAAAAGAGTCAGTATCCTTCATTAATTTTATACATGTAACAAGGTATTACTAACCTTTACCAAATTTTTTGCATCTAGAAATACTCGTTAATTTGGATTCAATTTTGAAATATGTAGGCATGTAATATATTACAATAATCGTTAGAAGCCTCGAAATACCTTTCGTAAATTATACCACTGTTGTTTTACGGTTGTTTAAATATACACCGTGTCCACGTAAGTAGGCTACATATGGAATACTTTGTTATTATTGTTTTTATGAAAAATGTATTCTTCATAAAAAGTTCTGCATGTTCTAAAACACAAAATTCAACCATCAGATATTAAATTTCTAGATATTAAATGTTCACTGACAAGTGCCTCCTAGATTAATAATGTATTAATCTTCAAACTTAAACTTTCAATGTTATCGCAGAGAAAATGTAAAAATAATATTTTGTAATTGTAAATAAACAATATTGAATATTTAAAAATTCTTTTTAATCGATAACATCTTTTATTATTAAAAATTTTCGATATGGTCAAAAATGAAGGTACTTTACTCTTGAACAAAAATGATAATTATATTGATACGACTGATATAATTTAATATCTGATGGTTGAATTTTGGGTTTTAGAACATGCAGAACTTTTTATGAAGAATAACTGTTTTTCATAAAATCAATAATAACAAAGTTTTCCATATGTAGCCAACTTACGCGGACACGGTGTATAAGAAGAGACCAAACAAATTTAGAAGGTATTCAAAAGTGGACCAATGAAGAAAACTGTTTTGTTTTGATAAAGAAAGTTAGGTTAGTTGTTAGCAAAAATTAGGTTTTCTATGGCTGACGTATATTAAAGTTTGTAAGAGAGAAATTAAACAAATTTCAATTAAGAATTTTATATTATTTGTGAGATATCAATTGTAATAGAAAATATACACTATTTTTAATTCGATTTAAATACCTTACTTTTATTTAGTTATAACTACATAGCCAAAATACACACCATTTCACGAGCACTCCTAACCTAATAAAATTTTGAAAATTAAATATCAGAAGTTATTGGCATTTTCATCTTAACATATTTACAAAGTAAATTACGTGACTAATGACGTAAGACCTATGGTTGGCCGAATGGTCTACTTTCTTCAATTCACGTTCAGACGAATGAAAGCCGAGACTTGGAAATTTACATCAATATGACAGTTGGCAAACTGGTGGCTCCAAAGATTTAAATATATTTAAACGAGTTTTTCTTAACAGTAGTTATAGTAACCCAGACAGCACACTTTGTCTTAAAGACATCTTTTTTATGTCCATATTATGTCTGCACGCCTGAAGATCAAGAAACGACGTCTTAAAGAAGTCTTTTTGAAGATATCTTGAAAACAACAAAACCTGGACATCCTTAAGACGTCTTTTAAATGCCTGTTATGTTCATTTTAAAATAAAATGAAATAACATATATCATTACTATAAAAGTGTTTCCTAAAACCTTGTCTGTTTCTTACATTTGCTTATTTATAACAATCTATTATTAAATAATTTTATGGATCCTAATTTTATGAATAATAAGGTACTAATGATTCTTTACCTGCCATTCGTCAATAGTCTATAAAAACCTAAAAGTTAGGAATCGATATTATATTTGGGTTTGTGCATGAAAATTCAACTATTAAATTAATGAATTTGAATTACGCGCCGTGCTATCTACTAGAAGTTGATCTCATGTCCGTTAGATGGCGCAGAAAAAAAAAGTTTAAAATTCCTGAAGCTGCTACTTTAATTATTATTTGTAATTTTCCGTTTACCGGTGTTTATTAAGTGTTCCCGTTTTAATTGTTTTAGATTACGTATTTAGGTTTTGGAATTTTTATATTTTAAAGATTTAATAAAATAATAAGGTTTTTCAACCGACCGCCGTTAATGTGTATATACTTGTTGGTAATACAGAAAACTTTCATCTTGTATATTAAAGTGGTTTGTTTATGATTTATTAACCAAGCATAAATAAAACACTTTAGATAAGTAAGTACTGTATTACCAACACTGGACAAATTGCAGCGCCAAAGTGGTTGTGGGGAAAACTAAAATCGGATGGCGGGAGGTTTAAATATAATAATCATACTATATCTCATTTCTATAATTCCAATACATTTTAAATCTCTAAGGATTTATGTGGATCCAGTGTTCTACCCCAAACTATGTTGATATTATTAAATGATAAATAATGATATCAACATACATCAGTTTGGGGTAAAACATCCACACAAATCCCTAGAAATTTAAAATGGATTGGAATAATAGAAATGAGATAAAGTACAGAGGATTATTTCATTCTACTTCGTTTTTGACCAATCGCAAGGCTTTATTTTTTGGATTACAGCGATAATTCGATAATTTTTTATTGTCCTTTTCGAATGTTTTTATCTTCGTGACAACGCTGAAAACTAGTGTCACATGTGTCCCATTTTTTACTTTCATGTCAAATACTAATCTTTATGTTAATAAGTAGATGCTTAAATAAACAACTGTATCATGAAATAATCTTACCGAATTACATGCTCGTGCTTCTGAAATTATCTGTTGTAATACTCAAGTTGATTAAAACGCAACACTCGTGTCATTTTTTGACAAATTTCCCTCCGTTGCACGTCGGGAAATTAAAACGTCAAAAAATGACACTCGTGGTTGCTAATCAACGTTCGTATTACAAATCGATAATTTCGAAGCACTCGTGTAATTACAAGTGATAATTTTTAAATGCTGTAAAAATATACTCACATATGAATACCTACTTACAAATTCTTATATTTATATAAATATTTGGATACAAATACTAATTAAAGTTTAATTTCTGAGACTACAAAATAAAACAACTAAAATAATAAATTGTAAAATCATTGCAGAACCTTAGCTCGTAAATATACAAATAAATATAAACAGACTACACTACTTGTTATGTATGTAAATAAGGTAGACTCTAAATCTTAAAACAGTGAACCATCGTTTCGAGCATGTTTGGGGTGGTTGATTTTCTTTGTCACTTCCTTCATTAACATCTGCATAAATATTTAACTCTTTACCCACTTTTTTAATAATTTGACATTTTTAGAAAATCAATGCCGTTTACTGTAATGATCTTCACAACCAAGTATGCAACATTTATTTTTATATAATCCATGTTTGGGTGGGTATCCATGTTTTCCTGCAAGCATGTAGATACACAGTGAAGGAAAAGCATTAAACTAATATATTTTTGTTAAACGTACCCTTAAATCTATTCACTAAATTCGGACTTTACAAATTAATAACAAAATTATTTGTTTGCACCATTTCAGAATTAATTACCGAACACAATAACGCCTAAACCGTAAATTTAACACACGCACATCATGTGCGAATGGCGACAGTTCGAAATTTTCAAATTTTCTTCGATTGTTTCATTGCCATCCGCTTTAGCTAACCTATGACTGATGCAGTTGGCCATGATTGTTTTGAAGGGTGGCGCCTCTCGACGGTTGCGGGGAAAAGCTTTAGCAAATACGTAAACCTTCAAATTATAGTCCAAAGTTGGTACATTTAACCATAAATAAAACACTTTAGATAAGAAAGTACTGTATTACCAACACTGGACAAATTGCAGCGCCAAAGTGGTTGCGGGGAAAACTAAACTCAGATGGCGGGAGGTTTAAATATAATAATTATACTATATTTCATTTCTATAATTCCAATTCATTTTAAATCTCTAGGGATTTATGTTGATGCACTGGTCTAACTCCAAACTTATGTATGTTGATATTATTAAATGATAAATAATGATATCAACATACATCAGTTTGGGGTAGAACATCCACACAAATCCCTAGAAATTTAAAATGGATTGGAATAGTAGAAATGAGATATAGTACAGAGGATAATTTTTTTAAAAATATATTCAAATATGAATGCTTACAAATTCTTATATTTATATAAATATTTCTATACAAATACTAATTAAAGTTTAATTTTTTAGACTACAAAAAAAGCTTACAACTAAAATAATAAATTGTAAAATCATTGCAGAGGCTTAGCTTGTAAACATACAAATAAATATAAACAGACTACATTACTTGTTATGTATGCAAATAAGGTAAAATCTAAATCTTAAAACAATGAACCATCATTTTGTGCTTTGTTTGGGGTGGTTGATTTTCTTTGTCACTTCCTCCAATAACATCTGCATAAATATTTAAACATAAGTACAAAATTAATTAAATGAAAGCAGAAACATTTTGTAAGTGACTAATATACCTGGTAATCCCCGCGAAGGTATTGTATCTCTTCTCAGTCCTCTTTTCATAGTTGCAATAATATGCTATCTTGTAAGAAATGTTGATTACATACGTAGTATGTGGTATATATTTGATCAAGGGTTAGATCTTTTAAACGTGCTTGATTGATATTCTTTATCCACTTTTTTAATAGCTTGACATCTGCAGAAAATCGGTGCCGTTTACTGTAATGATCTTCACAACCAGATACGCAACATTTATTTTTATATATCATGTAGGGCATCCATGTTTTCCTGCAAGCATGTAGGTACACAGTAAAGGAAAAGCATTAAACTTACATATTTTGAAGCGGCGTGGATAGCGACCTTTAGCGCATCTCTCACGTACAACTAAAGATTTACAAACAAACTTACCGGGACGATTCTTCTTGTCTATGTATGAACAGCTTCTTAATACCAAAAAGGGAAAGGAAAAAATAAGGAATAGAAGGATGAAGCTGGCGTCTTCAGAATTCTGTATATTTTCACGAACCTTACGAAACTTACGAACACGCAAGTAAAATCAACCAACAACGACTGGCGCAAAAATGATAAAACACAATAATGATAATAAAAAGATAGTCGATACTACATATTCGAATACCTATTTAAGCGCGACTATCCTTTTTTAAAAATACTTTATTAAAGGGCGCAACCATATTTTATTAAACTTACCACTTAAATCGATTCACCTAATTCGGACTTCACAAATTAATAACAAAATTATTTGTTTGCGCCATTTCAGAATTAATTACTGAACACAATAACGCCTAATCCGCAAATTTAACTCACGTTCATCACGTGCGAATGCTGACAGTTCGAAATTTTTAAATTTTCTTCGATTGTTTCATGGCCATCTGCATTAGCTAACATATGACTGATACAGTTGGCCATGATTGTTTTGAAGGGTGGCGCCTGTCGTCGGTTGCGGGGAGAAGCTTTAGCAAATACGTAAACCTTCAAATTATAGTTCAAAGTTGGTACATTTAACTTTCAGTTCTAAAGTATGTGTTCTGTGCATTTAACTTTCAGTTCTAAAGTACGTGTTCTTTGTAACCAAGCATCTTGCAAGCATCGAAGGGTTTTTTTATTGTATTTCTCTGGCGGTTAAGTTTATAGATACGATGTACTATATTAAAAAATAAAACATTTTTGATTCCTGTGAGTTTTGCGTTCTCGTGGCACTCGAAGTTAACATTATTAATAGTAAGTTATCTGTTAGTTATTATCCTATAACCTCATTTTTTAAAATTGTTCATAGACTTTTATATTTCTTGAGTTTATTCCTGACATTGTGAAGTTTTTCAGGTTAAAGAATTACCTGATAAGTTAAGAGGATATTCTGTTTATGATCTGGTTAAAAGGATTTTAACCTTAACACTAACGATTAAGCTCGAGATACAGCTGGCTGATGGCAAGAAAACAAAAAAAAGATTTTAGCAATTGCATAAGTTTTATATTAATAAGTAGCACTGCGTCTTAAGCATTACTAGATTATTTCATAGTATAATAAATTAATGTAATATATAGTAAATTAGTGTATCTTTTTTTAGACTGAGCAGAGCAATCGGGCCTTGCTAAATCCCAAAGAACACTGAAAATACCAACCAGACATAATTAAGGAGGGCCTTGGATAGATCATCTTTATTTAAAAATGTAACTTTCTATTCTAAGAAAAAAAGACAATATATTTTTTGATTGATGTGAATTTTATTTCTATGCCTAGTATTAACATTTCTTTAAATGAACATCTTCAAGCAGATGTCTTAAAGATATCTTGTTGAAGACAGCTTTAAGATGTTGTGATAAAGACGTCTTTAAGATGTTGTGATAAAGACATCTTAAAGACGTTGGGTTTTGTAACAATGGACGTCTTAAAGACGTCTTTAAGATAACATAAGGCGAAAATGGACATCCATAAGACGTCTTGTATATCTAAACTCCACATCTTTTAGATGTTTAGATGTATTTGTGCTGTTTGGGAAGTAGGTAATATGTTGATGCCAGAAGTATTAATCCCCAAATAAAGTAGATTAAACTATTTTAGGATTAATATAAAAATAATTTTGATATCCGAGTTTGTTTTCTTTTTGTTTTGTTATTTGTTATATTTGTGTTATTATTGTTGAAAGATAGCTTCGTGTATCTGTTTCATATTACTGTATTCCTAAATTTATATATTGATTTGTGTCCTATTGAAACGACCCACTGGAGAGTCTCAATTTGTAGAGTTAGACTTTTACAACAATTTTGTTTAGCCGGAGGAATTATTTTAATTAAAGGTAAAGTAAGTAGCGAGTTGTATGTTTATGCATCTGTATTGCGTACATCCCTTGTCTATGTCCTCGTAAAATATCAGAACAGTACGAATAGCTTTAAACAACTACTATTTAGCTTTTGCTTCCTTATCGAGATGCGGGACGTTAAAACTTGCAACAAAATGGTCATTTCTTTTAATTACTCGAAATTGATCCCGAATTAAGTCTTGAAAATTATCAAACTTTGCAATGATATAACAGAGGTATAATTTTGTATATAAGGAATTAGTCTGGCTACGATAGCTATTTGGAGAGCGTAAACAAACATTGAATAGTTGAGCGCTCAAAGCTGCATTCACATAATGACTTACCGCTAGCATAGTATTATATGTTCTAGCGCATGAAATTCAAAACGTGGGCGTTCTAGTAAACGTGTAGTAGTTGGTTTATCCGCATTGTCGCGGCTAAGTAAACGTCATCAGTCATTAAACGCACTCGTCAATAGCATTACATTTGGTTTGTTTACGCTCTCCGAATCGAGATTTAGGATATCATGTAATAGAGCGAAATGTAAAGTTGATTCTTTAAAAAAATTATTTAATCAACAACACAATATATATCTTACCAAAGTCGAAAAAAAAATCTGAAAAAATTAATTTATGTTGTTATTTCATATGTATCTATGCAAGGGGAAAAATTGAACAAAATCTGAGATATCGAAACACGTTACCTTTTTAAATTATGTGATTTGACAGTAAATTACCCATATTTAATTTTAAAATGAGGTTATTTCGAAAATATAAGCTGGTCCGATTTACTAGTAAGCTTTTTCAACTCTATAGGAATTGTAGAAGGTTACCTTACCGTTACTAACCGTTTCCGTCGGCATTTTGATAAAATTAAAATGCTCTTGAGTAGAGATTTGTTCAGAATAACAATAGCTTTAAAATGAGGTATTACTCAACCACCACTTCATTAAAATTTTTTTTGATTAATGGCACTGCTCCGTCTTTGTCCGCCAATGTTTCAGGAAGTACATTTATCGTCTATTATATGTCCTAAGAATTTGGAAGAAAAATATTAAACGATTTAGAAATTAACTTTAGACGCGCTCTGTATATAAAAATCTAAACGTTTCCTTATTTGTAAATTATTCGGTATCTCAAAAAGTCGCTAGCCGATCACAGTAATAGTTAAAGTTTTTTTTAATTGGTTATCAATTTTTTAATAATCAATGTGATTTTTGTTTTTGATTCTTATTACATTTTAATCCCTTTCTACTATTCTATTATAGTTGCCGGAGTAGTTAGGTACGAGTAATATGTCCTGATTCAAATGGTTTATACCTCCTAATAAATTATAACTTACGACTTAATTTGATATAACTCAATTATAAATAATACGAGAGTAATCAGTATGACGTACTATATTGTAGTTTCGATCAGTCGTTCGGGTAAATGCCTCGAGACTGTCGCACAATATACTTAACAAGTTACAAATATTACATTCAAAGGGTTACTTACCACTTATGATCAAGGGTGTCTCACCACTATGAGTGAGCATGTGGTTTTAATAATATTCCTTTTTGTGAGTGTTGATAACTACAAATATTACATTAAAATGGTTTCCCATCGCTTTGAGTAAGTAAGTGCCTTCGCAAACTTGCTTTTATAGAACATTTATAACTACAAATATTACATTCAAATGGTTTCTCACCGCTATGAGTGACCATGTGCTTTTGCAGACTTGCTTTTAGCGAGCATTTATAACTACAAATTTTACATTCAAGTGGTTTCTCACCACTATGAGTGAGTATGTGCCTTTGCAAACTTGCTTTTATAGAGCATTTATAACTACAAATATTACATTCAAATGGTTTCTTACCACTATGAGTAAGCATGTGCGTTTGCAAATGTGCTTTTCGAGAGCATTTGTAACTACAAATATTACATTCAAATGGTTTCTCACCACTGTGAGTAAGCAAGTGACTTTGCAAATTTCCTTTCTGTGAGCATTTATAAGTACAAATATTACATTCAAATGGTTTCTTACCACTATGAGTGAGCATGTGCTGTTGCAAACTTGCTTTTTGTGAGCATTTATAAGTACAAATATTACATTCAAATGGTTTCTCACCACTATGAGTGAACATGTGCTGTTGCAAACTTCCTTTTCGTGAGCTTTTATAATTACATAAATTACATTCAAATGGCTTCATTATCAAATGGTTGTGGAATATTTCTTCTGTATAATCAGTTATAGTCACATGTTTACATATGGTTGTTTAGAAGCAGAAACATGCAATGACTTGGAATTTGGCTTTTAAAAGAAAATTTACAAGTACATGTTACACATTCAAACTTTGGGGTGGTTTCCATTACTAATTTTTTGTTGCCACTAACAGCTTTGCCATCTACAAACAAACTAACAATTAATCTTACCTGCATTTTTTTGTATTATTCATTTTACTTCTTTTTATTCTCTTCCTCTTCTTACTAAAAATGCTCTATGAGATAGAGTTGCGCCATAACACATTACATTTAATACTTCTAACTCCTCCTTCAAAAAAAATATATTTGACAATATATACTATTATGGGAATTATATAAAAGTTCTGACATACCTACTCTATATAGTATATGATTAGCATAACAAAACTACTGCACGTATTTTGTGCTATTGTACTGTTGAACAGTACTGACAGATGAAAACGCTTGCAAGCACTTCCATAAAAAACTACAGCGAAATAATCTTGGCTTACAGAATTACCGAGTGCTGTGTTTCTATCCAACATTTGACATTGAACACCTCCATAGATTACAATATGTGTTGCAGCACCTTTGACTGGTGAGCCCCCTGAGCTAAAATATTTTGCAACATTCACAAAAACACTTAATTTGTTGAAATAAAAAAGCAAAGCAACTAAAAAGTTTCTAACGCACAAATACTGCTGATCCAGTTGTATTTAATTATCGTCACTGTATGTTATTATTATTACAGATTAATAATAATTATAATAATATAATAAAATGTATTTTTCTAAACGATTCTGGAAAGCACACCCACCGAAATATTTATAATAGGGGAACGTGCACTGACGCTTTGTACCAGCGTTGCCAACCGTACTATAATTATAGTACTAATACTATAATCGGGACTGCCTGTACTATGTACTTTTAAAATGTAAATAGTACGCCAAATGTACTATAATTTTTCTGTATATCTAATATTAAATTACACATAAAAATATTATGCAAAAACAAACGAAAAACTTTTTATTTTATCGATTTAATAACAAACATAGAATTCTTCTAAATAGAAACTTGATAATAGAGGTGTAATAATTTAGCGGTAATTCAATATTTCATGATTCAACATTAGGTACCAAAAACTGTTGTTGCAAGTTTGGCGTTCGTGCCCGTCTTTTAATAAAAGTAATATGTTTTGACTAAATAAATACTCCCGAAATAAATGAGTAAGCATAGTAAAACATGCAAATTATTGCTCTTTAGTTATCAAATGCTATTAAATTTCGTTTTCAATTTTTAGCTTTTAGTTCATTACTTCATTTGCCTACGTTATACCGAACAGTTAGGAAACTGATTATTTAATTCAATTGCAACGGCGTTGTTTTCAATTTCAATTATAGTATTTCAGACTTCAGTGTTAGTGGATTAGTTTTAGTGATTTATTATGTCGGATATGAAAGAAGACCCCACAACTCCACCCAAAAAGCGTTTAAAAAGACTACAAAAATATCGTCGTGAATGGGAAAAAACTTTTAAATGGGTTGAAGCAGATATCAATTCCAAAAGTAAAGCTTTCTGTAAATTATGCAGGATTTCATTAAAATCAAAAATCCAAGTATTAAAAAGTCATGAATTAAGCAAAAAGCATAAAATGCAAACGAATTAAAAAACCCAATTAGCTGTGACAAGTTTCGTTAAACCGGAAACAAATGCATCTGTGACTAGAGCAGAAATTAAAACTGCTGGGTTTTTTGCCGAACATAATTTATCTTTACGATTAGTGAATCACTTTGTGAAATTTATACAAGATATTGCACCCGATTCGGCCATTATTAAAGGAATGAAAATGGGACGAACAAAATTGACTTCCATAACAAAAAACGTTATAGGAAATGAATATAAAAAAAACACTGGCAAATAAGCTTAAAACGGTAAGATTTAGTATTCTTACTGATGAATCCACGGATATTTCAACACAAAAAACAGCTTGTGTAGTTGTTAGATACTTTGATGAACATTATGGAGAAATTGTTAGTAATTTTTGGGAACTGATTCAACTACATTCGGACAAAGAGGATCATTCTTCCATAACAGCGGAGATCTTGTATTCTGCAATTATAAATACATTTAAAAATCATTCTATTCCCCCAGAAAATGTAATTGGATTTGCGTCGGATGGTTGTAATCTAATGATGGATCAGAATAATAATAATAATAATAATAATAATAATAATAATAATAATAATAATAAAGTTTATTGATGGAAAATCCATTTACAAAGAAAAAAGTAACAGTATAATATCATAGTATGTTATTTTAACACGTTATTTTTAAAATTATTAAATGATACATTAAAAATATCTATCTTACAAGCATTACCAGATCTCAGCATGCGTGGTATTGGTGAGAAATAAGTATAGTTATTAGTGAATATGCTAACATGAAACAGCTGCTGTGATCTGGTATCTCTTGGTGGTACCAAAAAGGTGATACATGATAAAAGATACTCACAATCAATGAAACCGTTGATTAATTTGAATAAAAAACATAAGTCAAAGCATACTCTGCGCTGTTCTAAGGTATTTAGATGTAGTAGAAACCGCATATTTGAACTATTATCGTATGTTATATTCAGTTTGAATGCTGAATATTTCATAAATTTATTTTGGATCTTCTCCAACTTATTAATATGAATTTGACTATAAGGAGACCATATAGATGCACAGTACTCCAATGAAGATCGAACAAGTGCACAATAAAGACATTTAATGGAACTTAAAAACGAAAAATCTTTTGTATTTCTGATTATAAAACCCAACTTCTGCAGAGCTTTTGTTTTTATATTGTTAATGTGTTTGTCAAAATTTAACTTGTTATCTATTAAAACCCCTAGGTCTGATATTATATTAATTTTTAAAATCGAAGCATTAGCAAGTTTGTAATTGAAATCAATAGAATGTAGACTTCGATTAAATGAAATATGTTTACATTTGTCTATATCGTATTAAGGGTCATTGAGTTTTGCTTGCACCATTCGTCGAATCTGTCTAGATCATTTTGAATTTTGAGGCAGTCATTTAATGATCTCACTGTGTGAAATATTTTCAGATCATCTGCGTATAACAAAAAATCACTATAATGAAAACAGAGGTTAACATCATTAATAAAGCAGTTAAATAGTAAGGGAGATAGATGGCTACCCTGTGGTACTCCTGAACTTACAGATATTTCAGAAGAAAAATGGTTTTTTACGTTGTCGATTTAGAGAACATTATCCCGGTAAGGTAACAATGATTTTTTAAAATTATATTTAAATATAATCGTTACAGGAATAGTAATAATAAAATGCATTTGCCATTCAGCTCATTTATGTGCAAGTGAGGCATGCAAAAAACTTCCCAGAAGATGTGAAGATTTAGCACGGAATATCTACAATCATTTTAAATGCAGTGCAAAACGGCAGCATGAACTAAAGCAATTTCAAAAAATTTTAAATTTAGAACTACGCAACTTATTACATCCATCTCAAACGCGTTGGTTAAGTCTAATTCAAGTTGTAAATAGACTGCTTGAACAGTGGGATGCACTGAAATTATATTTTACAAATAAATGGTTAGGGGATAGATTAGTAGCTACCGAACACATATATAACGATTTACATGATCCATTTATTAAATTATATTTTTTATTTTTATCTTGGTTTTTGCAAAGATTTACTGATTTTAATAAATATTTTCAATCTGAAACGGTAGTCATAACAGAACTTAATAACCAATTAGAATTTTTATATAAGGAAATTTTAGTGTGTTACATGGAGAGAAATTATGTTTACACAACGAATCCTGATGGTATTGATCCCTCTAATAAATCATATTTTATTTCTAAACATAATATATATCTAGGCGTTAACGTAATGACACAGTTAAATTGCACAGAAGTTAAAAAACAACCTTTACTTTTAGAAGAATTTTACACTAGGTGTCAAGCATTTATGATTGTGTCATGCCAGGAAATTAAAAAAAGATATTCTTTTAACAACCCTATTTTAAAAAATATGCATTTGTTTATCCCAAAAAATGCTCTATCAAACAGTTTTAGAAATTACAATGCTAGCTTAATAACCTTATTCAAGGAAACACAAAGATTTTTGCCCCAAGGTGTAGAGTTCCAAATTTTAGATGATCAGTAGAGAAAGTTACCTGTACTTGGTAGCGATTATAAAAAAATCGAAGAAGACGTTGATATATTCTGGAATTATGTATGTAACTTTAAGAATGCCCTTGGAGAATTAGAATTCAGAAAAATAGCTATCTATATATGCATTATCTTTATTGTCGATACCACATTCCAATGCGGATTGTGAAACGGTATTTAGTAAAATTAATCTAATAAAAACAAAATCAAGAAATAAGTTAATCGCGGACACTGTGAATGCATTGGTATTATCATCACAATGCTTGAAAATGAATAATTCTTGTATAGGTTTTCAACCTACAAAAGAAATGCACGATGCTTTCGCGGTAAATATGTACGATCACAAAAAAATAAAAGCAGACGAAAACGAGAATGAAAGTGCAGACGAAATAAATTTTTGTGATGATAGCATGTAGGTAGGTTTTTATTATTTACTTTGTATATTATATTTCAAAATATAAAAATAAATAAAATATACATGTTTTTAATTATTATACTAATAAATGCTTCGTAAAAATAAAGTAAAAAAAATACAGCGTACTATAATTTTTGGTATGTGTACTATAATTTCAAATGCCCCTGTACTATTCCCGCTGTCGTCCAGGTTGGCAACACTGCTTGTACTCTAATAACTATATTGCAGCAGAAGCGCAGGCTAATGAGGCTAGCCTCAGCACTTTGATCTTTGTGAGCAGTGTTGCCACAAGTTGGTAAAAAATTGTACTAAATGAAAGCATAAAATTGTACTAGATTTTGTTCAGTCAGCACTGACAGGGGAGATTTGAACAGAAAAAGTCGGAACATCGCTTATTCCATTATTATACAGGATACAACGATATTGCAAAAATAGATGTTTTTATTTATCAACATAAAAGAATAACAATATTAAAAAAAACAAAACACTTAAAACAGAATGTACAGGAAATTTTTTTTAATACTTTTGATATTTAATATCATAAATATATTTTAAATATACATTTAAATAACCTCTATAATTGTGAATGTTGTTTTAAAGATTTTATCAGTTTTGAGAATGAAATAAATAAATAATGCATTTTTTTAAGCACAATAAAAATAGAAACAGAAAGACATAAATAAACTTGTAATATAATAAAATCTATAAAATCTTATTTACAAATAGATAAGTATAAACAATTGTAGTAAAGAAGGTTTGTTAGTCAAATCTAATCGACAAGTAAAAAAGAATTTACGACGTTTATTATGAATACATTAATGTTAACTGGCGCAACAAATTGTAAAATAAATATGTTCGGTAGATTGGCGATTTTTATAAAAGTACACATGTCTTATCCACAGATGTTTAATAGAAAATGTAGGAAGGTCCAGGCTATCTATAAGTACAGTCAGCGTAAATACGTTATTGCAAAGTATGCACCCAAATCCTAAGCCTGGTTATTAAGTTGCATTTTTATCACCTAGAAATTATAGCTACATATACAAACCATTACACATCAAAATGTTATCAATTTAATTATTTAAATTTATCATACAAATCAATTTAATTAATAGGATTGTTTTAGCATCACAGATTTATAAAAGGATTTGTATATAAACAAAAGGGGTTTTTGAATAAAGCATTAGTAACTTCTACCGATCAATTTAACTACCTCCCTTAGAATCTGGTATCAAGTGATACTGATTACCTAGGGAGGTAAAATAACAGCCACCCTACGAAGAACTTGGTGTCGTGCAGGCATTAGTTACCGAGTAGGAGGTGACCACAGAAAGGTCTTAGTACCAATCTGCATTTACAAGTGAAATCTACCACTAGATTTTACACACAGTACCAATTGTATTTTATTTTTATCTCTCTTCAATATCATCAACTCACATTACACCATTTTCTCACTTGTTTAATCAGTACTGTAAACTGAAAATTAGCACGCACCATTCGAATCTGCAATTTGCAAAATGCTCAATAGTAACCAGGGACTGGAACAGGAACGCAAAAGAACCGTAATAGGAACCGATTACTTTTATGGAACCGAAACCGAAATCGGAAACCTTACTAAAATCCGTGTTAATGTTAAGATGAGAACCCGCACCGTTATAAATTTTCGAAGGAACCGGTATTTATCGGTTCCTTCGATAATAAGTGAGCCTACGTTATTGAAACACAAAAGAGTGAGTTATTTTGTTTTTTATTTTTTTAATATAGTTCCCGTGGACAGCGATGCCAAATTTAAAGCGATTATACAGCAATTCTAACAGTGTAAAAAGTAGTCAGAAGATTTGCCTGCAAAATATTCTTCAACGGCTGCTTTCATCTTGAAATCCCTTACCCCGTAACTCTTTTTTCAAATTGGGAAACAGATAGAAATAGCTTGGGACAAGGTCACCAGTAGAGCAGCAGTGATACAATTATTGAACGTTTTCGGGAAAGTTAGTTTATGAGAAGTTGCCTCACTTCCCTATACAACGCATGTTAAACGGGAGCACGGAAAAGAGTAATAGAAGGGTGACAGCAAAACGGCCAAATATATCCTGCATTAGTTGCATCAAAATGGGAAATAATACTTGTTTCAGATTGAACTATTTAGCTCGAACAAATTCAAGTGCGTTATCATTTTTGTGCCTTAATACTTTCAGGTAAGTACCAAATAGAAATATAGCCTAATTTCGCATTTGTAATCGTTTTAAAATTTAAAAATACTGTTACTTATATTAAAGTGATGAGTTCTTTAAAATGATTGAGAAATATGCATAGAAATGAATAATAATGAAATAAAAATCTTATTAGAGAAATGAATGATTTCATAAAAAGAGCATTTAAATTACAAAGAAATACCAAGTCAAAAGCAATAAAAATAAATTGTATTCAGCTTATTTATATTGTTAGGTTGCTGATAAGAATAAATAACTTTCCGGTTATCAGATAACATTTTCTTATAGTTTCGTTCTTTATTTACTTAAAGTTTGGTAGATATTGTTAGTTACAATTTGATTTTGTATTGAAAAGCCCGTTTCCTAAATTATTAAACTATACTTAAGTTAGAATTCATTTTTGACTAGTAAGAACTAAATATTACAACATGTTTTACTTATGATGTTAGATGCTTTATTGAAAATATTGTAGATCACCAAATTATTATAGGTACAGTCTTTAGCAAATGTCTTGTCCCAAGCAAGAGCGCTGCTGCTTTAAGAATCGAAATACCCCTTATACTGTGTACGAAAGACAATGTTGTAATGTATCTAGATACTTTTAAAATTTTTTAATGTATTTGGATCTAGATACATTTCCTGTAGTATCTATGTATCTGTATTGTGCAGATACTATTTTCATATTTTTATAATACAAAAACTATCATAAATGAAGTTGGTGGAATTTTAAACTTGAAATAAACCGCTGAACATAAAACGAATAAAACTAATTTTTTATTATGGAATTGCTTTGAAATCTACCAGATGGTAGTCACGTCGCTAAACAATTAGAGTTACTACATCTAGTCAGCCAGGCTAAGTTGGCATATCAGAGTACCGTAATCGACGGAAAAATATTGAGGCAAAGGAAGTGTGAAAGCTAGTAATTCGTAAATTAAAATCATATACAATTTACGGCTGTAGAATGAAAACTATGTAGAAAAATCTTTTAAACTGTGGATTTAATTAAATTCAATGGGGATAATAATAATTGACATTTTCTGGCTTTTCGCCCCAAAATGGGGTCGTTTGCGATACTCAGCTTGTACCAACGTAGCACAATTAGATAAAAATGTGCCATAATTTCAGATATGGAGAGAATTGATGAAATAAACAGAAATCATTCTTTATTACATGTAATAGTTTATTTAATATTTACGTAATAAGTCTGGAATTTATATTTTACTGGACTTGTAGATAAGTACCATGACAAGCCATAAGTGAATCCTCTAAGTCTGCGAGTACAGTAAAGGGCTTTGTTACACACTCCTATTTTTTTTGTATTCAATATGAGAACTTTCAAAGTAAGAACTATCCTAATGAAGTGCTTTTAAAAATGTAATAATGAGGAAGTACAATCTATTCGGTTACATGAAGGGTAACTAAAAGCATCCAGATTTAGCGACGTTTGTGGTGTAGTAGTATTAGAAACTTGCAAAATTGCTATAGTGTGAATCGTACCAACACCTACTTTGAAATTAAGTTATCAGAAATAATATCTAGGCTATGATTGTTTCTGTGAAAGTGGTAAAACATTTTCTTGGTTCTCAAAAAATGAAAATTATTAGAATTCATTCAAGTTATTAATATTCTGCACAACACCAAGGCTGAGTATAGAAAATCTACACAAGTAGCATGTTTAGAATGCTTTAATAATGATTTATTTTATATTTTTTATTAAAATATTTACACAAATTAAGTGTGAAGAGAACACATAATAATTCTAAAAAATGGAAAGGTTTGAATACACACTGTACATATCTTTAGATACTGGTTTTTGCTTAATAATTATCCATTTTTAATATGTATACATTTTAATAAATATTGCTGTGCTAGATTAGTCCTGCAATTGATGCTTAGTTAAACAACTAATATCGGTACAAAGAATTAACTAGGAAGTTCTTATTTTCGGGGTGATTACAGTAAAACAAGTATCTACAAAAATACATAGGTACATTATGTTAGACTTTGTATTTGGATCTAGATAGATACTTCACAGCAAAAGCATTTGTGTCTGTATCTAGATACACAAAATAAAGCATCTGTTAGAACACTAACGAAAGAGACCGAATTAGACAGAGATGAACAACTCCATGGCCAGGATATTTAAAATATTTAAAGTTTGTTAGGATTAATATAACTTTCTTATGTATTTATTCACTTATTATTTTTACTCTTTTTTTGTAGTGCATTTTAAAGAAAAACATTAGTCGCTCCACAGACAAGCCCTATGTTTTTGTGGGTATATGTTTATTATAGAAGATAAGAAAACAAAATGCTATTTTCCTTTTCATAAAATGATGATATAGCATTGCTTTGATTGTTTTGTAGGGATAACCACTTTGTAATTATCAGAATCTCTTTCAATCAGCAAATAATGAATGTTAGTTTAAATACAATATTATGAATAAACTTTGTCCTTATACAATATTTATTTAGGTATTGGTTTTTACCCATTTTATAAATCTGTTTCAAATGAGGTGTTATTAGACCCGCACTTCATTTACAAATTTTGTTTGCATCAGGAAGTAGTATTTATCATCTAATATATGTCCTCAGAATGAGGAAAAAAAATATTAAACGGTTTAGAAATTAACTTTAGATCTGCTCTGTATATAAAAATCTGAATGCGTATTTTAAGAATTATAATTTATGAAACGTTTAATTATTTGTAAATTATTCGGTATCTCAAAAAGTCGCAAGACGATCACAATAAAATAGTAAAAGTTTTTGTTTGTCATTATCAGTTTTTTAATAATCGATGTGAGTTTTGTTTTTGAAACTTATTACATTTTAATCGCTTTCTACTATTCTATTACAGTTGCGTCACGTAGAAGTTAGGCACGAGTCAGATGTCTGATTCAAATGGTTTATACCTCCTAGTAAATTATAACTTACGACTTAATTTGATATAACTTAATTATAAATAATACGAGTGTAACCAGAATGACATATATTGTAGTTTGATGAGTTGGTCAGGTAAACGCCTCGAGACTGTCACACTGTTTAAATAAAAGCAAGAAATATGTTCACAAAGAATTAAAAGTTTATTTTGTTTCCTGGAGGCATCAAATAAAAAAAATTTAGTAAGAAAAAGCTAGTAATTGCCGTGATTCGTTTAATGCTTTTAGTGAGCATTTATAACATACAAATATTTACATTCAAATGGTTACTCACCACTATGAGCAAGCATGTGTTTTAGTAAATTTGCTTTTCGTGAGCATTTATAACTACAAATATTACACAGAAATGGTTTCTCATCGCTATGAGTGAGCATGTGCCTTCGCAAGTTTGTCTTATGCAAGAATTTATAACTACAAATATTACATTCAAATCGTTTCTCACCACTATGAGTGAGCATGTGCTGTTGCAAATTTCCTTTCAGCGAACATTTATAACTACAAATATGACATTCAAATGGTTTCTCACCACTATGAATGACCATGTGCTGTTGTAAACATCCTTTCAACGAGCATTTATAACTACAAATCTTACATTGAAATGGTTTCTCGCCACTATGAGTGACCATGTGCTTTTGCAAACTTGCTTTTAGAGAGCATTTATAACTACAAATATTACATACAAATGGTTTCTCACCACTATGAGTTAGCATGTGCTGTTTCAAACTTCCTTTCAGCGAGCATTTATAACTACAAATATTACATACAAATGGTTTCTCCCCACTATGAGTGAGCATGTGCTGTTGCAAACGACCTTTCAACGAGAATTTATAACTACAAATTTTACATTCAAATGGTTTCTCGCCACTATGAGTAACCATGTGCTTTCGCAAATTTGTTTTTAGCGAGCATTTATAATTACAAATATTACATACAAATGGTTTTTCACCACTATGAGTGAGCATGTGCTTTTGCAAACTTCCTTTCAACGAAAATTTAAAACTACAAATCTTCCACTCAAATGATTTCTCACAACTATGAGTGACCATGTGCTTTTGCAAACTTGCTTTTAGCGAGCATTTATATCTACAAATTTTACATTCAAATGGTTTCTCACCACTATGAGTGAGCATGTGCTGTTGCAAATTTGCTTTTCGCGAGCATCTATAATTACAAATATAACATTCAAATGGTTTCTCATCACTGTGTGTGAGCATGTGCTTTTGCAAATTTGTTTTCTGTGAGCATTTATAACTACAAATATTACATTCAAATGGTTTCTCACCACTATGAATGAGCATGTGCTTTTGCAAATTTGTTTTCTGTGAGCATTTGTAACTACATATATTACATGCAAATGGTTTCTCACCACTATGAGTGAACATGTGCTGTTGCAAACTTCCTTTTCGTGAGCTTTTATAATTACATAAATTACATTCAAATGGCTTCATTATCAAATGGTTGTGGGATATTTCTTTTGAATAATGAGTTATAGTCACATGTTTACCTATGGTTGTTTAGAAGCAGAAACATGCAATGACTTGGAATTTGAATTTTAAAAGAAAATTCAATTTTCAAGAACATTCAAACTTTGGGGTGGTTTCCATTACTAATTTTTGATGCCGCTAACAGCTTTGCCATCAACTACAAACAAACTAACAATTAATCTTACATGCATTTTTTGTATTATTCATTTTCTTCTTATTTTTTTATCCTCTTTTTATTAAAAATGCTCTAAGAGACAGTTGAGCCATAACATATTACATTTAATACTTCAAACTCCTTCAAAGAAAATATATTTTAGAATAGGTAATACTATTATAGCAATTATATACAACTTCTGGCATATTCTATATAGTATGTATATAGCATATGATTAACGTAACAAAACTACTGTACACATTTTGTGCTATCGTACTGTTGAATCGTACTGACAGATGAAAACACTTGCAAGCACTTCCTTAAAAAACTACAGCGAAATAATTTTGGCTTACAAAATTACAGAGTGCTGCGTTTCCATCCAGCATTTGATGTAGAACACCTCCATAGATTACAATAATATATGTGTTGCAGCACCTTTGACTAGAAAACTCTTTGAGCTGAAACATTTTGTAACATTCAAAAACACAGAAACACTTAATTCATCGAGATAAAAAAGCAAAGCAACTAAAATGTTTTTAACCTTTGCATAAAAACGCACAAATGCTGCTGATCCAGTTGGTTGTATTGTACTTAATTACTGTTTGTTATCGATTAATAATAATTATAATAATATTATAATAAGACGTGTTTTTTCGTAAATAATTAAACACACCCACTGAAATATTTATAATATTCGAACGTGCACTGTCGCTTTGTACTCTGTAAATAACTGCAGTGACGGACTAACTCCTTCTGAGACCCGGGGCGACATCTAATATCGGGCCCCTTATAGCTATGCCCACCTGAGCGGCCAAAGCGACTGCGAAGCGAGAGCGTCAATCGCCCGGCAGACACCTCGTTTTGTTATATGTGACAATACACACTTACGCGACGTGGACCGTACTTCGTGTTAACGCTATTTCGCACAACTGACGCTCCCGGTTCGTAGTCGCTTAGTGTGAATAGCTTATTGGACAGGAAAATGTTGGAATGAAAAAGTGCAATAGAATCTATATTTAATTAACTAAATTATAACTCTTTAAACAAGTCTTCGAGCCTTAATCTTGCTGAACTTATCTATAACAACATCAAAATCATAATGCCTTCGCTACTTTTCTTTCTATGGATAAAATTGCTAAATCTATTAGCCTATCCTTGGTCATAGAGGATCTTAAGTAATTTTTGACTAATTTAAGTTTCGAAAAACCCTTTCACAAGATGCTACGGACACACAAATTGTTAAAAAGTACTGTACGATAAGGGATATGTTTGGAAGTGATTCACTCAAATTGCAGAATTTCTTGTATTGTCCAGGTAAGAGCTATTTCTGCACTTGTATTCGTGGCGCATAAGTAGCGTCAAAATCTCTTTACTTCTTGCACCACTTGTTCCTTCTCAAACTCGTCATAAATATTGTTGAGATTTCCTACGGCTGATTCTAAATCACTGCCAGGCGCAACCATCAAATACTTTGACTAAACAATTTTAAATGCGTTTCAGATTCCATCCATTGCAGACGACCTTTGCGACAATTCTTGGGTGAACCGATCTATACATTCAAACATCGACCTACGAACATCATCTTGTATTGTTAAGCCAACATCGCTTGATAGTTCTCCAGGTGTCTCTTTTTAAATTTTCGCCTTTCCGAATCAATGCCCATTGCTTCGCATTTTTGAGTACCAAAGTTTATAGCTCAAAGTTTATACGACTGTAATGCTTTCTTTGATTAAAAATACATTTAAGTTGAAAATGAGGGGCCCTCTGCTGGTGGGTCCCGCTAGCGTCGCCATTTCGATTTTTGTGGGTCAAAAATTCGTGATCTCCGGTATTCCGGCGCGAAATTCAAAACAAGTAATCTTACCTATGCTAAATGCTTTTTTGATTTAATTGATTATAATCTATAAAATCAAAAAAGAATTGTTTGTTTAACAATAAAATATTAAACAAAATAATTGTATAATTCCATTTTATATCTATCTGCTTTTAACCATAGACAAAGAGCTTTTACTCCGTCTCCTTCATAACGAAAAGGCGTATCTCATTTTTTACAACTTTGACAAAATGTGAGTTACGCCTTTTCGTTTGAAGGGGACGACTTGTGTTAGCTTGTGGTAAAGAACCATCGAACAACTAACAGAGCAACATGTGGATTATTTATATAACCTTAAAAGTTTTATTACTTATTCTTGTGTTGTGTATAATATAAAATGTCTTGTTGCGTAAAAATGTACAGGGCTTACAATCACCGGATACATTTATTTATTACATTTGACAGGTTTGTAAAATTAGATTTAAGTATACTTGTAGCATTTATTAAATTGATTTTGATTATACTGATACCCAAAGCAAACTTTAAGCAATATATGGAGATATTGGGAATGAGTACTGAGTATTGTTTATATAAAATCATGTACAATTGTTCTGAAGATTTTAAAAATGAAGATACTTTTATTTCCGAAAACTCAAAAAAGGAAATTTTTAAAAGAAGGTGCAATACGTACCTTATAAGAATTTACCAAGTATAGAAAGCCAGTTGTAATTTTGATTAATAATAGTAGCTGTATTAAATATATGACTGTAGTGAAATATTCACCATTATCAAGTGACGATGATATAATAATACATCCACTACCAGGAGCGACTGGAATAGTGAAAACCATGGCAGAAACAAAGGATGGTAGTAGTACTCTTACAGCATCAATTTCGAGTTCTATAGTATTGGCACTGTAACTAAGAATGTTCACCATTTAAGTATATTAGTAAATGTTAATATAATTGTACTTGTTGAGAAAAAAAGTTGTAAAAAGGTCAGAATTTGGGAGAGCATCAAGAAAAAGAAAAGTTCTACCAATTCAGAAAGAAAATCTAGAAAAGCATTTACCTCCAGTTATTAACTTGTAGGTAGGTAGTTATTTAACTACATAACTTTAAAATATCCTTTTATTTATTACTGATATGATATGTAATGAAACATTTTACTGGCAGATCAAGTTTAGAAGCTGCAATAATAGCATCAATTTCGAGCTCAACATCTACTTCAGCAAAATGTAGGCGACAAGCAACTTATATACGATCAATACATTCTTATGTAGGTATGCACAAGATATTGTAATGAACGGGAAAAACCCCTATACATTGCCGATGAACATTCGAGATTGGTGGTAAAATGTATAACGCATCGGCAGCTAAACGAAGCACAATACACGAGATTATTCCAGACTGTGTAGAATGTTCCGGAGCAATCGACGGATGTATATATAAGCACCGCAAAGCAAGAAGGAGGAGTCAGTCAACAAGTTAATTAAATTGGCGCATCGTATGGTAGTAGCAAATAAATCTTTATACACGATTGTCTCAAAAAACCTTGCATGGAGTAGAAATAGTTGTTACGGGTTCATTGTTATATGGGATACATTTCCAGATTTATAAATAAGACATACTTTAGTAGTACGCATTGTGCCATTATAAATCATCTCAATATCTGCATGCTGATTATTCCACATTGAAGATTTCACAAATAAAAAAAGTGTTATTATTAGTAACTAAATTATATCTTCAACTTCTGATACATACTTTGGCATAAGCCTCACCTATATCTATTTACTTAGTTTGAGTTTAGTAGCTCTTAGATATCGAATTCAAGTATTCTGCATTATTAGTTTAATCTGTATTTACGCCTACATCTTTCTGTACGTTTAATGCCCCTGATTAAAGTTGACGTGAACCAGACAGGATACACATGTTTTTTAGGCAAAACCCTTGGAACCCACAGCCATTCATCAAGAATTTGATAATAATTAACTGTTTACATAAAATAGAGATACCATCTCATTCACGTAGACAGCGCTTTCGTGGTTTCAATTTAAGAAAGAACAATAATTGCCAATATCTCATTCATAAATAGTCTCCATTTTACTAAAAGGTTTCAATCATGCTGTTGTGATGCTTTCAGGTTTGTAAAATTTTTATTGCAGTTATTAGAAAACCCCATTCTGCGTAGGTAGGGATTATGGTAAAACTTAAATAAAACCAACTTCTTAAGGGGTGGTATTTAGTTGTTTCTAACAGTTGAGATATATGGTGCAAAAACACAATGTTGCATCATCAACTATGCATGGAGTAATACGAGTAAGACCTGTAAATATTTCTTGCAGTGCCTACAATAACGGCTTTTAACTTTATAAGTTGGATCGAGTTGGATTTGGTTTTTGTATGTAAATAACCAGGAAGCTTTGGCTCTTTCTTCGACATAAATTTTAAAGCGGACATATGCGGACGTTTTTTTAAAACTCCAGCAAAAGTTAAATTTTACCAAAAAAAAGCTATGGCACATTATGATTTTTTAAAATAAAACCTACAAAACATATTCATGTTTTTTAAAAGTTGTTTAGCTATAAATACTATGTCTCTTTTTCATTTTAAATTTTGGTTTCAATATGTTGCATACAACAAAAGTAATTTAATTTTAAATCTGTCTGGAAATGTCGAGAAATTGTTAGTTCAAAGGAGTGACAACTTTAAGCATCAACATTTTTAACAATAACAAAGATTTTTAAATTTTGCTACCGGTTCTAGATGCCCTGAACATCAAATTTATTCAAAATTTATAATCAAACGCCAATATGTTTTTTATTCTTTACACAAGTTGGATTTTTACCTCCTTGCGCGGTTTTTGTTAAGGTTTGCCCCACTGTGTGGCGTGTCACTTATATATTATTTACAGTTATGTAACTTAAAACTAAATTTTATATTCTATTGAGGCCCGGTTTCACCAACAACAAATAGCTAGTTATTCATAGAATAACTTTATTCTCTGAATAAAATCCATGTATTGCGTTTCACCAACACTGAATAGCACTATTCAATGGTTAAATCTACAAATAAGTTAACTGACGAAATATCTCCAGTTAAACTGCTATTTAGAGATTCATAACCTCAAAGTGAAACTAATAAACATAAACAGTAGGTTTGTCGTCGTGTTTATATTAAATTCCCAGATAGTTACCACAAATTTCGGGCGTTAGAATAACCTAAATATTGTATATACAATACAATGTAAGTCTAATAAACTCTGAAACTCGAGATTAATCTTTTATTAAATATTTAAAAAAATCCTGGAACACGTTAATTTTTATCTTAAATAGGATATATTTTAGTGTAATTGTTATTTTTAGATTGTGTTTTGTTTATGAATTTTGGCGATAACAAAGATTTTCTAAATGGAAATCCTTTTTTATGTTGAATTTAGAAAGAGCATTCCATTCTTATCATGCATTACTAAAAGAAAATTCAAAAATTGAAATTTTCGAGATACCTTAATTACTTTTAAAGTTTTAAAACAAAAATCAAATAAAATCAAGAGTTCCAAGTTTTAATTAAAAAAATTCTGTAAAGAACGTTCATAATTTTAACGCTAAAAATCAATTGTTGCATGGCTACTTGATTCTAACAGTCTTTAAATAGCCTAAAACAAAGACCACATAAACAAAAAGAACACAAACAAACGAAAATCAGGTTAAATTATGTTGGTACCCAACTTAAATTCCCTAAAAATCAGTCTAGGGTCAAAAATCACTCATTCGTGACTCCTTCTAAATCCCTCTTGGCTATGGTTACGGTCAAGGAAGTTTAAATAGGGGGAAGTGGCATAAGAGGTGTGCACATGAAGCCTCAAGTGTGCACAACTTGTCAAGTTTTAAATTTGGCTGTCAAACGGTGCGATAAAGATTTTATTTGTTAAAAACTAAATTAAAACAAATAAAAACGTCGGGATACTCGATTAGATGGTGTAGAAGTGATATTAAATATCACAAAAAACAAAAACCTCGAGTAATAATGCATCATTAAGTAGTTTTTCCTTATATTTGCGTCATTAATAACTTTTTACTCGGACATCAGGTCCGTAGTACTTAATTTGTATTTATATTGGGAGTGTTTGTTATCACGTATTGTATAAAAATGTTCTTTTTTTAATTAAATAATTACAGAGAACCATCTCTAAAACGGTTTATGAAGTATACATGCATTGTCATCGGTACGCAGTAAACTTTTAAATTCGTACTGGCGGACTTATTGTCCGTTTAGGGGACTCACTCGGCGCGGCGTTTACATGTAAAAACTACTTACATACAGATAATAATCAATAATCGTGAAATTTGAAATTAAAAATTTAGAAATAATCATTTTTTTACAGAATTTGCAAATTTCTTAGAAATGTTACGATTATGTATTTCAATTTAATAATTTAATAATTGTAATTAAGATGACAAATAAATTAAAGTAATTAATGGAAAAAATAAAAGAGTTTCACATTAACGGTGTCCTGAATAATATTTTAAACAATTTACTGAACCCAACGCTGCATTGTATTTACATGTGTGCTGTCAAATTTGTAGTCCCCTTACTCCACTGCAGGCTTCACTTTTACAGCCCAGCAATTGCATCATGTCTCTTCCCCCTACTTAAACTTCCTTGGTTACGGTCAATGCACGTTACGCCATCTAGTAGAAATTTAGCCAAAGATTATATACAGGATGGTTCAGAAATAAAGGGATTTGAGTTAATGGTAGATAGGTGGAATGGAGTAGAGAAAATTTTCCTTATAAAGTTTGTTCTTCAACTGAATAGTTTTCGAGAAAATCAATTTTAAAGTTTCATTGATTTTCAAGTCCGACTCTGTAACACTAACCTACCTTAATGTACTTTAAAAATGTGATCATTTGTAGATCTGCGTGCCTTTTAAAAATTGTTATTGTATGTCACTACAAAAGTAATTTTTTTAAAATCCGCATGAAAGTCTTTCTTGCCGGACTAATTTGCGTCTTGAAAGTTAAACTTTTACTGACTAGGCATGAAAGTAAAATTTTCATGACTAGTCTTTTTTACTTTCTATTCTATTCATTTAAGTAGGTACAAAGAAACTGAAACTTTATTTAGAAACAACGAACTAACAACAAACTAATAGCGAACTAACAACGAACTAATTATAAATATTAATGTTAATATTTGTATTTTGAACATTTGAGACATTTATCCCAGATAAAGCAGCTTTTGTGGATGAAGAAATGGCAACAGTATTTTCCTCGGTACCAGTTATCGCATCTCCCGAAATGGATAGCTCATTATGATCCGCAGTTTTGTTACTTCTTTCACACAACATTCCACCTTGAATTTTTCTAGCAGTTTCGCGTTTATTTTCTGTTGATTCCGCTATGTAACCTTCCGCCACACCGCTAGAAACCCATCCGCCATGTCGCTTAAGGTCGGATATATCGCCTCCAGCATCAACTAATAAAGTTGCCGATGTTCGACGTAAGCAGTGTCCGGTATATTCAGTACAATTCGGTAAACCAAGAAAAGCTGCTACTTTACTAGGTATTGTCCCAATCGTATGTATGCCCACAGCTTGAACGCTGCATTTTCCCTTCTTATAATTTACAAACAAACGCCTGTGTGGCGTATGAGCCGGACGTAGTACTAAATATTTGCGATAAAGGCTCAAGTTGATTTGCTGGTTTCCGTCAATAACAATAAAGCGTCTTGCTTTGTAAGTTTTAGAATAGGGAATGGTCACCATTAAAACATTGCCTTTATCATCGATGTCATCAAGTGTCATCTTAGCTAATTCATCGCAACGACAGGCACCCGCTAAACCTACAATTAACGCAACCTGAAAAAAGTATTAGATCCGTCTGTGCAAAATAATTATGATTACTTACTTTCATCATAAGATAGGTATCGTCAGAAGCCTTAAGAAGAAAATCATCTACTTCGTTTCTAGAAAACACTCTGGATTTTTTTGCCTGATATCCCACAGATGCTCTTTTAAGATACGCTTTGAGTTTGGAAAACTTGGAAATATTCACGTTTTCTTTAACTAGGAGCATGGATCTTAACATGGAATATACACTCCATAGGGTTGACGATTTATATTTTTTATTTGCCTCTGCCATATAAGATAGAAGGACGTCTTCACTAGTTTTCTTCACTTTTTTAGTGATACACCACTTTTTGAATGTATCGTACTCTTTTTCGTACCGGTGCTTGGACTTTTCTGGTAATAAGTTTGCCACAGCGGCGGTCGCAGCTTCGGTTATGCATATCGGAACATCACCTTCATCATCAAAATCTTCGTATTCCGACATCGCTTCCAAATAGAAAATTACAAGCAGCAACAACACAAAACACACAATGGCGTAAAATTTTTCACTTTGTTTACTTGTCTTGTCATGACAACGTTTGGCAGAGCTGTGATGATTTATGCAAACCTAATTTTCTCTATGATGTAAAGCTTTTACAAATCCCGATTAAAAAAAAATACTCCTAATACATTACTCGTCATGAAAGTGTCTCTGCATGACTCGGAGACTTGAAGAATACGAGGATGCGAAGCGTCCGAGTACTTCTCCTCCTCGTCTTCAAAGTATCACTTTCATGACTCGTGATGTAATATACTATGTTATTACCTATTAGTAGGTCGAAATATGATCTACTGTTGTAGGTATGCTTTATTTGTGTTTATATAAACAGATGTTCTAATAAAACATGGGGCATTTACACCTAACGGTAATTACGTAATTAGTAGTAATAAGTATGTTGTTTAATACCTAATTCGTTTTATAGCAATTCTAACTGTTAATTGATTTTATTTTATTTACTTATTTCTAACGATGTCTTGAGATTAAATACAATTCAAATTCATTGGTTTTTCAACCTAGACTACTACAGCATGTATCTACTAGAAGAATAACAAAACACCCGGTCACTGTTGTTTAGTCTATCTTTATTTAGGACGCATTTATGTTTTTATTACTATAATAACAGTTTAAATAGTAAACATCTTTTTGCTTGGAATAAACTAAATAGAATGAGATCAGCATACTATTTATTATTATGCTTCACCAGACACCAGGGCCGTCTTCAGTTTGCTTAGTTTTCTGGGTGCCCACAAAATTTTAGTAGAAATTTTTTTTTGAGATAGTGCGGAATTTTATGCATTTTTGGCTTCTTCCATTATTCATATATTACCCATTAACTCAAAATCCTTTATATTTGGGACACCCTGTATATTTTATAGATTGGTGACTCTCTGTATATTTTTTAATGTCAAATTTCAATAGAGTCACTGCATCTAGTCACCTCTGCTAGCTGGTCGATCAGAGTACCGCAAACCGCCGCCATATTGGGGCAGAGAAGGGTGATTTTTAATAAAGGACAAATTAAAACCACGTTTTACGTGTTTGACATATTAGAGGTTTGATCTTTCAGAATAAGAAAAACCTTTTAAAGTGAAGGTGGATTTGATTAAATTCAATACAGAACAAATAATGAACAATTTCGTGCTTCGTTTGCTCCAATATGGCGGCGGTTTGCGTTACTCTGATCGACCAGCTGGCCTGGGTAACTAGATGCAGTGACTCTAAATTTCAAGCATTGGAGGCGACATCTTTGGCACGGCCACAGCAATAAGACACAATTTTATTAAAGAAATTATAGATACCTATAAAATTAGGTTATGCTCTTAGTTAAAGGCGGGTTTTTTGATTTAAATACATTTTTTCTAAATCATTACCATTTTTCAAAACGTTTATAATAATAACAATCATAATAATAATAATAATAGTTTATTTTAACTCAACAAATACATTGACGCAATTACAGTAAGATAACAATAACACAAACAAAAAGTAGTACATAAGCAAAGACACAAGTATAAACCAAAGATTAGAGAGGGTTAAGATAGGAAACTGGCATAAGAGCACTATGTAAAAAAACGACTACGCTTTTTGTGGTCTAATTCCCCCTGAGGCGTTAGATGTCGCAATATTCGCTACAATATCATGGCCATTCATATTCGCTGACGGTGAAAATGAATAAAGTTGATCATGATAATACGACTGGCATCGAATTTTGAACGGGAGATGTCGCCACAATCGCTACAATATGGATGGCTCCAAATTCAGGAAAAAGAGTATAATATACTTAAAAATAGTTACTCCTATCTATTTAATTTCCAAAATCATCTAAAAGAAATAAATCTAGTGGTTTGTTTATAGACATTATAATGACTGTATAATACAGATTATACACAGAAATAATGCTGAAGTTAAATGTTTATAAGTATAGTTTATTTTCAGTATAATAATAGTAATAACAATAACAGTAACAGTAATAATAACCAATTCTTGTTACTCCTATTAAGTTATACATTTGGTAATACATTCATTATAAATATGCGTTGACCTGGGAGCAATGAATTTTATTACACACGGGGCGTGAGTATTAATAATATGTTTTTATCCATTTCTTTGCACTGAAACAAAAAAAGGAAAAGTAGTCCTGAAGAGCAATAATGAATACAACCGAAAGTTACTTACATATTTAGGTACGTCCTTTGGCAACGTGAAATAAGTATGTTGAGGATGATCGTTTTTATTATTGCGGCAATTTTCTACTGTGCAATACGAAACCATCTTTTTCTTTCAATTTGGAGAACAAATCTTGCCCAAAACCAAAAACTATTCAAAATCTTGGCGATGCTTTGAAGATGATTTTTTTGGCAGTTATCAACAGGTTTTTATTTGTTTTTTATAGGTGATGTTACCAATGGTTACCAAAAAATGACAAACAAATAAACATCAATTACTTTTTTACCGACCAACCTGCTTCCCCCTGAGACTATAGATGGCAATACCTACAACATTGTCGCTTAGCTTCCTATCTTAACCCTCGCTAATCTTTGGTATAAACTAAACTAAACAAAAAGTTAAGAAACATTTGCTAAGAGAACTCAAATAATAATAATAATAATAATAATAATAATAATTACTACAACAACCCATAACCTTAACCAAGGCCCCAGAAGCTATAAGCTTGTGCGGGAGGGAGGGGGCGATTATTATTATTATGTAGGCCCAATGTGCGGCTGCAGCCGACTTATAGATGGAACAGCGCAAATCCCACATTTGTGTTACAGCCAAGGGAAACTGCAGAAAACTTTAACCAGATCTGCCAGCGCCGGGAGTCGAACCCGGGCCGCTTGGGTGAAAGTCCGGCACGCCAGACATTACCAGCATACGGCAGGCCAAATACAATTGTTTTAATACTATCATTATATAACTCAGTCTTAATTTGACAGTTTATTTACAACTGTTCCCACAACATACAGAGATTATTTATCTAAATATTAGTTACTATAGTACTAGTAATAATAGCAATAGTACGCAGTATAGGATACTATAATGTTTCCAACAGTAAATGACAATTAAAAAATTTGCATCTACATACATAACTCTAAAATTACACTCTCTATTGGAATAAACTTTATCATGTTTAAAGTATTAAACAACAAAATAAATCTTTCTATTTGAACTACACGATTATAAATTGAATACCAAATAAGAAAAGCATACTTCATTTGGGTCTTACAAGAGCATTATTTTAATAAACTAGATATATGAAATAACCCACAATATTTGTTAATAACAAACCACTTAATTAATTTTATTAAATAATTTAGTTTAAATATTAAGATAATTAACAAAACGGTATAATTAGATATCAATAAAGAATTTCTGAGAAACATAAATTAAGAAAATTAACAATTAAGAGAATTACTAGAGGAACATGTGTGGGTTCTGGAGTTAAACTTCTTCCAATTTTAGAAGTACTAGGTCCTACTTTTGTTGCTATGCTATCAATTACTTCCTGCTCTACATTTTAAGATAGAAATATAGAAATTATACCTTTTCCCTTTGGAGTATGAATTTTTCTTAGTTAATATAAATGTTGAAGAAAATGATCATTTTCAATCTTTTGGTAACCTAAAATTACAAAAATATATTTTATCAAGTTAATTGCCTTGAAAATAATTTACCAGGTATATTTAAAGTTGATAGAGGAGATCGATTTAATTTCCCAATTTGTTTTGATGCATTTCCTTTCGAAGTGTATCTCGCAGATTCAGAAATTAGTAATTTCCACTAGATTCGAAGTAAGCTTTGGATTATTTATTCTGTTTTCAGTACAAATCAATTGACACTTCTCATCAGCAGTTATACGTTGTCTGAAAATTATAGATATGTTTTCTTTTTATCATCCATGCTACTATTTATTTTAATTAGACTTTTAAAAAACATTTCTTACCTTTTAGCTTTTTTATTATTGCATCCAGTTACACAACAAGCTCGAACTGAGGCCATTTCAACGATTCAATACGAAAGTTATTATCACTGTATAAACTTCTTTAATCTTATTCTTTTGGCTAATAATACTATTAGAATAAACCATAAAACTCCAAAAGCATTTATTACAATTTCAAGATGTTACGCTCCCTCTTCAAATTTTTAAGTTTATACAAAAACCAATTAGATTTATAATTGCTTCTCCATCCCTTTAGAAGACCACTTGTTCATCAATTATGTGTTTTATTTGTAAGCTGTCGCACTTTTCTACTTATTAGCATTATTTGAACTTCAAAGCAAAAGCAAAAAATGTTTAAAAGTTTACACAAAAACTAATCAAGTTTTAAGATCTCCATCACTTGTAGGTTCACAAAAAGTTGTGTATTTTATGTTGATACTTTATTATTTCTCTTTGTCGATAAGCACTGCATCTTTTTATAAGGACACTTCAATAATCATTGGACAAATAGAAATTTTAAAATTTTAAATGCAATACATAAACGCTAACAGAATGTAAACCATTTTGTCATTGCTATTCTTGTCAAAACTAGAATTTTTGCGCGCTCAGCAATTTTAAAGCTACATAAAGATTTCTGTAGTTTTTATTTAATATATTAATAGTTTTAATTTTCTGGCCGAACGTTAGATGGCAGCAGATTTGTAATGGAACCAAGTACGGGTATTTGAGTTCCCACCCCCTGAATTTAGCTAAGCGAGTATTGAAACAACGCACACTTTTGTTATGGGACTATTTATTGGCCAATTAGAGAAGAAAGGGGCGTGTACAAAACTTCAAAATATAGCCGCCAAAGACATGACTATTATTTCGCCATAAAAAGTGACTACCGTTTAGGTACATATTTTGCATTACGTATTATTTCGTTAAATATATGGTATTTTCATAGGTATGTAGCAGGACATAATTAAAATGCAGATTTAAATCAAAACAGTGTAATGGTAAAATTAATCTTTTTTGCAAATTATTTAAGAAATACTTCAGCCTCTCAAAAAAAGAAAATAATAAATAATAGGAGTATATTTAATATACTATAATTAATAGTAATTTATAACTAGATTCATAATATTAATAATTTTTAACTTGTGTTTAATTTGGACATCCTTTACAAATGTCAAAGTCATTAGGAAATTTATCACTGATAATAGAATATAGTAGATATTTGTTTCGAGGACCGTTTAAGAACTGAATTGCATCAAGTAGAAAATGAAAATCAAAATTTTATTTAGAAAAATTTGCTACATATCCACTTGAGTAGAAGCTTAAATAAGAATTAATTTAAAACTAACCAACTCAACCAAGCAAATGTTCAAAGTGTTGTCCATCATGTTCCAAACAGATTCTATTGCGTCTCATAAAGGATAAAGGAACCCTGTTTAAAGTTTCACGTGTTATTTCCCTACAAACTGCACGTATCTTCTCTTTCATGGCCTCCATGTCTTGAAAAGGTGTTTCGTATACTTTACTCTTAAGAACTCTGTGGTTTAAATAGCGCAAGGCGTGGTTCGACGGTCGGCCTTTATTGGCTGAATGTACATCGCATAACATAAGTGTGCGTTGTATCAATACTCGCATTTAGCTAAGCAACAGCAAGCGTAAAAATTGTTGACGAAATGGCGGCTTGACGTACCAATTATTTTATATGTATCTTGTGTACGACCAAGCAAAATCTAGTACGTTTTGTCCATTGACTTAAAAAATGTAAGGATGGAAACGTCGCGTCGTTTTGCAGCACTCTTATTAGATTCCGAAAGGGTAACTTATTTCGATGCAGTTTTTAAAGAAGAGCTTAATAAGTGTTTTCAGCTCTCAATACTGTTCAACAATACGTTAACACAAGACGCCTACAGTAGCTTCTTAACGGTAATCATATGTTATAAATAAAGTACTCCTGAACTTTGAAATAGAATTTTTAAAAACTTTAATTAATTTAATAAATTTTTTTCCAGTAGTGAAGTGATGTGAAATTTTGTTCCAGTAGTGAATATCTCGTAGAGCAGTTTTAGTAAGCAGAGGATACACGACAAGAAACATGAATATTACAAAAAACCGCACATTAAATACATCAATCATCACATCGTTTTGTACTTAGTTGATGGCAAAGCTGTTAGGACCAACAAAAATGAATAAAGGAAACTTCACTTTGGTTCACAAGGTTGTAGGTATATAGGTGCTTTACCCGTCCTTGTGTAAAACAAATTTCAAATTCATCTGTAAGTTTCTGCTACTAACCAGTCTTAATACAATACATATATGTGACTGAAATTGCATAATGAACAAAAATGTGCAAGGACATCTCACTAATGATGGTAGCAAACCATTTGGATGTAATATTTGTTGTTATAAAAGCTCACAAAAAGCAAATTTGTGTCAGCACATACTCACTCATAGTGGTGAGAAACCATTTGAGTGTAATATTTGTAATTATAAATGCTCGGTAAGAACAAGTTTGCAAAGGCACATGCGCACTCATAGTGGTGAGAAACCATTTGAGTGTAGTATTTGTAGTTTTAAATGTTCAGGGAAAAGCAATTTGAGGCAGCACATGCTCACTCATAGTGGTGAGAAACCATTTGAGTGTAATATTTGTAATTATAAATGCTCGCTAAAAGCAAGTTTGCAAAGGCACATACGCACTCATAGTGGTGAGAAACCATTTGAGTGTAGTATTTGTAGTTATAAATGTTCAGAGAAAAGCAATTTGAGGCAGCACATGTTCACTCATAGTGGTGAGAAACCATTTGAGTGTAACGTTTGTAATTACAAATGCTCACATAAAGCAAGTTTGCAAAACCACATGCACACCCATAGTGGTGAGAAACTATTTGAGTGTAATATTTGTAATTATAAATGCTCGGTAAAAGCAAGTTTGCAAAAGCACATGCTCACTCATAGTGGTGAGAAACCATTTGAGTGTAATATTTGTAATTATAAATGCTCGGTAAGAACAAGTTTGCAAAGGCACATGCGCACTCATAGTGGTGAGAAACCATTTGAGTGTAATATTTGTAGTTTTAAATGTTCAGTGAAAAGCAATTTGAGGCTGCACATGCTCACTCATAGTGGTGAGAAACCATTTGAGTGTAATATTTGTAATTATAAATGCTCGCTAAAAGCAAGTTTGCAAAGGCACATACGCACTCATAGTGGTGAGAAACCATTTGAGTGTAGTATTTGTAGTTTTAAAGGTTCAGGGAAAAGCAATTTGAGGCAGCACATGTTCACTCATAGTGGTGAGAAACCATTTGAGTGTAACGTTTGTAATTACAAATGCTCACATAAAGCAAGTTTGCAAAACCACATGCACACCCATAGTGGTGAGAAACTATTTGAGTGTAATATTTGTAATTATAAATGCTCGGTAAAAGCAAGTTTGCAAAAGCACATGCTCACTCATAGTGGTGAGAAACCATTTGAGTGTAATATTTGTAATTATAAATGCTCGGTAAGAACAAGTTTGCAAAGGCACATGCGCACTCATAGTGGTGAGAAACCATTTGAGTGTAATATTTGTAGTTTTAAATGTTCAGTGAAAAGCAATTTGAGGCAGCACATGCTCACTCATAGTGGTGAGAAACCATTTGAGTGTAAAATTTGTAGTTCTAGATTCTCACGAAAAGCAAGTTTGCATCAGCACATACTCACTCATAGTGGTGAGAAACCATTGGAGTGTAATATTTGTAATTATAAATGCTCGCTAAAAGCAAATTTGCAAAGGCACATACGCACTCATAGTGGTGAGAAACCATTTGAGTGTAATATTTGTAGTTATAAATGTTCAGAGAAAAGCAATTTGAGGCAGCACATGTTGACTCATAGTGGTGAGAAACCATTTGAGTGTAACGTTTGTAATTACAAATGCTCACATAAAGCAAGTTTGCAAAACCACATGCACACCCATAGTGGTGAGAAACCATTTGAGTGTAATATTTGTAATTATAAATGCTTGGTAAAAGCAAGTTTGCAAAAGCACATGCTCACTCATAGTGGTGAGAAACCATTTGAGTGCAACATTTGCAATTATAAATGCTCGCAAAAAGGAAGTTTGCAGCGGCACATACTCACTCATAGTGATGAGAAATCATTTGAGTGTAATATTTGTAGTGTTAAGTGTTCACGAAAAGCAACATTGAGAAATCATATCCTCACGCATACTGGCGAGAAACCATTTGTGTGTAATATTTGTGGTTATAAATGCTCAGTAAAAGCAAGTTTGCAAAGGCACATGCACACTCATAGTGGTGAGAAACCATTTGAATGTAATATTTGTAGTTATAGATGCTCGCGAAAAGCAAATTTGCAACAGCACATTCTCACTCATAGTTGTGAGAGACCATTTGAGTGTAATATTTGTAATTATAAATGCTCACAAAAAGGAAGTTTGCGCCAGCACATACTCACTCATAGCGGTGAGAAATCATTTGAGTGTAATATTTGTAGTTTTAAATGTTCACGAAAAACAACATTGAGAAGTCACATGCTCACTCATAGTGGTGATAAACCATTTGAGAGTAATATTTGTAGTTATAAATGCTCAGTAAAAGCAAACTTACAAAAAGCACATGCTCTGTCATAGTGGTGAGAAGCCATTTGGGTGTAATATTTGCAGTTATAAATCCTCACAAAAATAATAGCGTTTTCGATTTAACTAAAACTGATGCCGTGCAACCATTAGATTTATACTTTTCGGTTCACACTAACACGGTGCCAAGTGTTCGATTTCGATAGTGTTCGAAGTGTTCGACCAGCGATAGCTGGTGCACGAAATATGCACTTGTGCAAGTTTCTTTAGCTCGACGTCGAAGAGCTCGTGCTGTGGTTAGTGCATCAGCTGGTTTTTGTTATGGTTGTTTGTTTAGAAACATAACATGAACTAAATATAATGTAATAGAGCAATACAGTGTGTCAAATATTTATTGTACAATGTACAATTTAAGTTTCACTCAATAATAGTATATGAATACAAAATTGGAGTACATAGTTTGATTGTTTGATTTCTTTGTAGATTAAAAACTAATAGTTATATATTATTTAACCGCGATTGAATTAATATACGCGAATTAAACGTTTATTTTAAATGCTAGATACAATTGTTTATTCAATTTTGCTATTATAAATTCTTGTTTTGGGCCTACTATTAATAGTTAAATTACAAGAGAAGTTCGAGATCTTTAGACAATTACAATTATCGCATCGTCATGATTGTGTTGTAACCATAGCAACGAGAGAATATTTATAAATATTCGGAAAAGTTTAATAGACGTTTTCCAAAAATTCGTTTTAATAGTTATTTATGTACCAAGGGCGTTAGAATGATGATAATGCAAGGAGGGCGACGATGTTCCAGCCCGAGGGTCTGAAGGGCCCGAGGGCTGGAAGTCGCCCGATGGACATTATCATCTAGTAACGCTCGTGGTGCATACAAAATTTTATGTTTCACAAGATTATGTAGAATTACTTTTAATTTATCTAATAATAATAAAATTATGATAAACGCGTAATAGTATATTACATGTTGAGTTGGTAAAGGATATGTTTACAAGCCAGGCGATAATTGTTTGACCGAGACGGTACGTCGAGGTCAAACAATTATCGCGAGGCGTGGAAACTTTACCAACGAAATATGTATACTATTTTATTCACAATAATTAGACTTAAGATAATCAAAATAAAAAGCAATTTTAATTTAAATTTTAAAATAAATTTTTTATAAACTGTCATAATTTCAATCAAAGTCATCTATCGACCAAAAGAAATTTTAAGTAAGGTTTCATTCTTCGCCGCTAGATGGCGATGTATGCGCTCAGTGTTTTAAAATTAGAAATTAATTAATTCCATTGTAATTATTAAATATAAAATACGGAAAAATAAAAATAAAACTAATATTAAATATAAAATATGTTTTTAGCGTTAAATATATTTATAAAAACTCAAATTTAAATCGGATAAAACGTCCTGTTTTAAATAATTCAGAAAAAAACAGTTGGCCATAACTTTACATGTCAGTTTTACAGACATGTAATAGTTATTTACATTAGAGTGTGGTAAGTTGTATTTTACAATGCGACAGCTCGTTTGGGGCACGAGCCCGAAGGGCGAGTTCCCCATTCGCTGGAGCATTGTAAAATAACTTAACGCACGACATTTGTATACAATTTTTTGGCCGACAATTACTATTTAAGGAAAAAATTAATTTGGAATAATTTTGGTGATTATTTGATTTTTTTAAATTGGTACTCCAGCCTTTTGACGCGATTTGACACAAATTACTTGATTCTGAATATTTCAATAATGACAGACAGCGACAGTGAAGTTTTTGAATTAACACCGCCAGAATTAAAACAAGTGGCCCAAAATGCTGCTACAGAACTATTGCCCCAAAAATCAAGGGTCAGATATGAAGGGCAATACAGCAAATACAAAGAATGGTGTGCCGAAGAAAATGCAAAAATATCAAGTGAAAATGTTGTTCTGGCATACTTCATTGAATTAGTGGCAAGGGAAGTAAAATCTTTATGGAGTATTTATTCCATGTTAAAATCATGTATAATTTTACTTGAAAACTTAGATATATCAAAGTACCCTAAATTAATATCGTATTTAAAAAGGAAAACGGCAAATCATGTCCCCAAGAAAAGCAAAATACTTGAAGAGGTACATATTAATAGATTTATTGCACAAGCTCCAGATCAGGAATTTTTGCTCATGAAAGTGAGTACAGTTAAATTATTACACTTAACAATTATTATTATTATTACATCAATGATTACCTACAAATACACAATATTTAAATATTTACAAAACCGGAACACAAAACATTTAATTTTTTAGGTTGTTTTAATCATTGGTGTCTCTGGAGCTTGTCGAAGAGAAGAAATGTATAAAATGGTACTTGAAGACGTTGAGTGCAAAAATGACATAATTTTAATTAAAATTCCTACGTCAAAAACTAACGTTAGTCGTTCGTTTGCCATTACAAAAAAGGAGTGGGTGGAAATCATAACTAAGTACTTACAAATTCGAGAGAAGATAACCAAAATTAAAGATCGATTATTGTTGCAATACGAGAGGGGTAAATGTCTTAATTTACCAGTTGGTATCAATGCAATTGGCTCAATACCTTCAAGAATTGCGACATTTTTAAATTTAGAAAACCCAAAAGATTTTACGGGTCATTGCTTTCGTCGCTCTTCTGCTACGTTGTTAGTCAACAGAGGTGGTGACCTTCTGTCATTAAAAAGACATGGTGCATGGAAATCATCGACTGTTGCAGAAGGATACATTGGCGAGTCTCTCAAAAGGAAAATTGACGTTGCAAATATGATGACTGAGGAAACACTGTCCACTTCAAAGAGACTACCAGTTCCAAGTGACTTTCCCTCATATTTCGAAACTACAAACGAAAACACACATTTAACGTCACATGTGGAAGCCGGGGTAGAAAATCCTAATTTACCCTCAACCTCAAATGTTCAGGCCAACCAATTGATTCCCGGTCTATTTTCACATGTTGAAACTAGTACAATCAACATTAATATCTATAATAATTGCGTTTTCAAAAAAGATATCTAATTAGTGAACAGAATTTAGTTTGTGTTGATTTATGTGTTTATTAAGTTAAAAGTTACAAGTTAATAAAATAGTTTCTTCAAAATTTGATGGCTTTCTATTCAACTAATTCATGCTGGAGCAACAGGTAGAATTGCAGGAATTTGGATCTTGAAATTGATGATAACACAAAAGACACCAGTACTTTCTACCAAAGCTCTATACAAGAAAAGGATACGAACAGGTTGAGGTTAAGTAATAGCTATACGTACGTACTTCTGATTTATGTAGGTGCATACTTTGAATTGTTTCTCCATATATCAATACTAAAATATGCTGTAGTCTGCACAACTGCTCTGATAAATCTTGGCGAAAACTTTTCATACCTACTTTTTTATCAGCTAAAACTGTCATATGTCATTAGCTCATTTTGATGGGATTAATGGTGCCAAACAATGTGCCAACTTAATTTTGATTTGCCTGAGTTTCCTACAGATGACGCTATACATTTAAAATTATAAAAAATTTAACTACGGTCTTATTTTCTACATTAGCGTGTTAAATGTGGTGTAAAGTAGCGTTTTCCAAATTATACTTTATTGTCTCATAGTTAATTTATTTTCTAAGCGTCCTTGAAAGGCTGAAATTTACTGGTCACTTTACCGCATAGTAGCCGCACTTTACAAAATTGTGTGTAAAAATTTAGTTTCACATGACGTATACATGACATCAAAGCTTGCTTTACAATTCAGGAGGGCAAAAAGGAAATTGTTAACCACTTTGGTGTTGCTATAGCAATAGCTTACTTTCCAAGGTTTTTATAACATATGAAATGTACATATTGCAATATGATTGTGAATAAAAATAGTAACCTTGGTGTTGCTAAGATTCGTTTCTCTATTTGTTTTGAAACAGTTGAAAGTAGCGTCGACTTCATACATACGTTTTGTTCTGTGACGATGATGGAGCAAAACTTTGATGTTCCGGAAAGTATTTTGGAAAAACCGAAAAGGGCAACTGAAAACTTATTGCCAACAAAATCTAGAGTAAATTATGAAAAAGAATTTAAAATTTTTGTTAACTGGAAGTTGAAAAGTGCGATTAAAATGGTAAACGAGAAGGTGATGTTGGAATGTTGATTGGGATGTTGATGAGGAATTGGTATGTTATTATCGTGTTTTACTACTTGACTTCCCTACAACATGTTTGTTTATTTTGTTCTTTCGTTGCAGGCTGACAAATATAGTCCCAACTCGTTGTGGACAAAATATTCCATATTAAAATCGACTTTAATTGTTAATGACAACGTTGACATTTCTTACTATAGTCGCTTGATTTCATTTCTGAAACAAAAGTCAAAAGGATATATTCCAAAAAAGTGTAGGGTTTTGACAGGGGATCAGGTTTTGACGTTTATAAAGGATGCGCCTAATGAAACATACCGTGAGATCATTTAAATTTAAAATTAAAGTAGGCGGGAATTTTTTTATACGTTTGGCGATCCTGCCAATTGACTCGCTGTGTAAATTAGAGGTTATGCAATTTTATGTTCTAGATTAAACATTTTGGAGCGTCACTTTGACAATTCAAATCAAACTGTGAAGTGAACAGTTAGTGTTGCCAATCTAATTTAAAAATCACAGCCAACTTTAATTATAAATTCAAATGATCTCGTGGTATCTTCTACATAAGGTAAAAGGCTAAGATTTATTTATGTTGCGTATTGTTACGTAAATGCATAATTACAGGTAGTTTTGGTTATGGGTGTTTTGGTGCTTTGAGAAGGGATGAAATGGTAAAGATGACTATCGACGATATATCGAAGATCGTTAAAAATTCACAAAAGTTTCGTGTTGGGTCTGTTTCGTTTTCAGGGACGTTTCATAGCAGTCAGTTCCATGTTAGAAAAGATGCTACCAAGTAATGTTGTATATATGTTTTTTTCATGTTGTAATAATAATTATTTATGTACTATGTAAAAATAAAGTTTTTGTACCGCCCTCCAATTTTATTTTAATTGTAATTGTAATATAGCAGATCTCAAAATAGTCCAAAAACTAAGCATGCCAAAAATTAGGAATTTTTATTGTTTATCGGATGGTAACAACGTTTACTTAATTTGCAAAAGTCAAACAGATAAATGACAATTTAAGGGCGCGTTATTAGTCGCTACGACAAAATTACGAACTTCAAGTTAAGATCGAATGCTACAGATGGCATACCCGTTTATAAAAATTTTAAAAATCACTACAAAAATCCACGGTCTACTAGATATGAATCTAGCAGGCCGTGCAGAAATCAAACAAAAATACATATTTTTGCGATTCTTGCAGGCAATTCCATTTTGTAGTCTAAAACTGCCGGTACAAATGACCAGATGTGTGGTTTCAGGTTATTATTGAATATGATATCGAAAATATATCTGTGCGACTTTAGAACCGAATCACGTGTCGCGTGCACGAACGTTGTCGCGTAAAATAAACGAAAGCACATTTTTAAAGTGTGTTGTGTTCTTGTGCGTGGTTATTGTTTATAATTTTCTGATAGATTGGTTTTCTCCGTTCACATCCTATTATATATTATTTTTTCACTTGCGTATTTGTGGTGGAATTATTAATTATTAGTGTTGTGTATTATTTATTTAATAAAACTATTTCTCAATTCCACAATTCTTATTGCTAACTTTTTATAGGTTAGCTTTATAATAATATACTATTATATAAAACCCACATCAATACCAAATAATTATTTGTTTTTAGTCCACGTCTGTTGAATTACACCATTTTTATAATGGGAAAAAAGTATGGAAAATTTCCCAGTAGAGTAAAAAAGAACAAAAAAAGAAGTATTTCAAATGGTCGAAAATTATATTGGAAAAATAAGAAACAGTAATTTATTATTTTTTAATCTAGTTAATTTTTTTAAATTTTTAGCTATAATTTTGTTTTCAGGGCAAACCTTAATCTTTCAAGAAAAAATGTTGAACATGATCATTATTACTGCAGCGTCGTCGCAACAACAGAACTTTCCACTGTCGAATCTATTAATAATCAGGAATTACCAAACGATTTAGGGTAAGTTCATGACAATTGATCATGGAACTATGACCATATTATGCTTAATTCACCTTTGCTGTTTTTAGATATTCAGTAAATGAAACAAATCAATCTGATGAGGTTGATTTGAATGATTCCATCAATGAAGTAGTCGAGGAATCAATTGTTCTCGATGAATTTTCATTTATTTCTAAAGATGAGTATGATAGGTAAAATAAGTTTATACTATAATGTTACACATGGTTAATGTAATGACTTTTTTTTTTAGTATAATGCAACATGAAATACCAGTTGAATCTGTGACACCTGCAGAAAATCCTGTAGCATCTGGTAATAGAATTGTAGATCTTCAACACGTATTGAGTTGGTCCATGAAATTACAGCTTAACCACTCTAAGAAATGTTCCGTTGGGCAATTGCAACTAATTGCTGAACAACGATCAGGCCTGGTTAGTATTCTGACCTTCAAATGTGATTTTTGTGGATATGAAACCCAACATTCAACTCACAAATGTCAAAATACTAAAGATGACCTGTCTACAATAAATGTGAGTGCTGTTTGGTCCACATTATCTACTGGAAATTCCTATTCCAATCTGACAGAGAAATTATCTATTATGGATATTGCTCCAATGCCCTACAGCTTATTTAGCAAAATAGAAAATTATTTAAGTGATGCGTGGGAAAATAATCTACAGAACTGTATAGAAAAGGCTGGCAAAGAAGAATACGACATTGCCTTGAAGAATGGACAAGTTTATAAAGATGGCAATGCTTGGGTGACAGTATACACTGATGGTGGTTGGAGTCACCGGTCATTTGGACATAGTTACAATGCTTCTTCTGGTGTGGTTAGTAATATTGAATGTATTATTACAATTTGTATGGATTGTTATACTTTTTAGGCAATTGTAATTGGAAAAGCAACAGGAAAGATCTTGTTTTTAGGGGTAAGAAATAAGTACTGCAGCATTTGTGCACGTACAGAATCTAAGGATGAAAAACCCCCAGAACATATTTGCTTCAAAAATTGGTCTGGATCTTCTGGCGCTATGGAAGCAGACATCATTGTCGAAGCATTTAAAACAAGTACAACAATGCATAATCTTGTATATCTAAAGTTCATTGCCGATGGTGATTCCACAGTCTATGCAAAAATAAGAAAGGAAGTGTCATATGGCAGTGATGTTGAAAAATACATTGTACCAATCATGCGATCAAAAACTATGGTAAAGCACTATACAAAATCAAAGAAGACACGACCATTGATTCGAAAGGACGAAAATTATTGACCAAAAAGACAATAAAACACTTAGAGCAAATTGCCATGCGAGTTTTATACATAAATGCCCATGGTGACGTTGCCACATTGAAATCAGATTTAGCAAATGGACCAAATCATGTTTTCGATTACCATTTAAATTGTAAGGCAAGTTATTGCGATAATGTTGGTGAAGCAGAAAATAGTAAGGATCAGTTCCTGGAAATGACGGGTATTTATTACCCCATAATTAGTAAGTCATCATTTGTTCATTTCAATTTACTATTCTTAACATAAATTATCATTTAGGTGCTTTAGACCGATTAATTGTTAAAGGTCATCAATTAATTGACAATGAGACGAACAATCGTGCTGAGCTGTTTATGTCTATATTATGTAAGTTCAATGCAGGTAAAAGACTAAACTTGACACAGAGAGGATCATTTGCAACACGTGCTCATCTTTCTGGGCTTCAATATAATGATGGAATTGCATGGCAAGCAGAATCATGGAAAGCCATAATGAATCAAAGTCCTGGTCAAAATTTAAAAAAATTGATTAAGAGAAAGGAGAGGAGCCGCGAACTTGATTGCAAGAGGAGGCTCCAGTTTTCTGCATCTAAACATAAGAAAGTGGCAAATAGAAATTCAGAGACAACAACCAAAGTAAATGTGACGACACATCAAGATTATGGCGAGAAAGCAGATGAAACTATATTGAGTACTGAGGAACTACTCTTCGAGAAAGACAGGTTATTAAATAGATTGCAGGTAATCTAATATTATAATGTTCCTTTTGAATAAAAAAGTCAATCACTTATGAAAAAGCCATAAATGATAAATTCTATTCACTATTTCAGATAATGTGTTTTTTAATTATTTATATTGATCAGATAAAATTGCATTCAAAAATATTGATACACGAAGGAAATAAAGGGGCTTACCCTGATTTCACATACACTCGAATAATCTTGATCAAGTGGTTTACAAAATACCGATTGGTTTGCAGGTATGCCAAGAAGATGCTCGTAGAATAGAAGAGGATTCTAAAGGTCAATGGGATAATCCTTTCTTTAGATCAGTACGGAAAGATCGTCTGACAGCGTCTTTCTTTGGAGAAGTATGTCGAAGAAGAGCAAGAACTCCATGCCACAATTTAGTAAACAAAATTTTATATGGATATAACTTTATCACAGAAGCTACTGAATATGGCAAAATTAAAGAGAAGGCTGCTATAGAGAAATTCAAAAAAAGTCGGCCAAATTGCATCGTTAATAATTCTGAATTCTTTATCGATACAGATAATGGTTACCTTGGTGCTTCACCTGATGGTAAGTATGACATGTGAATAACATTGAGTTTTTATAAGTTTGTTAGCCTATGCTAAATATAAGTTTATTATAAGTCTAAATTATCATAATAAAAAATGTTACACAATGTTTTCATTTGAAGGTCTACTTGGCAATAATGCCATCATTGAGGTGAAATGTCTTTATAAAGTTCACAAAGCTGGTATAACCTTGAGAAAAGCAGTAGAAACTGACAAAACCCTATGTGTCACATTAAATGAAAACAAACAAATTGTTTTAAAACGTACACACAAATACTATTATCAGGTATGTATTGTAACAAGAGAGAAAAAGAAAGAACCTCTTTTCGAGCAACAAATGGTGTGTTCTACCGCATTCGAGAGAATGACGCATCGTACAAGCATGTAAACCAGACGCGGTTTATTCTAGCGTTTTCTAGAATACATAGAAGGTTCCAGCGACTTCTGGTGCGGTTATATGAGGGTATAAAAGCGGATTCGCGGATAAAAGAGAGGTAGTCAACAGCGAGTCGTTAATTGTGTTTCACAAAATAAATAGTAACTGTATAGATAAATGTTATATTAGAAATTCATAATCTGTAAATAATAGTTTTAATGGTCTATAATCATAGCGTTAATTTATAGTGTATTTATTAGTGTATAGAAATAAATATTTGTTTGTGAATAGACGATTTAAACAGCACTTGTGTTATTATTTGAAAAAGAACGTTACAGTATGTACAAGTTATGTTTAATAGTACAGTTTATAAATACTTAGTTCTTTTTTTACAGGTGCAAGGGCAACTTAATATTTCTAAAAAAGATATGTGTTTCTTTTTAATCTATGTAAATGACATAGAAGATCTTCACATTGAAGTTATTCTAAGAGATGAGCATTTCTGGAGAGAAGATATGTTACCACGTTTGAATGATTTCTACATGAATTGCATTCTAACTGAAATTGTACTTAGAAGAATTCCCAAAGGATTAAAAGCTCTTGATCCTTAAATTATTACAGCTTACAGAAATCATAAAAGAAGATGCTGTGTTAATTATTTTGATAAATTATGTTACAGGTTACAGCAAACTTAGTGTTATAACACAAACATAAATTCTGAGTATTATTCAGCGCGCCTCAGCGTTGTACTTTGATTCAATCAAAGACAGTTGGTTTTAAAAACTCGCCATATTCTTGACGTACAGAATATATGTTTCTCCACAACCACTATGGAATTTGTAAATTCTGAAATGAATTTTGATAATAAAAACTTAATATTCTAACTCTTGTTATAGAATGAATATTCTGTAACAGTATAATAAAAAAACGGTTAGCCTTGATTTCATTGTATACATTAAATGTCATACTTTTTAAGGTTGTTGTTCTTGTTTTCAAATTGTAAACACTGCTAAGTTTAAATTTTCTTGTGGTTTTGGAGAAAGCACAGTCTGTTACTCGGTTAGAATCGAAATTCGATGCTTGTGGTTCCTCATGCTCGCTTTCAGCTCGCATTCGGAATCTTCCACTCGCATCGAATTTCTTCTAACCTCGTTGCAGAAACTATTCTACATATGGGTGGTTATACAAAAATAAGGCAACTTACACTAGAGATATGTCGCAATACTTTTTATCGTAAAAAATAAGAAAAAATAGTTACATCTCGTGTAGTTAATAGCTTATATATTGTACCTCAACGGGACCAGTAAATTGAATGTATGTACTCTTCGATTAAGTTATGTTTTCCAAAAATTGCAGTCAGGGGACTAGCGATCTCAACAGAGGACTGATTAGTTATACAAGTTTTGTGCTTCTAATTTGAATTTTCTTTAATTAAATATTAGTGGAGTAAGCTTACGTTTTTATTTCGGAACCGGTTAAAACTACTCAGATTTTCATGATTCTTTTTTGAAATCTTTTAAATATAAAATACTAAAACCTTTATAAATTAGTAATTGACGCTCAGATCGGGAAATGCGGTGAAACTCGCATAACCTAATAAGTTTCCAAGTGGTCTAGTAGTGGTTGCTCGACCATCTCAGACCAGGAAAAGCTTTTGTGTGTTATCACACCTATGTATTGGTAGTTCGAACCCACAATTAATTTATTTTTATTCCTTTTAGTTTAAATACGGCAGCCATATTTGTCTCATGGTGCGTGACGTTTCTTGCAGTTTTCTATGTAAACAAAAATCTCAATATCTCAAGAACGGTTGGTCGTAGAGACGTGTGATAGAAAACTTTGTATTGTTCACACTTCCAACTACATTTGTTGTTCTAAACAAAAGTTTTGTAAGATGCTTCTTTATGGGTGCAATTTAAGCCCAAAGTTTAACACCTATTTTTGCAAAATTTCCGCTTTTTAGAGTGCCACATTTCCAGGAAAAGGTGGGGTTTAAGGGTTCATCTTTTCTAGGAAGGTGTACAATTAGAAATAGTTTATGTTTAAAATATTTGTAACCTGAAATTCCACTATTTTGGTATTTATGGGCTTTTGAAATTCTTGATTTCTTCATTTTTGGGCAAGTTTGGACCTTAAGAGGGTAATGAGCGGTCGGCTAGAGAGTGATTTGCAGAGGTTTACGCGTTCAAGTGATTTAGTGTAATTTTTAAACTAATCATCTATATGTTGCAATAAATCAAGAGATGAAATATGGAGCAGCATGCAAGTAACAAATACTTTACGAATTTCTGAAAAATAATTATCGAAATCCCACTTCCAAATTTCGTAATTTTGTCTATATGTACTGGAAAAATCTAATATAAATTGTTTGTTCAAAGCATAATTTTCTGTTGTTTGCATGTAGATAAACTATTTAATTTTACATAATCAGCTACACTTTCGCAAAAATACCATGTACCGCGTCATGGAAGTTCCAAGTAAAATAATCTATATTCGGATAAAAATGATTGAATTTACGGGCCAAGAAAAAAACATTATCTTGTTTCTATACCGTGTGATTGGACCATCGCTAAGAAAATGCACATGTTCTATGTTAGTGGGCAAGCTGTTCAAAACGGGTATAAGGTGAGCCCAGATGTGGAGCATTATGTAATAAATTTGCAGACATGGTGCAGAAAGACTTTACACAATTGTAGAAATACAGAACTACTGTGTGTAAGTTAAGTTGAGTTAGGGACCCTCCGAAGTGAAACGCGTGTATTTCCTCACTGTACTTCGTAGCGTAATTCTCAGAGAAGTCCATGTGAATTACGTCACTTTCAGAAAGATTTCTCTTAAGATTCCGTATATATTCCGCAGTATATTGCTGTGCAATGTTTAATTTGTGTTGGAAAAAATCTTCAAGCATATTTTAATAAGGTCTCTTAAATTGGTAAGAAAGTTGTGTTTTAACAAATCAAGTTTTCTTTGTTTTCGGGTCAATAATTTCTTTTTTCGACGAAATCCATTGTTTAAAAGCAATTTGTACATCATTGTCAAATTCCTGATTGGGTAAAGTTTTTCTGCAACAACTTGTACAAACTCTTTTTAAAAAAACAAACAAACTTTCATTGTATCTGTCACAACAAAGTTTTTGAAGAAGGTGGTGCGTGGCAATACCTTTGGTTCAAAGCATGAAGAATTAAATCAATATTGACATGTGTCACGCAAAGGCATGTGTCACGATCTGTAATCTTAGCTGGAACTACCCAAAAAGGTCGCAGGCGGCAAAACATTCAACAACTTATTGGCAACGTATTAATGTTTAAAAATTTTATGTACAAATTATGTAACGAGTTTTTCAAATATCTTTTTTGTTTCCTAATTTTGTTTCTAATTACGAAATCTCGTTTACCTGGTGCCATACAAGTATTGATGTCATATTTAAAGAAATTCTGAACAGCTCTTCTTATATTCATTTTACAACACTGAGATCATCTGTTTTATTGTTTGAGTGCTCTTCATACGTTTATAGGAAATAGCGTTAGAGCTGTCTCTCCAGATCTTGCATTTTTTGGCCAAATCTCCAGCTAACATTTGATTGAATAATCTTTTATCTTTGTGTCTTTTCAATGCAGAGTAATTTTGCTTGAGTTGCTCAGCAACTACTTCACCGAACAGTGCTTTCTTTTCTAGGTGTTTTCTTCTCGATTCTGGATTGTTCGATTGTGTCACACCTTTGATTTTAATCTTTGACATCAATAAATCTTTCTTTATTCTGATATACCTTTTTTTGTGACGCAAAATATTTCTTTGTAGTTCTTCTATAGTTTTATTCAAATTTCTTAATTTTTTTGTTTGGTTTTGTTTAAATATTTTAAACGTTCTTTTTCTTTCTGCTGTGCAGACTTTACAGGATCGTTTTTAATTCGTCTATACCTTCTTCGCTCAGGTTCTCATTTTTTCTCTAAAATCTCTTCTCTACTCAACTTGTTCTGTTTTCTAGTCATCATTATGCCATTTATATTTCTAGAATAAATACAAATGATGATAAAACACGTGGAGAAAGTTGACAGATCAGCCCCCAGATCGTTAGAGCCAGGGGACTGATGTTTTTCAATGAAAACTAAGATCAACTCAAATTTCAAAATAAACCAAGACAACTATTATATATCAAAACAAAGTGCAAGATGTTTATTAGATGACACAATATAATTTGTTACAAAACAATTAAGAATAACTAGAAAAACGCTTACCAGGGGCCTGATTTATTTACTGGTACTAATATGTGTTGTTATCAGCGAGCCTAACGAAACACTAAACAAAGTAGTGTCAGTACGCAAACCAATTGCCACTCGTGCTTTTCACACCCAACCTCAGCAATCCTTGATCATGAACCATACGATTCTTTATAATATTGGCGGTTTTTTCAAATTGAATTAAACACGGGAGACTGATCCTTAAAATCAGAGACACCTAATTGTACGCTATTTCATAACCATAAAAGTGCAAAACATGTTTTAAACAATACACTGAATATAACAAATTTTCTTATATATTTTATAGAAATGGTTAGCTTGTTTGAGCAATAAGATAAAGTAGTTAAAAATATGGTGGAGGAGACATACCAGGCTACTGATGTTTTTGTTATTCATTCAGTTTTTAAAAATGCTAAATATTAATTTAATACGTATTTTATGACCAGGTAGATGCCTACACTTGCTACTAGTGATAAAAAAACGGTTTTTTTCTGACCGAATAAAAAACATGAAAAAAACATGTTTTTTTTGAGAAAAAACCACTTTCTGTTTTTTTCAGCAGACGGGTAGACGACACATCGTCGACACACCGACGAGGAGGGGACAGCTGCTTCCAATCAGACTGCAGGCTGTTAACTTATGAGAGAGAGAGAGAGAAAGAGGTCCGGTACCACTTGAGCTTGAAAATACACACAAAAAAATACATGAAAACAATGTTATTGTTCGTGTACGAAAACAATCCTGAGAAAAAAATTGATAACAAAAACCGAAGTCATGATTACTGTAAACGATGTTTTTCCTATGTAGTAGTATACGTCCGGCCCGTTCTTCGCGAAAGTGATAACAATACCCGAATGATAACATTATCCGTGATTCCAATAAGCGGCGTGCACTGTATTTAGTAAATCAATAGATAAAAAGATGAAAATCTTATAGCAAGATCAGGGCATAGGTCAATATATTTACTGTCATTTAGTTTTACTGCAAAAGTTACATATTTAGTAGCTATTTTTTTTTAAACGTTAAATTATATTACAGTGACAATTCAACACATTATTTATCAACTAATCAAATGTCATAAATTTAGTCAAACCAATTAACAATGCTGATTACAACAATAATCACCATTTTTTGAAAAAAAACCTTTTGGTTTTTTTTCATTTACATCACTACTTGCTACTATATTTAATAAAGAAATCTTTTCTAGTTGCTTAAAGTAAAATATTTTTTTGATTGAGACTAGAAGTTGTCCTATTTTTGTAGAACCACCCATGAATGTCTTAAGGTTTTGAAATTCAAATTTATACTTGACGTTTTTAATTAAATTTATTTATACCTATTTTTTAAACAACGTTGGTAGTTGATGATAAATAAAACAAATAACATTAACAATTAAACTCAACAATTAGGGATGTGACTCATCTTCGAGATGCTTGTCAACACTTAGATTTAGAAATTTAATTTAAGGATCAAATTAAATATATACTGTTGTAATTCTTGTTACTTTATTTATAAATAGATATAAAATGCAATACAAATTATTTAAACATGTTGTTAAATTTACTCTTAATGAATACCTTTAATGAATGAACAAACTGAACTTAGTAATTCTCCATTATTAGAAGTGTTAAATATTTAGTTTTTGTATGTATTGTATCTAGTTACCCATTTTCTGTATTTTATCTAGTTACCTATTTTTTGTATTTTCGTTAGCAACGTGTTTGTTTATTAATCTTATCTACCTTTGATAAGGATATTTAATGTCGAAACAATTGTAGGGTTAAGAATTTATTAAAAACTTGTGAAACATTAATTAATCTTTTGTCTTTTATTATATTTTGTAATTATTAAAACTGCATGATAAAAATCTCAGTGGAAGAATAAAAAAAATTATTTATCTAAAATGTAGTTCTTCAATGACTGATTAGAACCATTTACAACCTCGATTAAAATTTTGTTGTTTAATTGTAAGATTCTATAGGAGATGGACTTTCACACACCAGACTTGCTAGAATAATAATTTGATAAGCCAGTGCACATTCCTATGAAATAAATAGTCGCACATCAGGTTAGCGTCTGTGGTAACGTAGTAGATAGTTAGATACTACCGGGATGCGCACGGCTATACCCATAGATCAGCGTTCCCAACGTGGACGAAAACGAAAATAGTACAGGAGCATTGAAGATTATAGTACACTTACCAAAAGTTATAATACTCTTGAGCAGTTTTCCAACTGTTAGAAATGCCTAACATAAATGAACTAAAAAAGTAAAAACGAAATTGAATAGCATTTGATAACTTAAGAGCAATCTTTCCAATGTTACTATGCTTAATCATTTATTTTGGGAGTTTTTATGTAATCAAAACAATAAACACAATGAGCCATATTCGCATCTCACTGTTAAATTAACATGTTTAATTACCATGTGGACCATTTCTAATTTTTTCCCACCTATTAAAATTAGATAAAGCTATCTTTATTCTTGTTGATCTTAAACACAACTTTAGTTAGAGTCACTTTTAATCGAGGCTCGTAATACCGCTCATTATTTTTATTAAAAAAACAGGCGGGAACGCGAAACTTGCGGCAGTTTCCGGTCCTAATGCTGAATCCTGAAAGTATTTAATTACCGCTAAATTATTTATGTATAACTCTTTTATCAAGTTCCTAGATGAATTTTATTGTTTGTTATTATTAGTGATAAAAGAATATAAATGATGAAATAAATAAAGATTAGTAAAAGTTTCACAGTTTTTATTTTTTTACTAATCTTTATTTCATGATTATGGAGTTCCACAAAGTAAGGCTGGAAACAATAAACAAAAAAATATAAATGATAATCAGGTTTTTCATTTAATTCTGCATGATGTTATGTGCAATTTAATATTAGACAAATACTGAAAAAAATAAAGTGCATTTGGTGTACTATTTACATTTTAAAAGTACATAGTACTGGTAGACTCAATTATAGTATGAATACTATCATTATAAGTAATTATAATACATAGCCCCAATCCGGTTACAACAAGTCAATAGAAGTCCAAATTTAATATACTTATTATTTAATTAAATTATCATCAACCATAAGATTATAACCCAAAGGCAATTAAGATTTTGCTTATTTTGTTTCTAAGGCCAAGATTGCCCCGTTACATATTCGCATAAACTATATTGTTACTAGTTACCATATTGTTTAGTAAGATATTTCTAAAATTAACTCTTAAAAGCCTAGAGAAACTATTAGTAGTGCAAAACTAGGTTATTTATGGAAATGTAACATAAACTAATAATTTAAAATTGTACTATTGTCTTTATTAATTAATAATAATAATAGGTTTTATTTTGCAACACAATTAAAATTCTATTTACAGGAAACAAAATACAAAAGAAACATATAATTTTAGGCGACACAGCACTGACAGACTGATAACGTTATGAATTTTATAAATTTTCAAAAAGGAACAAGAACATAAACTAATAATGTAATAGTTAAGTAATAAAGTATTGTTAACAAAATTTGCATTTATTATACATGCAATTCTTTATTTATTAATGATTAAACAATACTGATTTGTTCAACGGGTGTCTTACATTAGGAGCTTGTAGATCACTGATCATAGTTTTACAAAGGTTATATATTTTAAATGCTCAACAGATTTTCGAGTCGCATACAGTTTCTTATGTAATGTCAGTTTTGGCCTGGTTTCCATGTATCATTTCTTGACTTTTCCAAGGCTTATACTACAATAGGAATGTTTCAATATATTTACATTGCATAAATGATTTACCTATAATTATGAAGTTTGTGAATAAATTCTACCCGTTTCCCTTTGGTGGAACTTGATGTTGGGCCTGATGGTTTGATTTCATTTGGCATCACGTCATTTGCTCCGGCTATTCTTGCTGTTATTTAATCAGTATTAGCGAATTATTTCATATTATGTAACTATAATTACCTGCTTTTATTTTCTTCGAGGCTAGAAGCTGTTAAGTGCTGCTACTACTTAATCTTTTCAAAATACCTGATGGGCCTTGTGAATCATTTGCTAACACCTTATTTTATGTGGCCTTGTCATAGAAAATACTTCAAGTCAAAATACAAGTGTTCGTTATCAGATGAAGAACTTGATAATGATGTAACTTCCGGTTCAGAGGCTACAATAATCTTGGGTGATGCATCTTTTTTAAAATTTCTTATTCTTTCTTCAAAATATGTTGAACATAATTATATATTTACTTGCACATGTAGAAAATTTACGTTGTAATACAAAAATCGTCATATAGGTACTTTTGGTTGGTCTCGTGGTATTCTGCAAATATTTCTTTATTTATTATATTAATAATGCATAAGTTTTATTGATATCAAACCTGTGAAAATTTTGCTGAATCTGTGGATATTTTCAACACTTAGGCATTATTTTTAGTGTGAACTTTCACAAAGTTAAATTGTATACACAAACACTAAGTAAACTATCTAACCAAATACTAAATAAAAGTGAAATAATATTAAAGAGTTCGCCCAAAATTGGAAAACCGTATGTTCTGTTCGTTCGCTAAACTGGAATAAAAGTTAGGTTAAGTACCTCAACATGTGTTGTTTACTAATAATAATTTGTTTTGCTTGTATCTCACTCTTACTCATTGCATGACGGCAAAGTTGTGTCAAAATAGCCGCACACATACATTCCCATTAAATTTGAATGCATAGTGAACCAAAAGCATTCTAAATCTTTATGTTATGTTTATTTTTAAATGTCCCGCGAATATTACCACCCAGCGCTTCCTGATGCAGAAAGCGTTCAAGTAAAAATGATTGATTTTCGTGCTGCCATATTTAAATTTTCGCGCCGTGTACATCAATTTTATTTTAATCAATACTAAATAAGTAAGCAAAAACATTTATCCATTGTCGATTTTGCTATTAAACAGTGTTATAATGACTGTATTATGTCTAGTTTGGTTATTTTTTTAGAAAATGTTAATTCTACAAACTTGGCGATGTTCGACTACGATTATAAAATTTATTTTAGATATCTACTCTTTACAAACTATGATTAACTCTACCTTAATAGTTTAGCAATCGACATCAAACGTTATCTTCCTAAAAAAACGATTATTAAAAGGAAACTGAATGAAAAACGTGAGCTATATTTTGACGCTAATATTTTGCGCCAATAACGCCCCCTTAAATTAAAATGTTTTTGTTGTTATTACCAACATAAAAACAAAAAAGCCCTAACAGCACTAATGTCATCTAAAATATAGGTTAATTTTTAGCTAAGAAATTTTTATCGGCACAAAAGAATTCGTGGACCACGCGCCCAGAAACTACGCGCAAATACTCGTTATTTGTTGTGTTGCAACATATTCGTACGCAAACATATAGTTTGTGATCCAATGATCCAAATTGCTATTGAAGGTAACGCCGCTCCCATTGTAAAGTAAACCATGAGCGGGCGTTATGAATTATAAAGCCCGCTTATAATGCCCTGGTTGTTATGGAGTTGTTTATGTAGTTCGTATCACAGGTATAAACAGCCAATAATATGCAAGTGAAACATAAAATAGTATATTATTATACGAGTTGTATAAAGCGGTCAATTGTAGCACGAATTTGGGACACGACGAGAGAAGCGAGGAGTGTTCTACAATACGTCTATATAAAACAAGTATAATATACTAAGTTTTATACTTTAATTTTATTCGTCATTAATTTTATAGAAATTTAAATTCAAGCTATTAAAAACATTGCATTACAATCTAGTGATTTTTGCGTTTAACATGCGCTAACATTGCTAAGCTAAAATTGTGAGGTTGGAATGTGTCAAAATTAAATGTGTTTATATGTAGTATAAAACAAATGTTACCAATCTTACAAAACCAATAATCTCCAAAAACGACGTTATAATAGCCTCTATTATGAAATCGGTTTCGATGTCACAATGTGAACGCAAAGTATAAAAAGTTATTTATTGTAATTTTATTCACAATCATATTGAAATATATACATTTCTGTCATTGTAAAAACCTTGGAAAGTAAACTATTGTTATAGTAACAGCAAAGTGGTTAACAATTTCCTTTACATGCCTGTAAAACTGACCAATAAAATCTTGGATAAACTTTTATTTGTAAATGTAAAACAAGATCTTTTATCCGATTTAAATTTAGGTTTTTGTTTTTATAAATGTAATGCTAAAAATATCTTTTTTATTTAATATTAGTTTTATTTTTATTTTCCGTTTTTTATATTTAATAAATACGATGGAATTAATTCATTAGAATTTTAAAATACTGAGAACATAAATTGCCATCTAGCGGCGAACACCTTACTTAAAATTTCTATTGGTTGATAGATGGCTGATTGGAATTTATTATGACGTTTAATTTATTTTAAATATAATCATTTTTTATTATGATTATTTAAGTCTAATGATTGTGAATAAAATAGTCTACATGTTTCGTTGGTAAAGTTTCCAAGTCTCGCGATATTGTTTAACAATATAATATTGTCAAACAATATCGCTTGTCCTGTAAAGATATCCTTTACCAACTCAACATGTAAAAAAATCTCGACTACTATGTATAGCATACTGGTGTAATCTTTCAATGGATGCTGTACATAGATTGTACATGATAGTACATGATTAGAAAGCGTAATTTCTTTTCTTTACTGTAGTAATATATTAAATGCACTAAATATGATCGGAAATATTAGCGTCAGGAATATTAGATTATATTATTTTAAATAATTATATCGAGGTGTAGATGCAGCAGACGAACCCCACTTCAGCGCTCAATTGCCAGCAATATCCTGGATGTTATCACAGACATCTTTCAACATATGTTACAAACCACAAAGGATGCTATTCGTCGCGCTGTCGGCGGAACATGCTTGAATATTCAGAATCCGCCAAACTTTGAATAGCAAAGATTCTTTTCTCTGTACACGCAGAGGAATCTGGTTACACCAATGCTGTGACGGTAAGATCTTGCTGTCGATTTTTTTTGTTTCGTCGAACTTGTCACTCTTGATAATGAAATAATATAAAGTCTGCTATACCTAAACCATAAATACAAGGAATGAGTCATCACAAATCACCTGGGCTACAGCGGTGGACTCCCAAAACTTTAGTGCATTCCATCTCTCTTTCCCTATTGTTTACTTATTTTCTATTAATATATTCGTCACACCACAGAGAAAGATGGAATACAATAATGCGGTGAAAGCAACCCGCTGTCGCCCAGGTGCTTTGTGATGACTCATTCCTTGTATTTGTGGTTTAGGTATAATAGTAGGAGAGCTAGCGAACACGACCATCTCACAGCTCCGTAATGGATAAAATCCCTTTTATTATCTGTATTCATAGTATATGATTTACATGTGTGTTTTACGTGGGGTTCCCGTGTTAACATATCCCCACGTTCCTTCCAAAAGAGGAAGTAATTGAGATACGCTCAATCAGCGCGCAATTGCACAGCAATTGCTTCCTGTTACTCACTGGTCGGAGCGAGGTTGCCTATCCACCCTCTACTAGCTAACCAGGCTAGTACCGGAGCGATCAACATATACGTGCTCACCCGCCGGCACCCTCCCGTCCTCTTTCATACGGGGTTAAGTACCTCGTCCAGCATTAGGACTATTCCCTAACCTAGGTTAGGTACATCAGAACCATAGGGTCTTTCACCAAGCCTTAGTTGGGGCCACTGCCCGATCGAATCCAACCTCAAGTGTGGCGGGACTTAGTTTTTAAATGGGTTTGCCACCCCGATTTCCCAGTTATAGGCCTGGTGTGCCCCCGACAGAACTTCGTTTCGAGGCTACTTTGTAGGGCCCATCAAAGTAGCGTCCCGGTGTGTACCCGTTAAGGTGAAGTTGTCTTGAACGTGAGAGGCTATGTATCTTCGCATCAACGTCCTTTAAGTGTAGGTCTCTAGACAATTTCTGGGAATCCGACGCTGGAACTCACAGCCTATGCCAGACCCCCGTACTGTCACCTCCGAAAAAATTTTTTATATGAATCATAATACTGAAAAAGAACGATAGCAAACTTGCTAGACAGATATTCCTCTGATTAGTGCCAGATAAACACTAATTAGTTAATTATTAAACGATTTTAAGTATAAGTGTAATGTCTGTCTTTTTTACTAAGTATAGTTGATCCTTGTATAATGTGTTTGGAAAATGACAGATCAAGATTCCACTGATTTCATCCCTGAAAAGTTAATACACTTACGCTATTTTATGTATAATTGGTTGCCTATGTGTACACAATGGTCTTATACTTGAAATCTTTTAATAATTAATTAATTAGTATTGATCTGGCATTAATTAATCAGAGGAATATTTGTCTGGCAAGTTTGCTATAGTATTTTTTCAGTATTTTGATTTATATAAAAATTGAAAAAACATTACATATGTGTTTCGGAATTCGTTGTTTTGTGGTATTTTTGGATGAAAGATAAAACAAAATGCATTCCATACCGGAGAAAAATGTTATTTGTTATCTAGTTCGTAAATACTTTATTTAATGTTTATTTGTAATAAAATTATTGTTTGTTAACCATTAAAAATCTTTATCCAACACCTCTAAATAAAGAGGGCTAAATTTTGATGTTTGTAAGCAATTAAAGTTGAAGTTTACTCACATGTGGGTAGAAAATAGTTATTTACATTACTAGCTGCGAAAGTTTACTTTTAGGTGCAAGGTGTTTTTGATTGGCCGAGGCGAAGCGTAAGCGTAACCGAGGTTAGTTAAAAACACCGAGCACCTGAAAAGGCTTTCGCAGCGTGTAATGTATTAAACTTTTCATTCTCCCCTTGACATTTATTAACCACCGTAAATAAATAAATAAAAGGATGATTCAGTGATTATAATAAAATAATGTTTGTATATACAACAGTATTGTTACCAAGGTAATGTTGACAACAGCCACCTTATAATATTATGTTTAAAAAAATTGACAGTTTTACTTCGTTGTCCAGGGACCGAAAGTTTTTCATACCTAGCAACCACCTAGCAAGTTTTACTTTCGCTTTTGGTTGCATTATCAAGATAGAAAGTTACACTTTCGTAAAGAGGAGAATGAAAATATTGTTACCCACTTTAGAATGGTGATTGGCTGTTATTATAGGTAGCAACCAATCACCAGCTTTCAATTGCATATTATTAAAATCCAGTCTTCACGCTAGAGTATTAAAATTACCGTCAAAACTACAGGCTAACTAAACATTGCAAATTCAATATTTAAACTTAAGTAAAGGAGTGTTGGATACAATTTTGTATGGCACACGTGAGTTAAGGATATTATCCATTCAGAAAAGTTAGCCCAAATTCATACTTCTCACTTGTACCATAAATAACTATTATAGTCAAATGATTTTACATGATGTTTACGTTGATGTTTTACGTGATGTCAAGGGAGTTAGTCCAGGTGAGTGATTCCAATTGAGTCAATCCAAGTTAGTGAGCCCAACTGCGTGAGTTCAAGTGAGTGAATCCAAGAGAGTGATTGCATGAAAGTAAGTTCAAGTGCGCGAATGCAAGTGTGTAAATCCAAGTCAATAAGCCCATTTGAGTGAGTCCAGCTGAGTAAGTCCTAGTGAGTGAGTTCAAGTGAATGAGTCCAAATGACTGAGTTCCAATAAGTAAGTCCAAATGACTAACTTCAAGTGAGTGAGTCCAAATGACTGAGTTCCAATAAGTAAGTCCAAATGACTGACTTCAAGTGAGTGAGTCCATGTGAAGGGGTCCAAGAGATTGAGTTCTGGTGAGTGAGTCCAAGCGAATGAATCAAAGTGACATATATTTCAAGTAAATCAGTCCTAATGAGTGAGCCCAAGTGAGTGAGTGAGTCCAGATAAGTTAGTCCAAGTGAATGAGTCCAGATGAATAAGTATAAATCAGTGAGTCCAAGTGAGTGAGTTCTAATGAGTGAGTCCAAGTGAATGAGTCCAAGTGAATGAGTCCAAGTGAATGAGTCCAAGTGAATGAGTCCAAATGACTGAGTCCAGGTAAGTGAGTCCAAAAGAGTGAGCACTGGTGAGTTAGTTCAAGAGCGCTAGTCCAAGTAAGTGAGTCCAGAAGAGTTAGTCCAGGTATGGAGTCCAAAAGAGTCCAGGTGATTGAGTCCAAGTCAATGAATCAGTTCATGACAAATTCAGTCAAATGAATGAGTTCAATAAATGAGTCCGGAAAAGCGAGCCCAAGTGAGTGTGTCCAGGTGTGTGAGTCCAAATGAGTGAGCACAAGGAAGTGAATGCAAATGAGTGCGTCCAGATGAGTGAGTCCAAGTGGGGGATTCCAAGAGAATTAGTCTAACTGAGTGAGTTCATGCGAGTGAGTTTAGGCGAGTGAGTTGAAAAAAGTGAGCCAAAGTGAGTGAGTCCAAGTGAGCGAGTCCAAATGAGTGTGTCCGGTGACTGGGTCTAGGTGAGTGAGTACAATTGTCTGGGTCTAGGTGAGTGACTCCAAGTGATTAAATACAAGTGAATTACTCCACGTGAGTGATTCCAATTGTGTGAATCCAAGTTAGTGATTCCAAGAGCGTGGGTTTTAAGAGAGTGAGTTCAATTGGGCGAGTCCAAGTTAGTAAGTCCAATGAGTGAATCCAAGCGAGTGATTGCATGAGAGTAAGTCCAAGTGCGTGAGTTCAAGTAAGTTAATCGAAGTCAGTAAATCCATTTGAGTGAATCCAACGGTGTGAGTCCAAGTTAGTGAATCCAAGAGAGTGAGTGCAAGAGAGTAAGTCCAAGTGCCTGAGTTTATGTAAGTAAATCCAAGTCAGTAAGTCCAAGTGAATCCAAGTGGGTGAGTCTAAGTGAGTGAGTTCAAACCAGTGTATCTAAGTGAGTAAGTGCAAGTGAGTGAGTCCAAGACCATCTTACTCCATGCTAGGTTGAATAAAATTCTATTGCAAGTGTTTTTTCACACCGCCCCTCTTTGTTTCCGCAAATTGTCGGAGTACCCAAAAGCTTTTAAGGGCCGATGTGAGATAATCTCCAAATACAATTTCACGACACTTGTCACGGATTAGGTGCAGAGGTAATAGGAGTCATTTAAGACTAAATATCTTTAAGGCACACAATCAGCAATCGCTGATGAGCCTTAGGCTTAGACCCATTAGGCCACATTTAGGTGTTGGATATCTTCCTACGAAAAGCTATCTTAAGCACTAGTGGCCTAAGCAAACTACCATTTATTTACTCATTATAGCATCATTTGGATGAAAATACCTGATCCTGTATAATAATCACTCAATTACCTGCACTCATTCATATAAATTATATTTGCTGCCAAACTATGATAGGGATCAATTTTGTTTTTGCACTAAAATCGCTCAGATAGTTGGGTAATACGTACACCAAATATCAGCATAATTAGTTCTTGTGCACTCGAGTTATTGATGCTTAACTCTTCAGACGTTCGATTTCCTATGTAAAACCATACAAAACAAGGGTTCACGAAAATCAAGATAATTCGAGATCCAGCATAGGGATCACTTTTTAATTGATATATGTTGAATAAAATTGTTGCTTCTATATCTGTTCAAAGTTTGAGAGTTCTACGACTTTGTGCACATGAGATATCGCGTGGCCAAATAATCGCAGTAATAGGGTACCCTTCTTTGATTTGTCTACTTTTAATGGCGTCTGCGGGATGCACATTAGCGGACGTGAAGGGACATTTTATCTCCACAAGTGCATCCTCGCCACAGACAAGTCCATCAGGGCTAGCTCCTAAAAAACTGAAAATAGGATCCACAAAGAACCCAGCAATTTTAATTTTTTTGCCGTATAAAGCGGCAAATTCTTTGCGTGCCTTCGGTTCGCTTAGATTCCCATATGAAGTGGCCTTTGACCCTGTAAAGCTTGGGTACAGCAACTCCCGCACAAGTGCTCTACAAGACGTATTTTTCACTCCTTTTGCATATTCTGCCAAAAGTAGAAGATGTTAGTCGCTGTATCCTAGCCTGTTTCCACTTTTGCGAACTTGATTGCAGCCTAGTTTCAGCTTCGAGGGTTAGCCGTTCCTCTTCGTTGAGTTGCAATTTAGAGAAATGGTCCCGTACTTTATAAGCATATTCCTTTGGTTCTATATCTGCTGGGCAATATTCTTCAGGATCAGCATATTCGGCCAACAAATTCCGAACTACCTTCCGTTTTCGACGGGCAAGTCGTTTTCCAGGTTTTGTCGTATTCGACTCGACCGCACCGTAATCATTGTCAGCAGGAGCTATTTCCTTTTTTTTACGCAAAGGAAACAATCTTCGAGGTTTGTAATTCTGCCTCCGTTTGGTAACCTTTGCCATATATACTTTCGTATATTTTCGTGGACTTCGATTAGTCAATGCTTTATGCAGCTTGCCATAATATCGCCCCTTTGCATTAAAAGAAATTGCTGCAGCTTGACATCTCGCACTATAGGATCCACGAAGAGAAAAATTGACTCTCTTCCCTCCGACAAACTTGCACACAATGGAATTATAATGCTCAGCTAAATTGTTGTCCATATTTAACAAGAGACTTTCAGCATTCTCCACTAGTCGTTGCAAAGCTGACATTATGTCGTCATATAAGCCACATAATTTCATTGCCGGTACTAAATTTTGCTGATCTGTGCTTCGGTTACATGGAAAGTACTCTAGAGTCGCACACAACTTATGCTCTCCGAAAATATGAGATGGAACATTCTTAATATCCTCTATCAGTTTTTCGGGTTTTGTGCTGAAACTATTCTCCTCCTCACGTCTATGTTTCACAGCCATAGTAACATCCGTTCTAATCCTACGGATGTTTGCCAGGACTTTGTCACGAAGGAACCGCGGAACTTGGCAGTTTTTGGAACTCCTTTTTTTTTCTAAAATGAATATAAATTTAAATGTAATAATTTGCCTAAAGCACAATACAAACCACAAATTTGTCGCAATTTCGAACAGAAATTTCTCATAAGATGATTTTTACATTCTACCTTCTGCACAATTTGACTATCATAGGGCTTTAGCTGACACAGTTTCTTGTATACGGAACTATCTCCATCACCCACCATTTTTAAAAATTTTAAACCATGAAGTTCAACACTATTCTGAAATCCCTCAGCAATGATTTCAGATTCCATTTTTATAGCAATTGTGGGGTTTTTGGGCTTCGGTAGATTCTGTATTAGCAAGAGAACGAGCACAAATGCTGCAATATTTATTTTTGACAGCCATATACAATAATTTTCCAGATCTGTAGCCTATGATACACCCCTGGAACAAATTATATGTAATTTACGGAAAGTATCTACAAACATTTGAATCTTGTCTGTTTGCTTACAACTCCAGAAGATGCATTATAATTCACATTGTATGACCGTTTTGACCACGCGCCATCACATACAATGGTTATATATGGGATTCCATCTCCGTCACCTTCACCTAAATCAATAGCAAGTTGGGCCTCTTCCTTTCCAGCTGCTTGCATTTCTCTCCAGGCAGTTTCATCTAGCATCTTGGCTACGCGTTCATGATATTTTTGATACGTTGCGTTAGCCAGCATAGGTATGTTCAAAACCTGAATATTGTCACATTAAAGTTTTTTTATTTGCAATAAAATCACCGTGCAGTTACCGCTGTCATCTCTTCCATTTGTGAAAAGCCAATTCCGTAGAAATTGTTGCAATTGCAAAAGACGTATTAACATCTACGTTATTGCTATTGCCAGGTTCTTCGGTAAAGAAATCCTTCTCGACGTTGCACATTTTGCACTTTAAAACAAATGTACTATGCAAGCCCTTTCTTTCTTCTTTGACAACGTACATGTCTGCAATGCCACAATCAAAAGGGATATGTTTACCACTGGAAAAAAGTTGATCAAAAAGGAGGCCGACATCGAAGAGCCTACGCCCCTGTATTGCAGTCTCTTCAAAATTTTTAGAAGTAGCATCCAAGTTCTAAAATGTTTTAACGTTACTCCTTCGAGTCTTTGAAAAAGTTGAATACCTAAGTAATTATGGCTACGTACCAAGTTCGAAATTCCGTCTTGATGCTTTATAGAGCACTGAGGTGTAGAAGTGATTAGCTGACCATCAGTGAAATCTACATTCCCATGTGAAAAATTATCCTACAAAATTTTGCATAAACAAAAAATAAAGTTTTGTGCTTTGTATTTTCATAAGAATTTTTCTCAAAATATACTAACCACAGCCTCACAGTTGTTAGAATTTGCGATTGAAGTTGAAGCGACAATTTCCATAGGACTGCAAGAATTTTGAGAACAACTATTTTCTACGTCCTAAAAAAATGTCTCTAATAAATTAGGAATTACCACTTCATTAGATCATGATCCCTACATGTTTACTAATTTACCTCATCATAGATGTAAACGTATAACTTTCAAAAATTATTAACTACAAACCTGATCTGATGAAAAAGATGACATCCCGTCATTGTTCTCAATAGACATGGTCATAGGCAGTGGCAATAATGGACTGGATGGAGGCTCCATATCCATGTAATTGTTGAAGTCTGTTTGGGCCGTTGACGTGGTATCATTTGTGTTTTGACGCGCCTCCCTGCGTTATTTAAAAATGATATATTTATTTCTGTACTCGAATGTACATAAGGTATTGTACTATATTTTTTTGCCGATACGTCTTCTGCTTTTTCGTTTTGTGGAAGGTGCTTTTCTTTTCCCTTTGGTTTCTGCTTCCCTTTCCACGTATTTTCCCATTATTGTTTTAAATGTTTATAGAACACAGTTTGCACGAATGCGTAGGTATACCCTGGAAGTAGACCAATCCACCCCGGACGTGTTTGGTTCGCTTGAGCTCTTATGCTGCGTTGCCGCATTGCTATATTCCTTAAGACGTTACTGCGAACGGCCAGAGGGAGCCACTTTCTGTACAGGGCAAAAATTTTTCGTATTCGACGTGTAATTTTTTATTTGGAAACGCAGAACAGTGATCATGACACCTAAAATTTTCTAAAAAATCGGAGTATGTGTATTGGTATTTTATTTCTCTGTAGAACCTTTTTTTTGACATGCAAAAAATTTATTTTACTTCATCAAAATTATGGATAGCATTACATATTCTCACATGCCTATTCAAGCTTTCAGCGAAAACCGAATTTCAATATCTCTCTTCATTTTTAAATGGGACGTCGAATCCCGAACCGACCCGTGTGCAATGCTCTTAATAAAAATATTTCACTAATCAAATTAGTGGGAGTGTTAATTGGTACTATAGTAATAGTTATAATTTGTGGATTTTGTTACTTTCATATAAAAAGTAAATTAGAGCAGAAAATAAGAAGAGAGATTAGAAGAAGTCAAGAGTTTGTAGATATAAAAGAAATTTAAGACAATACGTAATCATAGGATTTTTAAATAAATATGTAGAAATAAATTATAGTAAGGATGGTGGTCAAGATTTGATAATTTATTTTTAAATTAAATATTACATTAATTAATAGTACTAGAAGCATCAAAATAGGATTATAGTACTTAATAATGGGGATAATTTTCTCTTAAAGATTTGTGGGTTTAGTTAATTTTTGTAAAATAACGTATAAATTTATTTTAAACAAGGAAATTAATTACGTAATAATTAAAACCAAGGGTTATTAAATTACAAGTAGGTCAGTGATGCAAATACAATGTATACGTGTCTTGTCAGAATAAATAAGTTACGTTATTATTAATACTCCGCAAATTCCTGAGGAAGTAATCACCTATGGTTTAAATAAAACAAATTTAAATAGGTTTTAATATTTTTTTAATTAGATAACAGAACAAAAGAATTTTTTAGTTAAATTCTTAAACTTTTCAAAATAATTAAATATAGGTGAACTAGTGGGTTTTATATATATAATTACAATAAATACTTTTAATTATAGTTATTGTTTGCTCTGTTTCAGCTTGCTATAAATAAAATAACATAAATCGTATCTTATTTCCCTTCGTTGTCCACAAATTATATTATATCTACATATATGCACTTAGTAATATTGGTAAAGTACACGATGTTTGATCATGAACTTGGGAGGACCAGCTTCAAATACCAGGCGTAAAATAACTACAATTGGAAAGCAAAAGGAGGCAAAAACCCAACGTTACAGTACTTGAAGAAACTTTTCTACCACCACACGGGTCCACTATTAATTTAACACCCAAAAATCCTTTCCACTCGTCATTTGGAGTACAAAGATCCCCCCTATATGCTGCGCACGTGCATAAAGGAATAAGTTTTTTTTCAGACGAGTCGATGTTGGATCCTGAGGCACAAGCAAATAATTCCACTATAGTCAACAACGAGATACAGGAGCAGGTGGTCAATAATAGCATTTTAGATCACAATAACGAAGGCATAATGGATACTGATATCACTATTAGCAGCGCAAACACTATTGAGAGGACTCCAGCTCTACCTAAATTTGTTTCCCCTACCGTTTTCCATCCAGCTACTTCTAATGCTACTAATTTTTTAGCTTCGTATGATCGTGCAGCTCTTGCCAATGGTTGGAATGATAAGCATAAAATTAATTATTTTGGTTCATTTTTAGAAAGTCCTGCCAATCTCTGGTTCCAGCAATACACAGAAAATCCAGAACATTCTATGAAAGGGTGGAATGATATCCAAAGGGATTTTATTAATAAATTTGGAGGTGATAGTTGCGACAGACTATCTAAACTAAGATTTCGAAACCGAAAGCAGCAAGGTGATGAATCAATTAAAGCATACTATTACGATTTAATTACACTGAGCCATGAAGTTGATCCTAATATGGAGGATGAAGTTTTCAAGGAACAATTCGAAACAGGTTTGCACCCCAGTTTTTTAGAACTATATTTTATTCTTTGTAGTGGTAGGATGACTAAGGATAAAATACAGGAGGTTGTCATAAAAATCGACAATATTAAGTCAAGAGCTTCTATTAGTCAGTTAGTGGAACAGACGTCACTACTAACGATTAATTCACAACCACAACTACCCTCTGAAACACACGTAGTTACTAGGAATCAGTATTCAAATGACTCACCAAGAAGAGATAATCGTCATGAATCAAGACAAAATAACTCGTATACACGTAGTTATCTACCAGTGAGACCCAACACAAGGACAATTAATGGTCGTCCACGCTGTTACATTTGTAAAGGTATTTTTGAAGGTAAACAACTCAGTTTTATCAATTAAAGGACTAGTTAATGACAGGTACACCGAGATTATCTTAGATACAGGTTCAAGCAAAAACGTAGTTAATAGTTCTTTCACCACACATATTCAAAAAGCGCAATGCCCATATTATATCAAAACAGCTGGAGGTCATAAAATTGAAGTTCTCGGGACCACACAACTAAAACTAACAATTAATAATTGGCAAACTACATGCGAGGCCCTTGTAATTGAGAAACTCCCAAAACCACTTCTTTTAGGAACAGAATTCTTGGAGCAAGTTAACGCTGTTATTGGCTATAACAATGGAAAGATACTTTTCAACAAACAGATGGCTCACAATTCTGTTATTTTATGAATACCAAAAATCATCTCATTCCTTGACTTTTAATAACTCTTCCTCAGACGATTCGTTTTTAAACAATTTCAATGTTTCAGAGTGCAATATAGTTGGACCTATAAAAGTTACAGCTTCAGTGGATTACACTATAATGCCATATGAAAAAACCAGGATAGCAGTTCAAATATTAGGTCTGGTTAATGGACTGAAGTTCTTATATATTTAGACGACATCATTGTTTTTAGTAAAACCTATGAAGAACATATACAAAAACTCAGGAAAACTTTTCAACGTTTAAGGGATGCAGGCTTAACCCTCAAGCCTAAAAAATGCAACTTCGTCCAGAAAGAAATAAAGATACTAGGGCACATTGTTGACAAAACTGGAGTTCGGCCGGACGATAGTAAACTTGTTGCCATTCAAAACTTCCCAAGACCCTCTAAAATCAAGCACATTCAAAGCTTTGTAGGTCTTTGTTCTTATTACAGAAAGCACATTGAAAACTTTGCAACCATATCCAGACCGCTTCACGAAGCTACTACAAAAAAAAGGATTCTTCTGGAATGAAACTCCAGAGAAAGCATTCCAGTCTCTTAAATGTAAACTTTTGTCAGCACCTGTTCTACATCATTTTAATCCTAATAAAGATTGTGAACTAAGAACTGACGCCAGCCACCAAGGGCTTGGTGCAATTTTGTTACAGGAAGGAGATGGTCAACTACATCCCATAGCTTACATTAGCCGTTCGTTATCCAAATCTGAAAATCTGAAATGCTATAAAACCACAACTCCTTTTCATCCTAACTTGTACATCATTCCTGATACTTTAAAATTATTGCTTCCATGTAACTGCAAATTTATTTGGCAAGATAAAAAATCTCATACCTAAAAGTTATCTTTGTTTAACCAATTCCAACAAAATATCGTCCATTGCCCATACAGTTCCAGCAATCTGGTCAGACCTAAAATAATTGAAAATAAAATCACTTCAGGATCATAATCTTCCCATGTACCAGAATCTATCAGATCGCCTCAACAATAAATGGGTATTAAAAGTTCGCCATATGAATTTAACGTCCATCGAGTAATCACTGAACAAATATGGTTTCATTAACAACTCGGCAGCAACGATTCCCTCAGCTTCGGCTACAAATAAAAATACAAAATTACAGCATAAAATACTAAGTCATCCAACATACATCCTACTAATTACCTTCTTAAGCTTGAGATTTGGATGGGCTTTGTATCAACTTCACCAGTATCTAAAAGGCATTGGTAATCGTCTTTCAAGGACCAGGTTCCTTCAGTATCCGCTACCCCAAGCACATTGCATCATAAAGAACATTCTGAGCATGAAGAACCCCAACCAACCAACAACATTCAAGAACTATCAATTCATTGCACCCTAGAACTTAGACCGTAGCACAGTATTGAAGATTAACGTGCACTACAAAATGGAGAAAATGTCGACATCAAGATTAAATAACATGCAAAGAAAGCTGAGTATAAATTTTATGATAATTAGTATAAGATACATATGTTCTTCCCTAAGATTTCAAATCCCATGATCACAGGTAATGAGTTAAAAGTGCGCACAATCAAATTCTATTTTCTTTCCTATCAATTCTTTCCTTCATTTTTATGTTATCTCATACCTGCCATGATATTTGAAAACTTATGTGCTAATTAATGTAGATAAATAATTAAATGTTAAGTATTTTGCCTTTATTTATCTATGATTAAGTTAAAGAGCAAGCTCATCAATTTATTAACAATATAAATTATTGATTAAAATACAAGCATGTATAAAACAGTTCAATGAAAGAAACTAACTTTTATGTAGATTTAAATATACTGTAGGTATCTTGCCTTTACTTACAACTAATTAAGCTAAAGTGCAAGCTCATTAAGCAGTTGCAGTAACTTGAAATAGGTGAAAATAATCATTGTGTAGAACAATTTATAAAGAAAAGTTGATTTTTGTTTACAATCCTTTTATTTAATAATTTAAATTATAACTTGCATCCCATTAGACATAGTCAACCAATGGGCTCATTAAGTTATACTAATCTGATTAATGATCAGTTAAGCATGAAGTATTAAGGGTTGCATTTAAAATATATATATATATATATATATATATATATATATATATATATATATATATATATATATAATTTTACATTAAATAATATTTTGAATGCAAATTCATATAGAAAAATTTATATATATATATATATATATATATATATATATATATATATATATATATATTTACGGCCACTTATCAAAGTGAGGACATATCATGAACCATAGTTAATGAGGACCACCCTTATAAATGGTCACAGCTTTGCAAATTTTTTTGTCATCACTTGTTTACTTGTTCTAGTTATGTATCTCGCAAATATACACAGATTTCTTTGAATTTAAAAAAGTTTTATTTGCTGTGTATAATAATACCAAGTGAGGCTACACTATACTACTGACGACGTGAGGACCATATAATTAGATACGATTTAATCGCAAAGTGAGCCCCAATATCAAATTATACACAGGTTTTAAGTATAACATGAGGACCGGCGCTGTTGCCATCATTTGCTTTCATTATCATCAGCAAAAAGGCATGCTATTCTATTATTGGAATTTGTTAGTTGGTCGGTCGTCAGTATAAAACTAATTTGATGTGGCGGAGACGGGTATGCTTCCGTAGCCATTTTAACAAACCCGTTTTTGAAAACATCTCGAGAACGGTTGGTTCTACGAAAAAAAATATAACAGACTTTTTTGTAGAAAAATAAATTATCTATCTTTTTTATTAAAACAATTTTTTAATTGCTTGCAAATTAATGTTTTAAGAGTTATTACACAGCAAAGTTTTCACTTTTTAGTTTTGCTAAATAATTCGCAAACGGCTAACATCTCACTGAAACAGGAAAACATTGCAGTGTAATAACTCTTAAAATATTAATTTAACAAAAAAATTGTTTAAATAAAATAGATAGATAATTAATTTTTCTATAAAAAATGTCTGTTCTGTTTTCTTCATAAGACTATTTCTCCAGACTATTTGGATTATTTACTGGCTCCCTAACTTAACTATTTCCTGTTGGCTGTTCCATTGCCTTCTAGAATGTTTAAACGAATGCTTGACCGCTTAGATCAATTAAATTTAGACGAAAAATTAGATTTAACTATTGATTAAGATTCTGGTGTTTCTCATCATTTTAATGGTAATTGTGCTAGTAATATTAACAGCCTGCTATTAGTGGGACAGATTAATGAATTGATAGCTAAGTACCACATACTTTACTTTAAAATCTAAATGTATTACTCCTAATAATTAATTATTATTAATAGTTAGATTAGTTTCACTAATAATTATAGATGTAAATCTGTATAATATGTTAATTATTCTGAAAATGCTAGTAAAATCAGTAAATATTGTCGCCTAATTTAAAATGCTGAGTTTGTTCCATCTCATTTTTAATTAAATTTAAAAATTTGTCTGTAATTTCCTTACGGTACGTGTTAAAAAGAATATATGTATTTATCTTCCTACCTAAACCGATCTTGGCTTGTAGCAAAGAAAAGTGGTTATTCTATATTTAGGGTATTTATTAGGCCAAAAAGAATGCATATAAAATCTATATTTCCGTGTAAAAAGATATAAGATTAATATCGCTCTTGGTATTTTTAATATTTAATTCTAGTTATTTTTTAAATGCTTGTAATGAACCGTATGTGAATCTGCCATTTAAATTTAACCAACCAATAATTATTGTGAATGACTTTTCAGCATTAACTGTGCCGTCTATGAACTCAAATCTTACTAATCCTCCAGCTGACATATAGGTATAAATCATTAGGCCTTGAGGAAACTTAACATTAGGTTTCAAGCAGTATTTATGGAATGCTTCTTGTTTAGCTCTGATTACTCTTTTGCGAGAGTAAAACTAGAACAAAACTGCTTAATGTTAAGTTTCCTCAAGACATAATGATTTGAGGCTGTATGTTATCTAGAGGATTAAGAAGATTTTAGTTCATAAACAGCATAGTTAACGATGACAAGTATCTGCAAAACGACGAGTAGCATGGGCTAAAACTAAGTTGTCCTGGGCAGAAATGCTGGTCTAAGGTCATATTCATCAACTAGTTAAAGTCTGGTGTATCCGTTAGTTACTCTCGCAAAAGATTGATCAGAGTTAAACACGAAGCATTCCATAAAGACTGCTTGAAACGTACCGTTAATTCTCCTTTTAAGGCGTAATGATTAGTACCAAGAACTTATAAATAAAGGAAATTAGGATATCAAAAAAGGCGAAACACCTTGTGCATATTGGGTTAGATTCAAAAATTCAGTAGTGCAGGTACTCTTCTAAAATTAACTTGCCAATACGAATTTTTCAGCCGACTGCTATCAAGAATATCGATAATATCGCCTGATGGATTTTGCCGAAGAGATGCTAAGATAAAGGATGACTATACCACGATCGCGTCCGGTTCTCAACGAATTTTTCTTAGCTACTTCATGGCAATAGGGGACCATAAAAAGTTACGCCAGAAAGTTCCTTGAGCAAATTTACTGGTGCAAATTGCTGATCCGTGTATGACATATCTCCTTTCTTCGATAACACAGAAAGAAGGCGAAGTACGAAAAAAATTCGAACACTTTTGGTAGGGCTTTAAATAAGCTTTATCTTACCTAACCTCCTTTATCTCGATAACCCTAATGGTTTCCGAGAAAAACGACAAAACCGGTAGGGGGCGTGGTTTATCCTCATTATTTCTTCGAGCTCACCACCTACAGGTGTTGACTTTTAAGGAGTTGTTTAATAACCCACAAGGAAACCGTATGCAAAAATCCATGGACTTACCTCAACTTTCCGCTATTTTTTCTAAATTGATTAGACTAATTATAGCAGTCCAACATAAAGCTTTGTATGCAACTCGTACCTTAATCTATCTATCTGAGAAATCGCCAACATAAAGTTTGACAAAGTGGTAGTATCGATTGGCTTTATGGTAAGGTCATTTCAACCGAGGATATTTTATTTAACTACAATAGAATTGGTATAGGCACAAGTGAAACATGTAGTTGCTAATAATACAACATATACATACACTTGCTGATCTAAAAGAGCTTCTATCAAGGAATTTCTACCGTCACAAATATCATAAATTTAGGATCGAAAAGTTCCAGCAAAGAATTAACAAACGCATCTGACATACGGATGTTGATACGAGGGATGCTCTGTTAATAGTTAGTAGCAGGCCATGGAAGCTCAATTGGCTAGAAACAATTGCAACAATTGAATGTCGCATTAGTTGGCATTCGTTACCCACAATTGTCAAACGTTTCGATTTCTTGTGAAACGTAGTTAATTTTGTAAGGTAAGTAGTTGTGCATTTTTAATTCAGTTAAGATGAGCATTCCGCGAACTGCCTTTAGAGCTATGATTTTCTACGACTATAAAAGACAGTTAGGATACCAGCAAAGCCATGAAAATTTGATAGCAGATTTTGGCGTTGCTGCCCCTCCATTATCCGCTGTTAGTCATTGGTTTCGCGAATTTCGACGAGGGCGAGAACGGCTAGAAGACGAAGCAAGACCTGCAGAAGCTGCCTGTTCAGAAAATGTTGATCGTGTGGCAAGCTTGATTCATTCCAATCGAAATATTACTTATAGGGAGATTCAGTAGGAAGTGAAGATTGAATCCTCGGCGGTGAATACCATTTGGCATAAACATCTTGAAGTAAGAAAGCCAGCAAGCCGTTGGATATCGCATTTGCTCTCAGAAAGTCAAAAACAGGCTCGAATAGACTGGTGTAAATTTATGTTGCAAAAATTTGACGGAGGGGCTTCCAGGCAAGTGGCATACATTGTAACTAGTGACGAATCTTGGGTATACAGTTACGACCCTGAAACTAAACAGCAGTCTAGTGTTTGGGTATTCGAAGATGAAGACTTGCCCACAAAAGTAATTCGTGGCAGAAGCTTCAAGAAGAAAATGATTGCTGTTTTTTCCGCCGATGTGGTCCTGTTGCTGTTATTCCACTTAAAGATCGCAGAACTGTTAATTCTGAATGGTACTGCGAAGTGGCTTTACCACAGATGTTTGCAAAATTACAGGCAGGTCGACAAAGGACCGGTTTGCGTAACTTCTTAGTCCATCATGACAACGCATCCTCCCACACTGCTGCCAGAACATTGGATTTTTTGAAAGATACGGAAGTTCAATTGGTAACTCATCCGCCGTATAGCCCAGATCTAGCGCCGTGCGACTTTTTTTTGTTTCCAACTGTTAAATAAATGATGCGAAGTAAAAGATTTTCCAACGCAGATGCAGCAGTTACAGAATTTCAAAGAATTTTTGAGGACCTTTCAGAAAATGAATCTTCCGAATGTTTTAAAAAGTGGTTTCAAATAATGCACAAGTGTATTAGTCTGAATGGAGATTATTTTGAAAAACAATAAAGATTGTTTGTTAAAAAATGCAACGGTCTTTTTGCTAATAACAATTTTCAGCGCAACCCTCGCATTGTACCAATATAAAATACTTTTTAATGTTTTTAATGATAGTGTTGCATTATGTCATCAGTCATATTTATAAATTGTTCACAACATAATAATAAAATAATAAATAAGTACCTACTAAATAAACTATATTTAAAAATATATATGTATAAATATATATAAAATTTTGTATTTCTTAATTTTCTCATTGAATTCATAATCAGCAACCCCAAAAACCCTTCAACATGAATTTCGCTCAAGTTGATGTAAAACTCCCCGAGTTATTAAATTGGGAGTGTAAAATGGGGGTTTCAACCCCCCGAGGGGGCGTGTCCCCATTTTAAACAGATTACATTTTATATTGGTCCAGTACTGAAGGCATTACAAAAGATTTCAAGTCGCTATCTTTAGATAGTAAAAACTAAGAACGTAATGCAAAAATTTACTCTACTACTAGGGCAGAGAGAAAGGATTACATAATAAGGTAACCAAAATGGTGTATTACTTTGCAAAATCACATATTAAACACTTTTTGACTCTTTGAGCTTTTCTCTAAAATCAATAGAAACGGCGTAAATCGCATTCTCAATCTCAAATGCCGTTATTTTAGGACCGCCATTTTGGTGTCCGCCACTTTGAATTTTTCAATTTTCTCATTGGATTCATAATCAGCGACTCCAAGAACCCTCCCAACATAAATTTCACTCAATTTGGTACATATAACATTTTATATTGGTCCAGTACTGAAGGCATTACAAAAGATTTCAAGTCTCTATCTTTAGATAGTAAAAAATAAGAACTTAATGCAAAAATTGACTCTACTACTAGAGCAGAGAGAAAGGATTACATAATAAGGTAACCAAAATGGTGTATTACTTTGCAAAATCACATTTTAAACACTTTTTGACTCTTTGAGCTTTTCTCTAAAATTAATAGAAACGGCGTAAATCGCATTCTCAATCTCAAATGCCGTTATTTTAGGACCGCCATTTTGGTGTCCGCCACTTTGAATTTTTCAATTTTCTCATTGGATTCATAATCAGCGACTCCAAGAACCCTCCCAACATAAATTTCACTCAATTTGGTTGCGTTATTAAATTAGGGGTACAAAATGGGGATTTCAACCCCCCGAGGGGGCGTGCCCCCATTTTAAACATATAACATTTTATATTGGTCCAATACTGAAGGCATTACAAAAGATTTCAAGTCTATAAGACTATAAAGTTGGGAACGACCTCTCATCATCCATCATCACATAGTGAATAATAAATATAATTGATATTCTAAATCTGTTCTAATAAATTATTCTTATTGTTAGTTTTATTAAATATTAATTTAAAAAGAGACGTTTTGATTGTAATATTTGGTACTTATAGTTATCAATTTTTATAAGCCTGCCTTGAGAAGTAAGAATTAAATTCATTGCGAGCTTTTATAATACAATGAAAGTTGAGAACATTTAGTAGTTGTGTAGGAAAGCCCTCATCTGATCGTCACCCGGTGATCAGTTTGAGGTTACAACTTATAACAGAATTCCACTTAATATACTATTTTGGGTTACCTACCGTTATTTATTTGTTCATAATGATTACTATTTCCATTTAAAGATTAAATCTGAAATGAAATTTTTTTTCAATGAATTTAATAAATGACTTATTTAATTATTGGGTGTATTAAATGCAGAAAAATAGTCTGCAGAGTATGTTGCGTCTAACTTTTCTTTCTAAAAGCAATAATACAAACAAACTTGCCAGCCTCGGTGTGGTCATAACCACAACGGTCTCCGTGACCATAACCATAACCAACAGCCACAACGGCCAATTTGACCATATCGCCCAACTCGAAACTTGACCATAACGGCCACCATGACCACAACGGCCAACTAGAAACTCCACCCCATCCGCCATTTTGACCACAACGGCCACCGACGCTTATGTATTGGCGTCGCTGGTGACGATGACCACAACGGCCAAAATGACCACAACGGCCAACTAGAGTGAGTGACCACAACGGCCAAAATGACCACAACGGCCAACTATGGAGCGTGACCACAACAGCCAAAATGACCATAACGGCCAACTGTGGCGAGTGACCACAACGGCCAAAATGACCACAACGGCCAACTAGGGTGAGTGATCACAACGGCCAAAATGACCACAACGGCCAACTATGGAGCGTGACCACAACAGCCAAAATGGCCATAACGGCCCACTGTGGCGAGTGACCACAACGGCCAACTGTTTTTCATACTGTTACTTTGGTTTAGTTAAAGCTCATTTCTCTCTTTTAACTTAGCCTGTATTTCAATAAGGTACGTCCAGAATTTAACAGCGAGGTCTGATGTCAAAGTAGCGCCGATTTAACGTGACTTACCTATATTGAAAAATGCTTTTTCTATATATGTTACAACTGCAGCCCTATGCAGTTGACGACATTTTTCTTTCTTATTTTCTCGGCAAGTATCCCAGGCAGATTAAATTCTGAAAATTTGATACAGGTACACTATAACTATTTACAGAATCATGATACTTTAGTTCACAGGGTAGTTTATCTTTAACGACAAAAGAAGTTTTTTTTCTATTACTTGTTTACCTACAGCAATCTTTTCATTTTGGGGACGTTTAAAAAAGTACGAAATAGAACTATAAAACAACACGTTTGACGTTTTATTTATAGATTTCCATTGCATTGAATTTGAAGTACGTAATTAGCTGTTTTTATCAGTTTTAAAATTTAAACTAAATGTAAATCTTCTCCTAAAAAATAAACACGATATCTACGAATCTGCCCAGTACTTAATAAAATCAATCTAGGGAGCAGCATGGGACGTAACCCCAGAAACAAACCGCAATAATCCAAAACAGTATTGCTCCATACGTATCCGAGAAAAAATACAAGAAAACGAGCTCTTAGAAAGTAATGACAGATTACTTACTCGCGTACCGGGCGATAAAACGTAGTTTAATAGGGCCGTCAAAGAGTTTAAGAAATTATTAGATGAGCAGAGAAATCAAGATTTCCAGAACTATTTCCACTGCCTAACATCAACTAAAGCAACTGGCTGCATTATAGAACGTCATAAATATCGTGTTTACGCCTCTCTTACCATTGAAGAAGAAAAATTCATACGGGACTTCCTTCAAGCGCGAAGTAAGGTCATCGAAACTGAAATAAATTCGAAGAAGTCCCCAGGTTTCGACGTAATAACTGGAAAACTCCTAAAGGAACTTTCATATGAGGGATTTCGCATGATAACTGTAATCTATAAAGGGATATTAAGGACGGGATACTTCTCTGGCCAATGGAAGGTGGCCCAAATAGCAATGGTCCCAAAACCGGAGAAACCGCCATCAGATGTGCCCTCATACAGACCTATTAGTCGTTACCCGTCAATGGTTTGTAAAAAATTGTTCGCCATGCGAATGCCACCGCTAATTGGCGAAAATCAGCGAAAGCCCAACTAACAGTTTGGATTTCGTCGACAATACGCTACAATCGAACAAGTACTTGCATCAAAAATCAGGTTTGACCTGGAGACCAAAACATTCTGTTCAGCGGTATTCATAGACACAAGCCAAGCATTTGACAGGGCGTGGTATGTATCAATTATTTTTTGACCATGTAAGACGTCTGTCTAGGTGGAACCCTAGATATTTGACCTAATCTTCTTGAGTAGTGAGTTTCCGTTAAGGTGAACTAGAGGGCAAGTAGTTTTTTTAGTAGTATAAGTGGCCTGTGTTGGTTTTTGTATATTTGCTTTAATGCGTCGTGTTCCATCATCTTTCAAAAAGGCTTAGGTGGTTTGTAAGTTTCTGAAAACTATATCTGCATTAGTATGGGAAGCCAGTATTGCCATGTAGTCCAAGAAGGTTGCTATTGTCGTGTTTCTAGTTGAAGATTAGGTATAATGTCGGACCAGTCGCGCGACACCAGATGTTGTGGATAGAAGGGCTGAAGTGGAGTCTGAATATTTCACGAAAAAGTATCTTTTAGTGAGGTATGACGTGAGGATTTGAAAGAAGGTATACGGTAAATGTCACTTGAGGTTGTAGAGTAGATCTACATACGAGGGAAGATCAATATTTACGGTCCCTGATATAGAAAGAGAAAGAATTTTTAAATTATTATTTGTTTATTTCTCAACATAATCTCCCTGGACTTCAATGCACTTGGTCCACCGATGTTCCAATGCTTCAATGCCTTTCAGGAAGAAGTTTTCCGGTTGCTCCTCAAACCAGCCATTTACTGCGGTCATAACTTCATTATCGTCTCCATATTTTTTTCCACGCAGGTTTTCCTTTAATTTTGGAAATAGATGGTAATCACTGGGAGCCAGGTCTGGTGAATATGGAGGGTGTTCTAGGATTTCAAAGCCAGCGTTCTGTATGGCAGCCATGACAATGCAGCTCTTGTGGACTGGACCGTTGTCCTGATGGAACAAAATTTTTTGTGCCAACTTTCCTGGTCTTTTTCGGTCGATGCTTTCGCGCAATGTTGGAATTAACCCTGCATAATAAGAACCCGTTATTGTGCGTCCACGCTGCAAATAATCGATCATCAAAATTCCTTCTGCATCCCAGAACACTGTGGCCATAATCTTTCCAGCCGCCCGTTGAACTCGAAATTTGCGTGGAGGTGGAGAACCTCTGTGATGCCACTCCATACTTTGTCTTTTCGTCTCAGGATCAAAATGGTGCACCCATGTTTCATCCACAGTCACAAAGCGAGTGAGAAATTGCTTCCGATTGGCCTTCAGGTACTCCAAATTGGCTTCCGAATGCAGCACTCTAGAGCGTTTCTGATCGACGGTCAGCATCTTTGGAACCCAACGCGCCGAAATTTTTCTGAGATCAAGAACATTTCTTAAAATATTTATGTTCGTTATTTCCGCGATATGGCGAATAGTCAGTCTTCTATCTGCCATTACCATATCATGGATCAAATTGATGTTTTTGTCAACGGTGACACAGACTGGACGTCCCGCACCTTTCGCATGTTCGCAAGTTGTTCTGCCTAATCTAAACTCACGAGACATATTTTTCACCACTTGGTAAGAAGGGGCAGAGTCCCCTAAAACGTCTGTCATATCCTTGTGAATTTCAGTAGGTGTTAATCCTTTTTTTTGCAAATACTTTATCAGCGCTCTGAATTCACTTTTTTCCATTTTTAAAAATTGTCTGTTATCGACCAGCTTAATTATTAATAACTTTCAAAGAACAACACGCACCTACGCAAAACTTGACACAACAAATAATTAGTAATGACAGTTCTCATAGAAAAATGAGTGACGATATCATGCAAAGCCTACTATGTCAGGGACCGTAAATACTGATCTACCCTCGTACATACCACGCCCTGTCAAATGCTTGGCTTGTGTCTATGAATACCGCTGAACAGAATGTTTTGGTCTCCAGGTCAAACCTGATTTTTGATGCAAGTATATGTACTTGTTCGATTGTAGCGTATTGTCGACGAAATCCAAACTGTTAGTTGGGCTTTCGCTGATTTTCGTCAATTAGCGGCGACATTCGCATGGCGAACAATTTTTTACAAACCATTGACGGGTAACGACTAATAGGTCTGTATGAGGCCACATCTGACGGCGGTTTCTCCAGTTTTGGGACCATTGCTATTTGGGGCACCATCCATTGGCCAGAGAAGTATCCCGTCCTTAATATTCCTTTATAGATTACAGTTATCTTGCGAAATCTTCAAATTCAATGCAATGGAAATATATAAATAAAACATCAAACGTGTTGTTTTATAGTTCTATTTCGTACTTTTTTAAACGTCCCCAAAATGAAAAGATTGCTGTAGGTAAACAAGTAATAGAAAAAAAACTTCTTTTGTCGTTAAAGATAAACTACCCTGTGAACTAAAGTATCATGATTCTGTAAATAGTTATAGTGTACCTGTATCAAATTTTCAGAATTTAATCTGCCTGGGATACTTGCCGAGAAACTAAGAAAGAAAAATGTCGTCAACTGCATAGGGCAGCAGTTGTATATAGAGAAAGCATTTTTCAATATATCGTTCAGTAACCTGAAATGGGGTATGAGGTATCAGTTGCATGAAATGGGGTAGTAGACTTTTTTTATATTGTATGTGATAGTACCAAGATGCCAAATCCAATTTTTCGACCTCCGCGACCTTCCGGATCACCGCCAAAAAGAGGTAAAACCGCCGAAATTTTGCACTTTTTTTAGGTTTGGCCAATTTTGACCATGAAGGAGCACTTTTTCAAAGAAGACAATTCTATTCATTTCAAAAGTACATTAAGTTTGTTACAATCTAAGACCAAAATGATTACTATAGGGCTAATAGTTTCCGAGATATAGCTCCTCAGAGTTCATCGAAAAAGCGGTAAGACCCCCGAAAATATGCTTTTTTTTAGATTTGGCCAATTCTGACTATGAAGGAACACTTTTCCAAAAAAGATAATTATATTCATTTTGAAAGCACATTAAATTTGCTACAATTTAAGACCAAAATGGTTACTTAAGGTCTAGTAGTTTCCGAAATATCGCTCCTCAGAATTAGTCTAAATTTACACCCATGCTATTTTTCAAGTATTAACCTATAGAATTGAGTTCAAAGGTTCAAAATAAGAATAGAATAGAATTGAATAGAATAGAAAACCTTTAGTCTTATTCAAACAAATTCATTTTTTACATTGGAATCTTAAAAATAATCCCTCGTAAATGGTTCATGTTGTCAAGTGGGTATTACCAGAAATATGAAAAGGCGACAGGGAAAACGCGTTTCAATTTTGTCTAAACCCCTTGGAAGGTCCAGGTACAAGATACTCTTCAGCCTCTGTGTCCATGTTCTTTTGTTCTTCTTCAGCCTGGTCAATTCATTTTAAGAGTACATTAAATTTGCTACAATTTAAGACCAAAATGGTTACTAATGGTCTAATAGTTTTCGAGATATCGCACCCCAAAGTTGGTCAAAACTTCAACCCATGCTATTTTTCAAGTATTAACTTATAGAATTGGCATCAAACCTTTAATAATACCTCTCAAATAGTTCAATAATGTATAAATTTAGTATATGAAACATTCGGTTCGGGTTACATTAACATGCAAACGCATTTTGCGACTGGTTGCTGCATCACCCTCCATTCCCTAATACGAATGTCGTCATGTCTATAAGCAGTGGACTTGTTGGAGTGGAAGAGGTCAACTGTCACATGGCTAGAGATATGGGTAAGGAAGCGATGTTGAAGGTTGTAGGGGAAAACTACGAAAATTTCAAATTCAAAAGGAAGAATAAAGTGGTATCACTTTCTTCTGTGAATACTGTGACTGTTGGCAAGAGACAGGTGACGGTTGACCCCCTAACACTGTGTCACAGCCGGATGAAGAACTGAAGAACTTCACACACGAGCTTTCACCATATCCTCTGTCCCTACTAACACAGTAACATCTACTTTCAGAAGTGCGGAAGAGGTAAAATACCAGATGTCCTCTATTCAACCACCTCGATATCTTCTTACCGTCACCTCAAGCCCTTCACCCATGCCTTTAGTGGATGTGATTCTACGTCATGCTTCTTTGGTCAGGGATAAAACAAGTTGTTATCAATTGTTAACAATGGGGGTGGGTTCTTACAGCTCACGGCCTTTATGATATCGAGGGATGCGGCCCCTTCCCACCTCATGCAAATGATCTCCTGCAACTGCAAGAAAGGATGTGACAATGCATGCTGTTGCAGAAAAGCAGGCTTGAAGTGCTCTATTGTATGTAGCCAATGTAGTGAACAGTCCTGCGAGAATCGGCCAGATATCATCGTTGACATGGATACTGCCAAGCTCGATGACCTACTACATGACGATGAGCTAGATGGACTGCTTGTATATCCTAACAGCCCTCCAGATAAGGAAATTGACCAGGCTGAAGAAGTACAGGAGAACATGGACACAGAGGCTGAAGAGTATCTTGAACCTGGACCTTCCAAGAGGTTTAAACCAAATTGAAAGGCGTTTTCCCTGTCGCCTTTTCATATTTCTGGTAATACCCACTCGACAACATGAGCCATTTACGAGGGATTATTTTTAAGATTCCATTGTAAAAAATGATTTTGTTTGAATAAGACTAAAGATTTTCTATTCTATTCAATTTTATTCTATTCTTATTTTGAACCTTTGAACTCAATTCTATAGGTTAATACTTGAAAAATAGCATGGGTGTAAATTTCAACCAATTCTGAGGAGCGATATTTCGGAAACTATTAGACCTTAAGGAACCATTTTAGTCTTAAATTGTAGAAAATTTAATGTGCTTTGTGCCCGATGACTGGATTTTAATAATATAATATAACTTAAGCTCGTGTTTGGTTGCTACCTACAATAGCACCCAATATAACCAAGTAAATATCAATTTTTAAATTTAGGATCAAAAACAACTCATTTTCTGTAAATAAACATGCTATTTAAGCTACTGCATTATAATATTTTAGAGTCTTTTAACGGCCGCAAGAAAAATACTTTATGTAACACACCCGAAAAAATCGATTTAAATAATGAATAGAATTGTCTTTTTCGGAAAAGTGTTCCTTCATGGTCAAAATTGGCCAAATCTAAAAAAAGTGCTTTTTTTCTTCGGTTTTACCTCTTTTTGGCGGTGATCCGGAAGGTCGCGGAGGTCGAAAAATTGGATTTGGCATCTCGGTACTATCACATACAATATAAAAAAAGAAATCTACTACCCCATTTCATGCAAGGTAAAATGTACTAGGTTACTGGGCTAATAGGTAAGTCACGTTAAATCGGCGCTACTTTGACATCAGACCTCGCTGTTAAATTCTGGACGTACCTTATTGAAATACAGGCTAAGTTAAAAGAGAGAAATGAGCTTTAACAAAACCAAAATAACAGTATGAAAAAAGTTGGCCGTTGTGGTCGCTCGCCATAGTTGGCCGTTATGGTCATTTTGGCTGTTGTGGTCACACTCCATAGTTGGCCGTTGTGGTCACTCACCCTAGTTGGCCGTTGTGGTCATTTTGGCCGTTGTGGTCACTCGCCACAGTTGGCCGTTATGGTCATTTTGGCTGTTGTGGTCACGCTCCATAGTTGGCCGTTGTGGTCACTCACTCTAGTTGGCCGTTGTGGTCATCGTCACCAGCGACGCCAATACATAAGAGTCGGTGGACGTTGTGGTCAAAACGGCGGATGGGGTGGAGTTTCTAGTTGGCCGTTGTGGTCATGGTGGCCGTTATGGTCAAGTTTCGAGTTGGGCGATATGGTCAAATTGGCCGTTGTGGCTGTTGGCCGTTATGGTCACGGAGACCGTTGTGGTTATGACCACAACGGCCAAAATAGCGATTGGCCGTTGTGGCCAGGCCCCGCAGATTCGATCCCCGGCTGAGCTGGTAATGTTTAATAGCGGAGAAAAATTAAAAACATGCCTTCTTCTCGGATAGGAAGTAAAACTGTAGGTCCCGTGTCAATGCGATGTTTGGCACGTTAAAAATCCCTACTTGGGGTGGAATTCCCTGAGGGAGTAAAGTGTTTCCTTGACAACAACAACAAGTAAACAACAAAAAAAAGTAATCGCGGTACATGTTAGGATTTATTATCCTGAAACTATGTGATTTTGGCAATTGTCCGAATGACATGTAACGAAATTTTGAATTTTTGCGATTAAGTCCTTTAGACGTGCAAAAAATAGCGTATATACCACTGGACTAAAAGTGTTTTTTAAGTGTTAATTAATAATTTAAAAAATGCATTTTAGTCCCTGAATATATAATATACATTATGTCCGCTCGGGTGATTATGACATGATTATGACCTATTTTGCGGACTGTTTCTAGAGCGTAAATCGCTAAATTAGAGCACCCCCTTTTACTACTCTTGTTTACGACGTCTCCATAGTAATAAGAATAATTATTTATTTATTTATTTATTTAAATCCAAACAGGCAAATCTGCCTAATTACATGAATTCAGTACAATGTGTTAGGATACATATATACAGATCAATTCAATACATTATTATTATATAATATGTTATAGACACACCAAGGGCTCAACCAGATTAAGATGATTCATTCATTCATTTTATAATAGTCGATCACACTGCATCTAAATTTAACATATGTAATATGAAAAATGTCAATTCTTAAATGCAAATGTACATAATTAAGTAATTTTAACATTTTAATCAACGGTTTACTATGGGTTATTACTTTAAAAGGTATATGAAATAAGCTAGTTGTTCTGACACTTCTTCTGGGTACTTTCAAAGGACACATTGCTAAAAGTTCGTTACAGTCGATGGCATTATTGACAATCTTAAATCCAAAGGACAGCATAGAACACTCGCGTCTGTCATGTAGTGACGGTAAATTGAAATTATTCCGTAAGTCCACTGTTCTTATTGTTCTGTAGTCAGGGTAATAACCAAACTTTTTAAAGTATAGGAAGCGTAGGAATCTATTTTGAATTTTTTTTTTATTATTATAGACCAATTATAGACCATAGCACCTACCTACTTGAAGTTTAGGACTTTTTAAATTATTTTTATTTTAAATTAAACTTAATTTAATCTTAGACCGCACATTTAAAGTACGCATTTCGGGCTTAATTAGTGTTTTAGAGCTCTTTATCGTCTTAGCGCCTTCGGTTTTCGCTTCAGGCGCTAACTGACTGCACGGGCTGTAAGACACTCAATTAAGCCCTTAATATACTATTAAAGACTAGAAAAAGCCTAATCTTGATTAGGCGAAATGTCATTCGAAAAAAAATTATTTTATTCTTAATTAATACAAAAAAATTAAAAGGCTGCAAGTCCTCGAAGATTTATTAATCTCTTTTACAATGTATTTTAGTTTTATTGCCTAATTACAAATAATCAGACGTCGATGAAATTAAATCTAAAAATTTCCCTATCGAAATTTTGTAACAGCACAATAATACAACTTTTCTAAACCGATTTCCGCTCGTAAGAAATAAAATCGGCTATTTAGGGTATTTCCGTTCTCTTCTGTAATAGAATTAAAATCAATATTGTATAACTTTCATTTCCATCGTTGCCACTTGTTCGGATCTCACTTTGCGCATCATTCATACAAGCTTCACACAAGAAATTATACGTCTGAAAAATATACATCTGGCGCAGCGACTCCAGGCGTCAACTCCTTGAACTAATCTGTATAATTCTAGCCGTTTTGGCAACATCTGAGGTCCAGCCCATTTTTTCAGTATCGCCAACTTATACCTTCGAAAAGCTCTACACGAAATATTATCGAATTTCAAAGTGAGGTCCGTATATTTGTCCTCACTTTGTTTGTGGACCTCACTTGAAACGTGAACTTTGTTCATACGGACCTCACTTTATACACTGGCCGTAAATATATATATATATATATATATATATATATATATATATATATATATATATATATATATATATATATATATATATGGGAAAATAAAATATGAAATGACTAATTACATAACTTCACAACCAATTTCTAAATGTAGTAGTACTTTAATAAGTGTTTTAGTTTTTAAGTAGATAAATTAGATGTATAATGTATTAAAAACTTAAATTTTTTTTCTACCCACATGTGTCCACACACGGGGACTGCTGGTAGGATACGATGTTTGAAATTTTTGTACTTATGCCATCCATGCAAAAGTGTAACCATTCTAATGGAAAACCATCATCATAGAATACATAGGCCATCATACAGTTATTCAATAACCAGGCTGTTAAAAAATATACATAACAAAAAAGGGGAAAACAATATAACAACTATTCCTAAACTAATTGTGGACAACATCACCATTGAAGATCCTCAAGACATAGCCAATAACCTTAACAGCTACTTCAGTGGTATTGGACCATCCCTTGCTCAAGTTATAAATTCTCCTACCCATAATCCTCCCAGCCTGCCAGTATGTCATAATACCTTCGTACTGAGTCCCGTTACAAAAAATGAAATCCTTGAAATAATTGACAAATTAAGACAAGGGAAGGCACCAGGTATAGACAAGCTTTCAGTAGATACAGTAAAAAAATTTAAAAAAGAAATGGCAAAAATTATAAGCACTATAATCAACTTATCGTTTAATACAGGAGCTGTTCCTAGTGCTTTAAAAATGGCTAAGGTTATTCCAATTTTTAAAGGAGGTGATGTCATATTCCCAATTCCCAATAACTACAGACCAATAGCGGTTTTGTCAACAGTATCTAAAATCTTAGAAACATGTGTCAATAATAGACTGGTACATTTTTTAAACTCCACACAATTTTGGTTTGAGGGGCAATATGGCTTTAGACACAAAAGTAATACAACAACAGCAACTATGGACCTCATAACAAGAATTATGGACAAAGTCGATAAAGGGTTTACTTGCACTTTTATTTCATTGGACCTGTGCAAGGCTTTTGACACAGTAGATCAGAACCTTCTATTAATGGTGATGGAAAAGATTGGAATAAAAAACATACCTCAAAAATGGTTCAACGATTACCTAAATGGACGAACGCAGACAACTTCAGTCAATAATTTTTTAAGACAGATAACAGATAATAAATATGGTGTGCCACAAATAAATAGTCAGCAGTACGGCAGAGTGGTTATAGTGGATTTCTATCGCTTAACATAGTTTTTCTACTCCTATTCAATTATATTGCAATAATTAGCATTTTTTTCGGTAATTATAGTGGCTACAATGCACTAGCGGTAATTATGAGGCTATAATTCTCTGTTCCCAACCAATCAAAAGCTTAGAGATTCATAATGCTCGCTGTTCCATTTGAAATCGCCCACTATCAACCCTTCTGCGGCGTTGTCACTTGACAACCGATTCAACAAAGTAATGTCAGAATTGTTTAATTTTTTTATCAAATTTTGAGTTGATTCTTTATTTTGTGTTAAAAATGGACAATAACGCAGAAAACGAAACTCGTACTCCGCCAGAAATTGTGGAAGCAGCAAAAGTAACAACTGAAAACCTGTTGCCGACGAAATCCGCAAAAATGTATGAAGCCACTTATAAAGCCTTCATGGATTGGCGCAGTGACAAAGAAATTGGTTCTTTTTCGGAGAACGTGCTATTAGCATACTTTGCAAAGTTATCAGAAAAATATAAGTCGTCCTCGCTTTGGACACAGTATTCGATGTTACGAAGTACACTCGAAATACATCATAATGTCAAACTGGAAAGTTATGGAAAATTGAGAGCATTTCTTAAACGCAAGTCTGATGGTTACCAGCCAAAGAAGGCCAAAACATTCACTCCAGAAGAAATAAATGATTTTATCGCAAATGCCAATGATAACAAATATCTTGCAACCAAAGTAAGAATTACAAGTACTTCTTATCAGTAATAATGTTATTAATTGCATTTTTTTTTACTTTAGGTGGCGTTAATAATGGGCATTATGGGGGCCTGTCGCTGTAACGAATTAAAGGAAATGAAACTTGGGGATCTGCAAGATCTCACATCAACCATGTTAGTGAATGTGCCCAATACAAAAACTAAAGTGGTTCGCAAGTTTACCATCACAGGAGAGTTTTATAACATCGTCAAAAAATATGTCTTATTACGTCCACCTGGCATTGAGTGTCCCTCTTTGTTTTTGAATTTTCAAAAAGGAAAATGCACAAATCAAAAAATAGGAATTAATAAGTTTTCTGCGATGGGGAAAGCAATTGCCACCTTTTTAAGGCTTCCCAACCCGGAAATGTATACTGGTCATTCATTCCGGAGGTCTTCTGCCACTTTACTGGTAGATGCAGGAGGCGACATCACGGCCTTGAAACGTCACGGGGGTTGGAAGTCGACTATGGTGGCAGAAGGTTACATCGACGATTCACTGAAGAACAAAATGGATACCGCCCAAAAAATTTTGCAATCGGTTCAAGCTAACTCCAGTTGTAACACTACCAATAAAAATGTAAAGTTGGACGTAGTAACGCCATCTTTGAATATCACAAACTGCAACAATTTCACAATTCATTTTTACCCCAATAATGCATCAAATAAACAATAATATAGAATAAGTTCACATTAACTGTTTAATTGTTATTAATGTAAATTGATTTTTATTAATAATAAAGTTGTGAAATTTATATCGAAGTTATCTGATGATAGGAATAGAAAAAGTATAGTATTACATTCGCAATTATGGCCATAATTCACTCAAATGACTTGAGCCACTCGCCTGCGGCTCGTGGGCTCAATTGTCATTATCGTGAATTATGGCTATCATAATTGCTCATATAATAATATACTATAAGTCGAGTTTGTGGCGGTCAGTAGTTGGATGGGTAAACCACGAGCGCAGTGTGCTTGCCTATATGGCTCCGTTGCCTCGTCTCACATACACATATCCACTCTGCGACTCGGTGTGTCCGGCACTTCGACACCGAAAGGTATAAGAAGTTAAAGATTATGTACGTATGTATGTGCCGCAGGGATCTGTTTTGGGCCCAACCCTTTTCCTGATTTATATAAACTCTATCTCACTTGTGTCCTTAAAAGGGCATCTGCAACTTTACGCAGATGATACTTGCCTAGTTTACTTCAACAAAAATCCGAATGTGAAAATGACCTGGTTAAGGTTAAAGACTGGCTACAATATTACAAACTTACCCTCAATATTAATAAATCAAATTATATGGTAATGCCAAAGAATAAAGAATGTCAAAACTTAGATATAACACTAGACTCTATACCCCTCCTAAGGGTGAAAAATATCGAATACTTAGGCCTTAATATTGATAACATGTTAAATTGGGAAAATTGCATTACATCACTATGCAAAAAAATTGCACCCGCAGTACGAGTGTTAGGGAGGGCAGCCAAATATTTAAGTATAAAACACAGAAAAGCTATATATTATTCTCTTATATACAGCCATCTTACATATCTTACTCCTATCTGGAGCAAAACAACTCAGTCCAAATTACATCCGATAAATGTACTACAAAATAAAGCTATTAAAAAAGTGTTCAAGTTACCACGCCTTCATCCTACAGAAGACTTATACTTGCCTAATAGGATTATGGATATGAACTCCATCTACATTTATCAAGTATGTATATTTATACACAATACCCAACACGTTGCTATACATACCAACATAGAATTAACAACAACTTGCCAGATCCACGATTACAATGTAAGAAGCAAAAACCTACTAAGACCAACACCGATGAACACTACTGCTGGACAAAGGAGCCTCCTAATAATTGTATGACCGGCATAGCATGAGCTCAGGGTCTTTATTGTAATATTTATATAAATTTCTTTTTTTTGTTTAGTTTTACAAACTGCCTAAATAAATGGATTATTATTATTGTAAGATCTTCTAAGGTTGTAAGATGAATGCTTATCTTATGATAAACTTTACCACTAAATATTTTGATGTTTAAGTGGTCTATTAAAACTGCTTTATCAATTTTTGGGATTTCACCGTTCTGTATTCTGTAACAAAATGTCATTTGTAACTTTATCATAAAGTGAAATAACTTCGCAATCTAAACTTCTTATATTTTCATGAACATTGCATGGAACGTCTTGCAAGGATTCTCGTGAAAGTGTCTGAGGTTCTTGGAATGACTTTGAAATTTGGTTACCAGAAAGAATTTTGTTCCTAAAATATAAATATGTCTGTAGTACAATATCAAACCCATTTTTAAAAGTATTACATTAGTTATGTATAGATACTTTTATGTTGTAATAGTCATCGATGTTGACTTCAGCTTCCTTGCCAGACCACAATTGGTCTGGTACATCATTAATATTATTGTTGTCATCATCGATGGCCTTGTTATAGTTTGTTAGTTTGTAATTAAATTTTTAAAATATAAATATTTGATGAATAGTTTTGCTGTAATTGATCTTCTTTGTTACAAAACCAGATGTACAATAATATAATTTATATGGTAACAGACAAAACAAATCAAACACTACTGCTTTTCCATACAAAAGTCTTTGTGTTCTACTTGTAGCTTGATTTAATATTTTTTTTACTTTTCTCATATGGATCATGTTTATATTGTCATAAAAACTATGCTGAAATATGTGTTTCATTGCTATTAATTACTATTAATTAAACTGTTACCAATAACAGTTTTACTTAACGTGCTTAGTCCATATAAAATAAATATGATTAGTTACACCCTTTTTTAATACATGAAATTTTTAGTGACTAATAGGTTTGAATTTCACACAGACTTTTTATAGTGAAAATTAAAATATTGCAGTCTAGAAACAAATCTAAGTATTCCTTTATAGCAGAAACAGTATCCACAACTTTTACTCAGTTCTAATGTTTTCAAGATATCAGAGCACACACTACTTTTTAGGGGTTTATAGTTTCCATGCTTCCGTTGCATGTTGACATATCTTGACATAATAGGGGATTGCATTTAAGCTTAGAACAGAACAAAACTTGTGACTAGAATATAGACAGAATATATTAATGTTGGGATGTCTTACAGGCTCTGCACAAAACAACTAACCCCTTTTATTCTCTCTTTGAGTAAGTCTAAACTTGAATTTAGAGACCTGTCTTGATTTGGTATCTACAAGGCTTTCCAAATTAATATTAACCAGCCATTGTTATGATTTTATTCCTTCTATAAAAAATTGTGCTAAGATGTGCTTCTGTAGTTTAAAAATGAGAAAATAACCCACAGTATTACTGTTCCGCATTGAGCATAATATCTACGAATCAAGTTTGTTATAAAATTTATAATTTTATGGTGCTTGTAAAAAAAGCAATATCGAAACATAGTTGATTTTCTTAAATATATTAATATAATATACAGATCAAACGGGAGGAAATATTGGTATATTGAGATACTCCAGTTACAAAAAGCAAACAAACAGAAAGAGTTCATCATCTCAATTTAATTGTGACATTTTTTATAAATTTCTTCAGCTGGAAGATGCTTGCATCATAATAGATGGTAAAATGTCAAAACGGATTTTAGGACGCTTCCAGAACTTCAGTTCAACACTGAAGGTATTCAAAACGTTCAGCAAAAACTTCAGGTCTGGTACCCGACATCTGTTTTATGATTAAAAACCCAAGTGTTTTTCGACCAAGGTACAATTGATGACAAAATTTAAGTTTGGTACCCAACATCTGTTTTTATGATTAAAAACCCAAATGTTTTTCGACCAAGGTACAATTAATTGATGCCAAAACTTACCAGAAACAGTGTCTCCAAGAACGACATTTGTCTTTCATTAATACCTAAACACGCTAAGGAAGTTACTGCTTAGTACATGCAAAAAAGGTAATTTTTGTAACTAAGTATACCTCCGGAACATGTGATGCTAATGTACTGGAAATGAGACTCGTCAAAAGATATTGTACACTAATGAATTCCATCGTTCGGCATCTTGGTCATATTTTCAGACTATTGAGAATTTCCAAAAAATAAGGAACGTAACGACAAAAAACCTTGACTATGGAAGTTGTGCAAAATCTGATGAAGAATGTTAAATCCAAAATATGCCATTTTTCTAGACAAACTTTCAAAAGTAAATACCTATATCTTGTTTAGTTCGTGAACAAATCGTTTAAATATTAAATAAAGTACATTTGATTTCATATTTGCTAACTAAGCTGCTTTATTTCATAATATCCATGGAGTCGGGTATTTCGTGCACAGTCCTTATTCTGTTTTTGCATGTCACCACAGATTTGATTGTATACTATTGTGTTTGTGTAAAGGTATTTACAGTAAGTATCTTTAATCGATTTAACTACAGCCAATCTGTCTTACCCTGATTCAGTTTTAGTTGCAAGTCTTCGCTTGTTAGTATATTGTATTATGGGTACTATACTAACTGCTTGTTCATGACCAGGATTATGATAGGAACTACTCATGCATCCTAAGTTTAATGTAGGTATTGCGTTGTAGGTTAAAGTTCTTCGCACTAGATTTGGATTAGTCAAGGGATGCTCAAACCTTTTCTCAAAATGTTTCATGCACACAAAGTGTTGACTTGCTCGAGCAGTTTCATTACCGTAGGTGTTTTAAATAAAGAAGAGTCGCAATTTAATAGTGCCACAAATCTTACACTTCTTCATTATCAAAGTTTTGAAATTAATTTTTAAATACTATTACGGAGAAATCCGTCAAAAGTAAATTTAAATTATTACAGGTTATGTTGCTGTAGAAATATTGACAGTCCTTCAATACATGTCACGTCACCTACCTAAGTAATAGCCAAGGTGATAGCTAGCGTAAAAATTGGTTGACAAAATGGTGACGCGTTGGCATACCAGATATTATTCGACCTCTTGCTCTTCGGCCTCGTGCTAAAAAAACTTTCGTTCAATAGCTGTCGCTAAATCGAACACTCGGCACCGCGTTAGTGTGAACCGAAAAGTATAAATCAAACGGTTGCACGGCATCAGGTTTAGTTCGTACAGCATTGGTACATATAAATCGAAAACGCCATTATTTTTTGTGAGGATTTATAACTGCAAATATTACACACAAATGGCTTCTCACCACTATGACAGAGCATGTGCTTTTTTTTTGTTTGTTTTTACAGAATATTTATAACTACAAATATTATACTACAATGGTTTTTCAACACTATGATGTTCTTTTGCAAACTTGCTCTTACCGAGCATTTATAATTACAAACATTACACACAAATGGCTTCTCACCACTATGACAGAGCATGTGCTTTTTGTAAGTTTGTTTTTACGGAGCATTTATAACTACAAATATTACACTACAATGGTTTTTCACCACTATGAGTGACCATGTGCTTTTGCAAAATTGCTTTTACCGAGCATTTATAATTACAAACATTACACACAAATGGCTTCTCACCACTATGAGTGAGTATGTGCTGAAGCAAACTTGCTTTTTGTGAGCATCTATAACTACAAATATTACATCCAAATGGTTTATCACCACTATGAGTGAGCATGTGACTTCTCAATGTTGCTTTTCGTGTAAACTTAAAACTACAAATATTACACTCAAATGATTTCTCACCACTATGAGTAAGTATGTGCTGGCGCAAACTTCCTTTTTGTGAGAATTTATAATTACAAATTTTACATTCAAATGGTTTCTCACCACTATGAGTGACCATGTGCTTTTGCAGACTTCCTTTTTGTGAGCATTTATAACTACAAATTTTACATTCAAATGGTTTCTCACCACTATGAGTGAGCATGTGCAGTTGCAAATTTGCTTTTCGCAAGCATTTAAAACAACATATATTACATTCAAATGGTTTCTCACCACTATGAGTGACCATGTGTCGCCTCAAATTGCCTTTCTCTAAACATTTATAACTACAAATATTACACTCAAATGGTTTCTCACCACTATGAGTGAGCATGTGCCGCCTCAAATTGCTTTTCTCTGAACATTTATAACTACAAATATTGCACTCAAATGGTTTCTCACCACTATGAGTGAGCATGTGCCTTTGCAATTTTGCTTTTAGTGAGCATTTATAATTACAAATATTACACTCAAATGGTTTCTCACCACTATGAGTGAGTATGTGCTGACGCAAATTTGCTTTTCGTGAGCTTTTATAACAACAAATATTACATCCAAATGGTTTGCTACCATCATTAGTAAGATGTCCTTGCACATTTCTGTTCATTATGCAATTCAGTCGCATATATGTATTGTATTAAGACTGTTTAGTAGCAAAAACTTACAGATGAATTTGAAATTCTCTTCTCTTCTCTCTTCTCGTGTTTTTATCCTCTACTTTCTAAAACTGCTCTACAAGATATTACAGTTGCGACATACCTAACATTACGTCACTTCTCTACTGGAAAAAAAAATTTATTAAATTAAAATTTTTAAAAATTTTATTTCAAAGTTCAGGAGTTACTTTATTTATAACATATGATTACCGTTAAAAAGCTACTGTAGGCGCTTTGTGTTAACGTATTGTTGAACAGTATTGAGAGTTGAAAACACTTAAAAGCCCTTCTTTAAAAACTGCATCGAAATAAGTGCTGCAAAACGACGCGACGTTTGCCCTTACATTTTTTATGTCAATGGACAAAACGTACTAGATTTTGCTTGGTCGTACACAAGCTACATACATATAAAACATTTGGTACGCCAGCGAGTATTGATACAACGCACACTTATGTTATGCGATGTACATTCAGCCAATAAAGGCCGACCGTCGAACCACGCCTTGCGCTATTTAAACCACAGAGTTCTTAAGAGTAAAGTATACGAAACACCTTTTCAAGACATGGAGGCCATGAAAGAGAAGATACGTGCAGTTTGTAGGGAAATAACACGTGAAACTTTAAACAGGGTTCCTTTATCCTTTATGAGACGCAATAGAATCTGTTTGGAACATGATGGACAACACTTTGAACATTTGCTTGGTTGAGTTGGTTAGTTTTAAATTAATTCTTATTTAAGCTTCTACTCAAGTGGATATGTAGCAAATTTTTCTAAATAAAATTTTGATTTTCATTTTCTACTTGATGCAATTCAGTTCTTAAACGGTCCTCGAAACAAATATCTACTATATTCTATTATCAGTGATAAATTTCCTAATGACTTTGACATTTGTAAAGGATGTCCAAATTAAACACAAGTTAAAAATTATTAATATTATGAATCTAGTTATAAATTACTATTAATTATAGTATATTAAATATACTCCTATTATTTATTATTTTCTTTTTTTGAGAGGCTGAAGTATTTCTTAAATAATTTGCAAAAAAGATTAATTTTACCATTACACTGTTTTGATTGAAATCTGCATTTTAATTATGTCCTGCTACATACCTATGAAAATACCATATATTTAACGAAATAATACGTAATGCAAAATATGTACCTAAACGGTAGTCACTTTTTATGGCGAAATAATAGTCATGTCTTTGGCGGCTATATTTTGAAGTTTTGTACACGCCCCTTTCTTCTCTAATTGGCCAATAAATAGTCCCATAACAAAAGTGTGCGTTGTTTCAATACTCGCGGTACGCCAAGCCGCCATTTCGTCAACAATTTTTACGTTTGCTGTTGCTTAGCTAAATTCCTACTAGATGGCGCAACGAGCATTGACCGTAACCATAGACAAGAGGGATTTAGAAAGAATCATTAATGAGTATACCTTAGATTACGTAAGAGAGAGGATAACGCGTGACGTATACCCGCAATGCTTGTTTAGTGTACAGCATTGAGTACAGCTATATGAAATTTTAAATTCAAATGTTTTTGTTGTTGGTTGTTATCAACATGAAAGCAAAAAAAATCCTAATAATACATGTCATCTAAAGATAACTTTATCTAAGAAATTTATGCAGAAGTCGGCACAAAATAATTCGTGGGTCACCCAGAAACTACGTTGCAAATACTCATGTTATTTGTTGAGTTGAAACGTATAGTTTCTCACTTAATTACTATTAAACGTAAAGCCGGCTTCTATTGCAAGGTAAACGCTGAGCGGGCGTTATATACTATATATGCCTGCTTATAATGCCCTGGTTGTTATGGACTTGCTATTATAGTTCGTATCACAGGTATAAACAACAAATAATATGCAAGTGAAACATAAAGATAAATAGCGTTTTCTTTCAGTTTTGTCTTATAAATTTTATAATGTATAACAGCGCCTTTGCTATTTTGCCTGCAATAGCCTATACTCCTACATTCCTACACACTGTCTTAAAAGTCGCTGTAAAAAAGTTAGGAAACAGATTTTAATGTAATCCTGTTTTTAGTTAAAACTCAACCTGTGTAGACTTAGAATATTGTAACTTCGTAAATTTTGTATGCATGCTTGCATGTTGTATAACGGGTGGTACTTCGTCTGATGCAGAAGTTTTTAGATCGCGACAAGCGCCTTCTACGTGACCTAACGACTACCACTAAATAAATAATAATAACCGAGGCCGCTGTAGTATAAGACTAACGCCTTAGCCAACTAGTTAGCAAGCTTCTACAGTTTTATATTAAACTAAATGTGACAAGTAAATATGTGTTTGTCTGTTTTAAATGCCCATTCTTCTATCTTATGTACAGAACACAAGGTCGTCCGCGACCACATCGCCGACCACATCGCGGACCAGGTCGGTGACGTGGGTCGGATAATGATGGAATGTTTAGCGTTGCTGTAATTTATTGCATAAACAACTTGGGCTTCGAGATGGTTTGAATAATAAAATTATAAGTATCGTATTTCATTAAAACGTTTTTATCACAATGAATCTACTATTACGTGCCAAGGTTTGTAAATTAATCTTTACGGGTGAGTTGGAAAGTTGTGGGGCGAGCGACGAAGGAGCGAGTCTCCATTATCCAGTGAGCCTAGTAAATATTAATTGCAAAGCGTGTCGCATACAAACTTTTATTTCCACCTTCGCAATCGGTTTTTTATTAATTTATTGTATATGTTATATGAAAAACATTTTATAATCAAAGGCGATAGGACAACGGTAGGTAGACGTTGTCATGGTGTTGTGGTTAAGCAACAAAGTAGTTTTCATTACATGTCTCTTGTAGGAGCCCGTAAAGTTTTACAGTGCTGTAGTTGTAATTACTCATTTACTTAGTTACCATAAATACCTATAAAGTGTCATTTACATAGAAAGTGGAAATAATAGTTATTTACAATATGAGCATTGTAAAATTTTACAGGTCTCTTTTAGGAGCCCGTAGAGTCTTATAGGGCTGTGGCTGTAATTACCCATTTACTTAGTTACATAAATGCCTGTAAAGTGGCATTTACATAGAAGGGGTAAATAATAGTATATTACTTACCGAGGCGGGAAGTAGAACATTAAGCGGAGAGCAATGTTGCTGCCCGAGGCGCGAAGCGCCTAGGGCAGCAATTGCTCGACACGTAATGTCTTCTCGCCGAGGTATGTATACTATTTTATTCACAATCGTACATAATTATGTTCTTACATTGATACCTTATACTTGATATATGTAGGACACAACACCAGCGTTTTTATTCAGGTGGCGATAAAATGACAATTGCAGCAACAATTGTCAAAGTAAATTCGTGTCACTACTAAACTGAAACTGATGTAAGTTTCACACCACCGGAATTGCGAGAAGTTGCTAAAACAGTGACTGACTGTTTGTTACCTGCTAAAAGTAAAGATAGATACGAAAACTTCTGCCATCTGTTGAGAATATTTAGAACGAGCAAAAGGTAAGTAATGGATATTACTAACCAAGAGAACTCATTACTAACCAAGAGAACTTATTATTGACTATGGTGTATAATAAACTACTTTCTAACTTTTTAAACGTCAGTAATGAACACATTATGTATCGATTGTGAATAAAATATATTACATGTCTCGCCAGTCCATGCTGTAAAATTTTTAATGCTTTCATTTTGTGGAAGTACATTGTTCGTTCGTGTTGCATATTAATTTATTGTTGTTAAAAATTATTTCTGTGCTGTAGTGTGCTTGTATTTTTGTCACTAACAATGGTAAGTGTACATTTATAATTTCTATTAATGACATTTCTGACTGTAAGCCCTTTTGATTTGATTCAGAAGAAAAAATGTCTAACACAAACGAAATTTACAATTTTGTTTGAGACCATTCTAGAACCGACGGCGTTGGCTACACCCTTAAAAAATTATTACGTTCGATTTTAATTTAATGGTAAATTGGAATGTACCACCCTTAGTTCAACTGATTTTTGCTACATTCGATGTTTGGGTTTGTATATACTATAAATAAAGTTTTCATTCTCTTTTTATAATGCTCTTTTAATTTGGGATTATGCGGTGCTATGATATTAATAACAATCACAATACTGTTTTATTTATGCATGCATGCAACTTTTTCTGGAGTTCTCCGTTGTATTTGACTCTTCTAAACCCTTTTTAAACTATAGAAGTAGTTTTAAAATTTTAGGTGAAAAATTTTAAAGGCACAAATCAAAAATATAAACATTAATTGTTTATATTTTTTAATTTAAACTTTAGGAATTTAATAGTTTTGGAATAACGATAATAATGGACTGTATTGACTTTATATTGACTGTCGAAAGTGCCTAAAAACATGGAAATGTGACGTACCTGCTATTGCTGCTGTTCAGGTGTAAATCTTCTTTCACAACACTTAATTTTCCTTTAATCTTCAGCTTCTTTGTTGGACGTAATCCAATAATTCTACTATGGTCGACCGACCGTCTCTTTTAAGGGCTCTTTCGAATGCTCGCGAAGCGGTTCTCTCCACATATACACTAGTTTACCTCTAATATAAATTCAAAGGAGAGTTATTATAGAAACCAAAGTTTTTCGGATTTGTTGTTATTTATAGAATCCCGCTACAGCAAGTTTTGTTATTTATTGTAAATAATATTATCAAATTAATTTAAAAGCAGATACTCGGCGTTGCAGATTTTCGGAAAACTAAATTAGCAAATTTTTTAGACACCTTACTCTGTAGCGGGATTCTACATATACTTACTAAGCACTGAGCAAAATTTGAGGATAATCCTACACGCCATTTTTTTTTAGAAGTAAAATCCCAAAAATAAATGTAATCATTGAGATGTGGCGCCATAGGCATGACTTACGCGAAAGTGTCGCTATTAGTCCCGCCTACAAGCATCCGACGATTCCCCTACAATTTTCATTTGAATACGAACACGGAGAATGATTTCAATATTCAAAGGAACCGTAAACATCTTTTACGTTGGATGTGAATCTGCCCAAGTTTGAATTATGTAAAATTTCAAACTTTCTGAACGACATTAAAGAATATAGTTTTCAGAATTTATTTACAAACATTTAGTAATTCTATTAATTAGAGAAATAGTTGGAATTTTTAATGCTAAATAAAAAAAGGAAAATAATATTTGGTCTGCGATATATTTTTTATCTTACTACAATAAAAAATACTAAAATAGAATAATGTTTTGTTCAGTTTTCACCACTATTATTTTAATAAGATAACAAAAAATAAAGAATATCAACAAAACTATTGCTGTGCACTGATGGCCGCATGGTTGATTTCTGCTGTCATTAAAATATTGTATTATAATGCATATCATATAACATTTATTAGGTCTGGAAACGGACCGCTAAAAAAAACTTTCGACACCATTTATACGTTTATTGCAATCACTGGCAACTTTATGAAGTTACTTTCATTTCAAAACGTAAAAATGGTTTAAATATTTTTGAAAAGAACAAAATAGTGTAATTAATTATGTTGTCTTTCTTTAATTTTATTTTTAATTATTAATTATGTGTAATTAATTATTCACATTTCTTAGATTATTGCCTCGTGGATTGCTAGTGAAATATATTCCTTACTATAAAACAAAACAACTGTACAAATCTTCACTAAAAAATTTATTTAAAACATATACTTTTCTTCGGCGGTCTGTTTTGATGGTTGTAATTATTTCCTATCTTACTAAAACATTTTAATGTTTTGTTTTTAAATTTAAGTTCAATTTAAAAAACAAGATAAGCATTGCATATAATAAAAATAAATTTTGATGCAGCTGAGCGGTCCAACAAGCTGCAGCATCCCCCGTTGAAAATACGTAAAGGCGTACCTCCCTAATCAAAGTTAATGAGATACACCTTTACGCATTTGACTAACAATTTAAAAATTGCAAATTTCGTGTCAATGGACCATAGACATAAAGTGAAGTAAATGCTTTTACGTCTATTAGTAAAAGGAAAGATATATGGTTTTTAACTCTGAATCTATCCCACTCAAAAAGAAAGTGTGGTGGGGTCCAAGATCGAGAGGTTCTCCTAGCGTTGTTCCCTGTACCGCTGCCCCCCAGGTGATGGTTCGGGACTGTTTGAATAAAGCCTTAAATTTTCGTATCTTGACAGAAGTCTATTTTTGCAGCTAGTCACGGCCACCTACCGTGAATCTGGGCACATATTTATTGCACGAACAAATAAAATTCAAATAGTATATGCACTTTGAGAACATAGGAACAATAGCAACATTGGTTATAACAATGAAAAACATAACTAAATTATAAGAATTTAATTCAGTTCCTTGTGGACTGAACATTCCCGCCTCCAAAAACAACGTTTTTAACCATGAATGGTAAAAAAATAATATAACAAACAAAATATATATATTTCTGTAATTAAGAAAATGTATGTACAAAATTAATGAGATTGGTTAAATCGTTAATCTGTTACTCGGAAGAGGACAAACCTTAACTACAGGTCTACGCAAAACTCCCGATTTAGTTTTTATTGAGACAACTCTGACTACGCCGTCGTGACCAGGATGCAGTCCGATCACTCGTCCTAAGACCCACTGAAGAGGTGATTTTAACTCGTTTTTTATTAAAACAAGGGTGTTCAGCTTAATATCTTTTGTGGATTCTGTCCACTTAGACCTCTGCTGGAGAGAATGTAAATATTCGCAATGCCAGCGTTTCCAAAAATCTGCGTGCAACTTTTGTATTAACTGCCAGCGGTTTAGTTTGTTGATTTTAAGGTGGGACAGATCAGGGTCAGCTAAAGTGTTTAATGGTTCTAAAGTAAGAAAGTGGCCAGCGGTAATTGCGTTTAAATAATTGGGATCTGTGCTTACGGCGCAAAGTGGCCGTGAATTTAATAAGGCTTCAACTTGCGTAAGGAAAGTGTTAAACTCTTCATAGGTCATTATTTGTTCCCCAACTACCCTATGGATATGAGTTTTTAATGAACGGACATTTGATTCGGCTAACCCATTCATATGCGGTCCGCCTGGCACTGAGAAATGCCAATTAATGGATAGAGAATCAGCTGAATATTTCGAATACTCTAGTAATAAATTGTTGGCTTCAATAAAATTTGTTCCTTGGTCCGAGAAGATATCCGAGACCCGGCCTCTCCTGGCGACAAATCTACGGAAAGCTGCAAGAAATGCTTCGGCAGATAGGTCAGAGCAAAACGTACGGCCTTCGTGGCACAACAGACAAAGATAGCCACATAGGCCTTTGTCGTTTTGCAACCTCTGTATTTACCTGAGGAGATGAGAAACCAACCCGCATAATCAAGGGCTACTTGAGATTTGAGTTTTGCTTGAAAGCAACGAACGCATTTTGATAGACAGTTATAAATTGCCTTTCGAGAAGATAAAATCCAAAATTGTTGAAGTATCAAATAATGAAGAGTTTTGAAACTTGGATGTAAGTTAGTTTTATGAACGGATTCTATCACAAGATCAGTGAATCTGTGTGATTTTGGAAGTAATAGGGGATGTTTTACATGGTATGATAATGTAGATCGGAACGGTGAACATGAACTGTGGTATGATGGGGATAGCTACAAACCCTGCAACAAGATTTTGAGAGGCAATTTCTCAAAGCATGTGGGGATCGAAGACAATTTTGACACAAATTACGTTGTTTTACAAAACTAAGTCTGTCTTGGGGTGTCTTAGCAAGAAATGCTGTGCATCTATAAAGTGAATGTGACTTTTGACAGAAGGGACATTTTGATTGATCATTACTTCGAGGTGTATCTTAAGATGTACTAGCCACGAAAGTTGAAGGTGAATGAATTCTTCGAAAACTGGAAGCTGTACCCGAATTTCCTGAAAAGTTTGAGTTTTGATATGCCTTCTGAGAAACATTTGATTTAGGGTTAGTGCTAGATTGTTTAGAACAATTAACTGACTCTAAAGCTTTGCAGTGTTTCTCTAAAAAGTTTACTAAGTCAGTGTAGAAGGGAATTTCAATTGAACTATGATCAACTTCAAATCTAGTTCTGGTTTGGTTATCTAATTTTTGTAACATCATGTTAAATAACATAAAATCGTAATGTACTGTTGGAAATTTCAACACCTTGAGAGCCGCAACATTTTCCGAGAAAGTATCAATTAAACTTCTAAGATCGCGCGCAGTGGGCGCTTTTATTTGTGGAGCATTGTATATTTCATTATAGTAGCTGGTAGCCAGAATTCGCTTATTGTTGTATCTCTTAACCAACGCTTCATAAGCTATTTTATAGTTAACTTCTGTTATGGGTATACCTCTTACTGAATGCAAAGGTTCACCCTTTAATGACGTAAGCAAGTATTGTTTTTCAATGTCTGAGATTTGTGAATTATCATGAATGATACAATTATAAAGATCATAGAATGTCGGCCAAAATTTGAAGTTTCCGTCAAACGTTGGTACGTCTAATTTTGGAAGATTTGCAATTGAGAGTGTAACTTGCCCTCGAGTGACTGCTTGAGCGCCGCTTGCAAAAGAGGCTGATAGCACCGATGTGATTTCATTTTTTCTCGCTTTGACACAATAAAAAGGCTTGATCAATTTTAGCACGAACTGCATCATGGGTTTGAAAAAGATCATCTTCTTCAATTAAAAAAATAATCTGGTTTTGAATGTACTGAAAGTCATCATACAGTTTCTCAATGTTTTCTGTACGAGCTAAAAAATATGATTCTTTCGATTTATCCGTTTGAACAGCTATTGAGTCATTGTAACATTCAAAAATGCTGTTTGTAATAGCTGTGCGTTTTATGCTGAGTTTATTTAATTTTTCTGTAGTTTTATCTGTCATTTTCGTAGCTTCAAAAAGCCGAAACGAGATAATTTAGTACGAAGTTATTAGATAGATAACCCTGAAATTATTATAATAAATTTGAGTAGGATTGGATTAGTAACTGAAAAGCTACAGTCTGATTTTATGCTGAAAAGCAATATTTTTATCTTATGCTGAAAAGCACTATGATTATTGGCATATATAATCTTGCTGAAGAGCAATATTTATATTAGTATAAGACGCTAAACCTGTGTTAAGATTTGTCCTTTTGTATTTGCCGAAATGCAAATGCGTGTATTTCGTTGAGCGTACGTTTCTTGTACGAAAACGTGGTTTTGAGAATTGGAACTTAAAAGTTACCGTATATGACAATTCAATATGGCAAAAGCTTTAAGAAATTTTATTTATTAAATTATTGGTCCTATCCGGCTCGAAGGACCAAAAGAATGTGGCGGAATTTAATAGTTTTGGAATAACGATAATAATGGACTGTATTGACTTTATATTGACTGTCGAAAGTGCCCAAAAACATGGAAATGTGACGTACCTGCTGTTGCTGCTGTTCAGGTGTAAATCTTCTTTCACAACACTTAATTTTCCTGTAATCTTCAGCTTCTTTATCTTCAGCTTCTTTGTTGGACGTAATCCAATAATTCTACTATGGTCGACCGACCGTCTCTTTTAAATTTTCGTATCTTGACAGAACAATTGTTTTGAGTTTTTCACTATATAGAAGTTTAACTGCTCCTCCTATTATAGTTTAAAAACAAAGTTCAAAAGCGGCAAATACAATGGGGAACCCCAGAGAGCATGGAATGTTTCTGTATTTTGTATTAATAGTATAAAATGATTCCGAGTATTGTCCGAAATTTATTTAAATTTTTCAATGTTTTTACTTTTTTAGGTCTGCAACGCACCATGACAAATTGCTTATTAGTTATTATGCAATGGTTTTTAATGACAAAACTGGGGAATTATTTTTATTTATTATTCTTTTTTAGGTGTTGATAACAAATAATTTATTTCTAGCTTCAAAAATCTTTCCTGATTTACGTGCATCAGAATTTGAAAAACAAGATGCGAAGGAGCTATTGTGGGTCCAGGTTTTATAAATATTCCACCTGCTGGCGTTATATTAAATTTTGTCATTAACGAAAAGAAGTTGTAAACTTATTAGGTTCGTTTCATTATTTTACGATTTGGTTAATTTAACTAACAAACAATTTTTATTTTTAAAGCAGAAAGTTCACATTTTGAACATATTCAAAGGCTTTCATGGTACTAATATAATAGATGTAGTACTGATACAATAAATATTTACTCTATTACCACCATCCAGTTCATCAAGCAATGCATGTATTAATTTTGATAATATGAAAAAGTTCTACAGGCCACGCCTCCAAAGAAATGTAAAACTGCTGTTACGTCGTTCCATAAATTAACAGATTATGTAAGTGAATTTGTATGTTATTATGATTTTATTATTACCATTAGTATTACTTTATCATTGTTTTATCTGTTTGCATATTTTGAATAATACCATATTATTGTATTTCAATATCTTAATGTTTATTATATCTAATAAAAATACTAAAAAAAAATTTTATATGTTATAATATTGTCTTATAGGTAGTCTTTATTATTATACATTATATTATTATATTTTTATGGTATATTTCTTTTGATAGTTACAGCATATGTATTTGTATATTATTATTATTTATTTTATTATTACTATTATTATTTTATTTATCATTTTACTTTTATGCTTTTGCATCTTGCGTATAATGTCACATATTATTGTATTATAATTAAATGTTAATTATATGCCATAAAAATACAAAAAATTTAATATTTTTAAATTTCTATCCTTCTTTAATATCTAGGTATCAAATTAATTAACCTCAACTTGAAATTTACTTTAAATTACATTAAGATGTTGACAGCGTTCTCATAATTTGCTCAGGATGATTAGAACATTATTTTCAAGCAAATATTAAATTTAGTTTTCCATAAACAATAATAAATTGGAATATGTATAAGTTTTGTTTGTTTAAACATAAAGGATTGTATGCTTTTAAAGTAATCATAAGCAAAATTATTGTAAGTTTTAAACTTAAAATATTTTTTACAGAAAAGTTACATTCATATTATATCAGGCGAAAGTTATCACACGGAGCATTTCCTTGCTGAAATGTATTGTCTAACGTATTTGTAATTAAACTATTAATTAGTGTATAGAATTATGCGCAATATATGAATAGTTTAATTGCAAATACATTAAATAATCTTTTTTTAATTTTCCGTGCTTGAAACATTCGATACCTAATATGTAGTATGAATCTATCTTTAGTGATGTAAAAGTAACTAGTGTATTTATCAAAAGTAACACTAATAAATTGTAAGTTTAACTTTCTTTTTTTGTTAAAATAAGATTAATTTGTTATCAGCTTATCGAAATAAATGACAAACGTGACTTCGCAGTAATGCATAAGTAACACCATATTTAAGCAAAATAAGCTTTTAAACATAGTAGTTAGTACAAATTTTGAGTATTAAAATGAATAAAAAAAGATATTAAAATTACAAAACAAAGAATTAGAAGTTACAATAGTAGGAGTAACAGTTGCATTTGCACGTTATTACTATCAACAAAGTTTTAAAATATAAAGTAAACCCTTATGATTGTACTTAGCAATTATATTTTGTTAATTATAATTAAGATGCAGGTGTTGTTATTGACACTATAGCAGTGTTGATTTAACAAAAATTTGGAGTGGACCCGTGGGAACTAAAATTTGCAGTTAATTTAACAAAGTATTTCCAACAGTGTAAAAACAAAGAAATCGCCTGGAATAGATAACATTAAGGCAGAAACGTTAAAAGAGATTGTTATAGAAATAACTAACCCTTTTGTTTTTATTATTAATTTAAGCTTCACCACAGGAATTTTTCCTGGTCATTTTACAACGGGTGTTATAAAACCATTGCATAAAAGTGGTGATAAAAATCAAATTAGCAATGCAGGCCGATTTCTTTAATCTCAAATCTAGCTAAAGTAATGGAAAAGGTAATAAAGAGAAAAATAGTAAACTTTTTCAATAAATATAGGGTGATCTCCAATCATCAATATGGCTTTAGAGAGGGTAAATCAACGCAAGATGCAATTATTAAGTTAACATCACAAATGTACAATGCACTAAAGAATAAAACTCCTGCAGTATGCATATTCGTAGACCTCTCCAAAGCCTTTGATACTGTTTGTCACAATAAACTGCTAGAAAAGTTGTATGCTTGTGGTATCAGAGCTGTAGTTTTTGATCTAATTCAAAGTTAGGTATCTGTCAAATAGAAAACAAAAAATTAGTATTGAAAACAATGACAGAGAGATAAGGGAGATTAAATATGGTGTACCGCAAGGTACAGTTCTGGGCCCTTTATTATTTACAATATATGTAAATAACTTGCTCAAAAGTCAGTTTAAAGTTTAAAGGTGAAATAACTTGTTTTGCTGATGACACAGCAATTTTCTACACTTCTGATACCTGAGAATCTTTAAAAACTATTATAGAGGAAGACTTTGTTAATATATCGAATTGGTTTAAAGCTAACAAATTATCACTATACAATACTTACCTTTTACCTCTTATTCAAAGAATTTGCCAGACCTTGGACAGCTTCATATAGCGCCTAATGTAACTCTACCTGAAGCTGATCATGTAGAGTACCTAGGAATAACTATAGACAGACATTTACGGTGGGAACTACAAGTAAAACAACTTAAAAGAAAAGTTAGAGGTTTAATTAGTAAGTTTAAATATTTAAAAGACTTTTTAAGTGTCAAATATCTCAAAAGTGTATATTATTGTAACAAATAGTAAACCCACATATGACGTCATCAAACATTCTTGATGTATGAGTCATCAACTGTATGACTCATCAATAACACCTGCGAGTATGACTCATCGATACGCCTCATCGACGTGACTTAACAACAGCTGCAAGTATGACTCATCAACACGTCATCGAACATTCTGGATGTATGAGTCATCGTATGAAAGATATAAATTGAGTGGCGAGTAGAAGCAGTTAGTGAATGTTTAACCGGCTTCGTGTTGAAATGTTCTCTGAATAAATTGTTAATAATTATTGTAATACATAAATAGTTTTAATTTAAATGGTTCTCAAATAAATTTGTAAATACCTAGCATATAAAATAGTTTGTTAAGTAGTTTATAGTTATAGTGTTTTTAATTAAGTGCATTGTAAATATTCTTTTCTTTATTAATAGACGATTTTTAAACAGCATTTTTGTTATTATTTTAAAAAAGAACGTTACATTATGCTTTAGTGCAATCACAACTTACTTATGGGATAATAGGATGGGGTGGTGTATATATGATTGTCATTTAGAGGGCCTAAATGTACTACAAAAATGGATCATTAAAATTATATATAATAAAACCACGAGCTTCCCGTCAGACTTATTATATAAACACAGATTTATGATATTAGACAGATATATTGCCTACATATACTCTAAAACATTAACCAAAAGAAAATACTATTACTAGATCATCCTTATAGCACCAGAAATAGGTCTACCAATGTAAATGTTCCTCCTTGCCAGAAAACTATTGGGCAAAGGTACTTTAATTACTTAGCATCAAAAATATTTAGTATGCTACCTGAAAAAAAAACTAAAATATACACACACACAAATTTGAAGTAGAAATATGAAAATGGTTAATTAAGGAAGACAGAAATACTATCTATAATATTGTAAACAATGTTTAACAAAATAAAAGATTTAAATACTCTATAATTAAAAAACTATATCAATAAAAAATTATACTGAATACTTACGTACCTGGCTAAGATACTTTCACTGATTTTGGATGTGCCTCTTGGCGGTGGAAATTGACAAATATACCCGTTTTTGTATAAATTCTAGATATGAACATACTAGTAAATATGTACTTGTAAATTTAATTATGGATGCATCTATGTATATTCACGTGGCTACAGAATACAGCTGCGTAAATGTGAAATGTTTATCGTCACACACAAACAGTCTTTCTCATAGTACTGATTCACTGACTTAGATTGTTTATTCGTATGTATCTTTTTGTTTATAGTTTAAATTTATTATATTTATATTATATTTGTATATGTTAAATTACTATTATTATTATATCAAGAAACGTGCAAAAAACATTGCACAATAGAAAAGTAACAGGCTGTGAAGGCAAATTTTACTGTTTTTACAAATTCTGACTTTGTTCCTGTGATACAATTATCACCCCTTTGAATCATTTGTTTATAGAATTATCTTAGCATATACGTACGGTTAAAAAAATAGAAAGGGTGTTTTTTGTAGTTTTGTAAAAGAAATTATTTTTTAAAGAATTTGCCTTTAGAGCCAGCTACTTTTTTACTTGCAATGTCTTCACACGTTTCTTGATATACTCTGATAATATTTGATATATACTACTAAGATCGAACTAAAAAAGCTAGCTTAAGTCTGACACCTTAATGAGCTAGATAACTCAAGGGAGTTATGACAATTTTAGTTAGATGATGTAGAGTGGTGGGTAGCAGAATTTGCATCAAAATTGAAATTTTTTAAATTTCTACTTCGGCCATCTAAAAATCTAAAAAATTAATTTAATGTTATTTAATATGTATTTATGCAGGGGGAAAAATTGAACAAAATCTGAGATATCGAAACACAGTTATGTTTTTAAATTATGTGATTTGGCAGAAAATTACCCATATTTAATTTTAAAATGGGGTTATTTCGAAAATATAAGCTGGTCCGATTTACTGGTAAGTTTTTTCGACTCGATAGGTATTGTAGAACGTTACCTTACTAACCATTTCCGTCGGCATTACAATAAAACTAAAATGCTCTTCTGGAGAGGTTTGTTCAGAATAACAATAGCTTTAAAAGTTGAGGTATTACTCGACCACCACTTCATTTAATTTTTTTTTATTAATGGCACTGCTCAGCTGATGTTTCAGGAGGTACATTTATCGCCTATTATATGTCCTAAGAATTTGGAATAAAAATATTAAACGATTTAGAAATTAACTTTAGACGCGCTCTATATATAAAAATCTAAACGTTTCCTTATTTGTAAAATATTACAATTACCGGAGTAGTTAGGTACGAGTAAGATGTCTTTATTTATTTATACCAAAAAGGCAAATGCCTTTTTACATGGAATTACATAGTAATATAAAATTTACACATTAACAATACTGAATGCATATAATAATAATTAAATTTAATTGCAATAATTGCATTTATTTATGAAGTGTTAGGTATAGTAGTTAAATATCAATCTACGCTGTTCTACTACATTACATTTTACATTAGATTGTTCAGAATTTAAACTCTTTTATTACAAGAATGCAAGTGGATTAATGATTTTGTAAATATTGATATACGAGTTTTCTAAAATTGCTGAATATTATTATAAAAATGACGAAATTTAATAGGCACAGAAGGTAATTTAGTAACTTAAACATCGTGATAAGCGGGGAATGAGGCGTTCTAGCAGCATACGGCACAGCAAATAGAGAAGGATTTCGGCAACGCCGCAGATGTACTCTGAGTTTGCACAGCGAAAGTATGTATTAACAATCTGTTAAATTGTTTATAATTTTAAATCCAAAAATTAATGATGCACATTGTCTGCGGATCGATAGTCGTAATTTTGTAGAGGTCTCTTAGATGTTAAGATCCTACCGTATTATAATCAGGGTATATCCCATGCTGTTTAAAATAAATATATCTTAGTAGTCTATTTTGTATTTTTTCAATAAGCATGTTTTTGGCAGTATGCGGGTTCCAAATAACAGAGCAATACTCAAGTTTAGAGCGAACTAGAAATGTCCTGATTCAAATGGTTTATATCTTCTAATAAATTGTAACTCACGACTTAATAATAAATAATACGAGAGTAACCAGAATGACGTACTATATTGTAGATTCAATGAGTCGCTCGGGTAAATGCCTCGAGACTGTCGTACAAAATATACTATACAACTTACAAATATTACATTCAAAGGGTTACTCACCACTATGAGCGAGCATGTGCTTTTGCAAATTTGCTTTTTGTGAGCGTTTATAACTACAAATATTACATTAAAATGGTTTCTCACCACTATGAGTAAGCATGTGCGTTCGCAGATTTTGTTTTACTGTGCCTTTATAATTACAAATATTACACTCAAACGGTTTTTCACCACTATGAGTGCGCATGTGCTGTTGCAAACTTCCTTTCAGCGAGCATTTATAACTACAAATATTACATCCAAATGGTTTCTCACCACTATGAGTAAGCATGTGCATTTGCAAACGTGTTTTTTGAGTGCATTTGTAACTACAAATATTACATTCAAATGGTTTCTCACCACTATGAGTGAGCATGTGCTTTTGCAAACTTGCTTTTAGTGAGCATTTATAAGTACAAATATTACACTCAAATGGTTTCTCACCACTATGAGTGAGCATGTGCTGCCTCAAATTGCTTTTCTCTGAACAGTTATAACTACAAATATTACACTCAAATGGTTTCTCACCACTATGAGTGCGCATGTGCCTTTGCAAACTTGCTTTTAGTGAGCATTTATAATTACAAATATTACACTCAAATGGTTTCTTACCACTATGAGTGAATATGTGCCGACGCAAATTTGCTTTTCGTGAGCTTTTATAACAACAAATATTACATCCAAATGGTTTGCTACCATCATTAGTAAGATGTCCTTGCACATTTCTGTTCATTATGCAATTCAATCGCATATATGTATTGTATTAAGACTGTTTAGTAGCAGAAACTTACAGATGAATTTGAAATTTGTTTTACACGACACCGTGCGCACTGAAATCGGGGTTAGCACAAAAAGATGTGATGATTGATGTATTTGATGTGCGGTTTTTTGTAATATTTATGTTTCTTCTCGTGTTTTTATCCTCTACTTTCTAAAACTGCTCTACAAGATATTATAGTTGCGAGGTTGCGACATACCTAACATTACATCACTTCACTACTGGAAAAAAAATTTATTAAATTAAAATTTTTAAAAATTTTATTTCAAAGTTCAGGAGTACTTTATTTATAACATATGATTACCGTTAAAAAGCTACTGTAGGCGCTTTGCGTTAACGTATTGTTGAACAGTATTGAGAGTTGAAAACACTTAAAAACCCTTCTTTAAAAACTGCATCGAAATAAGTGCTGCAAAACGACGCGACGTTTCCATCCTTACATTTTTATGACAATGGACAAAACGTACTAGATTTTGCTTGGTCGTACACAAGATACATATAAAATATTTGGTAGGCCAAGCCGCCATTTCGTCAACAATTTTAAGCTTGCTGTTGCTTAGCTAAATTCCTACTAGATGGCGCAACGTGCATTGACCGTAACCATAGACAAGAGGGATTTAGAAAGAGTCACAAATGAGTATACCTAAGATTACGTAAGAGAGAGGATAGCGCGTGACGTATACCCGCTATGTTTGTTTAGTGTACCGCATTGAGTACAGCTATATGAAATTTTAAATTCAAATGCTTTTGGTGTAGGTTGTTATCAACATGAAAACAAAAAAAATCCTAATAGCACATGTCATCTAAAGATATTTTTATCTAAGAAATTTCTGCATAAGTCGGCACAAAAGAGTTCGTGGATCACCCAGAAACTACATTGCAAATACTCATGTAATTTGTTGAGTTGAAACATATAGTTTCTCACTTAATTACTATTAAACGTAAAGCCGGCTTCGATTGCAAGGTAAACGCTGGGCGGTCGTTATATACTGTATATGCCTGCTTATAATGTCCTGGTTGTTATGGACTTGCTATTATAGTTCGTATCACAGGTATAAACAACAAATAATATGCAAGTGAAACATAAAGATAAATAGCGTTTTTTTCAGTTTTGCCTTATAAATTTTATAATGTATAACAGCGCCTTTGCTATTTTGCCTGCAATAGCCTATACTCCTACACTCACTGTCCTAAAAGTCGCTGTAAAAAAGTTAGGAAACAGATTTTAATGTAATCCTGTTTTTAGTTAAAACTCAACCTGTGTAGACTTAGGATATTGTAACTTCGTAAATTTTATATGCATGCTTGAATGTTGTATAACGGGTGGTACTCCGTCTGATGCAGAAGTTTTTACATCGCGACAGGCGCCTTCTACGTGACCTAACGACTACCACTAAATAAATAATAATAACCGAGGCCGCTGCGGTATAAGGCTAACGCCTTAGCGAACTAGTTAGCAAGCTTCTACAGTTTTATATTAAACTCAATGTGACAAGTAAATATGTGTTTGTCTGTTTTAAATGCCCATTCTTCTATCTTATGTACAGCACACAAGATCGTCTGCGACCACATCGCGGACCAGGTCGGTGACGTGGTCCGGATAATGATGGAATGTTTAGCTTTGCTGTAATTTATTGCATAAACAACTTGGGCTTCGAGGTGGTTTGAATAATAAAATTATAAGTATCGTATTTCATTAAAACGTTTTTATCACAATGAAAGCCATTAATGACTGGATAATACTAAATATTTATAGTTAAAGAAAGAGATTGAAAACTTGATTTAAAAAATGATGGAAAAGCAAGAACCAACAAAATAAACCCAACTGGATCACTGGAAAAAATATTTAAAGTAGACTTGAAAAGTAAAATAAAGTAAAAGAAAATAATTAAGTATGTCTTGTGAAATCCCAGATGGATCCTTACATTAGAGATTACCAATATAATAATATTAAGGCAACTAATATAGAAAATATACAACCGTATACAACATTTTAACACGTATACAGAACAAATAGACTACCCATAGACAAAGAGGGAATATAGAATGAGTATGAAGGTTTGTGCATGCAAGTTCGAAAGGAATTCATGGGGGCATCCATTTTTACGCACTTGTGATAAAGAACCATGGAACAACTAACAGAGATAGCTGCGTTTTGTTAATTACCACGTGGTTTTCATGCAGATTATTCACATAACCTTAAAAGTTTTATTTACATTTTTGTCTTGTGTTGGTTGTGTATAATAAAAAAAATGTCTTGTTGCATAAAATCTTGTAAAAATGTACGGCGATTACAATCACTGGAGTCATCTATTACATTTCACAGGTTTGTAAAATTAGATTTAGGTAGGTACTTGTTGCATTTTAGCAATAAACTGATTTTGTTTATACTTTTAAGGATACCCAAAGCAAACTTTAAGCAATATATGGAGATATTAGGAATGAGTGCTGAGTATTCTTTATATAAAATAATGTACATTTGTTCTGAACATTTTAAAGATGAAGATACTTTTATTTCCGAAAACTCAAAAAAGAAATTTTTAAAAGAGGGGGTACTACCTTGTAAGAATTTACAAAGTGTAGAAAGTAAGTTGTAATTAATTGTGATTAATAATAGTAGTTGTATTAAACCTATGATTGTAGTAAAATATTCAACATCATCAAGTGACGATGATATAATACAGCCACAGCCAGGACCGTCTGGAATAGTAAAAACCACTACAAAAACAAAGGATGGTAGTAGTACTCTTACAATATCAAGTTCGAGTTCTAGTGTTGGCAGTGTAAAGTAATGGTCCACCATATAAGTATATTAGTAAATATTAATTTAATTTTTGTACTTACAGAGAAAAAGCTGTAAAAAGCTAAGAATTTCAGAAAGCATCAAGAAAAAGAAAAGTTCCACCAAATCAGAAGGGAAATATAGAAAGTTATGTGATTACTGTAGTTTTAATTTGGTGGCATTTACCTCCAGTTAGTAACTTTTAGTTATTTAACTACATAACTCTGAAATATCTTTTTATTTATTATTGATATGATATGTAATGAATCATTTTACTGGCAGATCAAGTTTAGAAGCAGCTGTAATATCATCATTTTCGAGCTCAACATCTAATTCAACAAAACGTAGGCGACAAACAACTTTTATACGATCAATACATTCTTACAAGTATGCACAAGATATAATATTCATGATATATATTTTAATAAATTGTTTTATAGTATAAGTCCAAGGAAGCAAAAACGTAAATTAGTAGAATCACGAAAGAGAGGTATACGTTCTTCTAAAAAACTGTACTTAGCTAGGCGAAAAATAAGCACTTTAAAACAACAAATCAGTTCGTTACATGAAATTATTGCAGCACTTAAAAACAAGCAGATGTTATCACCAACTTTTTACGGAAAAACAAAGGTAATTAAATATATTAACTTGTTTTTTAATGATTATTACATTGTTTAATAATTTTTAGGAGGATTAATAGTACCATCACTTGGCGTTACAAAAATATGTATGATATCTGAAAAAGCACTCAGAAGAATTGTAACTTATTTTGACAACAAATTACCCAGTAATAAGAAATTATTAGATAGCATTGTTGCTAATATTTACAATAGTTTTTATTCCAATATGTTAATTTTTTTCCCCAAATGAAGTAACCATTTACATGACACTGATATTATAGATAATCATGTAAGCATTTTGTGCAAAACTATAATATTATGTTATTGCAAAATTAGAATATATAATTTGAGTAAAACACTTACAAACAATATACAGGGACCTAACGTAAGAAAACAATTAAATAAATTAATTTTATTTCACCATCAGTAATGTTAAGTATTTTTGTATTACATAAATACAATACGAACATGTATAAATTTTTATAAATCTGCATTGTATTATTTTTTCTTAAACGCAAATAAGTTAAATAAACAAATGTGTTTGTGTTTTTAACAAATAGGGTATAATCACGGCATGTTGACAAAATTATAGGGTTTGTTTACATTTTTAAATTTCCCGCTTTTAAATGTATCAAAATGGCTCCGCCCAACAATTCACATTTTGCGCATACCTCGTTAGCATTCTATATTTATTCTTTGTCTATGAGACTACCTAAGAATCATCCATGTAAATATAAGTATAAGTTGTAATAATAGTGAATTAGTTATATAGTTAACCCAATTTTCTAAGGATTTTGAAATTATTGTACTTTTACAGAAACACACGTTGTACATGATTTAAATATATTATTTAAATTACATGGTTATACAACGATTTATAATGAAGGCACCTGCAATAAATGTGATGGTATAATCATAGTTCATAAAGAAACAATAAATTGTTCTCACAAATTTGTATGTGTAGGTCAAATAAAATGTGTAGAGCTGGAAAAAACTACTAAGATGAAGCAAAATAGTTTACCTATTACCTGTATATACAGGTCACCTAGTACAAATGAAGTACTTTTTAATTTAAACCTATTTCAATACTTACAAAGTCGTCAAAACTACAGTGAACATATCATCACTGGTGATATAAACTTAGATCTATTAACAGAAAATTACTTTGTTATAGAGGAATACAAAAATATTTTTAGTTGTTTCTGCTTTACATCATAAATCAATACAATAACTTGACCGCAAACTAAAACGTGTCTAGATCATTTCTTGGTCAAATCGAATCATACAGGTGATGAAATTCAATCATTTGTCTTCAAGTATGATTTAACTGATCATTCTCCCATTGCCCTAATAAACTTAAAAGGTACAATTCATACAGAATAGCAATCTAATTTTTTTTCTGAAAAAGTATATAAACTACAAAAACCTAAAACGTGATTTAAGTACTGAATCTTGGGACTCTGTTTACTTAACAAATGATGTAAATGTTGCAGTTAATAGCTTTATTGCTAAATTACATTTTTACATAAATAAAAATACAGATTACAAAAAACAAGTTAACAAACAAAAACCAAAAAACAATGGGTAACCAAACGGTTACTACTAAAGTCTATTAATTACAAAAATTCATTATATAAACGTATTTTAAAACAACCTAATAATAAAACACTAAAGGAACGCTATAGAATATACAAAAATGAATTGACGAAATTAATTAAACGAGCCAAAAAAAGCTACGTGGAAAAAATTATTTATGGAAACAAAAACCAAAGCAGGGCACTGTGGGAATGCATCGGAAGCATTTGCAACACTGGGCAACCTAAAACAAAAACTGATTCAATTAAATTAGAAAATGGTGAAAGCATGCATGAAAAAAATATATATTTCAAACTGTTTTAATGAATATGTTAGTGAAATAGGAGAAACATTAGCAAAGAAAATAAATATTCCAGAAAACTATATTGAGGAAAACTTTTTTTATTGAAAATACTATGTGGTTACAAGAGGCAACTAATGAAGTGCTACAAACTGCTATAAAAGAACTGCACTGTTGGAAATATTTTGTAAAAAGTACTCTTTCTTAACAAAAATGAAAGAGTAACTTTTTAAGAGTCAATAATTTCTTTAATCTCAGGCCGATTTCTTTAATCTCAAATCTAGCTAAAGTAATGGAAAAGATAATAATGAGAAAAATAGTAAACTTTTTCAATAAATATAGGGTGATCTCCAATCATCAATATGACTTTAGAGAGGGTAAATCAACGCAAGATGCAATTATTAAGTTAACGTCACAAATGTACAATGCACTAGAGAATAAAACTCCTGCGGTATGCATATTCGTAGACCTCTCCAAAGCGTTTGATACTGTTTGTCACAATAAACTGCTAGAAAAGTTGTATGCTTGTGGTATCAGAGCTGTAGTTTTTGATCTAATTCAGTTAGGTATCTGTCAAATAGAAAACAAAAAATTAGTATTGAAAACAATGACAGAGAGATAAGGGAGATTAAATATGGTGTACCGCAAGGTACAGTTCTGGGCCCTTTATTATTTACAATATATGTAAATAACTTGCTCAAAAGTCAGTTTAAAGTTTAAAGGTGAAATAACTAGTTTTTCTGATGACACAGCAATTTTCTACACTTCTGATACCTGGGAATCTTTAAAAACTATTATAGAGGAAGACTTTGTTAATATATCAAATTGGTTTAAAGCTAACAAATTATCACTAAACTGTGAAAAAACTAAATACTTACGTTTTACCTTTTATTCAAAGAATTTGCCAGACCTTGGACAACTTCATATAGCGCATAATGTAACTCTACTCGAAGCTGATCATATAGAGTATCTAGGAATAACTATAGACAGACATTTACAGTGGGAACTACAAGTAAAACAACTTAAAAGAAAAGTTAGAGGTTTAATTAGTAAGTTTAAATATTTAAAAGACTTTTTAAGTGTCAAATATCTCAAAAGTGTATATTATGCTTTAGTGCAATCACAACTTACTTATGGGATAATAATAGGATGGGGTGGTGTATATGATTGCCATTTAGAGGGCCTAAATGTAATACAAAAATGAATCATTAAAATGATATATAATAAAACCATCAGCTTCCCATGGGACTTATTATATAAAGAAACACAGATTTATGATATTAGACAGCTATATTGCCTACATGTACTCAAAAACATTAACCAAAATAAAATACTATTACTAGATCATCCTTATAGCACCAGAAATAGGTCTACCAATGTAAATGTTCCTCCTTGCCAGAAAACTAACGGGCAAAGATACTTTAATTACTTAGCACCAAAAATATTTAATATGTTATCTGAAAAAATAAAAGATAAATTATACCCACACAAATTTGAAGTAGAAATAAGAAAATGGTTAATTAAGGAAGACAGAAATACTATTTATAATATTGTAAACAATGTTTAACAAAATAAAAGATTTAAATACTCTATAATTAAAAAACTATATCAATAAAAAATTATACTGAATACTTACGTACCTGCTTAAGATACTTTCACTTAATTTGGATGTGCCTCTTGCGGAAATTGACAAATATACCCGTTTTTGTATAAATTCTAGATATGAACATACTAGTAAATATGAAAAGATGAAGAACAAAATGAAAGATTGGTGCGTCGACGCGTCAACCGACAGGTCAGTCCCGTCACGCGAAAGTTTTTAAAAGTGTAAATAAGAAAGTAAAAGCAGAGTAATATTAGTCGAAATTCTTGAATAAAGAAGAGAACGCGAAACGCGAGTAAAGACCGAGAAATGCGCGCGCGTTTTAAATTAAAATCATTAGAAATTAAATTTTAAAATCAATAACTAGCAATGTTTGTTAAATTCGGAATAAGGCGATGGAAACGATGATGGAAGAGGTAAAACAAATTATGCAAACACTGAAAGAGGAACAAAGAGCATTATTAACAGAATTAGAGGACAGTGTCAATGAACTAAAGGGAAGGGTAACCTTGCTAGCGGAATTAAAGAGCGAATTAAGTAGAACAGAAGAAGAGAGAAAGAAAGGCAAGCTTTGCACCAACAGTTAGCAGAATTACATAAAAAGGTACAGAACAGAAAATTTAAGGATAACAAAAGAATTTTAAGGTATGCTCCATGGAAACTGAAACAGCTTAACAGCTAGCAAAAACCGAGAAACGAGACAAAGAACTGAAAACTTGGCTAAAAAGCAAGGAGTATAAAGATAGAATAGGAGTGGCCACTACCTATGTTGCTCTCGTTCCGTCAGCGTTCACATAAAGCACGCGTGCGAGTGGGACGGATGCTAGAGAGAGATACTTCAGGGGGTCCGGCTAATGCAAGCAATCAATGTACGCAAGTTTCCAGACAATAAAATAAAATAACATTACGTTTTTTGTTATTATTTATTTTTATGAATTTGACGTAACATTTAGAAATAATGATCTATCAATTTTTATATTGATTCTCGTAATTGACAAGCCAATAATTGTAATCAAGATTAAAACACTTTTATTATTTAAAAAGAAGACAAACTCTTAATTTGTTTGTAGTTTCGACAATTTATTTTTATCTTTAAAGTTTGACTTCATTTTTAATTCTTCTGCTTTAAAATACTGTCTCATTCGCATCGAAATAAAAAAATGCAAAGCGGTAGATACTATTTCAAATTTATGTACCTCACAGGTAAATTTAAATGAAATCTTATCAATACACCCATGAATTGTATTGTCGTATAGATACTTGGACTTTACATGTTTTAGGAAAATTTCCTCTGCTCTTTTAAAAATATAAAACATTTCAATTGCGGGATGAGTTAAAAATCCTTTTGTTTTTAAATTAACGAGGTCGGCAACGGGAACATTTTGAAAAGTTACTTTACTGGATAAGCCATTTAAACAGTTTGAACAGTTAGTTGTCTTCGAAATTTTCCTGATCAAAAAACCTGCTATGTAATAAAGTACAGCATCACTAACGTCATTACTGTAACTGCAAATTAGTTGATCGAGCAGTATTTCATGATCTTCTTCGTCGGATAATACAGACGAGACCTCTTCAATTTTTTTTTCTATTTTCTGAACATGATTTATCTTGCTCAAAAATTAGTTTAAAATTTTCGAAATCAAGAAGACCAGAATTAACTTCTTCAACTGTGCAATTTCCACAACGAGGAGGCTTGATCAATTTATAAACAGTCAGCAACCTGTATAACTGCATGAATGAAGGAAATGAGGGATGGTCGTTGCAACCCCCTGCTTGTCTAATAACGCCAAAAAAGTGCTAAAACAAAACTATTTGAACGAAACTAAATAAACATTTTTTTATAAGAGTATACCTCTATAGGGTCTTGATTACATTTTCTTGTTAGCACATATTTGAAACCTTGCGTTGATATCAGGTATTTAGTAATATCTAAGGAAGATAATAAGGTGACCCTAAGACCTTCCGCAGTCGATTCTGATAAAAATTCATCTTTTTTAATTTGTTCATCCTTTAAACATTGTTCCCAACTATTTAGCCATTCCAGACCTTCTGTTATGATCTAGAACGAAGTAAATAAATATTGATTTCTTCTTGTTTTATGACCTAAAGTTACCCTTATTTCTGCAGAATCTAAATTTATTCCCTTACTCGAATTTAAAGAATCAAAAAGATCGTTCATTTTTTTGTGAATAAAATTGTCATATCTGCGTCGTCCAATTCTTTCAAGTGTCTTTTTTTATAATATATGAGACCTTCTGTCACGGAGTTACTAAAAAGCTAAATATAACATTTTAGTTAAATGTTTTTTGTTGTTGAAATACTATCCTAAATATCTGTAGGTGTGATATGTACAGTGTGTCTATAAAATCATAAAGTAAGTCGGCTAAATTTTTGTCGCATTGCCGGAATAGCTAATAAGTGACTGACATTTTATCTTGTATACTATAAAAAAATGTTAATTTTTATTGACACTGTAAATAAATACGTTTGATAACTGCAAGAACGCATGACTGACCTGTGTTGCAAGTTTTACCCTCATTTTGAGAAAAGTGCTTGGGTAAATGTGATTGTATGATAACTTCGGACAAACCTTCAAATTTCCACTATTTTTTGAGTCTTCTGTATATAAAGCAACGTAATGTCTCCACTCAACTTTTCCTTTGGATAACTAAAAGTTATTTTACAAGAATTTTATATATATATATATATATATATATATATATATATATATATATATATATATATTTACGGCCACTTATCAAAGTGAGGACATATCATGAACCATAGTTAATGAGGACCACCCTTATAAATGGTCACAGCTTTGCAAATTTTTTTGTGATCACTTGTTTACTTGTTCTAGTTATGTATCTCGCAAATATACACAGATTTCTTTGAATTTAAAAAAGTTTTATTTGCTGTGTATAATAATACCAAGTGAGGCTACACTATACTACTGACGACGTGAGGACCATATAATTAGATACGATTTAATCGCAAAGTGAGCCCCAATATCAAATTATACACAGGTTTTAAGTATAACATGAGGACCGGCGCTGTTGCCATCATTTGCTTTCATTATCATCAGCAAAAATGCATGCTATTCTATTATTGGAATTTGTTAGTTGGTCGGTCGTCAGTATAAAACTAATTTGATGATAACAGACTTTTTTGTAGAAAAATAAATTATCTATCTTTTTTATTAAAACAATTTTTTAATTGCTTGCAAATTAATGTTTTAAGAGTTATTACACAGCAAAGTTTTCACTTTTTAGTTTTGCTAAATAATTCGCAAACGGCTAACATCTCACTGAAACAGGAAAACATTGCAGTGTAATAACTCTTAAAATATTAATTTAACAAAAAAATTGTTTAAATAAAATAGATAGATAATTAATTTTTCTATAAAAAATGTCTGTTCTGTTTTCTTCGTAAGACTATTTCTCCAGACTATTTGGATTATTTACTGGCTCCCTAACTTAACTATTTCCTGTTGGCTGTTGCATTGCCTTCTAGAATGTTTAAACGAATGCTTGACCGCTTAGATCAATTAAATTTAGACGAAAAATTAGATTTAACTATTGATTAAGATTCTGGTGTTTCTCATCATTTTAATGGTAATTGTGCTAGTAATATTAACAGCCTGCTATTAGTGGGACAGATTAGTGAATTGATAGCTAAGTACCACATACTTTACTTTAAAATCTAAATGTATTACTCCTAATAATTAATTATTATTAATAGTTAGATTAGTTTCACTAATAATTATAGATGTAAATCTGTATAATATGTTAATTATTCTGAAAATGCTAGTAAAATCAGTAAATATTGTCGCCTAATTTAAAATGCTGAGTTTGTTCCATCTCATTTTTAATTAAATTTAAAAATTTGTCTGTAATTTCCTTACGGTACGTGTTAAAAAGAATATATGTATTTATTTTCCTACCTAAACCGATCTTGGCTTGTAGCAAAGAAAAGTGGTTATTCTATATTTAGGGTATTTATTAGACCAAAAAGAATGCATATAAAATCTATATTTCCGTGTAAAAAGATATAAGAAGGGGGATTAATATCGCTCTTGGTATTTTTAATATTTAATTCTAGTTATTTTTTAAATGCTTGTAATGAACCGTATGTGAATCTGCCATTTAAATTTAACCAACCAATAATTATTGTGAATGACTTTTCAGCATTAACTGTGCCGTCTATGAACTCAAATCTTACTAATCCTCCAGCTGACATATAGCTATAAATCATTACGCCTTGAGGAAACTTAACATTAGGTTTCAAGCAGTATTTATGGAATGCTTCTTGTTTAGCTCTGATTACTCTTTTGCGAGAGTAAAACTAGAACAAAACTGCTTAATGTTAAGTTTCCTCAAGACATAATGATTTGAGGCTGTATGTTATCTAGAGGATTAAGAAGATTTTAGTTCATAAACAGCATAGTTAACGCTGACAAGTATCTGCAAAACGACGAGTAGCATGGGCTAAAACTAAGTTGTCCTGGGCAGAAATGCTGGTCTAAGGTCATATTCATCAACTAGTTAAAGTCTGGTGTATCCGTTAGTTACTCTCGGAAAAGATTGATCAGAGCTAAACACGAAGCATTCCATAAAGACTGCTTGAAACGTACCGTTAATTCTCCTTTTAAGGCGTAATGATTAGTACCAAGAACTTATAAATAAAGGAAATTAGGATTTCAAAAAAGGCGAAACACCTTGTGCATATTGGGTTAGATTCAAAAATTCAGTAGTGCAGGTACTCTTCTAAAATTAACTTGCCAATACGAATTTTTCAGCCGACTGCTATCAAGAATATCGATAATATCGCCTGATGGATTTTGCCGAAGAGATGCTAAGATAAAGGATGACTGTACCACGATCGCGTCCGGTTCTCAACGAATTTTTCTTAGCTACTTCATGGCAATAGGGGACCATAAAAAGTTACGCCAGAAAGTTCCTTGAGCAAATTTACTGGTGCAAATTGCTGATCCGTGTATGACATATCTCCTTTCTTCGATAACACAGAAAGAAGGCGAAGTACGAAAAAAAATTCGAACACTTTTGGTAGGGATTTAAATAAGCTTTATCTTACCTAACCTCCTTTATCTCGATAACCCTAATGGTTTCCTAGAAAAACGACAAAACCGGTAGGGGGCGTGGTTTATCCTCATTATTTCTTCGAGCTCACCACCTACAGGTGTTGACTTTTAAGGAGTTGTTTAATAACCCACAAGGAAACCGTATGCAAAAATCCATGGACTTACCTCAACTTTCCGCTATTTTTTCTAAATTGATTAGACTAATTATAGCAGTCCAACATAAAGCTTTGTATGCAACTCGTACCTTAATCTATCTATCTGAGAAATCGCCAACATAAAGTTTGACAAAGTGGTAGTATCGATTGGCTTTATGGTAAGGTCATTTCAACCGAGGATATTTTATTTAACTACAATAGAATTGGTATAGGCACAAGTGAAACATGTAGTTGCTAATAATACAACATATACATACACTTGCTGATCTGAAAGAGCTTCTATCAAGGAATTTCTACCGTCACAAATATCATAAATTTAGGATCGAAAAGTTCCAGCAAAGAATTAACAAACGCATCTGACATACGGATGTTGATACGAGGGATGCTCTGTTAATAGTTAGTAGCAGGCCATGGAAGCTCAATTGGCTAGAAACAATTGCAACAATTGAATGTCGCATTAGTTAGCATTCGTTACCCACAATTGTCAAACGTTTCGATTTCTTGTGAAACGTAGTTAATTTTGTAAGGTAAGTAGTTGTGCATTTTTAATTCAGTTAAGATGAGCATTCCGCGAACTGCCTTTAGAGCTATGATTTTCTACGACTTTAAAAGACAGTTAGGATACCAGCAAAGCCATGAAAATTTGATAGCAGCATTATCCGCTGTTAGTCATTGGTTCCGCGAATTTCGACGAGGGCGAGAACTGCTAGAAGACTAAGCAAGACCTGCGGAAGCTGCCTGTTCAGAAAATGTTGATCGTGTGGCAAGCTTGATTCATTCCAATCGAAATATTACTTATAGGGAGATTCAGTAAGAAGTGAAGATTGAATCCTCGGTGGTGAATACCATTTGGCATAAACATCTTGGAGTAAGAAAGCCAGCAAGCCGTTGGATATCGCATTTGCTCTCAGAAAGTCAAAAACAGGCTCGAATAGACTGGTGTAAATTTATGTTGCAAAAATTTGACGGAGGAGCTTTCAGGCAAGTGGCATACATTGTAACTAGTGACGAATCTTGGGTATACAGTTACGACCCTGAAACTAAACAGCAGTCTAGTGTTTGGGTATTCGAAGATGAAGACTTGCCCACAAAAGTAATTCGTGGCAGAAGCTTCAAGAAGAAAATGATTGCTGTTTTTTCCGCCGATGTGGTCCTGTTGCTGTTATTCCACTTAAAGATCGCAGAACTGTTAATTCTGAATGGTACTGCGAAGTGGCTTTACCACAGATGTTTGCAAAATTACAGGCAGGTCGCCAAAGGACCGGTTTGCGTAACATCTTAGTCCATCATGACAACGCATCCTCCCACACTGCTGCCAGAACATTGGATTTTTTGAAAGATACGGAAGTTCAATTGGTAACTCATCCGCCGTATAGCCCAGATCTGGCGCCGTGCGACTTTTTTTTGTTTCCAACTTAAAAAAATGATGCGAAGTAAAAGATTTTCCAACGCAGATGCAGCAGTTACAGAATTTCAAAGAATTTTTGAGGACCTTTCAGAAAATGAATCTTCCGAATGTTTTAAAAAGTGGTTTCAAAGAATGCACAAGTGTATTAGTCTGAATGGAGATTATTTTGAAAAACAATAAAGATTGTTTGTTAAAAAATGCAACGGTCTTTTTGCTAATAACAATTTTCAGCGCAACCCTCGTATTGTACCAATATAAAATACTTTTTAATGTTTTTAATGATAGTGTTGCATTATGTCATCAGTCATATTTATAAATTGTTCACAACATAATAATAAAATAATAAATAAGTACCTACTAAATAAACTATATTTAAAAATATATATGTATAAATATATATAAAATTTTGTATTTCTTAATTTTCTCATTGAATTCATAATCAGCAACCCCAAAAACCCTCCAACATGAATTTCGCTCAAGTTGATGTAAAACTTCCCAAGTTATTAAATTGGGAGTGTAAAATGGGGGTTTCAACCCCCCGAGGGGGCGTGCCCCCATTTTAAACAGATTACATTTTATATTGGTCCAGTACTGAAGGCATTACAAAAGATTTCAAGTCGCTATCTTTAGATAGTAAAAACTAAGAACGTAATGCAAAAATTTACTCTACTACTAGGGCAGAGAGAAAGGATTACATAATAAGGTAACCAAAATGGTGTATTACTTTGCAAAATCACATTTTAAACACTTTTTGACGCTTTGAGCTTTTCTCTAAAATCAATAGAAACGGCGTAAATCGCATTTTCAATCTCAAATGCCGTTATTTTAGGACCGCCATTCTGGTGTCCGCCACTTTGAATTTTTCAATTTTCTCATTGGATTCATAATCAGCGACTCCAAGAACCCTCCCAACATAAATTTCACTCAATTTGGTTGCGTTATTAAATTAGGGGTACAAAATGGGGGTTTCAACCCCCCGAGGGGGCGTGCCCCCATTTTAAACATATAACATTTTATATTGGTCCAGTACTGAAGGCATTACAAAAGATTTCAAGTCTCTATCTTTAGATAGTAAAAAATAAGAACTTAATGCAAAAATTGACTCTACTATAAAGTTGGGAACGACCTCTTCATCCATCATCACATAGTGAATAATAAATATAATTGATATTCTAAATCTGTTCTAATAAATTATTCTTATTGTTAGTTTTATTAAATATTAATTTAAAAAGAGACGTTTTGATTGTAATATTTGGTACTTATAGTTATCAATTTTTATAAGCCTGCCTTGAGAAGTAAGAATTAAATTCATTGCGAGCTTTTATAATACAATGAAAGTTGAGAACATTTAGTAGTTGTGTAGGAAAGCCCTCATCTGATCGTCACCCGGTGATCAGTTTGAGGTTACAACTTATAACAGAATTCGACTTAATATACTATTTTGGGTTACCTACCGTTATGTATTTGTTCATAATGATTACTATTTCCATTTAAAGATTAAATCTGAAATTAAATTTTTTTTCAATGAATTTAATAAATGACTTATTTAATTATTGGGTGTATTAAATGCAGAAAAATAGTCTGCAGAGTATGTTGCGTCTAACTTTTCTTTCTAAAAGCAATAATACAAACAAACTTGCCAGCCTCGGTGGATTAGTGATTTGCATGTTTGCTTCATAATCCAAGGATCGCAGGTTCGGGTCTAGGCCACAACGGCCAATGACCACAACGGCCAATCGCTATTTTGGCCGTTGTGGTCATAACCACAACGGTCTCCGTGACCATAACGGCCAACAGCCACAACGGCCAATTTGACCATATCGCCCAACTCGAAACTTGACCATAACGGCCACCATGACCACAACGGCCAACTAGAAACTCCACCCCATCCGCCATTTTGACCACAACGGCCACCGACGCTTATGTATTGGCGTCGCTGGTGACGATGACCACAACGGCCAAAATGACCACAACGGCCAACTAGAGTGAGTGACCACAAGGGCCAAAATGACCACAAGGGCCAAAATGACCACAACGGCCAACTATGGAGCGTGACCACAACAGCCAAAATGACCATAACGGCCAACTGTGGCGAGTGACCACAACGGCCAAAATGACCACAACGGCCAACTAGGGTGAGTGACCACAACGGCCAAAATGACCACAACGGCCAACTATGGAGCGTGACCACAACAGCCAAAATGACCATAACGGCCCACTGTGGCGAGTGACCACAACGGCCAACTTTTTTTCATACTGTTACTTTGGTTTAGTTAAAGCTCATTTCTCTCTTTTAACTTAGCCTGTATTTCAATAAGGTACGTCCAGAATTTAACAGCGAGGTCTGATGTCAAAGTAGCGCCGATTTAACGTGACTTACCTATATTGAAAAATGCTTTTTCTATATATGTTACAACTGCAGCCCTATGCAGTTGACGACATTTTTCTTTCTTAGTTTCTCGGCAAGTATCCCAGGCAGATTAAATTCTGAAAATTTGATACAGGTACACTATAACTATTTACAGAATCATGATACTTTAGTTCACAGGGTAGTTTATCTTTAACGTCAAAAGAAGTTTTTTTTCTATTACTTGTTTACCTACAGCAATCTTTTCATTTTGGGAACGTTTAAAAAAGTACGAAATAGAACTATAAAACAACACGTTTGACGTTTTATTTATAGATTTCCATTGCATTGAATTTGAAGTACGTAATTAGCTGTTTTTATCAGTTTTAAAATTTAAACTAAATGTAAATCTTCTCCTAAAAAATAAACACGATATCTACGAATCTGTCCAGTACTTAATAAAATCAATCTAGGGAGCAGCATGGGACGTAACCCCAGAAACAAACCGCAATAATCCAAAACAGTATTGCTCCATACGTATCCGAGAAAAAATACAAGAAAACGAGCTCTTAGAAAGTAATGACAGATTACTTGCGCACCGGGCGATAAAACGTAGTTTAATAGGGCCGTCAAAGAGTTTAAGAAATTATTAGATGAGCAGAGAAATCAAGATTTCCAGAACTATTTCCACTGCCTAACATCAACTAAAGCAACTGGCTGCATTATAGAACGTCATAAAGATCGTGTTTACGCCTCTCTTAACATTGAAGAAGAAAAATTCATACGGGACTTCCTTCAAGCGCGAAGTAAGGTCATCGAAACTGAAATAAATTCGAAGAAGTCCCCAGGTTTCGACGTAATAACTGGAAAACTCCTAAAGGAACGTTCATACGAGGGATTTCGCATGATAACTGTAATCTATAAAGGGATATTAAGGACGGGATACTTCTCTGGCCAATGGAAGGTGGTCCAAATAGCAATGGTGCCAAAACCGGAGAAACCGCCATCAGATGTGCCCTCATACAGACCTATTAGTCGTTACCCGTCAATGGTTTGTAAAAAATTGTTCGCCATGCGAATGTCACCGCTAATTGACGAAAATCAGCGAAAGCCCAACTAACAGTTTGGATTTCGTCGACAATACGCTACAATTCTTTTGACGTTAAAGATAAACTACCCTGTGAACTAAAGTATCATGATTCTGTAAATAGTTATAGTGTACCTGTATCAAATTTTCAGAATTTAATCTGCCTGGGATACTTGCCGAGAAACTAAGAAAGAAAAATGTCGTCAACTGCATAGGGCTGCAGTTGTATATAGAGAAAGCATTTTTCAATATATCGTTCAGTAACCTTGTCATCAAAAGGGTGGTCTACCTTGCATGAAATGGGGTAGTAGACTTTTTTTATATTGTATGTGATAGTACCAAGATGCCAAATCCAATTTTTCGACCTCCGCGACCTTCCGGATCACCGCCAAAAAGAGGTAAAACCGCCGAAATTTTGCACTTTTTTTAGGTTTGGCCAATTCTGACCATGAAGGAGCACTTTTTCAAAGAAGACAATTCTATTCATTTCAAAAGTACATTAAGTTTGTTACAATCTAAGACCAAAATGATTACTATAGGGCTAATAGTTTCCGAGATATAGCTCCTCCGAGTTCATCGAAAAAGCGGTAAGACCCCCGAAAATATGATTTTTTTTAGATTTGGCCAATTTTGACTATGAAGGAACACTTTTCCAAAAAAGATAATTATATTCATTTTGAAAGCACATTAAATTTGCTACAATTTAAGACCAAAATGGTTACTTAAGGTCTAATAGTTTCCGAAATATCGCTCCTCAGAATTAGTCGAAATTTACACCCATGCTATTTTTCAAGTATTAACCTATAGAACTGAGTTCAAAGGTTCAAAATAAGAATAGAATAGAATTGAATAGAATAGAAAACCTTTAGTCTTATTCAAACAAATTCATTTTTTACATTGGAATCTTAAAAATAATCCCTCGTAAATGGTTCATGTTGTCAAGTGGATATTACCAGAAATATGAAAAGGCGACAGGGAAAACGCGTTTCAATTTTGTCTAAACCGCTTGGAAGGTCCAGGTACAAGATACTCTTCAGCCTCTGTGTCCATGTTCTTTTGTTCTTCTTCAGCCTGGTCAATTCATTTTAAGAGTACATTAAATTTGCTACAATTTAAGACCAAAATGGTTACTAATGGTCTAATAGTTTTCGAGATATCGCACCCCAAAGTTGGTCAAAACTTCAACCCATGCTATTTTTCAAGTATTAACTTATAGAATTGGCATCAAACCTTTAATAATACCTCTCAAATAGTTCAATAATGTATAAATTTAGTATATGAAACATTCGGTTCGGGTTACATTAACATGCAAACGCATTTTGCGACTGGTTGCTGCATCACCCTCCATTCCCTAATACGAATGTCGTCATGTCTATAAGCAGTGGACTTGTTGGAGTGGAAGAGGTCAACTGTCACATGGCTAGAGATATGGGTAAGGAAGCGATGTTGAAGGTTGTAGGGGAAAACTACGAAAATTTCAAATTTAGTGGTATCAATTTCTTCTGTGAATACTGTGACTGTTGGCAAGAGACAGGTGACGGTTGACCCCCTAACACTGTGGCACAGGCTATGCGTTATGAAACAGCCGGATGAAGAACTGAAGAACTTCACACACGACCTTTCACCATATCCTCTGTCCCTACTAACACAGTAACATCTACTTTCAGAAGTGCGGAAGAGGTAAAATACCAGATGTCCTCTATTCAACCACCTGGATATCTTCTTACCGTCACCTCAAGCCCTTCACCCATGCCTTTAGTGGATGTGATTCTACGTCATGCTTCTTTGGTCAGGGATAAAACAAGTTGTTATCAGTAATTCAAAAGAATTCGGACCTCAAGGAGAAAGCAGCAGTTTTCCAACTCAGAAGCAACACCTGACGAAGTAGCTGAAGCAGGAGAGCAAATTATCATTGCGCTGTAGGGTGAAAACAACTCAACGAAAAGCCTCAATTATCTGAGCTATTAGCTCTTTACAAAGGCTGCAACCAAGACGAACTTTAACCTTGCCAGACTACCTCCCACTCAAGAAGCTGTGAATCGATCCGCTCGAATGGGGGTGGGTTCTTACAGCTCACGGCCTTTATGATATCGAGGGATGCGGCCCCTTCCCACCTCATGCAAATGATCTCCTGCAACTGCAAGAAAGGGTGTGACAATGCATGCTGTTGCAGAAAAGCAGGCTTGAAGTGCTCTATTGTATGTAGCCAATGTAGTGAACAGTCCTGCGAGAATCGGCCAGATATCATCGTTGACATGGATACTGCCAAGCTCGATGACCTACTACATGACGATGAGCTAGATGGACTGCTTGTATATCCTAACAGCCCTCCAGATAAGGAAATTGACCAGGCTGAAGAAGTACAGGAGAACATGGACACAGAGGCTGAAGAGTATCTTGAACCTGGACCTTCCAAGAGGTTTAAACCAAATTGAAAGGCGTTTTCCCTGTCGCCTTTTCATATTTCTGGTAATACCCACTCGACAACATGAGCCATTTACGAGGGATTATTTTTAAGATTCCATTGTAAAAAATGATTTTGTTTGAATAAGACTAAAGATTTTCTATTCTATTCAATTCTATTCTATTCTTATTTTGAACCTTTGAACTCAATTCTATAGGTTAATACTTGAAAAATAGCATGGGTGTAAATTTCGACCAATTCTGAGGAGCGATATTTCGGAAACTATTAGACCTTAAGGAACCATTTTAGTCTTAAATTGTAGTTGTGTCTTAATTTAATGTGCTTTCAAAATGAATAGAATTGTCTTTTTCGGAAAAGTGTTCCTTCATGGTCAAAATTGGCCAAATCTAAAAAAAGTGCAAAATTTCGGCGGTTTTACCTCTTTTTGGCGGTGATCCGGAAGGTCGCGGAGGTCGAAAAATTGGATTGGGCATCTCGGTACTATCACATACAATATAAAAAAAGAAATCTACTACCCCATTTCATGCAAGGTAAAATGTACTAGGTTACTGGGCTAATAGGTAAGTCACGTTAAATCGGCGCTACTTTGACATCAGACCTCGCTGTTAAATTCTGGACGTACCTTATTGAAATACATGCTAAGTTAAAAGAGAGAAATGAGCTTTAACTAAACCAAAATAACAGTATGAAAAAAGTTGGCCGTTGTGGTCGCTCGCCATAGTTGGCCGTTATGGTCATTTTGGCTGTTGTGGTCACACTCCATAGTTGGCCGTTGTGGTCATTTTGGCCGTTGTGGTCACTCACCCTAGTTGGCCGTTGTGGTCACTCGCCACAGTTGGCCGTTATGGTCATTTTGGCTGTTGTGGTCACGCTCCATAGTTGGCCGTTGTGGTCATTTTGGCAGTTGTGGTCACTCACTCTAGTTGGCCATTGTGGTCATTTTGGCCGTTGTGGTCATCGTCACCAGCGACGCCAATACATAAGCGTCGGTGGACGTTGTGGTCAAAACGGCGGATAGGGTGGAGTTTCTAGTTGGCCGTTGTGGTCATGGTGGCCGTTATGGTCAAGTTTCGAGTTGGGCGATATGGTCAAATTGGCCGTTGTGGCTGTTGGCCGTTATGGTCACGGAGACCGTTGTGGTTATGACCACAACGGCCAAAATAGCGATTGGCCGTTGTGGTCATTGGCCGTTGTGGCCAGGCCCCGCAGGTTCGATCCCCGGCTGAGCTGGTAATTTTTAATAGCGGAGAAAAATTAAAAACATGCCTTCTTCTCGGATAGGAAGTAAAACTGTAGGTCCCGTGTCAATGCGATGTTTGGCACGTTAAAAATCCCTACTTGGGGTGGAATTCCCTGAGGGAGTAAAGTGTTTCCTTGACAACAACAACAAGTAAACAACAAAAAAAAGTAATCGCGGTACATGTTAGGATTTATTATCCTGAAACTATGTGATTTTGGCAATTGTCCGAATGACATGTAACGAAATTTTGAATTTTTGCGATTAAGTCCTTTAGACGTGCAAAAATAGCGTATATACCACTGGACTAAAAGTGTTTTTTAAGTGTTAATTAATAATTGAAAAAATGCATTTTAGTCCCTGAATATATAATATACATTATATCCGCTCGGGTGATTATGACATGATTATGACCTATTTTGCGGACTGTTTCTAGAGCGTAAATCGCTAAATTAGAGCACCCCCTTTTACTACTCTTGTTTAGGACGTCTCCATAGTAATAAGAATAATTATAGACCATAGCACCTACCTACTTGAAGTTTAGGACTTTTTAAATTATTTTTATTTTAAATTAAACTTAATTTAATCTTAGACCGCACATTTAAAGTACGCATTTCGGGCTTAATTAGTGTTTTAGAGCCCTTTATCGTCTTAGCGCCTTCGGTTTTCGCTTCAGGCGCTAACTGACTGCACGGGCTGTAAGACACTCAATTAAGCCCTTAATATACTATTAAAGACTAGAAAAAGCCTAATCTTGATTAGGTGAAATGTCATTCGAAAAAAAATTATTTTATTCTTAATTAATACAAAAAAATAAAAAGGCTGCAAGTCCTCGAAGATTTATTAATCTCTTTTACAATGTATTTTAGTTTTATTGCCTAATTACAAATAATCAGACGTCGATGAAATTAAATCTAAAAATTTCCCTATCGAAATTTTGTAACAGCACAATAATACAACTATAATAAACCGATTTCCGCTCGTAAGAAATAAAATCGGCTATTTAGGGTATTTCCGTTCTCTTCTGTAATAGAATTAAAATCAATATTGTATAACTTTCATTTCCATCGTTGCCACTTGTTCGGATCTCACTTTGCGCATCATTCATACAAGCTTCACACAAGAAATTATACGTCTGAAAAATATACATCTGGCGCAGCGACTCCAGGCGTCAACTCCTTGAACTAATCTGTATAATTCTAGCCGTTTTGGCAACATCTGAGGTCCAGCCCATTTTTTCAGTATCGCCAACTTATACCTTCGAAAAGCTCTACACGAAATATTATCGAATTTCAAAGTGAGGTCCGTATATTTGTCCTCACTTTGTTTGTGGACCTCACTTGAAACGTGAACTTTGTTCATACGGACCTCACTTTATACACTGGCCGTAAATATATATATATATATATATATATATATATATATATATATATATATTACTTTAACATAACCTTTTTGAAGAATTCTGTTCCTTATACATTTGAAAAGGTGAGGTGTATCAGAAAAAAATACAACATCCTCTTTTCGTCTACATGATGAACGCATTTGTTATTTGGATTAGCCAGACACCCTGATATTCCAAATTCTTTCCACATACGGCGGTTTGTGGCTGCTCCATCACAGATAATGCCATCAACGAACGCTCCAGCCTTTTCTAATTCTTGAATTACTTTAACAATGAGAGATGCCAAAATGACACCTTTTATCAACATCATTGCCAAAATCTTCTATTCCAACCAGCTCCATTGTTTTTGTATTAACTTTGACACTTTTTCTAACTTGCATTTCATCAAAAAGAAGGACGCCGTGTTTTTGCAATTTGTTTTTTCGTGATAATTTTAAGCGAAGTGCTTTAAAAAACTGTTCATCCAACCCACACTTCATGTTCACCCTATTCAAATATCGACGCATTGTGCTTGGCGAGGGCAGAGGCAAGATATCGTTATGTCTCAAGAATTCATAGGTACATGAGCTTCGAATGTTTAGTAACAAACAATATAACAACCAATCATATGAATATCGTCTCCCTTTTTTACTACACACTTTACTTATATTAAAGCACTCTTTTATCAATATTTTTTGTTGTTCAGGTAAATTAGAGCCTTGTAAATAAGTTTCCAATTTTTCCTCTTCAATATTTTTCATTTTATTTTGAATATCTGTGAGTTGTTTTTGTAACATTTCTAATCTCTTGATGGCTCTAAAGCTAATTCTTTTCTGTTTATTTTTCATGTTACGTAAACTTTCCAATTGCGGTTTAGCAGTCAACAAACCTTTCGTGCGTACTTTTAATTTAATAGCAGCCTTGCGTTTTCTGTTTTGTTGAATGCGCATTGTGTTTTTTAGAGTGAGGAACATTTTACAACGTTGTAATGAATTCTGGACAACTGGGCATTTTATGTGCCTCCAAATTTCTAGTGCATGATTTGGTATCCCGGATTCGCTGTACGTTGTCGACGGATGAAATGTAGAAAAAGTTGGTCCCCCTGGACATATTTTCAAGTTGTCAACTATCAATAGAAGGTTTTGTATAAACTCGACCTCATTTTCAACATTCTGTGACATTTCGGGCAAATTTATCTCTCTTCCAGGTATACCTATTTTGTTTCCAAAATTAGAGTCAATAACAACCTGTCTTTCGATATCTGCCAAAGCGGTTTGTTTTGCTACAAGCATTTTACTAAAGCATATGTACTTTTTGCGAAGATCAGAGTCATCAATTATTTTGTGGAAGCTCCAATGTTCATTAGGCAGTTTAACTGAGGCACAGTTATTTTCCCATAATTTTTCAAATGGGCGGACTAAAACTGTATTCCAAATGTGGTTTCAATATTATTACTTGTTTCCGCAGTATCAGCAGCATTAGTAACACACATTTTTCGGCGCTTATTTTGCATTTCAGAACTGCTATCGGTGGTATCTCTGTTTAACGGTCGCTTTCTGGTATGGGTATTAATATTTAGGTATGATGGGCAACCCGGAAAAATTGTAGGAACTGCATCATCCGATAAATGCGGCATTTCCAACATAATCTAAATTATAAAAGCGTGATACTCGTAACAATTAATAAAACTAAAAAATAGGTAAACTTACCGTATTTAAACCATCAGACCATGATTTGATAACATATTTTGCTTCAAAATGTTTTTCACAAACTCTGTCGTTTTGCGATAACATTTTATCAGCACGTGGTATATTTTTTACCCATTTCTTTAACCTCTCACAGTCTCGAGGAGGAGAAAATAAAGACACCCTTTCTAAACATGATTTATATCCAGAGCGGCAATTAGGGACAAAGCATTTTTTACCCATCTTATTAGAAATACTTCCTGTCTAGTAAAACGATTACATGTACTCGGCAAAATGCAACATGCAACTGGATCTCCCTGAATTGGAAATGCAAGCTGGTCCCCCACCAGCGTCTTTGTCTTAACGTCTCTCTCGCACAAGGCGTGCTTTATCTAAACTACTACATTACGCCAGTGGCTGCTCCTATTCTATCTTTATACTCCTTGCTAAAAAGGATCGATGAGCTGAAAATAAGAAAAGAAACAACAAACTCAAATAAGCTAAATAAAAATAAATGGCACTGGTAATTAGGTACATGGAACACCAGAGGAGTAAATTACGAAGGAGCTTTGAAACAACAATCCCGTCAACTAGAGAAATACAAAATAGTCATATTAGCGATCCAAGAAACCAATATAAAAAATGAAAGCATTACAGATTTTGAAAGATATATGTTTTTTAATGGAGGTGGACAAGAAAACCGATTTGGGACAGGATTTGCAGTTAAGAAAAAAGAGAACTAAGTTTAATGGAATTTAAACAAATAAGTAATAGGCTAAGTTATTTGAGATTAAGAGGATTATATCGCAAAATAAGCATCATAAATGTATACTCACCTACTGAGGATGCAGACGACGAAGAAAAAGACAAATTTTACAAAGATTTAGAAGAACTTTATGAAAGCATCCCGAGATATGCATAAAAATCGTAATGGGAGACTGTAACGCAAAGGTGGGTAGAGAAAGGAGAAATGAACCAGTCATACGAAAGTATGACAGCACATAAAAACTAACAAAAATGGTCAGAAATTAATAAACTTTGCTATTGGAAAGAAATTGATAATAAAGTCAACGTTCGTAATGCAAAAGGACATATACAAAGGAACATGGGTAACGACAAATCAAATAGACCACATTCTTATAGAAGAAAAGCACAGAAAGATAATACAAAACATAAAAAGTAGGAGAGGCAGAAATAGATTCAATCATTATATGGTATACGCTTTAATTAAACTAGAAATGCCCCAACAGAGCACAGAGGTAGAAAAAAAAGCAAAGGGGTGGGATATAGATCTATTAAAGCCAGAGGAGAATAGAGAGAAATATGAACAAGAAATTGGAAAAGCACTACAAACACAGACGATAAGTGAAGAAATAGAAAGTAATTGGGTTAGCCTAAGAAAGGTAATACAAAGATCTGCCTCAAAGAATTTAATAAGAGAGAAAAAGTCCAAGAACAGTTGGTTTGACACAAAGTGTGTATTAATAGTAGAACAACTTAACCAAGCAAAAACAAAAATGTTGCAGCATAAATCCACCAAAAGTGTAATGGAGTTGAAAGAAGTAAGAAGAGAAGCGAAAAAACTGTATAGAGAAGAAACGAAAAAACTGTATAGAGAAGAAACGAAAGCAACAAGAGGAGGTAGTATTAGGACTACAGAAAAGTCATAGAACCAAAGACACAAGAGATTTTTACAGAAAGGCGGGTATTATAAGGAAAAGATATCATCCGAAAGTCAATCTATGTAAAGATAAGGAGGGTAATATAGTTGGCGGAAAAGATGAAGTAATAACTAGATGGAAAGAGCATTATGAACAAACATTAGGTGGAAATGAAGGAATATATATATAATGCAGCATTTCAGGCCTGTAGGCCTTTGGCTCCTTCCATAGCTTTCTATTTTTTACAGTTTCTTCCCAATTTGGTATTTCGAGCTCTCGTAGATCTTCTTGTACTCCTTCCCACCAGGTTTTGTTTGGTCGTCCCTTTCTGTTAGGTCCTCCTATTTCTGTTTTGTACATTTTCTTTGTTAGTTGATTTTCGTCCATTCTTGTTAAATGTCCTAACCTAACATGTGGAAATGAAGGAATAGGACTGAATAATCCAACATTGGAAGGTAACGAACAACAAGAAGTAGTAGAGCCACCGCCTTGGGAAGAATTCATAAAAGTCTTGAGAAGAATGAAAAATAATAAGAGTCCAGGCAATGACAAAATACAAAGCGAGCTATTAAAAAGTGGAGGACAACAGCTGGCAGAGAAAATATATAATCTAATAAAATTAGTGTGGGTAAAAAAGGAATTGCCAACGGATTGGAAACAGGCATTAATTTTACCTATTTATAAAAAAGGAGATCTGCTGATTTGCACGAACTATAGACCTATATCCCTATTGAATGCGACATATAAAATCTTAGCTACGCTAATAAACGAAAAGTTGAGGAAGGAGGCAAAAAGAAGAATAGGAGAGTATCAGTGAGGTTTTCGGGAGGGAAGATCAGTAACAGACCAGCTTTTCACATTAAAACAGGTGACGGAGAAAGCAAGGAGAAAAGGAGTTACGGTTCACATGCTCTTCATAGATTTTAAACAAGCTAGTAGAGGGAGATGGCGGGTTCTGGACCCTCACTTCCTCACCTCTAGCAGGCAACCATGCATACACGCGAGCATACGGTCTAATATACGGTTATCGTTCTCATACAGGAGCGTACAAGAGAAAAATATGAAAGGGGGCTTGAATTAAATGCTATAAATCAGGTCAGGGGTAAATATATCTTAATACTCACCCTGCTTCTACGTTTATGAATCGTTTTCATTCCCTTTCTTTATTATTAACATATTACTTTTACTCTGGTTAAATTGGAATGTATGTGTAGGAGAGAGACATCCTTCTTAAATGAAACAACATAGTATATTACAATTCAATATGGTTTATTCAACTATTTTCTCAATACATAGCATATGGAATTTTAGATTTGGATAATTACACATATACAGATTTATATCATATAATTAACATATCACATATGCAATTTATAGATTAAATAAAATAATTACATAGGTAGAGGGTTTATATACAGACTTATATAATACAAGTTATACATGTAAACTTAACTAGTTTCTAAATTATCATCCTTAGAAATCATATAATTTCCCCAAGCTAAGGTATTTATAATTATCACACACGCAATTTATAGATTAAATAAAATAATTACATAGGTAGAGGGCTTATATACAGACTTATATAATACAAGTTATACATGTAAACTTAACTAGTTTCTAAATTATCATCGTTAGAAATCATATAATTTCCCCAAGCTAAGGTATTTATAATTATCACATACGCAATTTATAGATTAAATAAAATAATTACATAGGTAGAGGGCTTATATACAGACTTATATAATACAAGTTATACATGTAAACTTAACTAGTTTCTAAATTATCATCGTTAGAAATCCTATAATTTCCCCCCAAGCTAAGGTATTAATACATATCACATATACAATTTATAGACTAATTACTTTCAAAGAATAATTACATAGGTAGAGGGTTTATATACACACTTATACAATACAAGTTATACATGAACACTTGAAATCCTGTAATTTCCCCAAGCTAAGGTATCCCCGTTCCCGCCAGCAATAATGTATCGTTTATCATCTTTCCATGACAACGCTACTTTATTTTTTAATTCAGTATAAAGTTGGTGGTTGTATGATCGGAAAGATTGAACATGTTTATAAATATTTACATTGTATAATACAACCTTCCTATAGTCTTCCAAAGTCAGTTCTTTTTTGATAACAGCCTTCTGGATACCTTTAGCTGTTTTGGTAAGATTGCCCTCTACATCTACAGCATATGCTTTTGCTCCTGTTCCCAGAAATTCCCAGAAAATTCTACCCGCATATTCGTCCTTCATTCTACCAATTATAGATTCATTCTTCGGAATTCCGAATTGATTATCAGCCTTAAAGTTTGATGTGTCATACTTGTACAAATATTTCTTCATGTCTTCATAAAAATCGTCTGTATACGTCAGCAGAATTAACGAATCGGTATCTGTGTACAGCAGCTGGACCTTGATCCCATATATTCTTTTAATGGTGTTATAATAAAAGTCATACATTATATGCTTAGCTAGATCTAGCACACAGAAACCAATATATATAGGCTTATCATAGTGAACTTGTAGTTTCTCCATATGAATGGCTACCAGATCCTCCGTAAAGATAGCACACTCTTTAAATTGCGGTTTTGAAATCATACTCTCGGCTCCTAGTCTTCTACCTTTATTTTCCCAGTGTGTAATTAGTCGTATATCTGATCTATTTTCTGTATTTTCCAGCGTTTTTCCGAAGACTGAATTATTTAATAGTTTATAAAACATCTTCCCGAACTCACTCGTATCAGCATTTCGCATATCTGTGTTTAGGTCAATATACCCTTTTAACCACGGAGATTGTTTGAATGATAATATGCGATGGATCTTTGTAAGTTTTAAACCTGCTGCTAAGCACTGTTGCAGATTTCTGTAGTGGATCACATAGTTGGTCTTATCATATAGGTTGGGTATAAGTTTAGACTGCTTTGAGTTTCGTGGGATGATATTTTCCGGGCAGAATGGTAGCTGATCGTGATCATCGTGAAGTTCTTTCGGATAATGCAATTCTACTTGTAGAATATACCCAGTCTCAGCTTTTTTCGGAATTTTTAAAACATCGAAATTTTTAACTTCGTTATCTGTCAACCATGAAAACCCTGAATGCGGTAAATACTCGGACATCGAAGCGCCATAGAGATTGGTAGCATCTAGGTAATTTATGAACGTTGTAGGTTTTGTTTTATCATATCCGGGCATATATTTGTTATTAGCTTGAACACTTCTTTTACTGCATTGGCTCACACCGCCTCTAACACCCTTTTTAATAAAGTGAATCATGTCAATGTCTGTTAATAATTCTAATTCTATCCCAGTATATTTAAGCATCGCAGTCCAAGACAGCCCCGGCGCTGTGAAGAAATTAGCTGGATCTAAATGATATAATTTATGACATATGCATCTGAAAGCTTCAAATACATCTGCCAACAGTAGCACATCACTTTTCAAGTATATGTCTGAATAGTCACCAAGAGTTTTACATTGGAAAGTATCCCACACAACTGAAGCTCTATTATAATCCTCAACTGATACGTCTTCATTTCGTAATTTATCAAAAAATTCTTCTCGCGTCGGTAATTTGTTATAATTTAGCTTTTCGAATGAATTTACAAATGAATAAGGGAAAACACCCTTTTTTCTCATGAGCCTAAATTTATGGTTTTCTGGAAAATACTTTTTGGTAATCTGGCACTCGTCATCTGTTAAATTTTTTGTTAATTTCTCTAACCCATAGGCATAAAGCGAAACGAGTCTAAAAATCTTAATTTCAAATATTTGTTTTCCATCGTTCCTAAAGTGTTAACTACCGTGTCAACATGTACGTGTTTTGAAAAAGATATATATTTTTCTTTGTTTACTGCAATAACATCTATTTTAGAACCGTCGACACCTAATGATTTTATGAAGAGGTGAGCATCATAATTTGATAAATTGTGAAAAAATACCGGTATAAAACTCGGATTCTTAAAATGCAAATTACATATAGGGTGTGCAGGGGCTCGATATTTTCCCGTTAAATGGCAATGATCACGTACCCTTTCATCTTCCTGACGGAAGGGTTTCTCGCATATATGACAACATTGAGCGAGTGTATGAATCAATTTCTCGTTTTCCGTGAGTTCAATCATTGGGACAATACGTTTCAGGTGGTCGTTGTAAATACGTTTGATGTCGGCCTCTAACCTGTTACAGAAAACGTCAGCACAGTCTTGACCGCGATAAGTAACATATTTTGATAAAGAATCATCATAGCTACACTTTATATAATACCCAAATGAGTAGGGTTGATGTATATTTGTCTTTTCTGTAAATGATTCATTGTTATCGTTCTGACAATATTGGATAGGTTCAAGAATAGTCTCAAAATCGGCATATACTACAAAAGGGTGTTTTAATTTATGTTCAACTGATTCAAATTTTAAAATGTTACCGGGAACTGTATTCCCAAACTTATCAATGCGCGGTTCTGTTGAAGGCAATTTAGCACTAATATGCTTACAATCATGTTTTTGATGTTCGAATAATTTATGTGCAGTATTAAAATTAATTAAACAACCATCGCACAGAAACTTTTGTTGTTTCTTTTTTGATAATTGGGAGCTGATTAATCTACTTAAGCTTTTAATTAAGCAATAATGAGAATTACCCGCATCGTCGTCTATTACTAGCAAGTTTACATGCTGCTGACGTCTGTTTTCTGTAAAATGTAGAGGCCCAACAACTTCAAAATCTACTTTAGAATTGTCATAAACTGTATTAAGCCCGTATACGTTTACCGATATATTATTTAATTTTTCAAATTTGTTAATATCCTTTAACTTAATAGGAAATTCTAACCCGCTAAGATTTAGTTCATCCTCATATATTTTATACTTCATAACACGATCGGTGTGGTCCCCTGTCGGATGCATAGCAGCAAGAATACTCCACATGAAACATTTTTGATCAGAATTTTGAATGTTTATTACAGCTTTCTTCTGCTGGATAGGACCCGGAAGTGGTATGTACGACGAAGCTTTCAGGGGATTGTATTTGTTGATATTCAATTCGATAAATAACAGGTTTTTTAATGTCCACCCGCTCTCCTTCTGCTGAAATTCACTTATTTTATTATCTACTTCGTCCGTAAAATGGTTGTATGCAAGATCTAAGGCTGTTGAACCGTAGAAATTTCTAAATTTTGTATTAAAGGATTTCACCTCTTCCAAATCCTTTGATGGCAACTCAAACAGTCCGAAAAGTTCAATATTAACTTTAACAGCGGAATACTTATCTAACACAACTCTCATACAATTTAACGCTTTTTGTTTTAACATCGCCATGAATTCTTTAACGTTCAAATATACCCGATCGTCAGCAGTAATACGATATGTAGCAATACGATTTTTAAACGCCTGCTTTATTAATGCAACCCCTTCACCAGTCACAATACACGTTTTATTCTTGTGTTGCAGACTCAGGCAGTGTTGAGGTAGAAATCTTGTTGGTATATCGATTTCACAAACTTTACATTTTGATAAAAGTTCTTTCACTACAGTTTTAGAACTAGTCGAGGTAATACAAGTCTTCTTAGGACTGTTAGCTGATGCAGCCTCGTCCCCCGATAATTTCCTTTTACGCAGACCATGTTTTTCGACCTGGTGCTTGTCGAAGTGGCCCTGACTAGTGTATAATATACCGCACTGATCACATAAAATAGAAACTGGTTGACAATAACCATTCTGGTGTCTCAGCAGATTGTCTTTTCTGCTAAACTGCTTATTACACTGCTCACACGCAATCATTTTTCAACCCTCGATGAAGACACGTCTTACTAGCACAACTCTCGAGAATAGAAATGATGAACTGCTTCGGTGATGCTCTTTATATATTGTTTCGATTACCCATAATGCATTGCGATAGTTAATCATATACCGTGCATGTGTAAAGCTGTTTTGATGGAATACACATAAGATGGTCACGTAATTTTAAAACTAATTACGTAATGATGCTGATTTCCTAGATTCAGAGTAGCCTTCGCTTGGGACCAGCTAAAAATCATAAACATAATAGTCTGAGATTATATATAATTTACTTCTATTATCAAGTATAAGCTATCAAATGCTATTAGAAGGCTGATGCTATCAGCCTCATTCATCACGCTATCAGTCGCATTAATTATATTATCAGCCACATTCATCATGCTATCAGCCACATTCTTCATGCTATCAGCCACATTTACTACGCTATCAGTCACAATCATTGCGCTATCAGCCACATTAATTATGTTATCAGCCACATTTACTATGCTATCAGACACATTTACTACGCTATCAGCCTTTAGATTATCAGAATAAATGAAATAATAGAATATGTTTTATACCCTATCTATTATTTATCAGTAATATTTAATTTATAATATTAATTAAATTTTAAAATTAATTACACGTAAGTTAACCCTCAACCAACACATTATGCTTAGACATGTTAATTTATTCACATTCTTCCAGAGTCAATTCAATGCAAGGTTATACGAAGTATTAGCATCGACAATATAACGTCTAAGTTTTCAGGAAGACTAGTTTTTGTATTTGCTTTACTCTTAAGATCGAATATTTATTTATGATATCATTTTTACATCAACCAAGATTACAACCTAGAAATCTTTTTTTAATTATCAACATAAATTATAAAATTAGTAAATAAGTGAACCCATATTAATTCATAAGATTGAAAGTTGTGTATACATCAACTTAGAAAACCGCAAATGATTACACATATAATGCAAAACATGCTGAGAATGAAAAAATTTTAACTTCATAAATTCAGACAATCGAAACATAATTTATATAATACGAAAATAATTACTTAATCGAATCCTACCTTTTTTATGTACAGGATAGCGCAGGCGACGTCTTTAACGTTATTATGATAAGTGAACTAATAACCGATGATGAACGCTGCAACTGATGATGTTAACACGAAGGTTGAATTAATAATGAGCTAACGTAGATGTTGATCTTTCTTATATACTCTCTACACATACAGCTGAGGCACAGGCTTCTAGCACCACATGAAAAAGATTGAAATATTCAATATAAGAAGCATAAAGAGAAATAAAGCATTACATAGGGTTTTCATCTGACGCTTAACGTTAATTATCGAAAAAAAAATTACAACGCTACAGAGTACATAATAAAAAATTAAATAATAAAATTTTATAAAATGATTTATTAACATCGTTTAAAGCACAGTTAATTAGAAAATCTATTATTACTGAGATATCGTTTATTTAATTTTATTTAATTCCCACAACCGGTTTTGATTGATATATCAGTGTGTTAACATTAACTTTATCAAAATCAACTAAGAAGATTATAATAATTGAAAATATTAACATATTCTATAAATAAACAAATCTATTAGAATCTAAAAAATAAAAAAGGGATGAACGTTCATATTAAAATTAACTGAAGTCAACAAAATATCACTTCGCAAATTTATACTGTTTACTAATTAGTCATCCTATGCTTAAAGAATACTCCAAACGACGAGTTCTTTAACAAAACCACTTGAGAGATTATAATTAAAAAAAAATATATCGAACATTTTCACCAAAATAAACTATTCGAGCATCCGAATATAATTAAAAAAAATGATTGAACATTCCTACTAAATTAGATATACTCAACAAGAAACCACTACACAAATTAACGCTAATTACAAAACGATTAATTTAAATCACTCGAGAAATATACACACTACAACAACTGAAGAAACGCTGCATAATGATTTTAAAAACAAGACTCTACTGCTTTATGAGATATAATGACTCATTCTACTAAGTGTTGTTCAAAGAATTTCAATTATTTTGTTTGTTAACGCATGAGTAAATACACATGTTTCTTCACGAAAAAATTGGTTTCCGATGATTAATTCGAAGGAAATGAATTTTACAACCTAGTATACTTCGAGAAAGTGGAGAATTTGTCCTCGCTGCTGTTATAACGATTAATGAGGGTGTTTTATTAGATAAGATTATTAGATATTCTTAATACGCGGAAAGTCATGCACTTTGATATTAACGTGCATCATCCCCTTTAAAGTATAGCTAGTAAAAGTTTAAACAGCACTACAGAGTTTCTGCTCTTTAAATTACCAATTTCTCCACAGGTAGGTAAACATTAAAAGGCGTCACTTGTTTTGTCAATGTAGACGGATTTGATGTATGCTTCATTAACTTTTTAAAACAATAATTTATTATTATTGTTACTTAAGACAAAGTTTCTTTATGACTAACTCACTAAATTCCTTTGTCTGTCGTATAAAACAATACATTTTTAGTAGATAATTATAAATGAAACGATGCTAACATAATAAAGAATACCTCTAACAACAGAGTACAATATACAATTTCCATATTAACCTGCATTTTATTATTATTATATGGGTTTAAATTTGAACTGCGGCCTAAATTATGGTCTGTAGTGCTGTTTAAACTTTTACTAGCTATACTTTAAAGGGGATGATGCACGTTAATATCAAAGTGCATGACTTTCCGCGTATTAAGAATATCTAATAATCTTATCTAATAAAACACCCTCATTAATCGTTATAACAGCAGCGAGGACAAATTCTCCACTTTCTCGAAGTATACTAGGTTGTAAAATTCATTTCCTTCGAATTAATCATCGGAAACCAATTTTTTCGTGAAGAAACATGTGTATTTACTCATGCGTTAACAAACAAAATAATTGAAATTCTTTGAACAACACTTAGTAGAATGAGTCATTATATCTCATAAAGCAGTAGAGTCTTGTTTTTAAAATCATTATGCAGCGTTTCTTCAGTTGTTGTAGTGTGTATATTTCTCGAGTGATTTAAATTAATCGTTTTGTAATTAGCGTTAATTTGTGTAGTGGTTTCTTGTTGAGTATATCTAATTTAGTAGGAATGTTCAATCATTTTTTTTAATTATATTCGGATGCTCGAATAGTTTATTTTGGTGAAAATGTTCGATATATTTTTTTTTAATTATAATCTCTCAAGTGGTTTTGTTAAAGAACTCGTCGTTTGGAGTATTCTTTAAGCATAGGATGACTAATTAGTAAACAGTATAAATTTGCGAAGTGATATTTTGTTGACTTCAGTTAATTTTAATATGGACGTTCATCCCTTTTTTATTTTTTAGATTCTAATAGATTTGTTTATTTATAGAATATGTTAATATTTTCAATTATTATAATCTTCTTAGTTGATTTTGATAAAGTTAATGTTAACACACTGATATATCAATCAAAACCGGTTGTGGGAATTAAATAAAATTAAATAAACGATATCTCAGTAATAATAGATTTTCTAATTAACTGTGCTTTAAACGATGTTAATAAATCATTTTATAAAATTTTATTATTTAATTTTTTATTATGTACTCTGTAGCGTTGTAATTTTTTTTTCGATAATTAACGTTAAGCGTCAGATGAAAACCCTATGTAATGCTTTATTTCTCTTTATGCTTCTTATATTGAATATTTCAATCTTTTTCATGTGGTGCTAGAAGCCTGTGCCTCAGCTGTATGTGTAGAGAGTATATAAGAAAGATCAACATCTACGTTAGCTCATTATTAATTCAACCTTCGTGTTAACATCATCAGTTGCAGCGTTCATCATCGGTTATTAGTTCACTTATCATAATAACGTTAAAGACGTCGCCTGCGCTATCCTGTACATAAAAAAAGGTAGGATTCGATTAAGTAATTATTTTCGTATTATATAAATTATGTTTCGATTGTCTGAATTTATGAAGTTAAAATTTTTTCATTCTCAGCATGTTTTGCATTATATGTGTAATCATTTGCGGTTTTCTAAGTTGATGTATACACAACTTTCAATCTTATGAATTAATATGGGTTCACTTATTTACTAATTTTATAATTTATGTTGATAATTAAAAAAAGATTTCTAGGTTGTAATCTTGGTTGATGTAAAAATGATATCATAAATAAATATTCGATCTTAAGAGTAAAGCAAATACAAAAACTAGTCTTCCTGAAAACTTAGACGTTATATTGTCGATGCTAATACTTCGTATAACCTTGCATTGAATTGACTCTGGAAGAATGTGAATAAATTAACATGTCTAAGCATAATGTGTTGGTTGAGGGTTAACTTACGTGTAATTAATTTTAAAATTTAATTAATATTATAAATTAAATATTACTGATAAATAATAGATAGGGTATAAAACATATTCTATTATTTCATTTATTCTGATAATCTAAAGGCTGATAGCGTAGTAAATGTGTCTGATAGCATAGTAAATGTGGCTGATAACATAATTAATGTGGCTGATAGCGCAATGATTGTGACTGATAGCGTAGTAAATGTGGCTGATAGCATGAAGAATGTGGCTGATAGCATGATGAATGTGGCTGATAATATAATTAATGCGACTGATAGCGTGATGAATGAGGCTGATAGCATCAGCCTTCTAATAGCATTTGATAGCTTATACTTGATAATAGAAGTAAATTATATATAATCTCAGACTATTATGTTTATGATTTTTAGCTGGTCCCAAGCGAAGGCTACTCTGAATCTAGGAAATCAGCATCATTACGTAATTAGTTTTAAAATTACGTGACCATCTTATGTGTATTCCATCAAAACAGCTTTACACATGCACGGTATATGATTAACTATCGCAATGCATTATGGGTAATCGAAACAATATATAAAGAGCATCACCGAAGCAGTTCATCATTTCTATTCTCGAGAGTTGTGCTAGTAAGACGTGTCTTCATCGAGGGTTGAAAAATGATTGCGTGTGAGCAGTGTAATAAGCAGTTTAGCAGAAAAGACAATCTGCTGAGACACCAGAATGGTTATTGTCAACCAGTTTCTATTTTATGTGATCAGTGCGGTATATTATACACTAGTCAGGGCCACTTCGACAAGCACCAGGTCGAAAAACATGGTCTGCGTAAAAGGAAATTATCGGGGGACGAGGCTGCATCAGCTAACAGTCCTAAGAAGACTTGTATTACCTCGACTAGTTCTAAAACTGTAGTGAAAGAACTTTTATCAAAATGTAAAGTTTGTGAAATCGATATACCAACAAGATTTCTACCTCAACACTGCCTGAGTCTGCAACACAAGAATAAAACGTGTATTGTGACTGGTGAAGGGGTTGCATTAATAAAGCAGGCGTTTAAAAATCGTATTGCTACATATCGTATTACTGCTGACGATCGGGTATATTTGAACGTTAAAGAATTCATGGCGATGTTAAAACAAAAAGCGTTAAATTGTATGAGAGTTGTGTTAGATAAGTATTCCGCTGTTAAAGTTAATATTGAACTTTTCGGACTGTTTGAGTTGCCATCAAAGGATTTGGAAGAGGTGAAATCCTTTAATACAAAATTTAGAAATTTCTACGGTTCAACAGCCTTAGATCTTGCATACAACCATTTTACGGACGAAGTAGATAATAAAATAAGTGAATTTCAGCAGAAGGAGAGCGGGTGGACATTAAAAAACCTGTTATTTATCGAATTGAATATCAACAAATACAATCCCCTGAAAGCTTCGTCGTACATACCACTTCCGGGTCCTATCCAGCAGAAGAAAGCTGTAATAAACATTCAAAATTCTGATCAAAAATGTTTCATGTGGAGTATTCTTGCTGCTATGCATCCGACAGGGGACCACACCGATCGTGTTATGAAGTATAAAATATATGAGGATGAACTAAATCTTAGCGGGTTAGAATTTCCTATTAAGTTAAAGGATATTAACAAATTTGAAAAATTAAATAATATATCGGTAAACGTATACGGGCTTAATACAGTTTATGACAATTCTAAAGTAGATTTTGAAGTTGTTGGGCCTCTACATTTTACAGAAAACAGACGTCAGCAGCATGTAAACTTGCTAGTAATAGACGACGATGCGGGTAATTCTCATTATTGCTTAATTAAAAGCTTAAGTAGATTAATCAGCTCCCAATTATCAAAAAAGAAACAACAAAAGTTTCTGTGCGATGGTTGTTTAATTAATTTTAATACTGCACATAAATTATTCGAACATCAAAAACATGATTGTAAGCATATTAGTGCTAAATTGCCTTCAACAGAACCGCGCATTGATAAGTTTGGGAATACAGTTCCCGGTAACATTTTAAAATTTGAATCAGTTGAACATAAATTAAAACACCCTTTTGTAGTATATGCCGATTTTGAGACTATTCTTGAACCTATCCAATATTGTCAGAACGATAACAATGAATCATTTACAGAAAAGACAAATATACATCAACCCTACTCATTTGGGTATTATATAAAGTGTAGCTATGATGATTCTTTATCAAAATATGTTACTTATCGCGGTCAAGACTGTGCTGACGTTTTCTGTAACAGGTTAGAGGCCGACATCAAACGTATTTACAACGACCACCTGAAACGTATTGTCCCAATGATTGAACTCACGGAAAACGAGAAATTGATTCATACACTCGCTCAATGTTGTCATATATGCGAGAAACCCTTCCGTCAGGAAGATGAAAGGGTACGTGATCATTGCCATTTAACGGGAAAATATCGAGCCCCTGCACACCCTATATGTAATTTGCATTTTAAGAATCCGAGTTTTATACCGGTATTTTTTCACAATTTATCAAATTATGATGCTCACCTCTTCATAAAATCATTAGGTGTCGACGGTTCTAAAATAGATGTTATTGCAGTAAACAAAGAAAAATATATATCTTTTTCAAAACACGTACATGTTGACACGGTAGTTAACACTTTAGGAACGATGGAAAACAAATATTTGAAATTAAGATTTTTAGACTCGTTTCGCTTTATGCCTATGGGTTAGAGAAATTAACAAAAAATTTAACAGATGACGAGTGCCAGATTACCAAAAAGTATTTTCCAGAAAACCATAAATTTAGGCTCATGAGAAAAAAGGGTGTTTTCCCTTATTCATTTGTAAATTCATTCGAAAAGCTAAATTATAACAAATTACCGACGCGAGAAGAATTTTTTGATAAATTACGAAATGAAGACGTATCAGTTGAGGATTATAATAGAGCTTCAGTTGTGTGGGATACTTTCCAATGTAAAACTCTTGGTGACTATTCAGACATATACTTGAAAAGTGATGTGCTACTGTTGGCAGATGTATTTGAAGCTTTCAGATGCATATGTCATAAATTATATCATTTAGATCCAGCTAATTTCTTCACAGCGCCGGGGCTGTCTTGGACTGCGATGCTTAAATATACTGGGATAGAATTAGAATTATTAACAGACATTGACATGATTCACTTTATTAAAAAGGGTGTTAGAGGCGGTGTGAGCCAATGCAGTAAAAGAAGTGTTCAAGCTAATAACAAATATATGCCCGGATATGATAAAACAAAACCTACAACGTTCATAAATTACCTAGATGCTACCAATCTCTATGGCGCTTCGATGTCCGAGTATTTACCGCATTCAGGGTTTTCATGGTTGACAGATAACGAAGTTAAAAATTTCGATGTTTTAAAAATTCCGAAAAAAGCTGAGACTGGGTATATTCTACAAGTAGATTTGCATTATCCGAAAGAACTTCACGATGATCACGATCAGCTACCATTCTGCCCGGAAAATATCATCCCACGAAACTCAAAGCAGTCTAAACTTATACCCAACCTATATGATAAGACCAACTATGTGATCCACTACAGAAATCTGCAACAGTGCTTAGCAGCAGGTTTAAAACTTACAAAGATCCATCGCATATTATCATTCAAACAATCTCCGTGGTTAAAAGGGTATATTGACCTAAACACAGATATGCGAAATGCTGATACGAGTGAGTTCGGGAAGATGTTTTATAAACTATTAAATAATTCAGTCTTCGGAAAAACGCTGGAAAATACAGAAAATAGATCAGATATACGACTAATTACACACTGGGAAAATAAAGGTAGAAGACTAGGAGCCGAGAGTATGATTTCAAAACCGCAATTTAAAGAGTGTGCTATCTTTACGGAGGATCTGGTAGCCATTCATATGGAGAAACTACAAGTTCACTATGATAAGCCTATATATATTGGTTTCTGTGTGCTAGATCTAGCTAAGCATATAATGTATGACTTTTATTATAACACCATTAAAAGAATATATGGGATCAAGGTCCAGCTGCTGTACACAGATACCGATTCGTTAATTCTGCTGACGTATACAGACGATTTTTATGAAGACATGAAGAAATATTTGTACAAGTATGACACATCAAACTTTAAGGCTGATAATCAATTCGGAATTCCGAAGAATGAATCCATAATTGGTAGAATGAAGGACGAATATGCGGGTAGAATTCTCTGGGAATTTCTGGGAACAGGAGCAAAAGCATATGCTGTAGATGTAGAGGGCAATCTTACCAAAACAGCTAAAGGTATCCAGAAGGCTGTTATCAAAAAAGAACTGACTTTGGAAGACTATAGGAAGGTTGTATTATACAATGTAAATATTTATAAACATGTTCAATCTTTCCGATCATACAACCACCAACTTTATACTGAATTAAAAAATAAAGTAGCGTTGTCATGGAAAGATGATAAACGATACATTATTGCTGGCGGGAACGGGGATACCTTAGCTTGGGGAAATTACAGGATTTCAAGTGTTCATGTATAACTTGTATTGTATAAGTGTGTATATAAACCCTCTACCTATGTAATTATTCTTTGAAAGTAATTAGTCTATAAATTGTATATGTGATATGTATTAATACCTTAGCTTGGGGGGAAATTATAGGATTTCTAACGATGATAATTTAGAAACTAGTTAAGTTTACATGTATAACTTGTATTATATAAGTCTGTATATAAGCCCTCTACCTATGTAATTATTTTATTTAATCTATAAATTGCGTATGTGATAATTATAAATACCTTAGCTTGGGGAAATTATATGATTTCTAACGATGATAATTTAGAAACTAGTTAAGTTTACATGTATAACTTGTATTATATAAGTCTGTATATAAGCCCTCTACCTATGTAATTATTTTATTTAATCTATAAATTGCGCGTGTGATAATTATAAATACCTTAGCTTGGGGAAATTATATGATTTCTAAGGATGATAATTTAGAAACTAGTTAAGTTTACATGTATAACTTGTATTATATAAGTCTGTATATAAACCCTCTACCTATGTAATTATTTTATTTAATCTATAAATTGCATATGTGATATGTTAATTATATGATATAAATCTGTATATGTGTAATTATCCAAATCTAAAATTCCATATGCTATGTATTGAGAAAATAGTTGAATAAACCATATTGAATTGTAATATACTATGTTGTTTCATTTAAGAAGGATGTCTCTCTCCTACACATACATTCCAATTTAACCAGAGTAAAAGTAATATGTTAATAATAAAGAAAGGGAATGAAAACGATTCATAAACGTAGAAGCAGGGTGAGTATTAAGATATATTTACCCCTGACCTGATTTATAGCATTTAATTCAAGCCCCCTTTCATATTTTTCTCTTGTACGCTCCTGTATGAGAACGATAACCGTATATTAGCCCGTATGCTCGCGTGTATGCATGGTTGCCTGCTAGAGGTGAGGAAGTGAGGGTCCAGAACCCGCCATCTCCCTCTACTCAAGCTTATGATAGCATAGATAGAATAAAATTGGTGCAAACAATGCAAAATTAAAAATTCCCAAAACATCTAACGGAACTGGTAATAATGTCAGTGAAAGAAACTTGGAGCCAGGTACGAGTACAAGGGACAACATCTGATAGCTTTGAAACAAAACGAGGGCTACGTCAAGGCGACCCCCTATCAACCACACTATTTAATATAGCACTCGGGACTTTTAGAAACTGCAGATTAACAATTAAGGGAAGTATAGTCAAAAGTCCCTATCAACTAATGGCATATGCGGATGACCTCACAATCCTAAGCAAAACCCAAGAAGGCTTAAAGGATATTTTCAATAAGATTATAAGCGAAGCTTACAGTTTCGGGCTCCAGGTAAATGAAGAAAAAACAAAATACTTCGTAACTAACAAGAAGGCAAATGTATTTTCCAAACTAAAAATAACAAACGTACACGGAGACAAACAATTCAACTTTCAGCAAGTGGAGAATATAATATATTTGGGATCCGAAATTTCCAGTGACTTATAGTGAAATCGAAAGACGGATATCCTTGGGGATGAGAAGTGCAGCATCTTTGAATACCTTGTTTAGAAATAAAAACGTTTTGCGTGCAGCAAAGGTTCAACTATATAAAACGGTTATAAGACCTACAGTAGTGTTCAGTGCTAAATTGCTAAAGGAAGATCTATGGAGGGGTTAAGGAACAAGATGAGTGGAGGAGAAGAACTAATGAAGAACTGTATGACCTGTACAGAGACACGCCCATAGTCAATATAATAAAACAGGGAAGATTGAGGTGGCTGGGTCACGTACAAAGAATGACGGAGGACAAGATGCCAAAAGTTTTTCGAGAAACAATGGCTGGTAGAAATATAAGAGGGCGCCCACTGAGGGAATGGTTCCAGGATGTGAAAGAGGACATAGAAGAACTGGGAATAAAGCAATGGGAAACCTTAGCGGCAAATAGATTTGAATGGAGGAAGGCAGTAGTTGAAAAGCCAAGGGCCTTAAAGGCCTATAGTGCTTATATATATATATATAGTAAATATGTACTTGTAAATTTAATTATGCATGCATCTATGTATATTCACGTGGCTACAGAATACAGCTACGTAAATGTGAATTGTTTATTGTCACGCACAAGCAGTCTTTCTTATAGTACTGCTTCAGTGACGTAGATTGTTTATTCGTATGTGCTTTTTTGTTTATAGTTTAAATTTATTATATTTATATTATATTTGTATATGTAAAATTCTATGTAATATTATTTTCTGGAGCGAATAAACATTATTATTATTATTATATCAAGAGCCTGTGAAGGCAAATTTTACTGCTTTTATAAATTCTGACTTTGTTCCTGTGATACAATTATCACCCCTTTGAATCATCTTTTTTATAGAATTATCTTAGCATATATGTATGGTTAAAAAATAGAAAGGGTGTTTTTCGTAGTTTTGGAAAAGAAATTATTTTTTAAAGAATTTGCCTTTAGAGCCAGCTACTTTTTTACTTGCAATGTCTTCGCACGTTTCTTGATATACTCTGATAGTATTTGATATATTCTAAAATTTCTACTTCGGCCATCCAAACATCTGACAAAATTAATTTAATGTTATTTAATGTGTACCTATGCAGGGGGAAAAAATTGAACAAAATCTGAGATATTGAAACACGGTTATGTTTTTAAATTATGTGATTTGGCAGAAAATTACCCATATTTAATTTTAAAATGGGGTTATTTCGAAAATATAAACTGGTCCGATTTACTGGTAAGTTTTTTCGACTCTATAGGTATTGTAGAAAGTTACCTTACTAACCGTTTCCGTCGGCATTTTGATAAAACTAAAATGTTCTTGATGAGAGGTTTGTTCAGAATAACAATAGCTTTAAAAGTTGAGGTATTACTCGACCACCACTTCATTTAAATTTTTTTATTAATGGCACTGCTCCGCCGATGTTTCAGGAAGTACATTTATCGCCTATTATATGTCCTAAGAATTTGGAAGAAAAATATTAAACGATTTAGAAATTAACTTTAGATGCGCTCTGTATATAAAAATCTAAACGTTTCCTCATTTGTAAATTATGCAGTATCTCAAAAAGTCGCTAGCCGATCACAGAAATACTTAAAGTTTTTTTTTATCGGTTATCAATTTTTTTAATAATCGATGTGATTTTTGTTTTTGATTCTTATTACATTTTAATCCCTTTCTACTATTCTATTACAGTTGCCGGAGTAGTTAGGTACGAGTAAGATGTCCTGATTCAAATGGTTTATATCTCCTAATAAATTGTAACTCAAGACTTAATTATAAATAATACGAGAGTAACCAGAATGACGTACTATACTGTAGTTTCGATGAGTCGCTCGGGTAAATGCCTCGAGACTGTCGTACAAAATATATTATACAACTCAAAAATATTACACTCAAATGGTTACTCACCACTATGAGTGAGCATATGCCTTTGCAAACTTGCTTTTACAGAGCATTTATAACTACAAATATTACATTTTAAATGGTTTCTCACCACTATGAGTAAGCATGTGCCTTTGCAGATTTTGTTTCAGTGTGCCTTTATAATTACAAATATTACATTCAAATGGTTTCTCACCACTATGAGTAAGCATGTGCGTTTGCAGATTTTGTTTCTCTGTGCCTTTATAATTACAAATAGTACACTCAAACGGTTTTTCACCACTATGAGTGCGCATGTGCCTTCGCAAATTTCCTTTTAGTGAGCATTTATAACTACAAATATTACATTCAAATGGATTCTCACCGCCATGAGTGAGCATGTGCCTTGGCAAACTTGCTTTCTGTGAGCATTTATAAGAACAAATATTACATTCAAATGGTTTCTCACCACTATGAGTAAGCATATGCGTTTGCAGATTTTGTTTCAGTGTGCATTTATAATTACAAATATTACACTCAAACGGTTTTTCACCACTATGAGTGCGCATGTGCCTTTGCAAACTTCCTTTTAGTGAGCATTTATAACTACAAATACTACATTCAAATGGTTTCTCACCACTATGAGTGAGCATGTGCCTTTGCAAAGTTGCTTTCTGTGAGCTTTTATAAGTACATAAATTACATTCAAATGGCTTCATTATCAAATGGTTGTGAAATTTTTCTTCTGTATAATCAGTTATAGTCACATGTTTACATATGGTTGTTTAGAAGCAGAAACATGCAATGGCTTGGAATTTGGCTTTTAAAAGAACATTTACAAGTACATGTTACACATTCAAACTTTGGGGTGGTTTCCATTACTAATTTTTTGTTGCTACTAACAGCTTTGCCATCTACAAACAAACTAACAATTAATCTTACATGCACTTTTTGTATTATTTATTTTACTTCTTTTTATTCTCTTCCTCTTCTTACTAAAAATGCTCTATGAGATAGTTGAGAGAATATGAGAGAGTTGTGCCATAACACATTACATTTAACACTTCAAACTCCTCCTTTAAAGAAAATATATTTTAGAATACATACTATTATAGGAATTATATAAAAGTTCTGGCATACTCTTTATAGTATGTATATAGCATATGATTAGCGTAATAAAACTACTGTACGCATTTTGTGCTATTGTACTGTTGAATAATACTGACAAATGAAAATACTTGCAAGCACTTCCATAAAAAACTACAGCGAAGTAATTTTGGCTTACAGAATTACAGAGTGCTGCGTTTCCATCCAACATTTGACGTTGAACACCTCCATAGATTACAATATGTGTTGCAGCCCCTTGCACCCTGACTGGTGAGCTAATATATTGAAGTGTTTCCACAAAAACACTTAATTTGTTGAAATAAAAAAGCAAAGCAACTAAAATGTTTCTAACCTTTGCATAAAAACGCACAAACTGCTGATCCAGTTGTAGAGTACTTAATTACTGTCACTGTATGTTGTTATTATTACAGATTAATAATAATATTATAATAAGATGTATTTTTCTAAACGATTCTGGGAAGCACACCCACCGAAATATTTATAATAGTGGAACGTGCACTGACGCTTTGTACTCTAATAACTATACTGCAGCAGAAGCGCAGCCTGATGTGGCAAGCGTCGGCACTTTGATCTTTGTGGGCAGTGTTGCCACAAGTTGGTAAAAATTGTACTAAATGAAAGCATAAAATTGTTCTAGATTTTTTTCAGTCAGCACTGACAGGGGAAATTTGAACAGAAAAATGTTTATTCTATTATACAGCATACAACAGTTAATATTCCAAAGATAGATGTTCTTATTTATCAACATAAATAACAATATTTAAAAAAACAAAACACTTAAAACAGAATGTACAGGAAAATTTTTTAAATACTTTTGATAATATCAGAAACATAAATATATTTTAAATATACATTTAAATAAGTACTTTATTAATAGTTACATGTTTTAAATTTAAAGTATTTTGGTCTCATTCGCAGATACCGCCTCGTTACCTAAAGTTAGGTTAGAAATTAAAAACGCACAGTGTTTAAAATAACAATTAACCATAGAAAATTAATACAAATTAAATTTATTTCGGAAATAATATTTGGTAATTTCAATTTAAAATTATAATAAAAGCAGGTCAGGAGAAAATGTAAACATACGCATATTTGTAGCAGTTACTGTATAATCTGCTATGTAGATATAGTAGGTTATTAACATGGATGCGATTTGGGGACGAGGGAGTGGCTAAATATTAAAAAATTTTGCAGCCTGAGTGTAGCGCTGACACCTTTGAAACAAACTTTGAAAGTGGGGTACTATACATGATTACACGACGCAGTTTTATTGTGAACCTCGACCTATGCGTTTTCACTTATAATTTATATTTTACAGTTGATTTAAAAGCGCTATCAATACTACATATATAGGGGCCGGCGGTAGACGAGTACTGTCAGTACATCACTCGTGTTCATCACTTCGAATCCCACTTGGGGCGACGGGATTTTTCTAATTGGAAAAATCCTCCTCCTCAACTATGGGTGTGTGTATTCGTGTTGCATGTTAGATGGGGTACAGATGACCTTAGCAGTTGGTTCCCCCCTAGTGTAGGCGTGAAATAAAAAAAATACTACATATGGTAATATTAAAAAACTTCTATAATTGTGAATGTTGTTTTAAAGCTTTTATCAGTATAGAGAATGAAATAAATAAATAATGCATTTTTTTTAAACACAAAAATAGAAACAGAAATACATAAATAAACTTGTAATTGTAATATAATAAAATTTATAAAATCTTATTTACAAATAGATAAATATAAACAATTGTAGAAAAGAAGGTTTATTAGTCAAATCTATTTGACAAGTAAAAAAAAATTACGACATTTATTATGAATACATTAATGTTAACTGGCGCGACAAATTGTAAAATAAATATGTTGGGTAGAATGGAGATTTTTTTAAAGTACACATTTCTTATCCACAGATGTTTAATAGAAAATGTGGGAAGGCCAAGCTATCTATAAGTACAGTCATCGTAAATACGTTATTGCAAAGTATGCACACAAATCTAAGCCTGGTTTTTAAGTTGCATTTTTATCACCTAGAAATTATAGCTACATATATAAACCATTAGACATCAAAATGTTAACAATTTAATTATTTAAATTTATCATACAAATCAATTTAATTAATAGGATTGTTTTAGCATCACATATTTATAAAAAGATTTATCAATTGTATATAAACAAAAGGGATTTTTAAATAAAGCATTAGTAACTTCTACCGATCAATTTAACTACCTCCCTTAGAATCTGGCATCAAGTGATACTGATTACCTACGGAGGTAAAACAACAGCCACCCTACGAAAAACTTGGTGTCGTGCAGGCATTAGTTACCGAGTAGGACTCCACATAGCAAAGAGAAATTGCAGCACACTTTCAGAAATTTGCCTTTGCAAACCAAAATATATGTAGAAAAGTTGTCTTTGCAAACATGAATATTTGCATAAAATTTTCGGAAAAAATTGAAATATCCCCTTAACAAACTAGCAACAAATTTATTCCAAATATTTGCAAAAAACTTGCCCCTACAAACTTTCAGCAAATTGTGAAAATAAAATTTGTTACAAATATTTACCAAGAATTTGTAATAAACTTGATTTTTAATTTTCTTTTGGTTTATAGAATTATAAAAAATGTACTATTATCCATTGTTACGAGTATGGAGGAACGCTTATAGAAAAATAAACAGAAAAAATTTATTTATGAATCGTATATTTATAGAATATATTATTATCATTTGTTGTTATCATCCGCGTGTCATTCAATTACCTCCACGTCGAGTTTGCTCGTGTTGTTCACTGAAACACAAAATTGTAATGACTTGTAGTTTTTTTACTTACTTTAACAATGCAGTAATGTATAAGGTATACTAATGATGTGCACATGGACGAAAGAATTCAACAAGATGTATAAAACATCAATTTAACAAGATAGGCCTAATAATAATATTAACTAAGTAAGTAATAGAAGATTTCGTACTTACCAAATTCATTGAGAAATTTCACTTGTTGTCAATTTAGTTTTCACATTTCACGTTTCACCAGACAATGATAACCACAAATAATCACAATGTAAAATGGCAAATTATCGAGCACTAATTCCTGTTTACAGCATGGACACACACGCAACTATCTGCGACGCGCGCATCTTTGTCGGGACAAGCGAAAATAAGATTGCTACAAAATTGCTAACGCAAATTCATGTTCGCAAATAAAAGTTGAGCGAAAGACAAATTTACTGAAAACTTTCGTGCTATCTGGGAGGTGACCACAGAAAGGTCTTAATACCAATCTGCATTTACAAGTAAAATCTACCACTAGATTTTACACACAGTACCAACTGTATTTTATTTTTATCTCTCGTCAATATCATCAACTCACGTTACACCATTTTCTCACTTGTTTAATCAGTACTGTAAACCGAAAATTAATACGCACAATTCGAATCTGCAATTTGCAAAATGTTCAATAGTAACCAGGGACTGGAACAGGAACGCAAAAGAACCGGAATCGGAACCGATTACTTTTATGGAACCGAAACCGAAATCGGAAACCTTACTAAAATCCGTGTTAATGTTAAGATGAGAACTCGCACCGTTATAAATTTTCGAAGAAACCGGTATTTTTCGGTTCAACATTTCGGTTCTACTGGTAAATAAAAAAAATAGTTCAACATTCTCCAGACATTCTCCCAACTGCGCTACCATAACCACTTCTTACTGAGTTGACGTTGATACTAGATTTACTTCTACTACTAATTGATCAATAGTCTGTAAATTGACTAGGAAGGCGTTACGTTACATCTTATATTGATAGCCCTGAATATTTCCAAACTAATTTTATCTTGAAAAAATCCACAATGAGCCGCTTTCGGTATTTCACATCTGTTTACTCTAAGAGCTCAGTTTCTATGGTATCCATCGTTTAAAGAATAGTAACTATAGCAATAGAGCTTCCAGAGTAACAAGAGTTGAAATGCCGAATACAGCAAATATGTATATCACCCATGTCACAGATAATAAACAGATACGCAGCCTCTTGAAAATAAATACGCTTACTTTTTTGGTTAGTTCGTGCAACTAAACTAGGCGGCGTGACTGAGCTCTGGGCAACTACATTTGTCCATACTGTGACGAAGTATAAAATAAAAGAAAAAACTCATAACAAAATTAAATCAATTCATTATTCTAAAAATTTATTATTCCAAAAATATGTTACAACAATTATTACAGAACTCATTTCTAAATTATTTGACCCAGTAATAAAGATAAACAAATTGATTTCAAGTATGACATGAAGCTACTCTGCAATTTGTAAAGTGTGTCATAATACTAGCACAGCATTATTGCTCACAAAAGTAAGTAATGCTGACTCTAGCATTATGACACTGCCCTGATTAATTGGGACAAGTTGGCCATGCTTGATTGCAAGAAGAAATGATAGTAGGGATGAAGAGTCAAGATGGAAAGTGACAATCGAAAAGGATAGTGAGTTACATAGTTAGATGGTGAAATGAAAGTAGTAAAGTCCTTCTCGATTGTCATACCAAGTGTGAGGGAAATGGCCCTAAAAGTTATAATTAGTTGGTAAGTAGAAATTGTGTTAATTATATTTAGAATTAATCTTAGTTATAAGTTAAGTAAATTTAAGAAATAAAATTAATAGATTAGATGAAGAGTGAGTGCATTTATTTTTATTCATAACATGGTGGAGACAAGTAAGAACGAAGCGAGCCTAGCTTCGAAACAATAAAATTATCATTCGTAACAAGCAAGCCTACGTTCGTAACATGGTGGAGGCGCCGAGTTCCTGTTCCGGTGTTGAGGATTCTTCACAATCTTCAACAGTCACCTCTTGCATAGTGCATTAGTTAATTCTACAACAAAGAAAACAAATTTTAATATTAAGAATCATCAACAGTTTGTTCATAGTTTAATGTTTTTATGCATTTTTTTAGTTTAGTGCATTATTTTAAACAATGCACTTAGTATAAATCTGGGAAAATTACAATGCACTCACACTTACAATCAATTAAATTGAATTAAGTAGATAGGAAGTTTAGGGTACACTTGCATAACATGAAGTAATTAGTATTAATAAAGTAGTATAATTAAATAGATAGGAAGATTAGGGTACATATTGGTGAAGCATAACAAGTAGTAATTATGGAAATCCCTGGGTATAACCATACATGGTCAAACAGCATCACAAGGGATGGCAAACCCAAGTACTTCAACTGCAGCAGGCAAGGAGTATATGCTGCATCATGCTGCAACAGGCCACCACGATTCGTTAGCAGGAGAACAGAGAGAAATGGGTACTACAGACCCAGATCAAGACACAGAAACCAAATTTAAGAGGATAGGGCTCGTAGGGATAAAATCTTATTAATAAAAGGAAAAAAAATTGTAAGTATAGAATTATGAATTAGAATTGGTTAATTAATTTTATAGGACATTTAACTATAAAAAGGGGATGTAATTATAATAAAGATAATAGTTATAATAAATAGAGTAGGATGACATTGCATAAATAGGATATAGATTAAATATACAACAAAAAATGAAATAAAATTTTTATTCTAAGTACAATTGGGGATGGGGTCAAGGGAAGAAAACAAGTTTGTTTTAGGACTCTCTTTAGAAGATTCATGACCCAGATGGGACCATAGTGTCCAAGGAACAGCTACAAAATCATTAACATATGAAACAAAATGGATTCTAATAAACGAGGAAGGAAATAGGAAAAAATGTTGTTCGCCAGCAAAGATCTCAGAAGATGAGAAGAAAGTTGTATTAAAAGTTATTTTATTGTTATTTGAAAGCACCTCTTATCTCTGTCCAAAGTGAAGAGCGATCAGTGTAACCTTGAGCAGTATGGATGAAGATTTTCAAGTCATATAATAACCTGCAGTACCTTAACAGCCTACCTTGGTTGACACCTCTAGGATAGGACCTTGGACTGTATCAGGTGTTGGTTATATACTGGATCAATTAAAGATAAAAAAGGTAATTATAATTTATGTTTATTATATATCGAAATGTGCAAAAAGGAATAATGTCAAAGTCAAAATAAGAATAATTTGTATAAGAGTGATTCATTGAAGAATGGGGACCCCATGACATCACTGCATTGCAAATTGTCCAACAGCTCTTTGTGTTTTAGTGCGCACAAATTTACATCTTACAAAAAATACAAAATGCTGTGGAAACAATTTATAATTCACTGATAGTCAGAAAATATACAAGATGAATGAATGAATAAATGAAGAAATGCACAAATGAAAGTATGTCCACTGAGTAATATGTGGGACAATAGGAAAAAAGATGAATAAAGTATGTCCACTGAGTAATATGTGAGACAATGAGAAATTAGATGAATGAATGTAATTTGAGATATACTTGGACATAGGTGTCAAATTTTGGGATAGAGGATTTAAATGAAATGTGTGCGAAATGATACAAATTTAGGTAAATGACTGATGAGAGCAAATAAAGAGTGAATAGAGTCCAGTTTCAATGTTTAAATTATTAAATTTTAACAAAGATTTATCATGGATAAAACAAATTAGGTTTTTAAAGTTAGCCAAGAAGGCAAGTATAAATTGTTTAAAAATGTAAAACATGTGTTAGATACACCAAATAGTGTAAAACTCTAAACACCTAATTAAGCAATAAAGGTCAAACAATATTCATAAGTATTCCATGTCAAATAATTACCATTTTCAAACCATTAGTTAATAAAATTCTTATAGTGCTTGCATTACTTTTGCTAAAATGTAGTAAGATATATAATTATTAAACATTAACAGAAAAGTTGAAATAGGTAATATTTGAGGTTTAATAGAATAAGTAGGTAATTAATAAAATAATTAAGGAAAAGATATTATAACTCTTTAAGTTAAGATAAAACAAATTTGTAACACACTTGTTTCTTTGCATGAAACAACAATTGCATGGAACTTACCATCTACAAGTGGAGCAGACAACATACCACACAGCACCAAGATCGCATCATCACAAAAAGGGAATAACCATAATGCAACCAATCTAAGGGTGGAAAAAACGCCTTCTGAAGTTCATCACCGATAAACACCAGCTGAAATGTTGCCAATACATTAAAGGAACACAGATAAAATCATACCTACCTATGCCGAAGTCAACAATCCAGTAGACACATGTTTGTCTACATTGTATGAGGAAGCCAGTTACTTCATTACAAATCAGTGTTGGCAATTCAAATCTTCATTTCAAGCAGCATCACTTCACATTCTGGATGGACTGTTCATGAATTTTCATAATTACCGCACATTTAACATGTTCAATGTGCATTGGGATTTGGCATACACATATTGGCACCTGAAGACAAGAAATAATGGATTTTCGTAGAAATCGTTGCGTTGTATTTGCAACGTGTCATACAAATATATACTTTGGTAAACGACATCAGCTTTTATGTCTAACTTCAGTTAAAGGCATGCATTATTCAATTCTGAATTTGTGATGGACGAAAACAAAAAACTTATTCAACTTACCAGTTCGTGTGTGATTTTGTGCAACTTTTCTCGAAAAATTGCGTGGAAAAAACTTATTACTAAAACTGTTCACGTAGAAAGACATTCGAATTTGTTGATCTTGCACTTTTGAATAAGTCGCGTGTGCGCAATAGACAGAATGACTGTAACTCGAAAAATGTAGTGCGTTCCGTAATGTACAGTGGTAGACCATAAAGACAAAGGTTGCGTTCCATGCATAAACTGATGAATATTAGGTTTAATAAGTTCTAATTTAAAATTATTAATAGACGTTTTAATGTAAAACTAGATACTGTTAATGTTAATTTGTTATTGTAATCGCATCTATTTCCAGTTTTTTCTTTTTCATGAAAATTGTGTGTTATAATTATAATATATTTTTTAGGATAGGTTTTAAATTAAGATTGTAAAGGGCCAATTCTCAATTCTTTTTAGATAAACAATAATTATTTCAAATTAAGTTAGATCCATATTGATGTAGGTATAGACAAACTTGCAATCAGGCTGATGGCTACAGAAGTTAATTGCTGAAGGAGCGGAGTGCGTGCCAGGGGCGTCACGCTTACCAGGCCGGGTCATGTGACGAAGTATAAAATAAAAGAAAAAACTCATAACAAAATTAAATCAATTCATTATTCTAAAAATTTATTATTCCAAAAATATGTTACAACAATTATTACAGAACTCATTTCTAAATTATTTGACCCAGTAATAAAGATAAACAAATTGATTTCAAGTATGACATGAAGCTACTCTGCAATTTGTAAAGTGTGTCATAATACTAGCACAGCATTATTGCTCACAAAAGTAAGTAATGCTGACTCTAGCATTATGACACTGCCCTGATTAATTGGGACAAGTTGGCCATGCTTGATTGCAAGAAGAAATGATAGTAGGGATGAAGAGTCAAGATGGAAAGTGACAATCGAAAAGGATAGTGAGTTACATAGTTAGATGGTGAAATGAAAGTAGTAAAGTCCTTCTCGATTGTCATACCAAGTGTGAGGGAAATGGCCCTAAAAGTTATAATTAGTTGGTAAGTAGAAATTGTGTTAATTATATTTAGAATTAATCTTAGTTATAAGTTAAGTAAATTTAAGAAATAAAATTAATAGATTAGATGAAGAGTGAGTGCATTTATTTTTATTCATAACATGGTGGAGACAAGTAAGAACGAAGCGAGCCTAGCTTCGAAACAATAAAATTATCATTCGTAACAAGCAAGCCTACGTTCGTAACAATACAAATAATGAAGTAATATTCATTAATTGTTTGGTCGAATGCAACGTTATTATACAGCCGGCAGGCCGATGCACGTGGTGACTGATACGTGGAAAATTATTCGTGTTAAATTCATAAAAGGGATTTGAAAAGAAATTTTAACAATGTTATTTGTCTCACAGCGGAGCAGTTCTTGGTGTGTTTGGCTTTGATATATTGACTGGATTTGCAGTATTTGTGGGGAGTCGATTAATATATACGTATTTCTTCTTAATTTGTTTTAGTTTAAAAAGTTTCTGCTTAGCTTCGATTAGAATATTGTTTAGTTCATTAGCAAATATTAGATTGCTTAAATATTTCATATAGTATAGTCGAGTCAATGAAGGTTTTAACTTCTTAATTCTCAGCAACAGCTCCGATTTTGATCAATTTTTTTTTAAAATGCGCGTTTTTTAATATTATGTAAAATCAGAAACATCCCAATTTTAGGAAATAATTTTTTATGTTGTTTAAACAATAAAAACTGAATTTATGAGAAAAATTATTTTGAAAATGTTTTTGCAATATTTGTGAAAATGTCAATTGTTTTTATTGAAAATTTATTATCAACAATGTCTCCCGCACAGTTAACAAGTATTTATATTGTTTAAACAATAATAGCAACATTTACGGAAAAAATTGATTTTTTAAATGTTTTTTCGCAATATTTATAAGAAAGTGAAGAGTTTTTATTGAAAATTTAGTATAAATAATATTTTAGACAATTTGAAATAATAATTATTTATATTGTTTAAACAATGATAACAACATTTATATAAATTTTTTTTTCGTCATATTTATAGAAAAGTGAACTGTTTCTATTAAAATCTTACGAAAAAATATATTTATTTAAATCAGAGTTGATAATTATTTATATTATTTAAATAACGATAACAATGAAATTTTTATGAAAAATCTTTTTTTAATTTTTTTCTGGCGATATTTATAAAAAAGCAAATTGTTTTTATTGCAAATCTAGCACACAAATTAATAGTATATATAATTTGTTCTTAATGTTTTTTATTTATTTGTGTTATTTATAAAAGTGTCATTATTTAAAAATATTTACATGAAAACTTTATTATAAAATATTATATTTTTTTATAATACAGTAGACGAATAAGAATCTAATCGTCGTATAAATCCTCAGTTTCGAATTCTCGCTCCTCTTCAATTGGTGGATGACTATTGCAATCATTGCCACTACAAACAATGCATGCAGAGGAGCAATGCAAACCACTTTTTCTGCATCCACATGCTGCCCCACATCCGGTTTTGCATGAACAAAAATAATTTTTAAAATGTTGTCCGGTGCTGCTGGTTGCGTCATTTGCACTGGTATTAAATAATTTCCTTTTTTCCAACCCCATTTTTCGGGAGGTATTAATGAATTATCTTTCCACTGCTGTATTTGCAAATAAGCCCTTTTAATATGCTGCTGAGCTGCATCTTCTGTTGGAGGAAGTGATGCAATTTGAACGCTTTTCGTCTTTGAAGCGAGCTTTATAAAACATTTATGCCTCAATTCGTTTAAGTTGTTTGAAGTTTTTGCACCATACAGTGCCAGAATAGAAAATATACCTTCGTTAAAAAGTACTTCTTCACGTTGATTTTCAATCATAAATACTTCAGCTGCGGCACGTAATTATTATTGAAGATTTTTACGAAATTATTTCTACCTCTTCTATAAAAAGCGGATGTTGTATCACATCCTGTAAAAGCGTGAATAAAGAGAAGATGCTCCTTTTTAATATTTGAAAAATCGTTTAAGCCTGTCTTGGATGAGTAAACTCTTGGTAATATATTGTTTATCGGTGGTCTAAAAAAAATAATTCCTTATTATCTGGCGATAACGCCATTAATAATACCAATACATCAATGTCTTCAGCTACAACAACGACATGAGAAAAAAGGCAATCTAGAGCTGTTTGAACAATTAAACGATCGGCATCAGTCCCTTCATCAGGTATTGTATTTTGTCTAAAATATTATTTATACTAAATTTTCACTAAAAACTCTTCACTTTCTTATAAATATTGCGAAAAAACATTTAAAAAATCAATTTTTTCCGTAAATGTTGCTATTATTGTTTAAACAATATAAATACTTGTTAACCACGAGTGCGAGAGACATTGTTGATAATAAATCTCCAGTAAAAACAATTGACATTTCCATAAATATTGTGAAAAAACATTTTTAAAATAATTTTTCCCGTAAATTAAGTTTTTATTGTTTAAACAATATAAAAAATTATTTCCTGAAATTGGGATGTTTCTGATTTTGAATAATATTAAAAAACACACATTTTAAAAAAGAATTGATCAAAATCGGAGCTGTTGCTGAGAATTAAGAAGTTTGGTCGATTTTTAGGCTTTATTGACTCGACTAATAGCACTTTCTTTAAGTACCTATCAACTTTTTAGATGGGCATTCACTTGATATTTCTCGCAATTAAGTTTTCTTTATATTTTTATTCAGATTATTAAGCTTAAATAATTTCGCGGACAAGATATACACAATATTTTTTGTGCAAGCTTAAAAAATATGTAATTACAAATTCTATTGCTTTTAAAAAATCAACAATTTAATTCATTGTTAATAGAAAGGCGGCGGCGAATAGGTTACAGCATTTCTATGGAAATTACATAAAACAATTAGTTTCGTAAAAAATCGTAAAAACGACTGGAGATCAGAGTTGGGCATCAATCAATTAAATTTTTAATCAATCAGTTGATTGAAGATTTAATTATGATATTTCAGTTGCAATTATATTTAATCGCAATTAATCTCTTAATTGCAGACTGCAATTTAATGAAAGTTTTTAAATTTAAATAAAACCAGTTGAGCATGCGCAGAGCTAGCATTGCCATGACGAACAAAATTTTTTTTGTTGCTAAAAATGTTTATTTTTTCGTAAATTTTTAAAAAATACAAAATTTTTCATTTTTTAAAAAGTTACCGAAATTTTCGGTGACCACTTTCCCGAAGAGATACAAAAAAATGTTTCAACCAAAAGTTTCTTAGAATCCAATGTACTATAAGATTCCAAAAAAAAATTTACCAAGAAAAATTCAAAAAAGTCAACAGGGAAAAAAGCGACAGACCGACAGACAGACAGACCGACTTCACGAATTCAGAGACGAACTTTTTGTTCGTCGAAAATAACTATGAAGATCCTTCTAGTATTTTGTAATAACAGCAGATCGCATTTCAGTCTTGTCCCAGACTTTTAAACAAACCCTATTATAAATAAAAAGAGCAATTGAAATATCTTTATGCATGTATTGTAATATTGGGTGCACAAATAAACTTTGTAAACTATTAAAAATGTATTATCTGCACAATCTCTATAAAAATATAAATCGTAAAAAGCTTTTAATAAGAAAACGTATGTCCCAGCTGTAGTTACAAATAAAAAACATCTGATTATTTAAGGGATGCATTATTATATAGCAATCTGCCATCTTTTTAATAAATATTAGGTTAATTGTCATCATAATGAATATCAATTGTTAATTGCAATGCCAATTACAATTAATAATTTTAACTAACAATTAATTAATTGTGAATTGTCGGAGCAACTAACAATTAATTAATTTTTAATTGCCAAATCGACTAACAATTAATTAGTTGTAATCATGCAAAATAAAAAATAGTGACAATTAATTAATTTAATTGTCAATTGCCAGTAAGATTTAATTTTGTCCAACACTGTTGGATATACGGTAGCCCAGGTAAATTAAATCATTTTCAGCAATATAAAGGAAAAAATTGGGGAAAAGCTAAAAATTGGTATATAGGCTTAAAAAGTGGTGCTAAAAACCATCAAAACTCCCCATGCGTAGGTGATGAGCCGGCTGCGCCATTATGGTAAAATGGCAGACTAAATTGGTTTTTCGCTAATATTTCAGAAAGTATTAATTTTACGGCCATCAACGTTCAGAATGAAAATGTAGCTGACAAAATTCCCCATAATTTTCTTTTTTATTAATCCTCGTACGTCCCAGAGTTTCTGAAATAGAATTTCTTCAGCAACTGTCATTTCTTGACATTCCGAAAAAGTGCTGTTTCTTTGCGCGTTTTTTAAATATTTCAAATTTGGCTACTCCTATGTACAAAATGCATTATATAAAAGCTAAAAAGATTAAGTTTCCTATAAAAAAGTTGGTTATTGAATGTCATGCAAGCAATATTTCCTGAAATATTATTTTGTAAAAAATGTATATTTTCGTTTACTCAGTTAATTATGTGAAAATTTTGAATTTGTGACGTAATAATAAATAATAGCAATAAGAAACATGAAAGCTATAAATGAAATATTACTATTAATATAAATGGACTATTGGTTTCATAATGATCTACGACAGCAGAGCTAATATGATGGTATTTTTTATTATTTTATCCTATGCATTTAAGTAGGTAATGGGCCACTTTAGGCAGACGGAAATTGACATGCCACTTGGCATGCCAATGGCATGGCTTCTCCCCTTGCTTCTGATTGGTCGACGCCATCTTGGACGACACGCCTACTATTTTGAATCGCCATTTTGAATAGCCATTTTGAATCGCCATTTTGGATCGCCATTTTGAATAGCCATTTTGAATCGCCATTTTGAATCGTCATTTTGAAATGTCATTTTGAATCTGTCAATTTTGAATGTCATTTACCTATCCGCCATTTGTATCTATCATTTTCAATTTGTCATCTTAGATTTCCCGCCCTTGGATTTGAATTTTTAGTAATTTAATTCGCGGGGTCATTAGCGGATCATTTTTTTTTATCTCGCGGGATCATCTGCATATCTCATCTCTCATCTCCCTCTCTCTCCTCATTTCCAACTTGTCATCATTTCCCGCTGAAAGATTTGAATTCCTAGCGCTGCTAATGCCATCTATCGGTGACGTCATATGATCGGTATAGTAGATTTCTATACGCCTGTAGATAGGCAACCTGCTACACTTTTTTATAAAAATCAATGGAGCCAACAGGATTTGAACCGGGGACCGCTCGAATGGTAGCCAGCCAATGCATCCATTACACCACGAAGGTAATCTATTAAAGCACTGTAAACGGGTTATAAAAAAAAATAATGTTGACTAGCTATTGTTGTGTCGAATTGACGATTTGATTTGAAAATTTAATAATGTAATTTATCGTTTAGACTAACCCTTGCTTACTTCTATATATGTTTAATTAATATGTAATTAGTACATCAAAATATGTTCTTAATATGTTAATCAATTTCCTTATAAAATATAACTATATATCATTGAAATAAAACATTAAACAATTGCAGTCGTTTATCATAAACCTAGTGGTGAGTTTGTATTATTCGTATAGCGATATGGATATATTATTCAGATATGTCGTGTTATGTGTTTAAATTTCTCATATGCATGCGCGAATTAAATTAATTCACGGTATCATTAGTGTATCTCCTCTCTCATTTACATAACTGATATCTCATTCTGTACATCTCATTTTTATATATTATTTGCCATCTCTCATCTCTCTCTCTCTCATAAATTTATTTTAAAATAAATCAGTCCTATTTGATATTTATCTACAGGTCATCATGTAATTCTGCGAAAATAATTTAATATGAAACGTAATAATAAAGGCGAATTAAATTAATTGATCTAATTAAATTAATTCACGGTATCAATTACATATCTCCTCTCTCATTTACATATATGATTTCTCATATGCATGGGCGAATTAAATTAATTGATCTAATTAAATTAATTCACGGTATCAATTACATATCTCCTCTCTCATTTACATATATGATTTCTCATAAGCATGCGCGAATTAAATTAATTGATCTAATTAAATTAATTCACGGTATCAATTACATATCTCCTCTCTCATTTACATATATGATTTCTCATATGCATGGGCGAATTAAATTAATTGATCTAATTAAATTAATTCACGGTAACAATTACATATCTCCTCTCTCATTTACATATATGATTTCTCATATGCATGGGCGAATTAAATTAATTGATCTAATTAAATTAATTCACGGTAACAATTACATATCTCCTCTCTCATTTACATATATGATTTCTCATATGCATGGGCGAATTAAATTAATTGATCTAATTAAATTAATTCACAGTATCAATTACATATCTCCTCTCTCATTTACATATATGATTTCTCATATGCATGCGCGAATTAAATTAATTCACGGTATCATTAGTGTATCTCCTCTCTCATTTACATAACTGATATCTCATTCTGTACATCTCATTTTTATATATTATTTGCCATCTCTCATCTCTCTCATAAATTTATTTTAAAATAAATCAGTCCTATTTGATATTTATCTTCAGGTCATCATGTAATTCTGCGAAAATAATTTAATATGTAGAAATGTAATAATAAAAAATTTATTTTCAACTATACAAAAGTAACTCTTAAGCTACTGTCAATCAACTGTCGGATTAGCTCTGGTGCATTAGACCTGTTTAAATATACGCCATAAACATTTAGTTTGAAAGAAAACAATTAGGATCGTTATGATTTCATAAAATTTTATTCAAGTGAATCTTCTTAAGAATATAGAACACTGTGAAGCATTATTTTTAAAATTCAAAAACATTATCGATAGCTAAAACTGTTTAAGAAATAACTTTCAAACTAAATGTTTTGCATGAAAATACGTACAAACTAATTAGCCGTGTTTCGACATTCTTTAAAACTGCTTTCAAACCATAAATAAACAAACGTTCTTACGAATGACTGACTGAAAGGAATTTAGATTTTCTAAATAATTTGTTAAGAGATTATCATCTTAAAAGCGGCATAAATTATTGTTTTAAATAACAATTACTCACCCTTGTGTTAACCCGTATGCTAAGTATGTCCTAATGGTAAAACTGTAATCAACGAGATCTAATATCATAGTAATATTATATAACAGATTAGGTGACCTAACAAACTCTTTAAAGAAATGTTTATTTACATGTATGAGATAGTATTTAACATAATGTCCTTACATACTGGGTTACGATAGAGACGGGTAATCATACGAGCTGCTGAAATGTATGATATATTATAAAATAACGTTTAAATAAGAGTTTACTTTAGATGCTACGAATATCTATATGGTGTATAAACAATAAGAACACATATTTAGAAACTGTTTACAAGGTAGTAGATATAACGAAAAAAGGCTAGCATTTGTTCAAAATTACATTACGTCTAGAGGGCGATATGAATATAACTTATAGGATTTAATCAAACTAGAAAAATATCGATATATATTCAGCGTTGAGAAATAATTATACTATGCGTTTAAATGTTTAAGTTCATCATAGCCTGCATCTCCTAAAATATGAGCGTTATACACATGTTTGAAATTCAATTCATCTTGCTTAAAGAGAATAAGTAAGTTAGCGTTGTCCCTAATCAGATGTTTCGGTATCTTTGCATATGTCTGACCTAAATAAAATCAATCAACATCCTTTATGTCTACTCATGCTAAAATATTCTCTAAGTTTTTCCTGTTTGTCACAGATAATATCATCGAAAATGAATACTGAATTAGGTTTCACATCATTAGGGGTGATTACATCATCGCTTTCGCCATATTTAGGTTGAAATAAAGACTTGGCGTATAGGTAGATATTTTCAAATTTTAATTCGTTTTCATTTGTTAGTAGACCTAACAAGACATTAGTTTTACTACAAGAAGAAGGTACACTCAAAATTGCTCTATAGGAAACATATAAAAGCTTACAATGCTTCTTATCACCATCGGAATATTTTCGAGAAACACGATCGTCTAAGTTAAAATTATTGATTTAAAAAGTAATGTCCATTACTCATCCTTTGTGTTTCGCCATATTTAAACGTTATTTTACAATACATCATACATTTTCAATAGCTTCGAAATACGCAGATATGTAATAATATACTATATACTCTTGTAGGTTATTCAACGTATCTATAGTAAACTCTTATGACTAATAATAATCTGTAACCTTATTGTCTTTTATTACATCACAGGTTAGAACATACGAATATAATTCAGGTTAGATTAGGTTAGAGCCTACGAATACATTTTTAGGGCAGAACGTAGGGAGCAGAGTAAGTACAAAACAACATTCTTTCATACAAGAACGTTTATTGATACGAGTAGTTTCGACGCTACTTAAAACATAATACATAACTTATATATATATATAATATCTATTAAAATAGTACATTTCGTATACACTAATAATGGTACTACATACTCGACTATAAAGTAAACATGCTAGGTATAACAACAGTTTAAAAGAATAGATAGTAAATATAACTATATCTAATTATTTTATATAATACTATGTTAACTAAGAGGTTATATACAGAATATATACGCCTGTATTCGACCTCTAGAGGGTTCATAAGACTACAGTAGACCAGACCAGACCAGACCAGACCAGACCAGATCAGATCAGACCAGACCAGACCAGACCAGACTAGACTATAGATGATAGACAGTAAAATCATTAACAATTATACGGCCTGTAATATAATAGAGCTTACTTGATATTTTAAAATTAGTGGCTGAATCTAATTATTACAGAAATTCAATTGTAGAAACTGAAGTAGGTAGATTTAGGTCGCGCGACCTAAATCTAACCTAAAATATATTCGTAGACTGTAACCCAACTAATATAATATGTAAGTTTTTTCGAATGTTAATGACGATTTCGTAAGTAGCTACAATGGTCTAACGTAATAAATATTTTATGAACTAATCTTAATAGAGATTCTTGAATCTTTGCAACGACCGGAGTCTAAAATCTATAACCTTAATATAATTTTTGGGGGTCTAACCTAGATTGCTTCATTTAATTTAATCATTTATATTAATATTATATCGATTTATCATACAATTTTGGGTTTTAAAGTAAAGTTTAGAAGTTTAGAATCCTTAAAACTCTCTACCTTCCTTTAACAATCAATTACAAAAACTGGATGAGTTTCTGGCGTATAGGTAGATATTTTCAAATTTTAATTCGTTTTTCATTAATTAGTAGACCTAACAAGGCATTAGTTTTACCACAAGAAGCAGGTACACTCAAAATTGCTCTACAGGAAACAGATAAAAGCTTTCAATGCTTCTTATCACCATCGGAATATTATCGAGAAACATGATCGTCTAAGTTAAATATATTTAGCGACTTCTTTTGCTTAATAATTTTCATTACGGTATATGTATATGTCTAGTCACAGTTTCAGCAAACGCATTGTATTCTATCAACGAATCATGTAAATATCAAAAATTCGTAACGGTTATGCATAGGTTTAATACCATCATCAGCTCATTTAAAGGAAATGTTAGATTTTTAACAGTTTACGAGCAATAATCAAAGACTATTCTATAATGATGTATTATTTATTTATAAACGTTACATAGTATAGTAGCTAAATACATGACTGACTGAAAAAGTTACTTTTATTAATGATGACTATTGAATTCGATCTGTCACTAGCTTAACCTTTTAATTTCCACTTTTGACCAAATTATAGTTGATCTGATCAAATATTGCTTACAAATCGGAGCTCTAATCTAATGTCTACAGTAGAATCCTTATAACTCTCTATGAAGTTTTAGAATTGTCGATTACTAAGACACCCGTTTCTTCTGCCTCCTTTAGTAAATTCATATTGTTAGCTTCTACTTTGTCAACTGTTACTAGAATGCTGTTCTTTAGATCCTTTACCTCGCTCTATGTATCTGTAGTCATTACAATGAAAGTTTGTACTGTTGTGTCGAATTGACGATTTGATTTGAAAATTTAATAATGTAATTTATCGTTTAAACTAACCCTTGTTTACTTCTATATATGTTTAATTAATATGTAATTAGTACATCAAAATATGTTCTTAATATGTTTTTCAATTTCCTTATAAAATATAACTATATATCATTGAAATAAAACATTATTAAAATATTAAAAATAATTTTATTTTATCACATCCTAAATATTTACACGACTGATCGCGTTTCTCGTCAGCTTCTTTTCAAACAATTGCAGTCGTTTATCATAAACCTAATGATAAGCTTGTATTATTCGTATTACGATATGGATATATTATTCAATTTTCATGTCTTTTGCTAACCCTACATAACTTAAGCTTTACATAGATTTAGACATGTTTTATATTTCGTATTTAGACACATAGCACGACATATCTGAATGATATATCCATCTCGACTAATGAAGGAACAGGAACACTACCCGTCTATTTATACTGATCGACCAGAGCATTCGGTTGTTCTATCCTACGTTGAGAAAATAATTATACTATGTAAGTATAGATACGCTACATATGATTGCGAGCTTGAGTATAAGCATAAACCCCATACTACAGATTTGTATCCTTTTTTCATTATATCTGCTACAGACGAGTTGAAAAATAGGTACATTTAACATGCGTATGCTACAATTATCTAATTTCTAGTTTTCTAGACGTAATGTAATTTGAACAGATTTTAACCCTTTTCGTTATATCTACTACCCTTGTAAGCGATTTCTACATATACGTTCTTGTTGTTTATACACCATATAGATATTCGTAGCATCTAAAGTAAACTCTTATTTAAACGTTATTTTACATTATATCATACATTTCAGCAGCTCGTATGATTATCCGTCTCTATCGTAACCCAGTATGTAAGGACATTATGTTAAATACTATCTCATACATGTAAATAAACATTTCTTTAAAGAGTTTGTTAGGTCACCTAATCTGTTATAATATTACTATGATATTAGATCTCGTCGATTACAGTTTTACCATTAGGACATACTTAGTAGGTTATATGTGCTAAGTAAAATAATAAACAGATATTTCGAAAATTTTATGCATTCTTGAGAGAACGGGGTATAATATTTAAAAACACACTGTAGAAAACATATCAGCAGAAAAAGGGAATACATAAATACAATATGTTTTGTATGATGAGTTGTCGTCAGTTTAAAAGAAATAAGTTCGTCCCATATTTAAACGTTATTTTACAATACATCATACATTTTCAATAGCTTCGAAACACGCAGATATGTAATAATATACTATATACTCTTGTAGGTTATTCAACGTATCTATAGTAAACTCTTATGATTAATAATAATCTGTAACCTTATTGTTTTTATTACATCACAGGTTAGAGCATACGAATATAATTCAGGTTAGATTTGGTTAGAGCCTACGAATACATTTTTAGGGCAGAACGTAGGGAACAGAGTAAGTACAAAACAACATACTTTCATACAAGAACGTTTATTGATACGAGTAGTTTCGATGCTACTTAAAACATAATACATAACTTATATATATAATATCTATTAAAATAGTACATTTCGTATACACTAATAATGGTACTACATACCCGACTATAAAGTAAACATGGTAGGTATAACAACAGTTTAAAAGAATAGATAGTAAATATAACTATATCTAATTATTTTATAAAATACTATGTTAACTAAGAGGTTATATACAGAATATATACGACCTCTAGAGGGTTTATAAGACTAGACTAGACCAGACCAGACCAGACCAGACTAGACCAGACCAGACCAGACCAGACCAGACCATACCAGACCAGACCAGACCAGACCAGACCAGACCAGACCAGACCAGACCAGACCAGACCAGACCAGACCAGACCAGACCAGACCAGACCAGACCAGACCATACCAGACCAGACTAGACTAGAGTATAGATGATAGACTGTAAAATCATAAACAATTATACCACCTGTAATATAATAGAGCTTACTTGATATTTTAAAATTAGTGGCTGAATCTAATTATTACAGAAATTCAATTGTAGAAACTGAAGATGTAATCTTTAAAACATCTAAAGTTAGAAGTTTTTAGTAGTCGGGTTAGATTAATAGAGGGTGTTATAATCAAATCGTTTTTAGAAACTATTTGTTTTGTAAGATTGGCGCCGTAAGGAAAAACAACATAGCTGTAGTCTTGATTTTGAAATTGAAATAGCTCGGGACAAAACGATGAATACAAAGTTTAGAAGTTTATTTCAAAATTCTGTGATAAAAACATTAATTCTTCTTTACTTTACTTTAAAACCCAAAATTGCATGATAAATCAATATAATATTAATATAAATGATTAAATTAAATGAAGCAATCTAGGTTAGACCCCCAAAAAAAAAATTATATTAAGGTTATAGATTTTAGACTCCGGTTGTTGCAAAGATTCAAGAATCTCTATTAAGATTAGTTCATAAAACATTTATTAGGTTAGAGCATGTAGCTTCTTACAAAAAAAAAAAAAAATCTCTATTAAGATTAGTTCATAAAATATTTATTAGGTTAGACCATTGTAGCTACTTACAAAATCGTCATTAACATTCGAAAAACTTACATATAATATTAGTTGGGTTACAGTCTACGAATATATTTTAGGTTAGATTTAGATCGCGCGCGACCTAAATCTAACCTAAAATATATTCGTAGACTGTAACCCAACTAATATTATATGTAAGTTTTTCGAATGTTAATGACGATTTTGTAAGTAGCTACAATGGTCTAACCTAATAAATATTTTATGAACTAATCTTAATAGAGATTTTTTTTTTTTTTTTTGTAAGAATCTACATGCTCTAACCTAATAAATGTTTTATGAACTAATCTTAATAGAGATTCTTGAATCTTTGCAACAACCGGAGTCTAAAATCTATAACCTTAATATAATTTTTTTGGGGGTCTAACCTAGATTGCTTCATTTAATTTAATCATTTATATTAATATTATATTGATTTATCATGCAATTTTGGGTTTTAAAGTAAAGTAAAGAAGAATTAATGTTTTTATCACAGAATTTTGAAATAAACTTCTAAACTTTGTATTCATCGTTTTGTCCCGAGCTATTTCAATTTCAAAATCAAGACTACAGCTATGTTGTTTTTCCTTACGGCGCCAATCTTACAAAACAAATAGTTTCTAAAAACGATTTGATTATAACACCCTCTATTAATCTAACCCGACTACTAAAAACTTCTAACTTTAGATGTTTTAAAGATTACATCTTCAGTTTCTACAATTGAATTTCTGTAATAATTAGATTCAGCCACTAATTTTAAAATATCAAGTAAGCTCTATTATATTACAGGTGGTATAATTGTTTATGATTTTACAGTCTATCATCTATACTCTAGTCTAGTCTGGTCTGGTATGGTCTGGTCTGGTCTGGTCTGGTCTGGTCTGGTCTGGTCTGGTCTGGTCTGGTCTGGTCTGGTCTGGTCTGGTCTGGTCTGGTCTGGTCTGGTCTGGTATGGTCTGGTCTGGTCTGGTCTGGTCTGGTCTAGTCTGGTCTGGTCTGGTCTGGTCTAGTCTAGTCTTATAAACCCTCTAGAGGTCGTATATATTCTGTATATAACCTCTTAGTTAACATAGTATTTTATAAAATAATTAGATATAGTTATATTTACTATCTATTCTTTTAAACTGTTGTTATACCTACCATGTTTACTTTATAGTCGGGTATGTAGTACCATTATTAGTGTATACGAAATGTACTATTTTAATAGATATTATATATATAAGTTATGTATTATGTTTTAAGTAGCATCGAAACTACTCGTATCAATAAACGTTCTTGTATGAAAGTATGTTGTTTTGTACTTACTCTGTTCCCTACGTTCTGCCCTAAAAATGTATTCGTAGGCTCTAACCAAATCTAACCTGAATTATATTCGTATGCTCTAACCTGTGATGTAATAAAAACAATAAGGTTACAGATTATTATTAATCATAAGAGTTTACTATAGATACGTTGAATAACCTACAAGAGTATATAGTATATTATTACATATCTGCGTGTTTCGAAGCTATTGAAAATGTATGATGTATTGTAAAATAACGTTTAAATATGGGACGAACTTATTTCTTTTAAACTGACGACAACTCATCATACAAAACATATTGTATTTATGTATTCCCTTTTTCTGCTGATATGTTTTCTACAGTGTGTTTTTAAATATTATACCCCGTTCTCTCAAGAATGCATAAAATTTTCGAAATATCTGTTTATTATTTTACTTAGCACATATAACCTACTAAGTATGTCCTAATGGTAAAACTGTAATCGACGAGATCTAATATCATAGTAATATTATAACAGATTAGGTGACCTAACAAACTCTTTAAAGAAATGTTTATTTACATGTATGAGATAGTATTTAACATAATGTCCTTACATACTGGGTTACGATAGAGACGGATAATCATACGAGCTGCTGAAATGTATGATATAATGTAAAATAACGTTTAAATAAGAGTTTACTTTAGATGCTACGAATATCTATATGGTGTATAAACAACAAGAACGTATATGTAGAAATCGCTTACAAGGGTAGTAGATATAACGAAAAGGGTTAAAATCTGTTCAAATTACATTACGTCTAGAAAACTAGAAATTAGATAATTGTAGCATACGCATGTTAAATGTACCTATTTTTCAACTCGTCTGTAGCAGATATAATGAAAAAAGGATACAAATCTGTAGTATGGGGTTTATGCTTATACTCAAGCTCGCAATCATATGTAGCGTATCTATACTTACATAGTATAATTATTTTCTCAACGTAGGATAGAACAACCGAATGCTCTGGTCGATCAGTATAAATAGACGGGTAGTGTTCCTGTTCCTTCATTAGTCGAGATGGATATATCATTCAGATATGTCGTGCTATGTGTCTAAATACGAAATATAAAACATGTCTAAATCTATGTAAAGCTTAAGTTATGTAGGGTTAGCAAAAGACATGAAAATTGAATAATATATCCATATCGTAATACGAATAATACAAGCTTATCATTAGGTTTATGATAAACGACTGCAATTGTTTGAAAAGAAGCTGACGAGAAACGCGATCAGTCGTGTAAATATTTAGGATGTGATAAAATAAAATTATTTTTAATATTTTAATAATGTTTTATTTCAATGATATATAGTTATATTTTATAAGGAAATTGAAAAACATATTAAGAACATATTTTGATGTACTAATTACATATTAATTAAACATATATAGAAGTAAACAAGGGTTAGTTTAAACGATAAATTACATTATTAAATTTTCAAATCAAATCGTCAATTCGACACAACAGTACAAACTTTCATTGTAATGACTACAGATACATAGAGCGAGGTAAAGGATCTAAAGAACAGCATTCTAGTAACAGTTGACAAAGTAGAAGCTAACAATATGAATTTACTAAAGGAGGCAGAAGAAACGGGTGTCTTAGTAATCGACAATTCTAAAACTTCATAGAGAGTTATAAGGATTCTACTGTAGACATTAGATTAGAGCTCCGATTTGTAAGCAATATTTGATCAGATCAACTATAATTTGGTCAAAAGTGGAAATTAAAAGGTTAAGCTAGTGACAGATCGAATTCAATAGTCATCATTAATAAAAGTAACTTTTTCAGTCAGTCATGTATTTAGCTACTATACTATGTAACGTTTATAAATAAATAATACATCATTATAGAATAGTCTTTGATTATTGCTCGTAAACTGTTAAAAATCTAACATTTCCTTTAAATGAGCTGATGATGGTATTAAACCTATGCATAACCGTTACGAATTTTTGATATTTACATGATTCGTTGATAGAATACAATGCGTTTGCTGAAACTGTGACTAGACATATACATATACCGTAATGAAAATTATTAAGCAAAAGAAGTCGCTAAATATATTTAACTTAGACGATCATGTTTCTCGATAATATTCCGATGGTGATAAGAAGCATTGAAAGCTTTTATCTGTTTCCTGTAGAGCAATTTTGAGTGTACCTGCTTCTTGTGGTAAAACTAATGCCTTGTTAGGTCTACTAATTAATGAAAAACGAATTAAAATTTGAAAATATCTACCTATACGCCAGAAACTCATCCAGTTTTTGTAATTGATTGTTAAAGGAAGGTAGAGAGTTTTAAGGATTCTAAACTTCTAAACTTTACTTTAAAACCCAAAATTGTATGATAAATCGATATAATATTAATATAAATGATTAAATTAAATGAAGCAATCTAGGTTAGACCCCCAAAAATTATATTAAGGTTATAGATTTTAGACTCCGGTCGTTGCAAAGATTCAAGAATCTCTATTAAGATTAGTTCATAAAATATTTATTACGTTAGACCATTGTAGCTACTTACGAAATCGTCATTAACATTCGAAAAAACTTACATATTATATTAGTTGGGTTACAGTCTACGAATATATTTTAGGTTAGATTTAGGTCGCGCGACCTAAATCTACCTACTTCAGTTTCTACAATTGAATTTCTGTAATAATTAGATTCAGCCACTAATTTTAAAATATCAAGTAAGCTCTATTATATTACAGGCCGTATAATTGTTAATGATTTTACTGTCTATCATCTATAGTCTAGTCTGGTCTGGTCTGGTCTGGTCTGATCTGATCTGGTCTGGTCTGGTCTGGTCTGGTCTGGTCTACTGTAGTCTTATGAACCCTCTAGAGGTCGAATACAGGCGTATATATTCTGTATATAACCTCTTAGTTAACATAGTATTATATAAAATAATTAGATATAGTTATATTTACTATCTATTCTTTTAAACTGTTGTTATACCTAGCATGTTTACTTTATAGTCGAGTATGTAGTACCATTATTAGTGTATACGAAATGTACTATTTTAATAGATATTATATATATATATAAGTTATGTATTATGTTTTAAGTAGCGTCGAAACTACTCGTATCAATAAACGTTCTTGTATGAAAGAATGTTGTTTTGTACTTACTCTGCTCCCTACGTTCTGCCCTAAAAATGTATTCGTAGGCTCTAACCTAATCTAACCTGAATTATATTCGTATGTTCTAACCTGTGATGTAATAAAAGACAATAAGGTTACAGATTATTATTAGTCATAAGAGTTTACTATAGATACGTTGAATAACCTACAAGAGTATATAGTATATTATTACATATCTGCGTATTTCGAAGCTATTGAAAATGTATGATGTATTGTAAAATAACGTTTAAATATGGCGAAACACAAAGGATGAGTAATGGACATTACTTTTTAAATCAATAATTTTAACTTAGACGATCGTGTTTCTCGAAAATATTCCGATGGTGATAAGAAGCATTGTAAGCTTTTATATGTTTCCTATAGAGCAATTTTGAGTGTACCTTCTTCTTGTAGTAAAACTAATGTCTTGTTAGGTCTACTAACAAATGAAAACGAATTAAAATTTGAAAATATCTACCTATACGCCAAGTCTTTATTTCAACCTAAATATGGCGAAAGCGATGATGTAATCACCCCTAATGATGTGAAACCTAATTCAGTATTCATTTTCGATGATATTATCTGTGACAAACAGGAAAAACTTAGAGAATATTTTAGCATGAGTAGACATAAAGGATGTTGATTGATTTTATTTAGGTCAGACATATGCAAAGATACCGAAACATCTGATTAGGGACAACGCTAACTTACTTATTCTCTTTAAGCAAGATGAATTGAATTTCAAACATGTGTATAACGCTCATATTTTAGGAGATGCAGGCTATGATGAACTTAAACATTTAAACGCATAGTATAATTATTTCTCAACGCTGAATATATATCGATATTTTTCTAGTTTGATTAAATCCTATAAGTTATATTCATATCGCCCTCTAGACGTAATGTAATTTTGAACAAATGCTAGCCTTTTTTCGTTATATCTACTACCTTGTAAACAGTTTCTAAATATGTGTTCTTATTGTTTATACACCATATAGATATTCGTAGCATCTAAAGTAAACTCTTATTTAAACGTTATTTTATAATATATCATACATTTCAGCAGCTCGTATGATTACCCGTCTCTATCGTAACCCAGTATGTAAGGACATTATGTTAAATACTATCTCATACATGTAAATAAACATTTCTTTAAAGAGTTTGTTAGGTCACCTAATCTGTTATATAATATTACTATGATATTAGATCTCGTTGATTACAGTTTTACCATTAGGACATACTTAGCATACGGGTTAACACAAGGGTGAGTAATTGTTATTTAAAACAATAATTTATGCCGCTTTTAAGATGATAATCTCTTAACAAATTATTTAGAAAATCTAAATTCCTTTCAGTCAGTCATTCGTAAGAACGTTTGTTTATTTATGGTTTGAAAGCAGTTTTAAAGAATGTCGAAACACGGCTAATTAGTTTGTACGTATTTTCATGCAAAACATTTAGTTTGAAAGTTATTTCTTAAACAGTTTTAGCTATCGATAATGTTTTTGAATTTTAAAAATAATGCTTCACAGTGTTCTATATTCTTAAGAAGATTCACTTGAATAAAATTTTATGAAATCATAACGATCCTAATTGTTTTCTTTCAAACTAAATGTTTATGGCGTATATTTAAACAGGTCTAATGCACCAGAGCTAATCCGACAGTTGATTGACAGTAGCTTAAGAGTTACTTTTGTATAGTTGAAAATAAATTTTTTATTATTACATTTCTACATATTAAATTATTTTCGCAGAATTACATGATGACCTGAAGATAAATATCAAATAGGACTGATTTATTTTAAAATAAATTTATGAGAGAGATGAGAGATGGCAAATAATATATAAAAATGAGATGTACAGAATGAGATATCAGTTATGTAAATGAGAGAGGAGATACACTAATGATACCGTGAATTAATTTAATTCGCGCATGCATATGAGAAATCATATATGTAAATGAGAGAGGAGATATGTAATTGATACTGTGAATTAATTTAATTAGATCAATTAATTTAATTCGCCCATGCATATGAGAAATCATATATGTAAATGAGAGAGGAGATATGTAATTGTTACCGTGAATTAATTTAATTAGATCAATTAATTTAATTCGCCCATGCATATGAGAAATCATATATGTAAATGAGAGAGGAGATATGTAATTGTTACCGTGAATTAATTTAATTAGATCAATTAATTTAATTCGCCCATGCATATGAGAAATCATATATGTAAATGAGAGAGGAGATATGTAATTGATACCGTGAATTAATTTAATTAGATCAATTAATTTAATTCGCGCATGCTTATGAGAAATCATATATGTAAATGAGAGAGGAGATATGTAATTGATACCGTGAATTAATTTAATTAGATCAATTAATTTAATTCGCCCATGCATATGAGAAATCATATATGTAAATGAGAGAGGAGATATGTAATTGATACCGTGAATTAATTTAATTAGATCAATTAATTTAATTCGCCTTTATTATTACGTTTCATATTAAATTATTTTCGCAGAATTACATGATGACCTGTAGATAAATATCAAATAGGACTGATTTATTTTAAAATAAATTTATGAGAGAGAGAGAGATGAGAGATGGCAAATAATATATAAAAATGAGATGTACAGAATGAGATATCAGTTATGTAAATGAGAGAGGAGATACACTAATGATACCGTGAATTAATTTAATTCGCGCATGCATATGAGAAATTTAAACACATAACACGACATATCTGAATAATATATCCATATCGCTATACGAATAATACAAACTCACCACTAGGTTTATGATAAACGACTGCAATTGTTTAATGTTTTATTTCAATGATATATAGTTATATTTTATAAGGAAATTGATTAACATATTAAGAACATATTTTGATGTACTAATTACATATTAATTAAACATATATAGAAGTAAGCAAGGGTTAGTCTAAACGATAAATTACATTATTAAATTTTCAAATCAAATCGTCAATTCGACACAACAATAGCTAGTCAACATTATTTTTTTTTATAACCCGTTTACAGTGCTTTAATAGATTACCTTCGTGGTGTAATGGATGCATTGGCTGGCTACCATTCGAGCGGTCCCCGGTTCAAATCCTGTTGGCTCCATTGATTTTTATAAAAAAGTGTAGCAGGTTGCCTATCTACAGGCGTATAGAAATCTACTATACCGATCATATGACGTCACCGATAGATGGCATTAGCAGCGCTAGGAATTCAAATCTTTCAGCGGGAAATGATGACAAGTTGGAAATGAGGAGAGAGAGGGAGATGAGAGATGAGATATGCAGATGATCCCGCGAGATAAAAAAAAAATGATCCGCTAATGACCCCGCGAATTAAATTACTAAAAATTCAAATCCAAGGGCGGGAAATCTAAGATGACAAATTGAAAATGATAGATACAAATGGCGGATAGGTAAATGACATTCAAAATTGACAGATTCAAAATGACATTTCAAAATGACGATTCAAAATGGCGATTCAAAATGGCTATTCAAAATGGCGATCCAAAATGGCGATTCAAAATGGCTATTCAAAATGGCGATTCAAAATAGTAGGCGTGTCGTCCAAGATGGCGTCGACCAATCAGAAGCAAGGGGAGAAGCCATGCCATTGGCATGCCAAGTGGCATGTCAATTTCCGTCTGCCTAAAGTGGCCCATTACCTACTCATTTACCGATTCACACTGAAAAAAAAAGAATAAAATAGCATTGTATTAACCTTGATGTCCTAGTCCATTATGAAATCAACAGAACATGAAACATTTTTTATTTCATACTGTGTCACATTTGTCAGTTTTACGTCAAACTTTTTAGTCCAGAACATGCGATTTTACGGTCTAGTATGCCTGTAATAGCATATTAAAGTATTAATTTCATAAGACGCGTTTTTAGCGCACGCGTCCGAGTTTAGAAAACGACCCGCAAAGCGGGGAGTTTTCTAACGGACAAGTGCGCTAAAACGCCTTATGAAACGAATACTTTATACTATTTTTTATACTTGCGTCGTTATTTCGTTAATTATTAAAAAATAAATTAGTTTTAAATAAGATTTGTTTTTAGTCCAGAACATGCGATTTTACGGTCTAGTATGCCTGTAATAGTATATTAAAGTATTAATTTCATAAGACGCGTTTTTAGCGCACGCGTCCGAGTTTAGAAAACGACCCGCAAAGCGGGGAGTTTTCTAACGGACAAGTGCGCTAAAACGCCTTATGAAACGAATACTTTATACTATTTTTTATACTTGCGTCGTTATTTCGTTAATTATTAAAAAATAAATTAGTTTTAAATAAGATTTGTTAGTGAAATTTTGTTAAGTACTTTTGACAGTTGGCTACACTGAAAATTCAACTTCAGCATTTGTTATTTAAATTGTTTTGTTTTTATAAAATTAATTTAGTTTCTGTGACAAGAAGGTAAAATGGTCAGATATTCTCTCCCTCCATCTTATTAAAAAGAATTAACTTTTCTTAATTAATAATAATAATAATAATTACTACAACCCATAACCTTAACCAAGGCCCCAGAAGCTATAAGCTTGTGCGGGAGGGAGGGGCGATTATTATTATTACGTAGGCCCTATGTGCGGCTGCAGCCGACTTACAGATGGAACAGCGCAAATCCCACATTTGCGTCACAGCTAAGGGAAACTGCAGAAAACCTTAACCAGATCTGCCAGCGCCGGGAGTCGAACCCGAGCCGCTTGGGTGAAAGTCCGGCGCGCCAGACATTACACTACCAAGGCTGTGTAAATCTGCTGTGTAATTAATCTTAATCTTATTAAAATATTGGAATTTAACCATATTGATAGATTTATAACAACTGCAGAAAATAACCAACATTTAGCTATGAAAGTAAGTAAGATTTTGTGCTAAATACTTTCAATTTTTAATATATTTCAATTATTTAAGGTTGCGTTAGTAATGGGATTCTGTGGTGCCTGCCGAAGAAATGAATTGACCAACATGTTATTAGACGATATTGTGGTCAAAGATGATGTGGTCACTGTGACTGTAACAAAAACAAAAAATAAAGTTCGAAGAGAATTCTTAATTACAGAGAAACTGTGGATTGATTTAATTAAGCAATATTTGAGCCTAAGGCCTAAGAAAATAAACCACAGGCGGTTTTTTATAACCTACCGCAATGGAAAATGTATTTCTACTCCTATCGGTATAAACACCATGGGAAAAGTTCCTTTTATTATTGCCACTTATTTTCATTTAGCCAACCCAAAGCTTTTTACAGGTCATTGCTTTCGACGTTCAAGTGCTTCCCAATTGGCAAACAAAGGTGGCGATTTAATAACTATAAAACGGCATGGAGGTTGGAAATCTTCAGCTGTGGCTGAGGGTTGTATTGATGCTTCAGTTAAAAAAAATGGAGGTAGCTGAATTGCTATCTAATAAGCCATGTACTTCCACTTCAACGGCTCAAGTGGTAATTGACCAGTCTTTCACTGCTTCATTTTTACATGAAGAATCACACACTTTTAGCAGCAACCCAATGAGTCAACAAAACATTGTTGAGGGGCAAAATTTACCTTCATTTAAGATTAAAATGCCCAGGACACTTCTGCTGTTACAATCAAAGTGTATAATAACTGTACTCTTAATACAAAAGATATATAAAGAATAATTTGTGAATTTATTAATTAATTTTTAATTTAATTAATTTATTTTGTGTATGTTTATTTTATATTTTAAAAGTTTGGCATTTTATCACATAACAACATTGACATTTAAGAACAGCTGTTAGGTGCTACCAACTTTAAAAAACAAAATTTTACTGTTTCCAGTACTCTAATAAATCTCATTAGGACACGCAAATGCGTGTCCTAATGGGGTTCATTAGGACACGTAAGTATAAAAAAAAAAATTTATTTTACACATTCAATTTTCAACAGAATTGTACAGCAGTTGTATTCAACCCAATCGTACTGCGGCGTTGGATCGTGAATGGTGGGCTTTAGACTCAAATATTGCTTAATTAAATCAATCCACAGTTTCTCTGTAATTAAGAATTCTCTTCAAACTTTATTTTTTGTTTTTATTACAGTCACAGTGACCAGATCATCTTTGACCACAATATCGTCTACTAACATGTTGGTCAATTCATCTCTTCGGCAGGCACCACAGAATCCCATTATTAACGCAACCTTAAATAATTGAAATATATTAAAAATTGAAAGTATTTAGCACAAAATTTTACTTACTTTCATAGCTAAATGTTGGTTATTTTCTGCAGTTGTTATAAATCTATCAATATAATTAAATTCCAATATTTTAGATTTTTTGAGCTCATAACCCTCAGAGCACCTTTTTAAAAATTCCTGTAGTTTTGCATATTTTTTTATATCTACGTTTTTATAAACATTTATGCACGATCTAAGCATGGAGTAAATCGACCATAAACTAGAAGATTTTAATGTTTTGCTTAGCTTTTCAAAATAAGCTATTAGTATATTTTCAGAAATTAATTTTACATTTTTTCTTTACTTTTTCTTCTTGGGGTTGATAGCTCCATGGGCTACTTCTCTTAATTCAGGTGGGGTGCAACTTATTTTATTCAAGTTATAAGTTATGCTGCTATTCAAATCACCTGGCATTTCCACAGCACTTGCAGGAATCTGTAAAAATGTATTTTAGAATCTTCGTAAACGTAAGAAAATCAGAATTTTACTTTTGATGGTAATGGTACCCTAGCTCTTTGTGTGTGTGTTCTAACAGGCTGTTGTTGCTGCGTAACAGCTGGTGCATGAGTCGTATTCCCATAATTACTATTCACGGCAGTATAATTAGGATTATTATACGTATTTGTTGCTGGAGAAGAACGATACTGCTGAGGAGCACTGTTGTATTGTTGTGATCCCGCTGTGCTACTGTTAACATAAGCTTGTCCAGCATTGTACGGCTGCGGTGTCGTGTTTCATATTGTCCGTCATATTAGACTGTTGCATCAGTTGATTTAAATACTGAGTCTGCGCAGCGTTCAAAGTACCAACCATCGGTTGTATCTAAAGATTCATATAAATTCAAATTATGTAATAAATAACTTGTCGCTACAAGTCAGACTTACATTTTCTAATGACACCACTGGCGTGACAACAGCCTTAAGCTCCACATTACCCTCAAGTTGAGGCGTCACTGACACACTTGGCGTGAAGACTTTTGCATCTGCTAAGCTTCCCTTATACTCCTCCATTGACCAATCGTCTGCAGCTGGAAAAACGTCCCAGTTTTAAACCAATTATACTGAGTTGTAGAGGATAACTTAGAGAACAATAATCCGAAAAAAAAAATCGCACCGGTCACCGGTAATTAATAAGAAAAACAATGCTAAAATCGCTATTTTGAGGTTAGAATGTGATGATGTTAGGTTACAGTTAGTAAAAAAGTTGGTTGTATTTACGTGAAAATTAGTGATTCTAATCTTTTAATTTAGTAAAGATATATTTGCACTTACATATGTATTACCAAGTTTATTTTCAGTAGTGGGATTTTTAAATTCTTTTTAATAAGATGGAGGGAGAGAATATCTGACCATTTTATCTTCTTGTCACAGAAACTAAATTAATTTTATAAAAACAAAACAATTTAAATAACAAATGATGATGTTGAATTTTCAGTGTAGCCAACTGTCAAAAGTACTTAACAAAATTTCACTAACAAATCTTATTTAAAACTAATTTATTTTTTAATAATTAACGAAATAACGACGCAAGTATAAAAAATAGTATAAAGTATTCGTTTCATAAAACGTTTTAGCGCACTTGTCCGTTAGAATATATGGGACATACGTTTTCTTATTAAAAGCTTTTTTACGATTTATATTTTTATAGAGATTGTGCAGATAATACATTTTTAATAGTTTACAAAGTTTATTTGTGCACCCAATATTACAATACATGCATAAAGATATTTCAATTGCTCTTTTTATTTATAATAGGGTTTGTTTAAAAGTCTGGGACAAAACTGAAATGCGATCTGCTGTTATTACAAAATACTAGAAGGATCTTCATAGTTATTTTCGACGAACAAAAAGTTCGTCTCTGAATTCGTCTGTCTGTCTTTCGCCTTTTTCCCTGTTGACTTTTTTGAATTTTTCTTGGAAAATATCACTTTTAATTCTTTTATTAAACAACTCTTCTCTTTAATATAACTTTATTTCATCATTTATCAACATATTTATAATTCATAAATCTGCATATTCTCAAGAAGAAAATTATTATTGTTTGTTTACATTTCATTGGTACCAACTTATAAAGTTTGTTTATAGTACATTTCAGAACTAATAATAAACTAATACAAAATCATATTTTTAACAAAATCTTCAATCAACTGATTGATTAAAAATTTAATTGATTGCTGCCCAACTCTGATCTCCAGTCGTTTTTACGATTTTTTACGAAACTAATTGTTTTATGTAATTTCCATAGAAACACTGTAACCTATTTGCCGCCGCCTTTCTATTAACAATGAATTAAATTGTTGATTTTTTAAAAGCAATAGAATTTGTAATTACATATTTTTTAAGCTTGCACAAAAAATATTGTGTATATCTTGTCCGTGAAATTATTTAAGCTTAATAATCTGAATAAAAATATAAAGAAAACTTAATTTCGAGAAATCCCAAGTAAATGCCCATCGAAAAAGTTGATAGGTACTTAAAGAAAGTGCTATACTCCAGACCCTGTAAGTTCCAATGCACGTCATCAATAATTTTTTCAAATTCATTAAGGGCGGTTTTTTGCTGTAAACTTGACAAAAATAAATATAGGAGTGCTTGTTTTTAAAGGTTTTTTTTGAGTTATTATTTTGCACATGTAAATTTTACTGCAATCCAGTAAAATCATCTTATTTATTCCCATCTATTATATTTTGAATTTATATAGTCGAAATAAAAACTGTAAAGGAATTAACTGCGTATGACTTTCATATTTGTCTTTCGACTTTGGTAATCCTGCTGTTTCTCGTTTGCTCGTTTACATATCGGTCTACAATCGATTTTTATTTTCATTGTTTTCATTTGTGTTTTGGCGTTTGTTGGTTGTGGTCGATGGTTATATTTTTGCGACTGTGCTTCGCGAGATAGTTGTTACACGTGTCTACATGTTGCATAACTATTAAAAACCGTTTTTCAAAACTAAATAATTCGTTATCTTGCGTAATTTCTTCGATTTGCACGAATATTAAAGTGAGGTTAGGATGACACCCCCGCTTTTTTGACAGTCAAAGTAGCTAATATTATCTTTAGTAAATTATTTTGAGGAAGAACGTAATAATGGTGCCCCAATCTTACCACTCACTGCAGTAAGAGAGGCAGGTACGTTTAAGAATGTTATACAATAGATATGTGTATCCATGTAATTCAATTATAATTTAAATGGTTGTTTACAGAGCTGCAAATGCTCTTAACATCAACATTTGCACAATAAGTGGTATTTCTAAAGCATCAAGAAACAATCAGCTTGTGAGAAGTCCTAAACGGAAAAGAATACGCATGAATCCTGTTAGAAACCTAAACAATTTTGACCAAGTAGCTATCTGTAATGTTGTTTATGAGATGCATCAGAAACGTTCGTATAAATAATTTGACTGTTCTCCAGTTCAAGTTCGCCACCCGCAGCCGTACATGCTATATTTCACTCGATGCGTTTCATAGAGCTGAAGAATAGTGTTCATAGTAAAGTTGCAAGGGGGGAACAGTAGTTTTCGAGATAATCGTCAAAGACTTCTTTGGAAGATGAGCTAGGTATGTCGATTGTCATGGTGAAATGAACAAAAATAACTTGTTGAAGTGGTTTAAGCACCAACTGCTAAATAATTTAGAAGAGCTTTTAATAATTACTTTAGACAACACCAGTTATAACCGATGTATTGAAAACAAGCCGCCCAATAAGGACAATAAAAAAGCAGAGATACAAGAATGGCTACAGAAGATGAATATACCATTCGATGAACATCTTACTTAAGGCAGAATTGCTTCATATAATGGAACGGTAGCTTTATGTTTATGCTTTAGTTAATTATATCTAATACATAATATTAATCTTCGCTGCAAAAAGGCTGACTTTGCAGTATGGTCACAGAGTACTCTTTCTTCCACCATATCACTGCATCTATAAACTAATCGAAAACAATATATTAACAAAGACGAACAAACAATAAACAAGCAATGGGAGAAGGAAGTTCGATTTGATATTGATACCCAACCCCTTATAATACATGTCGGCTATTCGAACGATGACATTAGCTGCTACGGCGATGGTGGTGAAGACAGTTAGAATTTAAATGTATTTTTGTATATTTTAGAATAAATGTATATTTCTGTATATTGTTTGTTTATTATTATACTGTATCTTATTTGTCTTTTTAGAAATTAAATAAAATTATGTAGTTGTGTTATTTTAAGTATTTTCACAATATGCTATGTACCTACTTAGTTCAGTTACTTATGTTCAAAAAATCTTTTTATTTTGTTTTAATCGCTTTATTTTATCGTTTTACAAACTTAAACACATCTGGCGTTTTGTTAGTTCATGGTAAGGTACGTACTTCAGCAAAACAGACAAATAATTCTTGGAAATGCCTATTTAATCTTAACCTATCCTAATTCCAGTGACACCCAATAAGCTTTTGTAAATTATACGAAAAGCCTTTTTCGCGTTTATTATTCATTTTTCTCTCTTACTTGTATAATGAAAATGGCTTATTTTTCTTTGCACTATTTGCCATTTCAATTAATGATCCAAGTGCCATAACATCCTATATACATGTGCTAAATTGGTTGCATACACATAAGTAGTCATTCCACTCATGCAAATAATGTAAACATACTAATTTAATGACGTCATTTGAGGTTATGACGTAGGATGTGACGTGCATTGGAACTTACAGGATCTGGAGTATATATGAAATATTTAAGCAATCTAATATTTGCTAATGAACTAAACAATATTCTAATCGAAGCTAAGCAGAAACTTTTTAAACTAAAACAAATTAAGAAGAAATACGTATTTATTAATCGACTCCGCACAAATACTGCAAATCCAGTCAATATATCAAAGCCAAACACACTAAGAACTGCTCCGCTGTGAGACAAATAACATTGCTAAAATTTCTTCCCTTTTATGAATTTAACACGAATAATTTTCCACGTATCTGTCATCACGTGCATCGGCCTGCCGACTGTAAGCTTACGCATGCTATATAATAACGTTGCATTCGACCAAACAATTAATGAATATTACTTCATTATTTGTATGGACAAATGTAGTTGCCCAGAGCTCAGTCACGCCACCTAGTTCAGTTGCACGAACTAACCAAAAAAGTAAGCGTATTTATTTTCAAGAGGCTACGTATCTGTTTATTATCTGTGATTATACTCTAGGTAATACACAAGATCTTAAGATGTTAGCAATTGTGGATAGTGCGATAAGTGATCATAGACTACAAGTGCTAATAACAGAACATAATACAACTTCAGACAGTGTGTGTGAATTCTCTAGATGAAACCAGTTTCAGGTATGAACTTCAAAAAATTATAAACTCTGTTTGGAATGACCCAAATTTAATGTGCGATGAACTAATTCGGACCTAACACAAAAGCTTAATACAAAAGAAGCTTAAGAACAGATTTCGGAAAAACAGTGCGCCATGGTTTAACAATCATATATATAATTTAATCAAGCAAAGAGACAATTATTATAAACAGCACAGACAATTTCCAAATAGTGAATTTCTATCCAACCAGTATAAAAATGCTCAAATTAGCTTATCTCAGGCAATCAAGCATCGAAAAGAAGAATATTATGATGATAAAATTAGCAGTGCAGAAAACAATCCTAAAAAACTATGGGAAGTTCTCAATACTATTATACATAACAAAAAAGGGGAAAAAAGATAACAACTATTCCTAAACTAATTGTGGACATCACCATTGAAGATCCTCAAGACATAGCCAATAATCTTAACAGCTACTTGAGTGGTATTGGACCATCCCTTGCTCAAGTTAGAAATCCTCCTACCCATAATCCTCCCAGCCTGCCAGTATGTCATAATACCTTCGTACTGAGTCCCGTTACAAAAAATAAAATCCTTGAAATAATTGACAAATTAAGACAAGGGAAGGCACCAGGTATAGACAAGCTTTCAGTAGATACAGTAAAGAAATTTAAACAAGAAATGGCAAAAATTATAAACATTATAATCAACTTATCGTTTAATACAGGAGCTGTTCCTAGTGCTTTAAAAATGGCTAAGGTTATTCCAATTTTTAAAGGAGGTGATGTCACAATTCCCAATAACTACAGACCAATAGCGGTTTTGTCAACAGTATCTAAAATCTTAGAAACATGTGTCAATAATAGACTGGTACATTTTTTAAACTCCACACAATTTTGGTTTGAGGGGCAATATGGCTTTAGACACAAAAGTAATACAACAACAGCAACTATGGACCTCATAACAAGAATTATGGACAAAGTCGATAAAGGGTTTACTTGCACTTTTATTTCATTGGACCTGTGCAAGGCTTTTGACACAGTAGATCAGAACCTTCTATTAATGGTGATGGAAAAGATTGGAATAAAAAACATACCTGTAAAATGGTTCAACGATTACCTAAATGGACGAACGCAGACAATTTCAGTCAATAATTTTTTAAGCCAGATAACAGATAATAAATATGGTGTGCCGCAGGGATCTGTTTTGGGCCCAACCCTTTTGCTGATTTATACAAACTCTATCTCACTTCTGTCATTAAAAGGGCATCTGCAACTTTACGCAGATGATACTTGCCTAGTTTACTTCAACAAAAATCCAAATGAAATGAAAGCAGAATGTGAAAATGACCTGGTTAAGGTTAAAGACTGGCTACAATATTACAAACTTACCCTCAATATTAATAAATCAAATTATATGGTAATTTCAAAGAATAAAGTTAATTGTAATAACATGTTAAATTGGGAAACACATTACATCACTATACAAAAAAATTGCACCCGCAGTACGGATTAATTACACGAATTAACAACAACTTGCCAGATCCACGATTACAATGTAAGAAGCAAAAACCTACTAAGACCAACACCGATGAACACTACTGCTGGACAAAGGAGCCTCTTAAACGAAGGAGTAAAGCTATATAATATGATTCCACAGAAAGAATGAAAAATCTAAGAAGCAATTCTTTTAAAAGACATCTAAAAGAACTTATTTATAGCAATTACTTCAAATAGAATAAAATTTGTAATTATTTCATTAGAAACTTAGGGAAAATCCATTCTTGCAAATTAGTTTATTTACTTTTAATTGAGAGTTTATGTGAATAACTGAACATATTATTCCACAATGCCTGGCAAAAATTAAATTAATTAAAAATCTTGGTTTTTTTTGTGTAACATATTGTGTTTATTATGTAAATCTAAATTCGAAATACATATTCAGTCCTTGTTATGAATGATACGAATTCAGACAGAAGAATTGTGCTTGTATTGTATTATTGTACAAATTTTATTATGTAATTTATATGTGTATTAATTTTTGTTTTTTTTACACACTTTAGGGTTTCCTTGATTTATTTATTAACATAATTGATTTTGTTGAAATTTAATTGTATGATCGGCATAGCATGAGCTCAGGGTCTTTATTGTAATATTTATATAAATTTATTTTTTTTTGTTTAGTTTTACAAACTGCGAAATAAATGGATTATTATTATTATAAGATCTTCTAAGGTTGTAAGATGAACGCTTATCTTATGATAAACTTTACCACTAAATATTTTGATGTTTAAGTGGTCTATTAAAACTGCTTTATCAATTTTTGGGATTTCACCATTCTGTATTCTGTAACAAAATGTCATATTTAACTTTATCATAAAATGAAATAACTTCGCAATCAAAACTTCTTATATTTTCATGAACATTGCATGTGTTGAAAATACAGCAGTTAAAAAAGAAGGCGAATATGGCCCTGATCGACCTACCTAGTTTAAAATAAAACAATGAATGTAACGTTAACTAATAAAGAAATAGCAATGTCATTGTACATAAAACCTTGTATATATTTTTCACTAAAGTTTATGAACCAGGGAATCTGCTCGAGTTTCATTTAACTTTTCAAATTGGTGCCGAAACCCGGGACCCCTTTCGTGGTAACTTTAGTGTAAAACTCGCTCGGTTTTTTTTACGTACAACGCAGTGCAACGATTCTATATAGGTATAAGTTGGAAAAGATATGAATTTCACTCTTCGTAGAACGTACCGTACACAATTTACGAAGATAGTGAATAGCGCAGAGGAATATTTAACATGCGACCAAGTGGAAGCTGTAGAATTATCGGTGCTGATTGCTAGAGTTAAGGCCATTTCTACTAGTTTGAATGAGGTTGATCAACCACTTTCCTCTACATTTAACGCAGATCAGATGGAAGAAGAATGTCAGAAGATTGTTGAGTATAACGATAAAGCAGTGGAGATAGTAGCGCGCTTAGAGCAGAGATTACATGTAGTTAAACAACCTAATGAAGCGCAACCTGAAACCAGACGTGAGCATCTACCGTTGCTATCGAATAACGAACAGAATGGACACGGTAGTTTTATTCCAATTAGTACATCTTCTAAGCTCCAAGTAAGATTGCCCAAGTTAGAATTAATGAAATTTAACGGAAATACCGATGAATGGTCAGCTTTTTGGGAGCAGTACAGTTCGGCAATTCATGATAACAACGATTTAGACGACAGTGCCAAATTTATGAATCTAAGGACTCTGTTGACTGGTCAAGCCGCATTAACTATTTCAGGCCTAACTTCTCGAAGTGCTTCTTACCAAGATGCGATCGACTTAATTAAGTCAGAGTATGGAAATACCGAACGAATAGTGGAATCCTATATTCAAAAGCTGCTAACTATCTCACCGGTTAAATACGATAGGGACATTCAATCACTTCGTAAATTATATAATACTGTTGTTTATTGTTTCCAGCCTTATTTTGTGGAACTCCATAATCATGAAATAAATAAAGATTATTAAAAGTTTCACAGTTTTATTAAAATATACCTGACAATATTGTTTCGACAGCTATGCTGTCATTATCAAAGGTAATATAATTAGCGACGTGTTTGTGTACCTGACAATATTGTTTCGACAGCTATGCTGTCATTATCAAAGGTAATATAATTAGCGACGTGTTTGTTTATAATTATATTTCCTTTGATAATGACAGCATAGCTGTCGAAACAATATTGTCAGGTATATTTTAATAAAACTGTGAAACTTTTAATAATCTTTATTTATTTCATATATAATACTGCATCAACTATAACGAGATCTTTATTAACTCTTGGTGTATCAGCTGATCAGTATGGACTTATGGTCAAATCTCTTATTTTCAAGGCTTTGCCGTATAATTTACGAGTCCAGTTTAACAAAATGAAAACAAAAAACTGTATTGATGCTACTTTTAGTGTTGGTTCTGAAATTGCCAACGATGGCGTAATAGACTACAGTAAACAAATAAGGGGTTTGATACAATTTATTAAAATAGAAGTAGATTCTTTAGAACAAGCGTATATAGGAGAAAACAGTGAAAGTAAAGACTTTAATCGTGTTTCTTATAATGTACCAAAACGGAAAAATGAAACTTGCACAACGGCTGGATTATTTACTAACGTAAGAGAGTGTTGTTTGTTTTGTAAAGCAAAAACTCATATAACTAAAGACTGTAATGATGATATGGGTTTGGCCGAGAAAAAGAACATTTTAAAGCAAAATAATCGCTGTTTCAGGTGTACTTTATCTAACCACAATTCCAAGTTTTGTAAAACTAAAGATATTCGGTGTACCAAATGCAATTCACGACATGTCACTACCATGTGTGACCCTAACTATAATAGACGTCCTTCTAATGTTGAAGCTATATCAACTAGTACTAATAGTACCAATTACGACACTAAGCCAAGTCCTAATGGAAACGATACAACGAATTTATTCACTAACGGCCGAATTGATAATGCTTACCTCCAAACTGCTTGTGCATTTATACCTAACAGTTCTTGTAATAATGCCTTTATTCGTTTAGTATTCACGTCAGTTAAATTTATCAGTTATTGGAACACATAAGGTTTCTATTTTACCGTTTGGAAGTACAGTTCGCTCTCCTGCCCGACTTTGCAATCGTGTGCAAGTACCTTTAAGAAGCCAGTTTAACGAAGACATCATTTTAATTAATGCTGTTGAAGTACCAGAAATATGTTTTGACTCCTTAATACCTCCCTCATTAAAAGAACCTGTCATTAATAATTTTGCTTTGACAAATCACTTGGCAGATACTAACGCTGATCTTTGTTTGACCCATAAAGGTATCACTATTTTAGTAGGAGCAGATAATTACTGGAAAATTGTGACAGATGAGATCCAACGTCTCTCAGAAAATTTAACTGCCGTAAATTCAAAGTTCGGTTGGACTCTCCATGGTATAAGTGACTCAAACCTATCATGGGATTTTGCAGTAAACTTTAACGTAGTTGATGTATTTAATCCACAAGTTTCCTGTGATACTAGTAATCTCAGTTTCGATATTAAGAAATTCTGGGATTTAGAAACAATTGGTGTTGTTTCAAATGAAAAGTCGGACTGTATTACCGATAAATTTATTAACGAACACATTCAATTTAATAACGATCGTTACGAAGTGTCGCTACCATGGGAAACCGAGGACAAAAATTTGGACAATAACTATACCGGTGCTTTGGCACATGTGAAAAACTTAACATTTAAATTGTGTAAATATGGTAGACTTAACGAATATGATTGTGCAATCCGCGAATATTTACAAAACGATTGCGCTGAAATCGTGGTAAATGACGTTGCTAGTGATTGCGTATATTACATGCCACATCGGCCAGTATATCGCGAAGATAAAGAAACTACCAAGTTGCGTGTCGTATTTAACGCATCTGCGCATGCTCCTGGGTTTCCATCGCTTAACGAAAAGCTCATGACAGGTGATAATCTAGTTCCGGATTTACTTGCAATTTTAATGAACTTTAGACTAGGTTCCGTAGCAATGATAGCTGATATTGAAAAAGCATTTCTGCAAATATCACTCGACAAACAAGATCGCGATACTCATCGTTTTTTGTGGTATAAAGAACCCATCGGAAAAAGAATTACTTCTATATCCGAATTGCCACCGTTAAAAACTTATAGAATGAAAAGGGTAACTTTTGGTGTAACTTCGAGTCCATTTTTATTGGCCGTTACAATCAGAAAACATCTTTTTGAACAACCTAGCGAACGACGAAAAATAGCAGATATTTTACTAAATTCCTTTTATGTAGACGATTTAGTTGTGGCATTAAAGTCTACCGAAGAAGCACTAGAGCTTTATGAACTATCGCGCCAAATGATGACTTCAGCAAACATGAATTTAAGAAAGTGGTACTCTAACGATCCAAATATGTTAAAAGGTTTTTCCGAAGATTGTCAAAAGTCAAACGTATCTGAAAATAAAAAGGTGCTTGGAATTTATTGGCATACTGTTACTGATGAAGTATCTATTGATGTATCTTCAATTATCAATGAAAGTATTCACCAATTGTCAACGAGACGCAACGTTTTACAGACCATGGCTAAAATATTCGACCCTTTTGGTATTTTAGGTCCTTTCACCGTTCGGGCAAAAATTCTTTTACAAAATATTTGGAAACTACAAGTAGAGTGGGATATAATCTTGCCTAAAGATTTCGATAACGAATGGCAGTTATGGTGTTCCGAAGTCTCAACGTTAGCAGATTTAACGTTACCGCGGTGTTTATTAAAATCAAATTCAGATGAAGTTGAATTACACGTTTTTGCTGACGCAAGCCTACATGCGTATGGAGCAGTGGCATATTTAAAATGTTTGTCATCTAATGAACATCAATTTATAATGTCGAAAAATCGAGTATCTCCTATTAATCAAAACGGCGATAAAACACTTACTTTACCTAAATTAGAGTTAACAGCCGCTTTGTGTGCAGCCAGATTACAGAAATAAATTCTGGAAAATTTACCGCTTAACGTTAAAGATGTATTTCTATGGTCTGATTCTAAAATTTCTTTATATTGGATAAAAGGCAAATCTAAAAATTGGAAGCCATACGTTAAAAATCGAGTCAACGAAATAAATAAATTGAGTTCTGGAAATTGGAGATACTGCCCGGGAAAAGAAAATCCCGCTGATTTGTTAACAAGAGGAATATCTGCCAAGAAGATAATGGAATCTTCAGCATGGCTACAAGGTCCAGAATGGATTAGACAAGATTCAGAATTTTGGCCTACCGATGAACTTACTGATATTACTGAAACACCATACCGTATCAATCTTTTTGTGGAACTTAAAGAAAATAGGTCTAACTTGAAACAAATCCTTTCTCTTAAAAAATACAGTAATTGCGACAAAATGTTTCGAGTAACGGCTTACGTAAGAAGATTTTTGAATAACGTCAAGAAAGAAAATAAATTGACTGGGATATTAACGGTGAAAGAGATTAACGAAGCAGAAATATATTGGATAAGATGTATTCAAGAAGAAGAATTTAAGGAAGAAATCTCTAAGTTAGAACAAACAAAGGTATTAAATACTAACTATTCGATTTTAACGTTGAGCCCTTTCTTGGATGAAAATAAAGTTTTGCGTCTAGGCGGAAGATTAGAAGAAGCTGATTTACCATATGAAGTAAGACATCCAGCCATCTTACAAAAAAAATCAACTTTTACTAATCTGATCATTTTAAAAGCACATCAATCGACTAGCCACAGTGGCGTTAACGCTACTCTTGCTACTGTTAGAAAAAGATACTGGATAATCCAAGGTAGACAACGAATAAAATCTTTGATAGGTAAATGCGTAAAATGCAAACGTCTCAAAGGCAAACCTGGCAACGAACCTTTCGCTCCACTACCAAGAAACCGTCTAACGATGGCAAATCCCTTCAAAATAATAGGTATTGACTTTGCAGGACCACTTTATGCTTATGATAGTGGTAATACGTCAGAATACTATATACTGCTTTTGACATGTGCTGTAGTAAGAGCAGTTCATTTAGAACTAGTACCTGACTTAACTGCGGAATCCTGCATTCGGGGTATCAGGAGATTTATAGCACGACGAGGTGTTCCCAGCGTCATCTACTCAGATAATGCTAAAACATTTAAACGTACGTCACGAGAGCTTCAGGAATTATCTAAGATCCTCACAAAGAAAGAAGTTCAAGAGTTTGCTTCGAAGCATTATATTCTGTGGAATTTCATCGTTGAAAGAGCGTCATGGTGGGGCGGCTTTTGGGAGAGATTAGTACGAACGATTAAATCTGCCTTAAAACTTACGCTCGGAAGAGCAAGTATTCATTATGATGAACTACAGACTGTTTTAGCAGAAGTTGAAGCTACCGTTAATTCAAGACCACTAACATATATTGACGATGATCCATCGAATTTAACTGTATTAAGCCCTTCTAAGTTCCTAATTGGTTATAATGATGTTGGCATGACTATCGATACAAAATTGCCTATAATCCAACGTAACGATATCCTAAACCAATGGAGAATTCGAGAACAGGTTGTTTTAAAGTTCTGGAATCGATGGTGCGTAGATTACTTACAACAATTACGATCAGCACATCATACAGAAGCCACCAAGTCAAGCAAATTTAAGATCGGAGGTATAGTCTTGGTTCATGACGAAAAGCAACCACGACTGATATGGAAAATGGCGCGAATTACTAGCGTATATCAAGGACGCGACAAACGCATAAGAGCATGTGAAGTACAAGTCAGTAATGGAGATCGACTGAGACGACCGGTACAATTATTGTATCCTCTTGAAATCCACCAATTTCCGCCCGGGGAGGATGTTGAAAATACAGCAGTTAAAAAAGAAGGCGAATATGGCCCTGATCCTGTGTTCCACCAGGTCAAAAACTGGCAACTAAGTTTGACCTGTCATTGGCAGAATACATCAATGCCCGCAAATAAATACAATCATAATAAAAAAACATAAATAATGCATTCATCGCAACTGCAGTTTAAATAAAACACATATAAAATCAACCCTGCCATTATAGTCCTATTCACTAATAGGCTGGTTCAGGCGAATAAATAAAGCCAAAATTTTAGGAACCGACCTTCAAGCAACGTAATTTATGTATGCTTGGTAAAATAATAATATAATAATAATAATATACATCTCCCCTTCCAGGCAAAAATCAAAACATTATAAAAAGAAAGAACCCTAGGCCTGGGAAAAAATTCAATTAACTAATAATACAGAAAAAACCTTGTAAATAAAAAAAGGGCTTCATAATGGGGTTTATGAAGGTGACCAAGAAACGTTAAATTATCGTTAAAATCACTATATAAATTCAATATGGTATATAGAATAGAAATATGGTATATAAAATATAAAACTTGTGTGTAGAAAGAAAGAGCATTATTTAATAATGTGTGTGCGAACAATGTTTAGTTCGAAGAAATTCATAAAAAATTCATTATATTAAAAAAAAGAAGAAATAACTCCAAGGGAAAAGTAACATTAAGTACTTAACCTTAAACTACTAGAGATTCAGTTGGGAACGTTCTTGAAAGGTATAAGAAAAATGTCAAAACGATAACCATCGTTATTAACCAGGGTTTCTGGTATAAAAGGAAGAAATGTTAAAAGGTTTATTGATATACTCCAGAGGAGTGTAGGAAAAGCTAACCCTAAGTGGGTAGGCAACAAAGAACACGTCAAAGAATAAGTGGAAACTATTTGCGGTTAGGTAAGGTCAGATAATACAAAAAATGCGAAAGAAACTAGGTGAAACAAAATAATAAGGAAATATTCAATTTCCATAAACTATAGTAGAAAAAAAATTGCAAATAAAAAAGATAGACAATCATGAATAACAAAAAGAAAATTTAAAAATGATTCGAATATTGTAATATGTAGATTGAGTCTATGTAGTCACCGGATTGGGTTTCACCGTTATGGTCAAATAACATCAAAAATACGAAAGAAATTAACTATTTATTCATAACAAGGAAAATTCGAGTATAATAGCGCGTATTAAAACAATATTTAAGAAAATTAAAGTAGGAAGAATTGGGAATCATAAAGAAACCAGGACAAATATTCATTATAAAAAAAATTAAAAATGATTGGGATAACTACGTGCATGGGGCCGAAGAAAGAAAAAGTAAATGTTAAGTCCGGAATTTATTTACGATGACAGAGACCGCGTCAATTGACGAAAAGATTTAGTAAAAAAACGCGAAAGGTATTAAATAAAGAATAAATAGATATTTGGAGGAATATTTTAATTACATTAATAATAAAAAGAAAGTGATACGATCGTGAACATCATAATAGAGAAATTAAAATTAATCAAATAGTTGGGGAATTTTATATTACTTGAGCTGACTATGCAATTGAACGAAGGAATGAACTTTAGATTAAGCCGAACTTGATATGGTGTGAATTTCAATGGAAAACATTCAATGTCCTTAGAGCAACCATGCATAATTACGACGTTCCTTATTGAGAGAAGAAATTTTTAGAATCATTTTCAGAAATAAAATTGTAGTTATAAAGGGAACTACTCAATTTTGGCATGGTATATGACAACCCGAATTGACCTTAAAAGGACTGCTCGTTTTTGGATCGCAAGCAATAAAGAGGAACAGTTTTTTGTGTATGTGTAGATATCTTGAAGACAAGGGTACACAAGGAAATAATTAACAAAACAATAAGTAGCGGTTTTTCCCCCCTCTGTAAGGTAAGTTGTAGAAAATTAAATTAGATTTTATAAAAACAGTTACGTCGACGCAAAAGAATTGACAAAAAGGAAGAAGTCAAGACCTTTACGCAAAAAAACAAAATAAACTGCCATAAATGAAAAAGAAGTCAAACGATTATTAAGATAAAAAGGGAATTCGTAATAAGGCCTCGCAAAAAAAGCTGTGATAGCCATTGCATTAACGAAGCGGTCAGCGGAATGCATCGTGATCGTGTACATAGCACACGAAGTTGCAGATAGGGAATGCTCTAATTAACTGTCGCGTCGCATCACTTGCGTTAATTGGATATTTAACAAGAGGGAAGATATTCATACAAATCGAAAGCGTACAACATATATAATTTAAAAGTAATACAAAAATAAAGAAAAGGGGTAATTTAAATATTCATAATGGGCTTTAAACTTAGATTTAAAAATCTTGCGAAAAAAAGAAAGAAAACGGGTTTTAAAAGAGTAATATAGAAAAATGCATTAACGATATTTCGTATATAATATAATAAAAATTCATCGTAGGGTCAAAACTTTATTGCGGAAAAAATTGCTAAAAGTTATAGTGTGTTTTTGGAATTGAAATTAATATTAAAGTTCAAACAACATTAAATTTTAAAAGGCTTCAAAAAGGGAGTTGAAAATAGAAAGAATCGTAGCTAACAAAGAATTAAAACGGGGTTTCTTCTAACAGGGAAATGTTACCGCAACTTGGTGGGATATATAAGAAAAAGACGTCATCATTAAAGAGAAAATCATAAACCATAAAATCAGTGATCAGAATATTGCATCATTAAGGGGTAATCAAAACGGGACTCCAGTCCAGAGAAGTCAGCATATGAGAAAAGAAAACAAAAGAGTGGTTACGCAAGGTGTGCAAAACAACTCGAGGAGGGTGGGGTCTTTCCATTATTGGGACGATGAGAATACGAAGGGGTAGAACGGTACAGCAACACGGTTAAAAAGAACTCGCAGGGGAAATAAAACGAAAATACGGAAGAGTTATCCGGAAAGAGTAAGGCCTCCACCACAAGTGGAGTGGTTAAAAAAAAACTCGTAGGGAAAATAAAATGAAGCAAAATAAGGGTGTCCCGGAAAAGAACACGCGCCTTCATCACAAGTGGAGTGGTTCGAAGTGGAATGGTAAAAAAAAACTTGCAGGGAAAAAGAAAATGAAGCGAAAATACGAAAGGTTTATCCGGAAAAGAAGCACGGCCGTCCACCACAATGGGGTGGTTCGAAAGGTTTATCGGGAAAAGAAGCACGGCGCCTCCATCACAATGTCACGTGGGGTTTTCGTGACTGGAGAGCGTAGTCAGAGGCAGAAAGAAATCAAACACAAGTTGTAAAAACAACTATATACTAAGACAATAAATAGAGTACAAAAGGTTTACATGTTGACATATTGTGAGGACGTATATGTCCTCCTAAACTACTACAATACAGGGGAGGTTGGAACCAACCCTGTTACAGCACTAGGTCTACAGACTAAGCATGTAGGAGATAACCTCCTGGTAACTAAGCCGGGAAGCCTGGACACAACTCCCCATATTCCTGCATAGAGTGGGCGATTAAGCGCCGCCCACTCAAACTAGGCACTAAGCATTTATATAATTAAAAGAGTACTCACCAGCTTGCTTGTAGATGTAGTGTTGGAGTCAATTATTCTTAATGCACTGTAAATACAAAAACTGTAATAGACAAATGTGATATGTCCTTAGGTAACTTATTTACCATATATTATGTTTAAAACACATAAAGGTTTTTATGTATTTTTTCTATCTTGTTTATTTCATGCTTGGATTCGTCTATGTTACTGTTGATACGACTACCCAGTTCCTAGAGAAGGATTATTATTATTAGTTTTTCTTACAACATACCCTTTTCTTCATGTACCCTCTCGTAATCTTACATCGTAGGGTTGAGGGTGAATGGTTAAGGGGTCTATGTACATTAATAATAATATAGGAAAATGCTTTTGAGTCCTAAAATTTATTTAAATAAAACTTAAAGAATAAAATTTAGAAAAATTCTATTGCTATATTATTGTGTCTTTACTTTACCTAGGTAAACCAATCCTAAAGACAGAGTTTTATTCGTTATCTTCTGGTTGAGATCGACCACTTTATCTTTAGTAAGTTTGTCGGAGAATCTTTTGGGTAGATATGTTATATGTTTTTCAGCGACAATGAACACCGCTCTGAGTCCGTCCCTGCAGGTGATAATTTTGACCTCTGATATCTCTGCTACTTCCTTCACGTTTTATTCATGCAATTTCTTGACGGGTTTTGCTATTCCGGCTGATTGGTTCAATTCGTTTAAAAATTCCATTTCTTACTGTAAGCAATCGTAAAACATTTACATATCAGGCAGTTTTAAAATATAAGCAACTGAAGATAAAACATACCTGCTTGATATATTTCAAATAAATTTGCAGGTCACAGAATTATCAAACGTTGATAATTTCGCGTCTTCGACTTCCTTGATACAGTAACCTGTTGGAATAAAAACTATGTGGATTTCACGCAGATAGAAACTGCAGTCAGTCTATAACAAATTTCAAAATAAACTTTTCTGTAACGTATATCCTATATTACTTTGTACAACTGCGTTCATCAGGTATGCAATCAGCAGTAGAGTATCATACGTACCTGGTATAATATAACGCTTATCAGTAGGTCCCACGTAAATATATTGCGACCCCTGATACCATAATAAGAATAATTTCAATTTTATTTATCAGGCGATATACATTATATTATTTTCATATATTAGTATGCAAAGTTATCGTTTCAATAAAATGTAAAATATTTATCTGATTTATTTCTCCAGGTTAAGTCTTCAGGGTTCTCATAACTGTAGATATTGCAAGAGGTAACTACCCTCTGTTTCAAAATTATAAAGACGTATTACAAACATATGTTATAGACTTATATTTCGAAGGTATCGAAAATGGTTACAGATTATTATTAATTATACGAGTTTACTATAGATACGATGAATATCCTACAAGAGTATATAGTATATTATTACATATCTGCGTATTTCGAAGCTATTGAAAATGTATGATATATTGTAAAATAACGTTTAAATATGGCGACGAATATCTATATGATGCATAAACAATAAGAACACATATGTAGAAACAGTTTACAAGGTAGTAGATATAACGATCTGTAACGTATATCCTATATTACTTTGTACAACTGCGTTCATCAGGTATGCAATCAGCAGTAGAGTATCATACGTACCTGATATAATATAACGCTTATCTGTAGGTCCCTCGTAAATATATTGCGACCCCTGATACCATAGTAAGAATAATTTCAATTTTATTTATCAGGCGATATACATTATATTATTTTCATATATTAGTATGCAAAGTTATCGTTTCAATAAAAAGTAAAATATTTATCTGATTTATTTCTCCGGTTGAAAGCTGTTAGTTATTATAGAAAGAACTCGTCTTAATCTTAAGTAAACAATAATAAATATGTTTCTCTGTTAAAAAGTTAATAAAGCGTACATAAAATCTGTATGATTCAGAGCTCTGAAATAATACAACTAAACATATATAGTACGTTATAAGGTTGTGTCTCTTTCAAATTATTTCCATATTCAAATTTTCTACACATCTAACTTATACGGATTAACACAAGGGTGAGTAATTGTCATTTAAAACAATAATTTATGCCGCTTTTAAGATGATGATTTCTTAACAAATTTTTTAGAAAATCTAAATTCCTTTGAAATGTTCAGTCATCAGTAAGAACGTTTTGTTTATTTATGGTTGAAAGCAGTTTTAAGGAATGTTGGAAAAAACAACGTGACTAATTAGCTTGTACGTATTCTCACACAATAACATCAGTTTGAAGTAACTTCTTAAACAGTTATAAATACAGAAAATGTTTTTGAATTTTAAAATAATGCTGTACAGTATTCTATATTCTTAAAAGTTTTATTTAAATAAATTTTTAAGAAATCATAACGAACGACCCTAATTGTTTTCTTTCAAATAGAATTTGCTTTACTTGTAAACCATATTTTAAATGTTTATGACGTATATTTAAACAGGTCAAAATGCAACAGAGATAATCCGACTGGTGATTGACAGTAACCTTTAGAGATACTTTGTATACATGAAAATAAATTTTTCACGTATTATTACCCTAGATGTTTCTACATGTTAATTACGTATAGATCTATATTTAAATATCAATTAGAAATGACAACATAAGATTCATTTTAAAATAAATTTATGAGAGAGAGAGAGATGACAGATGCAAATGATATATAAAAATGAGGTGTACAAATGAGATATGAGTTATGTAAATGAGAGATGAGATATGCAAACGATACCGTGAATTAATTTAATTCGCGCATGCATATAAAGAATGAGCTAGGCAAATGAGAGATGAGATATGCAAATGATACCGTGAATTAATTTAATTCTCGCATATTAATTATATTAATTAATTTAATTCGCGTATGCATGTGAGAAATGATAAATGTAAATGAGAGATGAGATATGCAAATGATATCGTGAATTAATTTAATTAAATTAAATTAGATCAATTAATTTAATTCGCGAATTTAATTCACGCATGTTAATTAAATTAATTCGCGCCTGATTTGAATATTAATTAGATCGCGGGTCATTTACATAAAAGGAGAGGGGCTGGACTCAAGTGGCCTGATACCTACTGATTTAGCTCGAACAAATTCAAGTGCGTTATCATTTTTGTGCCTTAATACTTTCAGGTAAAAGTACCAAACAGAAATATAGCCTAATTTCGCATTTGTAATCGTTTCAAAATATAAAAATACTGTTACTTATATTAAAATCATGAGTTCTTTAAAATGGTAGAGAAATATACATAGAAATGAATAATAAATAAATAAAAATCTTATTAGAGAAATGAATGATTTCATAAGAACAGCATTTAAATTAGAAAAAAATATTGAGTCAAAAGCAATAAAAATAAATTGAATCCAGCTTATTTATATTGTTAGGTTGCTGATAAGAATAAATTACTTTCCGGTTATCAGATAACATTATCTTATAGTTTCGTTATTTATTTACTTGTATTTTTAAGCATTTCTGCATATGCTGTGGTTGTGTTATGTTCTGTGTTATTTGTATTTTCTTCATTTAAAGATTTCTTTATGAAAAATATATTGTATTTATCCAGCATATAAATATTATATTAAATGTGTAAAGTTTGAAAACTCGGGAATGATTATTTTATTAGTATGTGGCACTGGCTCCTGGCTCATAGTAGGGCATTCTCCTCTATTGTAATATTTTTATATGTATTAATTTATTTGTTTTGTAATGAATAAATGATAAATCATCCTACCTTACTTTTTATAATTGTTAATTTGAATTATTTATTATTTTTAGTATTTTTTACAATAAAAACTTTTCACAGTTATTATGGCACCATACACGGTCTTCCCCGAACACGTAGGCGAAGACGTCGGGAACGTGGTCGAGATAATGAGGTAATGTTTACATTTACTGTAATTTATTGCATAAACAACTTGTGCTGCCAGCTGGACTGTAATAAAATTATATCGTATTTCTTTAAAACATCAAAATGAAAGAAAGCATGATTGAGTTTATAATAAAATGCGCACTGAATCTCTTTCATTAAAAGTATTTCGAAATAACTTATGCAATTAGCAAAACTGTTCATAAGCGTAATAATATTGATATCCATCGATAGAATTACAAATCAACCCTTTATTATAAAACGAAAACTCTTGTTTTTTTTATTAATCTCATTCTTAATTTAGTTTAAAAAGGGATATAATTAACGCAGGATTTAGGATTCTGAGTTCTGGTGCGCAAACAATGATTTCCTAAAAAAGGCTTTTGATAAAATTTGGTAAGTGATAATCTTCGGAAAAATATCATGTTTAAAAATGTAATGGTTTCACGGTCGCTTCCTTTTCCGTGTACTTTAAGAATTTTATGCTGATTGTGCATGACCTCATACTATCTCTGTTTCAGGTTCCCTTGCATTATGTTGTGTGCATTTGTTTGTTTTGTTTGTTATTATTTGTGAAGGAGTAATTTCTATACATTATCAATGATAGGAATACTAAATCCAGTATCAAAAAGGATAGTGTTATGTGTAGGTATTAATTATCATTTGAAAATGATTAATACTAAATGCAGGGAAAGGGATTAATTGTATATCTTGATATTCAGTAGCTAATTTTATTAAAGGAATTTCATATACAAAGGTAAAAGTAACATTCTTTTGGTATGCTTTTATCCGGATTAGGGATTCATAAAGGTGTAAATTTCTATGATTAATAGAATATGGGACATTTAACTTTCGTCTAGTGGGTAAATTTTGTAAATTATTCGAAATTTGATTTAAAACAGATAATAAGTCATTATTGTCATTTAAGGACAAATGTAATTGATAATTTTGAACAAAAGTTAAGCAAGTTTCTAGATCCATACAAGTTGTAATAAATAGTTGTAAAGACTGTACTGATTGATCTAGGTCTAGGTATCTAGGACAACAAAAGTAGAAATGGTTCCTACATTTTCATGAATTTGTACTGTAGTATTAAGAATGACTTTATTTAAATTTTGACTTAAAAGAAGTTGATTCTGTGCAAGAGTTTCAATATTTGTTAACATTAATAGTATTTAAGATTTGAGCTTGTTCTTGTAAGATAGTTTTCTGAGTATCAGTAGATTTAGTCAATTTTTGTATAAGATCTTCGTATCGTCTACCATCGACAGCTTTAAGGTTATCAGTAAGGAATTTAATGACATTACCTATTCCATCAAATAATGATCTTTTTGATCTTTGCTGTACATATAATTCAGGAAACAGTTGATTAACTAATTGATCGGCCTTATATAAATACTGTTGTGTTAATAACAGTTGATTATCATAATTAATAGCAGTGGCGTGCGGTGAGAATTTAGGCTAGGGAAGCAACCACTATTTTTAATTATAATACACCTAGGTACAGGCGCGAATTAACGGGGAGGGAATAATCCCCCCCCAATTTAGAAATAAGTATACATAGAATAGAAACAAATAATGTTTGTTTAATTATTATTTATTAAAACAATTATTTTTCCAAAGATTCCCCCTCAAAATACTTCTCTGGATCCGCCCCTGCTAGGTACAATAAAAAACAGGTACATAAAAAAAGTTATAATTATTAAGCTTAAAAGTTTTTCAAAGAAGAACTTTTACACTTTATACTTATGGAATTTGTTGACTATTATTCTTTATTTAAAAAAAACTACTACTATGTATTTATACTGCAACTCAATTTTCCGGTCTTTCTTAGCAAAATACCGGTGCAGGTTTTAATCTTTGTTGTTAAATTTGAAAGTTCTGGTTTTGATCTGCCTTTCTTAATAATTTGTAATTTCTCTCCAAAACTGTATGCGGAAAATTCGTTATTAATAATTTACAAACTGCACAAAAAAATTGTACCGATTCGGAAGTATCGAAAGTACTCGAGCCTTTCACCGAAGCAGTTGAATTTGCAGTCGTGACGATAATGCAATACAGGCAAACTAAATAGAATTATTTGTCCAAATCCAACTTATATAAATTGAAATAATAAAATGCGACAAAATACAGTCTCATTCGCAGATTTACATTACTTAAGTAACATTAAATTTAACAAACACTAAATCGAACAAATAACCAAATCATAATAAATAAACATTTGGGCATAAAGCACACTAAAAATAGCGGCCAAGCAATGCTAACAGCATCGTCTACTATATAACCACGCCCTCTGATTCACGCCAAGGCTAAGAGAAGAGCAGTTATAAGCAGTGCTTATATGCAGTGTATGTAACACATTTGAATCGGTATTACCTTTCCGCGCAAGTTTCATGAGCCTAATTTAAAATAGTACTCTAAATAATTATACTTTTTTCTGTACGGAATTGATATTGAGCTTTAAGTTGATTAAATATTACAAATTTAAATAAACGATAACCATAATTTTGTAAAAATATTTTGTTAGCATTGGTTTTTATTTTTAATAAATTTTCAAGGGAAGCATTGCTTCCTGAAATATCATTAGGTCATTCAATCAAATCTTTTTATCTATCAGGTATGTAACTTGAGTTGTACATCTATAAAATTTAGCAGTATTTTCATTTGATTATAGAAATTATAAATTTTGAAAAATATTTATACAAAGATTCATTTGGAAAATAACAATAATAATTAATTTTAAGTAAGCAATGTTCCATTAATAATTCTTGAAATTTGTTATTTTGATTTTGTTGATTTACAAAAGTTGGTATTAGTCGATTTCCATCGATATATGTTGAATTTATTCGTCTTGGTGAAGTTGTTTGTATAAATTCGATTTGATTAGGAAAACATTGTAATGGTTTTTCGGAAATAGGTATTGTCTAGTAGGTGTTGATTCATCTTGTGTGTGTATAGTGTCAGATGATGGTTCAATATCATCTAAATCGGGCAATTGAGTGTCTGAAGTAATTGTGGGAATATCAAGGAAATCGGTTAGATCAGGGGAATCTGATCTATTTTGAATTATGCTATAAAGGTCAGAATTAAGTTCTGGTGTATTTAGTCTATCATTATCTTGTAAAATTTCATCTATGTCATACATGATTTCATCAGTGATTGTTAAAGGGTGTATTTCAATACATGAAAGGGCATCTACCAGTTTATTTGTTTTTTCACATAAATATTTAATATAAAAATTATAAAGTTAGAAAAATCTTTGTAATATATTCATTTGTATTTCACCAAGGGGAATTTTGTTAATTAATATCTCATTAATATGATAATAAATAAATGAGTATATAAAAATATTTTAATTTTGATATTAGAATCGTTTTCAATGTTCTTTGCCTGATGGTCATTTTAATTTTCTTGTGGGAAATTTGGTTTTTCATTGAAAGCCAAAGCAGATGATTTATATTTTCAATTTCATTTTGGATTTTAAATATGTAAATCGTCTATTATTTAGCATAACAGAGATTAGTTGTTTATTTTCAATTTTTAATTTTATTAAATTAATGTACCATAAAGATAACATGTATTCATCATATAACCGGTACAACAAATCAAAATTATTGGATATCATAAAACTATTTTACGTGAAAACAATACGTCACCAATATAAGAATAAAGATTCTATATTGTGTGTTAATCCGTGATTCCACGAGTGCAAACTAACAAACTATTGAAAATCAATTTTGTTTCTAAAACCATTGCTAAAAATCAATTTCATCTAAAGCTCCCTTATTCTTTATTTCCTTGACAAATAATGTAAAAACTGTGACAAATCTAAATTTGTTTAAAATAAAAACTAAAGACTAGTTAAGATTTAGTCATTATTCAAGCGAAGTGTGACCTTATTATAAATGTATGCAAGATAAACGCCTCGAGCGGAGCGCCCACGAATGCAGGTGCAGTATCAAACCCACGGCCACGTGTGTGCATAACAAGCAGTTGCAATACTCAGAACTGTATCTAATGCATTTTCTATGAATTCCTAGAGGAAGTAGAATGCTATCATCTCGTAGGCACAGCCCACGGCGACGTGTGGTCAACTGAAGGATCTTTACCCCCACAGAAAGAGTATATAAAGACCAGAGCTTTGTGGGACAAATCAGTCTGAGTTACGACGGGCTTGAAGATAGAAACTGTTTACCAGGGTAAATGTTTACCTTCTTTCAAGCCATACTCACCCAGAAAGCCGTAGAAGCCATGGTTACTGTTTACCTCGGCCTTTCTGAACATTATTATTACCAGTTTTAAGTTGAAATTGTATAATAGTATTTAAGTGATTATGCAAGTGCATATTGTGTAAATTCACGACGAATAAATATCTTATTGTACATAACAGTAAACTGTGTTCATTTTGTAACTTGGGCTCCGTCTTTTGCGTTTTTAAAATAAAGTACCATTTTTAAAAACGCCTTTCTTCGTCAAGAAAAGTTAATTCACTACCTGTTTGAAGAAAATCGCCAAAATATAAAAAATATATGTATCTATTGATTTCCAATTTCTCAGCTATTGTGTATTAAGATTAATATAACTTTCTTATGTGTTTATTCACTTATTATTTTTACTCTGTTTTTGTATTTGCATTTAAAAAAAAAACATTAGTCATCCCATAGATAAGCCCTATGTTTTTGTGGGTATCCTTCTTAATATTTAAGTACAAGCATTGTGTTTTCACTAATTCATTCATTCATGTGTTTTGGTATATTGTTTACAGCCAGCGCTACCTAGCGCTGGATGACCCAAACCCTATTGAACTACGCGATGTAAGAGAGGTGAGGATCCGAGCTTGAATTCTTTTTTCGTATTTCAACAAAAGCAACAATCAGTAAAAACAGCAGTGTTTTAAGAGTGCGTTAGTTACTAAAGCTTACCCATTAGGGTAAGCAGTTGGCACCTAGTATGTTTACTATAGAAGATAAGAAAACAAAATGCTATTTTCCTATTTGTAAATTACATTTTTGTGTATTGTAGCTTTAGAAAACAATTCAAAATTAACAAATGTTTGGACAAAGCAATTGTAATTAAAATCTTAACGAGTTCTGTATATATCTTAAGATACCATTTGTTTAATTGTTAAGTTTGCTTTGAGTTGTTAATTGTTATAAATGTTATAGTTAAGTTATACTTAAGATATTTCTATATGTTTGTGTAAATATTATTACTGTGTCATAGTGGCAAACTAATTATTTAGTCAGTCATTTAATAAAAACATTATATACTATCACAATTTTGTTTTACAATAGCTGTATTCTTTTTACCAATTTTAACTGAGATTAATTAAGATGCTTAATACATCTCAACATCTCAGTAAAGTTGGTCATTCTTTTTACCACTGATAAGTAAGTCTAAAGTGAGAATTAAGTAAGATAATTCTCCCCCCTCCCACCAACTAAGCTAGAGAAATTCTAGGCTTACTACATATAAAAAGTACAGTTTCAGAAATTTGTGAGGTTGTGTAGGCTTGAACTTTTTGAATGACAGTTTGTTGTGAACTGTAAAAAAAGCTCAAAAACATTTACAACGTTTGTAAAATAATGGACAATAACATTATTAACACACACTCTTATAATATTGTAACGGATAGAAACAACCATTACATATTCGATAATAATAACAAAGAGCAAGTTTTAATGCAACGTATAGAAGGTAAGGATTACTTCACATAATCTTATTATAGTATATTAAGTATCAAGAACAGTAAGGACAGTTTACCGATCGACGACAATGTTTGGCGACTGAGCGAAGCGAAGTCGCCAATATTGGAGGAGAGTATTAACTAAGTATTAACTAAGGAAGTATTAGTATTAACTAAGGAAATATCCCCGAAAGAAATAGATTTAAGATAATTTATTTTTGCCCTGTATATCCACCAAACATTAAGTAGGTTTTGTCGTTACCATGGATACGTTTGTAATTACTATTATTTTTGAATGTCACGATATTTGTCAAACTCGTGATAATGAGTGTATCTGAAAACGAATATAATTGGGATATTGAAGAGGCCTGAGCAAATTTAAATAAACAACATACATTTTTTTAAATAGTCCAATCATTTAGAAAATAAATGATTTCTCGCGAAAGAGACATCTAAAGATCATGCATTTATTTTATAAATTACATATAATTTACTTACCGTTCTGTTTTTGACAGAACTGAACGGTAAGTAATTACTTACCGACGCGTTTTTGCTTAGCAACCAGTAAATATAACCTACTGTTCTAAAACCAAGTATGGTAAACAATTCGAAATAGCATGGTCGTACAAAAAATATTTAACGCATATGTCTTTTATAGATAATAAACTTATCTATGTGGCTTTTGATAAAGTAAACTCTGTTTTTGGTGATTTACTTCACAGAGATGGTGATGTTACACATTACAAAGAGGTAGTAGGAAGTATACACTTGGTTTATGCTTTTGCTGATACACTATTTTAGGCTTCGGTCTCTGATTGTAGTGATCGATTTTATAGTTTAGAAGCTCCAGATAAACTTGAACCATACAATGATAATTTACCCTGCATCGAAGTAAAAAGCGGATGTGGAATTATAATGAGACATTAGCATTAATACAGTGTGTAGAAGCATTTAAAGACAATTTATATCATCCTAGAAAACGAAAACATGTATGGCAAACTATTATATCTATCCACCAGAGGTCTGCAAAAAGAAATGGAGCAATTTAGTGAAAACATACAAAAATGTAAAAGATAATATTGGAAGGACAGGACGACCCCCTATTAGATTTATGTTTTTTAAGGAAATCGATGAAATTCTTGAAACCGATCCAAATATTAGTTCTCCTCATTCCATCGATGTGTTACAAATTGAAGATTCCAATACAGAAAGCTGATTTAAATAATACTCAAATCCAAGGACAAAACTTACAAGAAGAAGCTAATGAAAAGACAACTGAAGACGGTATTGGTGAACAGAGAGCAGAAATACACTGTTCTAGCAAAAAAAAAAAAGAAAACTAACATAATGAAGTTAAGAGAGGAAATAGCAGATTTAAAAAGAAAATGTGACAGAAAAATCGAACTAGAAGAGAGAAAATTGTTACTACTAGAAAAGAAGATTAAATTAGATGAACGAAAAGTGAAAGCATTAGAAAAATTGCTCAAATAGAGACAAAAGAAGGAAATGAGTAGAATTAGAGTAGAATAAGTTTTTTTATATTAACAGTAAGGCCCCAATGCAGTACTGCTAATTGAATGTTAAACATGAATAACATTATTAATTTCGAATTATTTGTTAATCTTATTATTGACATAAATTTGTCTAATAAAATTTCTACGTTGATTTAAAATTTAATAATTAATTTAGTTAGCTTTTAGTAATGTTTGCTTTTATGCAAGAATATGTTGTACTTTAAAATAAAAATACCATTTTTGAGATAGACTGTTATCTTTTTATTGACGATATTACAGATAAAATAGTTGAATGATCCTCCTCTTCAGATGAAACCTGTTGTAGCACTTCAGTTTCTTCATAATATAGTTCAATATCGTCATCCATTTCGTCATAGCTTATACATATATTGTGCAAAGTACATGCAGCTACAACACATTTAACAATAAATCTAATGTCTCGATTATCAAAATGTCGTAGTCTTCTAAATCTACCTTTAAGAATAGCAAAGGCGTTTTCTACCACTACTCTTGTAGAAGAATGCTTGTAATTATATTGACGTTGTTCAGCAGCCAATCGTCCATTATCTTTATACGGTGTTTTCAACCAATCTAAAGTGGAAGGATAAGCCGAATCTCCTAGAAGGTGTTTGTTATAAAACTGGATGTCCCCATTTGATGCTTTAAAATATAAAGCCGACCGTTTAAGGACACGAGAATCATGGAGACTTCCTTGCTCTCCAACAAAAACATTTATAAATCGTTTTTTGTCATCTACAACCGCTTTCAAAATTATGCTGTGTGTTCATTTACGATTACAATAACCATGTTGCTTTTGTCCAGGTTTATAGATGAGAATATGTGAACCATCTATAGCCCCTAAAACTGCTTTCATGCCTTGTTTCTTTTCAAAACTAGATTCAATTCTATTTGATTCGTCATTTGTCGGCCATCTGATAATATTTGGACTTTTCTTAACTAAATGATCCAGTACTTTTCTAACTATTTTCCAAGCAGCACTTTGAGTACAATTGAAACGATCACTTAGCTGTCTAAAAGTAACTTGATTGGCAAGGTACCAGAGTGTCATAAGGAATGCTTTTCTGGATGAGACTTTCTTCCGACCAAAAGAATGCTGAGGCAAAACATTAGCGTTTTTCAGATTATCTAAAAGAAAACAATAATTAGGTACCAAGAAATCTCACATGAAATCTCGATTACCTATACAAACTTCAGCGATTGTTTTATCTAACCGGAAGTGTTTTTTGAATTCTTCCTTGCTGTAGTTATCAACAACATCTAAAAAGCTTTCAATCCTCATGCACTTTTGCCTATGACAAATCAGGTCATCAATTTGTTGGACTTCCTGGCACAACGAGGACTCGCTAAACCATATATCTAGGTCAGATTTATCATCACAAGCATATTTCTGACAAAAAAATATATTGCTTATTTACATAAGAATTTCATAAAGAATTAGAAATATGGAACAATACTTAATGCTTTTATAACCTGTCTCTGTTATAATATTTATTCAAGTAAAACCACTTACCAGAAAAACACTTTTTGTTAATTATTTTTTTCAAAATGGGTGGATCATCTAAATTTTTGCTAATTGTAAGTAAAGCTTTTGGCTTTTAGGTTATATTTTTGGTCAGCTGTCACCTAATAAACTGACTATCATTAAATTGATATTCTTTTTGAGAATTTTAACTGCTTACCCAAGTAGCGATATTACATGAAAATCACGTAAAATTTACGTGCCTGAAATTACATACCCAGAATTTCAAAAAAAGAACGGCACGTAAAAATTATGTAATTTTTACGTGCCATACAGATAAAATGTCCGTCTTTTTTGCATTCTTTTTACGTGCCAAAGTGATGTACAAACATGATCAAAAAAGGATGTATTTATTACGTGCCATCGGTCATGCCAATGGCATGGGTTTTTCGTTTTGCAATTAATAGCAATACACAGCAAAAATATAACGTACATCTGTCCTTGAAAATCTAAGCATGGATTTCAATAGTTGTTTGATGCTGAATGCAAATTGATTTACCAAACTGTCCAATTCATCGATTTTTTAGAATATCGGCTAAAAGTGTTTTTTTTAGCTAATACAAACGAATAGATCACATTAACAGTATGATGTAAAACTTCAAAGGGTGGTATTAGATTTAGGGAAATTTTGGGTGCTATTATAACAGGCGAAATAGTCAATAAATTATGTCACCGCTTTCACATCTTCTATATTATTTTCTTCATACAGCATATTTAAACTATTAACTGGTATAATCTTCTACTCTTATCACTAAGGTCATCAACATAACACTGTCTACATTCTTAGTGTATCACATATTTCGTATTGAAATAAGAACATTTTGGCGTAAAAATAAATGCATCTAGACATCAGTTTTGATTGCGTATGTCATATACTAAGTAGCAGGTTTTTCTCTTACCATTTGCCCAAGATAAACGATGAGCACGTGCTGGATCTATATCCTACAAGTAACACTGTCTGAAAAGGTTTCCGGATTTACGTTATTTATATACAGTGGCAAGTTTGGTCAAATATGAGTATATGAAGATGACGGCAGTTTTTAATGGGAATGTCATATACTGTGTAGCAGATCTTTGTCTCATCAACTGCCAAAGATGAACGATGAGCAAGACCTGGAACCTTTATCTAGAATTAATAATGAGCGGTGTTGTTTCCAATTTTACATTATTTATATACAATGGCAAGTTTGGTCAAATATGAATATATGAAGATTACGACAGTCTTTAATGGGAATGTCATATGTTGTGTAGCATGTCTTTGTCTAATCATCTGCCAAAGATGAATGATGAGCAAGACCTGGAACCTTATTCTAGAATTAATAATGTCCGGTGTTGTTTCCAATTTTACATTATTTATATAAAATTGCAAGTTTGGCCAAATATGAATACATGAAGATGACGACAGTTTTTAATGGGAATGTCGTATGTTGTGTAGAATGTCTTTGTCTAATCATCTACCAAAGATAACCGATGAGCAGGAACTGGAACCCTTTTCTAGAATTAATAATGGTCGGTGCTGTTTCCAATTTTATATTATTTATATAAAATGGCAAGTTTGGTCAATTATGAGCACATGAAGATGACAACAGTTTTTAATGAGAATATCATATGTTGTGTAGCATGTCTTTGTCTAATCATCTGCCAAAAATGAACGATGAGCAAGACCTGCAACCTTATTCTAGAATTAATAATGTCCGGTGTTATTTCCAATTTTACATTATTTATATAAAATTGCAAGTTTGGCCAAATATGAATACATGAAGATGACGACAGTTTTTAATGGGAATGTCGTATGTTGTGTAGAATGTCTTTGTCTAATCATCTGCCAAAGAAAAACGATGAGCAGGACCTGGAACCCTTTTCTAGAATTAATAATGGTCGGTGCTGTTTCCAATTTTATATTATTTATATAAAATAGCAAGTTTGGTCAAATATGAGCACATGAAGATGACGACAGTTTTTAATGGGAATGTCATATGTTGTGTAGCATGTCTTTGTCTAATCATCTGCCAAAGACGAATGATGAGCAAGACCTGGAACCTTATTCTTGAATTAATAATGTCCGTGTTGTTTCCAATTTTACATTATTTATATAAAATGGCAAGTTTGGTCAAAAATGTATAGATGAAGATGACGACAGTTTTTAATGGGAATGTTATATCTTGTGTAGCATGTCTTTGTCTAATAATCTGCCAAAGATGAACGATGAGCAGGACCTGGAACCCTTTTCTAGAATTAATAATGTCGGGTGTTGTTTCCAATTTTACATTATTTATATAAAATGGCAAGTTTGGTCAAAAATGTATAGATGAAGATGACGACAGTTTTTAATGGTAATGTCATATGTTGTGTAGCATATCTTTGTCTAATCATCTGCCAAAGATGAATGATGAGCAAGACCTAGAACCTTATTCTAGAACTAATAATGTCCGGTGTTGTTTCCAATTTTACTTTATTTATATAAAATGGCAAGATTGGCCAAACATGAATACATGAAGATGACGACAGTTTTTAATGAGAATATCATATGTTGTGTAGCATGTCTTTGTCTAATCATTTGCCAAAGACGAATGATGAGCAAGACCTGGAACCTTATTCTAGAATTAATAATGTCCGGTGTTGTTTCCAATTTTACATTATTTATATAAAATGGCAAGTTTGGTCAAAAATGTATAGATGAAGATGACGACAGTTTTTAATGGGAATGTCATATGTTGTGTAGCATGTCTTTGTCTAATCATCTGCCAAAGATGAACGATGAGCAGGACCTGGAACCCTTTTCTAGAATTAGAAATGGTCGGTGTTGTTTCCAATTTTACATTATTTATATAAAATGGCAAGTTTGGTCAAAAATGTATAGATGAAGATGACGTCAGGTTTTAATGGGAATATCATATGTTGTGTAGAATGTCTTTGTCTAATCATCTGCCAAAGATGAACGATGAGCAGGACCTGGAACCCTTTTCTAGAATTAGAAATGGTCGGTGTTGTTTCCAATTTTATATTATTTATATAAAATGGCAAGTTTGGTCAAATATGAGCACATGAAGATGACGACAGTTTTTAATGAGAATATCATATGTTGTGTAGCATGTCTTTGTCTAATCATCTGCCAAAGACGAATGATGAGCAAGACCTGGAACCTTATTCTAGAATTAATAATGTCCGGTGTTATTTCCAATTTTACATTATTTATATAAAATTGCAAGTTTGGCCAAATATGAATACATGAAGATGACGACAGTTTTTAATGGGAATGTCGTATGTTGTGTAGAATGTCTTTGTCTAATCATCTGCCAAAGATGAACGATGAGCAAGACCTGGAACCTTATTCTAGAATTAATAATGTCCGGTGTTGTTTCCAATTTTACATTATTTATATACAATGGCAAGTTTGGTCAAATATGAATACATGAAGATGACGACAGTTTTTAATGGTAATGTCATATGTTGTGTAGCATGTCTTTTTCTAATCATCTGCAAAAGATGAAAGATGAGCAAGACCTGGAACCTTATTCTAGAATTAGAAATGGTCGGTGTTGTTTCCAATTTTACATTATTTATATAAAATTGCAAGTTTGGCCAAATATGAATACATGAAGATGACGACAGTTTTTAATGGGAATGTCGTATGTTGTGTAGAATGTCTTTGTCTAATCATCTACCAAAGATAACCGATGATCAGGAACTGGAACCCTTTTCTAGAATTAATAATGGTCGGTGCTGTTTCCAATTTTATATTATTTATATAAAATGGCAAGTTTGGTCAATTATGAGCACATGAAGATGACGACAGTTTTTAATGAGAATATCATATGTTGTGTAGCATGTCTTTGTCTAATCATCTGCCAAAGACGAATGATGAGCAAGACCTGGAACCTTATTCTAGAATTAATAATGTCCGGTGTTATTTCCAATTTTACATTATTTATATAAAATTGCAAGTTTGGCCAAATATGAATACATGAAGATGACGACAGTTTTTAATGGGAATGTCGTATGTTGTGTAGCATGTCTTTGTCTAATCATCTGCCAAAAATGAATGATGAGCAAGACCTGGAACCTTATTCTAGAATTAATAATGTCCGGTGTTGTTTCCAATTTTACATTATTTATATAAAATGGCAAGTTTGGTCAAAAATGTATAGATGAAGATGACGACAGTTATTAATGGGAATATCATATGTTGTGTAGCATGTCTTTGTCTAATCATCTACCAAAAATGAACGATGAGCAAGACCTGCAACCTTATTCTAGAATTAATAATGTCCGGTGTTATTTCCAATTTTACATTATTTATATAAAATTGCAAGTTTGGCCAAATATGAATACATGAAGATGACGACAGTTTTTAATGGGAATGTCGTATGTTGTGTAGAATGTCTTTGTCTAATCATCTGCCAAAGAAAAACGATGAGCAGGACCTGGAACCCTTTTCTAGAATTAATAATGGTCGGTGCTGTTTCCAATTTTATATTATTTATAAAAAATGGCAAGTTTGGTCAAATATGAGCACATGAAGATGACGACAGTTTTTAATGAGAATATCATATGTTGTGTAGCATGTCTTTGTCTAATCATCTGCCAAAGATGAACGATGAGCAGGACCTGGAACCCTTTTCTAGAATTAGAAATGGTCGGTGTTGTTTCCAATTTTATATTATTTATATAAAATGGCAAGTTTGGTCAAATATGAGCACATGAAGATGACGACAGTTTTTAATGAGAATATCATATGTTGTGTAGCATGTCTTTGTCTAATCATCTGCCAAAGACGAATGATGAGCAAGACCTGGAACCTTATTCTTGAATTAATAATGTCCGTGTTGTTTCCAATTTTACATTATTTATATAAAATGGCAAGTTTGGTCAAAAATGTATAGATGAAGATGACGACAGTTTTTAATGGGAATGTCATATCTTGTGTAGCATGTCTTTGTCTAATAATCTGCCAAAGATGAACGATGAGCAGGACCTGGAACCCTTTTCTAGAATTAATAATGTCGGGTGTTGTTTCCAATTTTACATTATTTATATAAAATGGCAAGTTTGGTCAAAAATGTATAGATGAAGATGACGACAGTTTTTAATGGTAATGTCATATGTTGTGTAGCATATCTTTGTCTAATCATCTGCCAAAGATGAATGATGAGCAAGACCTAGAACCTTATTCTAGAACTAATAATGTCCGGTGTTGTTTCCAATTTTACTTTATTTATATAAAATGGCAAGATTGGCCAAACATGAATACATGAAGATGACGACAGTTTTTAATGAGAATATCATATGTTGTGTAGCATGTCTTTGTCTAATCATTTGCCAAAGACGAATGATGAGCAAGACCTGGAACCTTATTCTAGAATTAATAATGTCCGGTGTTGTTTCCAATTTTACATTATTTATATAAAATGGCAAGTTTGGTCAAAAATGTATAGATGAAGATGACGACAGTTTTTAATGGGAATGTCATATGTTGTGTAGCATGTCTTTGTCTAATCATCTGCCAAAGATGAACGATGAGCTGGACCTGGAACCCTTTTCTAAAATTAATAATGGTCGGTGTTGTTTCCAATTTTACATTATTTATATAAAATGGCAAGTTTGGTCAAAAATGTATAGATGAAGATGACGACAGTTTTTAATGGGAATATCATATGTTGTGTAGAATGTCTTTGTCTAATCATCTGCCAAAGATGAACGATGAGCAGGACCTGGAACCCTTTTCTAGAATTAGAAATGGTCGGTGTTGTTTCCAATTTTATATTATTTATATAAAATGGCAAGTTTGGTCAAATATGAGCACATGAAGATGACGACAGTTTTTAATGAGAATATCATATGTTGTGTAGCATGTCTTTGTCTAATCATCTGCCAAAGACGAATGATGAGCAAGACCTGGAACCTTATTCTAGAATTAATAATGTCCGGTGTTATTTCCAATTTTACATTATTTATATAAAATTGCAAGTTTGGCCAAATATGAATACATGAAGATGACGACAGTTTTTAATGGGAATGTCGTATGTTGTGTAGAATGTCTTTGTCTAATCATCTACCAAAGATAACCGATGAGCAGGAACTGGAACCCTTTTCTAGAATTAATAATGGTCGGTGCTGTTTCCAATTTTATATTATTTATATAAAATGGCAAGTTTGGTCAATTATGAGCACATGAAGATGACAACAGTTTTTAATGAGAATATCATATGTTGTGTAGCATGTCTTTGTCTAATCATCTGCCAAAAATGAACGATGAGCAAGACCTGCAACCTTATTCTAGAATTAATAATGTCCGGTGTTATTTCCAATTTTACATTATTTATATAAAATTGCAAGTTTGGCCAAATATGAATACATGAAGATGACGACAGTTTTTAATGGGAATGTCGTATGTTGTGTAGAATGTCTTTGTCTAATCATCTGCCAAAGAAAAACGATGAGCAGGACCTGGAACCCTTTTCTAGAATTAATAATGGTCGGTGCTGTTTCCAATTTTATATTATTTATATAAAATAGCAAGTTTGGTCAAATATGAGCACATGAAGATGACGACAGTTTTTAATGAGAATATCATATGTTGTGTAGCATGTCTTTGTCTAATCATCTGCCAAAGACGAATGATGAGCAAGACCTGGAACCTTATTCTTGAATTAATAATGTCCGTGTTGTTTCCAATTTTACATTATTTATATAAAATGGCAAGTTTGGTCAAAAATGTATAGATGAAGATGACGACAGTTTTTAATGGGAATGTTATATCTTGTGTAGCATGTCTTTGTCTAATAATCTGCCAAAGATGAACGATGAGCAGGACCTGGAACCCTTTTCTAGAATTAATAATGTCGGGTGTTGTTTCCAATTTTACATTATTTATATAAAATGGCAAGTTTGGTCAAAAATGTATAGATGAAGATGACGACAGTTTTTAATGGTAATGTCATATGTTGTGTAGCATATCTTTGTCTAATCATCTGCCAAAGATGAATGATGAGCAAGACCTAGAACCTTATTCTAGAACTAATAATGTCCGGTGTTGTTTCCAATTTTACTTTATTTATATAAAATGGCAAGATTGGCCAAACATGAATACATGAAGATAACGACAGTTTTTAATGAGAATATCATATGTTGTGTAGCATGTCTTTGTCTAATCATTTGCCAAAGACGAATGATGAGCAAGACCTGGAACCTTATTCTAGAATTAATAATGTCCGGTGTTGTTTCCAATTTTACATTATTTATATAAAATGGCAAGTTTGGTCAAAAATGTATAGATGAAGATGACGACAGTTTTTAATGGGAATGTCATATGTTGTGTAGCATGTCTTTGTCTAATCATCTGCCAAAGATGAACGATGAGCAGGACCTGGAACCCTTTTCTAAAATTAATAATGGTCGGTGTTGTTTCCAATTTTACATTATTTATATAAAATGGCAAGTTTGGTCAAAAATGTATAGATGAAGATGACGACAGGTTTTAATGGGAATATCATATGTTGTGTAGAATGTCTTTGTCTAATCATCTGCCAAAGATGAACGATGAGCAGGACCTGGAACCCTTTTCTAGAATTAGAAATGGTCGGTGTTGTTTCCAATTTTATATTATTTATATAAAATGGCAAGTTTGGTCAAATATGAGCACATGAAGATGACGACAGTTTTTAATGAGAATATCATATGTTGTGTAGCATGTCTTTGTCTAATCATCTGCCAAAGACGAATGATGAGCAAGACCTGGAACCTTATTCTAGAATTAATAATGTCCGGTGTTATTTCCAATTTTACATTATTTATATAAAATTGCAAGTTTGGCCAAATATGAATACATGAAGATGACGACAGTTTTTAATGGGAATGTCGTATGTTGTGTAGAATGTCTTTGTCTAATCATCTGCCAAAGATGAACGATGAGCAAGACCTGGAACCTTATTCTAGAATTAATAATGTCCGGTGTTGTTTCCAATTTTACATTATTTATATACAATGGCAAGTTTGGTCAAATATGAATACATGAAGATGACGACAGTTTTTAATGGTAATGTCATATGTTGTGTAGCATGTCTTTTTCTAATCATCTGCAAAAGATGAACGATGAGCAAGACCTGGAACCTTATTCTAGAATTAGAAATGGTCGGTGTTGTTTCCAATTTTACATTATTTATATAAAATTGCAAGTTTGGCCAAATATGAATACATGAAGATGACGACAGTTTTTAATGGGAATGTCGTATGTTGTGTAGAATGTCTTTGTCTAATCATCTACCAAAGATAACCGATGAGCAGGAACTGGAACCCTTTTCTAGAATTAATAATGGTCGGTGCTGTTTCCAATTTTATATTATTTATATAAAATGGCAAGTTTGGTCAATTATGAGCACATGAAGATGACAACAGTTTTTAATGAGAATATCATATGTTGTGTAGCATGTCTTTGTCTAATCATCTGCCAAAAATGAACGATGAGCAAGACCTGCAACCTTATTCTAGAATTAATAATGTCCGGTGTTATTTCCAATTTTACATTATTTATATAAAATTGCAAGTTTGGCCAAATATGAATACATGAAGATGACGACAGTTTTTAATGGGAATGTCGTATGTTGTGTAGAATGTCTTTGTCTAATCATCTGCCAAAGAAAAACGATGAGCAGGACCTGGAACCCTTTTCTAGAATTAATAATGGTCGGTGATGTTTCCAATTTTATATTATTTATATAAAATAGCAAGTTTGGTCAAATATGAGCACATGAAGATGACGACAGTTTTTAATGAGAATATCATATGTTGTGTAGCATGTCTTTGTCTAATCATCTGCCAAAGACGAATGATGAGCAAGACCTGGAACCTTATTCTTGAATTAATAATGTCCGTGTTGTTTCGAATTTTACATTATTTATATAAAATGGCAAGTTTGGTCAAAAATGTATAGATGAAGATGACGACAGTTTTTAATGGGAATGTTATATCTTGTGTAGCATGTCTTTGTCTAATAATCTGCCAAAGATGAACGATGAGCAGGACCTGGAACCCTTTTCTAGAATTAATAATGTCGGGTGTTGTTTCCAATTTTACATTATTTATATAAAATGGCAAGTTTGGTCAAAAATGTATAGATGAAGATGACGACAGTTTTTAATGGTAATGTCATATGTTGTGTAGCATATCTTTGTCTAATCATCTGCCAAAGATGAATGATGTGCAAGACCTAGAACCTTATTCTAGAACTAATAATGTCCGGTGTTGTTTCCAATTTTACTTTATTTATATAAAATGGCAAGATTGGCCAAACATGAATACATGAAGATAACGACAGTTTTTAATGAGAATATCATATGTTGTGTAGCATGTCTTTGTCTAATCATTTGCCAAAGACGAATGATGAGCAAGACCTGGAACCTTATTCTAGAATTAATAATGTCCGGTGTTGTTTCCAATTTTACATTATTTATATAAAATGGCAAGTTTGGTCAAAAATGTATAGATGAAGATGACGACAGTTTTTAATGGGAATGTCATATGTTGTGTAGCATGTCTTTGTCTAATCATCTGCCAAAGATGAACGATGAGCAGGACCTGGAACCCTTTTCTAAAATTAATAATGGTCGGTGTTGTTTCCAATTTTACATTATTTATATAAAATGGCAAGTTTGGTCAAAAATGTATAGATGAAGATGACGACAGGTTTTAATGGGAATATCATATGTTGTGTAGAATGTCTTTGTCTAATCATCTGCCAAAGATGAACGATGAGCAGGACCTGGAACCCTTTTCTAGAATTAGAAATGGTCGGTGTTGTTTCCAATTTTATATTATTTATATAAAATGGCAAGTTTGGTCAAATATGAGCACATGAAGATGACGACAGTTTTTAATGAGAATATCATATGTTGTGTAGCATGTCTTTGTCTAATCATCTGCCAAAGACGAATGATGAGCAAGACCTGGAACCTTATTCTAGAATTAATAATGTCCGGTGTTATTTCCAATTTTACATTATTTATATAAAATTGCAAGTTTGGCCAAATATGAATACATGAAGATGACGACAGTTTTTAATGGGAATGTCGTATGTTGTGTAGAATGTCTTTGTCTAATCATCTGCCAAAGATGAACGATGAGCAAGACCTGGAACCTTATTCTAGAATTAATAATGTCCGGTGTTGTTTCCAATTTTACATTATTTATATACAATGGCAAGTTTGGTCAAATATGAATACATGAAGATGACGACAGTTTTTAATGGTAATGTCATATGTTGTGTAGCATGTCTTTTTCTAATCATCTGCAAAAGATGAACGATGAGCAAGACCTGGAACCTTATTCTAGAATTAGAAATGGTCGGTGTTGTTTCCAATTTTACATTATTTATATAAAATTGCAAGTTTGGCCAAATATGAATACATGAAGATGACGACAGTTTTTAATGGGAATGTCGTATGTTGTGTAGAATGTCTTTGTCTAATCATCTACCAAAGATAACCGATGAGCAGGAACTGGAACCCTTTTCTAGAATTAATAATGGTCGGTGCTGTTTCCAATTTTATATTATTTATATAAAATGGCAAGTTTGGTCAATTATGAGCACATGAAGATGACAACAGTTTTTAATGAGTCGACGAGTCGAATATTACCAGATTTGACATTCCGTTATACAATAAATCTTAGGTTTATATAATAATCATACACAAAAATATTCACAATTTAACATTAATTTGATGATGCACATTCATGTTTCGTAAAACCGACGATATTAATATGTTATGTACCTCCGTAATTGTAATTTTTGAACAACTTTTTATTAAATTTTCGCAACACGATGCATGTAGTAATTTTTTCTTTATTAAAGTTTTTGTCAGGTTTGCTCCACGATGTCGCTACTATATGAAATAGAGGGGCTATAATTTTGATCAAGAGGCAGCGCCAAAGTGGTTGTAGTAACAACTAAATAAAAGCAGAATGCTTAAATCTAAAGTACATTTTATACTATATTTGTACTACATTTGACACTTCTTAAATAACTAACCCTAGTCTACAATTTAATTGTTGTTACATTAAACATGTAAAATGTAAACAAACAAACCTAATTAATTATTGTATAGTATTTTACATAGAAAAAGGAATTAAACCGATCTATATGGTAAGAGCTCAAGGCAATAAAACTTTAATCGGGGAAAACTAAAAACAATACTAGTATCAAATACGACAATTATGTAACTCCTTTTCGTAAGCAATACACATAAACTAAGACGCGATATTAATATTTGCGCATATAGTAATTGTGCATAATGCTTTTCTGCATCTACATATCATACTACGAAGCAGAATACATGTAAAAGAAAGATCCCGAGATACTTAAAATGTATTTAAAACATTTGCAAAAATTGCAAAGCTAATCAATTATGAACTAACAACTAAAATAACTTTTTTTTTAAATAAACCGTTTAAGAAAAGCAACACTATTCGACATTCCCATTAAAAATTGTCGCCATCTTCATGTGCTCATATTTGACCAAACTTGCCATTTTATATAAATAATGTAAACTTGGAAACAACACCGGGTATTATTAATTCTAGAATAAGGTTCCAGGTCTTGCTCATCGTTCATCTTTGGCAGATGATTAGACAAAGACATGCTACACAACATATTACATTCCCATTAAAAACTGCCGTCATCTTCATGTATTTATATTTGACCAAACGTGCCATTGTATATAAATAATGTAAAATTGGAAACAACACCGGGTATTATTAATTCTAGAATAAGGTTCCAGGTCTTGCTCATCCTTCATCTTTGGCAGATGATTAGACAAAGACATGCTACACAACATATGACATTCCCATTAAAAACTGCCGTCATCTTCATGTATTCATATTTGACCAAACGTGCCATTGTATATAAATAATGTAAAATTGGAAACAACACCGGGTATTATTAATTCTAGAATAAGGTTCCAGGTCTTGCTCATCGTTCATCTTTGGCAGATGATTAGACAAAGACATGCTACACAACATATTACATTCCCATTAAAAACTGCCGTCATCTTCATGTATTTATATTTGACCAAACGTGCCATTGTATATAAATAATGTAAAATTGGAAACAACACCGGGTATTATTAATTCTAGAATAAGGTTCCAGGTCTTGCTCATCCTTCATCTTTGGCAGATGATTAGACAAAGACATGCTACACAACATATGACATTACCATTAAAAACTGTCGTCATCTTCATCTATACATTTTTGACCAAACTTGCCATTTTATATAAATCATGTAAAATTGGAAACAACACCCGACATTATTAATTCTAGAAAAGGGTTCCAGGTCCTGCTCATCGTTCATCTTTGGCAGATTATTAGACAAAGACATGCTACACAAGATATAACATTCCCATTAAAAACTGTCGTCATCTTCATCTATACATTTTTGACCAAACTTGCCATTTTATATAAATAATGTAAAATTGGAAACAACACGGACATTATTAATTCAAGAATAAGGTTCCAGGTCTTGCTCATCATTCGTCTTTGGCAGATGATTAGACAAAGACATGCTACACAACATATGATATTCTCATTAAAAACTGTCGTCATCTTCATGTGCTCATATTTGACCAAACTTGCTATTTTATATAAATAATATAAAATTGGAAACAGCACCGACCATTATTAATTCTAGAAAAGGGTTCCAGGTCCTGCTCATCGTTTTTCTTTGGCAGATGATTAGACAAAGACATTCTACACAACATACGACATTCCCATTAAAAACTGTCGTCATCTTCATGTATTCATATTTGGCCAAACTTGCAATTTTATATAAATAATGTAAAATTGGAAATAACACCGGACATTATTAATTCTAGAATAAGGTTGCAGGTCTTGCTCATCGTTCATTTTTGGCAGATGATTAGACAAAGACATGCTACACAACATATGATATTCTCATTAAAAACTGTTGTCATCTTCATGTGCTCATAATTGACCAAACTTGCCATTTTATATAAATAATATAAAATTGGAAACAGCACCGACCATTATTAATTCTAGAAAAGGGTTCCAGTTCCTGCTCATCGGTTATCTTTGGTAGATGATTAGACAAAGACATTCTACACAACATACGACATTCCCATTAAAAACTGTCGTCATCTTCATGTATTCATATTTGGCCAAACTTGCAATTTTATATAAATAATGTAAAATTGGAAACAACACCGACCATTTCTAATTCTAGAATAAGGTTCCAGGTCTTGCTCATCGTTCATCTTTTGCAGATGATTAGAAAAAGACATGCTACACAACATATGACATTACCATTAAAAACTGTCGTCATCTTCATGTATTCATATTTGACCAAACTTGCCATTGTATATAAATAATGTAAAATTGGAAACAACACCGGACATTATTAATTCTAGAATAAGGTTCCAGGTCTTGCTCATCGTTCATCTTTGGCAGATGATTAGACAAAGACATTCTACACAACATACGACATTCCCATTAAAAACTGTCGTCATCTTCATGTATTCATATTTGGCCAAACTTGCAATTTTATATAAATAATGTAAAATTGGAAATAACACCGGACATTATTAATTCTAGAATAAGGTTCCAGGTCTTGCTCATCATTCGTCTTTGGCAGATGATTAGACAAAGACATGCTACACAACATATGATATTCTCATTAAAAACTGTCGTCATCTTCATGTGCTCATATTTGACCAAACTTGCCATTTTATATAAATAATATAAAATTGGAAACAACACCGACCATTTCTAATTCTAGAAAAGGGTTCCAGGTCCTGCTCATCGTTCATCTTTGGCAGATGATTAGACAAAGACATTCTACACAACATATGATATTCCCATTAAAAACTGTCGTCATCTTCATCTATACATTTTTGACCAAACTTGCCATTTTATATAAATAATGTAAAATTGGAAACAACACCGGACATTATTAATTCTAGAATAAGGTTCCAGGTCTTGCTCATCATTCGTCTTTGGCAAATGATTAGACAAAGACATGCTACACAACATATGGTATTCTCATTAAAAACTGTCGTCATCTTCATGTATTCATGTTTGGCCAATCTTGCCATTTTATATAAATAAAGTAAAATTGGAAACAACACCGGACATTATTAGTTCTAGAATAAGGTTCTAGGTCTTGCTCATCATTCATCTTTGGCAGATGATTAGACAAAGATATGCTACACAACATATGACATTACCATTAAAAACTGTCGTCATCTTCATCTATACATTTTTGACCAAACTTGCCATTTTATATAAATAATGTAAAATTGGAAACAACACCCGACATTATTAATTCTAGAAAAGGGTTCCAGGTCCTGCTCATCGTTCATCTTTGGCAGATTATTAGACAAAGACATGCTACACAAGATATGACATTCCCATTAAAAACTGTCGTCATCTTCATCTATACATTTTTGACCAAACTTGCCATTTTATATAAATAATGTAAAATTGGAAACAACACGGACATTATTAATTCAAAAATAAGGTTCCAGGTCTTGCTCATCATTCGTCTTTGGCAGATGATTAGACAAAGACATGCTACACAACATATGATATTCTCATTAAAAACTGTCGTCATCTTCATGTGCTCATATTTGACCAAACTTGCCATTTTATATAAATAATATAAAATTGGAAACAACACCGACCATTTCTAATTCTAGAAAAGGGTTCCAGGTCCTGCTCATCGTTCATCTTTGGCAGATGATTAGACAAAGACATGCTACACAACATATGATATTCTCATTAAAAACTGTCGTCATCTTCATGTGCTCATATTTGACCAAACTTGCCATTTTTTATAAATAATATAAAATTGGAAACAGCACCGACCATTATTAATTCTAGAAAAGGGTTCCAGGTCCTGCTCATCGTTTTTCTTTGGCAGATGATTAGACAAAGACATTCTACACAACATACGACATTCCCATTAAAAACTGTCGTCATCTTCATGTATTCATATTTGGCCAAACTTGCAATTTTATATAAATAATGTAAAATTGGAAATAACACCGGACATTATTAATTCTAGAATAAGGTTGCAGGTCTTGCTCATCGTTCATTTTTGGTAGATGATTAGACAAAGACATGCTACACAACATATGATATTCCCATTAATAACTGTCGTCATCTTCATCTATACATTTTTGACCAAACTTGCCATTTTATATAAATAATGTAAAATTGGAAACAGCACCGACCATTATTAATTCTAGAAAAGGGTTCCAGGTCCTGCTCATCGTTTTTCTTTGGCAGATGATTAGACAAAGACATTCTACACAACATACGACATTCCCATTAAAAACTGTCGTCATCTTCATGTATTCATATTTGGCCAAACTTGCAATTTTATATAAATAATGTAAAATTGGAAATAACACCGGACATTATTAATTCTAGAATAAGGTTGCAGGTCTTGCTCATCGTTCATTTTTGGCAGATGATTAGACAAAGACATGCTACACAACATATGATATTCTCATTAAAAACTGTTGTCATCTTCATGTGCTCATAATTGACCAAACTTGCCATTTTATATAAATAATATAAAATTGGAAACAGCACCGACCATTATTAATTCTAGAAAAGGGTTCCAGTTCCTGCTCATCGGTTATCTTTGGTAGATGATTAGACAAAGACATTCTACACAACATACGACATTCCCATTAAAAACTGTCGTCATCTTCATGTATTCATATTTGGCCAAACTTGCAATTTTATATAAATAATGTAAAATTGGAAACAACACCGACCATTTCTAATTCTAGAATAAGGTTCCAGGTCTTGCTCATCGTTCATCTTTTGCAGATGATTAGAAAAAGACATGCTACACAACATATGACATTACCATTAAAAACTGTCGTCATCTTCATGTATTCATATTTGACCAAACTTGCCATTGTATATAAATAATGTAAAATTGGAAACAACACCGGACATTATTAATTCTAGAATAAGGTTCCAGGTCTTGCTCATCGTTCATCTTTGGCAGATGATTAGACAAAGACATTCTACACAACATACGACATTCCCATTAAAAACTGTCGTCATCTTCATGTATTCATATTTGGCCAAACTTGCAATTTTATATAAATAATGTAAAATTGGAAATAACACCGGACATTATTAATTCTAGAATAAGGTTCCAGGTCTTGCTCATCATTCGTCTTTGGCAGATGATTAGACAAAGACATGCTACACAACATATGATATTCTCATTAAAAACTGTCGTCATCTTCATGTGCTCATATTTGACCAAACTTGCCATTTTATATAAATAATATAAAATTGGAAACAACACCGACCATTTCTAATTCTAGAAAAGGGTTCCAGGTCCTGCTCATCGTTCATCTTTGGCAGATGATTAGACAAAGACATTCTACACAACATATGATATTCCCATTAAAACCTGTCGTCATCTTCATCTATACATTTTTGACCAAACTTGCCATTTTATATAAATAATGTAAAATTGGAAACAACACCGACCATTATTAATTTTAGAAAAGGGTTCCAGGTCCTGCTCATCGTTCATCTTTGGCAGATGATTAGACAAAGACATGCTACACAACATATGACATTCCCATTAAAAACTGTCGTCATCTTCATCTATACATTTTTGACCAAACTTGCCATTTTATATAAATAATGTAAAATTGGAAACAACACCGGACATTATTAATTCTAGAATAAGGTTCCAGGTCTTGCTCATCATTCGTCTTTGGCAAATGATTAGACAAAGACATGCTACACAACATATGATATTCTCATTAAAAACTGTCGTTATCTTCATGTATTCATGTTTGGCCAATCTTGCCATTTTATATAAATAAAGTAAAATTGGAAACAACACCGGACATTATTAGTTCTAGAATAAGGTTCTAGGTCTTGCTCATCATTCATCTTTGGCAGATGATTAGACAAAGATATGCTACACAACATATGACATTACCATTAAAAACTGTCGTCATCTTCATCTATACATTTTTGACCAAACTTGCCATTTTATATAAATAATGTAAAATTGGAAACAACACCCGACATTATTAATTCTAGAAAAGGGTTCCAGGTCCTGCTCATCGTTCATCTTTGGCAGATTATTAGACAAAGACATGCTACACAAGATATAACATTCCCATTAAAAACTGTCGTCATCTTCATCTATACATTTTTGACCAAACTTGCCATTTTATATAAATAATGTAAAATTCGAAACAACACGGACATTATTAATTCAAGAATAAGGTTCCAGGTCTTGCTCATCATTCGTCTTTGGCAGATGATTAGACAAAGACATGCTACACAACATATGATATTCTCATTAAAAACTGTCGTCATCTTCATGTGCTCATATTTGACCAAACTTGCTATTTTATATAAATAATATAAAATTGGAAACAGCACCGACCATTATTAATTCTAGAAAAGGGTTCCAGGTCCTGCTCATCGTTTTTCTTTGGCAGATGATTAGACAAAGACATTCTACACAACATACGACATTCCCATTAAAAACTGTCGTCATCTTCATGTATTCATATTTGGCCAAACTTGCAATTTTATATAAATAATGTAAAATTGGAAATAACACCGGACATTATTAATTCTAGAATAAGGTTGCAGGTCTTGCTCATCGTTCATTTTTGGCAGATGATTAGACAAAGACATGCTACACAACATATGATATTCTCATTAAAAACTGTTGTCATCTTCATGTGCTCATAATTGACCAAACTTGCCATTTTATATAAATAATATAAAATTGGAAACAGCACCGACCATTATTAATTCTAGAAAAGGGTTCCAGTTCCTGCTCATCGGTTATCTTTGGTAGATGATTAGACAAAGACATTCTACACAACATACGACATTCCCATTAAAAACTGTTTATCTGATTCTATCATTTTGCCAATTCGTGGGGGCATGCAATGTAAAATCTATTCTGTTTTGAAAACGCATTCGTTTGACATCATCATTCAGCGTAGATTCGTTAAAGATATGACTATAAATATATTTCTATTGTCGATACATTTAGCAGGGTACAAGAATATTTTTTCATATTGTGTGTGGAGAGAAAGAAATCTGCACAAATTTGAAAGATAACTAATTTCTTTACTATTGAGTTTAGATAAGTTGAAATTTTTAAACTGATGAGATGTTCATACAACAGAATGAAAACCTTAGAAACTTTCGGTTATCGTCTTTTTCACAACCAAAAGAGACTGTAATTTTACTGCATGGTTCGGTTGGCTTTTTATTTATAGGTGTCGCATCGGGTACCATTTGGTGCTAATGTTAGTCATTAGTTTGTAAATAAGCCAGGATGATGTGCTTAGGTTTCACAGATGATTAGCTCCAGCTGATGAGAGTACAACAAACTTGAAACAGTCTACCCTGAAGTATCACTTGTGAATTCTAGATATTTTATTATTACTGTGGGTTAATGGTGTTATAAATCTTTTATAGTTTAAATTTTCGATGTCTTTACGATGTTTTGTCTACTAGTCTTACAAATGGCAAATTTGTTGAGTTTGTCGGAGTTTTTAGTTACTTTTTCTTTTTAAAAATCCCTGTCTTGAGGTCTTCTAATCTTTACAGCCAATTTTCGTTTGAGATTTTTATAATATTCACGCTATTGGTTGATTTATGGAATTGTCAAAAAGTTGTACCAGTTTATAAGAGTATTTTTACAAACCTTTTAGTAGGTATTTGATTGTAATTTAATATAAATCTTTAAGTTGCTAATGACAAACCTTTTTTGTAGTAAATTCTACCATACTTTATTGCAATATTGAATCTTTGACCTAGGATTTGTATTGTTTGATCGAGCTTCCCAGAAGCTGCACTCGCCAATACCTCATCTTTTTTTGGAAAGAGGTTATATGTCTTTCAAAATCTCATCTTTTCTAGTACGTATCTTTTTCTAATACAATACAAATATAACATAATAAATGTTGTTTCCAGAATTTCAATTTCAGAAAAATTTACAATAGAGAAGTCGCTGCAATAAATGAAGGTTCACTCCACTGGGTAATGAATAATTTTATATCCAGACGTAAAAAGTGTATTGAAGTTGGCGATGGTCACTTAGATGGTCTAATCTTTAAAGATTAAGCAAATATCCACCCTGTTTGCCAAGTTTCAAAGATTAGGCTTAATTTCATCCAATAAATTTTAATAGTACTTATGGGTATAAGCTAATGCTCATGTATGTAGTATTTCGTACATTCGGAATAAATAGATGATAATGATTTATTATAGCGGAAAACAACTAGAGTTAGGTAACATTACTTGGTAGTGGCACTTCCAGAATCGCCTTTTTTCTCGATTCCCCGTGAATTATCCTTTTATCGATACCTATTTTTTCCTAAAATTTCAAAAACTTTACACAGTCTTTCAATATGTAACTTTTTGTTTGGCGTAGATTTCAAAATACCATCCCAAAACAGATAACTCAGGGAATATTAACAAATGATCAATATTTCTTTGAAAGATTGAATCCTGGTATACTTTATGTGTTTGAAACGAGAATGTGTTTATCTATCTAGATTTAAAACCTTTTGGAACTTCATCCATGTTTGTTTGTTTTTATTTTTAATATATGTATTTCAACGATAATGATTGATGTAAAGGTAATGGTTGATGTAATTTTTCGGTTAAATTTGATTGTCGTTTTTAAAATTAAATTGCAACAGACTTTTTAATGCTGTAAACGCCTTAAAAAACCCTGACGCTACACTGTTTATATTTTGGTTATTTACGAGCTGGATCTGTATTTTCAGACCAAATAGTTTTGGTTCACATTTGACATTGATATTTGCAATAATTTCAAAACTTAACAGGTGTACAGACAAAGACAAAAACAACAGGATTTTTTTCCTCCAGGGATGTCTGTCGTGTTATTTAGGTCATATAACGTCGAGAAATGAAAAAAGGTATTTTTTACAAAAACTCGTTCTCATTCTGTGGACTTGTACATATATTGTGAGAAAGCAAAAGCAAAGAAATGGGTTTAAAGAATAAACTTTAATTGTTTTCAACCACTTTGTTGTTAGAAATGTAGTTCTGAAATGATTCTACATCGCACATACTTTATACAGTAAGGAATGTCATCCTTTGTTAATTATTTAAAAATACAAAAAAATTGTAGGCGTGACATTATATTATTTAATAAAATATTAAACATATATGATTTTCTTCCATTAGAATATAAACGAAACAAATTTACATTATTATAATCTGAAAATTCGTTTCTAACAGAACTATATCTCGAAATATCTTATATGTATAAATTTAAAGGTCCGTTTTGTTTAACGGCATACTTTCAGCAGGTGTCCTCGAACTCAGCAATTGCTGAGTTCGAGTTCGTGTTTATGTCTGCTATAATTATAGCAGACATAAACACGGACTTGATAAACAGAATCTGCTGAATAGTGATAAGTACCATAGTTTTATACCTTGTAAACTTGACAACGTTGATGGAGGCGTACTCGAACGCTTGATTTGCCAAAATTATATACACGGAGGTGAATACGAGCGGTCTATGTACGGAGGCTGACACGAACGCGCACTATACAGAAGCATGTATATCTAAAAAATTAAATAAAATTACCCCTCTTGGTGGATTTAGGAGTGTTAGTTCAAGAAAAAGTCTGTGACACTAGAATAATTAATATACAATCATTATTAATGGCGGAGTTGTGGTCGTCTGTTCAGTATACGGAGGCGAACACGATACAAAAGCACATATATATATATATATATATATATATATATATATATATATATATATATATATATATATATATATATATATATGTATATATATATATATATATATATATATATATATATATATATATATATATATATATATATATATATATATATATATATATATATATATATATATATATATATATATATATATATTGCAGTGATATTGGATAATTAAAAATAATAAATTATTTTTAAAAATTTTATTATATATTTTGAAACTGTGAATAATTGCCGTTCGATCGTAGATAATTACTTTATAAGTAAATTGATTTTTAATTTAACTGTGAACTTTGGAAATGCTTTTTAACTTCCCTCTTTTATAAATTCTAATATGATTTGAAAATACCTTTTAATAGATTTAATAATGCAATGGTTATATAATATTAATGTTACGTTAGTTCTTGACTAACTCAAGTTTACGTAAGAGAGTTGGGCGCCAGTTAAATAACTTAAATTAACAGAATTATATTTAATAAAGACTCATCTCAGGGTGAATGTGGATTCTTGTGGTATTAAAAAAATTATACAAATTGAAATTTAAAAACACTTTTAAAATTGAAATCTTAATTAATTTTTTAACTATTACTAAATTGTTCATATCACTTTACTACACTTTACAAACGATAGTCTTTTCTTCAGCAAATGCCAATACAAAAAAGGAAATAACTTCCTACCCTTTTTTTTTATATATTTCTTCTTTCCCTTTACTATAGATGTCCTCTTTCCCAAACCATTGGCAGAGTAGATCACTTTATGTTGACCCAGGGCTGGTTTCCAATTCAGGGTTGACTTTCTTCCTTTTGCATGGATTTTCCATATAATATCATCCACACACTTGATTTTGGAACTCACTTTTGTTTATTAACTGCGGGTATATATCCCTTTTTCGAAGAACTGGTATTTGCTTTTTGTGTTTAATTAAATAAAACACCGATTGATGGTTTTAATCGAAGATTTATTATCTTGCTTATTTAGCAAGTAAATTAACTTTAAAAGGTGGTTCTTTATACACTTTTACAATTTACAACCTTTTAATACTTTCGCCGTATTCCATACATCAACCAACTTAACTATTTATTTACAATATTATCAGCCACGACTTTACTGGATTTACTATAATATCTTTACTCTTTCGTCGTTTAACAGTAAGTGATTATTTACATATTTACTATATTTCTTACACGACTTTACTGCGTCGCTTTCTATCAGGAACTTCTTAAAATTATGATTTTCTAAGCTTAAATACTATTTCCTATTTACATAATTTGACGTCACCTTATGATCTAATACAATGACTACACTATTTACAACATATAATACATAATAGCAGATTATTACTCTTTATAAAAGTGACACATCTATTACAGATTATTACACAATACTTTTACGCAATAATAACGAACTATTTACATAAACAAAACCTTAAAAGAATCACATAACCCGTCGATAATGCTCATTTGAAATTATACATAATTGAATTACATCATAACAAAAACTTTCGAACAACTGGATGTTACGTACACTTAAGTAATCGGTGAGTAAGCTATTTGATAATAAATAATGAAACATGTATTATTTAACCTTATTAAAAAGTATACACATTGATTTCAAAATCAATGACACACCATAAAATAGCTCAATTTATTTTTAACTGGAAAAGTTGATAAAAATATTCCAAAAGTGTTAGTATTTAACAAAGATTTTAGATTTTCACAAAATTTTCAAAATTTTCCAAAATTTTGAAACTACCATCCACAGCATTTATCCCCTCCTGTTTCAAATAAAATTGAAATATGCAATTTTACTTTTAAACACAATATAAGTTAAAACAACAATAATAACAATATAAGTTATACAAATAAATAATTTTATATTTTTAAACACCAAAAATCTTTTTGTATTTTAATCTTTTATCCCAATAAACTTGCCCTATTCTAAATCTGCTAACTAAACTATCTACAATATTTACAATAATAATTACATCTTATCAATCCTCGTCCCAATCCTATTCATCTAATTATTTCAGAATCCTATTTCTTCATATCATCATGTTTTCATATTCCTTTTCATTAATAAACGCTCTCTTAATAAATCTACTAAACTTTTCCTCATCAATATCATAGTTCATCATAATTTCAATTTAATTCATTTCTAAAAACGTCTAACCTTCTAACTTCTTCTAACCACAATCCTATTTCAATAATATATTTATCATAATCAAATTCATCCTCTTCATTCATCATTTCATCATATAATTATCATACTTTAAACCCCATTTTCCCCTATTTTAATAAATATTTCAATTATCTTTCTTCAATCATATTCAAACTATTCCCTTCTTTATTTTCAATAACAAATACATAAACATAAGTCCAAATTGGGTATAAAATTCCATAAGCCTGTTTATTATATAAAGTCATATCGGTTTCTTGTCGCAAATGGTTATGTAAATTCTAATTACAATAATATTCCACAAAGATCTTTATTTCTTTCTTCTGCTTTTATAGTTCGTTAGATGAAAATTACTAATTGGTAAAATTTGTCTTTTCCAGGGTTTATTTCCAATCCTAATATTTTTCCCCTTTCCTCTATCAAACTTTTTATTTTTCTTTTCAATCTTTAAATTATTAATCATGATTTTATTACGCTTGTTTTTATTTTCTTTGTATTTTAACTTTACCTTTTTACTTCTAATTTTTTTACCTATAACAACCTTTTTCTTACCTTTTCTATTATAATCTACCTTTCCTAATTCCCTTAAATTTTTCACTTTCTTTTTGTTTGTTAATTTTTCTTCATCATTAATATGTTTAACTACAACAGCCTCCTTCTTAGATTTTTTTCTACATTCTAATTTGTCAATCACTATTTCCTCCTTTAAAATTTCCTTATTGGCATTATTTCCTACATCTATCTTTCCTAATTTTATTGAATTTATTACTAGTTTTTTATCTTTTGATTCTGTACCACCACCCTTGGGAAAATGAAAATATACTTGTGGTTGTATCTTATCGTGGTGAGTAGTGGTACAAGCAATTAAAAATTTTCTTCATCGTGTTGCGATTGCTTTTCCTTGAAAGTTACAAATTTTTCCTTTGTAGGACTATATAAATAACTAGGCATGTTACGTGATACCTCTCGCTCCGTATTATATTTACTACAGTTACCCTCCTTACTATTCCTACCGTATCTATCATCCCTTCCGTGCTCCTGCTCTATTTTATCATGTTTCTCATATTTTCTATACTCATCCCGTTCATCACACCTATTATCACTAACTGGATTTCTAACATTTCCCCGATAGTTATCCCTATTTCTATATGAAAAACTAGAATTAGATTGCATAAAATTCAGATTTTATGTTACGTGATACCTCTCGCTCCGTATTATATTTACTACAGTTACCCTCCTTACTATTCCTACCGTATCTATCATCCCTTCCGTGCTCCTGCTCTATTTTATCATGTTTCTCATATTTTCTATACTCATCCCGTTCATCACACCTATTATCACTAACTACCTGGATTTCTAACATTTCCCCGATAGTTATCCCTATTTCTATATGAAAAACTAGAATTAGATTGCATAAAATTCAGATTTCTTGGACCAGGTCTTGTTGAATCTCTTTTAAGATTATCTAGTACGTCAAAGTTTTTTAATATTTGCAAAAATCGTTCAAACTCTTTTATATCGTCCGTATAGACCTTCTCGAGTATAGGTCTATCAAAATGTTTAGCTAATTGTTTGATTACAACCGCCTCTTCTATCGGATTGTCTAATTGGTTAATCATAAACATTTTATTCAAGGCATAATTTTCTCTTGTAGTCCCTTGAAGAGGGTTAAATCTTCCAAATGTTAAATTCTCTACGACTTTTTCTTGTTCTGATAAACCCCAATATTGCGCCAAAAATAACCTTTCAAAATCTTCAAAATGGAAGAATTTATTTTCATTTATTGAAAACCATTTTTCTGCTTCTCCTTTCATCAGTCCACGAATAATTGATAATTCATAATCGAAATTATATGATTGTTTAAGACTTATTTTCACATTACCCAAATACGATTTTATATTCTTTATAAAAGTCTTAGGATGCATTCTTTTATCCCCATAAAATTTAGTAATATTTTGTTCGCTCAAAGACGGTAACACAATAGGTACGCATGAATGTTGTCCTAAACTTGATTCAGTTTGGATACTTTTTAATTCATTAACCTGAACAGTAATTTGTTTCAAATCCTCTTCTATACATTCGGATCTTTGAATACAATTTCCTTGAACTTCGCCTATCTTATTTTTAAAATATATTAAATGAGTATCTTGAATTCCTTTTACTTTTGTTATTTCTTGTGAAAAGGATTCATGTTTTTGTTCTAATTCTGTAAATTTCTTTTCATTGTCTATTTTCAATGCTTCTACTTTACTATTAATCTCTTTTGTAATCGCCTCAATATCATCTTTTAATTCTTGTTTTATTTCCTTTATATCATTTTTAATTTCTTGTTTCAAAGTTTCTGATTGAATTCTCATTTCTTCTTTCATTTCTTTATCACGTTTCTCTTGATCTTTGGATTGTTTGTCTAATTTTGTATTCAGTTCTTCTTTGTCTTGTTCCCTTTCTTTTTTTCTTTCTTCAGATTGTTTGTTCATCATTTCCTGCATTTGTGCCAACATTTGCGAAAGTTCAGATTGCGCTGGCTTGCCTTCTTCGCCGTTCCCCTCCATTACTGAACTGGTTAAAACTTTCTGCTTCTCAGACACAACTAATTCTTTATCTGTATACTTCTTTTTTAATACTAAATTACTTTCCGCGGCAGAATATATATTTTTAACTGACGTCATACATTAACCACTAAAAATCTTTTCTATATCTCTTAATTATGCTATTATAATCTAAACAAGCTAAAATAATCCTAATCAGCCAATTAAATTACTATACGCAAAATAACCTACAAAAATTAAATAATGTCAAAAGCCAAATAATCTATTAAAAGCTACTATAACCTACTATTTTTCAAAAGATTATATAAACCACAAAAGGCTATATCTACCACAAATGTCCCACGTTGTCGGTCGCCATATATAAATGCAGTGATATTGGATAATTAAAAATAATAAATTATTTTTAAAAATTTTATTATATATTTTGAAACTGTGAATAATTGCCGTTCGATCGTAGATAATTACTTTATAAGTAAATTGATTTTTAATTTAACTGTGAACTTTGGAAATGCTTTTTAACTTCCCTCTTTTATAAATTCTAATATGATTTGAAAATACCTTTTAATAGATTTAATAATGCAATGGTTATATAATATTAATGTTACGTTAGTTCTTGACTAACTCAAGTTTACGTAAGAGAGTTGGGCGCCAGTTAAATAACTTAAATTAACAGAATTATATTTAATAAAGACTCATCTCAGGGTGAATGTGGATTCTTGTGGTATTAAAAAAATTATACAAATTGAAATTTAAAAACACTTTTAAAATTGAAATCTTAATTAATTTTTTAACTATTACTAAATTGTTCATATCACTTTACTACACTTTACAAACGATAGTCTTTTCTTCAGCAAATGCCAATACAAAAAAGGAAATAACTTCCTACCCTTTTTTTTATATATTTCTTCTTTCCCTTTACTATAGATGTCCTCTTTCCCAAACCATTGGCAGAGTAGATCACTTTATGTTGACCCAGGGCTGGTTTCCAATTCAGGGTTGACTTTCTTCCTTTTGCATGGATTTTCCATATAATATCATCCACACACTTGATTTTGGAACTCACTTTTGTTTATTAACTGCGGGTATATATCCCTTTTTCGAAGAACTGGTATTTGCTTTTTGTGTTTAATTAAATAAAACACCGATTGATGGTTTTAATCGAAGATTTATTATCTTGCTTATTTAGCAAGTAAATTAACTTTAAAAGGTGGTTCTTTATACACTTTTACAATTTACAACCTTTTAATACTTTCGCCGTATTCCATACATCAACCAACTTAACTATTTATTTACAATATTATCAGCCACGACTTTACTGGATTTACTATAATATCTTTACTCTTTCGTCGTTTAACAGTAAGTGATTATTTACATATTTACTATATTTCTTACACGACTTTACTGCGTCGCTTTCTATCAGGAACTCACTAAAATTATGATTTTCTAAGCTTAAATACTATTTCCTATTTACATAATTTGACGTCACCTTATGATCTAATACAATGACTACACTATTTACAACATATAATACATAATAGCAGATTATTACTCTTTATAAAAGTGACACATCTATTACAGTTATTACACAATACTTTTACGCAATAATAACGAACTATTTACATAAACAAAACCTTAAAAGAATCACATAACCCGTCGATAATGCTCATTTGAAATTATACATAATTGAATTACATCATAACAAAAACTTTCGAACAACTGGATGTTACGTACACTTAAGTAATCGGTGAGTAAGCTATTTGATAATAAATAATGAAACATGTATTATTTAACCTTATTAAAAAGTATACACATTGATTTCAAAATCAATGACACACCATAAAATAGCTCAATTTATTTTTAACTGGAAAAGTTGATAAAAATATTCCAAAAGTGTTAGTATTTAACAAAGATTTTAGATTTTCACAAAATTTTCAAAATTTTCCAAAATTTTGAAACTACCATCCAGGTTCAAAATAGCATAAAAATTTTTATGCTATTTTGAACCTGTTTTTATAAAGACTAGTTAATTTAATTTTTTTACTCCTGAAGAAGTTGCAAAAAAGCGACGAAATATTGAGTAAAAAATAAAAAGATTTTACTACAGACCGCATACCCGATATTTCCAATTCTATTATATATATACTGTACGGTCGAAAACAATCCATTATTATATATATATATATATATATATATATATATATATATATATATATATATATATATATATATATATATATATATATATATATATATATATATATATATATATATATATATATATATATATATATATATATATATATATATATATATATATATATATATAGTAGACTTTTAATTAATGGCTTTTATAATTATATTAATCTATTAACATCAATGGAATAAGCCTATATAGTTATTTTTATATCTGGTTTATTTTATTATTGAAAAAAAAAGAAAAAAAAAAGAAAAAAAGAAAAAAAAATTTGATTTTAGACATATTGTAATTAAAAAATTTTATTTTGTATAATTATTAGGACTAGTTTAGTTTAATATCTTGTTAATTTTTCGCCTTGAAAAATGAAGAAAAAATAACAATCTTCGAAATATTGGCAAATAAAATAAACCAGATATAAAAATAACTATATAGGCTTATTCCATTGATGTTAATAGATTAATATATATATATATATATATATATATATATATATATATATATATATATATATATATATATATATATATATATATATATATATATATATATATATATATATATATATATATATATATATAATATATATATTTTATATATATATATATATATATATATATATATATATATATATATATTGTCAATTAGTTGTCAAAAGGGATGGTTTCATTTCCCTTCCAGTACTATTTAATTTTATTATATTAATTGAAAATCTTGGTTTTTTTTGTGTAACATAACAAACTGCGAAATAAATGGTTTATTATTATTATAAGATCTTCTAAGGTTGTAAGATGAATGCTTATCTTATGATAAACTTTATCATAAAATGAAATAACTTGGCAATCAAAACTTCTTATATTTTCATGAACATTGCATGGAAGGTCTTGTAAGGATTCTCGTGAAAGTATCTGAGGTTCTTGGAATGACTTTGAAATTTGGTTACCAGAAAGAATTTTGTTCCTAAAATATAAATATGTCTGTAGTACAGTATCATACCCATTTTTAAAAGTATTACATTAGTTATGTATAGATACTTTTATGTTGTAATAGTCATCGATGTTGACTTCAGCTTCCTTGCCAGACCACAATTGGTCTGGTACATCATTAATTTTATGGTTGTCATCATCGATGGCCTTGTTATAGTTTATTAGTTTGTAATTAAGTTTTTAAAATATAAATATTTGATGAATAGTTTTGCTGTAGTTGATCTTCTTTGTTACAAAACCAGATGTACAATAATATAATTTATATGGTAACAGACAAAACAAATCAAACACTACTGCTTTTCCATACAAAAGTCTTTGTGTTCTACTTGTAGCTTGATTTAATATTTTTTTTACTTTTCTCATATGGATCATGTTTATATTGTCATAAAAACTATGCTGAAATATGTGTTCCATTGCTATTAATTACTATTAATTAAACTGTTACCAATAACAGTTTTACTTAACTTGCTTAGTCCATATAAAATAAATATGATTAGTTACACCCTTTTTTAATACTTTAAATTTTTACTGACTAATAGGTTTCAATTTCACACAGACTTTTTATAGTGAAAATTAAAATATTGCAGTCTAGAAACCAATCTAAGTATTCCTTTATAGCAGAAACAATATCCACAATTTTTACTCAGTTCTAATGTTTTCAAGATATCCGTGCACACACTACTTTTTAGGGATTTATAGTTTCCATCCTTCCGTTGCATGTTGACATATCTTGACGTAATAGGGGATTGCATTTAAGCTTAAAACAGAACAAAACTTGTGACTAGAATATAGACGGAATATATTAATGTTGGGATGTCTTACAAAACAACTAACCCCTTCTATTCTCTCTTTGAGTAAGTCTAAAATTGAATTTAGAGACCTGTCTTAATTTGGTATCTACAAGGCTTTCCAAATTAATATTAACCAGCCATTGTTATGATTTTATTCCTTCTATAAAAAATTTAAAAAAAGAAAGAAGTTGAGGTTTGTAAAGCATTTTGTGAATGTTGTTTGACAATCCAGGTGTAAAATTAAATAGCATTGGAAAGGAAATGAAACCATCCCTTTTGACAACTAAAAGAACCATTAGAAGGTGGAAGCAAAATTACACCATGGAAGAACGGAAAAGAACTGGCAGGCCACCAAGAGCTAGTAATAAAATTTAAAAAAAAAAGATTCTACCGACGCTAAATAGACATCCTTCCATGTTGGTAAGAAACGTAGCTAAGATGTGCTTTTGTAGTTTAAAAATGAGAAAATAACCCACAGTATTACTGTTCCGCATTGAGCATAATATCTAGGAATCAAGTTTGTTATAAAATTTATAATTTTATGGTGCTTGTTAAGGCTCAAGCTAAGTAGCCGTAGAGTTTTGGTTTTTGTTATTATTTTTTTAAAATTTACGTTAGTTACGTCAATAACTTTCTTATCCTTTTTTGTATTGATACTTTGTAAAAGTTGTTAATACAAGTTTATTACGATCATTACGCTGTCGTCTACAATAATTATTCTTACATACTCCAGCACTTATGGAAATACAACTATTTTTATATTGATTGGTCCTTCGAAGCTTTTTACCCACATTTGGCGTTGTCCATATGTTTGGCACCTTCGGCCGGATTTACTTTTGAAAACTTACTTTGCAGTGACTCACATTTGACTCCTGTACCTGATCTTATACCTGAGATAATTAATTAGCCCCTGAGAACGGATGGTATGGTCATTACTAGTATACTGCCACCTATATCCAGTACCCCATGCATGGAAATGAGTCCTACGTAGAGTGAGGTTTCTCCACTTCTGCATTAATGCAATGATTAATTTTTCGGGTAATATTTACTTTATTATTAAATACGTCATAAGGTATTTTGACATTCTTGACTTTTACTAGAATCTTTATAAAATATAAACACCTATTTACTACGTATATTTCCTTTTTGATAACGTTATTATTACTAGATGTACATTTTATGATTTTGCCCTACTAACTAATCTTCAATCTTGTTTAGCTTATGTATTGCAATTGTGCCTTGCTAAGTTTAGATTTAATAAATTTCTTTTAAGCAATAATTGGTTCTGCTCAGCACCGTGTAAAATGCCTCCAAAGAAAGAAACTAAACTGTTATTAGCCAAAGCAAGACGTATTATCTCCCAATATGAACATTTTCAAGAGGTTATACATTCAGTTAAAGACGAAGTCAATATTCCTAGCTTAACTATTAAACAAATTCAGATAGAATTTGATCTTTTTAAACCCCTTTTGGGCGAATATATGTTAATTTCAGAAGAATTTTCCGCTAGTAATATTGAAGTCGATGAATTTCCCTCTCTTCATCAATTTCAGAGCAAATACGTGCTTCTCTCGGCTACCACTGAAGAAATATTAGCTAACCAAAATACTTTAAAGTCTAAGCAATTTAGTGGGTCATCTGAAAGCATAAATAGTAATGGTTCACGAAAACCCCGTGATAACGTAAAATTACCTACTATTTCTTTACCACACTATGATGGTTCCTATCAGAATTTTAGAAGCTTTTTAGAAACCTTTCAAGCTTTGGTTGGTTCTAACCATGATTTATCTCAAACTGAAAAGTTTCTGTATCTCAAAAACTGTTTAAAAGGTTCCGCTAGGCAAATTGTTGACGAGTTAAAGTCTACTGAATCGAATTACGATTTAGCTATCGAATTACTAAAAGAACGATACGATAATCGAAAACTACTTATTTTTAGTCATTTTGACTCTTTATTTGAAGCTACTAAACTTACGAAAGATTCCGGCTTGCGTGAGTTTTATGATAATTTGATTAAACACCTAAGAGCAGTCTCCAACGAAAACTTGTCTGAAAAAGAATACAAAGATGCCGTTGTCGCTTATGTTGTTAAAAACAAAACCGACGGTCGTACTGCTTTAGAATTTGCCAAAAGCTTTCCTAAAAGGATTCCGACAGTTGATGAAATTTTACAATTTTTGTCAAATCGTTGTAATGTCATTGATGACATTAGTAATATTACCAAGCTCACTTCAAATAATTTAAATCAAAATAAAGGGTTTAATAAAAAATCGAATTTCAAAGATACCTACACTTTATCCCAGACCACACGTACCTGTGTTCTGTGCCAAGGTGAGCATTTCCTCAATAATTGCCCTAAGTTTTTAGATATGTCCACTAGGATGCGTTTTAATAAAGTGAGATCTTTAAAATTTTGTACCGTTTGCCTTAGACATGATAATAAGTCAAAATGCGTTTCCATTTTAAACTGTAAATTTTGTCAAAAAAGACATAACCATCTACTTTGCCTTCAGACTAATGCTAATTCTAATAACTCCATTCAAAAGATCACGAATAATAATCAACAATCATCTAGCAGTTCCTCTTCGAATAATGATTCGAATTCTCAGTCTCAGACGGGACTAAACACATCTGAAATTTCAAACCAATCGGTTTGCAACCTTTCTGGTTCTTCAGAGGTGTTATTGTCTACAGCTCAAATTAAAGCAATTAATGGTGATAAATGTCTCACAATACGAGCCCTGCTTGATAGTGGTTCTCAAAATAATCTTATTACTGAAAACCTTTGTCATAAATTAAATTTACGCTGCTCTTCTGTAAATTTGACTCTTAAAGGTGTTAATTGTTCCACATCCACTTGTTCCAAGTATACAAAGCTAAAGATTTGTTCCATGACAGGCAGGTATGAATCTGAAATTACTTGTCTAGTCATCCCTCGGATTACAGAGAAGTTACCTAGGGTCTCCTTTCACAAAAATATTCTTAATATTCCTATTAACGTTCGCTTAGCGGATAACTCATTTAATACATCAAGTAACATAGATATTCTAATCGGTGCATCAACCTTTTTCAAGTTGATGCTTCCGCAAAAAATCTCTTTGGGTTCTACAATGCCCACTTTACAGAAAACCCTATTAGGTTGGATAATTTCAGGAGATTTGCCAATTTATCGTATCGTACCCTCAGATTCAAGTATTTTTCACTTGAACGCTGTTAGCTGCCATTCCGCGATTCAAAGAAACGAATCTGATATAGAACTTCATCGGTTCTTGACTAGATTTTGGGAATTAGATATTACTAAGCCCATTTCTAAATTATCTTTACTTTCTCCAGAGGAAAGTTTCTGCGAAAAGCATTTCGTTGATACGATTCAACGGGATGAGACAGGTCGCCTTACTGTTTCCATACCTTTCAATTCGAAGTTACCCCTTTTAGGCGAATCCATGCAGATTGCTAAAACTCGCTTTCTTCATTTAGAAAAGCGTCTGCATAAGAATCCTGAGTTACTTCATCAATATTCCAAATTTATGTTCGAGTATGAACAGATGGGCCACATGACTAAAATTTCAGAAATTGAAAGCTCATATCCCAACAATTTCTGCTCTGTTTCCACATACAATGGTTCGGTAGATATTGCAGATATTCCTCCGCGGTTTTTCCCTCATCATGCTGTCATCAAGAGCTCTTCTCTTACTACAAAGTTACGCGTGGTCTTTGATGCCAGCGCAAAATCTTCTTCAAATATTTCTGTAAATGATACCCAGATAGTTGGTCCTCAAGTTCAGGACAATTTGTTTGATATTTTGCTGCGTTTTCGCACTCATAAAGTAGCTCTCTGCGGAGATATCGCTAAAATGTATCGTATGATCAATATTCATCCCGCTGAGAGAAAATTCCAGCACATTCTTTGGAGGGAAGATCCCCAAAAACCACTTCAGATTTTCCGTCTCAATACCGTAACCTATGGCACGGCTTCTGCTAGCTACTTGGCTACAAGATGTTTGCTTTATCTTTCCGAGATAAATAAAGATTCGTTTCCCGAAGCCTCCGATGTCATCGCGAATGATTTTTATATGGATGATCTTCTTTTCTGTGCCGATTCTGTAAAACAGGCTCTAAAAATTAAGAGCGAGGTATTATCAATACTTGCTTCGGCAGGTTTTATTATACGTAAGTTTCTCTCTAACAAGATAGAAGTTCTTAAAGATTCATCTACTGTTAACGACGTTGAATTTGCCACAGTTCCCATTGGTGAACGCTGCGATTCTAAAACTTTGGGTCTTCATTGGGACACGAATGGTGATTTTTTATTTTGCAAAATCGATCTATCAGATGAGGATTCTTTGTTCACTAAAAGGAAAATATTATCTACTATAGCCAAGGTTTTCGATCCTTTGGGATTTTTTTCACCTCTGATTACAAAAGGGAAATTATTAATGCAGAAGTCATGGCAATACCACTTCGGCTGGGACGATCCCGTATCCCCTGAACTTCAAAAGGAATGGTCTATTTTTAGATGCCAACTTTCTGAATTGAGTAGTTTCAAGATCCCTCGTTGCGTCATTCCTGTTGTATCAATCTCAATCCAGTTGCATGGGTTTTGCGACAGTAGTTCTTTTGCTTACGGTTGTTGCTTTTATGTACGTTGTTGTACTTCTGATAATCGTATAGTTGTTAATTTACTTGTTTCAAAATCTAAAGTCGCCCCTTTGCGCACCATCACTATTCCTAGATTGGAGCTTTGCGCTGCAGTAATGTTAGCAGAGTTATATGATAAAGTCATTCACATTTTTAAAATCAAATTCCATGAAGTCTTTTTTTGGACAGATTCTCAAGTCGTTTTAAACTGGATTAATTCGTATCCAAATAAATACAAGGTCTTTGTAGCAAATAGAATTGCAACGATTCAAGAGTTAACCAATACCAAATATTGGCATCACATTAGTAGTTCAGAGAATCCCGCGGATTTGATCTCCCGTGGATCTGATATTACTGATTTGAGAAATAATGTCATATGGCTTAAAGGTCCAGAATTTCTTCTGCATGATCAAACTAAATGGAAGCTCAACGATGTTCCGATTGTTTTGAACGAACCCACAGAAATAAAAAATATTACTTTGTCGAACATTACAGCAGATATCAAACTTGGTGATGAACTGTTCAATAAATACTCGTCACTGACTAAACTTCAACGAGTTATTGCATACATATTGAGGTTCAGTAACAATTGCAAAAAAACATTTTTCCCGCTTTACAGGAGAGTTAAATATTATTGAATTAAGAAATTCCTTAACACTTTTAACAAAATTATGCCAACAGGATTGTTTTAAGGAAGAGATAAAGGCCGTTAAAAATAAACAAAATATTAGAAAATCTCGTATTGAAGCCCTGAATCCATTCATCGATAGTCAAGGTTGTCTTCGTGTTGGGGGTAGATTAACCAATTCAGAATTTTGTTATGATAAGAAGTTTCCTTTATTACTTCCGAAAAATCATAAATTCACTGAACTTTTAATTATTAAATATCACAGAGAACTACTACATTGTGGTACTCAGCAGTTACTTTCGGTTATGAGAGAAAATTATTGGCCCATTGATGGCCGAAATGCAATTAAGAAGCATATTCGCAATTGTATTAAATGCATTAGAGCAAAACCAATTATCAAGCATCCTCTTATGGGTAATTTGCCTAAAACCCGTTTAACTCCAGTTTATCCATTTTTTAACGTTGGCTTAGATTTTGCTGGCCCAATTGCTATCAAAGACAAACGAACAAGAGGTTCACGCCTTTCAAAGGCTTATATTTGCATTTTTGTTTGTATGGTTACTAGAGCAATACATCTTGAACTAGTAACTTCTTTATCTACTGATGCTTTTATCAGCACATTAAAACGTTTTGTTTCCCGAAGAGGCAAACCGTATTGTATATCTAGTGATAATGCCACCACTTTTCGTGGCGCTAAAAACAAATTAGATTCATTATATAATATTTTACACACTAAAGATTCTCAAGACAAAATTATCTCTTATGTAACTTCTAATTCAATCAAATGGGAATTTATAAATCCTAGATCTCCACATGAAAGAGGAATCTGGGAAGGTGCAGTTAAGTCTGTCAAATACCACTTAAGACGTATTCTCGGGAATGCAAATTTAGTTTTTGAAGATTTGTATACGACTCTGACTTTGATAGAGTCGATATTAAATTCTCGACCTATATCGTACATATCCTCTGATCCTGGGGACCCCACTCCTCTCACGCCCGGCCACTTCCTCATAGGACGCCCTTTATTTTCCGTTCCTGAAAATGACCTAACTGAAACCTTCAGCAACCGACTTTCTATGTTCCAACGTGCTCAGCAATTATCGCAACATTTTTGGAAGCGTTGGAGCAGAGAAGTCGTTCCAGAGCTTCAAAAGCGACATAAATGGTACCAGCATTTACCAGATCTACTACAAATAAATTCCATCGTCCTTCTTTATGAAGATAATTTACCTCCACTGCAATGGCGTCTTGCACGCGTTGTGGAACTCCATCGAGGAGCTGGCAAGATTCTCCGTGCGGCGTCATTACGACTTTCTAATGGAAACGTGGTGAAACGTTCTATACATCGCCTCTGTGTGTTACCGAGTAGTGACAATCCATAGTGTTTATTGCCTTATCCAATTGCGTGTTTTTGTGCCCGAATTTCTTGGACTTATGTTATTTGGATTATATATTTGTGAACTACTTTGATGTTAATTAATATTTGCTACATTTATATTTGCTACATTTATTATTGTTAAATATTTGTTTCACATAATGTTTTTTTATACCTGTTATATGTTGAAACCACCTCCAGTTGTTTCAAGGTGGGGAGTGTTAAGGCTCAAGCTAAGTAGCCGTAAAGTTTTGGTTTTTGTTATTATTTTTTTTAAATTTACGTTAGTTACGTCAATAACTTTCTTATCCTTTTTTGTATTGATACTTTGTAAAAGTTGTTAATACAAGTTTATTACGATCATTACGCTGTCGTCTACAATAATTATTCTTACATACTCCAGCACTTATGGAAATACAACTATTTTTATATTGATTGGTCCTTCGAAGCTTTTTATCCACATTTGGCGTTGTCCAGTGCTTGTAAAAAAAGCAATATCAAAACATAGTTGATTTTCTTAAACATATTAATATAATATACAGATCAAACGGGAGGAAATATTGGTATATTGAGATACTCCAGTTACAAAAAGCAAACAAACAGAAAGAGCTCATCATCTCAATTTAATTGTGGCATTTTTTATAAACTTCTTCAGCTGGAAGATGCTTGCATCATAATGGATGGTAAAATGTCAAAACGGATTTTAGGACGCTTCCAGAACTTCAGTTCAACACTGAAGGTATTCAAAACGTTCAGCATAAACTTCAGGTCTGGTACCCGACATCTGTTTTATGATTAAGAACCCAGTGTTTTTCGACCAAGGTACAATTGATGCCAAAATTTAAGTTTGGTACCCAACATCTGTTTTTATGATTAAAAACCCAAATGTTTTTCGACCAAGGTACAATTAATTGATGCCAAAACTTACCAGAAACAGTGTCTCCAAGAACGACATTTGTCTTTCATTAACACCTAAACACGCTAAGGAAGTTACTGCTTAGTACATGCAAAAAATAGTATATTACATTACTAGTGTGGAAAGTGAAACTTTTCGTACGCACGAGTGTGAATTAACGCACGAGGGGTAAGCCGAGTGCGGAAATCACACGAGTGCAGAAAAGTTACTTTCCAACGTGTAATGTACAATATTTTTCCTACGACCCCCCAAATTTCAAATGTTTAAAAATTTTGATTTTTTTAAATTTTCAAGAATATAATTTTTGAAGATTTTAAAGCAAAATTTTTATGGTTAGGTTTAACAGAGAAAACCACACTTAAAATTAATTTTCTTAAGCCATTTATTTTTAGAATATAAAGTTTAATTTTTTAAACAATTTAGTTTCACAATATGAATAATTATAACGAAATTTCTATCAAAACATTTCCAGAAAAATAAAATTAAGTTATCTTGACAACTTAATTTTATTTTTCTGGAGCTGAATTATGACAATTGTTAAAGTGAATGGGTGTTTGTTAACATTTTATTTAATAGATTCTTTTACTAAATATAAATTTCAATTTTAAAAACTCATATATTCATAACTTATTTAAACATAGTATAAAATTAAACCTTGGGTTTAGCAGCAAAATTAATTAAATGAATTACTATTACAATTTATAATATAATAATTTCAGAGGCACATAATTTATTTTTTATTTATATTTAATAATATCTCCATAATTAACAAATATAACTTCAACTAATAACACAATGCCAGGTGTGAAAGAGGTTGCCTAACTAAATTATTTGACATTACTCTTACTTTTCTCCCATTTGGAATCGCTGATTTTAATCTTGGCAAACTTGCTTCAATAATTTTCATGTATTATAGTGAGGTTACGTTAGGTGTAATCTATTAGATATTTCTTTTTGATAGCTAAAATAACTAATTAAACATTAATTAAAGTTATATTTATAAGAAAAGAATAGATACATAATGGTTAAAATGCTTCTCAAAATTGGATTAAACATTAATGTCATCATTTTAATGTAAACAAAATTCATGGATTTCTAGATATTGCTTAGCGTGACGTATTTTCATAACACACACGTGTGTTATGTTCCTAACATACGCGTGTTATATGACTCACTTTCTTAATGTCGGTAGCGTTTGCCATTGTTCACTTTCGTATGGGGTCGTAGGAAAAGGTAATTTTTGTAACAAAGCATACCTCCGGAACATGTGATGCTAATGTACTGGAAATGAGACTCGTCAAAAGATATTGTACACTAATGAATTCCATTGTTCGGCATCTTGGTCATATTTTCAGACTATTGAGAATTTCCAAGAAATAAGGAACGTAACGACCAAAACCTTCACTATGGAAGTTGTGCAAAATCTGATGAAGAATGTTAAATCCAAAATATGCCATTTTTCTAGAGAAACTTTCAAAAGTAAATACCTATATCTTGTTTAGTTCGTGAACAAATCGTTTAAATATTAAATAAAGTACATTGGATTTCATATTTGCTAACTAAGCTGCTTTATTTCATATCTATGGAGTCGGGTATTTCGTGCACAGTCCTTATTCTCTTTTTGCATGTCACCACAGATTTGATTGTATACTATTGTGTTTGTGTAAAGGTATTTACAGTATCTTCAATCGATTTAACTACAGCCCATCTGTCTTACCCTGATTCAGTTTTAGTTGCAAGTCTTCGCTTGTTAGTATATTGTTTTATGGGTACTATACTAACTGCTTGTTCATGAGCAGGATTATGATAGGAACTACTCATGCATCCTAAGTTTAATGTAGGTATTGCGTTGTAGGTTAAAGTTCTTCGCACTAGATTTGGATTAGTCAAGGGATGCTCAAACCTTTTCTCAAAATGTTTCATGCACACAAAGTGTTGACTTGCTCGAGTAGTTTCATTACCGTAGGTGTTTTAAATAAAGAAGAGTCGCAATTTAATAGTGCCACAAATCTTACACCTCTTCATTATAAAAGTTTTGAAATTAATTTTTAAATACTATTACGGAGAAATCCGTCAAAAGTAAATTTAAATTATTACAGGTTATGTTGCTGTAGAATATTGACAGTCCTTCAATACATGTCACGCCACCTACCTAAGTAATAGCCAAGGTGATAGCTAGCGTAAAAATTGGTTGACAAAATGGCGGCGCGTTGGCGTACCAGATATTATTCGACCTCTTGCTCTTCGACCTCGTGCTAAAAAAACATGCACAAGTGCATATTTCGTACAATAGCTGTCGCTAAATCGAACACTAGGCACCGTGTTAGTGTGAACCGAAAAGTATAAATCAAACGGTTGCACGGCATCAGGTTTAGTTCGTACAGCATTGGTACATATAAATCGAAAACGCCATTATTTTTTGTGAGGATTTATAACTGCAAATATTACACACAAATGGCTTCTCACCACTATGACAGAGCATGTGCTTTTTGTAAGTTTGTTTTTACGGAGCATTTATAACTACAAATATTACACTACAATGGTTTTTCACCACTATGAGTGACCATGTGCTTTTGCAGACTTCCTTTTTGTGAGCATTTATAACTACAAATTTTACATTCAAATGGCTTCTCACCACTATGAGTGAGTATGTGCTGCAGCAAACTTGCTTTTCGTGAGCATCTATAACTACAAATATTACATCCAAATGGTTTATCACCGCTATGAGTGAGCATGTGACTTATCAATGTTGCTTTTCGTGAAAACTTAAAACTACAAATATTACACTCAAATGATTTCTCACCACTATGCGTAAGTATGTGCTGGCGCAAACTTCCTTTTTGTGAGCATTTATAATTACAAATTTTACACTCAAATGGTTTCTCACCACTATGAGTCACCATGTGCTTTTGCAGACTTCCTTTTTGTGAGCATTTATAACTACAAATCTTACATTCAAATGGTTTCTCACCACTATGAGTGACCATGTGCTTTTGCAGACTTCCTTTTTGTGAGCATTTATAACTACAAATTTTACATTCAAATGGTTTATCACCATTATGAGTGAGCATGTGCTGTTGCAAATTTGCTTTTCGCAAGCAATTAAAACTACATATATTACATTCAAATGGTTTCTCACCACTATGAGTGACCATGTGCCGCCTCAAATTGCTTTTCTCTGAACATTTATAACTACAAATATTACACTCAAATGGTTTCTCACCACTATGAGTGACCATGTGCCGCCTTAAATTGCTTTTCTCTGAACATTTATAACTACAAATATTACACTCAAATGGTTTCTCACCACTATGAGTGAGCATGTGCTGTTGCAAATTTGCTTTTCGCAAGCATTTAAAACTACATATATTACATTCAAATGGTTTCTCACCACTATGAGTGACCATGTGCCGCCTCAAATTGCTTTTCTCTGAACATTTATAACTACAAATATCACACTCAAATGGTTTCTCACCACTATGAGTGACCATGTGACGCCTCAAATTGCTTTTCTCTGAACATTTATAACTACAAATATTACACTCAAATGGTTTCTCACCACTATGAGTGAGCATGTGCTTTTGCAGACTTCCTTTTTGTGAGCATTTATAACTACAAATTTTACATTCAAATGGTTTCTCACCACTATGAGTGACCATGTGTTTTTGCAGACTTCCTTTTTGTGAGCATTTATAACTACAAATTTTACATTCAAATGGTTTCTCACCACTATGAGTGAGTATGTGCTGCTGCAAATTTGCTTTTCGCAAGCAATTAAAACTACATATATTACATTCAAATGGTTTCTCACCACTATGAGTGACCATGTGCCGCCTCAAATTGCTTTTCTCTGAACATTTATAACTACAAATATTACACTCAAATGGTTTCTCACCACTATGAGTAACCATGTGCCGCCTCAAATTGCTTTTCTCTGAACATTTATAACTACAAATATTACACTCAAATGGTTTCTCACCACTATGAGTGAGCATGTGCTTTTGCAGACTTCCTTTTTGTGAGCATTTATAACTACAAATTTTACATTCAAATGGTTTCTCACCACTATGAGTGAGTATGTGCTGTTGCAAATTTGCTTTTCGCAAGCAATTAAAACTACATATATTACATTCAAATGGTTTCTCACCACTATGAGTGACCATGTGCTGCCTCAAATTGCTTTTCTCTGAACATTTATAACTACAAATATCACACTCAAATGGTTTCTCACCACTATGAGTGACCATGTGCCGCCTCAAATTGCTTTTCTCTGAACATTTATAACTACAAATATTACACTGAAATGGTCTCTCACCACTATGAGTGCGCATGTGCCTTTGCAAACTTGCTTTTAGTGAGCATTTATAATTACAAATATTACACTCAAATGGTTTCTCACCACTATGAGTGAGTATGTGCTGACGCAAATTTGCTTTTCGTGAGCTTTTATAACAACAAATATTACATCCAAATGGTTTGCTACCATCATTAGTAAGATGTCCTTGCATATTTCTGTTCATTATGCAATTCAGTCACATATATGTATTGTATTGTACAGATGAATTTGAAATTTGTTTTACACAAGGACACCGTGCACACTGAAATCGGGGTTAGCACAAAAAGATGTGATGATTGATGTATTTGATGTGCGGTTTTTTGTAATATTTATGTCTCTTCTCGTGTTTTTATCCTCTACTTTCTAAACCTGTTCTACAAGATATTACAGTTGCGACATACCTAACATTACATCACTTCACTACTGGAAAAAATATTTATTAAATTAAAATTTTTAAAAATTTTATTTCAAAGTTCAGGAGTAGTTTATTTATAACATATGATTACCGTTAAAAAGCTGCTGTAGGCGCTTTGTGTTAACGTATTGTTGAACAGTATTGAGAGTTGAAAACACTTAAAAGCCCTTCTTTAAAAACTTCATCGAAATAGTGCTGCAAAACGACGCGACGTTTCCATCCTTACATTTTTTATGTCAGTGAACAAAACGTACTAGATTTTGCTTGATCGTACACAAGATACATATAAAATATTTGGTACGCCAAGCCGCCATTTCGTCAACAATTTTTACGCTTGCTGTTGCTTAGCTAAATTCCTACTAGATGGCGAAACGTGCATTGACCGTAACCATAGACATGAGGGATTTAGAAAGAATCATGAATGAGTATACCTTAGATTACGTAAGAGAGAGGATAGCGCGTGACGTATACCCGCAATGCTTGTTTAGTGTACAGCATTGAGTACAGCTATATGAAATTTTAACTTCAAATGTTTTTGTTGTTGGTTGTTATAAACATGAAAACAAAAAAAATCCTAATAGCACATGTCATCTAAAGATAACTTTATCTAAGAAATTTATGCAGAAGTCGGCACAAAAGAATTCGTGGATCACCCAGAAACTACGTTGCAAATACTCATGTTATTTGTTGAGTTGAAACATATAGTTTCTCACTTAATTACTATTAAACGTAAAGCCGGCTTCGATTGCAAGGTAAACGCTGAGCGGGCGTTATATACTATATATGCCTGCTTATAATGCCCTGGTTGTTATGGACTTGCTATTATAGTTCGTATCACAGGTATAAACAACAAATAATATGCAAGTGAAATATAAAGATAAATAGCGTTTTTTTTCAGTTTTGCCTTATAAATTTTATAATGTATAACAGTGCCTTTGCTATTTTGCCTGCAATAACCTATACTCCTACAATCACTGTCTTAAAAGTCGCTGTAAAAAAGTTAGGAAACAGATTTTAATGTAATCTTGTTTTTAGTTAAAACTCAACCTGTGTAGACTTAGGATATTGTAACTTCGTAAATTTTATATGCATGCTTGCATGTTGTATAACGGGTGGTACTCCGTCTGATGCAGAAATTTTTAGATCGCGACAGGCGCCTTCTACGTGACCTAACGACTACCACTAAATAAATAATAATAACCGAGGCCTCTGCGGTATAAGGCTCACGCCTTAGCCAACTAGTTAGCAAGCTTCTACAGTTTTATATTAAACTCAGTGTGACAAGTAAATGTGTTTGTCTGTTTTAAATGCCCATTCTTTTATCTTATGTACAGCACACAAGGTCGTCCGCGACCACATCGCCGACCACATCGCGGACCAGGTCGGTGACGTGGTCCGGATAATGATGGAATGTTTAGCTTTGCTGTAATTTATTGCATAAACAACTTGGGCTTCGAGATGGTTTGAATAATAAAATTATAAGTATCGTATTTCATTAAAACGTTTTTATCACAATGAAAGACATTAATGACTGGATAATACTAAATATTTATAGTTAAAGAAAAATATTTCAGTAGACATTTATTATAAACTCATTAATTATTTCTTTTATTTCGATATACACGTTTCAAAAAAATATGATACTTATAATTTCATTATGCAAACCAGCTCGAAGCCAAAGTTGTTTATTTAATAAATCACAGCAAATCTAAATATTGCCTCATTATTCGGACCACATTCCCGACGTGGTCGTTTATGCGGTCATGGACGACCGTGTGTGCTCTACATTAAGAGAAAAAAACACCAAACAGCAACCCTATTAAGAAAAGGCTTGTTAAATGAAAGTGATGTAGAGGTAAAGGGAAGATAACGTACGGCCCTGAGTTCATCACCTAAAACAAGAATTTTTGTCTTTCAGATTCCTTGCCACCGGCGATACCTATTACACAATAGGGCATAGTTATCGTGTTGGTTTTTCAACGGTGAGCTTAATTGTTAGAGGTCTTTCAGGCAATCTCTAATAGAATGCAAGATGTATATTTGCCCGAACCATCAGTAGAAACATGGAAAAAATCAGCAGAAGGACTTGAGTCTACCTGGCAATTTCCTAACTGTATTGGAAGTATAGATGGAAAGGATGTAACTATTAAGTGCCCAAACAAGAGTGGCTCAAATTATTTTTGTTATTTAAAAAACTTTCCATTGCAGTGTCTTCCCCCTCTCAAATCTAGAAATAAGTATACTTAGAATAGAAACAAATAATGTTTATTTAATTATCATTTATTAAAACAATTATTCTTCCAAAAATTCCCCCCTCAAAATAATTGTATGGGTACGCCTCTGCTAGGTACAATAAGAAAACAGTGTTATTATTAAGCTTAAAAAGTTTTTTAAAGAAGAACTTTTACGTTTTAGTAGTACATTTTATTTTGCTCTATAATGATTAATCGGATTGGTAATTTTTTAGCACATCTCGTTCTTTTGAATACTGATTAACCTCCACCTACTAAGATATTTTTAGCATAATTGGTAATCCCCTTACCCCTTTAAATCTTACAAATTTTGATTGAGATGATTGAATCATAAAAAGTACTGTGTCCAAACTTGTAACTATTGCCAACGTTCTTTTGTGACAAAGCATTTTAAAATTTTGATTGTTTAGATTTAATCACAATATGCAAAAGAATACGTCTTTTATACTTATGGGATTTGTTGACTATTATTCTTTATTTAAAAAATAGTACTACTATTTATTTATAATGCAACTCGATTTTCCGGTCTTTTTTAGCAAAATACTTGGGGCAGGTTTTAATCTTTGTTGTTAAATTTAAAAGTTCTGGTTTTGGTCTGCCTTTCTCAACAATTTGTAATTCCCTCCGAAACTGTATGAAGAAAATTTTTTATTTAATAATAATACTTTACAAATTGAACAACAAAATTGTCGCGATTCGGATGTATCGGAAGTACTCGAACCTTCCACCGAAGCAGCTGAATTTGCAGTCATGACGATAAAGCAAGTTTAAATGTTGCACACAGAACAAACTAAATAGAATTATTTGTCTTTAAAAAAATCCTAACCTATATAAATTGAAATAATAAAATGTAACTCTCCGCGCAAGTTATGAGCCTAATTTAAAATAGTACTCTAATTATACCTTTTGCTGTACGGAATTGATATTGAGCTTTAAGTTGATTAAACATTACAAATTTAAATAAACGATAACCATAATTTTATAAAACTATTTTTGTTAGCATTGTTTTTTAATTTTAATAAATTCTTAAGGGAAGCATTGCTTCCCTTGCTTCCATAGACCGCACGCCACTGTTCCATTGTACTTATGACTATTGTTGTACCTGATTAAAAATTTGTATGTGTTGACATTGGAGGTTTTGGAAAAAAGACAGCGGAGTATTTGAAGCATCCAATATGGGGAAAAGCTTAGAACGGGCCGCATGAATGTTCCAATGGATAAGAATTTGCCAGGTCAAAATGAAACATGTTCTTACGTTTTAGTACGCGACGAGGCTTTTGCGCTTAAGACGTATCTGATGAGGCCTTACCCATATAGAAAATCACGATCGATCATCTCCGCAAAGAAAAATACAATATTAGGCTTTGTCGTGCACGAAGAGTAGTGGAAAATGCTTTTGGTATTTTAGCTCAGAAATGGAGAATCTTTTATAGAGCTTTGGAAGTCAAGGTGGAATCTGCAATAATAATTGTGAAGACAGCATGTATTTTACATATTTTCTTAATAGCAAAGAAATGCGATAACTTGTATTTTGAGTACTTGGAACCACCCGAAGCTACATTAGAAGCATTTAGAAATATTAATAATGACTCGAGGCCATCCGCAAATTTAGCATTTCTAACTCGTAAAAAATTTGTCAGTTTTTTTTAATGACTAAATGTAAAATTATTTGTAAAACTTAAAATTCTATATATTTTATAATAAAAATGACAATTAAAATCAAAATAACTTACCACATTCATTCGTTTTTAACCCTATTACATCCCATATTTTATCTCTTTTTCTAATATTGTTGTAATCTTCAATACTGAAATCATATAAAACTGGATATTCTTCCACAAGTACGATTAATCTGTCTCTGTAAATGACATCATTTTTATCGTTTTTTATGATTAGTAACAGATGCGGAAACTAAGCGGGAGCGGGAAAAAGCGTGCATGCAGCGAACCGAAAACAAAACGCTGCAGTCCCGCTTTCGCCTTGCGGTATACCGCTTGAGTGTAAATGCTAAGGTATCCCGCCACATACTTTGGTTTCGCGTCGCGTTCGCTCCCGCTCCCGCTCCCGCTGTACCGCGTTGGTCTGTGGGATCCTTTAAACATACCTTTCAGTTTGAGCGGTATATTTGAATGCTACCAATAGAAAGTGTTTGTTAAAAAGAGTGGGTAATTGTAGGCGGTTTTAATTACTATATCTATTCGGCGGCCCGAGTGTAGTTGTTTGATCTTTTAGAATATATATTTAAATTTATTATAGGTATTATTTAAATTTGAATGAGATAATGACAACAGCAGCATAATCTGTGTGGCCGATCTATTATTGACTGTACTCTGGAGGAATGGAAGCATTGTGTTTGTTGTTATTGTATAAAAATAATTCATAGGAAGATTTAAATAATGTAAGATATAATTAAACAATCTAATAGAATTACACATTTATAAATCAGAAGTATCATAGGAAATATTAACGACTCAAGGTAATTTAATATTTTTAAAGATTAAACATAAAATTTGTTTTTAATAGTCAGCTGTTTACATTCTGTGGTGATAACACCAATGTTGCCACACTTATTTAAATGAACATAAATATAAATGAAATAATAACTCAGAATTTATACAAATTTTGTCTGATAACGATCAAATAAATAATGACATACTTGCTGCCGTTCGCAAAATTCAGGAACAACTAAGAAAACTAAAAACGCCGGTCAAGTTAGAAGGAACAAAGACAAGGAAGAAAATTGGTCAAATAGAAAATAAATACAAACAAGTAGAACATAGCATTTTACAGCTAGAACGAACAGCAAGAAAAAATGGATTTATTATATTTGGTCTAAAAGTGGATAATCCTAATGTAGCAGATACTGTTGTCTTCAAAATAAACAAATGTTTAAATATTAAACTTAATGCAAGTGAAATAAATGATGTATATAAAATAAATGAAAAAGATAATGCTCCAATTAAAGTAGAGTTCATATCTGACTTAACAAAGAAGACGGTGTTTATGAACGTCAATAAACTAAAGGGTACAAATATAAGTATAAATGTTAATGTTGTATAAAGTTAAATGTAAACCATATAGAGTGTCACACAAAGAAAGAGATATCATCGACTCACAAATCCAGGAAATGCTACAGCATGGTATAATCAGACCCAGCCACAGCCCGTGGGCTAGCTCAATTGTGTTGGTTCGCAAGAAAGATCAAGAAACCATGAGATTTTGCATTGATTATAGGAAATTGAATGCCGTAACTAAAAAATCCTGTTATCCTATTCCAAACATTGATGACATTTTGACATACTTAAATGAAGCACAATATTTCAGTTCTCTTGATATGTTTTCAGGATATTGGCAAGTGGGAGTCAAAGAGGAGCATAAGCAATATACAGCATTTGTTGCACAAGGGCATGGGCAATATGAATTTAATGTTCTCAGTTTTGGTCTTTGCAACGCACCCAGCACATTTCAGCAGCTGACGGACCAAGTATTTATGGGAATGAAATGGACTGAAGTTCTTATATATTTAGACGACATCATTGTTTTTAGTAAAACCTATGAAGAACATATACAAAAACTCAGGAAAACTTTTCAACGTTTAAGGGATGCAGGCTTAACCCTCAAGCCTAAAAAATGCAACTTCGTCCAGAAAGAAATAAAGATATTAGGGCACATTGTTGACAAAACTGGAGTTCGGCCGGACGATAGTAGACTTGTTGCCATTCAAAACTTCCCAAGACCCTCTAAAATCAAGCACATTCAAAGCTTTGTAGGTCTTTGTTCTTATTACAGAAAGCACATTGAAAACTTTGCAACCATATACAGACCGCTTCACGAAGCTACTACAAAAAAAAGGATTCTTCTGGAATGAAACTCAAGAGAAAGCATTCCAGTCTCTTAAATGTAAACTTTTGTCAGCACCTGTTCTACATCATTTTAATCCTAATAAAGATTGTGAACTAAGAACTGACACTAGCCACCAAGGGCTTGGTGCAATTTTGTTACAGGAAGATGGTCAACTACATCCCATAGCTTACATTAGCCGTTCGTTATCCAAATCTGAAAAGAATTATTCAATTTCAGAAATTGAAGCTTTAGGTGTAATATGGAGCTTGCAATACTTACGTCATCTGGTGTATGGTCGTCATGTTACCATTTTAAGCGATCACCATGCTCTATGTTGGTTAAAAAGTGTTAAAGATGCAACAGGTAAGTTGGCACGGTGGGCTATAAAATTATTATCAGAATATCAATATACTATCATTCATAAGAACAGATCAAAACACAAAGATGCAGACTGCTTGTCACGATATCCTGCTCTGCAAGGTACAGAGGCAGATGTAACAAACGCACTAGGCATCCCAACCTATGCACTGGAAGTCGAGAACTTGGCGGAACTTCAACGTAGAGATCCAATGGTAAATACTCTCATCAGTGGACTCCAAGAAACTCACAATGTAAATATACCTATTGGTTTACGCAGGCGTATAAAAAATTATATATTTATTTATTTATTTAATATCACCCAAACAAAACGGGCAATGCCCAATTACATTGTCGGGGAATCCCGAGATTTTAAATTAAAATACATTAAATTCAATTACATATAGTTCAAACATAAGAGAAAAACAAAAACATCTAAAGCTTAAATAATAATTATAAACAACAAAGCAATAACATACTGTTTCAGTATATTAAGACGAAACCTACAGTTATTACCTATCCAAGTGCATTTAGTCAGAAGAATAATAATCTAAACAGTGATCGTTTAAACGCTACGGGGGAAGAATCAAACAAATCAATATCTATTTCATAGCTAACAGCATTAAAAGATGTCGCCATTCTTATTAGTGAAGAGTGTAGTCTTAAATTAGTTCGATGATGTGGAACGTACAAGATACCTCGTGGCTGTGATCGATGCGCTGGTACGTACAAACGCACCAAAGGCAACAACTTGGGACAATCTATTCTGTTATTTATGAGCTTATGTACAAAGCAGATGTCCCCCACTTCCCTTCTTATATACAGTTTAGCAATGTTAAATTCCGACCTAATATCTTGATATTCGTCATAATCGGGATACTGTCCATGCTTTTTGTAATGCAAATATTTTAAAAATTTGTTTTGAACCGTTTCAATCTTATGTTTTAGAGTAACTAATCCTGGGTTCCAGACTACCGACGCAAATTCTAATTTTGATCTAACTAACGAATTGTATAATAATTGTATTGTCTTAGTGTTGCTAAAATCTTTTGTAGATCTAATGATGAAACCAAGATTCTTTAATGATGCGTTTACTATCTTATCAATATGATCGTCCCATTTTAAGTCAGACTTAAAATGAACTCCTAAATCCTGCATGTTAGACAGTCACTCCAATTCGTTATTGTTCATCATATATTGATGAAGGTAAGGATATTTCTTTGTTGTGAATGTCATAGATTTACATTTATTGATATTGAGATCTAACTTGTTGGTATTACTCCAACGTAGTAAAGAGTTTATATCATCTTGTAATATTTGATAATCATTTGTATTAATAATTTGTTTATAGATCTTAACATCGTCGGCAAATATAAGACATTCGCAACCCCGAATACAAATTGGGAGATCATTGATAAACAACAGAAAAAGCAAAGGTCCCAAGTTGCTGCCCTGTGGCACACCTGATCTTATAGAGAATTTTTGCGATTTTGTTCCGTTTAGTTGTACAAACTGAAATCGATTTTGTAGATAGGATTTGAAAAACAGTAATAAATCTAGAGAAAACTCGTGTGCGTGTAACTTACGCAGTAATATGTCATGATTAACGGTGTCAAATGCTTTTGAAAAATCGGTGTAAATTACATCTACTTGACCCGCTTTATCGAGAATATTACTAACGTAATCTGTAAAAGTTATTAAATTCGTTTCGATAGATCTTCTGTTTATAAAGCCATGCTGACATTCTGTTATATCATTTATTAAAGTTGTATAGATTTTGTTATAAACTATTTGTTCGAATATCTTTGCCGGTGCTGATAATATTGATATGGGACGATAATTTATTACTTTTGATTTGTCACCGGATTTATGTATTGGTATAACTTTAGTTAGTTTCCAAAAATCTGGAAAAGTGTTCGTTTTTAACGCTAGATTATACAGGAGTGATAAAGGATAACTTAGTATCTCGTGACATGCCTTGAATATATATGGAGGTATTAGATCCGGTCCTACAGATTTTTTGGGTTTAAGTTTCCGCATAACAGCTTCGACTTCTTGCACATTTACTTTCTGCAGTGTTACACAATCAGAAACGCTAGTAGCATTCTGGTTGGTCTCCGATACTATTTGATTAATGTTATATTCTGAGACGCTTTTGTACACGGACTTAAAATATTCGGCGAATAATTCAGAAATTTCAGATTCATTGTCGGTTGTCTTTTCGTTAAATTGATATTTTCCAAAGTGTGAATTATTACTTCGTTTCCTATTAATATAGTTCCAAAAATTGTTTGTATCATATATTATTTCGTTTTCAATAGATGCAACATAGTTTTCGTATGCACGCTGTGTATCCTTTTTAACTTTATCCCTTTATATTGATTGATGATGTATTATATAAGAAAAATCCATCAGTTGAAGGTAACGAATATCTTTTGGTTGTTCCTAAACAGATAACTCTGGAGATTCTCTTTCAACACCACAACGATCCTTTATCATCTCACTTGGGAATTACAAAGACCTGGTACAAGATCAAAAACCATTACTGGGAAGGTCAACAGAAGGATGTTGAAAATTTTGTCAAAAGTTGCCCAGATTGCGAAAAGGAGGATTAAACACCAAACCAGCAGGTCTCTTACAACCAATAAATATTGGAAGACCTTTTGAGAAAGTTGGCATAGATTTACTTGGACCTTTCAGAAGAAGCCGATCGGGAAAAACTATGGTAGTGTTTTTTAAACAAAAGCACTCCCAGATGGAAACGCCCACAATGTGGCTAAATTCGTGTTTGAACAAATTATTGTACGACATGGAGCCCCTCGTTCCTTTTTAAGTGATAGAGGAAAGGTATTTCAGTCAGAAATATTTAGTGAACTATTAACTATAATGGGGATTAGTTCACAGTTTACAACAAGCTATCATCCACAGTGCAATGGGTTAACCGAAAGATTAAATAAAACCCTTGCAAATGGATTAGCAATGTTCACTAACACTCAACAAAATGACTGAAAAGAGCAAGCTCATCAATTTATTAACAATATAAATTATTGATTAAAATACAAGCATGTATAAAACAGTTCAATGAAAGAAACTAACTTTTATGTAGATTTAAATATACCTACTGTAGGTATCTTGCCTTTACTTACAACTAATTAAGCTAAAGTGCAAGCTCATTAAGCAGTTGCAGTAACTTGAAATAGGTGAAAATAATCATTGTGTAGAACAATTTATAAAGAAAAGTTGATTTTTGTTTACAATCCTTTTATTTAATAATTTAAATTATAACTTGCATCCCATTAGACATAGTCAACCAATGGGCTCATTAAGTTATACTAATCTGATTAATGATCAGTTAAGCATGAAGTATTAAGGGTTGCATTTAAAATATATATATATGGGAAAATAAAATATGAAATGACTAATTACATAACTTCACAACCAATTTCTAAATGTAGTAGTACTTTAATAAGTGTTTTAGTTTTTAAGTAGATAAATTAGATGTATAATGAACAAATTATTGTACGACATGGAGCCCCTCGTTCCTTTTTAAGTGATAGAGGAAAGGTATTTCAGTCAGAAATATTTAGTGAACTATTAACTATAATGGGGATTAGTTCACAGTTTACAACAAGCTATCATCCACAGTGCAATGGGTTAACCGAAAGATTAAATAAAACCCTTGCAAATGGATTAGCAATGTTCACTAACACTCAACAAAATGACTGGGATGAATACCTTCCACATGTAACTTTCGCTTATAATACATCCAGGCAAGAGAGTACAAGGTACTCGCCATTTTATTTATTATACGCCCGAGATCCAGTCCTTCCCACTGAAGCTTCTTTAATAACTCCAGTCTACAGTTCTGAAATTCAAAATTTACAAGAAAAGGCAATAAGACTAAGAAGTCTTGCAGTGGAAAATTTAAGAAATACACAAGATAAGGCTAAACTACGTTATGATGGTAAACACCGCCACCTGGAATTCCACGAGGGTGACAAAGTAAAAGTTTTTACTCCTATACGTAAAGTAGGGGTAGTAATAAACTACTCCTACAATATTTTGGACCATACCTCATATTAAGAAAAATCAGTGATGTAGATTATTTAGTACAAATGGGACCGTCTAAGAAATCAAAAACAGATATTATTCATGTCAGTCCTATCCTGCCTTACTATGAAACTTGGAATCCTGGATTCCCGGACAAAGAAGAGCAAGAACTTGATGACTTCTTGCACTCGTTAAAGGACTCACCAATTACAAACATAAATGTACAAGAAATTAGGAGTAATTTGTTTGAATGTCCTCCTAACTTTTCCCTTGGGCACTGCGTTTCCAAAGACTTTGAGATGTCTTCTGGAATAGCACTACAATTTTTTGAAAAATTCGGAAATAGAGAAGCACTACGCAAACAACAAAAAGAAGTTGGAGAAACAGCAACTCTTAAAACGTCGTCGTGTAATATTTACTATATTATTACGAAAGAAAAATATTACCATAAACCCAACTACCTTTCCCTATGGAAATCTCTAAAATCCCTCCGGGAGGCACTATTCAAAAATAATGATTCCCAATTAGCTCCTAAAATTGCCTGTAGATTAGATAAGTTAGATTGGAATGTAGTTATTAATATGATTAGGTATATTTTTAAAGATACAGGTATAATAATAAACATATACTCTTAAATGAATAAATAAATAGGTAAATAAATAAATTAAACTGAGGTAGTACTATATTAGAAACTATTTACGTTTTTTTTATGTTTAGAGTCTTGGGGTAAAATAAATATATTTAGTGTACCAATTCTTACAACAAAATAAAGGTTTTGTTTTAGATTGACCACAATAAGTCTTGTTTCAATAGAAAAAAGTGTTCACATAACAACATGGATATTTTGGATTTCGACAACTAAATGAACAACATTTTGGATAACTAAAACTATATAAAGGAACCTCGGTGGAAGATTTAAACAATCACTTCCAAATGTCGTGTCACCAATTCCAGTCAACAGTTATTACCGAAATTCAAGAAGAAAACTGCAGCATAACACACCTTCAAAAACATTCAGCAGCCTAATGCTATAAAACCACAACTCCTTTTCATCCTAACTTGTACAACATTCCTGATACTTTAAAATTATTCCTTCCATGTAACTGCAAATTTATTTGGCAAGATAAAAAATCTCATACCTAAAAGTTATCCTTGTTTAACCAATTCCAACAAAATATCGTCCATTGCCTATACAGTTCCAGCAATCTGGTCAGACCTAAAATAATTGAAAATGAAATCACTTCAGGATCATAATCTTCCCATGTACCAGAATCTATCAGATCGCCTCAACAATAAATGGGTATTAAAAGTTCCCCATATGAATTTAACGTCCATCGAGTAATCACTGAACAAATATGGTTTCATTAACAACTCGGCAGCAACGATTCCCTCAGCTTCGGCTACAAATGGAAATACAAAATTACAGAATAAAATACTAAGTCATCCAACATACATCCTACTAATTACCTTCTTAAGCTTGAGATTTGGATGGGCTTTGTATCAACTTCACCAGTATCTAAAAGGCATTGGTAATCGTCTTTCAAGGACCAGGTTCCTTCAGTATCCGCTACCCCAAGCACATTGCATCATAAAGAACATTCTGAGCATGAAGAACCCCGACCAACCAACAACATTCAAGAACTATCAATTCATTGCACCCTAGAACTTGACAGTATTGAAGATTAACGTGCACTACAAAATGGAGAAAATGTCGACATCAAGATTAAATAACATGCAAAGAAAGCTGAGTATAAATTTTATGATAATTAGTATAAGATACATATGTTCTTCCCTAAGATTTCAAATCCCATGATCACAGGTAATGAGTTAAAAGTGCGCACAATCAAATTCTATTTTCTTTCCTATCAATTCTTTCCTTCATTTTTATGTTATCTCATACCTGCCATGATATTTGAAAACTTATGTGCTAATTAATGTAGATAAATAATTAAATGTTAAGTATTTTGCCTTTATTTATCTATGATTAAGTTAAAGAGCAAGCTCATCAATTTATTAACAATATAAATTATTGATTAAAATACAAGCATGTATAAAACAGTTCAATGAAAGAAACTAACTTTTATGTAGATTTAAATATACCTACTGTAGGTATCTTGCCTTTACTTACAACTAATTAAGCTAAAGTGCAAGCTCATTAAGCAGTTGCAGTAACTTGAAATAGGTGAAAATAATCATTGTGTAGAACAATTTATAAAGAAAAGTTGATTTTTGTTTACAATCCTTTTATTTAATAATTTAAATTATAACTTGCATCCCATTAGACATAGTCAACCAATGGGCTCATTAAGTTATACTAATCTGATTAATGATCAGTTAAGCATGAAGTATTAAGGGTTGCATTTAAAATATATATATATGGGAAAATAAAATATGAAATGACTAATTACATAACTTCACAACCAATTTCTAAATGTAGTAGTACTTTAATAAGTGTTTTAGTTTTTAAGTAGATAAATTAGATGTATAATGTATTAAAAACTTAAAATTTTTTTCTACCCACATGTGTCCACACACGGGGACTGCGGGTAGGATACGATGTTTGAAATTTTTGTACTTATGCCATCCATGCAAAAGTGTAACCATTCTAATGGAAAACCATCATCATAGAATACATAGGCCATCATACAGTTATTCAATAACCAGGCTGTTAAAAAATATACATAACAAAAAAGGGGAAAAAAATATAACAACTATTCCTAAACTAATTGTGGACAACATCACCATTGAAGATCCTAAAGACATAGCCAATAACCTTAACAGCTACTTCAGTGGTATTGGACCATCCCTTGCTCAAGTTATAAATTCTCCTACCCATAATCCTCCCAGCCTGCCAGTATGTCATAATACCTTCGTACTGAGTCCCGTTACTGTTTTATTTTAGTTTGGTTGATTTATATTTTTAATATTAAAACATCATTTAACGTTTATTATATTTTTATTAAGGTTTTAACATTTTACAAGTCAAGCGTCATTCTTGTTGTTTATGCTATGAAGTTAGTTACATTCCTTTTAGAGTATGTTCTACAACTACAATATGTGACAAGGGGTATGTTCTAAAACTACAATATGTAACATCCTCCCCTTTTCAATAATATAGTTTTTTTTTTGTTATAACGAATAACACTTATAAATAGCTTGGTAAATACAAATATTAAAACAAAAGAACATTGCGATATTAACTAAGAACATTATTTAAAATATTATGCAATAAATAGCAAAATATAAAATAATTAAAACTAAAGAACACTAAACAACAATTTAAATTACATTCTGTATCTGACTGGTTTTATAATCGTTCTACCGTAACGAGTCATTGCTGGAATGCTACTATTATTGATTTTTGGACTCGAATCAGGTAAGTTCTCTTTATTAGATCTAGATTGGGACAAGGCAGTGTTGGAGTGTATTAAGGTAGGTCCCTGAGGTAATGGAGGTGTTCTATTTGGCTCTGACAAGGTAGGTAGTGTATCGTCTTGAAAGATATGACTTTCTTCTCCTAATCTCGGAATTGGGTTAGGTGATGGCCTGATGAATGATGAATTTCTTCTGAATGTTCTGCCAGTTCCATCTCTGACAATGTAGGAACGTGGATTGTGATCTATTCCTATAATTTCTCCAGGTACCCAATACTTATCCTTTCTTATTATAATACTATCTCCTTTGTCAAAATTGTTTCTTGATTTTGCTTGTCTGTCATAATAATGCTTTGCTTTTCCTCTGTGATCATTCAAGCTTTTAAAATTAATATCGACATTCTTGTTTAGGTTTGTACATGTTACAGGTAGTGTTGTTCGAGGAAGACGTTTGTACATAAGCTCGGCTGGTGATATATTTAATCCTGCCAATGGAGTTGTTCGATACTCCAATAAAGCTAGATGTATATCTGTGTTTGTTTCTTGGCATTTTCTAAGTAAGTTCTTACATATACCAACGGATTTTTCAGCAAGTCCATTCGATTTTGGATATCTTGGACTGGATGTAATTAGATTTATGTTCCAATCTCTTGCAAAGTTTCTAAACTGTATACTATTGAATGGCATATTATCAGACATGAATGTGACTGGTATTCCATGAGTTGAAAATATTACTTTGAGCTTGCTTGTTATTTCATTAGCTGTTTTGAACTCTAATGGGACTAGTTCAATCCAATTGCTAAAATAATCAACTAGGGTAATGTAGTCTTTTCCTCCAAAAGTTAAGATATCAGCACCAACTTTTAAAAATGGTTTATTTGGTCTTTCATGTGGTATGAGTGGCTCTCTAGGGGGATTTCTGCTAAATTTTAAGCAAGTTTCACATTTTGATATGTAGTCTTGTATATCTTTTGAGAGATTTGGCCAATAAAATATTCTTCGCCCTCTTGCTTTTGTTTTTTCAATGCCCAAATGCAATTTTTTGAGCATTTCTTGTCTCAGTCCTACAGGAATCACTATTTTATCATCATAAAACAGGAGGTTATCTCTCACTGTTAAATCATTTTGTAACTTGAAGTACAAAGCTATATTGGGATCAGAAACTTGTTTTTTGTTTTCCGGCCAACCATTGTTACAGTAATTTATTAATTCTGTTAGTACAGGGTCTTTTTTGGTTTCAATCTTTAATTCAGTGAGACATCGATCAGAAACAGGTAGGTATCTCTGCATGCAATGAACAGTTTCTAACATTGTAGGATCATGTTTTACTTTACACTTAGTATAAAATCTTGAAAGAAGATCGGCGATGTACATAAACTTACCAGGTAGGTATTTTACTTCAAAATTGTATTTCAATAGTTTTAGCTTTAATCGTTGTAGACGTCCACTAACTTTATAAAAATCTTTGTTGCAAATTGACACAAGCGGTTTGTGATCTGTTTGGACAATTATTTTTCGTCTATAAACAAAATTATTAAATTTATCCAAAGTATAGCAAATACTCAGTAATTCTTTATCTATTTGTGGATAATTACTTTCAGTTTCAGTTAAACTACGTGAGCAAAATGCTACTGGTTTTCCCTCTTGGAGAAGGCATCCGCCTAGTCCATTCTGACTAGCATCACATTGTATAGTTATTGCTAAATCAGGGTCAAAAATCTTTAAATTCGGCAATTCCGTAATAAGTTTCTTGATGTTATTAAGAGCTTGGGTGTGGTTATCAGTCCATTCCCATGGTACATTGCTTTTATTAAGGTTTCTTAGAGGATATAAGAGCTCGGATAAATTAGGAATGTATTTGGTCAAATAATTTAACATACCCATTATAGTTAACAGCTCCCTTTTACTTTTAGGATTTTCTATATTTAAAATTGCTTCTACATATTGCGGATCAGGTTTTACACCATCTTTCGAAAATATCTGTCCAATATATTTGACTTCATTAACTTTATACTGAAGTTTGGTTTTATTAAATTTAACTCCATATTTTCTGGCCCTATTAATAACTTCATTCAGTATCTTGTCATGTTCTTCTTCAGTCTCCGCTGCTATTATAAAATCATCAAAATATATTCCTATATTAAGATCACCAAACATTTTCTCATTTACACGTTGAAACACTTCGGGACTTACATTTAAACCAAATGGTAGTCGTTTAAAGCTATATTTTCCAAATGGAGTTGCAAAAGTACAATATTTCATGCTTTCATTGTCTAAAGGAATATGATAAAATCCTTCTTTTAAGTCTAATACTGTATATATTGACACACATCAGTGGTAGGAATTGGGAAACGATCAGTAATTATGCTTTTATTTAGATGTACTGGATCTAAGCAAATACGGATCTTCTTATTTGGTTTTTCGACCAGAACAATATTGTTCACCCACTCGGTTGGTTCATCGATTTTCGTTATTATATCACGGTTGACTAGATCATCAAGAGCCTCTTTTAGGATAGGTTTGACTGTATCTGGGATTCTTCTACATGAACTTACAAAAGGGGTTGCATCTTTTTTGAGTGCTATTTTATATTTAAAAGGAACTTTACCTGTACCCTCAAATACATCAGAGTTCTTTACAATAAAATTATTTTTAAACTCACTACTTATAAGATCTATTTTCTGTAAGAGATTTAATTTTATACATGTATTCAGCCCTAAAATTGGTGTTGCAGCTTGTTCAACAACTAGGAATTTGATTCTATAATTAACATTCTTTACAAGGCATTTAATTATTATAGAACCTACCGTTTTTATTTTATTGTTACTGTATGTGATAATTGAAGTATTATCTCTATTAATACTATCTACATCTAAATCTAAACGTTTAAATGTTTCCAATGGTAGACAGTTACAACTGGCTCCACTATCAAGCTTAAATGTTACCTTTTTATTATTTATTATTACATTAGTAGTCCATGGTTCATTATTCTTACAATTTTTTGAAATATTTTCAACTACATCTATTGAATCTATATATGTTAATGACTCATCATTGTCACTATTTGCATTGATCTCATGAACATCTCTGTTATATTTAGAACTATTTCTAAAATTATTACTTCTACTATTCTTACAATTTGTGTTAGTATTATTGTTATTATTTCTGCAACCAATGGCAAAGTGATTCAGTTTTGCACATACTGAACAAACTTTCCCGAAGGCTGGACACTTTTGCTTTGCATGTCTATTACCACACTTAAGGCAATCATAGCAAGAATTGTTAGTTTTTACCATACGTTTTACCTTATCATTAATGTTGGCTTGACTGCTGGCCCATTGTTTTGGTTTCGTGCCTGTACTTTTGTGTTTAACAGCATCCACTTCTTTATTATTTTGAACCTCCTTTACCTGAAATTGGCTCACTTCGGCTGCACGACAGGCTTCTTCAGCTTTAGCTGCTGTGAGATTTGTCTGCTGTAGCAGTCGTTCCTGTAGCTTGAGGTCCCGTATGCCACTGACAATCTTATCCCTTATTAAAGATTGCTTGAGTTCTCCAAAATTACAATCTGCTGCTAATACCTTTATGTCGGTTAGGAAATGATCAAAATCTTCCCCATCTTGTTGAGTTCTAGTGAAAAATTTATATCGATCATATGTTTCGTTTCGCATAGGTTTGCAGTAATCTTTAAATGCTTGCACTACTTTATCGTAGTCTTTTCTATCTTCTTCTGACAAATTAAATGTTTGAAATTTCTTTTGTACCTCTTCACCGGCATGATTCAGTAATATTGCTACTTTAGTTTCTTTACTTTTCCCTATTAACCCAGTAGCTTTTAAATAAATATCCAAGCTTCGTAAAAATGTTTCCAAATTTACATGAACATTCTTATCAAATACCAAATTCTTTGGGGGCTTGAATGTACCTTCCATGATTATTATTATTGCATTGTTCTTCCTATTACACTGACACCATGTTTTATTTTAGTTTGGTTGATTTATATTTTTAATATTAAAACATCATTTAACGTTTATTATATTTTTATTAAGGTTTTAACATTTTACAAGTCAAGCATCATTCTTGTTGTTTATGCTATGAAGTTAGTTACATTCCTTTTAGAGTATGTTCCACAACTACAATATGTGACAAGGGGTATGTTCTAAAACTACAATATGTAACAGTTACAAAAAATGAAATCCTTGAAATAATTGACAAATTAAAACAAGGGAAGGCACCAGGTATAGACAAGCTTTCAGTAGATACAGTAAAAAAATTTAAACAAGAAATGGCAAAAATTATAAGCACTATAATCAACTTATCGTTTAATACAGGAGCTGTTCCTAGTGCTTTAAAAATGGCTACGGTTATTCCAATTTTTAAAGGAGGTGATGTCACAATTCCCAATAACTAGAGACCAATAGCGGTTTTGTCAACAGTATCTAAAATCTTAGAAACATGTTTCAATAATAGACTGGTACATTTTTTAAACTCCACGCAATTTTGGTTTGAGGGGCAATATGGCTTTAGACACAAAAGTAATACAACAACAGCAACTATGGACCTCATAACAAGAATTATGGACAAAGTCGATAAAGGGTTTACTTGCACTTTTATTTCATTGGACCTGTGCAAGGCTTTTGACACAGTAGATCAGAACCTTCTATTAATGGTGATGGAAAAGATTGGAATAAAAAACATACCTCAAAAATGGTTCAACGATTACCTAAACGGACGAACGCAGACAACTTCAGTCAATAATTTTTTAAGACAGATAACAGATAATAAATATGGTGTGCCACAAATAAATAGTCAGCAGTACGGCAGAGTGGTTATAGTGGATTTCTATCGCTTAACATAGTTAAGTCGAGTTTGTGGCGGTCAGTAGTTGGATGGGTAAACCACGAGCGCAGTGTGCTTGCCTATATGGCTCCGTTGCCTCGTCTCACATACACATATCCACTCTGCGACTCGGTGTGTCCGGCACTTCGACACCGAAAGGTATAAGAAGTTAAAGATTATGTACGTATGTATGTGCCGCAGGGATCTGTTTTGCGCCCAACCCTTTTCCTGATTTATATAAACTCTATCTCACTTGTGTCCTTAAAAGGGCATCTGCAACTTTACGCAGATGATACTTGCCTAGTTTACTTCAACAAAAATCCGAATGTGAAAATGACCTGGTTAAGGTTAAAGACTGGCTACAATATTACAAACTTACCCTCAATATTAATAAATCAAATTATATGGTAATGCCAAAGAATAAAGAATGTCAAAACTTAGATATAACACTAGACTCTATACCCCTCCTAAGGGTGAAAAATATCGAATACTTAGGCCTTAATATTGATAACATGTTAAATTGGGAAAATTGCATTACATCACTATGCAAAAAAATTGCGCCCGCAGTACGAGTGTTAGGGAGGGCAGCCAAATATTTAAGTATAAAACACAGAAAAGCTATATATTATTCTCTTATATACAGCCATCTTACATATCTTACTCCTATCTGGAGCAAAACAACTCAGTCCAAATTACATCCGATAAATGTACTACAAAATAAAGCTATTAAAAAAGTGTTCAAGTTAACACGCCTTCATCCTACAGAAGACTTATACTTGCCTAATAGGATTATGGATATGAACTCCATCTACATTTATCAAGTATGTATGTTTATACACAATACCCAACACGTTGCTATACATACCAACATAGAATTAATAACAACTTGCCAGATCCACGATTACAATGTAAGAAGCAAAAACCTACTAAGACCAACACCGATAAACACTACTGCTGGACAAAGGAGCCTCCTAATAATTGTATGACCGGCATAGCATGAGCTCAGGGTCTTTATTGTAATATTTATATAAATTTCTTTTTTTTGTTTAGTTTTACAAACTGCCTAAATAAATGGATTATTATTATTGTAAGATCTAAGGTTGTAAGATGAATGCTTATCTTATGATAAACTTTACCACTAAATATTTTGATGTTTAAGTGGTCTATTAAAACTGCTTTATCAATTTTTGGGATTTCACCGTTCTGTATTCTGTAACAAAATGTCATTTTTAACTTTATCATAAAGTGAAATAACTTCGCAATTAAAACTTCTTATATTTTCATGAACATTGCATGGAACGTCTTGCAAGGATTCTCGTGAAAGTGTCTGAGGTTCTTGGAATGACTTTGAAATTTGGTTACCAGAAAGAATTTTGTTCCTAAAATATAAATATGTCTGTAGTACAGTATCAAACCCATTTTTAAAAGTATTACATTAGTTATGTATAGATACTTTTATGTTGTAATAGTCATCGATGTTACCTTCAGCTTCCTTGCCAGACCACAATTGGTCTGGTACATCATTAATATTATTGTTGTCATCATCGATGGCCTTGTTATAGTTTGTTAGTTTGTAATTAAATTTTTAAAATATAAATATTTGATGAATAGTTTTGCTGTAATTGATCTTCTTTGTTACAAAACCAGATGTACAATAATATAATTTATATGGTAACAGACAAAACAAATCAAACACTACTGCTTTTCCATACAAAAGTCTTTGTGTTCTACTTGTAGCTTGATTTAATATTTTTTTTACTTTTCTCATATGGATCATGTTTATATTGTCATAAAAACTATGCTGAAATATGTGTTTCATTGCTATTAATTACTATTAATTAAACTGTTACCAATAACAGTTTTACTTAACGTGCTTAGTCCATATAAAATAAATATGATTAGTTACACCCTTTTTTAATACTTTAAATTTTTAGTGACTAATAGGTTTCAATTTCACACAGACTTTTTATAGTGAAAATTAAAATATTGCAGTCTAGAAACAAATCTAAGTATTCCTTTATAGCAGAAACAGTATCCACAACTTTTACTCAGTTCTAATGTTTTCAAGATATCAGAGCACACACTACTTTTTAGGGGTTTATAGTTTCCATCCTTCCGTTGCATGTTGACATATCTTGACGTAATAGGGGATTGCATTTAAGCTTAGAACAGAACAAAACTTGTGACTAGAATATAGACAGAATATATTAATGTTGGGATGTCTTACAGGCTCTGCACAAAACAACTAACCCCTTTTATTCTCTCTTTGAGTAAGTCTAAAATTGAATTTAGAGACCTGTCTTGATTTGGTATCTACAAGGCTTTCCAAATTAATATTAACCAGCCATTGTTATGATTTTATTCCTTCTATAAAAAATTGTGCTAAGATGTGCTTCTGTAGTTTAAAAATGAGAAAATAACCCACAGTATTACTGTTCCGCATTGAGCATAATATCTACGAATCAAGTTTGTTATAAAATTTATAATTTTATGGTGCTTGTAAAAAAAGCAATATCGAAACATAGTTGATTTTCTTAAACATATTAATATAATATACAGATCAAACGGGAGGAAATATTGGTATATTGAGATACTCCAGTTACAAAAAGCAAACAAACAGAAAGAGCTCATCATCTCAATTTAATTGTGACATTTTTTATAAATTTCTTCAGCTGGAAGATGCTTGCATCACAATAGATGGTAAAATGTCAAAACGGATTTTAGGGCGCTTCCAGAACTTCAGTTCAACACTGAAGGTATTCAAAACGTTCAGCAAAAACTTCAGGTCTGGTACCCGACATCTGTTTTATGATTAAAAACCCAAGTGTTTTTCGACCAAGGTACAATTGATGCCAAAATTTAAGTTTGGTACCCAACATCTGTTTTTATGATTAAAAACCCAAATGTTTTTCGACCAAGGTACAATTAATTGATGCCAAAACTTACCAGAAACAGTGTCTCCAAGAACGACATTTGTCTTTCATTAATACCTAAACACGCTAAGGAAGTTACTGCTTAGTACATGCAAAAAAAGGTAATTTTTGTAACTAAGTATACCTCCGGAACATGTGATGCTAATGTACTGGAAATGAGACTCGTCAAAAGATATTGTACACTAATGAATTCCATCGTTCGGCATCTTGGTCATATTTTCAGACTATTGAGAATTTCCAAGAAATAAGGAACGTAACGACAAAAAACCTTGACTATGGAAGTTGTGCAAAATCTGATGAAGAATGTTAAATCCAAAATATGCCATTTTTCTAGACAAACTTTCAAAAGTAAATACCTATATCTTGTTTAGTTCGTGAACAAATCGTTTAAATATTAAATAAAGTACATTTGATTTCATATTTGCTAACTAAGCTGCTTTATTTCATAATATCTATGGAGTCGGGTATTTCGTGCACAGTCCTTATTCTCTTTTTGCATGTTACCACAGATTTGATTGTATACTATTGTGTTTGTGTAAAGGTATTTACAGTAAGTATCTTTAATCGATTTAACTACAGCCAATCTGTCTTACACTGATTCAGTTTTAGTTGCAAGTCTTCGCTTGTTAGTATATTGTATTATGGTTACTATACTAACTGCTTGTTCATGAGCAGGATTATGATAGGAACTACTCATGCATCCTAAGTTTAATGTAGGTATTGCGTTGTAGGTTAAAGTTCTTCGCACTAGATTTGGATTAGTCAAGGGATGCTCAAACCTTTTCTCAAAATGTTTCATGCACACAAAGTGTTGACTTGCTCGAGCAGTTTCATTACCGTAGGTGTTTTAAATAAAGAAGAGTCGCAATTTAATAGTGCCACAAATCTTACACCTCTTCATTATAAAAGTTTTGAAATTAATTTTTAAATACTATTACGGAGAAATCCGTCAAAACTAAATTTAAATTATTACAGGTTATGTTGCTGTAGAAATATTGACAGTCCTTCAATACATGTCACGTCACCTACCTAAGTAATAGCCAAGGTGATAGCTAGCGTAAAAATTGGTTGACAAAATGGTGGCGCGTTGGCGTACCAGATATTATTCGACCTCTTGCTCTTCGACCTCGTGCTAAAAAAACTTGTACAAGTGCATATTTCGTTCAATAGCTGTCGCTAAATCGAACACTCGGCACCGCGTTAGTGTGAACCGAAAAGTATAAATCAAACGGTTGCACGGCATCAGGTTTAGTTCGTACAGCATTGGTACATATAAATCGAAAACGCCATTATTTTTTGTGAGGATTTATAACTGCAAATATTACACACAAATGGCTTCTCACCACTATGACAGAGCATGTGCTTTTTTTTTGTTTGTTTTTACAGAATATTTATAACTACAACGGTTTTTCAACACTATGATGTTCTTTTGTAATTTTGCTCTTACCGAGCATTTATAATTACAAACATTACACACAAATGGCTTCTCACCACTATGACAGAGCATGTGCTTTTTGTAAGTTTGTTTTTACGGAGCATTTATAACTAAAAATATTACACTACAATGGTTTTTCACCACTATGAGTGACCATGTGCTTTTGCAAAATTGCTCTTACCGAGCATTTATAATTACAAACATTACACACAAATGGCTTCTCACCACTATGAGTGAGTATGTGCTGAAGCAAACTTGCTTTTTGTGAGCATCTATAACTACAAATATTACATACAAATGGTTTATCACCACTATGAGTGAGCATGTGACTTCTCAATGTTGCTTTTCGTGTAAACTTAAAACTACAAATATTACACTCAAATGATTTCTCACCACTATGAGTAAGTATGTGCTGGCGCAAACTTCCTTTTTGTGAGAATTTATAATTACAAATTTTACATTCAAATGGTTTCTCACCACTATGAGTGACCATGTGCTTTTGCAGACTTCCTTTTTGTGAGCATTTATAACTACAAATTTTACATTCAAATGGTTTCTCACCACTATGAGTGAGCATGTGCAGTTGCAAATTTGCTTTTCGCAAGCATTTAAAACAACATATATTACATTCAAATGGTTTCTCACCACTATGAGTGAACATGTGCTGCTTCAAATTGCTTTTCTCTGAACATTTATAACTACAAATATTACACTCAAATGGTTTCTCACCACTATGAGTGACCATGTGTCGCCTCAAATTGCCTTTCTCTAAACATTTATAACTACAAATATTACACTCAAATGGTTTCTCACCACTATGAGTGAGCATGTGCCGCCTCAAATTGCTTTTCTCTGAACATTTATAACTACAAATATTGCACTCAAATGGTTTCTCACCACTATGAGTGAGCATGTGCCTTTGCAAATGTGCTTTTAGTGAGCATTTATAATTACAAATATTACACTCAAATGGTTTCTCACCACTATGAGTGAGTATGTGCTGACGCAAATTTGCTTTTCGTGAGCTTTTATAACAACAAATATTACATCCAAATGGTTTGCTACCATCATTAGTAAGATGTCCTTGCACATTTCTGTTCATTATGCAATTCAGTCGCATATATGTATTGTATTAAGACTGTTTAGTAGCAAAAACTTACAGATGAATTTGAAATTTGTTTTACACAAGGACACCGTGCGCACTGAAATCGGGGTTAGCACAAAAAGATGTGATGTATTTGATGTGCGGTTTTTTGTAATATTTATGTCTCTTCTCGTGTTTTTATCCTCTACTTTCTAAAACTGCTCTACAAGATATTACAGTTGCGACATACCTAACATTACGTCACTTCACTACTGGAAAAAAAAATTTATTAAATTAAAATTTTTAAAAATTTTATTTCAAAGTTCAGGAGTTACTTTATTTATAACATATGATTACCGTTAAAAAGCTACTGTAGGCGCTTTGTGTTAACGTATTGTTGAACAGTATTGAGAGTTGAAAACACTTAAAAGCCCTTCTTTAAAAACTGCATCGAAATAAGTGCTGCAAAACGACGCGACGTTTGCCCTTACATTTTTCATGTCAATGGACAAAACGTACTAGATTTTGCTTGGTCGTACACAAGATACATATAAAACATTTGGTACGCCAAGCCGCCATTTCGTCAACAATTTTTACGTTTGCTGTTGCTTAGCTAAATTCCTACTAGATGGCGAAACGTGCATTGACCGTAACCATAGACAAGAGGGATTTAGAAAGAATCATTAATGAGTATACCTTAGATTACGTAAGAGAGAGGATAACGCGTGACGTATACCCGCAATGCTTGTTTAGTGTACAGCATTGAGTACAGCTATATGAAATTTTAAATTCAAATGTTTTTGTTGTTGGTTGTTATCAACATGAAAGCAAAAAAAATCCTAATAGCCCATGTCATCTAAAGATAACTTTATCTAAGAAATTTATGCAGAAGTCGGCACAAAAGAATTCGTGGATCACCCAGAAACTACGTTGCAAATACTCATGTTATTTGTTGAGTTGAAACGTATAGTTTCTCACTTAATTACTATTAAACGTAAAGCCGGCTTCGATTGCAAGGTAAACGCTGAGCGGGCGTTATATACTATATATGCCTGCTTATAATGCCCTGGTTGTTATGGACTTGCTATTATAGTTCGTATCACAGGTATAAACAACAAATAATATGCAAGTGAAACATAAAGATAAATAGCGTTTTATTTCAGTTTTGTCTTATAAATTTTATAATGTATAACAGCGCCTTTGCTATTTTGCCTGCAATAGCCTATACTCCTACACTCACTGTCTTAAAAGTCGCTGTAAAAAAGTTAGGAAACAGATTTTAATGTAATCCTGTTTTTAGTTAAAACTCAACCTGTGTAGACTTAGGATATTGTAACTTCGCAAATTTTGTATGCATGCTTGCATGTTGTATAACGGGTGGTACTCCGTCTGATGCAGAAGTTTTTAGATCGCGACAGGCGCCTTCTACGTGACCTAACGACTACCACTAAATAAATAATAATCGAGGCCGCTGCAGTATAAGGCTAACGCCTTAGCCAACTAGTTAGCAAGCTTCTACAGTTTTATATTAAACTAAATGTGACAAGTAAATATGTGTTTGTCTGTTTTAAATGCCCATTCTTCTATCTTATGTACAGAACACAAGGTCGTCCGCGACCACATCACCGACCACATCGCGGACCAGGTCGGTGACGTGGTCCGGATAATGATGGAATGTTTAGCTTTGCTGTAATTTATTGCATAAACAACTTGGGCTTCGAGATGGTTTGAATAATAAAATTATAAGTATCGTATTTCATTAAAACGTTTTTATCACAATGAAAGACATTAATGACTGGATAATACTAAATATTTATAGTTAGAGAAAAAGATTTCAGTAGACATTTATTATAAACTCAATAATTATTTCTTTTATTTCGATATACACGTTTCAAAGAAATATGATACTTATAATTTCATTATGCAAACCAGCTCGAAGCCAAAGTTGTTTATTTAATAAATTACAGCAAATCTAAATATTGCCTCATTATTCGGACCACAGTCCCGACGTGGTCGTTTATACGGTCATGGACGACCGTGTGTGCTCTACATTAACAGAAAAAAACACCAAACAGCAACCCTATTAAGAAAAGGCTTGTTAAATGAAAGTGATGTAAAAGTAAAGGGAAAATAACGTACGGCCCTGAGTTCATCATACCTATTACACAATAGGGCATAGTTATCGTGTTGGTTTTTCAACGGTGAGCTTAATTGTTAAAGAGGTCTTTCAGGCAATCTCTAATAGAATGCAAGATGTATATTTGTCCGAACCATCAGTAGAAACATGGAAAAAATCAGCAGAAAGACTTGAGTCTACCTGGCAATTTCCTAACTGTATTGGAAGTATAGATGGGAAGGATGTAACTATTAAGTGCCCAAACAAGAGTGGCTCAAATTATTTTTGTTATTTAAAAAACTTTCCATTGTACTTATAGCTATTGTTGTACCTGATTAAAAAATTTTATGTGTTGACATTGGAGGTTTTGGAAAAAATAGTAACAGCGGAGTATTTGAAGCATCCAATATGGGGAAAAGATTCGAACGCATGAATGTTCCAATGGATAAGAATTTGCCAGGTCAAAATGAAACATGTTCTTACGTTTTAGTAGGCGACGAGGCTTTTGCGCTTAAGACGTATGTGATGAGGCCTTACCCATACAGACAATTACAAAAATACAATATTAGGCTTTGTCGTGCACGAAGAGTAGTGGAAAATGCTTTTGGTATTTTAGCTCAGAAATGGAGAATCTTTTATAGAGCTTTGGAAGTCAAGGTGGAAACTGCAATAATAATTGTGAAGACAGCATGTATTCTACATATTTTCTTAATAGCAAAGAAATGCGATAACTTGTATTTTGAGTACTTGGAACCACCCGAAGCTACATTAGAACCATTTAGAAATATAAGTTTGTCAGTTTTTTTAATGACTAAATGTAAAATTATTTGTAAAACTTAAAATTCTATATATTTTATAATAAAAATGACAATTAAAATCAAAATAACTTACCACATTCATTCATTTTTAACCCTATTTCATCCCATATTTTATCTCTTTTTCTAATATTTTTGTAATCTTCAATACTGAAATCGTATAAAACTGGATATTTTTTCACAAGTACCTACGATTAATCTCTCTCTGTAAATGACACCATTTTTATCGTTTTTTATGATTAGTAACAGACGCGGGAACTAAGCGAGAGCGGGAAAAACCGTGCATGCAGCGAACCGAAAACAAAACGCTACAGTCCCGCTTTCGCCTGGGGGTATAGCGTTTGAGTGTTAATTGTTAAGGTATCCCGCCACATACTTTGGTTTCGCGTCGCGTTCGCTCCCGCTCCCGCTGCCGCTGTACCGCGTTGGTCTGTGGGATCCTTTAACCATGCCTATCAATTTGAGCGGTATATTTGAATGCTACCAATAGAAAGTGTTTGTTAAAAAGAGTGGGTAATTGTAGGCGGTTTTAATTACTATATCTGTTCGGAGGCCCGAGTGTAGTTGTTTGATCTTTTAGAATATATATATATATATATATATATATATATATATATATATATATATATATATATATATATATATATATATATATATATATATATATAACAAAGGGATAATAATGGGAATTCGCGCAATAGATATATAAGAGGAAGTTAGTTGCAGCCGTATACACGTGTTTCGCACTTATTAGTGCTCATCAGTACGGCATAGCAGATAGAAGAAATAAAATTTAAGCAACAAACTAGAAAAATGTATAACACAAGGTTTCACAGATAGTAGCCAACCACACATTTGTAGTTTCGGCTCGAAGATATTGAGTTTTCAATACAACAACAAACGTCACTACGGAGGTAGCTATAGCCACTACCGTGAGACAACCTAATCCCAAAACATATCAATATGAATAGAAAGATTAATGCGCGTATATAAACATATATAACAAAGGGATAATAATGGGAATTCGCGCAATAGATATATAAGAGGAAGTTAGTTGCAGCCGTATACACGTGTTTCGCACTTATTAGTGCTCATCAGTACGGCATAGCAGATAGAAGAAATAAAATTTAAGCAACAAACTAGAAAAATGTATAACACAAGGTTTCACAGATAGTAGCCAACCACACATTTGTAGTTTCGGCTCGAAGATATTGAGTTTTCAATACAACAACAAACGTCACTACGGAGGTAGCTATAGCCACTACCGTGAGACAACCTAATCCCAAAACATATCAATATGAATAGAAAGATTAATGCGCGTATATAAACATATATAACAAAGGGATAATAATGGGAATTCGCGCAATAGATATATAAGAGGAAGTTAGTTGCAGCCGTATACACGTGTTTCGCACTTATTAGTGCTCATCAGTACGGCATAGCAGATAGAAGAAATAAAATTTAAGCAACAAACTAGAAAAATGTATAACACAAGGTTTCACAGATAGTAGCCAACCACACATTTGTAGTTTCGGCTCGAAGATATTGAGTTTTCAATACAACAACAAACGTCACTACGGAGGTAGCTATAGCCACTACCGTGAGACAACATTTTTCTAGTTTGTTGCTTAAACTTTATTTCTTCTATCTGCTATGCCGTACTGATGAGCACTAATAAGTGCGAAACACGTGTATACGGCTGCAACTAACTTCCTCTTATATATCTATTGCGCGAATTCCCATTATTATCCCTTTGTTATATATGTTTATATACGCGCATTAATCTTTCTATTCATATTGATATGTTTTGGGATTAGGTTGTCTCACGGTAGTGGCTATAGCTACCTCCGTAGTGACGTTTGTTGTTGTATTGAAAACTCAATATCTTCGAGCCGAAACTACAAATGTGTGGTTGGCTACTATCTGTGAAATCTTGTGTTATACATTTTTCTAGTTTGTTGCTTAAATTTTATTTCTTCTATCTGCTATGCCGTACTGATGAGCACTAATAAGTGCGAAACACGTGTATACGGCTGCAACTAACTTCCTCTTATATATCTATTGCGCGAATTCCCATTATTATCCCTTTGTTATATATGTTTATATACGCGCATTAATCTTTCTATTCATATATATATATATATATATATATATATATATATATATATATATATATATATATATATATATATATATATATATATATATATATATATATATATTTAAATTTATTATAGGTATTATTTAAATTTGAATGAGAAAATGACAACAACAGCATAATGTGTGTGGCCGATCTATTATTGACTGTACTCTGGAGGAATGGAAGCATTGTGTTTGTTGTTATTGTATAAAAATAATTCATAGGAAGATTTAAATAATATAAGATATAATTAAACAATCTAATGGAGTTACACATTTATAAATCAGAAATATCATAGGAAATATTAACAACTCAAGGTAATTTAATATTTTTAAAGATTAAACCTAAAATTTGTTTTTAATACTCAGCTGCAGTGCCGTCCTTTGGATTTTGAGGCCCCGGGCACAAATATGGAGTGTGGCCCCCAGTAAAAAAGTGAATAAATAAATATACAGGGTGCAACTAATTTAACTAGAAACCTCGTAATGGGGGATAGCTGTAATAGAAAATTTAAAACATATTTTCCTTAGAACATATTAAAATTTTTTTGCTTGTTTATTATTTTCTCCAAAACTAGCAGGAAGCCTCCACATGGTGATAAGAAAAATATGTTTTAAATTATTACAGCTACATTATGAAACCATAACGAGGTTTCTAGTATATTAGTTACACCCTCTATACAAGATGTTCTCGAACTAGCAGTAGTAGAATACTCAGTAGTAGTGGTGGATTATAAGATAACGCATACACTTCTCAATGCTTCTCGAAGTGTTACAACGCTTAGGTGTTGTGAGATCCGCTTACGAGAAGCGGTGAATATTAAGTATATCCATCTTTATTTTAATACTAGATACGTATTTGTATATACTGCTGTTTCTGTCATTTCCACTGCTTTGGCAATTCAAGCGACCTTCAAAACCTTCAAAACCATCCATGCTTATGAGCACATAATCAATGGACCAACTTTATTGTCAGTAGGTACTTCCGGTTTCAAAATTCTATGACGCGTCGCTACTATTTATTTTGCAATGTTCGACACCTTTTTATTTCCCGACGCTTTGGTGTTGGGTGTTACGAGTAGCATTAAAAGCTTGATGGTGGGAGCGGGATCTTCCTACTACCCCCATCACTAGTTTTAAAACTCCGACCAGCGGCGCGCGACTATTCCATTACAAACGTCTCGCCGTTTGCTCGTTTATAAAAATGTTCAAACAGTGGTGAGGTGTTTGGAAATTTGGTGCGCTTTATTTCAAAAGTAAGCTTTAGCTTTATGTATAAGAACTTGCATCAAATGTCGGTTTCCCAGTTTGTTTTATTAATGCGTAAGATATATATTGGGTTGTTGATTAAAATAAGGTAGCTCGGTACGGGGCTCCACTAGCCCTCGGGGCCCCGGGCATTCGCCCGGCTGACCGACCTTAGAGACGCTTCTGCTCAGCTGTTTACATTCTGTGGTGACAACACCAATGTTGCCACACTTATTTAAATGAACATAAATATAGATGAAATAGTAACTTAGAATTTATACAAATTTTGTCTGATAACGGTCAAATAAATAATGACATACTTGCTGCCGTTCGCAAAATTCAGGAAGAACTAAGAAAACTAAAAACGCCGGTCAAGTTAGAAGGAACAAAGACAAGGAAGAAAATTGGTCAAATAGAAAATAAATACAAACAAGTAGAACATAGCATTTTACAGCTAGAACGAACAGCAAGAAAAAATGGCATTATTATATTTGGTCTAAAAGTGGATAATCCTAATGTAGCAGATACTGTTGTCTTCAAAATAAACGATCTTTTAAATATTAAACTTAATGCAAGTGAAATAAATGATGTATATAAAATAAATGAAAAAGATAATGCTCCAATTAAAGTAGAGTTCATATCTTACTTAACAAAGAAGAAGGTGTTTATGAACGTCAATAAACTAAAGGGTACAAATATAAGTATAGCGCATGATTTATGCAAACAGGACCAGGAAAGAAATAAACTATTAAGAGAACATTTAAGACAAGCTAAGATTAGAGGACTAAATGCTGTTATAAGAAATGGAAAACTAAAAGTAAACGGAGAAGAATATTCCCTAGAACAATTAGAATCTAAAGCAAGACAAGAAACTGTTAGTGAAGAAGAGCTTGAAGAAGAAGTCTTTGAAGATATTATAGCACAAGAAGCAGAAAACCAACCAAATAGTGCTCCAGCAACTCCTACACCCATACAGCGACAACAAACCATATACAGGGTGTCTCATAGCCAACACACCAGACTTTACCAGAGCATTTCTGACGGCATTAGGAACAAAAAATCTTAATAAAGTTTTTTGATTAGGGAAAGTTCAAATTTTGGGTAATTTTGACAGACGTTTTTAGAAAAGTACGTATAAAATTATAACGCGCGGATGTTGATATTGATATCATGAATAAAAAATAAAGTTTATAATTGCAAGCTTTGAAATTTTAAAGCCAGACAAACATGATGAGATCACATATTACTGTGTATGTTTCTAGTCCAAACCCACCATTTCCAATCGCCCAGTTGTCTTACATTGTACTATTGCAAATTAAATTGCTTCGCTTGGTTCACATAGTGGTTTTCGTTTTACTATAAGATACATTTCAAATGATGACTAATTGTAATCCATACAACACGTATAAATAAACAAAATTGTGTAGTTAATTTTTACCAGCCATCTGTGTCTAAAGGGGAATTTATTTAATTTCAATTAAACGTGACCTTACATATCTGGCACTGTAAAATTCCACATTTGGCAATTTTGTTAATTCATTTTTCGGTAAAGAGTAAAACGTGATAAAAAACACAAATATATTAAATCCTTATCACATTAATAGCAATTTTATTAATTGTATGCATGCAGTTTTAGGTACGTATTTACTATTAATAGAAGAAGTGAGACAACCACGTGCTTCAGATGGACATAGATACCCGAAACGACTGGCTTCGTCCCTAGACCAAAACAAACAAGGGTAGCGCGACATTCAGTTCTTGATTCCCTTTTATGCAATTTTATGAAGCGCAACTATCCTAGATAATTTATATGCACCACTGATGATATTTTTTACGACATATCATAACAAAATAAACAGTTATTAATGCGTTCTTGTTATTAAAAAACGCTGGACTATGCAATGACATTGAAAAGAAATTAATAGTATAAGTCATCTGGTTAACTAACCTCATAAAATTGTATTGTACCCAGGATCATGTTGCAGAAACGTAAACATAACAAAACATGAAACTCGAAATAAATTCAAGGACTATAACACAATATCTTACCTGATTTTTTAAAGAACTTTTGAATTGCTAATCACGTAAATTAATTAGATTAAAGGGAGTTTTCATTAATGTGTGCGACTTTGAATTTAATTTAAAAAACAAAAACCATTCCACTTTTTAAAAAATTACATTAGCGAATTCTAATATCTGTGATGCGATGTGGGAATCCCACGAACTATCACATGATGCTTTGTTTTGATTAGGTACATCAATTAAACATTTTAATAATGAGAACTCCAGGTTTTCAATGTACGGCGAATTTTTGCAAAGACTTGACCTACACCAATATCCTTTTCTTAATCGTCGGCGTTCTGGGAATTATTATTTGGCTGGCTGACCTCATAAAATTGTATTGTAACAGGATCAGGTTGCAACGTAAGCATAACAAACCATAAAACATCTTGTTTGAAGAAAATAACAAACACTACTGTATGTGCTAAAAACATTGTACCAGTCTTTATTTGCATTTTTTCCGAAAACTACGCTTCTGAGAAAAAAATGTTATAAGGATTTTTTGTTTGTCTTATCGATGTCTAACTACCTGCCGCGTTCGATGTGCTTATTACGAGACACCCTGTATACGGAATTTGGAACTACTCCATTCGAAGAAGAGGAAATACCAACTCAGTTTATTTTCACTAGAGGACATAAAGCAAAACTTCCTTTAAAAAATGATGGAAAAGCAAGAACCAACAAAATAAACCCAACTGGATCACTGGAAAAAAATATTTAAAGAAGACATGAAAAGTAAAATAAAGTAAAAAAGAAAATAAGTATATATGTGCACTATGTAGTATATCCTTTTTATAACAGAATCTCATTAAGTTTATCTTGTGAAATCCCACATGGATTCTTACATTAGAGATTACCAATATAATAATATTAAGGCAACTAATATAGACAATATACAAAATTTTAACACGTATACAGAACAAATAGACTACCTAAGAATCCTCCATGTAAATAAGAAGTATAAGTTGTAATAATAGTGTAATGAGCGCGGTCAGCCCTTTGAACTCCGCCGTCGAATGTTCGAGAATGCCGTGACTCTTCAACATCTGCCTGTGTGGTTCGCCGGCACCTGTATGTGTGATTTATCAGCGTGAGTCATAGACGGCGCGAAAAATCAATAGACCTTCTAGAAGAATCTACTGCATGTTCTAGAAGATTGTACGGTATATAACCCGCCGGCTGGCGCGGAAGGGAATCAATTAGTGAACCGCGAGCAATTAGACGTGTTAGTAGTCGCAAGTGGTAATAGATAAATATCTCAGTAGAATATAAATGTATGTGAAATAAATATTGTGGTTAAATATAAATAATAGTTAATAGTTAGTTTATAATTGTGTTTTGTAAATTAGTTAAGATTGAATTAGTGTGTGTTAGGTGTGAATGTTTTCTCTTTATTAATAGATGATTTAAACAGCATTTTGTTATTATTTAAAAAGAACGTTGCAATAGTGAATTAGTTATATGGTTAACCCAATTTTCTAAGGATTTCGAAATTATTGTACTTACAGAAACAGACGCACACTGGTCTAGAATGCAAAAAGCGTGATCGAAAATCATAGCAGAATAATGATTGGACTAATGTTAGTTGAAACAATGCCATTTTATGTTTTTGGGGTCGCTAAATCCGAATATGATAGTATTTTTAAGTTTTATATTCGAATTAATGCTCTAAAGTGAGTATAATTCCAAGCGTATTCGCAGTTAACTGTATTGTAATGTAATACGCTGTGCACGTGAAAGCCTATCATGGAAATACCATATCAAATATGATTATAAAACTTGGGAAATGTGTAGGAAATTCAACAGTAATTATATCATAAATATTGCAGTAAAGTAGGTATATTTAAGCTTCTGCCTTAACTGAAAATTCCAACAACATTTTCATACGAAGTACCAATATGTTGTTAACATCATTCATTTACCTAAACTCGATATAGCAAAACCATTTTTCAACTACGTTCCATATTTCAATAAGAATAATGAATTTCTTCGTTTACAGGAATCCCAAAAAATCTTTCTCTGATACATATTGTTAAAGCTTTAGATGCTTGCTGGTCACTCTTAATTTTAAAGATATTATGTACAAAGTTAATGGCAAGCTGTTTTTTAGCTTCACGAGGAGCTTTACCAAGCCCTATAATTTTTTCATGAAAGTTTAGTTGTGTAATATTTACACTCATAATGAAAACAAAGACAAACAAATAACAAGATACAATAACACACGAATTACAAGAAAATTAAAAGAATGCACGAAATAATGAAGAAAAATGAATCAACTCACAGTACAACATTGAAGTGCATTTAAAATAACGATGATAACTGAGCTGATCCATAACATTTATTTTTTATTTCTAGTTTTACAACACTTAAGTGCATTGGACAAAGATATAATAAAACATCTGATTTAATTTTTTTGGAAAAAATCTTCAAAATGTACCGAAACTGCGATGAATACAAAAGAACCTTACAATACATTGTGGTAGATACCTGTTAAAATTACTTGCTACATGTGTTTTGCTATTACTCATTTATACCTTTTAAAATATTCTGAAATTACTCATTTCTTTCAATAATCAGGTAGATTTGAAGATAACCTTAACAACACTACGGATATTTTCTTTAATGGTCACTGCAACTATAGCCTCATTAGCCTTTTGCTTGCGAAGGGCGCCCATATCTCAAATACCACTCTTACTAACTACAACGCATAAATCAATCTTGAGGAATAAGTTGCAAGTAGTTGCAAGAAATTCAAAGAAGATTATTTTCCACAACGTTTGTAAATTATGAAAACGTCTAGTTAATTTATTCCTGATCGTTCCTCCGATTTGTAGCCCTACATTTGCTGTTGCGGGGATGGAATTGCAGACTCTCAAGTAAGGGTTGTTTAAAAATGTTATTGTAACCCTAATCGATTGAATTCATGTGATATTGTAGCTTAAATACTGAGCAATAATTATTCTTTATGTACTTTGTTTTACGACTCTGTATAAGTTTATACTTTACACTCAAAGATACGAGTTTTTGAGAAAAAATTATTTTCATAAAATTTCCTATTTTTGTACATCTTTGAACGCGTTTTGTGATTTTTTATAAAAAGTAAAATGCATTTTGAACATGAAACATCGTAGTTCATACATTTAACTCCACTCTATAACAATTTGAAACATGTACATTGAAGTTGGAATTTTGATTTTCGATCACGTTTTTTGCATTCTAGACCAGTGTGAGACGTTGGACATGATTTAAATATATTATTTAAATTACATGGTTATACAACGATTTATAATGAAGGCACCTACAATAAATGTGATGGTATAATCATATTTCATAAAGAAACACTAAATTATTCTCAAAAATTTGTATGTATAGGTCAAATAAAATGTGTAGAGCTGCAAAAAACTACTAAGATGAAGCAAAATAGTTTACTTGCATGTATATACAGGTCACCTAGTACAAATGAAGTACTTTTTAATTTATGTAAACCTATTTCAATACTTACAAAGTCGTCAAAACTACAGTGAACATATCATCACTCAACAACAAAAACGTGTCTAGATCATTTCTTGGTTAAATCGAATCATACAGGTGATGAAATTCAATCATTTGTTTTCAACTATGATTTAACTGATCATTCTCCGATTGCCCTATTAATAAACTTAAACGGTACAATTCATACAGAAAAGCAATCCAATTTTTTTCTGAAAAAGTATAACTACAAAAACCTAAAACGTGATTTAAGTACTGAATCTTGGGACTCTGTTTACTTAACAAATGATGTAAATGTTGCAGTTAATAACTTTATTGCTAAATTACATTTTTACATAGATAAAAATACAGATTACAAAAACAAGTTAACAAACAAAAACCAAAAAAACAATTGGTAACCAAAGGGTTACTACTAAAATCTATTAATTACAAAAATTCATTATATAAACGTATCTTAAAACAACCTAATAATACAACACTAAAGGAACGCTATAGAATATACAAAAATGAATTAACGAAATTAATTAAACGAGCCAAAACAAGCTACGCGGAAAAAATTATTTATGGAAACAAAAACCAAAGCAGGGCACTGTGGGAATGCATCGGAAGCATTTGCAACATTCGGCAACCTAAAACAAAAATTGATTCAATTAAATTAGAAAATGGTGAGAGCATACACTAAAAAAAATTTTAAACTGTTTTAACAAATATTTTAGTGAACCATTATTTTAGTGAAACATTAGCAAAGAAAATAAATATTCCAGAAAACTATATTGAGGAAAACTTTTTTTATTGAAAATACTGTGTGGTTACAAGAGGCAATTAATGAAGAGCTACAAACTGCTATAAAAGAACTACACTGTTGGAAATATTTTGTAAAAAGTACTCTTTCTGAACAAAAATGAAAGAGTAACGTTTTAAGAGTCAATAATAACAACATTTTATAATTAAATTTGCACTTCTTAAATTACTCATAGATGTTAAGTTTAAATAAGTCAATTTTACATCAAATGGTAGTAAGACATGCACTCTTTTAAGTGCAAAAAATAACAAAAAAGAATAGCATTATTAGTTAAATGAAAAGTTGTTTTTAGTGAATAAGAATTTAAAATGAATCTGTCTGTTTTCAAATTAACATCTTTTAGTTGTAATTTTTGCAACAAAATATTATTTTAAATGTTAAAAACCGTCGCGTCGAGTCCGTTTGGTGTCTTACTGATTCAGCATAATAGTAATTTACGTTATAAGTCCTGGATATGGAATTTTACTGACTGTAAGACTGTAAGACCATTTCCAGGACATATGACGTAATGCGTTTTATTTCATACTGCAATTATTGGAATATTGGTTTAATTTAAAAAAAAATTATATAAAATAAATTTCCGAACTCAAAATATGGACATCTATGAAGAACGAGTTTCCATAGTAACTGATTACGTACTAAAACATTGTCCAGTGGATTGATTGTATTTGCGTCCGGTAAAATTTTTTACAGTCATACTAGACTGTTAAATCGCATGTTCTGGACAGAAAAGTTTGAAAACTGACAAATGTGACACAGTATGAAATCCGTATTTACTCGAAAATAAGACCCCCTCGATTATAAGACCCCCCCTATATTTTGGAGTGAATTTTTAAAAAAAGCTTTTGTATGCGAATATTGGACCCCTAAAAATATAAGTAATATAAGATATTGAACATTTTTCAGTTTTATTTTGTTAACAAATTCCGTTAGTTATATTCATGGAAAAAAATCTACCCTTTATCTCTTCGCGGAAATAATGCCTTTGTGGAAGCAGTTTACCTGAATTCCAGGAAAACTTCTAAAATTGTAGGCAGTTCATTCAAAAATGGTCATATGTCACTCCAATAGATAATAAGATTTTGCACACTTACTGGAAAGATTAAGGTGCTACTATTGTTAACAATTAGGGAGGTACTTAAGAGATTACAATTCTTCCGTCGGTACTATGAAAGGCTTAAATGAATTTCTTAGAAATGTTTTTGCCATCACTGGGTTTTTTTCACTAATCGACCCTGTCAGTTGTCAAGCTTAATTTGTAAAACCATTGTTATAAAAAAATATATTATAAAGGTTAATAACGATCTTACAGAGGGTGATGACGACAACGGCGATTCTGACTACGTGCTAAGCTAACAATAATTGTATATGATTTCATAATTTTAGTAATTACTGTAGTTGTTGCAGTCAATAATCTTTGCTTATCGCGGGTTTCGCAATGGCGGCATAGGTTTACGTGCATCAATATCGGCTAAAATGCAGACAACCGGGCGAGATGTTATATTATTAAACAACAGAACGCTATTTTAGATGTTATTGTATTGTAATGCAATTTTTGTTATAAATACTGTAAACATTACTCAGTTACACTCATTGTTTTCACATTTTATTGAATATCTTTTTATACTCGATTATAAGACCCGACTCGAATATAAGACCCTCCCACATTTTAGAGCAAAAATCTAAGAAAAAAAGGAGGTCTTATTTTCGAGTAAATACGGTAATAGTTATTTATTTCATACTGTCCGGTAAAAGCGTATTTACCGGACTCATTTGAGTCCGGTAAATGAATTATTACGTTACAAGGCCGGTAAAAAATTTTACCGGACTGAAAATCCAATTTGAGTCCGGTAAAAAATTTTACCGGACTGAAAATCTAATTTGAGTCCGGTAAAAAATTTTACCGGACTGAAAATTTTAAATGCATTTTTTTAAAAAATGAACAATGTGAGGCAGTATGAAATAAAACGCCTTACGTCATACTTCCGGTAAACCATTACAGTAGCTCGTTTCAACATTCGAGACTCGGCTCCTTCGTCGCCTCGTCCCGAAACGTTTTCAACTCGCTACTGTAAACTTGGGTTTACCGGACTTATAACGTAATATACTATTACGTGTCAAGGTTTGTAAATTAATCTTTACGGGTGAGCTGGAAAGTTGTGGGGCGAGGGACGAAGGAGCGAGTCTCCATTATCCAGTGAGCCTAGTAAAGATTAATTGCAAAGCGTGTCGCGTACAAACTTTTATTTCCACCTTCGCAATCGGCTTTTTATTAATTTATTGTATATTTTATATGAAAAACATTTTATAATCAAAGGAGGTAGGACAACGGTAGGTAGACGTTGTCATGGTGTTGTGGTTAAGCAACAAAGTAGTTTTCATTACATGTCTCTTGTAGGAGCTCGTAAAGTTTTACAGGGCTGTAGTTGTAATTACTCATTTACTTAGTTACCATAAATACCTATAAAGTGTCATTTACATAGAAAGTGGAAATAATAGTTATTTACAATATGAGCATTGTAAAATTTTACAGGTCTCTTTTAGGAGCCCGTAAAGTCTTATAGAGCTGTGGCTGTAATTACCCATTTACTTAGTTACATAAAGGCCTGTAAAGTGGCATTTACATAAAAGGGGTAAATAAAATATATTACATGTCTCGCCAGTCCATGCTGTAAAATTTTTAATGCGTTCATTTTGTGGAAGTACGTTGTTCGTTTGTGTTGCATATTAATTTATTGTTGTTAAAAATTATTTCTGTGCTGTAGTGTGCTTGTATTTTTGTCACTAACAATGGTAAGTGTACATTTATAATTTCTATTAATGAGATTTCTGACTGTAAGCCCTTTTGATTTGATTCAGAAGAAAAAATGTCTAACACAAACGAAATTTATAATTTTGTTTGAGACCATTCTAGAACCGACGGCATTGGCTACACCCTTAAAAAATTATTACGTTCGATTTTAATTTAATAGTAAATTGGAATGTACCACCCTTAGTTCAACTGATTTTTGCTACATTCGATGTTTGGTTTTGTATATACTACAAATAAAGTTTCCATTCTCTTTTTATAATGCTCTTTTAATTTGGGATTATGCGGTGCTATGAGATTAATAACAATCATAATACTGTTTTATTTATGCATGCATGCAACTTTTTCTGGAGTTCTCCGTTGTATTTGACTCTTCTAAACCCTTTTTAAACTATAGAAGTAGTTTTAAAATTTCAGGTGAAAAACTTTAAAGGCTCAAATCAAAAATATAAACATTAATTGTTTATATTTCTTAATTTAAACTCTAGGAATTTAATAGTTTTGGAATAACGATAATAATGGACTGTATTGACTTTTTATTGACTGTCGAAAGTGCCCAAAAACATGGAAATGTGACGTACCTGCTGTTGCTGCTGTTCAGGTGTAAATCTTCTTTCACAACACTTAATTTTCCTGTAATCTTCAGCTTCTTTATCTTCAGCTTCTTTGTTGGACGTAATCCAATAATTCTACTATGGTCGACCGACCGTCTCTTTTAAATTTTCGTATCTTGACAGAACAATTGTTTTGAGTTTTTCACTATATAGAAGTTTAACTGCTCCTCTTATTATAGTTTAAAAACAAAGTTCAAAAGCGGCAAATACAATGGGGAACCCCAGAGAGCATGGAATGTTTCTGTATTTTGTATTAATAGTATAAAAATGATTCCGAGTATTCTCCGATATTTATTTAAATTTTTCAATGTTTTTACTTTTTTAGGTCTGCAACGCACCATGACAAATTCCTTATTAGTTATTATGCAATGGTTTTTAATGACAAAACTGGGGAATTATTTTATTTATAATTCTTTTTTAGGTGTTGATAACAAATAATTTATTTCTAGCTTCAAAAATCTTTCCTGATTTACGTGCATCAGAATTTGAAAAACAAGATGTGAAGGAGCTATTGTGGGCCCAGGTTTTATAAATATTCCACCTGCTGGCGTTATATTAAATTTTGTCATTAACGAAAAGAAGTTGTAAACTTATTAGGTTCGTTTCATTATTTTACGATTTGGTTAATTTAACTAACAATTTTTATTTTTAAAGCAGAAAGTTCACGTTTTGAACATATTCAAAGGCTTTACATGGTACTAATATAGTAGATGTAGTACTGATACAATAAATATTTACTCTATTACCACCATCCAGTTCATCAAGCAATGCATGTATTAATTTTGATAATATGAAAAAGTTTTACAGGCCACGCCTCCAAAGAAATGTAAAACTGCTGTTACGTCTTTCCATAAATTAACAGATTATGTAAGTGAATTTGTATATTATTATGATTTTATTATTACCATTCGTATTACTTTATCATTGTTTTATCTGTTTGCATATTTTGAATAATACCATATTATTGTATTTCAATATCTTAATGTTTATTATATCTAATAAAAATACTAAAAAAAGATTTATATGTTATAATATTGTCTTATAGGTAGTCTTTATTATTATACCTTATATTATTATATTTTTATGATATATTTCTTTTGATAGTTACAGCATATGTATTTGTATATTATTATTATTTATTTTATTATTACTATTATTATTTTATTTATCATTTTACTTTTATGCTTTTGCATCTTGCGTATAATGTCACATATTATTGTATTATAATTAAATGTTTATTATATGCAATAAAAATACAAAAAATTTAATATTTTTAAATTTCTATCCTTCTTTAATATCTAGGTATCAAATGAATTAACATCTCAACTTGAAATTTACTTTAAATTACATTAAGATGTTGACAGCGTTCTCATAATTTGCTCAAGATGATTAGAACATTATTTTCAAGCAAATATTAAATTTAGTTTTCCATAAACAATAATAAATTGGAATATGTATAAGTTTGGTTTGTTTAAACATAAAGGATTGTATGCTTTTAAAGTAATCATAAGCAAAATTATTGTGAAGTTTTAAACTTAAAATATTTTTTACAGAAAAGTTACATTCATATTATATCAGGCGAAAGTTATCACACGGAGCATTTCCTTGCTGAAATGTATTGTCTAACGTATTTGTAATTAAACTATTAATTAACAGAACTATAGAATTATACGCAATATATGAATAGTTTAATTGCAAATACATTAAATAATCTTTTTTTAATTTTCCGTGCTTGAAACATTCGATACCTAATATGTAGTATGAATCATCATGTAGTATTACATCTTTAGTGATGTAAAAGTAACTAGTGTATGTTATTTATCAAAATTAACACTAATAAATTGTAAGTTTAACTTTCTCTTTTTGTTAAAATAAGATTTTGTTATCAGCTTATCGAAATAAATGACAAACGTGACTTCGCAGTAATGCATAAGTAACACCATATTTAAGTAAAATAAGCTTTTAAACATAGTAGTTAGTACAAATTTTGAGTATTAAAATGAATAAAAAAAGATATTAAAATTAGAAAACAAAGAATTAGAAGTTCCAATAGTAGGAGTAACAGTTGCATTTGCACGTTATTACTATCAACAAAGTTTTAAAATATAAAGTAAACCCTTATGATTGTACTTAGCAATTATATTTTGTTAATTATAATTAAGATGCAGGTGTTGTTATTGACACTATAGCAGTGTTGATTTAACAAAAATTTGGAGTGGACCCGTGGGAACTAAAATTTGCAGTTAATTTAACAAAATATTTCCAACAGTGTAAAAACAAAGAAATCGCCTGGAATAGATAACATTAAGGCAGAAACGTTAAAAGAGATTGTTATAGAAATAACTAACCCTTTTGTTTTTATTATTAATTTAAGCTTCTCCACAGGAATTTTTCCTGGTCATTTTAAAACGGGTGTTATAAAACCATTGCATAAAAGTGGTGATAAAAATCAAATTAGCAATGCAGGCCGATTTCTTTAATCTCAAATCTAGCTAAAGTAATGGAAAAGGTAATAAAGAGGAAAATAGTAAACTTTTTCAATAAATATAGGGTGATCTCCAATCATCAATATGGCTTTAGAGAGGGTAAATCAACGCAAGATGCAATTATTAAGTTAACGTCACAAATGTACAATGCACTAGAGAATAAAACTCCTGCGGTATGCATATTCGTAGACCTCTCCAAAGCGTTTGATACTGTTTGTCACAATAAATTTCTAGAAAAGTTGTATGCCTTAGAGGTGTAAGTAGGTATTGGGGCAGTTGAGTCCAACCCCTCCCTTCCTACTTTTAGCCACGCCCCTTTCCCCTTCTCCCTTCTGTTAGCTCCTCCCCTTCGCTCTGATTGGTCGACGCCATCTTGGATGAGGTAGTAGGTATTGGGGCAGTTGAGTCCAACCCCTCCCTTCCTACTTTTAGCCACGCCCCTTTCCCCTTGTCCCTTCTGTTAGCTCCTCCCCTTCGCTCTGATTGGTCGACGCCATCTTGGATGACACGCCTACTTCTCTCTGATTGGTCGACGCCATCTTGGTTGACACGCCTACTGCTCTCTGATTGGTCAATTAAGTCACCCTTACTGCTCTCTCATTGGTCAATTAAGTCATCCTTACTGCTCTCTGATTGGTCAATTACACCACCCCTATAGCTCTCTGATTGGTCAATTAAAATAAGAGAGTTGTCCGGATTATTGATTGAGTTGATCGGCTTCGCCCCTATAGCTCTCTGATTGGTCAATTAAAAAATAAAGGCGTTGTCCTGATTATTGATTGAGTTGATTGTCCAATAGAAACCTCTAGAAGGTATTAATTAAACATAATAATAATTGAAGGGTTGTGCGCGCGCGTTACCCTGAGTATTGATTTGTAGATTAGCCCAATAGGAGGCAGGGATTCACAATATTGATTTTCCCTAACTGTTGTCACGTCCCTACGATTACGGAAATCTGTATTACCGACAACGTACTGAACTTACGACAGACGGAGCCATTTGTAAAAGGAATCGATATTACAGAAAACGTATTCATGCCAATTGTAAAAAGGATAGTTACGTACTTTATGCATGTTTTCAACTATTACAATAATAATAATAAGCGTATATTCAAAAGCATGAAAAAATTCTTGTTTGAAATTACCGAAATACCAGTTGAAAGGGTTAACATATGGAAAGATCACTAGTACTAACTAACTATAAACGAGATATATTTTAAATGTAAATACAAAGTGTGCAGATATTGATTAGTATTGCAAAGAATAAAGGGTGTGAAATGAACCGTAACAAGGGGTAAATGCATAGGTTATATTATGATGTATCCGTGATTGAAACGTCAATTACTTCCGTAATAATACATAGCTACCATTGTTTTTATTATTATTAATAATAATTCATTTTTATTAACAATTATGTTATTGCTTTCTCTTGTCGGGTGTCACTGTACATGCTTATAGGTATACGATATTTATTTATCTTTATGTTTTGAAGGCGAATGAGCATATTTACCATAAAAACGTATGCAAAATACTTAGAAATGTATTATCCTAGATATCAAGTCTTAACGTCAAATTAAATGAAAAATAGTGTTTTATAGAGTGTTAAAGGAAGGATGTAATAGTAGTAGTAATGGATATTATTGATTTGCATATATACCCAAGCCCTGAAAATCATAAAAATGCTTGAAAAAAGTATATGAACTACTGAATCGTTAGAAGCACTGAGGGGTCTACAATATTGATTTTCTTTCATTCGTAACCCTCATAGAGGCGTAAGACAATATAATACTTATCTGAATTATTTCTTCTCCTAACATGTTTTATGAACTAATAATAATAATAATAATAATGAAACTCGATAAATAATTTTTATTGGTTTTTATTTCATACTTTTGCTTAATATAAATTACATATGCATGAGATTATATGAGTATATCATTTTATAAACTAACTTAAATCAACTTATATGCTAACAGTTTTTTTCTTTTACTTAAAATAAACTACACACACACACAGAGAGAGACACATACACATTAAACTATATGAGTATACCATTGTCTAAATTACTTAGATTAACTTTAACTTAGTAATATAGAAGTATAATCCTTTTACTAAATATAACTTACATATGCATGAAACTATATGAGAGTATATCATTTATAAATGAACTTAGATGTTATGTGAGAACATCTTCAGCCTTTATCCAGGACTTTTCGTTTAAACCAAGCCATTTGACGTAAATGTCACCATTGCTGCGGTGTTTAAGTACTTTTTCAACTAAGTAAACGTCTGGCTGTTTGGTTTTCTGCAACTCGAACTCGTAGAAAGCTCCTCGAACAGCAACCCCATGAAGATCTTCCAGCAGATATGTGACAGGTTTTGTAAATTGAACTTTAACTATTTTGAATAATTCAGTTGACCAGTTGGGCGTGTATCCCTTAGAAAAAGCCCCTTTGAACTTACTAATACGTACGAGGTCATTCAAGTCTAGTTTACGTTTACTTCCTGCCGCGACATCAGCTTTTACATTAGTGTCATAAACGGCTAGTTGGGTCGTAGGTGTAACAGTAGCAGGAGCTCGGCCTATCGTTCTATGTCTGGTGTTGTTATAGCTGTCAACTACCCTCTGTAATATATCTATCCATTTAAATGATCCACGGTAGCTAAACTCTTTATACAGTTTTGCTTAATTGTACGGATAACGGGTTCAACTATCGAAGCCTTAATTACGGAATATGTAGAGTAATGATTTATAGTGTGCTCTTTCATTAATCGTTTAAAATGTTTATTGTAAAACTCTTTCCCGAGATCCGTCTGAAGATTCTTGGGTATGACTGAACTCTTAAAGATGCTGCGGACCTGCTTTGTCACCTCTTCTCCGGATTTAGTTTTCAACGGTCGTGCATACAGATATTTCGAATAACAGTTTATCATCAGCAGTATGTAACGATACCCCTTATTTACTTTAGCATAGGGAATAAACTCGGCTAAGTCAGCCTGGAACAAGTCCTGGAAATCTTTTATTATAGTGCGACGTCTTTGAAGGTTTTTTCTAGCAGCCCTGTGTATTTCATCAACAACGGTTTGTTTAGCACTAGTCATTATCATACAATTAATCTCAACGACACCGAGAGAGCAACGTCTCAAATAATTATATTGGCAGCAACCGTATTTGATGAATACTGAACAATGTTAAAGCAATATATCATTATATACCCCCGAAATATTCTATTCTATGATGCCTTCCTCCTTAAGTTCGCTTATAATTGATATTATTTCGTTTTCATTCTGTGGACTAGTGTTGCCGGCACTCTTTACAGCATATAACAAACGAAGCCGGTCGACTAGCTCGTTAGCCTTATTCCAGTAGACGTATTCGACTTTGCAATCGCTTAATTTTTTAAAATTTGTCGATGATGATGATGATAGTCTAATGCCTAAGCCTTTGATTCTGGGTAAGTTCGGTTTAATTATATAATCATACTTCCAATGTTTAACAGCTGTTAGTTTACCCTGTGGTCTATATGATTTCTTATGCGCATTAGTAAGGGCTATTATCTGCATATAATTATTGATATCAGCTTGCGTTGGTATAGACTCTAATTCACTAAACGTGAGTAAGTCAAACAAACCGGGTGTTGCTTTGAAAACGTTGTTTTTAATTATGATGTTTGTATCACGCATAGTCACAGGGGAAGATGCAAATGTCCACGCGTCTCGATCAATTTTATATCTAATACCGAATCTAGTTCTATCTATATTTTTGTTTCCGACAGCGTTAGCTATCAGCATACCGTAATGAGTAGGGAGATCAAGAGTTTTATTAGATTCTTCTTCTTCTTCTTCTTCTTCTTCGTCTGCTTCCGATGATGATGATGTAGCAGGTTGTATTTTAACTTTCAACTGGGGAATGTAACTAGCTGTAGTAGTAGTAGCAGCAGATGGTTGTGTTTTAACTTTCAATAGGGGTACGTTAGAGGTGTTAACTGATTTAGCAATGGTTTCCAGTGGTGATATAACTGGATTGTGCGTGACGCGATACATACGTTCTGCTTCTGCTCTATCACGACGAAAGTATGCAAACTTCTTACGTATAGCATTACGAGCATGTATTCTTTTACGCTTTAAACTCAGATCATACGTGTTGGACATGTCGGCTATGCAGAGACTACTAAACGATTCGACTCTGATTATAAACTTATATATGAATCAAAACCCTTCCGATATCTGCCACGGTCTAGAGAGCTGTCTTTATTAATTACCAGGAAATCATGCGGCTCCTTCCAACATAGAGAGCAAATGTTTTTGAACTGATCATAGCTAATACCGTCTTCTACAACATGATCGCTAAACACGTGTTTTAAGTTCAACTCGTCTTGTCTAAAGAGAATAATTAGGTTTGCATTGTCCCTAATCAGATGTTTCGGTATCTTGGCGTACGTTTGGCCTAGATAAAAACAGTCGACACCCTTATGCCTACCCATGCTAAAATATTCTCTAATCTTTTCCTGCTTGCTGCAAATTATATCATCAAAAATGAACACTGAATTAGGTTTAACATCACCGGGGCTGATTACGTCATCGTTTTCGCTAAATTCATGATATCCCATACCCGTAAGTGGTTTCATAACACGTCTTAAGAATTCATATTTAGGTTGAAATAAAGATTTGGCGTATAGGTAGATATTTTCAAATTTTAATCCGTTTTCGCTAATGAGTAAACCTAACATAGTATTAGTTTTACCACAGGAAGATGGACCGCTCAATATTGCTCTACATGATACAGGTAACAGGTCGCCATGTTTCCTAAGATCCAACTTCCAACGCCTGATCGTCGTTGTAAAGATGTATCATCGCAGTCGTCTAGGTTACATATGTTTAGTGACTTATTTTGTTTAACGACCTTCATTACGGTATGCATACGTGTCTAGTCACGGTCTCGTTAAACGGATTATACTCGATTAATGCGTCGTGAAGGATCAAACAATACGCCTTAGTTGTGTTCGTAAATGCGGCTGAAGACTCGAGCTCTAGTCTAATATCGACAGTGGAATCCTTAAAACTCTCTACCTGTCTTGAACAGTCAATAACAAAAATGGGATACGTTTCAAACGATTTGTAGCTGAGTAAACAGCTCTCAGCCGCACCTCTACCTATACCGTCATAGTAGTTCTCGCGAAAACGAGTATAATTCAGATACGCAGGAATGTAGTCCTTACGGTCGAAATCGAGATTTAAACGCTGATGCGGGAACACTTGCGAATTTAAATACAACTTAACGTCGACCAAGTTCGAATGAGTAAATGTAGTCGGGTTACCCGTTCTTATACCCAGCTGACGCTCGTCTTGTAAAACTACAAAGACCCAGCGCGGTTTCTCTAGATCATTGGAGTTCTTTACGCGCCAAACCTGGTTTTTAGTAGTTCCCAACGAGGGTAACTCGTGTAATTCCCAACGTCTAAACGGAGCGATAATAGAAGAATTATCTCTTAAACTCTCCACCAGGTTCACTTTGCTTTCATCTGATAACAGTATATGCGGAACTTCCCACGAAAGCTTATCAATCTTGATATCTACATTGGTACCTGCATCACCTGCGTCGCTTTTATAGCAATTAAAATCGTTCTTGGAGCGAATTAAAACTAGCTGACAACTCATATGAGGTATTACTTTTTTATAATCGTCTGCAAATCCAAAGATATCTTTTAATGGTATTCTACACGTGAAATGAAAAACGTTATTCCCCTGGTTATGTAGCAAAGCATTATCGTTAGTAATCCCAATGTTCCACGCGTTACAGGTTAAAGCTCTATCCTCGGCGCCGTGTGAAACGAGACCTTTTATAGTGCTTGTAATGCCGGGCTGTTTACAGACATCTATGAGCTGGTTTGTGCCTAATATTAGTTGAATTTCATCAAACAGAAAGTGGGCAAAATTGTTTACCAGAAGGAATTGCTTGTTTTCTGCACGCGTTATGCTACCTTTAACAAGTACATAGCTGTCATACAAAGCTAAAACGTTATCGGAATTTTGTATGCTGATTCTAATGGTGTCGGAATGATTGGCATTTAGCGTAAACGGCAGATAGGTATAAAAATCCTCTTTTATTATATCTGTATCGACGCGAGGCTTCCCAAATATGTTTAATTTATCAATGGTAAAGGTGTCGGTGTTAATATGCATTTTACTTCGTTTTGACATGCTGCTGCTGCTGCTGTTATCGTACTTTAAAGCCTAAAGATTCAAGAAAAAGGCGACGAGCTTTAGTTAGTTTTAATCGAAGGTCTGCACGTGCCGACGTTCGACGGTGAATGACCTTTGATGGACATATGCTGATGTTTTTATAGCTAAAGTTTATTCCCATTTTTCACGTTTAAGTTCTAGCCTGATGCTCGTGAAAGTGTCTTCAGACAAATTTATCAACTCTCCTCTCGCGTCTACCAGTCTAATGGTAATGTTGTCGATCTCGGTGACAGTGATGGGAAAGTAAATCACATGCGATGGCTCCTTTTCAATCAGATAACCGGGTGGTAGGCAAACACCAAATTCGAAGATTGTATGACCTGCTTGATTGTTTCTATATGAGCCGCCTGTAATATTCGTGTCTACAAAGATGTTTGGAGTTGAAAGTATATCGACAACTCGATCTGATACGTGTCTACTACCGGGTTCTAGCACGCGCTTCTTAAATCCTAGTAGTGATCCTATGTTATCGGGTTTGGTAAAATCAATCAACTCGGTAGCTGATTCAATCTCACACTTTCCCGTATTAGTGTTAGCTTTGATTTGTAGTAGTAGATCTCCCTCTTCGGGATCGCCACTAATTTGATTGTTTATATAGTTAACGATTTCAGCCAACTCGTAGCTACCCGGTTCAATAGTTATCGCCTTTTCTCCGAAATAAAATTTATTTTTGCCTGGGTATATATTCCGTATCGTGTGACTTGTATATAAGCCGACTAAACCTAGTGAGTATTCGTAACGCACGTGATCTAGTGTTATAGGTGGATAAATACGATCCGTAGAAAGCCTGTTTCCTGTACCGTACACCGTGATGGTCCTAGCCATACTTAACCGATTTACACTTTCACCTCTCTTTTATACAAAAATCGTAGACACAGATGTCCGCAGTTGTATGTATTGAACTTTTGTTCTTGGGCTACGTTGTAGTATACGGCGCAGCGAGGCCCTAAATATTTCACAAGTTCAGACATAAGCTTTAGAAGTGACATCCGTGCCATCTATAGGGTAACTTACTGAAACAACACGTTTACCATCTGCATTAAACTGCATTTGATCGTTTGTATGCATAGCCCGATTGTTAAAATACTGCCTAGAGATTACATCTTTATCCTCTAGAGGCTCCCCTATATTACAAATTCTTCCATCTTTAGCATCATAGTACGACCCCTGTCCTTTATCCTCTCGTCGTTGTCTCAAACAATTAGAGAGTAATTTTCTTTCAACATCGTCCACCAGCTCGTCGGTATACTTTTTCGTACAAACATCGTGGTCGTCAAGCGGTCCTTTAACGTGTACAAGTCTTCTTTTCTTAACATCAATTACACCTTCATCGCTATCTGATAACATTAGTACAGAACGCTTCGTGACAAGATCGTTATCGTTGATAGGAGCGCCTACATTAGTTATACGTCGGTTCTCAACATCGAAATTGCCCTCTGGTGTTAATTTGAAACCATAACCTCGGTCCGCGTTTTGTTGCAGCCATTGCTTCATCTGTCGTGCTCATCATAGCTCTGCCAAAGAGATCTATTGTGTTCATGATGACGTATGACAAATAACTGTCACGCACGAACAGAATACACAGTATTTATAGTTGAGATCTTCATAGCGCAATGATGTACATATTTCAATACGTCATGAGATTTATACAGCTCGTCGGATGTTCTCGGGTATAATTTTGCTGCCTTTTGTTTTAGATCTTTAATGGTGTTCTGAGTTTCACCGGTCATTGTAGTGAAAGTTTGTACTGCAGAGTCGAATTGAGCAGCTACATAGACTTTAGAAGCAGCAGCAGCAGCATCGGTGTCATCCAAGGGATAACTTACTGGAACAATGCGTTTACCACCTGCATTAAACTGTTGTTGTTATTGGTCGTCTGTATGCATAGCTCGTGAATTAAAATATTGTCTAGAGATCACATCGTTATCCGATGTCGGTGCACCTATATTACATATCCTCCTATCTTTAGCATGATAGTATAAACATTTAGATAGTAATTTTCTTTCAATATCAACAGATACAAAGGGTGAATTTGCAAAGTACGCATACATTTATTGATTTTCGGTTGGTAGTAGGACCCTCTTTAGTACATTAACAAAATTAAATGAAGAGGGAAACTATTTACTACTACTCTCCCTAAGTTATTTACTAACATGCTTGTTGCATTTTGCGCTTTTTAGAATATATCTCGTTTATAGTTGGTTAGTACTAGTGAGCTTTCAATAAGTTAACCGTTCAGTTGGTATATCTACCCTAACTCCCCCTTTCATTCGAAAAATCAATATCCAGACAAACTGTACTCTTGTAGTAATTAAATCAACACCCCAATCACGGTTCATTTCACACCCTTTATTCTTTGCAACTAATCAACATTCCAAAATATAGAGTTGCTGAATATATTTGATACGAGATTAATGAAAACAATTAACAAAACATGACTACTGTTCTAGACTTATTTAATAAGATTGCATAATTTTCTATAGATTTCATAAAGCGACTGATTAATTTAAATATTTTAGAAGAGGTGAAATACGACCTTTAGTTTTGTACGTAGTTGTATGCAAACACCCTTTAATGAATCGTGCTATATAATGTTACGTAATCGTTTTATCATGTATTACGTCTTTTTACGGGAGAGTTATACAATCTAATTCATGAAAAGTAATTGACGTTTCAATCACGGATACATCATAATATAACCTATGCATTTACCCCTTGTTACGGTTCATTTCACACCCTTTATTCTTTGCAATACTAATCAATATCTGCACACTTTGTATTTACATTTAAAATATATCTCGTTTATAGTTAGTTAGTACTAGTGACCTTTCCATATGTTAACCCTTTCAACTGGTATTTCGGTAATTTCAAACAAGAATTTTTTCATGCTTTTGAATATACGCTTATTATTATTATTGTAATAGTTGAAAACATGCATAAAGTACGTAACTATCCTTTTTACAATTGGCATGAATACGTTTTCTGTAATATCGATTCCTTTTACAAATGGCTCCGTCTGTCGTAAGTTCAGTACGTTGTCGGTAATACAGATTTCCGTAATCGTAGGGACGTGACAACAGTTAGGGAAAATCAATATTGTGAATCCCTGCCTCCTATTGGGCTAATCTACAAATCAATACTCAGGGTAACGCGCGCGCACAACCCTTCAATTATTATTATGTTTAATTAATACCTTCTAGAGGTTTCTATTGGACAATCAACTCAATCAATAATCAGGACAACGCCTTTATTTTTTAATTGACCAATCAGAGAGCTATAGGGGCGAAGCCGATCAACTCAATCAATAATCCGGACAACTCTCTTATTTTAATTGACCAATCAGAGAGCTATAGGGGTGGTTTAATTGACCAATCAGAGAGCAGTAAGGGTGACTTAATTGACCAATGAGAGAGCAGTAAGGGTGACTTAATTGACCAATCAGAGAGCAGTAGGCGTGTCAACCAAGATGGCGTCGACCAATCAGAGAGAAGTAGGCGTGTCATCCAAGATGGCGTCGACCAATCAGAGCGAAGTAGGCGTGTCATCCAAGATGGCGTCGACCAATCAGAGCGAAGGGGAGGAGCTAACAGAAGGGACAAGGGGAAAGGGGCGTGGCTAAAAGTAGGAAGGGAGGGGTTGGACTCAACTGCCCCAATACCTACTGGTGTAGTTTTTGATCTAATTCAAAGTTATCTGTCAAATAGAAAACACCAAATTAGTATTGAAAACAATGACAGTCAGATAAGGGAGATTAAATATGGTGTACCGCAAGGTACAGTTCTGGGCCCTTTATTATTTACAATATATGTAAATAACTTGCTCAAAAGTCAGTTGAAAGTTTAAAGGTGAAATAACTAGTTTTGCTGATGACACGGCAATTTTCTACACTTCTGATACCTGAGAATCTTTAAAAACTATTATAGAGGAAGCCTTTGTTAATATATCGAATTGGTTTAAAGCTAACAAATTATCACTAAACAATAGTTACCTTTTACCTTTTATTCAAAGAATTTGCCAGACCTTGGACAGCTTCATATAGCGCCTAATGTAACTCTACCTGAAGCTGATCATGTAGAGTACCTAGGAATAACTATAGACAGACATTTACGGTGGGAACTACAAGTAAAACAACTTAAAAGAAAAGTTAGAGGTTTAATTAGTAAGTTTAAATATTTAAAAGACTTTTTAAGTGTCAAATATCTCAAAAGTGTATATTATTGTAACGAATAGTAAACCCACATATGACGTCATAAAACATTCTAGATGTATGACTCATCAACTGTATGACTCATCAATAACACCTTCGAGTATGACTCATCGACACGCCTCATCGACGTGACTTAACAACAGCTGCAAGTATGACTCATCAACACGTCATCGAACATTCTGGATGTATGAGTCATCGTATGAAAGATATAAATTGAGTCGCGAGTAGAAGGAGTTAGTGAATGTTTAACCGGCGTCGTGTTGAAATGTACTCTGAATAAATTGTTAATAATTATTGTAACACATAAATAGTTTTAATATAAATGGTTCTCAAATAAATTTGTAAATACCTAGCATTTAAAATAGTTTGTTAAATAGTTTATAGTGTTTTTAATTAAGTGCATTGTAAATATTCTTTTCTTTATTAATAGACGATTTTTAAACAGCATTTTTTTATGCTGTTTTTTATGCGGTTTTATGCATGCAGTATGTTTTTAAATTATGTGATTTGGCAGAAAATTACCCATATTTAATTTTAAAATGGGGTTATTTCAAAAATATAAGCTGGTCCGATTTACTGGTAAGTTTTTTCAACTCTATAGGTATTGTAGAACGTTACCTTACTAACCATTTCCGTCGGCATTTTAATAAAACTAAAATGCTCTTCTGGAGAGGTTTATTCAGAATAACAATAGCTTTAAAAGTTGAGGTATTACTCGACCACCACTTCATTTAATTTTTTTTTATTAATGGCACTGCTCAGCTGATGTTTCAGGAGGTACATTTATTGCCTATTGGTCACCTTCATAATCCCCAATTATGAAGCCCCTTTTTATTTACCAGGTTTATTCTGTATTATTAGTTAATTGATTTTTTCCCAGGCCTAGGGTTTTCTTTCTTTTTGTAATTTTTGATTTTCGCCTGGAAGGGGAGATGTATATTATATTGTTATATTATTATTATTATTATTTTACCAAGCATACATAAATTACGTTGCTTGAAGGTCGGTTCCTTATATTTTGGCTTTATTTATTCGCCTGAACCAGCCTATTGGGGAATAGGATAACATTGCAGGCTTGATTTTATATGTATTATTATTATTTGTAACTACCTAGTGCGATGAATGCATTCTTTATGTTTTTTTATATTTTATGTGTTTGCGGGTATCGATGTATTCTACCCATGACAGGTCAGACTTCGTTGCCAGTTTTTGACCTGGCGCATTCTCGTTTTTTTTTCACTCTCATTTGAAGGTGTTTTTTCTATCCTCCGGGATTTGTACGTGAACGAGGCCTCAATGTACCACGTACCGGGGAAACATTTGCAAGTCAGACTGAAAAGCTAACCAATTTGGCTGGAATCGACACATTATGGAGTATAAATGGTTTAACTTTTTGATTTCTATATACTATGGGTGGTATTTAGTTTTCCTCCCGTTGGCAACACACAAGGCAACCTGGTAACCTACTTTTATGTATTAAAATGTTTAATTCTGTTTTTCTTTTTACAGATTTTCCTAGCAGTAACCTAGCAGTCATACCCGTTGTGACCACGGAAAGTGACTCTTATTCAGTGACAAAACTTCATCTGTCATCTGAAATTCACTTCGAATAAATCGGCACGGTACAACCCTTTAGTGTTATTTAATTTACATTTTTAACTTATTGTTACAAATTGTTTACACTATTTGTTTCCGAAACTTATGGAACAAATGGAACTTTAATTTCTGTACTTTTTAGCCCACTTATTCGATATTCAGAATTTCTTTTTCGAAATTATGACCGTTGCCACTTTTTATAATTTTCATAATTTAAAATAAATAATTTTTTCTCTTTTTCATATATATGTTCTCCGTCTGTGACTATTAATAACTACACCGAGTTTTCTCTATTTGCTATCGCTGTTCATTTCCAAAAATTCCCTTGGTTATAAACCCTACAAAATTTTTCTTATCATCTATAAGCCTTATACTCTAATGGGAACACTTGCGTAAAATGCTTCGCATGTTCTCGATTCATGTGTTAAATGGATCACAGAAATCCACCCTTTCTTACTTATTATATGCCTTTGTATATTTAGATTTTTGCCAGCCCTTATTTTGTCATCTTACCATAACCAGTAAGACAATTTAATCACTGATCAAAGATCACCCCTTTCTTTTTTTTGTCTTCACCGACATTACAATCGATCTAATTTCGATTGTTACATCTTTCTTAATTTATCTTTTTTTGTCGCAATTGCAAAGTATTTAATTAATTACCTACAAGTGTTTCACACTTTTTTTATGTACTTTTTTGAATCTCTCTTAATCAAATTAACTGAATTTTTATGTCGTTTATGAGTTTCACCTGTTTTATTATTATGTAAACTTTGCACTTGCCACGTTCAACTATTAAACTTAACTATTAAAGTTATTCAATTATTAAATTCAATGTCTCTTAATCTTTGAACAACCTTTGGTTCAATTTATATTGTAATGCTGACACTTTCTTTTGCAATCTACGGTTTATATTTGAAATTATTACTTCTCCATTTGATTTTTTCCTTTTTTACTCTAATTGTCATATTTTTCCTTTATGAAAGTTATTGTCAGTACTCTTTCTTTCTTTACATGTATAAGTGTGAAAATAGTGTCATGCCCTTATGGTGTTTCATCAATTTATATTTTATTAATCTTGTATCTTGTTTTTAACACTCACAATATTTATGTACAGATCTATTTTTATGTACGAACTTATTTTTCTTTATTTGTCACTTTTCATGTTGAACTGTTAAGTTATGAATTACTTTTTTTTACACTTGCTATGAATACGAACCTATCTGTAGTTTTAATTATTTATATTTTTAATCATTTTTGTATTTTTTGGTTTGCTTGATAGACTTATATTATATACTGCTCAAGGTACGTTCATTGAATTCCGCAGATGTTCACTTTCGAAATTTTTGTTTTTTGCATTGTTTTGTTACTTACTACGAACTGTTTCTTTCTCCGCCTGCACAAATGGATCTTCCATCGGCATTGGCTAAATACTATATGGGTTTCAACTGGATGAATACTATGGCAGTTCCAACTGGTTCCTACCAACCATCACCTATGGTTCGAATTTGAAAATAATCATCTCCAGACCAATATTGCAATCAATTACCGCTGCAAACGAATAATTTGGTCAAGCAGATTAATTCTATGAGCATAAGCTCTCCAGATGTGTTACTTTATATAAACACATCCTACGCTATGACTATGGGTCAATAGCTTTTATGGAACCTTAACCAACAACCGACTCATCACGCCACTATGGTAGCATCAACTTGCTTCGCATCCATGCCATACAAACTTTGAAATTCCAGGCACAACAGTTCTCATCTTTAATCCTGAAAACGTCTTTCGAAACAGTCAGTATCATTATTTCTGCACTATTCGTTTTTCTTTATGTTTTAGATCTTTTGTAATCTGAATCAATCTTTAATCGTACTCTTACTTAGATATTAGTATCGACATTTTATCCTGTATTCTCCGAATTTGGGGATCACCATCTTTTGCTGCCAATATACTCATCTTCCTAGATACCTGCCTCATCGACACTACCACCTACACCGCTCTTCCGTCGAAGTGGGGGAAAGTGTCACAAACGGAAATATTTACAATTAAATATTTTATACAAAACTCAACTTCTCTTCCGTTTGTACAATATAGCGTGCAAGGCCACGCTCAGTTACACACGCTAGTTAGCAGCTGCGATCTTGCAATCGACAACTTGGTGGACACCTGCAAGGTCTTCTCCGAAGCGCGCTCGCTTCGCCCACCATTGTATTCGTCGACATGCAACTTCTTCGCCTACTTACTCCGTACAAGCGAGGCAACCCACACGAATTGCAAGCAGGTGCACATTCCATTGACAACACTTCCGCACAGCTGCCGATTCGTGCCAGACACCAGCAGCGCGAATGCAATCTACCCACAAGCTTGCTGCCAGGAAACATGAACTTCCTTAGTTGCATACTGAGAACTTCTACCTACTGATTCCCACTACGATACTGATTACTTCCTCGTTCAGCAGTATATAACCAGCTTGCTTGAGCTATTCAAACCAGTCAGTGTCCATGGCTCGAACACAACAAGCAAGCTGGTGAGTACCTTTCAATTATGTAATGCTTAGTGCTTAATTGAGTGGGCGGCGCTTAATCGCCCACTCTCTGCGAAATTATGGGGAGTTGTGTCCAGGCTTCCCAGCTTAGTTATAATTACTAGGAGGCTAGCTCCTATGGTTAGTTAGTAGACCTAGTGCTAGTACAGGGTTGGTTCCGACCTCCCCTGTATTGTATTAGTTTAGGAGGACATGTACGTTCTCACAATATGTACTCAACATGTATGTTAACCTTTTGTACTCTCTTTATTGTCTTTAGTATATAGTTGTTTTTTACAACTTGTGTTTGATTTATCTACCTCTGACTACGTCCTCCAGTTACGAAAACCCCACGTGACATTATCAACATGAAAACAAAAAAATCCTAATAGCACATGCCATCTAAAGATAATTTTATCTAAGAAATTTCTGCATAAGTCGGCACAAAAGAGTTCGTGGATCACCCAGAAACTACTTTGCAAATACTCATGTTATTTGTTGAGTTGAAACATATAGTTTCTCACTTAATTACTATTAAACGTAAAGCCGGCTTCGATTGCAAGGTAAACGCTGAGCGGGCGTTATATACTATATATGCCTGCTTATAATGCCCTGGTTGTTATGGACTTGCTATTATAGTTCGTATCACAGGTATAAACAACAAATAATATGCAAGTGAAACATAAAGATAAATAGCGTTTTTTCAGTTTTGCCTTATAAATTTTATAATGTATAACAGCGCCTTTGCTATTTTGCCTGCAATAGCCTATACTCCTACACTCACTGTCTTAAAAGTCGCTGTAAAAAAGTTAGGAAACAGATTTTAATGTAATCCTGTTTTTAGTTAAAACTCAACCTGTGTAGACTTAGGATATTGTAACTTCGTAAATTTTATATGCATGCTTGCATGTTGTATAACGGGTGGTACTCCGTCTGATGAAGAAGTTTTTACATCTCGACAGGCGCCTTCTACGTGACCTAACGACTACCACTAAATAAATAATAATAACCGAGTCCGCTGCAGTATAAGACTAACGCCTTACCCAACTAGTTAGCAAGCTTCTACAGTTTTATATTAAACTAAATGTGACAAGTAAATATGTGTTTGTGTGTTTTAAATGCCCATTCTTCTATCTTATGTACAGCACACAAGGCCGTCCGCGACCACATCGCCAACCACATCGCGGACCAGGTCGGTGACGTGGTCCGGATAATGATGGAATGTTTAGCTTTGCTGTAATTTATTGCATAAAGAACTTGGGCTTCAAGATGGTTTGAATAATAAAATTATAAGTATCGTATTTCATTAAAACGTTTTTATCACAATGAAAGACATTAATGACTGGATAATACTAAATATTTATAGTTAAAGAAAAAGATTTCAGTAGACATTTAAGTATTATAAACTCAATAATTATTTCTTTTATTTCGATATACACGTTTCAAAGAAATATGATACTTATAATTTCATTATGCAAACCAGCTCGAAGCCAAAGTTGTTTATTTAATAAATTACAGCAAATCTACTGACATGGAGACAGAGAGAGATTTGAAATTAATCTTAGAATATAAATATTATGTTTAATATTCTAAACAAACGAATACTTAATTATGAAATGTAATTCCCTTCTTCTTATTTGTCGGAGTTTGAGAGAAAAGCAGTTTTAGGTGGTGTCTAATGGCGGTTAGTGTGACGTCATATCCGTCGCTTTTAAAGCTCATTGCGCCGTGTAGTTACGCTCCTTCCTACAGTTTTATATTCTAAGAGTTTATGAGATTTCCATTATGTTGGTTTTGGCGTGATCTTGAAACTAATAATTAATAGGCTAATAGTTAAATCAAAAAACCATAAATATACGAGTTATGAAGCATAGTTTTTACAATGGCTGACTTCGGGTTAACCTGGGGCAAAAAACCCATATGCATTTGAAAGCTTATAAAAATTATTTTTTATTGAACTTCTTACCATGATTAATTTCCGAAGTAGGTTTTTCGAAATTTCTTAATCTTCAGAATATACGGTGATATCGGAGTTTTTGTTAAGCAAACTTGTACAATGATGCGAGAAAATGGATATTTAAGGGAGTTGTGGTGGGATAGTCTGAGCCAAAAGTTATGGAGCTTTGTTATTTTGACAAATAGAAATAATTACATAGTTTTGCTTCAAATAATGGATCAAACGATACTAGTTTTATTAGAATGCATCTGAAAGCAGTTTAGTTAGTATTTATATATGGTTTTAATTAATTATTAGTCTTTCTAAACTCAGATATTAACTTTTGACTGTCTAGTCCAAGCTTAAGAAGGTGAAAATATGACGAACAAAACAATTATTCTAATCAGAAATTTCATTCAAGTTTACTTGAGTACCGCGTGGTAGATTAGATTTTTAACAAAAGAAGGGCACACGCCTAATCAAATCAAACAACGTTTAGACGACGTTTATGGTGATTTATCTCCTTTATATACCACTGTAAAAAGTAGTCAAAATGTTTCCGTTTGGGGCAAGAATCTCTTGAAGATGATGAGCGCACCAGTCGTCCACTTGAAGCGGTAACACTTCAAAAAGTTGCAATCATTAAAAAAATGATATTAGAAGATCGCCGTTTGAAAGTTAAGGAGTTAGCAGTGATGTCTGACATTTCGGAAACAAGTATTCTTCGAATTCTTCATGACCATTTGGGTATGAATAAAATTAGTGCAAGATGGGTATCGCGTCTTCTTTCTGCTGTTCAACGTCAACGTCGCGTCGAATGAGCGCGCTCGTTTTTAAACTTGTGTGGAGACGACCCAAAGCCCATTTTAGAGTCCATTGTCACTGGAGATGAAACAATGGTTCTGTATTATGATCCTCTATCCAAAAGGGAATCGATGAAATGGCGGCGACCAGACGAACCTCGTCCCAAAGAGGCGAAAGATGTTCTATTGACAAAGAAGCTATGACAACAATATTCTGGGATTGTGACGGCATTTTACTGATTGATTTTAAAGAACGCAGTACCACTGTTAACAGTACATATTATGCGTCTTTATTGCATAAATTGAGAAACAATATTCGTGAAAAATGTGGAGGAAAATTGACAAGAGGTGTTCGATTATTACACGACAATGCACCCGTACATACTACCGCAATTTCACAAGCTGCCATTCGCGAATGCGGCTTTGAAGCATTGGATCATCCACTGTACAGTCCGGATATGGTTCCTAGTGACTATTATTTATTTTCCAATTTAAAGAAAGACGTTAGGAGACGTCGTTTTAAGGACGAGAACGAGTTGCAAGCAGTTGTAATTGAACATTTTGAAGGAAAAACTTCAGATTATTTTTACAAGAGCATTGAATTATTAATTCCACGTTGTAATAAGTGTATTGACATTAGGGGATATTTTATATTGAAAAATAAATTATATTTTACCAAGTTAATTTTTTCTATATCAGGCCGAGAATTTATGGCGCTTAACCTCGTACTTTTCGGAAAACAGTCCCTACAATAATGGGTATTTTTTGAAATTTGATATGAAAAAGGCCTTTAGCGGGACTCTTTTGCAATTTTCTCAGGTTTTATGAGGTATACTTATAAAATACCTCAAAACAAAGTTGAAGCCTACAAAATGAATTATATTATTCTTTGGTGTGCAATAAATGTCGAGCAATAATGTATGTTCGAAGAAAAGTGCGTTTCTATGACACTTATGCACTCATTTTCATGGTTAATTATATTTTCCACCAAATATATACTTCCACAATTTTCACGGACGTTTCAGAGCTCATTCTACATGATTATTACCTTTCGAATAAGCCATTAACCATACTTTTAAGCTGGATAGTATTCGAGTTACACGATAGCGAATATACCTGTGGTCCTTGACGACTTACTCCTTCAATTCACAATGACGGTTAGTCTCTCTGGAATGCGTTCTCACAGATTTCGGCGATGTACGGTGGTATAGTCGACGCTACATTCCTCAGCTACAGTAAACCTTCAGTGTGAAACTTCATGAAGAAAATTCTGTCAGCGACGAAAATGATAACGCCGATTCTATTGAAATTCTAAATTTCAGCAAATTTTCTACAGAAAATCATTTGTAATAATTTTTTTATAAATATTGTGTACAGTAATTTGTAAAAAATGTTTCATGTTCTATTGATTTCATAATGGTCTAGGACAGCAAGATTAATACGACGCTATTTTATTCTTTTTTTTTTCAGTGTGAATCGGTAAATGCATAGGATAAAACAATAAAAAATAGCATCATATTAGCTCTGCTGTCCTAGATCATTATGAAACCAATAGTCCATTTATATTAATAGTAATATTTCATTTATAGCTTTCATGTTTCTTATTGTTATTATTTATTATTACGTCACTAATTCAAAATTTTCACATAATTAACTGAGTAAACGAAAATATACATTTTTTACAAAATAATATCTCAGGAAATATTGCTGGCATGACATTCAATAACCAACTGTTTTATAGGAAACTTAATCTTTTTAGCTTTTATATAATGCATTTTGTACGTAGGAGCAGCCAAATTTGAAATATTTAAAAAACGCGCAAAGAAACAGCACTTTTTCGGGATGTCGAAAAATGACAGATGCTGAATAAATTCTATTTCAGAAACTTTGGGACGTACGAGGATTAATAAAAAAGAAAATTATGGGGAATTTAAAAGTAAATAGTAAAATTAATACCTTCTGAAATATTAGCAAAAAAGCAATTTTGTCTGCCATTTTACCATGATGGCGCAGCCGGCTCATCACCTACGCATGGGGAGTTTTGATGGTTTTTAGCACCACTTTTTAAGCCTATATACCAATTTTTAGCTTTTCCCCAATTTTTTCCTTTATATTGCTGAAAATGATTTAATTTACCTGGGCTACCGTATATTCAACAGTGTTGGACAAAATTAAATCTTACTGGCAATTGACAATTAAATTAATTAATTGTGACTATTTTTTATTTTGCATGATTACAACTAATTAATTGTTAGTCGATCTGGCAATTAAAAATTAATTAATTGTTAGTTGCTCCGACAATTCACAATTAATTAATTGTTAGTTAAAATTATTAATTGTAATTGTCATTGCAATTAACAATTGATATTCATTATGATGACAATTAACCTGATATTTATTAAAAAGATGGCAGATTGCTATATAATAATGCATCCCTTAAATAATCAGATGTTTTTTATTTGTAACTACAGCTGGGACATACGTTTTCTTATTAAAAGCTTTTTACGATTTATATTTTTATAGAGATTGTGCAGATAATACATTTTTAATATTTTACAAAGTTTATTTGTGCACCCAATATTACAATACATGCATCAAGATATTTCAATTGCTCTTTTTATTTATAATAGGGTTTGTTTAAAAGTCTAGGACAAAACTGAAATGCGATCTGCTGTTATTACAAAATACTAGGATCTTGATAGTTATTTTTTTAGTTTTTCTTGATAGTTAGTTTATTTTCGACGAACAAAAAGTTCGACTCTGAATTCGTGAAGTCGGTCTGTCTGTCTGTCGCCTTTTTCCCTGTTGACTTTTTTCAATTTTTCTTGGAAAATATCACTTTTAACTCTTTTATTAAACAACTCTTCTCTTTAATATAACTTTATTTCATCATTTATCAACATATTTATAATTCATAAATCTGCATATTCTCAAGAAGAAAATTATTATTGTTTGTTTACATTTCATTGGTACCAACTTATAAAGTTTGTTTATAGTACATTTCAAAACTAATAATAAACTAATACAAAATCATATTTTTAACACACTTCCTTGATTTTGTATCTAATAATAAAGTAAATAAATAAAAATACAAACTCTAATAAGATTTATTAAGACTTATTAATGCCTCAAAACAAATAAATTATTTGGCAAGTTTTTCCAAACCCAATAAAGTTCTAAATCCTTCAAATTTAGTTTTGCCTAACGCTTTGGTAAGTATATCGGCGATCTGATCATTTGTTGCTACCTTCTGAACATTAATTACTTCTTTCTTCTGATTAACAAAATGATAACTAACATCAATATGCTTTGAATTTTTTGAAAACTTTCCATTTTTGGCTAAAGCTATTGCTCCTGTATTATCTTCGTAAATTTTTATACAATCATTCATTATTACATCAAGATCTTTTAAAATACCTTTAATTGGTAAGATTTCTTCCGCACAATCAGCAAGAGCATAGTATTCAGCATGTGTTGAAGATCTAGAAACAATCTTTTGTTTTTGAGATTTCCACAACACTGTATTTCCAAAAACACCTATAAGTATTCCTGTGGTGACTTTCTGTCAATTGTATCAGCAGCCCAATCAGCATCTACGTAAGCATCCATTATTTCGTTAAAATTTGAATTATAGAGTAATTTAATGAAGCGAGTATAGTATAAATATTTTAGAACACGTAATGCATATTTGTAATGTGTATTGCAGTAACTATTTTGATAGCGGCTTAGATAATTTACAGAAAAAGATATATCTGGTCGAGTACCATTTGCTATGTACAACAAGGAACCAATTAAATTTCTATACTTTAATTGTCCTTCCACGTTATCTGCAGGTTCAAGTTTTAAGTTTATTTCCATTGGCGTTTCAAAATTCTTGGACTCTTTAACACCATATTTTTCAGCAAGACTTTCTATGTAATTTTGTTGGCTTAAAAACATTTCCTTTTTGTTTGGATAATATTCCATTTTAATTCACTGGCCTAAATCTTTCATATGAAATTTTCCACTTAACATTAGTTTAATCTTTTGTATACTCTCGTTATCATTACCACAAATTAATAAATCATCTACATACAAAATAATATATATTCGGTTACCATTAATGTTTCCTATGTATAGACAATAATCAAAGTCTGATCTTCTAAATTTTACACTTAACATAAAATTATGAAAGCATTCATACCAATCACGTGAGCTTTCCCTTAATCCATAAATAGATTTTTTAAAAACATACCTTATTTGGCTCAATTTTATAACCATCTGGAGGATAAATGTATACTTCAGACTTAATTTTTCCATTTAGAAACGCTGTTTGAACATCCATTTGTTAAATTTTCCAATTCTTATTACAAGCAACTGATAGTAAAACTTTTAAAGTATTCATTCTTGCTACAGGTGAGTATATTTCTTCATTTTCTTGGTATAACTGTTGAAAGCCTTTAGCCACAACTCTTGCTTTATATTTACCATCCGACTTGATTCGATAAATCCATTTAACTTCAATAATATTTTTATTTGTGGGTTTATCAACCAATAACTATGTTTCATTCTCTTTTAAACTGTTAAGCTTATTCATTGCATTTTTCCACACAGAGAGAAATGTATTTAAATTTCATCAACAATTGTGTGGTATTGTAAAACAAGATTGTGTCATTTAGTTTGTAAAGATTTTGTGGAAGTCAATAGTAATTTTGTAGAATCAAATGAATAGTTGTCTATAAGTTTCCATAACAAATTGTGTTACTTATTAAAACAGAATGTGTAATGTTATTGCATACAATTTTATACAAAATTGTACAATTGTTGCGCTAGTTGTGCCACAGTTGCTTAATAATATTTAACAAAATTACTTGTTCACATTTATACAAATTGTGCAATACTCTGGCACAAATATTCTATACAGAAGGTTAGGTATCACAAATAAAATATATATTTTTACATATATTAAAATATATGTAACTAATATGTATATAGCTATACAATGTATAGTATTTACATACTATACAACGTGTAATATATACACGTATAACACTAAAATTTCTTGTTGTCGTCGCCTGTTTATGTATAAATCTCGAATTTACATTAATAGCGACAATTACAAGTGGTGACATCTACAGGATGTCATCCATAAACTTTGCGAAACACAATAATTAGTAGCAAGCAGTTTGAACACTGGATTATGATTTCATTCAAACAAAATATTGTATTTTTCTAAACATGTTTTACAATTATACTTCAACATAATATGCTAGCTTATCCTCTACAACATTGTTCCAAAGAATGCAGAACTAAATCTGACTGTGTTAAATAATTGTCGTACGTTCCTGTTAGACAATTCAGTAACGAAAACCTACACAACGCTGGACAATACGATTCTACAATTATAATATAAATTTCTCCAACACCGTTTTGAACAATATTGTGCAAAGCTCTTATGAAGTATTTCTCTCTGTGCATTTTCTGGAATCTGCACAGTTGATAGCTTCTTCATAACTTTGAGGAACTGAAGCACTAGAGTAATTTACATAAACTACATGATCATCAAATATCTTAGGCAATTTTAATTCACGTTTAGGTCGTGTTAAATTTGTCACCTCCTCAGTTTCAACATCTTCACTAATTTTAATTTCCGTTTCAGGTGCTCTTTCTTTTTCTTGTTCAATTTTAGTCACAGGATCATCTCTAGTATTTTCTTGAATATCTTCAGTGCACTCATCATCTTCAATTTTAATGTATCTTGTATATTTTTCAATAAATTGTACATGTCGACTAACAATTATTTTATTGTTGACTAATATTTTATAACCAGTGTCAGTGTAACCAATTAAAATTCCTTTGACAGCCTTTGAACCTAATTTGTTGTAGAGGATAAGCTAGCATATTATGTTGAAGTATAATTGTAAAAAATGTTTAGAAAAATACAATATTTTGTTTGAATAAAATCATAATCCAGTGTTCAAACTGCTTGCTACTAATTATTGTGTTTCGCAAAGTTTATGGATGACATCTTATAGATGTCACCACTTGCAATTGTCGCTATTAATGTAAATTCGAGATTTATGTATAAACAGGCGACAGCAAAAGGAAATTTCAGTGTTATACCTGTATATACTATACATTGTATAGTTATATACATATTAGTTACATATATTTTAATATATGTAAAAATGTATATTTTATTTGTGATACCTAACCTTCTGTATAGAATATTTGTGCCAGAGTATTGCACAATTTGTATAAATGTGAACAAGTAATTGTGGCACAATTAGCGCAACAATTGTACAATTTTGTATAAAATTGTATGTAACAACATTACACATCCTGTTTTAATAAGTAACACAATTTGTTATGGAAACTTATAGACAACTATTCATTTGATTCTACAAAATTACTATTGAGTTCCACAAAATGTTATATTTGAGTTTATACACATGCTTACAAAAAATTGAAAACATTATTTAAAAAATCTTGACAAACTAAATGACACAATCTTGTTTTATAATTCTACACAAATTGTCCCTGTCACTTTTTTAAGACCAATTTGTTTTACAATACCACACAATTGTTGATGAAATTTAAATACATTTTTCTCTGTGTATGCTTCCATATAAGCGTAAATTTGACACGTCTGGTTTTTTATTAAAGAATATTTCATATGGAGTTTTTCTAATTTTTGTATTAACAAGCAATCGATTTCCAATGTATGCAGGTGTGTATATACACTCTGGCCAATAACATTTATCAATTTTAGCCTCAGAAAGTAAACAACGAGCACGATCCATAATGGTTCGGTTATACCTCTCTGCAACACCATTAGTAGATAGGGAACAAGAGAACGAGCGCAAAATCCCATGTTATTTCTTATGAAGGTTCAAAACGTCGAAAACGTGACAAATGATAGTGCGCCGACTCGCGACTCGAGGTCATCCGCGACTAGGTCCGACGCGCGACATCGCACACCTGTGTAATGTCATGACATCTACGCGATTTCATGTTAAGACAAGCTTGTAGAGCTATTATAAATACATATTATTTTAAACTTCAAACGTGTTTAAATTGTATTGAAATTGTTTATATTATTAACAAAAGTGTATATATTCTTTCTAAGTGTTAACAACAAATCAAGGTAACGTTTATCATTAGTTTTATAACTTTCTTTTTAAATACCGTTGCATAACTATTATAAATATTATAAACATTATTAGAAACATAGATCCGAAATATCAAACTAGAGAATTATATTAGTTGAAGCCTCCATAATATCACAAATCAAGGTAACGTTTATCATTAGTTTTATAACTTTCTTTTTAAATACCGTTGCATAACTATTATAAATATTATAAACATTATTAGAAACATAGATCCGAAATATCAAACTAGAAAATTATATTAGTTGAAGCCTCCATAATATCACGTTTTCAATAAATACTAGATATAATTAATCAGCTTCATTATAAATTTAATAGAAAGCATTATATTTTTTTCAAGTCAATTCTTTTTATGAAAAACAGTTCGTAGTAGAGTTTACTTTAAGGATACCTTATACCTACGCTTATCGAAAACAAATAATAATAGGCAAGCAGATAACTTTTAATAATTTTGATCTAATAAGGTACTGAAAAATCAAAGAATTTCGGGTAGTCAACCATATATACATATGGGCTAATATACAGCTACCATTCTCATACACTTGAAAATAATCCCACTTTAATGTACCTTAACGGTTAACAGGTAGAAGGACCCGCATTTTTCCCATATATTGCAATTAAAACGTAACATTTTAACAAAATTTCGAATAAAATTAATCGCTCCCTCTCTCTATGTACTTCTTAATAAGTATTTAGTTTATATGACAATCCGATCCTACTTAACTGTATAGGTAATTAGTTAAAATTAATTACATATAATCATTTACTCCAGCATTAAAAATTTTTAAATTCAGCTTTAAAGACGTCTTATATCTTCGTTCTATCAATCAAACCTCACCCTCGTCTGCAAACGCAGGTAGAAAAACCCACTTTGAAAGAAGGGTTCTCTTTTTTTAATTATTTCATCCTACACCTCTCGTATTTTAAAAATATTTTATACGCTGTTACATGACATGAGTCGACTTAGTAACTATGGAATTTTATTAATAAAAGTGATTGCCTAATGTTCTACCAATAATAATAATTTAAGATGATTGATACAATTTTTATTAATAACGAATTAAAAATTCCTGAAAACATTCGAACATAATTCAACATTAATATACCTATAACGGTCGATAGTTAGAAGGGCTCGCGTTTTTCTCATATATTGCCATTAAAACGTAACATTTTATTTTAATTACATAAATCTAATTAATTATATAATATCCATAAATAACATTCTATTAATAATGCATTGAAAATATACACAATTCAAATTTAAAATACCTTTCACGACTAACGGATACGAACCAGATACGAATCTACGCGTGTGGGGATCAAGCATCGGCATGAATCGCAGGGCGACCTTCAAGCTTTTTACCTACATAATAATAATAATATAAACGATATTTAATTAAAATACTTCAGAATAGTTAGCTACTCTCTTCTATCCCCAGGAGTTTAATACAGATATCTCTCATCATAACACCTCCTCGGTATATACTTTCGTACATAAAAACATAAAAACTCAATCTTGCATCTTATCAAAACCACCAAGATATATTAAAGTTTCTCAGTCGATATGCAGCAGGTAGAGAAAAAAAGGGCCAATAACCTGTAAGCAGGTAATAATAGCTACGGTAATCTTAAAAAGCATCAAATACTATTAAATAATGACAATAATCTATATATCATTCCAATATGTCTTTCGTAAAATTCAGTTTATCTACAATGAAAATTAATTAGTTTAACAACTATCGATGGCAGTATACGATGGCAGTAGCAGTACTAAAAATTCAAATCCAAGGGCGGGAAATCCAAGATGACAAATTGAAAATGACAGATACAAAAATGACAAATGCAAAAATGACAAATGCAAAAATGACAACTTCAAAAATGACACATTCTAAATTGACAAATTCAAAATGACAAATGCGAAAATGACAGATACAAAATGACAGACGTAAAATGACAGATACAAAATTGACAGATTCAAAATGGCAGTTCAAAATGGTTATCCAAAATGGCGATTCAAAATGGCTATCGCCCTCTCTCTCTCGCTCTCCTATCCCCACTCCCCCAACTTAGGCCCCCCACTTAAACCCCCCACTTAAGCCCCCCACTTAATCACCCACTTAAGCCCCCCACTTAACCCCCCACCCCTATCCCTACTCGAGGAGTGGGGAAAAAAGGAGTGGGGGTCATCTCAGGTGACCCAATACCTACTATTATTATCTATAGAAAAAGAATTTATTAAGCAGTTGGCCGAGCAACCAAGATTTTACGAAGATGTCATCGATGTGTTTGCTAAAAAAGACCGGAGAATCCAGTTGCATTATAAATAAAAAGTAAGTAGTATTTTAAATGAAACTTTTACTTTTGTACTTTTTTTGAATAATGAATAGTAGTCAATAAATTCAATAGGTATAAAGTGCAAAAGTTGTTCTTTGAAAACTTTTAAGGTTAATAATTATAACACTGTCTTTTATTGTACCTAGGTATATTAAAATTAAAATTATGATTGCTTCCCTTACCTAAATTCTCACCGCACGCCACTGGTATATAAAAAGAAAGTTATAAAACTAATGATAAACGTTACCTTGATTTGTTGTGAACACTTAGAAAGAGTATATACACTTTTCACTTTGTTAATAATATAAACAATTTCAATACAATTTAAACACGTTTGAAGTTTAAAATAATATGTATTTATAATAGCTCTACAAGCTTGTCTTAATATGAAATCGCGTAGATGTCATGATATTACACAGGTGTGCGCTGTCGCGCGCCGGGCCTAGTCGCGGATGACCTCGAGTCGCGAGTCGGCGCACTATCATTTGTCACGTTTTCGGCGTTTTGAACCTTCATAAGAAATAACATGGGATTTTGCGCTCGTTCCCTTGTTGCCTATCTACTACCATTTAATTCGTGTGTGTGCGGTGGACCAGGACGTAAATATATACCTTCTCTTTTTGCTAATGTGAAAAAATCTTTGTTTCTGTATTCTCTTCCATTGTCGCAACGGATTTCTTTTATTTTCTTTCCAGTTTGGTTTTGCATTAACTTTATATATTCAACAAAACGATCAAAAACTTCACTTTTATGTTTTATACAATATACAACAGCAATCTTACTAAAATCATCAATAAAGGATACAAAATACCTTTCGCCTTTGTAACCAGTTTGTGAGATTGGTCCATTAACATCTGTATGAATTATTTCCAGAACGTCATTTGTTCTACTTCGATTATTTTGAAATTTTAAATTTGTCATTTTATTTTCTAAACATATTTCACAGCTTAAAAATTCATCTTCGATTCTTTTAGGTAATCCTTCAACCAACTGCGATTGACATAATTGTTTTAAATCTTGAAAATTTGTATGACCAAGGATTCGATGCCATTTTTCCTTTTTTGTAATTTCAATAGAATTTGCATATAAAGTGGCTTCACTATCTTCATGATCTAGAACTCTTCCAGTTAACTCAAAAAGTTTATTTCTTTTAAAAGCAATGGCAACTAATTCATCTTTACAATTATAAACTTTAGCTTTATCACTTTTGAATATGATTGAATTATTTTGATTAACATTACAAGAAACATTTAACAAGTTTTGCTTCACAGGGAGAAATGTTTGTATATTTTGTGCACAATTGTCGAGAAAATTAAAACAAATTTGGTCTAAAACGGTGACAGGAACAATTTGTGCAATGTAATTGCATTGGTTTGTGCAAAACAAATTGTAATGTTTATCCAAACAACTTATTATTTATATCTCCATACCAAACAGGTTACTACCTAGAACAATTTGTTTAATAAATCTTCTACATTTTGTAGCATAGTTTTGCACAATGCTGTATTACACACTTGCGATTCTCATGTTGAATTTTTGCACAATGTTGTTGGAAACGCTTATGAATATTGGAGTAATGTATCTATAGTAGTTTAGTGCTTATTTGCACAATATTGTGTTTATTTTTCTTTGACCTTTAATATTGCTGAAAGAAACGCAAAAGACTGGGTGATTTAATGATACAAAATGTGCATAATTTTATCAAAAAGTTATATATTTAATTTAAACGCAAAAATACAAAGAGAATACATTCACATAAAGAAAAAATACAAATTAAACAAAAGATTTAACTGAAATAAACGATTTACTATTTAAATTACTAACAAACCATGGCATATAAGAGTGCAAATTTCAAGTTGGAAACATGGACTTTCATCTGATTCTATACAGCAACCTCAAGAGCATAACAATGAGGCAATACTTTATTATTCTATTTTCTCAATAATGCCAAACACTGGAAGATCCTCGGTCGGTCCCTTTTCGAATTAATGGAAAATTTGGTTTGTAAAACGTTCCTTAAAGTGGTTGACCCAAGAAGACGAGAAAACTCGGCACCCAATTACGTCTGGAAAATGAATGTATAAATAAGTTATTTATTACATAGCACTTGCACTAAAATAAATGGATAAATTGAATGCGTCCCCAATCACAATAATAATGATTTAAAATATAGGGTAAAAATTAAAGATACTTGCATACATTAATTAATTTTTTATTCACCTACATTACATCCGTAGTCTGCAACTACTATCATGAATCTACTAAACAAATATGTTCCATTTCCACTTAGCACAGCGTTTATTGCAGTTTGTTTATGTCTGGAGTCTGCTCTGAGAGGGAATAAATGAAATTGGTCAATCCCACATTAAAAATAACCTTGACAGGTTTCGCTCAAATTGTTTTACAGTTTCCAATTTTATTTGTATTATTTGCATATACAATTTAAAAAGCTGCACAATACTGTGCATGATTATAGTTAAACTTGTATCAAAAGATACAACAAGATTGTGGGAAAACGCAGCACAATATTGTGAACTATTAATTTCTTCAGTTACTTCAATTTGCTTTGCACAATTTGTTAAAGTAAATCTTACAACCTCTTCAAACAATCGTATTATAAATAATTAAAAAATAATACAATCACAACTAACCAATGTTGTGCAAAAGTACGCTATAGCATTTTTCTCTGTGTTCATATTCGGTACATAATATACATTTTTGATTTTAGTTTTTATATATTTGTTAGTAACATTAAAATGAAGAACAATATTACCTATTTTACAGGATTCTAATGAAAAGCCATCACCTACTTTAATGTTAACAGGATCTTTTAAATTAATATATTCTGTAAAGTACTTATCTGAGTTTACGATATGATCTGAACAGCCACTGTCTAACAACCACGTGAGATCTTCTTTTATCGTTACCTGGGCCTCTTTCTGTGTCTCTACTGTTGTTGACGATACCTCAACATTGAATGAGTTGCTCTCAGCTTTGAAAGCCATTGAACTTCCAGCTTTTTTATTATAATTTCTTGAAAAACCACCTTGTCCATTACTTCGGCAATAATACTGGGTATGCCCTAGCTTATTACATCGGAAACATTCCTTCATGGAATTCCTTGAATTAAATTGTTTATTTTGTTGCCGTTTATAATTATGATTTTCAGATTTAACACGTTTAGCATATCTTCGCACATGGGAGTTGAACGCTTGATAATTATTCTTGATACTACTTTCTCGTTTTTTAAATTCCAGCATTAACTTCGATTTTACATATTCAACTGATTTTTCTTTTTGAGGTAAAGCATCAACTATGTCAACTACATGTGACAGATTTTCTGGGAGAGATAGCAAAAAATAATTTAACTTGTCATCACTACTTATAGTTTCTCCAGCATTTTTCACTTCATTTACATGCTTTTCAAATATGTTAAAAAATACAGTAGGATCTTCATTTTCTTTCATTTTTAATTCTAGCAATTTTCGTTTACATAGCAACTTTACCGCACTGTTTCTTACTAAATAAATTTCATCAAACTTATCAATCATTTTTTTTGCTGAGACTTCAGATATTATTAATTCTAATTGTGTGTTTGTGATTCCATTCACTATATAATTTTTCGCTCTAATTTCTTTTTTCTTCCATGCTTCTTCAATTTTATCTTATCTACTTTCATATAAAATAGCTTCATTGCATTCTTTCATTTCTAAGAACAGATTTAATCTAAATTTCCATTTGTCGTAATGTGTACCATCAAAAACTTGTAACATAAAATCTTCCTTTTTATCGTTTGCCATTATTTTGTTTCACGCTACTTTTTAGGTTAGGTATACTTATTTTTGTCAGAGATATAGAGAGGGGAGAATGCGTTTGGACCAGTGCGCATACTGTTTTTTGAACGACACAACGAGTTCCGCCACTTTGACCCATAATCTGTCAAATTGCGGTTGTGTTAAAATTGTGCACGTGTGTTTATTGTTTATGAAGGCGTAGTGTGATTGTTAAAAATGTCCTGCAATGTAAAAATTACTTAAATGTTAAGCGTTTTAAGCCTCAAGGAATTACTTTTCACCGGTTAGTTTGTGTAGTAAATAAATATCTACATAACCTACCTTATCAAATACACAAATTTTAATTTACATGCGGTTTAGATTTCCAAAAGATTCTATTTTAAAGAAATGGTTAGAAGTTCTGGGAAAAGGAGACGATTTTCAATGGTCAGAATATAAATTTGTTTGTTCAAAGCACTTTAAAGATGATGATTTTATACAAGGGGGTCAACGAGTTCGTTTAAAGATCAATGCTATTCCATCTTTGCATCTACACAATGAAGCAAACGTCTCCTTGGAGCCTTCTACCAGTCAGCAAGGAATAACAGATGATTTCTTGCAAAAATCGCAGCTATCGTCATCACTAAGTTCAGAAAAAGATAATTCTTCATCAGATAATGTAATTAAATCCAGATTAAGTTCAAAGTTGAAGAGGCGTGTGAGGTAACTAGATTTGTAATACTGTTTAATGGAAAAACCAATTAGAATTTAAACATTTTTCACTTAATTTCAGCATTACATCTAACGAGGGTTCCGATAGTAGCACAAAAAGGAAGAAGATTAAGATGATACAATCTATTCATAGTTACAGGTAACATTTTTTAAGTTAAGTTTATGATTTTAATACTTAAACTAGTTTTTGTGATCATTGTAAATAATCATTTTATTTACAGTACATCTCCAGGAAAATTTAAAAGAAAGTACGAAACCTTGCGACAAGTGCAAACATCAGCGAGGAAGAAGTTATATGCTGCTACAAAGACCATCAAAACTTTCAGACGAAGAATAACCACCCTGAAGACTGTGGTTGAAGATTTAAAACAAAACCAATCTTTGTCTGATCGTGCTATTGTCCACTTGGAGAAATGTTATGAAGATGTACCTCATGTTTTGATGAGTGGTAGCACAACCAGAGAAAATTATTCTGAAAACATTAGGAATTTTGCATGCACTTTGCATTTTTATTCAGCAAAAGCTTATGAGTATGTTAGAAAAACCTTTGCTTTGTCTTTACCTCACCAATCAGTTATTAGAAGATGGTGTGCAAATGTTCAGTGCCATCCAGGTTTTTCTGAAGTGTGTTTCGAAGCTTTGCAGAAAAAAGTTGAAGAAGCACAGTCTTTAAATCGAGAAGTCATTTGTTCTTTAGCTTTAGACGAAATGGCTCTAAAAAAACAAATTGAATTTGATGGGAGGAAAATGTGGGGTTATATTGATATAGGTATAGATATTGATAATGACAATTTAGAACCTGCTACCGAAGCACTTGTATTAATCGTTACTTGTCATAATTCTCACTGGAAATTACCAATCGCCTACTTTTTTATTAAGTCTTTGAATAGCAGTGAAAGAGCCAACATTGTTCGTGAAGCTCTTGTACGATTACACGAAGTTGGAGTACAAATAACATCTGTTACTTGTGATGGTCCCTCTGTACATCTTGGAATGCTTAAGGAATTAGGTTGCCAATTAGAAGATGTTCAAAATTTAAAAACATGGTTTCATCATCCTAGTGATAGCAAAATAAAAGTCTTCTGCATTTTAGATGTGTGTCACCTGTGTCACATGCTAAAATTAGTGCGAAACATGCTTGCAAGTCCGAAGAGTATTCGTACAAGAGACGGTATAGTTCAATTGTCTTTTATCGATAAGCTTTTTGTCATTCAAGAGAAAGAAACGCTGAGATTAGCCAATAAATTAATAAAGTCACATATTCACTGGGAAAAACAAAAAATGAAGGTAAAAGTCGATTTAGTGTATTGCGTTATTTGTATAATTTCTACTTCCTAATTTTTTAGGTTGATTTAGCAGCACAGACTTTGAGTGCGAGTGTCGCTGATGCTCTGGAATTTTTAAACTCTGAATTAAAACATCCAGACTTTAAAAATGATGTAGAAGCTACAATACTATTTATAAGAATAATAGATCGGCTGTTTGATATTTTAAACTCCAGAAGCCCTTGGGCAAGGGAATATAAAAGTCCCATGAGAGAAAATAACGAAGAGTTATGGAGACCATTTCTGTTGGATGCATGCCAATACTTATTGGACTGTACTAACATTAGTGGAAGACCATTGTATTGTACCCCTAGAAAAACACCGATATTAGGATTTGTTATTTCTACATTGTCCATGATTGGAATATTTGATGAGTTTGTAAAAACTCAAAAACTTAAATATCTGCTAACATATAAGTGCAGCCAAGATCACTTTTTGTGTTCAGTGAGGTATTAAGTTTTTGTTAGAATCAAAAGTAATGGTAATAATAATAATAATATAATTTGTAGGTCCCGTAATGGTTGGAATAATAACCCTACATGCTTACAATTCATGCGAACATTTAGAAGATTGCTTTTATTTTCTTCTGTATCTGAACGTGGTGGCAACTGTAAAGTTCTTGATGATACAGTAGTTTTAAAAGTACCTAGTACTGCCCAAGCAAAATCAAATAGTGACAATATTGATGTGTCCTTATGTCGCAGATACAATTTAGATGTATCAAATGAAATAAGGGACCATGATTATGATATGTCAGTGCACTTTGTTGAACTTAATGCATTTTCTGTAAATGTAATTACTTATATAGGTGGATACGTCATTAAAATGCTGAAAAGGATTATGAAATGCCCTGACTGTATCACTGGGTGCATTCTTACTGATAATGATAATATTGCTAATTTATCATCATACACATTCCTTCTACATAAGAATAGAGGTGTAGTAGTGTACAATAATTTTTATATTGTTTTACAATGCTTGTTTTGTAGGTGGACTGCATGTACCTAGCAGAGGTGTTGTAAAAATATGAGGCGACAGAACAGTTTATAAGAAGATTAATGCTCCTCACAAACAACAGATTACCTCATGAAAATGAATTCTTTTCAACATTCGCTACAACTGTAGCTCAAAAATTTTATGGTAATGTGGAGGAACTTTTTCCGGATCTTCTTGAGCACAGTTATTCTTTTCCTCCCAGTGAAGATCATCATTTAATTATGTTAATTAAACAAATTGTTAACTGCTATACTAGAATTAGAGTTTTTAATTTGGCCAAAAAGTATACAGAAAAAATTCAAGGAAGTCTTGTTCGAAAAACATTGACAAAATTGATTTTATTTAATCATCAATAAAAACTTAATAAATGGTTTTAACATTTCATTGTTTATTGGTTTTTTTACTGTTTAATAAATCTCTCTGTTTTTCTTTTGTATCCTGTGTGTTTTATTTCTATTATTGCTTATTCCAGTTATTTTGTAGCAGACATTTGCCAGACCCAAAAATTAGTAAAAATTCAGGTTAATGTTTTGTTTTATAAGTTATAATATAGCGGGACTTCTTATTAATACCGCGAGCTAGCCAGTTAGGAAGTTCCCATTATATTGCATTGTATTTGTTGCATTTACCGCCATGAAGTGTTTGTAATGTTTTGGTAAAGCTAGGTAAGCTTTCAATATTTAAATTAGTTTTGCAGAAAACGCTAATTCTAAACTGTGAAGGAATGCATAAAGCTAATATCATATTTGAAATTACAATAAAGATTGACACAACCTAATATAATTTAATACAATGCAATTTATCCTTTTTTCCAAGCTTAATTTTATCAATAGCTAAATTTTCGAAAATTGCAATTAAAAGATTCTTAATATACGTTCTGTATGCAGATCAGTTAATCCAATATCGATTTTTGGAAGTTGAATCCTCATTCCGGTTTATAAAACACTATATAGTTTTTGATCAGATTTTAAGTTTGCCGAATTTGGCGCGCTTGTTTTTGATTGGTCAAAATGGCCGCTTACTACATTAGACAAGTCGCGCAGGCTTATGATCATTCTCCCCTCTCTATATCTCTGATTTTTGTACGTCAACTTTTAATTTCCTTCAATCTTTAAACTACGGAGTTCTGCGACCATGTTAAAATATCACTTTTAATTCTTTTATTAAACAACTCTTCTCTTTAATATAACTTTATTTCATCATTTATCAACATATTTATAATTCATAAATCTGCATATTCTCAAGAAGAAAATTATTATTGTTTGTTTACATTTCATTGGTACCAACTTATAAAGTTTGTTTATAGTACATTTCAGAACTAATAATAAACTAATACAAAATCATATTTTTAACAAAATCTTCAATCAACTGATTGATTAAAAATTTAATTGATTGATGCCCAACTCTGATCTCCAGTCGTTTTTACGATTTTTTACAAAACTAATTGTTTTATGTAATTTCCATAGAAACGCTGTAACCTATTCGATACCGCCTTTCTATTAACAATGAATTAAATTGTTGATTTTTTAAAAGCAATAGAATTTGTAATTACATATTTTTTAAGCTTGCACAAAAAATATTGTGTATATCTTGTCCGAGAAATTATTTAAGCTTAATAATCAGAATAAAAATATAAAGAAAACTTAATTGCGAGAAATCCCAAGTGAATGCCCATCTAAAAAGTTGATAGGTACTTAAAGAAAGTGCTATATGAAATATTTAAGCAATATAATATTTGCTAATGAACTAAACAATATTCTAATCGAAGCTAAGCAGAAACTTTTTAAACTAAAACAAATTAAGAAGAAATACGTATTTATTAATCGACTCCGCACAAATACTGCAAATCCAGTCAATATATCAAAGCCAAACACACTAAGAACTGCTCCGCTGTGAGACAAATAACATTGTTAAAATTTCTTCCCTTTTATGAATTTAACACGAATAATTTTACCACGTGCATCGGCCTGCCGGCTGTAAGCTTACGCATGCTATATAATAACGTTGCATTCGACCAAACAATTAATGAATATTACTTCATTATTTGTATGGACAAATGTAGTTGCCCAGAGCTCAGTCACGCCACCTAGTTCAGTTGCACGAACTAACCAAAAAAGTAAGCGTATTTATTTTCAAGAGGATGCGTATCTGTTTATTATCTGTGATTATACTCTAGGTAATACACAAGATCTTAAGATGTTAGCAATTGTGGATAGTGCGATAAGTGATCATAGACTACAAGTGCTAATAACAGAACATAATACAACTTCAGACAGTGCGTGTGTAATAAATTCTCTAGATGAAACCAGTTTCAGGTATGAACTTCAAAAAATTATAAACTCTGTTTGGAATGACCCAAATTTAATGTGCGATGAACTAATTCGGACCTAACACAACAGCTTAACACAAAAGAAACTTAAGAACAGATTTCGGAAAAACAGTGCGCCATGGTTTAACAATCATATATATTATTTAATCAAGCAAAGAGACAGTTATTATAAACAGCACAGACAATTTCCAAATAGTGAATTTCTATCCAACCAGTATAAAAATGCTCAAATGAACTTACCTCAGGCAATCAAGCATCGAAAAGAAGAATATTATGATGATAAAATTAGCAGTGCAGAAAACAATCCTAAAAAACTATGGGAAGATTTCGATACTATTGTACATAACAAAAAAGGGGAAAAAAGATAACTATTCCTAAACTAATTGTGGACATCACCATTGAAGATCCTCAAGACATAGCCAATTGCTACTTCAGTGGTATTGGACCATCCCTTGCTCAAGTTAGAAATCCTCCTACCCATAATCCTCCTAGCCTGCCAGTATGTCATAATACCTTCGTACTGAGTCCCGTTACAAAAAATGAAATCCTTGAAATAATTGACAAATTAAGACAAGGGAAGGCACCAGGTATAGACAAGCTTTCAGTAGATACAGTAAAAAAATTTAAACAAGAAATGGCAAAAATTATAAGCACTATAATCAACTTATCGTTTAATACAGGAGCTGTTCCTAGTGCTTTAAAAATGGCTAAGGTTATATAATTTTTAAAGGAGGTGATGCCACAATTCCCAATAACTACAGACCAATAGCGCTTTTGTCAACAGTATCTAAAATCTTAGAGACATGTGTCAATAATAGACTGGTACATTTTTTAAACTCCACACAATTTTGGTTTGAGGTGCAATATGGCTTTAGACACAAAAGTAATACAACAACAGCAACTATGGACCTCATAACAAGAATTATGGACAAAATCGATAAAGAGTTTACTTCTTGCACTTTTATTTCATTGGACCTGTGCAAGGCTTTTGACACAGTAGATCAGAACCTTCTATTAATGGTGATGGAAAAGATTGAAATAAAAAACATACCTCTAAAATGGTTCAACGATTACCTAAATGGACGAACGCAGACAATTTCAGTCAATAATTTTTTAAGCCAGATAACAGATAATAAATATGGTGTGCCGCAGGGATCTGTTTTGGGCCCAACCCTTTTGCTGATTTATATAAACTCTATCTCACTTCTGTCATTAAAAGGGCATCTGCAACTTTACGCAGATGATACTTGCCTAGTTTACTTCAACAAAAATCCAAATGAAATGAAAGCAGAATGTGAAAATGACCTGGTAAAGGTTAAAGACTGGCTACAATATTACAAACTTACCCTCAATATTAATAAATCAAATTATATGGTAATTTCAAAGAATAAAGTTAATTGTAATAACATGTTAAATTGGGAAAATCACATTACATCACTATACAAAAAAATTGCACCCGCAGTACGGATTAATTACACGAATTAACAACAACTTGCCAGATCCACGATTACAATGTAAGAAGCAAAAACCTACTAAGACCAACACCGATGAACACTACTGCTGGACAAAGGAGCCTCCTAAACAAAGGAGTAAAGCTATATAATATGAGAAAGAATGAAAAATCTAAGAAGCAATTCTTTTAAAAGACATCTAAAAGAACTTATTTATAGCAATTACTTCAAATAGAATCAAATTTGTAATTATTTCATTAGAAACTTAGGGAAAATCCATTCTTGCAAATTAGTTTATTTACTTTTAATTGAGAGTTTATGTGAATTACTGAACATATTCCACAATGCCTGGCAAAATTTAAATTAAATGAAAATCTTGTTTTTTTTTTGTGTAACATATTGTGTTTATTATGTAAATCTAAATTCGAAATACATATTCAGTCGTTGTTATGAATGATAGGAATTCAGACAGAAGAATTGTGCTTGTATTGTATTATTGTACAAATTTTATTATGTAATTTATATGTATTAATTTTTGTTTTTTTTACACACTTTAGGGTTTCCTTGATTTATTTATTAACATACTTAATTGATTTTGTTAAAATTTAATTGTATGACCGGCATAGCAAGAGCTCAGGGTCTTTATTGTAATATTTATATAAATTTCTTTTTTTTGTTTAGTTTTACAAACTGCTAAATAAATGGATTATTATTATTATAAGATCTTCTAAGGTTGTAAGATGAAAGCTTATCTTATGATAAACTTTACCACTAAATATTTTGATGTTTAAGTGGTCTATTAACTGCTTTATCAATTTTTTGGATTTCACCATTCTGTATTCTGTAACAAAATGTCATTTTTAACTTTATCATAAAATGAAATAACTTCGCAATCAAAACTTCTTATATTTTCATGAACATTGCATGGAAGGTCTTGCATGGATTCTCGTGAAAGTGTCTGAGGTTCTTGGAATGACTTTGAAATTTGGTTACCAGAAAGAATTTTGTTCCTAAAATATAAATATGTCTGTAGTACAGTATCATACCCAATTTTAAAAGTATTACATTAACTATGTATAGATACTTTTATGTTGTAATAGTCATCGATGTTGACTTCAGCTTCCTTGCCAGACCACAATTGGTCAGGTACATCATTAATTTTATTGTTGTCATCATCGATGGCCTTGTTATAGTTTGTAACTAAATTTTTAAAATATAAATATTTGATGAATAGTTTTGCAGTAATTGATCTTCTTTGTTACAGAACCAGATGTACAATAATATAATTTATATGGTAACAGACGAAACAAATCAAAAACTACTGCTTTTCCATACAAAAGTCTTTGTGTTCTACTTGTAGCTTTATTTAATATTTTTTTAACCAGCCATTGTTATTTTATTCCTTCTATAAAAAATTTAAAAAAGAAAGAAGTTGAGGTTTGTAAAGCATTTTGTGAATGTTGTTTGACAATCCAGGTGTAAAATTAAATAGCATTGCAAGGGAAATGAAACCATCCCTTTTGATAACTAAAAGAAGCATTAGAAGGTGGAAGCAGAATTACACCATGGAAGAACAGAAAAGAACTGGCAGGCCACCAAGAGCTAGTAATAAAATTAAAAAAAAAAGATTCTACTGACGCTAAATAGACATCCCTCCATGTTGGTAAGAAACATAGCTAAGATGTGCTTCTGTAGTTTAAAAATGAGAATATAACCCACAGTATTACTGTTCCGCATTGAGCATAATATCTAGGAATCAAGTTTGTTATAAAATTTATAATTTTATGGTGCTTGTAAAAAAAGCAATATCGAAACATCATACTTGATTTTCTTAAACATATTAATATAATGCAGATCAAACGGGAGGAAATATTGGTATATTGAGATACTCCAGTTACAAAAAGCAAACAAACAGAAAGAGCTCATCTCAATTTGATTGTGACATTTTTTATAAATTTCTCCAGCTGGACAATGCTTGCATCATAATGGATGGTAAAATGTCAAAACGGATTTTAGGACGCTTCCAGAACTTCGGTTCAACACTGAAGCTATTCAAAAAGTTCAGCAAAAAATTCAGGTCTGGTACCCGACATCTGTTTTTATGATTAAACACCCAAATGTTTTTCGACCAAGGTACAATTAAGTGATGCCAAAACATACCAGAAACAGTGTCTCCAAGAAAGACATTTGTCTTTCATTAATACCTTAACACGCTAAGGAAGTTGCTGCTTAGTACATGCAAAAAAAGGTAATTTTTGTAACAAAGCATACCTCCGGAACATGTGATGCTAATGTACTGGAAATGAGACTCGTCAAAAGACATTGTACACTAATGAATTCCATCGTTCGGCATCTTGGTCATATTTTCAGACTACTGAAAATTTCCAAGAAATAGATGTGCAAAATCTGATGAAGAATGTTAAATCCAAAATACGCCGTTTTTCTAGACAAACTTTCAAAAGTAAATATATCTTGTTTAGTTCGCGAACAAATTGTTTAAATATTAAATAAAGTACATTTGATTTCATATTTGCTAACTAAGCTGCTTTATTTCATAATATCTATGGAGTCGGGTATTTCGTGCACAGTCCTTATTCTCTTTTTGCATGTCACCACAGATTTGATTGTATACTATTGTGTTTGTGTAAAGGTATTTACAGTATCTTTAATTGATTTAACTACAGCCAATCTGTCTTACCCTGATACAGTTTTAGTTGCAAGTCTTCGCTTGTTAGTATATTGTTTTATGGGTACTATACTAACTGCTTGTTCATGAGCAGGATTATGATAGGAAATACTCATGCATCCTAAGTTTAATGTAGGTATTGCGTTGGAGATTAAAGTTCTTCGCACTAGATTTGGATTAGTCAAGGAATGCTCAAGTAGTTTCATTACCGTAGGTGTTTTAAATAAAGAAGAGTCGCAATTTAATAGTGCCACAAATCTTACACCTCTTCATTATAAAAGTTTTGAAATTAATCTTTAAATACTATTACGGAGAAATCCGTCAAAAGTAAATTTAAATTATTACAGGTTATGTTGCTATAGAATATTGACAGTCTTTCAATAATGTCACGCCACCTACCTAAGTAATAGCCAAGGTGATAGCTAGCGTAAAAATTGGTTGACAAAATTGCGGCGAGTTGGCGTACCAGATATTATATGTATCTTGGTCTTATTGTACAATAAATATTTGACACACTGTATTGATCTATTACATTATATTTTGTTCATGTTATGTTTCTAAACAAACGACCATAACAAAAATCAGCTGATGCACTAACCTCAACACGAGCTCTTCGACCTCGTGCTAAAAAACTTGCACAAGTGCATATTTCGTGCAATAGCTGTCGCTAAATCAAACACTCGGCTACATGTAAGTGTGAACCGAACAGTATAAATCTAACGGTTGCACGGCATCAGTTTTAGTTCGTGCAGCATTGGTATATATAAATCGAAAACGCCATTATTTTTTGTGAGGATTTATAACTGCAAATATTACACACAAATGGCTTCTCACCACTATGACAGAGCATGTGCTTTTTGTAAGTTTGCTTTTACGGAGCATTTATAACTACAAATATTACACTACAATGGTTTTTCACCACTATGAGTGAGCATGTGCTTCTGCAAATTTGCTTTTAGTGAGCATTTATAACTACAAATATTACACTCAAATGGTTTCTCACCACTATGAGTAAGCATGTGCCTTTTCAGATTTGATTTTACTGAACATTTGTAACTACAAATATTACACTCAAATGGTTTCTCACCACTATGACTAAGCATGTGCGTTTGCAAATTTGTTTTTACCGAGCATTTATAATTACAAATATTACACTCAAATGGTTTCTCACCACTATGAGTGAGCATGTGCTTTTGCAAACTTGTTTTTACTGAGCATTTATAATTACAAATATTACACTCAAATGGCTTCTCACCACTATGAGTGAGCATGTGCCTTTGCAAACTTGCTTTTACCGAGCATTTATAATTACAAATATTACAGTCAAATGGTTTTTCACCACTATGAGTAAGCACGTGCTTTTGCAAACTTCCTTTTTGCGAGCATTTATAACTACAAATATTACACAGAAAAGGTTTCTCGTCGCTATGAGTGAACATGTGCCTTTGCAGATGTGTTTTATGCGAAGATTTATAACTACAAATATTACATTCAAATCGTTTCTCACCACTATGAGTGAGCATGTGCTGTTGCAAACGTCCTTTCTGTGAGCATTTATAACTACAAATTTCACATTGAAATGGCTTCTCACCACTGTGAGTGACCATGTGCTTTTGCAGACTTCCTTTTAGCGAGCATTTATAACTACAAATATTACATAAAAATGGTTTTTCACCACTATGAGTTAGCATGTGGTATTTTAAACTTCCTTTCAGCGAGCATTTATAAATACAAATATTACATTCTAACGGTTTCTCACCACTATGAGTGAACATATGCTGTTGCAAACTTCCTTTCTGCGCGCATTTATAACTACAAATTTTACATTCAAATGGTTTCTCACCACTATGAGTGACCATGTGCTTTTGCAGACTTCCTTTATGCGCGCATTTATAACTACAAATTTTACATTCAAATGGTTTCTCACCACTATGAGTGACCATGTGCTTTTGCAGACTTCCTTTATGCGAGCATTTATAACTACAAATTTTACATTCAAATGGTTTCTCACCACTATGAGTAAGCATGTGCGTTTGTAAATGCGCTTTTCGATAGCATTTGTAACTACAAATATTACATTCAAATGGTTTCTCACCACTATGAGTGAGCATGTGCTGTTGCAAATTTCGTTTCAGCAAGCATTTAAAACTACATATATTACATTCAAATGGTTTCTCACCACCATGAATGAGCATGTGCCTTTGCAAACTTCCTTTTCGTGAGCTTTTATAATTACATAAACTACATTCAAATGGCTTCATTATCAAATGGTTGTGGAATATTTCTTCTGTATAATCAGTTATAGTCACATGTTTACGTATGGCTGTTTAGAAGCAGAAACATGTAATAACTTGGAATTCGTCAATGGACGTTGAAAAGAAAATTCAATTTTCAAGAACATTCAATCTTTGCGGTGGTTTCCATTATTAATTTTTGTTGCCGCTAACAGCTTTGTCATCAACTACAAATAAACTAACAATTAATCATGCATGCATTTTTTATATTAGTCATTTTACTTCTTATGATTTTATCCTCTTTTTACTAAAAATGCTCTGAGATAGAGTTGTGCTATATATATAAATTACATTTAACACTTCAAACATTCCTTCTTTGAAAAAAATATATTTTAGAATATATACTATTATAGGAATTATATACAAATTCTGGCATACACTATATAATATAAACCTACTTACACATTTTGTGCTATTATACTGTTGAATGGTACTGACAGATGAAAACACTTGCAAGCACTTCCTTAAAAAAATATAGCGAAATAGTTTTGGCTTACAAAATTACAGAGTGCTGCGTTTCCATCCAACATTTGACGTAGAACACCTCCATAGATTACAATAATATATGTGCTGCAGCACCTTTGACTAGAAAACCATCTGAGCTAAAAGATTTTGTGGCATTCACAAAAACACTTGATTCATCGAGATGAAACAGTACAGCAACTAAAATGTTTCCAACCTTTGCATAAAAACGCACAAGTGCTGTTTGCAGTGGCGTAACTACGTAAGATTGCGCGCCCCTGCGAGACTTACGTTTACGCCCCTTATATACAGGGTGTAACAAAAGTATAAAGTAATGTCTGCAACTTTTTATTTTAAACAGTTACAAACAAATGCTAAATACAAAAGTTTTTTAGTTTATCCCGATAGTTATTGTGACCTTTTTTTTGTTCGTATCTTCTTTTGTTGTGTTGCTATAGCAACTAGCTTTGTGTTTTTAAATGACATCAGTATCTTTTTTTTTGTTTTTCTGAAAATAGTTTATTTTTCTCTATTTAGTAATACTAATTTATCATAACAAAAAAAGTTGAAATTAAAAATATATTTTTAGAAAAAAACGCGTAAATTAATCAATTAATAGTGAGAACAGGCTTGTAGTAACATTAATCTAGTAAGACTTGATTATTAGTTTTGATCAAATATGCTATGGAAATTTAACAACTAAAACTGTAACAAGCAAACAAACCCAAATAAACAAAAGAGTAGTACATCCTTAGTAGGTATGGCGTGACTTGAGTCCACTCCCACCCTTCCTACTTTTATCCACGCCCATTTCCCCTTCTCCCTTCTGTTAGCTCCTCCCCCTTGCTTCTGATTGGTTACCCCCACTCCTGTAGCCCCACCCCTTCGCTCTCATTGGTCGACGAAGCCCCACCCCTTCGTTCTCATTGGTCAACGAAATCCCGCCCACTGTGCTCTCATTGGTCAATTAAGTCACCCCTACTGCTCTCTGATTGGTCAATTAAATCACCCCTATAGCTCTCTGATTGGTCAATTAAAAATAAGAGCGTTGTCCGGATTATTGATTGAGTTGATCGGCCTCGCCCCTATAGCTCGCTGATTGGTCAATTAAAAATAAGGGCGTTGTCCTGATTATTGATTGAGTTGATCGTCCAATAGAAACCTTTTAGCAGATATTGATTAAAAATAATAATAATTAAGAGTGGGGCGCGTTACCCGAAGTATTGATTAGGTTAGCCCTATAGGAAGCACTGCTGCGGTACACAATATTGATTTTCGCCTACTGATCTATGATTGGACGGTTATCATTTTTCACCTAGCTGCTGCTGTGACGTCCCTACTATTACGGAGATCTGTAATACCGACAACGTACTGTACTATTCTCTTTCTCTCTAGCAAATATTGATTTGTAGTTTAGCCAATAGGGATCCTGAAATTCGCTGCTGCTGCTCTCTGATTGGTCAATTAAAAATAAGGGAGTTGTCCTGATTATTGATTGAGTTGATCGTGCAATAGAAACCTACTAGCCGGTATTGATTAAACATAATAATAATTGAAGGGTGGTGCGCGTTACCCTGAGTATTGATTTGTAGATTAGCCCAATAGGAAGCAGGGATTCACAATATTGATTTTCCCTAACTGTTGTCACGTCCCTGCGATTACGGAAATCTGTATTACCGACAACGTACTGAACTACCGACAGACGGAGCCATTTGTAAAAGGAATCGATATTACAGAGAACGTATTCATGCCAATTGTAAAGGGATAGTTACGTACTTTATGCATGTTTTCAACTATAATAATAATAATAATAAGCGTATATGCAAAGCATAAAAAAATTCTTGTTTGAAATTACTGAAATACCAGTTGAAAGGGTTAACATATCGAAAGATCACTAGTACTAACTAACTATAAACGAGATATATTTTAAATGTAAATACAAAGTGTGAAGATATTAACAAGGGGTAAATCCATAGGTTATATTATGATGTATCCGTGATTGAAACGTCAATTACTTACGTAATAATACATAGCTACCATTGTTTTTATTATTATTAATAATAATTCATTTTTATTAACAATTATGTTATTGCTTTCTCTTGTCGGGTGTCACTGTACATGCTTATAGGTATACGATATTTATTTATCTTTATGTTTTGAAGGCGAATGAGCATATTTACCATAAAAACGTATGCAAAACACTTAGAAATGTATTATCCTAGATATCAAGTCTTTCAAATCCTTAGGTGTTTATATTGTATGAGATTATTATTACTAAATGTAAAAAAAACAAAGCATGAAATATTCTTGTTTGAAATTGAGATATTGATTTTTGCAAAATGAATAAAAAGGATGTGAAATGAACCGTGATTGGGGTGTTGATTTAATTACTACAAAAGTACAGTTTGTCTGGATATTGATTTTTCGAATGAAAGGGGGAGTTAGGGTAGATATGTATAACGTCAAATTAAATGAAAAATAGTGTTTTATAGAGTGTTAAAGGAAGGAAGTAATAGTAGTAGTAATGGATATTATTGATTCGTTGAAAAAGCAAGCAATTAATATTCGTAGGGGTAGTGGAATAATAATACTATGAGTGTTTTAGACGGATGAATCATTCGTTCGTTCGTTCGTTCCTTATAATTCTGTCAGGTCTAAACGAATAAAGAAGTGATAACATGTCATAACCTATGGCTATCGTGTGTGTGCATTGGAGTGTGTGTAATTTACATTAACTAAATATATGAGAGGGAGAGAGAGCGCAAGCGCCCCCGGAACCTTTTGAAATAGGGTTAAATATATCAATGTATAAATCTAAAAGTTATTATTATACACTGGGAGACGCCATCGACGTCACATCAGTAAAGCAGAAGCAGCAGTAGCACTAAAGCAGTAATCATGACGAGTGAAGACAGCTCTAGCTATAGCTACTACAACGACGACGATAACGATTCTGTGTTTTCCAACCTATTTCCGTATCGTGAAGAAAAAATAGGTGAGCTTTAAAAGAAAAACCATTGTATACGTTTACTAATTGAATAATCTCTTATGTTTAGACTACGATGACAACGACTACGACAACGAGACGCACCTTACAGATCACACATCAAACTTATCAGCTCCAGAACCAAGTAGTTTTTATCAGGGTGGTTACACAAACAACGCTGACGGGTGCCACGACGACGACGACACTGTTCAATACTACAATAATATGTTTCCAATTAGTGATGGAGCAGCAGCAGCAGCAGCACAAGAAGAAATAGGTACGTTTAAAAGAAAACCTCTGTATACATATACTAAGCGAATAATAATTTATTGTTTTAGCCCTCCGTAATAGTGATCCGGTGCAGTTGTTAGACTATGCAAATGACGTTGAAGCAGCAACAGCAGTAGCAGCAGACTTTTCAACACCAAGTACAGTCGTTATAACATCGTCACCGATAGTAGCACCAGCAGCTAAAGAAGTATACCTAGATGACAAACATGTTCAACTGCTCGGTTCTATCCAATACCCGTTGTATGTTACGAGGTCTAGTGAAGAAGCAGACAACATTCATATACATACCATCCATGTAGGTATGCTTCCACCGGAGGAACCTAACGAATTTGACGTGGTTGTGAAACTTGAATGCGTGAATAACGTATGTGATCATTGTGAAATTGTGTTATCGGAAAGTGTCTGGTACCAGCTGTATGATGTACGGGTAGAGGCGTTGTTCAAAAATTTCTTTTACGCTTGCACTAACGAGGACTACGACAAGATACAGTGCGATAAACAATCGAGATTCCATCTATGTGAAACTTTATGCGTAGAGTTTAGTCACGGAGTTTTTTACGGCAACAAAGTGGCTATTCATCATGACGAAAAATTGATAACCTTAAAACAGTATGAATTTCAAACTATAATGCATCTAGCACCGCTTATTAATCAGCATGCTCGTACTTTACGTTACCTCGAGTTTCCGCGCTTTTACTACTCTAACATAGATAATGTAGTAGAGGGGCAGCAGCAGCAGCAGCAACAGAGACTGTGCATAGAACAGGATAAAACACCCGTTTCGTCTGATTCAATTTTATTTACGACTGAAATGCTATGTGGTTACTACTCAGCTGTGAGTTTAACAGACAGCACAATAGCAGCTGGTGGTTTGAATTCTCTGATTTTATTAGAGATAATAAAACACTATCCATCAAGGTTTACAGATGTCGTACAAAAACAATTACAAGCATATCAACAACAACAACAGACGGCAGCAACATCGACGTCGTCAACAACAACGACGTCTGCACCATAACATTAAGGACACCGTGGAGAAAATAAAACTACTTAGAAACAAGTTAGAAAACTATGTGAACGCTTTACGTGTGTTACAACATGACATAAAAACTTATTGTATATTGAATAAACTATCAAATAAATTGTTACAATTATCGATTTGCTCTCTAAATGTATCGAAAACTAATAAATAAATAATAATAATATATATTATGTAAACAATGTTTCTTTTTTTTTACTAGTGTAAATACTTATAGCAATATTGGAGAGGAAATAAGTTACGAGTGTTCTACCAACATGACGTAAAAAACATATTGTGTGTGTGTGTGTGTGTGTGTGTATTGAATAAACTATCAAATTTGTTACAATTGTCCATTTACTCTCTCTAGATGTATCGAAAACTAATAAATAAATAACAATAATATTTATATTATGTAAACAATGTTTCTTTTTTACTGGTGTAAATACCCTTAGCAATATTGGTAGTAACATTAACAGTAGCAACATTTAGTGTAAGTAAAGAAAGCAAGTTAAGATTCCACGTAATGTGTTTACATTTTGTTCCTAGCAAGAATACATTACACAAAAGGATCGTAGGAATGGTTCATTTTATGCATCAACATATTTATTATTAATTTGCTTATAGTTTTGAGGGGTTGCTAATCAAATTGCCGATGATGACTCATACATACTGTACAGAGGGTTTGCTAATCAAATTTGCTGATGATGACTCATACAAGAGTTAACATTAATTAAACATTCACCCTCTTTTGAGTCATCACATGGAGATGCGATTAATAAATCGTATTTCTCTTGCAGCTGTGTACTGTATGAGTCACCACCAGCAAATTTGATTAGCAACCCTTCAAAACTATAATCAGATTGGTAATAAAACACGCAGATGCGTAGAAAAGACGCTCCATGTAGAGGACGTGGTCCTGTATGTAACGTATAAAAGCGAAAACTGAACAATTCAGACTTCAGTTATAACAAGCATCATCACCATAATCATCATCTCATAGTCTCTTCAAGCTATTAAGCGACTGTAAAAAGCATTGTAGTATTTGTATAATTATTTAGTGAGTTTGTTCTCGTTTGCAACAATAACAACATCAACAATTAGGTAAATATTAGAATTGATCTTTATATAGTTTAACCTAATATATGTGCGTGTGTGTTTGTTTTTTCGCAGAAAATGGAATTTTTACATGAACTCAACAAGGCATCTGCAACAACAGCTAGCCAAAAACCAACCAGAAAATTAGGCGATTTTAATCTGAAGGAAGTAGTCGAGATAAGAGAGTTCAAGAGCGTCGTTTGCCGTGATAAGCGCCGAAGTGTCTTAATCGTAGCTGATAAACATGTTACGTTTCTGCCTAAGCGGATCACAGAACGTATGACCGATGAAAGAGTGCAAGTGCTCAACCAGCAGTTGGCCGATAAAACACTTTCTCTAGGATTGATTTACTTGGGAAAGATAAAGACTGGCAACTATCCGGCGTATGATGCTTGCATGTTCGTTGAAACTAATAAGGTATGAACTAAACAGCAACAACAATAATCGATAAACCCCTGTTTAATACGTGTTTTGTTTTTCTCTCTCTTTACAGCCCTTGGAGCCCCAGATCGAAAATAGAGAACAGCAGTAAAAAGTCCACACTACAACCACCCTACACGTCCGTCAGCAGCTCTGGTAGGCTTCATCATCATCATCATCATCAAGCAACGTGGTGTGAAAATTCCTCTCATATATCAATTGTAAAACTATGTACTCTATTACCACCTAAAATGTAGTAGTAGTAGTAATTATTTCTAAAAGTTGAATAAATTATCTGATGTCTTAATTATTATTATTGGTGTATTTATTTCTTGTACACGTCTTAGTGTATAAATATAGTAGGAATAACTTCTTGTCTCAAACACTTTTTATGCAAACGTCATGACAAACAAAATAATAATAATAATGTTCGAGACACTCGAAAATACAAAGCTATTACTCGTTTAAACATAGGTACTCTTCCAAAAGGAAACTTCAAAATAGAAGACTCACAATAATCATAATAATAATAAATGACTATTATAAATTTAGTCTTGTTTTATTTCTTGTACACGTCTTAGTGTGTAAATATAGTAGGAATAACTTCTTGTCTCAAACACTTTTATGCAAACGTTATGACACACTCTCTTTGACAATTTACCTTAACAAAATAATAATAATAATGTTAGAGACATTCGAAAATACAAAGCTATTACTCGTTTAAACATACTCCTCAAAATGAAACTTCAAAATAGAAGACTGACAATAATCATAATAATAATAATAAATGACTTTTGTAAATTTAGTCTTATCATCACAGAAATTAGAAAGATCCTAAGAGCTGAAGCTTTGCAACGCTTGTTTTTCGAAACCTTTAAATTCTTGATTAGTAAATCAAAGGGGTGAATATGCATACTTTCGATATGAATAATATCAATCTCGTCTAACTAATATGATTAATGTTTACACTTTAGTATTTAGGTTGAATATAGGTACTGATGTTCGATACCCAAGCTGTAGCAGCAGTAGCAGTGTTTAATTGATGAGTTAATATTTATTTCTAGGCTATAACACCATCATATCTACCCTCTTACGAGATAGGAAATGTCTCTCTCTCTCTCTCTCTCTCGCTCATCTATGTAATGTCGTCACTACATACAAAACTACAAAGCTTAAACACCCCAACCGAATAGTATTTAGGGTGAATCATACCTTGTCTAACTAATATAATAAATAAATGCACTATTTTGTCCGTTTTATTATATTTATTTTAGTTCAGAGAGTGAGCATTTTACAAACAATACGTAATCTATACAAAGTAGTCATTAGGCTTTGGTAAGTATACACACACACAGATTCAATTGGTTACAAAATCATTAGCATATCCTACAGTTTGAACTTCTTTATCTTTACATGATGACAGGTGAATCATAATTATTTAATCTTAAAAACTATAAATTTTAAAAACTTCATTTATATACACTACAAAATACGCATCAACAATGCCTACGCCATCACTACCACCACCTCAGCGATGATGACGATAAATACACACACATAGATATGTCACTTAAAGTTAATGCTAAGAGTTAAACAAACAAATCATAAAATATAAAAACGAGAATGTAAGCACACACACACACGTTAGAGTTTATAATATTTACATTAACGTTCGTTGCTTTTTATAACCGTATGGAACAGAATCAAAATCGTCTATACGACGTCTCTTGGCGAACGTTATCTTATAAGATTTTGATTCCGTTCGCGTAACGAGTTGGTGTTCGACTGTTCTGCGTATGTTGCTGGACTCCACCATTATTTTATCATCCATACCGTCTAGTAAACGAAGCATTGAGTCAAAATTAATAAATTGACTGGCGTGATGATTTAGTGTAATTCCCTTTACCTTCACTACTATATGCACACGATCTGCAGACGGGGAATACACTTTGTACGCGTAATTCTTCGGTCCGCCTGACACAAACTCTATAATATACGAGCCTGGCCCGTACCCTTCGAGCTCGTCTGTGAGGTCGCCCAGGAAGTTTCCGGTTGGTAGCTCGAACTCACCCGACTTCGTCACATATATTACAGAATCTGTAAGAATGAGAAGAAGAAGAATATTAACTTTCTAAATATAAGGATAATACGATTGATTGACAGATGTAAGGTACAACCTACCTGTGTCATAGTATAAAATCCTTTCGCCCAACTGTTCCAGGTACGAGTAGAGCTTAAGGCGAGCATGGGCAGTGACAAATGCCGCTATGACAACGTTAACTGACGACAAGCTAACCGCTGCTTCTTCTTTATGCTGCCAGTTGACTGCTATCACCTCGTCATTTATTTCCTGTACATGGTTCACCTCAACGCTGGGATTGGATAGCAACTCGAAAAACTCTCTCGGTTCACTGATAATAGCCGTTTTCGACTGGTTCTCACGCTGTCCGAATTTTCCTATAATCATAATAATAATAATAATAAGCTAGTAGTAGTAGTAGTAGTAGTAAAAGAAAACTATAAGTAAAGCTACTATACCCCAGAACGAATTCAGCATCAGCTTGGCCAGCGATCTCAACCCCGGGTTCTTTATAATTTTGACCTCGTCCAAGGACACTCCCTCGTTCAGCTGGTATTCCTCGATATACTGTTTTCGGGTTTCATCGGAATAATCAGCAGCAGAGGGCCAACCGCTTGCTTCCTGCTTCATCTTTAAAAATTTATCGATAAAACCGGAAAACAGGCCTCCCTCCTTTGACGCTTTATTGTATCGGGTTACATCATACGCCCAAATCTCCTGTACGTCTTGTACGATGTAACCCTTTCGAAAGGCAGTCGCTACTTCGTCCAAGACCCATGTTCCACTGATACAGCGATCTTTTTCGTCGTCGTGTAGACATTCTGCCTGGTTGAGGTCTTCGGTGCAAGTGCGACACAACGGAAACAGAAGTTTATTGTGCATTTTGACGGGTAAGACCGGATGGTATAGATCTTGCGGAGGTAACATGGTGCATTTTACTACACCGTTGATGTTTTCTATGCCACCTTTATCCCGGATAAGCTGTTGGCAAGCTTCGTTACCTACGTAGACTTTAGGGTGGCCCGTAGGGAATTTCGCGTACTTACACACCCAGGGATAAAGGGAGCATACATCTACATACCGGATCTTTTCCCCGTCCCTCGCGATACGTTTTAATTTAGCTGCGCCTGTACGACCGCCGTAAAATGCCTCTCTCGGATTTAGTGGTGTATTTATAAGCATCGGATGTTTTTCTAACTGCTGCTTTAGTTCGGTGTTAACTGTTTCCGGAATGTGCATTCCCACTGCTCTATGACCTCGTAACCTAGCGATCTAAATTTCTCTGTAGACGCTTGAGTTTTTTCATAACGCATGTCCAAGGTATCGGAAGGATCTTCGTGGAGAGGTTCGTTGCGGCGAGTGGTATAGCAGCTGGGGCACCCGTGGAAATAACACCCGTGAAATTGAAAAATCTGTTTTTCTAACAGACCGTCTACCTTTAACCCTCCTACAATAGCTTCTCTCTGTCTGCCGGCGTGTTGTATCTGTACACCTCGTTGCTGTTCTTCCCGCAACAACCATTGGAGAGCAATCTTGGAATGGGTATCGGCACGCCTGTAGCCGCCCTTTGGAATGATCCCTATGGTGTTTTCTTTAAGAAATTTTCTTCTGTACATCAGGTTGCAGGCAGAGGCGATAGTAATAGCTTCTGTAAAAGGGTCAACGTCACATTCGGCCATAAACAAATTTCTGAAGTGCAGACAGGCTCTCTTTAAAATATCGACGTCTGTTCGACAATACTCGACTAGATCACGCTGCATGTCGAATTCGCTATCTTTATTAGACGCGTACCATTGTAGGAACTCTTTACGTGCCTTCGGTTTCATGGTATGTGAGCTGTAATGTTCGATAGCCGGTAAAGAGCCTACGTAGTTGGCATTGGCTTCGGTGTTAAACAGATGTGGGAAGTAGCCTTTGGGCGCCGGTAGACCGAACGCCTTAGGGAGCTCGGCCAGAGCCATGGGGAAAAAGTTGAGGGAATCTATAAATTTAAGATTGTCCAGCTGCAGTAGCAGAATTTTAGAACCACGCAATATCAAATCGGGTTTTATGGTGCAGGCTTTTGTTATCACGTGATTTAATATAAATTGTGTGTCGAAGGCTTGACCATTATGAGCGATTGCTACGACTTTTTTAAATTTCTTACGCACCTCCAGCAAGTGTGTTAGAAACCCTTCGACGCATAATTTTCCTTTTACTATTTGTTCTCGAACGCCACATCTCGTACATATGGTCACGTTTGCTGGAGTATCGTAACATGCAGGGCATACTTGTTGGAAAACACACAAATTAGCTTCGTGTAGCTTTACCCCGGGAGCAATCTCCTTTTCCTGCCGGGTCTCTAGATCGAAGAACACAAACAACACGTCTTCTTCTTCTTTTTGTTTTGTACCCATTTTCGCGGACGGTTTAATGTAGCAGAAGTGGTTCTCCGGCATGTGAGATTGACACGTTTTACAGTAGATCTCCCCGCATACGTGAGCCTTTTTTCTGGTCTTTGTGTTAACGGTCCTGAAACACCCGTCACATTTTTGCACGTCCTGACACATTTTGCCCGTATGGTTATCAAAACATTGCTGGTTTCTAAAGTCCCTTTTACAGTGCTGACATCTAATTAGTTGAGCTGTTCTTTCACATGGCGGGGAGTAACCGCAACCTGCACAGGACTTCTCGCATCTATGCTTGTTCTTATGATCGTAAGGGGTATGACAACTCTCACAAAAATATATACAACAGAAGGCGGACGTCAGGTTGGTGATAACGTTATAGTGATTGTCGTGGTATAATAAATTAATTCTCTTTTCCGCATGAGGACCTTCAAACAACTGCTCACGACCTTTGGTTCCGTAACGGTACACAGTTATCTTGAAGTTGTTCATGTGAGCCTGAAACTTCTTCAACTCGTTTATACCTGCACCCTCCGTTGGTATAACTGTAACACCTGCACTCTGCATTAGTTCCTCAGCCTTTACCTTCTGGAGCTCTTGACCCTTCCTAATCTTATTGTAGACGGGTTCTTTATTGGCATGAGCAATCGCTACAGCTAGAGCACGCGGAAGACACAGGTTATCTTTGCTGTTGCTAATGGGTACTATCCCTCTTCTTTGCCTGCATTCCTCTTCAAAACTATTGTAAATACGTTGTTTACCTCGACCTGCAGGCAGTGTTACAATTGTAGCGACGAGTTTAAAGGTGTCGGTACTGAGCGCTTCAGGATCAGATTGAAGAATGCTTTCAAGTATGCCCCATACATCGTTAAACGTGATCTCGTCGGCTCTTTTGAGACTCATATAACCTGGTAATTTCTGTTTGAAGCTGTCGAATTCAAACGAGGCACCGATTTTATCCGAAGCCTGAGCCTTCGAGAGCAAATGCGATATTATCTGATTAATTGCATTTTTAAAGAATACTAGATGGTCTTCGCCAGACGGTGCGTCGTTAACTTTAAACACCATTCTACGCTTTTGTGTACCAAATTTCTTGATGGTAGACACATTTTCGTCAAGAATTTCGTAGAGAGACATTTTGCACAAAGCAGCAGCAGCGGCAGCAGCAGCAGCAGCGGTATGCACAATAACAATACCAATAAAGCACTTATGCACACTTGACGCGTTAAACAGACACCTAATGATAAAATCGAAAATTATTACGTTGTACTACACTACATAGCAATTTAACAGATTAAATGGATGATAGTAAATATTCGTATTCAATTCTAAACGCAAAATACACAATGACAACGACAACAATATGTAAAAGACTTATGTAAAAGACTTATGTATGCGTACATGTTACAGTATGAATCATTAACAATTTAGCAAATTAAAATGATTGAGAGTAAATAGTCGTATTAAATTCTAAACGCAAACGCCAGCAATAACATAAACTGTTAATAAACAGTTTAGCAAAATGAATTATAACATATCCGATTTTATTATTATTATTAATAAACAGTCTGCTTGTGAGTTGTTAATAACAAGAACGAATATTGAACAAACATTCTTACCTTTACTGATCGACGTTGATGGAGCACAAAAGGCACTTGAAACGAACAATTAACTTACACTTACACACACACAACTAATAACAACAACAACAAACTACACCACTACCACTGTTTTTGTCACTAAAATAATAATAATTGCTGAAACTAGAATACTTGAAGCGAACAATTGAGTTGATACTAGAAGGTGTATTAGGAATAGTTGTTCGGTCGATCGTTCTCAAATAACTGAAGTCGAAACGTTTATAAATATTTGACGTTATACATATCTCCCCTCCTGATAAGTAGTCAGTCAGTCAGTCAGTTAATTTGATTAGTACCCTTATCACTCCTCGTCTATGTAGTATATGGTCATCAAACTCCCCCTTTCATTCGAAAAATCAATATCCGGACAAACTGTAGTCTAGCAAGCTATGTATTATTACGTAAGTAATTGACGTTTCAATCACGGATACATCATAATATAACCTATGCATTTACCCCTTGTTACGGTTCATTCACACCCTTTATTTATTTCTTTGCAACTAATCAATATCTTCACACTTTGTATTTACATTTAAAATATATCTCGTTTATAGTTAGTTATTACTAGCTGTCTTTCCATATGTTAACCCTTTCAACTGGTATTTCGGTAATTTCAAACAAGAATTTTTTCATGCTTTGCATATACGCTTATTATTATTATTATTATAATAGTTGAAAACATGCATAAAGTACGTAACTATCCCTTTACAATTGGCATGAATACGTTCTCTGTAATATCGATTCCTTTTACAAATGGCTCCGTCTGTCGGTAGTTCAGTACGTTGTCGGTAATACAGATTTCCGTAATCGCAGGGACGTGACAACAGTTAGGGAAAATCAATATTGTGAATCCCTGCTTCCTATTGGGCTAATCTACAAATCAATACTCAGGGTAACGCGCACCACCCTTCAATTATTATTATGTTTAATCAATACCGACTAGTAGGTTTCTATTGCACGATCAACTCAATCAATAATCAGGACAACTCCCTTATTTTTAATTGACCAATCAGAGAGCAGCAGCAGCGAATTTCAGGATCCCTATTGGCTAAACTACAAATCAATATTTGCTAGAGAGAAAGAGAATAGTACAGTACGTTGTCGGTATTACAGATCTCCGTAATAGTAGGGACGTCACAGCAGCAGCTAGGTGAAAAATGATGACCGTCCAATCATAGATCAGTAGGCGAAAATCAATATTGTGTACCCCAGCAGTGCTTCCTATAGGGCTAACCTAATCAATACTTCGGGTAACGCGCCCCACTCTTAATTATTATTATTTTTAATCAATATCTGCTAAAAGGTTTCTATTGGACGATCAACTCAATCAATAATCAGGACAACGCCCTTATTTTTAATTGACCAATCAGCGAGCTATAGGGGCGAGGCCGATCAACTCAATCAATAATCCGGACAACGCTCTTATTTTTAATTGACCAATCAGAGAGCTATAGGGGTGATTTAATTGACCAATCAGAGAGCAGTAGGGGTGACTTAATTGACCAATGAGAACGAAGGGGTGGGGCTTCGTCGACCAATGAGAGCGAAGGGGTGGGGCTACAGGAGTGGGGGTAACCAATCAGAAGCAAGGGGGAGGAGCTAACAGAAGGGAGAAGGGGAAATGGGCGTGGCTAAAAGTAGGAAGGGTGGGAGTGGACTCAAGTCACGCCATACCTACTATCCTTATTTTTCTATTAATTACAAAGTATTACCTATAAATTATTACAAATTATAACGAATTATTAAAATTAATTACAAGTTATTGTTACAAACAGTTACTTGAAGCTATTGTGAAGATATGGCTCATTTAATTCAGAAGCAACGCATTGATATTTTAATGATGTAAGGGTATGAGGATAGCAGGACACAAAGTAAAGTATGTAATTTATTTAGTCAAATCTACCCCGATACTCTTGTTTCTCAAGGCGCGATATCTCAAGTAATTAAAAAATTTCGTGAGACTGATGGTGTTAAAGATATCAAAAAAATTGGCAGGCCCAAATCCGCGAAAGTACAGATAATAAAACGTTAGTTGTTCTATTTGCAATCGAAGGAGCGACAAAGGTTTCTGCAAAAGCAGTAGCAGAAAAATTATAAATTAGCCATAGATCTGTTTATTATAGAATTTTAAAGAATACAGAATTTCGTCGCTACAAACTAGATGAAGACGATTTTGATGAGCAGCTGATGGAAAGTAATACAAATTCTGTTCTGCGTTGAAGCGACATTTATGCTGAACGATACGATAAATCGACGTAAATTTCGGTATACGCAAATCCACACTGAGCGGAAGAAGGACACACACAATATCCGCAGAAAGTTCATACCATAGTACCATAGGACCAAAATCATGTCATACCCACAATCACTGCAATATTTCGGTAAAAATGGAGGATTTGAATTATTTCCGCATTTTGTAGCCTGTAGTAACATGTTATGGCGTATTTGAATAATGTTTTTTCTAAAAAATGGATTGGTAAAAGGGGGCCTATGGAGTGGCCTGCCCGATCTCGAGATTTGTCACCACTGGATCTTTTCCGTGGAGTCACGTAAAGAATAACGTATACAAAGGGATACCACGTAATTTGGGTTACTTGAAGACTAGAATAGCTGCTGAAATGCGCAGAATACCAGAAGACATGTCACAAAGAGCTATAATAAAATTTTAATACCGATTAGGTCATTGTCTGACAGTTTAATACCCATATTAGATTTTTTGCCCTCCTGCATTTAGAATAGGTATTTTTTGTGTTCCATTTATTTTTGTTATGATTTCAATAAAAATTAATTTTCTAGTTTGTTGGTGTTTGCTTATTACAACTTTAGTTGCCAAATTTCCACAGCATACTTGACCAAAATTGATAATTAAGTGTTACTATGTAGATTAATTGTTTATTAATTTTACTACAAGACAGTTATCATTTTTTTTGACTAATTTTCTCTCCATTTTTTTTAAATATTTATTTCCAATGTTAACTTTTTTCCATTATGATAAAATACTATTACTAAATAAAAAACAAACACTTTTTAAAAATGGAAAGAAAACATACGGATGTCATTTGAAAAAATAAAGTTGGTTGCTATAGCAACAAAACAAAAGAAGATACGAACAAACCAAAAACGTATGCATCGGGATAAACGAAAAACTTTTTGTATTTAATATTTTTTGTTGTAACTCCTCAAGTTAAAAAGTTACAGCCATTATTTGATACTCTTTTCTAACACTATGTGATGCTGTACACAATTATATGTGGTAACTTTTGTTAAAATAAAATACACGATGTAATAATTAATAATAATTCATTACCGTAGCCATAGAATACTTCACAGAATGTTTTTTTTACCTTTGAAGCTTGTTTCAAAATTTCTATTGTTAACGAAATAAAATTTCACGAATGCAGCGCCCTTTGGAGGGTTGCGCCCTCTCGCGTCGCAGGGTCTGCGGGGGCGGTAGTTACGCCACTGGCTGTTTGTTGGTTGTATTGTATTATACTTAATTACTGTTACTGTTTGTTATAGATTAATAATTATAGTAGTATAATAAAACGTGTTGTTTCGTAAATGATTCTGAGAAACACACCCACTGAAATATTCATAATATTGGAACGTGCAGTGAGCTTTGTACTCTATTATAACTGCAGTGGCGGACTAACTCCTTCGGAGGCCCGGGGCGGCATCTAATCAGTGTTGCCAGTGGCGGATTTAGGCACAAGCGCTTGAAGCGGCCGCTTCAGGCCCCGCAAGTCAGGGGGCCCCGCCGAGGCCTCCTGCCAAGGACCGCACTGGACACCCGATAAATAACAATTATTGGCGTGGAATTCACTTTCTCGCGAAAAGTGAAACAAAAACGGATTATATCATTCATATCGGCTGACACATTATAGTTTTCTACGAAAAGGCAAGCATAAGTAAAATATTGTAACGGAGTATACTGTTTCACAACAGACTTGCGAGGAATGTATTATCTCTGTCGCTCCGAACACTTGCTTTCTCCCACAATCAGCATCAGCGCGGTCATCAGACTACTATGATGACTATAATTTCTTGAATTAATGGTTTCTGATAAGACGTTCGGTGAAGGGGAATTTTACAACGCTTTTCAACGGGTAAAATTCCTGAATGACTTTTGTCAATTGTTTTTGGTATAGTAAAAGTAGAAAAGTTCCATTGTAAAATAACTGATTGTAAAATAAATGTATTTATGTCCGATTGCATTATAAAGTACTGTTTATTGTATTGTATTGCGCCAGTAAACTGGCTTATTATTGTACTCGTAAAATTTTTTGATAATTAGCCAATTTTAGGAATCGAACATAAAGCTTTGTATGCAACTCTTACATAATCGGACCTTATAGACGCGCCCTTTTTATAGGCCTTGCTCGCTTCGCTCGCTCGTCCATAAACGAGGCTTGTCTATAAAGTCCTACATTATGTACTTGTTACATAAATAGCTATTATGTCCTATTGCATTATAAAGTACTGTTTATTGTATTGTTTTGCGGCAGTAAACTGGCTTATTATTGTACTCGTAAAATAAAGTGGTAGTTGTAAAATAAAGTGTAGTATATTCAGTTTTCCAATGGCAACTGTATATTACATGTCAAGTTTTCTTCTGTCAAGAATAGATGTCAAATTTATAAACTGATTTTTTTTAATAATAAGCCAATTTTAGGAGTCGGACATAAAGCTTTGTATGCAACTCTTACATAATCGAACTTTATAGACTCGCCCTTTTTATAGGCCTCGCTCGCTTGGCCATAAACTGAGCTCATTTATAAAGTTCTACATTATGTACTTGTTACATAAATAGCTATTATTTAATATTTATTAGTGCGTATAATGTTAATTAACGAATAATAAATCAGTTATACCAAAAACCTAAAATTATACGATTAAGTACTATGCCGGCAGAAAAATTTCACTCGATTTTCTTCATTTTGTAAACGGTCTTACATCCAGTGGCAAGTTTTACTTATGTCAAATTGTTATTTTTCTTTTAATGACATATGTCATAAAGTACAATTTAATAAAATACGTAGTTTCTAAATCAAAATGATGTGTCTTGATATAAATTCTTTTTTATATTAATAATAAAATCAGCCAATATTATTTTATTTCTATTGAAATAGTTATTTTTGACGCGCCTATGATATTGTGTCATGTCATGAAAAGTCTTTGTTACTCCTCTAAAATTTAAGAAAAATCAGCCTACTTGATAAAAATCGTGCGAGATTTTCCTGCCAGAACAGTACATATGTCGCAGGAAGATAGTCAAATCCGGAAAACTAACTATCTACCTAGTCATTTACTAAGTGACGGCGCAGATAGTAAACCGAACATAAATCTATACGATTTTGTTAGATGCCTAGGTATTTACTAAATTAAACTAAATTTACTAAATTAGAACAGGCAGTTAGTAAATGGCTTAATGTGCTGTCGGCAAATTAGGTAATAACATGCACATTTCTTCGTAGAACATTTTTTTAGATGAACACTTGGAAAATCTTTACCCTTGCCTAAAGAATGTTCTGCAAAAAATGTGCATGTTATTACCTTATTTGCCCACAGCACATGAAGTCATTTACTAACTGCCTGTTCTAAACAACGGCATTTAGTAACCTTCATTCAATGAACCCTCTTCATGCCTAGGCATGAAGCAAAATCGTATAGATTTATTCTCGTTTTACTGTCTGTCCCGTCACTTAGTAAATGACTAGGCAGATAATTATTTGCCGGATTTGACCACAGATTATACTTTACAGATGCGAAGCTCGCCTGGTCCCGCCAATCCAAATTTATATAAGCATGCGTGAATCCACCATTGTTTTAGTAGTATTTTAATCAACCCCACTTCTCTGCTTGTTTATATTTTGCGCGTGTGTTTTTGTTGCGTTCAGATATTTTGAATTATTTTGTTAGTACTTTATATATTTTTGCATTAATATTTGATTTGACATTGATATTATGGACATAATGTTACCTTTCTGCACTTACCAATTGATTTGTACAATACAGTATCCATATAAGTATAATTTATTATAATGTTAATAAAAAGTTTTCAATTTTGGTAAATTGTTTATTTTTTTATAGTTTATTATTTTTTGTTTTATAGACCTTAATTTATGTTAATCCTTGGGGGCCCCAAAAATTTGTAGCGCTTCAGGCCCCTCAAGTGTTAAATCCGCCACTGAGTGTTGCCAACTCTCGAATTTATAAAACTGCTAACTCGCACATTTCTTCCCGCCAGAAATCCGCCAGTAAAGTTGTGAACCTCCTGCTCTCGACAATTTGGTAAAATTATCAAAATATGCGGTGTAAAATAAATTACACTAAAACAGTACTGTAATACTTTTTTATTAATCAAACAATACATAACAAATAATGGCACAAATAAACAATACATTGAAAAAGAAGAATAACTTATGAAAATACGCAAAACAAAGAAAATTACTTTCTAATTATTAAATTTCATATTCACTATCATCGTCTTCTGGAGTTGCAATATAATAATGGCAACATTTTCCAGATCTTTTGAGCCCGCTGCGGATTGTCAATATCGCGTTTAGCATGGGCAGTTTCAACCTATTTCTAAGCTTGGTCTTTACCACATTCATCTGACTAAATTAACGTTCTATATCTGCATTTGAATGTGGTAAAGTTAACATAGAAATGCCCACAACGGTCAATTCAGCAAAAAGATTTATTCCCTGAGAATCTTTATATGTCAAAACTTCTTTCCAAAAACTATGGGTGTCTTCTACACACGTCCAAGATACTAGATGTATTTTTTTGCATTGATTTTGAATAATTTCAATTTCTTCATTACTTTTATTAAGAGATTGAAGTAAATCGATAAGATCGGGTTTATTATGATTCAGAACTTTCGATACAGAAAATAGCGACATTTTTTGTAAAATTTATATGTTATCAGGTATTCTATTGATAATTCCTTTTATTAATACTTTTAAAAACGAGACACATCTTTGTCGTAAGTCAACTTCGTCTTTAAATCCGGATACTTTCATTGCCCTCAATTGATTTTCAAAAAGGTATCCCAAATAGCAACTAGTATCCACAAAATCATCTATATTGTCTACGAAAAGTTTAAATTTTGAATTAGGGGTCGTCACTTTGGATATTAGTGTTTCTAAACGGTTCATTAGATCATCCAATAATTTTGTTGGGTCAGCATTATTTGATTCGAACCCTTTATTTACCCTATTAACTTCCATCAAAATCGGCTTCAAAAAACAAATATATGCATAGTTAAACTCGTCTGAATAGATCTGATATAATAAATGTGCCGTAAAACATTTCTCATCTTGACTTGCTATATTGAAGTGAGTTTTTAATTCAACCCACTGTGTATATATTTTATTAATTGCTGGTTTAATAGAAAGCCACCGAGTAGCACACGCATGAACAATTTTGAGAGGATCAGCGCCATCGTTAATTGCATTATATAAAGATTTATATTACATTTGTCTTCTTGCAAGTTTCTAGGCAACTCTTTCGTTGCTGCAGAAGTTGCCAATTGCAGGGAATGGCACACACAACATATCAGTATTAGATTTGGATTATATTCTTTAAGTTTCTTGTATACACCGTTATTAATGGCTACCATGACAGACGCATTGTCTGTGCCAATACCCTGCATATTTTTCAAATTCAAATTAAATTATTTCAATAATTTTAATATTGCATTGACTATTCCTTCGGCATTGGCCTCTTCTAGTTCAACGAACTCTAAGCAAGTACTTACAATGTTAGATGTTTCCGTACTAAAATAAATTATCGTGCAACCTAAATATTTATTAATTGAAATATCGGTTGATTCGTCGATTAAAATGCTAAACGGGCGATCTCCTATGTCTTCTCTCAATGTGGTAATAAAATGTGGCGCAAGCACATTTTTAATAATTGCTGAGCATTTCGTGCGATGCATCTGCAAATATTCAGCTTCTTTTCCTGTTGAACAAACATATTTTAAGTATAACTTTTAAATTATACTATTATAATATACCTTTAAAACTGCATTTGCATAGAGAAGTTAAATGATCGGAAGTTGAAATTGCTGTGTGACATGCGGTATACATTGCTATTCTACACTCCGCAGTTTTTGCGCCTTCTAAATTAGCTTCCGGTTGAAAGGGAATTTTTGGTTGTGTTTTTCCTAATATGATTTCGGCGTTCGTCTTGTGTTTTTTTTCGATTTAGCATGATTTTTTAGGACTGACAATTTATTAATTAAAGTGCAAACACAGAATTTGCATTTCGCCACTTTTCCAGATGTGCTTTCCACATACGCTAGCCATTTTTTTAACTGCGGGTCTTTCATCCACACATCTCTAAATTTCTGGGTGTACTGAGGCTTTCGCATGTTTGGTAATGATAAATTGATAATAATCTAATAAAATTTGAATTTTATCATTTTAATGTAGATTGTATTAAACAATAGAACATACCACTTTTATAATCCACAATATTGATGGACACCCTTGATTTCTGATTTAGGTTCGGCACAAATTCAAACGCAATTCACCAATCACTTCTTGCCGCATCACCGCTAAAGCGAACTGTTACTGAAACTGAAGGGGCTAGCGAAATAAAGAAAATAAAAAGAAGTGAAATTAGTGACTTATCGGTGTAGTTGTTTATTAATGAATTGTTTATCATAAAAACACGTAGTGTTGTTGTGTTATCTAGACTTCGTGAGGGAAACATAATACTTGCTGCAAATTAAGCACATACTGAGAAAATAAATGTTGAGATTTTTGGATGCATAGATCTTGAATACAGTGTGTCTCAGGATGGAGTTGACAAGAGGAAAAACTTTTTTATTATTGATTTTACGACAAAAAGTCATTCTTTGTAAAAAGTTCCGCTTGTGGAATAAATAAGTTTACCATCAGAGAATCTAAGATTAACTGTACAGAATGTCCATAAATTAAGATAACATGAAAAGAGAAGTACCACTTATTGCATTTTTTTAGTTTAAATACAAAATTTCAATCTATTAAGAAAGTCAACAAAAATTATTCAAGGCCACCTCCAACTTCCACACATATCTCCATCCTTTTAATAAATTCACAATAGACTTTACGTATGGTTTGTGGTCCATTTAAATTATTTTCATTCATCGCGTCCTGTGAGTAGATAGAAATTGAGATTTCTGGACCCACCCCCCCTCTCCTGACCTTGACCTTGAACCTATCTCTATCTCTAACACATGGTGACCTTGAATCTATCTCTGTCACCTAAACGTGGCAACACCGCATTCTCAAGGTCAACAATATGACAACAATGTTGTGACCTTGAACTCAAGGCCACTACATAATGTATCTTCAAGGTCATCAATATGGCAATAATGCATTCAAGGTCACGCTATATTCAAGGTAACTAAATTAGGTATATTCAAGGTCAGCAAACACCATTCAAGGTCAAGCTGTACATATATATATATATATATATATATATATATATATATATATATATATATATATATATATATATATATACACATTAGGCGGCATTACCAAGCCTAAAACAGAGTGTTCTCCTATCTATACAAAGCCCGGCACCAACTTACGCAGCCCGGTTCTGGGCTTCGTAAATTTTATGTTTATAATAGTGTTTTCTTGATTAAGCATCATCAGGAGATGCGGAATCTCGATTTTCGAAATGGCGGGTAAAGACCGTCATATATCTCAAAATACACACGTTTAGTTCAAGGGAAATAAATATAGGGGGCCAACGATCGGTGTTGTATATATACTGTAGACATCAAACTGACCTTACGCGCGATGCAAATTACACGCATTATACGAGTCCCAGTGATCTGGCAATGGGGCTTGAAAGTCAAGTGTTTGGATTATTAATTTTTCTATTTAACTTCACACATTTTTATACCATAAGAGTGGTTAACGTATGTAGGGGGACTGGTTCGAGCGCAAATTCGTTTCCTGCTTATTTGTACATTTGCACACATTTAATATTGATTTTTGTAACAAACTTGTATTTTCTTTAAAATTATTTCCTAAGTTTCCGTTTCTTCATGAAAATGTTTAATTTATTATTATATTAATTTGGTAGTTTGTATAGCTATTTATTATAAAAACAAAACCTACACTATAGTATTTGTAGTTGCAGATAGGGAATTTTTAAAATTTCTAATTATACATTTTATATTTTCGTTGATTTTTTGGTGATATTAGGTACATATTTTATTTCTTGAACAATATCTCTCATAAAATAGGGTGATGGTGGCTTTTTGGAAGAATTCTACAATAATTAGTTATAATTAGCTACGTAGATTTTTCGCTGTAATTAACTTTTTAAATAATAAAGTGAAGATTGAAATGTTTTTATTTGAAAAAAATACCTGATAATTTATGAAAATTGGTAAATGGGTAATTATGAAATAAAATTGAAGAAACTACACGCAATTTGTTTCAAAGATTGATTACAAAATAATGGGTCATGTGAATAAAATGTAAGGTGTTTTTACTATTAATAAAAGATAACAGTTATGATTCTTAATTATTAAGAATAAAATAGATGTATGTATAGTAAAATAAAAGCTTTTGCCACATCTTATTCGCATTAATTACATTTTAGATTTCAGATCATGTTCTACATGCGTGATTAAATGAATATTAAGTTACCTAGGAAATCGCCTTTTGCGCACCGATTTTGATGATTTTTTTAAATTATAGGTAATCGACTATATTTCAAAGTCTAAATGTTAGATTTGTCCGCTAATGCCCTGTTTAATTGTTGTTAACAAATTCTTATTTTTTCCATAAGGGGCTAATTAATAATTAAATATTTTTTATTATAATTGAATAAAGTTGGCTACTTATAGGTTTTTAGGGTCGTAGATTACGAATCCGTGGTCCAAATTGGTCCAAAGTGCAAAATGGTGGCTATAAAATGGCCGCCGGTGTCAAAGCTTAATATTTGAAATTTCGTATGAAAAATCGTACCAGGGGGTTTTTAAAGTAGCAAATTGTGCTGTTAAGCTAAAAACTGACCCAGATGCAAAATGCTTGTCACAAAATGGCCACCGAAACTAAATATGAATAAAATTCAAAATGTTTAATCTCTACTACAAGTTTGTTTAAGATGGATTAATATAGTAGTTACAATTTTAAGATTGTTGCAATTATTATTTAGTTAAAAGTCAAATTGATGGAATGGAATTCCATAATTTAACCAGATTCCGTTTAAGTCTGAAACTTTAGTTATCGTCAGATTTAAATAAAGAATATTGTATTATTATTTACTTGTGTTTCTTGTGTAAAGCACTGTTAGTTTCTTCATCTACTTCTGGCAACGTAAAAAAAGAATGTGCTCTTTAATTTTTGAAAACTGATTAGTAAGCTTTTTTTTGGAAGACTAAATTCTTTTTTACGTGCTCTTACTAGTTGCGACACTTTATCAGCGTTTTTCGGCAAAGGGAAAAATAAATTTTTCTCTTTGCCCCTAAAAAAAAACCTTTTGAATGCAAAACTGTTTCTTCTTATTATTATTTTGAAAAGCATTCTTCATCAAAGAAATTTTCATCTAAATCTTTCTAATGTTTCCTACGTTTGGATATTTCCAAAGATTTGAAGATTTCAGTTTTGTTTTCGACTATGCTTCAAAATTGGCTATAAGTGGATTCGAAGATGCCAAACATAAGTTGAGAATTTTCTCATTAGTTTCTTATCTGGAAGATTTGCATGGATGACCTGTTCTAAATTAACTAATCAGCTTTATTTATTTCTTCTAAATAGCTTGAAATCTTTTTTCTCGCTTCTTCGCTAACTGTTCATCTGTATCTTTTTGATGGACCAGCATTTTATGCCTCGAAGGTTAGTTAGAGTACCATAAACATTTTCTGCAGTTTCCTTGGTTGAATGGTCTTGAGCTTTTCAACATTTATTTCATATCAACATGCAACTGTTTGCATAATATCAAATCTATTAATAAATTATCTCTGTCTTAATTTCTGTAATTTCTGCAGAAGTCGCAAGCGCTTTGAAAAAGCACCTGGCAGTATTACTGTCGTTGGTACTATGTCTCTCAATAGCAGTAGAATTGACATTAAATGATGTCATGTTTTATGTTATTTTTTTTAATAACGGCATCAACAGCTTAGGTTATTAGCCGTATTTGTACTTTAAAGTGATCCTATCGCCTATTTGCGAGGTAAGCTATGTAATTGTGTGGAGTTACAAGATACATTTCATATCACACGTAGTACATTTTAGAAAACGTTGAAACGAGAAACAAAAAAAAACGATAAAAACATGATATTTGGAATAAAATTGCTATAAAACGAACTCAAACCTACTAGCAATTGTATAAATAAAATATGTGTATAAATAAAATATGTCTATAAATAAAATTTGTGTATAAATATAAAAATATAACTATATAAATGTGCGTTTAAATAAATATAATATATAATAGAAAAATAAATAGATCAAATAAATAAATGTAAAATATATCAATCAAATATATGTATATGAATAGTACGGAACATAATCTTATATCTTCGAGAATAACCCAGTTTGTTTTAAATAGCTCAATAATTTCGATGTGGCTTCTGGGTTAATCGCCAGTGCATCTGCGATATGAGGAACCAATCCTATTTGATTCCGTAACTGATTATACAAGGGACAATCCAGTATTACATGTGGGATCGTGAGTTTGACCCCACATTGACATCTCGGTCTGTGACGTTCTGTAGTTCTTAATAAGTGTCCTGTTGTTAACCTTGTATGCCCTATGCGAAGTCTCGTTAGGACTGTCTGATCTTTTCTATCGCAATTTGCAGGATATATAATTTTTTGGACCGATGGATTTATTAGCTTTAACTTTGACTCTCCCTCTGTCCAAACTTGCTGCCATTTACGCTCGACTTTTTCTTTAATTATGGATCGTAGGTCATCTGACCGAATTCGTGATTCGTCTATGTTCAATTTATTTGCAGCTTCGCGTGCCATTTTATCAGCAAGTTCGTTCCCTATAATTCCAACGTGACCTGGTACCCATATCATAACTATATGGTAACTCTTAGCAGTCAGGTCCGCTAATAAAGACTGAATTTCCCTCACAAGGTCATCTTTATTATAATTATTTGATATAGCTTCAATTGAGCTGTTAGAGTCTGTGCAAATAAGGAACTTCTTGCTGGTCTGACTATAGCAGTATAGTATGGCGTATTTAATTGCTATGAGTTCCGCCGTATAAATACTCACGTATTCACGAAGAGACAGAGGATACGCACTTTGGTTAACGACAAAGGAGCTTCCTACTCCCGTTGGGATTTTAGATCCATCGGTATATATAAACTGATATTGTGAATATGTATGTTTTAATTCCCTAAAACCTGTAAGGTATTCTATGTTTAAGATTGCTTTTTTATTTGTATCTGGTAATAGGCTTAATGGTTTAGGAAATTGTGATGGAACCCACGGAGGGATTTCGCTTATGCGCATGCCAAATAAGTGATGGGGCGGCAGAGAGTATAATGACCTAGCTTCTCTAATTCTTATTGCTGCCGGTCTAGTGATGGTTGAGCGATTCCGATATAGATCTGTTATAGTCTGATCAAAAAGTAATTCATTCACCGGATGATCCGGTTGGGTACTGATTCGAGCGACAGAATTTAGTAACACCTTATCGAAAATAAACTTTAATGGTAGAAAACCAGCTTCACAGCAAACTGAAAGATAAGGACTTGTGCGAAAGCCTCCTATTGCAAGTTTTAAGCCTGTATAGTGGATTCTTTCTAAGGGTGCCAACCATGATTTACGAGCCGCTGAAAATACTATTGATCCATATTGAAGCTTAGATAGAACTAATGATCGATAAATAGTAAGTAAGACTTCTCTGCTACTACCCCATCTAATATTTGCTAACGCCCGAATGATATTTAGAGATTTTTTGCATCTCGTACCTAGGTATGATATATGATCTTTCCATTTAAGCTTAGCATCAAATAGCACTCCCAGAAAGCGTACTGACGTTGCTACTCGAATTGCAACCTGATCTAAGTTAACATTAGGGATTAGGTTGCATGATCTGAGACGACAAAAATGAACACATATTGTTTTGGTGGCTGAAAATGTAAACCCTAAACTTTTAGCTTTTTCGGAGACATGATCAACAGCTAGTTGCAGATCGTTTGTTTCATCATTGGGATGGGATGACATAAAAAGGCAGAGATCATCAACATACATAATTTTATTCACCGATGGTGTGTCAATTTCTAGAAGTTTATTGATTGCTATGAGGAATAAGGTGACGCTCAAGGTAGATCCCTGAGGAACTCCATTTTGAGTTGTGCCCGTTGATGAAAAGGTGTTACCTAGTCGGACTTGTAACATTCGATCTGCAAGAAAGCTAACTATGAAAAAGGCTAATTCCCCTCTGATACCCCATTCATGTATAGTTTTTATAATATTGTATCTCCAAGTCATATCATACGCCTTGTCAATATCAAAAAATATGGCCGTTGTATGACTTCGTTGGGCAAATGATTTTTGAATAGCGTGTTCTAGCATAAGTAGACTGTCTTCTGTGCTTCTGCGAGAACGAAAACCAAATTGACAAACAGAAAGCAAGTTCGATCGCTCGATAAACCACACCAATCTCTGGTTGACCATCTTCTCAAGAACTTTCCCCATATAACAGGTTAACGAAATGGGGCGGTAGCTTGTTGGTAGTTCAAGTTTCTTTTCTGGTTTTATTATTGGGATTACAGTGGCAATTTTCCATTTTACTGGATAATATCCCTTTCTCCAAATGGAGTTATAGAGCTGTACCAGATATTCTTTAGCGTGCATTGGTAGTTGACATAACATCTCGTATGTAATTTTATCTTGACCTGGAGCAGAGGTACCACAGGATTTTAGAGCATGCTCGAATTCGTCTAGAGAGAAACTTTCATTGTATACTATGTAATCGTTCGTATAAAAGTTTAACGGTGTTTCCAGAGTATTCTTAATTTCTCTAAACTCATCTGAATAGTTGTCATCGCTGCTAACTGTTCTGAAATGATCTAAAAATGTTTCAACTATTTCAGATGGAATGTTGGTATAATTGCCATTTCGCAGCATTTGTTTCGGAGGAGTTATTGAAATGTTGCCTGAAATATTTTTAATTCTGCGCCATATTTCTCCAATAGGGGTTTCATTATTCATCGTTGATACATAATTCTCCCAAGATTCACGCTTGCTGGCAACAATTAGCCTCCTTACCTGTGCACGACTTCTTTTAAATTGGATACAATTTTCCATTGTAGGGTGGCGTTTAAACGTATTGTATGCCTTTTTTTTTCTTTTGACACTCTCAGCGATCTCCTCATTCCACCACGGCACTATTCGTCTTCTATAATTTCCAGATACTAGAGGAATGCTGGCATTTGCTGCGTTATTTATGTTTACAGTGATATCATCTACACATTTATCTATATCATCTTGAATTGTCAAAGGTCTTATAGTTGAGGAGAATCTTACCCAATCTGCTCGTTTTATATTCCAGCGTGGATAATATCCAAAATTGCTAGGTGTAGCAGTGTTCATTTGAAGACGAATGGGTATATGATCAGTAAAAACTTCATCCTCTAGTGTGGACCAATTAATTCTTGTACTGATGACAGGCGAGCAAAGAGTTAGATCTATTGCTGAGAGCGAGTTTGATCTAGAGTTTATATATGTAGGTTCACCTGTATTTAATAATATTAAGTTTTCTTCCTCTATTAACTGTTCTATCAATCGTCCGCGTGCATCAAGATTTTCAGATCCCCACATGGGATTATGGGAGTTAAAATCGCCTATTAATATAAAAGGTGGAGATAATTGGTGAACTAGCTCTTGGAGATTTTCAAAACGCCATTGAAAGTCCGGTAAGTATAAATTACATATAGTTAGTTTAAAGGGGAAAGTAGAAACAACAGCTACTGCTTGCAGATTTGTTTGCAGTTGAATTTGTTTGCTTGGCACGTCGTCTTTAATATACACGGCTACCCCACCTTTCGCTCTCCTATTTGGTGGATCATCTTTTCGAAAAATGTTATAACCCCTCAGATTAAATATTTGTCAGGGTTTAAGATGTGTCTCTTGAAGACAAAGTACAAGCGGAGAGTATTTAGTTAAAAGTACCTTAATTTCTGGGTAATGATGTTTTAGACCGTTACAGTTATATTGTATTATGTTTTGTGTGTTATAATCCATTGGTAGATTGTTTATGGTTTATAAATGATTACCTAATTATTGCTTTTTTTTAATATATAAGGTACTTATTATATTAACTTTTTTGGGTAGCTAAAATCAAATAAAAAATAAATAAAACAAAAGTAAAGGAGTTTAGCGAAAGATGTGTTAAATCTCACTCGACCGTGAAGTGGTTCTTGAGCCTCTTGGTTTGCCTTTAGGCCATCCTTTCTTTTTCGTTTTAACTGTGACAAATTTTCTAACCGAAACTTCAGATTCAGAGGATTGAATCGGGGATGGAATATCGTCAACATTAACGGTTTGGGAAAGAGAAAAACGAGGGGGGGATATATCCGGAGGTGGTAGGTTTTCTGAGTCTGTGTTAGGTTGGGATTCATTGAAAGATAACGGGAAGAGATTGGTTGGTAACTCTGGTGGAGACATAATAGTAGATGTAGAAGGTTTAGGGGACAATTGCTTGAGAGGATCATCTTGCGATAGTACGACTGTCGCTGCTTTACTGTGCTTTGAAGCAACTCTTGACATACGGAGAGTTTCAGTGAGAGTTTCAGTAAAGGATTTAACGAAGTTATCAAATAACTTCCTGATCTCGGGTATAATAGCATTGGCATTTTCAGATTTCGAAGCACTGCTTACAGCTTTGGCGTACGACACGCTCGGGGGATTCATTCCAACGACTTCTCTCTTTGCGTCAGCGTAAGATAATTTTTTCATCGTTTTAATCTTCTGAATCGCCAATTCTTCTTTAAACATTGGGCAATTTTGCGATCTAGCTGAATGTTCGCCACTACAGTTTACGCAGAAAATTGGTGCTTGGCACGCTTGACCTTCGTGCAGTGGCTTCCCACAAACACAAACTTGCTCCTTTGAACATCTGGCAGCCGAATGGCCAAAACGTTGACATCGAAAACACCTCAGTGGTGCTGGGATGTAAGCCCTAACCGGGAGAGAATAAAAGGCAACTTTTACCTTCTCTGGCAAGACCGTACCAGCGAAGGTTAGTAACAACGACCCTGAGTTTTGCAAAACACCGTCTTTTCTGAAAGTCATTCTTTTCACCTCAGTAACGTTAAATTTCTTAAGCGACTCTAAGATTTCTTCCGTGGAAGAGTTCACAAGATCATTACATGATACGACCCCTTTGCAAAAGTTTAAGGACTGATGCGGTCGTACTGTTACGTTAAAATCTCCGAAGTTGGTTAACTGGAGCAATCTTTTAGACTGCTTGGTGGACGCTGTCTCAACTAACAAGCCTTCTCGAACCTTTCTGATGCTTTTCACTTCACCTACATTTGATTGAATAAATTTGCTGATGAAGAAAGGATTGATTTTAGAGAAATCACCATCTTCTTTTACAACGACTAGGAATCTAGGTACGACTTCTGAAATATTCAAAGACTCATCTGATCCAAGTGGAACAGTTTTCCTTTTTTTGACAAATTTGTCTTTCTCTAAACCAACTTCTGGTGGAACATGAACACTGAGATGGAAATAGAGGGGTGGGTGGAATAAACGATGTAGAGGAGTTGATTAGGGAGGAGGGGTCGGGTGTAATAAAAAGGGTAGAGCCGGGAAGCTCCGATTGTGTGGCAAGGGGCACTTTTAAAACATCATCATTATCTTCGTGTAACATCATAATATTTTAGATAATTGTTTCAGCATGGGTGTAAGTATCATGTGTATGTGTTTTTCACTCCTTATCGCGTTTGACAGCTTGAGGATCCAGCGACAGCCAAAGGATTCCAAAGAACCCGACTCTGGTGGCCTCGACGGAGCCCCCCGCATTATACCGCAAGTTTCCCGGTCCAGGCGCCACCTGGCATTACGGCATAAGCGAGATTTTCGCAAGTTGATAGGGCAGCCAGGTCGTGTTGGCTAGACCGACCCGGGCCCCTGTACTACCTTGCAGCCTGGGAGTGCACACCCCGGAACCCAGTTTTATCCGCTGTACCCTCCAGCAGGCGAGCCCAAGGATCTCAGACTGCTACTAGTTCCCCACGCTGTCAAACAAGGAATGAGTGTTCGTGTTGGTGACCTGCCCGTATGCAGTGTATATGTGTGTAGTGTATGTGTGTTTGGGTTAAAGTAGAAAGACTGTGTGTTTATGTGGTTGTGTTTACGGGCAGGTATGTGTGTTGGAACGAGGTGTACTGAGCTGGTACCCGTGAGGGCGCTACTCCCCAATGGCTGCCCGCTTTCAGCCACCCTGCGGGTGTTTTATGTTATTATTTATAATAATAATTACCCAATAAAACATGTTATTTAAATAATTAATTTATTAACGTGTTCGATTTACTAATGTCAAACTAGTACAATGTTTGTTTATCTATCTGTAACTAGATCCCTGTATTACATCTCTCTTTTTCTAATAAAATAAATAAATTACACATCATTCATTTAACAACTAACATATATCAATCACAACACATCAACTAATTCTGCAGTTATAAATTCAGTCTGTTTGGTTTCTTAATTACTCTACCATATCTTGATATAAGTATATTGTTGTTGAAGAAATTGATCATTCGTTGCTTGTGCTTTTGGTTCTTGATTTGACACACTATTGTCAACTGCTTAACATCATCGCCATGATTTATTTATTGTAGCTCTGAGTGATTTCTTTTGATGAACCATGAATTTCTTCGATATTGTGTACCATCTGGTGTTTGTACAATAGGGTGGTCCAACAAAAAAGCAAAGTCGGAAATCCTATGCTCTCACCCCCTAGGATTATTGTATATCGAAAAAAGAAGTACCCCTATTTTTTATTTTGAAATCGAACGATGTTTAGGGGTGCCTCAAAGCCCTTAAAGTTTCCCATGTATTTTATATGAGAAAAAAAAACACGTTTTCGTAGATTTGGCATAGAATCCTAGAAAATCAATATTTTTCAACCGGACTACTGTGTTTCTCTTCAGAAATGTTTAGAGAATGACATCCAATAATTTATTTGTTAAATTTTTTACTAACTATTTTTTACAGACCCGCAAAGAACCCCATAAATGAAAGAAACAGAAAAATCGTTAAAAAATATTTATTACTTTTTTTTAATATAAAATATTTTGATAAATAAATTATTGGATGTCATTTTCTGAACATTTCTGAAGAGAAACAGAGTAGTCCTATTGAAAAATATTGATTTTCTAAAATTCTATACCAAACCTATGAAAGAGTTTTTTTTCCCATATAAAATACATTGGAACCTTTAAGGGCTTTGAGGCACCCCTAAACATCGTCCGATTTCAAAATAAAAAATAGGGGTACTTTTTTTTTCGATATACAATAATCCTAGGGGGTGAGAACATAAGATTTCCGACTTTGCTTTTTTTGTTGGACCACCCTATTGTACAATCCACGAGCTTGGTTCTTCTGCCTTCTTTACAACTGTTGCAGGAGTCCATTCCTTGTGTCTCTTTCTAATTAATACTTTTTCATCATTTTAAAATTCTGGTAAATTTGCTTTTGCTCTATCTGCACATTTCTTCTCTTTTAGTTTAATATTTTTCAACTTTTCAGAAACATTTTTAACTGTTTCAGGTAATAATAACTTTGTATTAATGGGAATAAACGTTTTAGTTCTTCGACCCATTAATCTTTGCACTGGAGAACCTAGGGTGTCTCTTGGTGTGTTTCTGTGATGTAAAAGGGCTAACTGGATATCTGAACCTTCTTCTATACATTTATCTAGTATCGATCTTGCTTCTTGTACATATCGCTCTGCTAAACCGTTCGGTCTGGGAAACTGTGGACTGGAAACTATGTTCAAACCTCCATCTTCTAGCAAATTCTTTAAATTCTTCAGATACATATTGTTTTCCTCCATCTGTACGAAGAATATCAAGTATTCCAAATGTAGCAAACCAACATCTAAATGCTCGAGTTATTGACCTGCTGGTTAAGCTTGATAATTGCACGAAGTCAAAATAACCTGAATAGCTATCTGCCATTAGCAAGTATTCCTTGTCCTTCAAATGATAAATATCAGAAGCGAATATCTGCCATGGCCGTTCTGGATACTCTTGAAGTAAAATTTTTTCTTTAGGATTATCTTTTTGTTCCTTCGCACCAATCTTGCAGTTTTGCACCAATTTAATAATGTCTACAGACATTCTTGGCCAAAATACGCAAAATCTCTGGCCAATCAAAGAGTACCAGTGATACCTTTGTGGCTAAAGTGACAACATTTGAGAACAACTTCTTGTAGTCTCGGAGGTATCATTATTTTATCATTTTTGAATATGATATCTTCATAAGTTGCTAGTTCGTGCCTGTAAAACCAGTATTTTCTTAGAGAAGCCGGAACTTCGCTTATTCTGTCGGGCCATCCTACAAGTATTTGCTGTTTTAATTCCACCAATTCTATATCTGTATTTGTCTCTTGTTTTAACTGCTGCAATCTCGTTTTACTCATTGGTATTATTACACATGTCTCAAATGAGTTTTCATCCTCGTCATCATGAACATTTTTTGCGCAGTCTCTGCTCAGTATATCAGCTATGTACAACATCGTTCCTTTTTTGTACACAATTGTGGGATATGGCAGTATTTCAAATAGGATTCTCTGTAGTCTGGGAGGCGCTTCAGTCAATGGCTTCCTGAATATGGTTTCTAACGGCTTATGATCTGATTCTACTATCAGATTTTTGTTTCCCCATATATAAACAGGAAATTTCTTGCAAGCCAGTAATATGGCCAATGCTTCTTTTTCAATTTGACTATAATTGATCTGCGTTTTAGTTAAAGATTTGGAGTAATAAGCTATTGGGTGACCATTCTGAATTAATGCCCCACCATATGCAGTACTAGTAGCATCTACAGATAATAAAATAGGTAAATTTGGGTTAAAATTACTAAGTACTGGAGGGTTCTTTAATATTTCTTTTAATTTACAGAATGCTTCTTTTTGTTCATTCTCCCATCTCCATTCATCATCTTTTTCTAACGGCACTCTAAGCGGAGCTAATAATTCTGATAAGTTCTTAAAAGAACTTAGATAAATAAGTAATTAATCCAAGAAAGCGTTGAAGTTCCTTGACGTAACTATCTGAGAACGATAGTTCGGAAACATATGTCTAGTTAGTTTACCCGTAACGGAACCAGACTTAATGTGCAATCACAAATCACAGAGACATGAGGGCACTAGACCAGTCCAATTCTGAACGAGAGTCACAGATGCCTCGCCTGACATTTTTTCTATCGTTAGGTGAAGTTGGGGCACGCTACTTATTATGCAATAGTAGTCAAACACGATGCAAAGCTAAAAACTAATAGCAAAATTTACGCACCAAGCGCCAAAGCAAAAAAGCTGTAGAATTAAGAAACGCCAAAATTGTCAACCCTGTTTATGTGGTGTATGCATGCTATTCTTCTATTGGCGTTTTGCATTCGTAAGGTAAAAAGCAATTCCTGAGAAACCCGGTTTGAGTTAAATTTATGAGGCAGGTATGGGTTGGCTGCATGGCGTACGAATGAAATTCGAAACAACATTTGACCTGATTGGAAACAACCAACATCAGATTCGTAATCTTCATACCAAAAAGTTCTAGAAAAGCTATATGAAAATCTGAAAATTTCTTCTGTGCGTACCGTGTTATTTTTTATCATTTGTTTTATATTTTGCCAGTGTCAAATATGTACTACATCAGGATCCTTATGGTGTTCAAAAAAATTTAATGACACGCTTATGGCTTCAGCAGTTTGTCCATAAAGTACTTTCTTCATGTTTAAATCATCATCACCATCACTTAGAACTTCTTGATCTACTTGAGAGGTGTCGCGTGGAATTTCCCCTTCCTCCATTATTGCATCTCCTGTCAGTACTTGGTAACCTTGTTTTTTACGATCACAATGTTTTTAAGCTTCAATGTCGGACTCTTCTATCTCTTTCATATCCTCGCTCTGATTTGCCAAACTACCAATACCTTTAGAACAAATCACGTCTTCAGTAACATCTTCGCCTTTAACTTCTTTTCCATTATTCATAATTGTAAAAAACGTTTTCTCGATTGTCAGTTCTTTAACATTGATCCATGCAATAACGAAAGCAAAAATTGCATCTTTGATATTAGAGAACTTTCAAAATAGCATCATATCAAATGTTTCCAAGAAATTAATCGAAACGGTACGTCTGTAAAATCTCTTAGGTGTTTCTTGTATATTCTTGGTCCGTTGGTTGAGTGATAGCAGTTACATTAGGTGAAAGAAATAGAACAAAGTTGTTCTCATCTGCAGATCTTAACACTGTCTCATTTGAATGCGAAGGTTGGCTGTTTTACACGAGAGAATTCCTTAAAAAATCTGTCCTAACTGTAGGATTAATGCCTACTAAATAGTAGTAGTTTAGAAATAACAATGGAATAATGTTAGTAACCTGCATGTAAACAAGTTGGAAAATAAATAATATCGGCCAGTAACCGGGTAATTTATTTCTGCAATCTACTACAGAATTGATTTTCTTGTTGGAAAATGTTCGTAGGTGTCCCCTGAATGTAACGTCTAATTGGCGGGACGGGAGAGATAAACGTTAGCAGCCATCTTGGAAAACACGTTTTATCAAATATCTCGTGACTGTGCATCGTGCCACAAAAATAGTAAAAAAATCGTTTTCGTAGATAATAACATTTTCTACAACTTTTATTTGAAACTTTTTTCTGTATAGTGCATAAGTTTATATTTATAGCGCGCCAAACTTTTTTCAATATGGTTATTACTAAATATATAGTTAACGGTTGATGATAAATTTGTAGAACACAAAATTTCCGATAAAATTTATTTGAAGTTTTTTTCTATAAAATTGATACTTTAAGACTTATAACGCTGTAAATGCCGAGTTTACGCACAATAGCCACGAAATTATACACTATATATTAAATCATGCGCCTCTCAATGCGTCCATTAACTCTCTTCGCTAAAAATGCTTCGCAAATTTGGCGAATAACACCAAACTAAACCTCTCACTTCTACCTCCAACCCAAGATACGGCACGTTACCATTCTTTTAGAACCTACCACCAGGTTCAAACTTGGCTTGGATTTTACCATGATCCTGAAGAATGGGATTGGAAGCGGACTACAAATGGACTTCAACCAATTCGAACTACTATGGCTCCAGCACCCTCAAGTTTGCTGAAAATAATATCTTGCAAATGCACAACAAATTGCGGGGCTGCCTGTGTATGCCGAAAAGCTGGCTTAAAATGTTCCATTATTTGTTCGAATTGTGGTGGATGCACATGGGACAATGTGCCAGATACATTGGAAACCATCGAAGACGAAGTCGATGAAAATGAAATTTTCGATTCACCTCCTACGGATATATCGGTGGCAGAAAACAAGGATGTGGAAGACGATGAGTGACTTCCTTCATCATCGAAACAGATGAGACTTATGACGTAAAATAACTTGCCACTTTTTGTATAAATAAATGTTTTAATCCGTTTTTTATTTCAAAAAACTAATTTGCATTCTTTGAACTCTGTTATCCTTTTCTCCACCTTTCCCTTCTCATGATTATTATTATCATCATGATTATTATTATTTTTTATGATGTACGTGATGTACAAACTATTATATCTTGCTACATTGACAGTTTTTTATGATAATCAACTTATTTTTGGCATCTTCGAATCCACTTATAGCCAATTTTTAAGCATAGTCGAAAACAAAACTCAAATCTTCAAATCTTTTAAAGTTTTGGAAATGTCCAAACGTAGGAAACATTAATGAAAAAGAAGTTTAGATGAAAACTTCTCTGATGAAGAATGCTTTTCAAAATAACAAGAAGAAGAAACAGAACGCAATGACTCTGAAGATGATATTATGCAATATGGGATTTGTCAAATAAAATAAAATTAAATCAATTTATTTTAGTTGTATTTTCAAGCAATTTCTAATAAAAAAGTTCCATTTTATTTATTTTCTATATATCTTATCTTGTCTTCAGTAACCCTAACTATTTCTAAAAATTATAAAAACACCTATAAAATTTTGCATTCAAAAGTTTTGAAAAATTTATTTTCCCCTTTGCCGAAAAATGCTGTTGAAGTGTCGCAACCAGTAAGAGCATGTAAAAAAGAATTTATTCTTCGCAAAAAAAAGCTTACTAATCAGTTTTCAAAATGTAAAGAGCACATTCTTTTTCTACGTTGCCAGAAGTAGCTGAAAAAACTAACAATGCTTTACATGAAACACAAGTAAATAATAATTAACACAATATCCTTTATTTAAATCTGACGATAAATAAAGTTTCAGACTTAAACGGAATCTGGTTAAATTATGGAGTATTAATCTATTTTAACACTATTCATACGGAATAACTCCATTCTATCAATTTGAATTTTAAATAAATAATAATTGCAACAATCTTAAAATTGTGTTAACTACTATATTAATCCATCTTAAACAAACATACAGTAGAGATTAAACATTTTGAATTTTAATCATATTTAGTTTCGGTGACCATTTTGTGACAAGCATTTTACATCTGGGTCATTTTTTAGCTTAACAGCACAATTTGCTACTTTAAAAACCCTTGGTACGATTTTTCATTCAAAATTTCATATATTAAAGTTTTGACACCGGCGGCCATTTTGTAGCCGTCATTTTGAATTTTAGACCAATTTGGACCCCGGATTCATAATCTACGACCCTAAAAACTTATAAGTACCCAACTTTATTCAATTATAATAAAAATTTGATGAAATGATTTAATTATTAATTAACCCCCTATGGAAAAAATAATAATTTGTTAATAACAATTAAACAGGGCATTAGCGGACAAATCGAACATTTAGACTTTGAAATATATTCGATTACCTACTATTTTAAAAAAATCATCAAAATCGGTGCCCGAAAGGCGAATTCCGAGGTATTTTTTTTCTAGGAAACCGTCTAATATTGATTTATCTTTTTTTAGAAATAATATTTTTATTTGTATTAATTTAATTGAAAACTGTAATTTTGCCATTTTTTTATATACATATCTTAGATATGTAGACGATACTTTTATTATATGGACCCATGGAGAAGAGAAGCTGCAGACCTTCTTACAGCATCTAAACAACATACACCAGAAGATCAAATTCACAATGGAGGTGGAAAAGGACAATCAACTACCTTTCCTAGATGTATCTATAATCAAGAAGGAAGACGGCAGCCTGGGATACACAGTATACCGAAAATCAACCCACACAAATCGCTACCTGAACGCGCAGTCACATCACCACCCAGCGCAACTACAGTCAGTAGTCAAGACATTAATAACCAGATCACAACGATTGACTGATGACGATAATAAACATCAAGAACTAGAACAGGTAAAGTTGGCATTAAAACAAAATGGTTTCTCTTCCAGAAATATCAAGAAAGCGTTAACACCAAGGGACCCAAAGCCAAAGGAAGAAGAAACATCGGTATCCAAAGCGCACTTACCGTACATCAAAGGGACCACGGACAAAATAAGTAGAGTGCTGAGAAAACACAACATCGACACCATCTTCAACACCGACAAGAAGATTGGAAACATGCTTCCATCCGCAAAAGCAAAAATACCACTAGAAAGCCAAGGAGTATACGAGATCCCTTGTAAAGACTGCGGGGAATCCTACATAGGGCAGACCAACAGAAGAATTCAAGTAAGAAGAGAAGAACACCGAAATGCAGTCAACAAAAATGAGAGAACGTCTTCACTAGCACATCATGTAAGTGGTACATCTCATAACATAGATTTCGAAAATACAAAAGTTTTAGCGAATATACAACATAAGACCCGACGAACCATAAGAGAAGCCATTGAGATCGAGAAACGTCCTAACAATCTTAATACCAGGGACGATACACAGCGACTACCATCAGCTTGGAAACCAGCTATAACCAGCATCACCGTCAAGAAGCGAAAACCAGCACAGCAGAACGATAAAAGGGAAAGCGAGAGAAAGCCACCGGATCAAGCGAGACCAATGACACGCAGCCGCGCCAAAAACCAGCCGACCGCAACCATGCGCAACACCGTAACCGTATATAAAGACCAACCGCTGCAACAAGACGTCAGTCTACATCGTGTAACCACGCGAAGCAGAAGGAAGTTAGAAGTGACCTGAAGATGGCAAGTGTGATCTTGCCGAAACGTCGTCAACCATTGTCTGGTTCCTCTAGGAGCCGAATAGTGAATACGCCGAGTGAAACCCGGAAAAGTGGTAAAGTATCATATATATATATATATATATATATATATATATATATATATATATATATATATATATATATATATATATATATATATATATATATATATATATAATAACCCCCATAAGTCGGAGAGGGGCGGGGTAATACAAGATAAAAAACAAGCGCCACTTCGTTTTAAAACAATGCTTATTAATAAAGCTTCAAACTTCTTAGATAAACGAAGAAATAGATCTTTTACTAAGATATAGGCAACTTCCGCAATTTTGGTCGTGCAGTGCATATACACTCACAGTTGACGAGCTGGAAAGCAATATTAAAACCACACAATAAATAAATAAAACACAGACGTAGTAAAATGTAAACTTTCTAAGTAGGGCTTTATTGTAATTATTTAAAGTGATTGTAATTATCTAATGTAATTGTAAACGGTAATTGTTTTACTGATCAAGAATTTCAATGTCTAATAAAAAATGGAATGGTGATTTGTATCACAGCTGGTTGTAAAGCTTAAAAACTACGCTAGGACAAATTCACTACTCGAGATCTCGTGTTAACTAGTTCTTAAAACTAACATGCACGAATAAATTGTATAAACGTTTAATAAATATATATATACACATAAATAAAGTGACACAAAATACATACATACAATTTCAGACAAACATCCCACCATTCGAAGACCCACGGCTGTTACAGCACAATTTTAAAGCCTTGCTTAGGGGTTTTCGCTTCACCCTTCGGTATATTCTTATCTTGTTACGACCCTGTACGTATACATGCAGGCACGGACCCAAAGGGAAGGACCTTCTAATTAACCCCACAGTCAACGGGGCAGGAGCAGGAAAAACGAAACACAACGAGCAATGAAACCCCAAGAACAAAAAGATAAAAGACCTTTCTATAAACTGAAAGGTCTTTTATTACACAATTCTTTCAAGGTAACTGATAGGGAAAATGTTACCTAAACTGTTAACACTAGAATTTACTCCGTCTAATTTGACGATTGATCATATATAAACAATCAGATGATCATTTTGCTGAATGCGAGATTTTCTCCGCTAAAGCGAATTATATCCAAAACCAATTTCTAATTCATCTCGCACATTCAACTTCTAATGCAAACCACCCATTTTGTTCTATCAACGGCTCATTGAGGGTGCGCTTAACCGCGCAGGTACGACTTTACGATAAACAGAGGGAAAGGGAAACCCAGTGACAACCAAACTAATGGAGAAGCGTGGTTTTAAACAGTGACCATCAAACAATCAATGGGTTGTAAATTTCAACGTTATATCCATTCAAGATCGGAAACCAAATTGTTAAAATAGAAATCAATAAAAATCGTGTTTAATTTATTTTAATAAAATCGTTCATAATTCCAAATAATTGTTGAAGAACGAAAATAAATTTTCTTTGCTTTACATATTCAGGTAACTATTCAAATCCGTAAAACACTTGGTTAAAATTTTCGATTGTTTACAAACAAACATATGGTTATCACTTAACCTTACTTTATTTTACAGATTTTTAGTCTGGAGTCGAGCATGGATACACCCAATGCGTTTTATCGACTGAATTTGTTAATTTTTCCTTGCTTTTTTATATGTTTTACCAAAACAATTGAAAAACAACACAAATTTTCAAAACAATCGCACATCAAAGTTTTATCATATATCATCAATCTTAAATCTAAAAAGACAGACATGTAACTGACAAAATAACGATTAAAACAACATAAACACTTATAGTCTAAAATCAACATTAACTGAGAAAATTAACAAAAACTACCAACGGTCAAAAAATCTAAATAAAACATAATTACAAAGAAAACTCATTAACTCCAGCTATACCTGTACAAGAAATGATTACATGGCTACCCAAAGTAATTCATACATATGCAGTTTACATAGAAAAATATTTACAATAAAATAAAAACAAAAATAAAGATCCGTTTATACATTTTTAAGATCAAACGATGCTTTGCAAAACTCCATACAAATAACAACATAAATAAAATCAAACTGTACTCAAACTTGTCCAGCATACAGTCCCCCAAGTGCCTGCATTCAAACAACGGTGTAAAATATAATAAAATCGACATTACAATAATGACCCGTTTTACATATTTCCAATAAAATATTTTCCCGAAACTGGTTCAGCTTAGTAGGATTAAGAAAGTTCTCTGGTACGTTAATTATCGACAACCCCATATAAAGAAAGAAAGATAAAATCCTCAAAGAAATGGGATAAGCTATCTTGAACATGCAACATGGGTTGCGTAAAACATGTATTACTACAAAAACAATCTAACTGATGGATATGCCTTTTTATATTTATAATTTCAAACTTTTTATGTAAAAATTCAGGTTATGTCTGCATGAAACTCATCCTTTTATAATTTCTAGTTAAAATTGATAAATCTTTCTGTAACCTAACATGTAGCTTTTAGATTAAATAAACCTAATATCCTAGCATGTCTATCATTTTATTTAATGCTTCAAATAATTATATTTGTGTTTACGATCAAATCGTAGTCTTAAAATACTTTAAAATTTCAATTTGTCAAGTAAATTTTCAATCTGATGATTCTATATCATCTCAATATAGTTAAAAAAAAATAACCATACGTTTAGTAGTTGTTGAAAAAAAGATTTTTTCCCTCTTCTTGAACTTTTACAAAATAAATTTAATAATAGCCTCTATTATTAAAGTGTTTTCAGTAACACAATGAGTCTATTGTTAACGCAAGAATAAAACAGGTATACAGCCCCAATGGACAAGAAACCCCAAAGAGCTGTAAAATGAAAACGGGGCTCAAGTTATCAAAAAAGATGTTGTGAACTGAAGAATACAGCATTCGTTACCGTTGATACCATAAACCAAGAAAAATATCAAACTGACTATCTTCAAAAGCGGCTTTACCTTTCCTGATGCAACACCAGACTCAATCTTCATTTTGGTTAGACCTAGCTACGGCACACTATTCCAATACTGTATAATAAGAGAGTGATACAGGGGAAATAATGGTGTTGTGGTTCCGAAGCGGTAGATTCACTCAAATTGTCTGGAACAAAGGCCGATAGAGCAATACTGGTCTATAATGTATGGGGAATTAAAAGAAGCTGGTGAAGTATATAAAGTTCAGGATTATCGCACTAAGTGATTTTGGACCTCGTACAGAAGTTGATAAGTCAAGTTCATAAAAAAGTGCCTAATATAGCGTATAGAACCAGTGCCAACTGAAATAAAATATTACAATTTTTAGGATGTTGTATCGTATAATATATATTATTTCATTTCGTATTTCAAACAATTGTTTATATACTACAATTAGTAAAATAAGGTATATCTTTATCTCCGTTGTCAATGACACCGGAGTTCAAGACGTTCTTGATCTCCGTTGCTGTTAGCAACGTAAAAATCATTCGATGTTGCATAACAGCCATACGTGACATGCTACTTTTTATCTTCTTGGTTACTCGTATGATGACACAGACAAGGCAACTTGCTTCATTATACAATAAATTCGGACGAATTTTAAAAGGGAGAAATTAGGATTGAAATACGAAATAAAATAAAACAACTTACATGCAATACGGAGATCAAGCTTCTTTAAATCCGAGAAGATGTACTATAACGCCGTGGCGCCAGCCTAATTACATAATATTTATTATGTAATTAGCAAAAAAGCAGCATGCATGCATGGGGCTATAATGCAACATCAAATTATTTACGTTGCCAACAACAACGGAGATCAAGAACGTCTTGAACTCCGGTATCATTGACAACGGAGATCAAGATATACTTTATATTACTAATTGTAGTATATAAACAATTGTTTGAAATACGAAATGAAATAAAATACAAATATACGTTATTTAGTGTAAGTTTACGTTCACGTCATTACTAAATTATGACGTCAGACCATGCGCTCTTGCCATATGGAATTGGATATTCCTTGTTTGGTCCAACACCTTTGCTGTATATTTTCAGTTTTTAAAAGAATTATTCTCTTATGAACAATATGACTTTGTTCAACCCCATCCATCATCAGCCTCTGTCTTGAATGGTCATTCTTATAAACGAATCCAATAGACAATGGATAAAGAACTTCTAGTTCCTTCATACATGAACTTGGATTTCGATCTTTTTGACAAAATATTAAGTGATACATGGTTCTCCTGTAACCAAATGTGGTATTCAATTAAAAAGCACAGCCACACACATAACGTCAGGTACTTACTGTTCTTATACATGTCATAAATTTCATTGCGAATATTTGCCTCTACAGAGGATCAATGTCTAGTTTGTTTTCGATTTCGTTTCCTCTTTGGACTAGAAACTTCTTCCGCAGATGAAATGTTGGAAGCAGTCTTAAGATATATTCTCAGTGCTTGAGAAACTCTTTAGAATTTTATACAGTTAAATATTTCTGACAGAAAAATAAAAACATAAACGAACCCTTTCTAGCTACAATTCAATGAATAAGCGGATCGATTAAAATAATTTATTAATGTCTTAACTAATAATTTTGATCTTTTACACAACAATTTGGACATCTTGAAGTAAATAAATAATAGAAACAGTGAAAATCATCAAACACAGTAAATAAAAAATAACAAACTATCGTAAACCAAACTCAGAAAGCACACCTGAAATAAATTTGACAATACATCATGTCGTATACACAGGTGTACCAACCTGTTTTTCTGTTGAAATAAATGTGTATTTTCTCATTTAATTTACGAATGACGTTTTATTTTAAAAACCTATTTGTATTTATTCTATAAACAAATATATTACTAAATATATGAAAATTAAATTTTATTATTTTCGATAAAGCAAATAATCTTTCTTCATAAAATTCAATTTTGAACGTTAGTATTTGCACAGTTGGTTGTACTCTTACGTCACTACTTTTATATTTATGACGTGAACGTAAAGTTAGACTAAACGGTGTATATTGTTTAATTTCAAAGCGATGCCGTTTTGATTTTATCTATAATTTTTAGTGACTAGATTTTGGCATACACCACCTTTAGAAATAATTTTTCGTTTCGAAATAATAGCCGGAGAATTTGTTTTTATGATAAAGGTAAGTGATATTTAGTTCTGTATATTCTCAGACTGTTTTACCATGATTTTGTGTTTGTGAATTTCAACAATAATAAATTTATTTTGGAATATATAACCTTTCATCTTTCGTCAAGAGTTGGAGGATTTATTGTTTCCAACCATAAATAGTAATCAAGCCCCATCTACATATCATATCATATGGCGCCCGAAAGTGGTGTTTTCTTTTTTGTATCATGTATAGTAATCAATATATTATTGACATTATATAACAATATCTCTATATATCATATCAATATGTAATTTGTGTCTTTTGTTTGATTGTCAATATAGCTAACCTATAATCTAATAACCTATAAAGTGTACAAAATATATTGTACAGAAGATATGGACAAAATTCCGGTCCTGGTTGCTGTTAAAAATAATTAAAAACCTGCAGCTAATCATAATGAGGGTCAAGTAGCTTTAATTTAGTAATTATAATATAATACTCAGTAGATTTTCTTAACAAATTTCTCTATAAAAAGGATTCTTATCCTACAAGAAAGTCGTTATATAAAAATGCTTACATGTAACATGTTGTAAGTTGCATTACATGTAAAAAAAGAGATTTGTGTTAGTTTTAAATAATCAATCTTTATTTCCTTATATTTATTACAATAATTTATTTACATTTTTGAATAATATACCAAATTAATGAATTGATAACGTTTTGTACCATAATCTGATATTATTTACGAACAACATTTGTTTTTATTTTTCTAATCAAAAAGTATGTACAACGTTAATACTTTCTTACTATTTTTTCAATGGTTCTTGTTTAATTTATAAATAATGAATCAATTTCTAAAACTATACAGCCATATTATATTTTTATTTTTTAATTATATATTTTATAATTATTTTCGAAGCGATCGGATCGATCACCAAATTGTTTATGTTACTTTAGAAGGCTTATATATATTTTTTCCGTAGTCATTTTATCATTATTTTTGTTTTTCTTTTATTTTATATTTCACTTTACTTATCTGTTTTTTTTGTAGGTAGAAAATATGAAAAATGTGCATTTAAATGTAAGATCTTTGTTTACTGGATTTAATTCTTTGGTAAATTTAATTCAAAGCAACAATTTTGATGCGTTCTTCGTTACCGAAACATGGATGACGTCTGACGTGGTAGATGATGCAGTTTTCATACCGGGATTCCAATTCTTTAGAAGGGATAGAGCCGGTGGCTTAAGAGGAGGTGGTGTAGGGTTGTATATAAAAATTTTATTTGTGAAATTATTTTATTTGATTTTCCTCTAAATAATGAGTTAGAATATTTGTTTGCTAAAATTAAAATACATTCAACAACTGTTATAATAGGAACATTTTATAGGCCAGTATGGTATAATATTAATAACTTCATAAATAATTTAGATGATATACTGACTTTTTGAACTCCCACTGCGGATCATTTAGTATGCTTAGCTGATATGAATGTAGATTTCTTTAATGTTGATAATCCAATTAATCATTGTTTTAATTCATATGATTTCTAAATGAACCTACCAGGATAACTCGTAACAGCAGTACTCTTATAGATCCTATATTTATAAATAGTAATTCTATAGTTGATAGTTTTGGCACAATTGAGGCTCATCAGATTTCAGATCATAGAGCAGCTTTTTTGTAATTTAAAAATCGAATATCCTAAATGTGAACCTAAAATTATTAAATTCAGATGCTTTCGCAACTTTGTTCATAATAACTTTTTATCAGATTTGCAAGAACTTCCCTGGCATCGAATGATTCGAGAAGACGATATAGATAAAAAGGTCTCCATATTTGAAACTCTTATTTTGTCTGTTTTCAACACTCATGCCCCTATTAAAGAGGTACGTGTCACTAAACCTCGTTCACCTTGGTTAACTGATAACTTAAGAGTTATTATGAGAGAACGTAACAGTGCCCTGAGAAAATATAAACGTACTAGACTTCCTGAAGACTAGAGGAGATATAAAGAATTAAGAAATTTTACAGTATCTAGCATTCGTCGTGAAAAAAAAAGCATATTTAGATTCACTTAGATTAGAAAACAATTCTCGTTAGATGTGGTCTGCATTAACTGATTCAAACATACGATTTGCAAAGAACAACAACGTACCCGCTAATCTAGCTAACCCTGACGACCTTGGAAATTATTTTAGTTCTTTTATTCAAACTAGCTCAGTCAATTATGATACTCAAATCCAATATTATCGTACCCACCAACACGCTAATAATCACTCTTTTAATTTCTCTTTAACCACTATTGAGGAAGTACACAAAATTTTATTCAATCTTAAATCTAACGCTGTAGGTTCTGATAATATTTCCCTTATTATGCTAAGATATTGTAGTCCATACATTGATAAATATATAACTCATATTATTAACTGCTGTATTGAGATTAGTTATTTTCCATTAAAATGGAAAGAAGCAATTGGTCTACCATTACCAAAAGCCAACAATCCTAATTCATATTCTGACATACGAATAATAAGTATATTGCCATGTATCTCTAAAATATTTGAAAAAGTATTATATAAACAAATTTATGACTTTTCTATTCGCAACGATATTTTACCTAAATGTCAACCGGGTTTCCGCGCTGGTTTTAGTACTGTTGACTCTCTTGCCACTGTTACGGATGAGATCATTCATGCTATAGATAAGAAAGAAATTACTGCCCTTATACTACTCGATTTTTCGAAAGCATTCGATACCATCAGCCAGTGGCGAACCCATGGGGGGGTCGAAACCCCCCGAAATTTTTGTATTTATCATAGAGATTTTCCTTATTCTCTTAATAATATACATAAATAAATAAGATAGTATATATTACGCAAATTTAATAAAATTACCCCCCCCCCGAAAAAATGTTCTGGATGCGCTACTGCCATCAGCCATTCCCTTCTTTGTGCTAAGCTTCAATATTATGGTTTCGGTAACACCGCTGTTGAATTAGTAAACTCTTATTTATTAAACAGAAGTTTGAAAATAAAAGTTAATAATCAAACCTCTGGCACATTCAAAATCAGTTCTGGTGTCCCGCAAGGTTCGGTTCTAGGACCTCTGTTTTTTATTATGTACACCTCTGATTTTTAAAATCAGTAAAGTATTGCAATGTGCAAGCCTACGCAGACGATACTCAGATTTATAAATCATTTACCTTTGCCAGTAGGGTGCAAGCTTTTGAGAACATCAATAATGATTTAAATTCAATCAAGGAACTATCACTACAACATAATTTAAAACTTAATGCGGATAAGTCAAAACTTTTACTTTTTGGTAATAAAAGCTACATTACTGCTCCAGATTTTGATCTCAATATAAGGATTGATAATGAGTACTTACCTGTTACCGATGCTACAAGAAATCTAGGTATTGTTTTGGACACAAAATTGCGTTTCAAGTCTCATGTTAATAAATTACTTCAAAAAACGTACTCATCGTTAAAACTTCTTTATGCTAATCGAGATATTTTAAGTTTTGGCCAAAAAAAGTTACTATCGGAATCATTAGTGCTATCACATTCAGTTATTGTAATTTTATTTATTATCCTTGCTTAGACCTGCAGGACAAAAATCGCATCCAAAAAGTGCAAAATTGGTGCTGCAGATTTATATATAATTTACGACGCTATGATCACGTGTCTTACTATATTAAAGAATTAGGATGGTTAAGAACGGATAACCGTTTGAAATATCAGCTAGGCACCTATACTTATGCCCTCTGTAAATCCATTCATTCTCCTAATGTTCTTTCTTCGAAATTGGTGTCCAGGTCTGAAATGCACTCTGTAAATATTCAAAATACAAATAGGTTAACAATGCCACATCATACGGCTGCTTTGTTTCGGAGAGGATTTACTTACAATGCGGTTTCATTGTATAACACAATTCCTACTGATATTAAATGCTTAAATTTTGATAGATACAGGGTTTCATTAAAAAAATATTTCTTAGATTTACAATAAATATTGAAACATGTATTTTTTTTAATGAAATTTTGTTTTTCTGTGCATGTTTCCTGCCTATAAGAAAAACAATTACATTTATGTTATTTAGTAAATTATTTCTTTATTGTATTGGTGGTCTCCTGGTTAAATAGAGTAGCCTTTGGCTAGATTTCGCCAGGAGACTTCCTTCATAATTATTATAATAAGCATTTTTTTTATTTAGTTATTTATAAGAACCTGTTTATACATCTCATATATACATATACGTACATATATATATATATATATATATATATATATATATATATATATATATATATATATATGTATATATATATATATATATATATATATATATATATATATATATATATATATATATATATGTATATATATACATATATATATATATATATATATATATATATATATATATATATATATATATATATATATATATATATATTTATATATATATATATATATATATATATTGGTTTAATCGACGTTGTCGGACCCGCTATATGGTGGGGTCGTTAGTAGACCCGCATTTTTTGATTTTTAAAATGTGTATATTTTACATAATATTGATCTATTTCTGATAAGCAATATTTAAGATTCTCGAGGGGTAAAAATATATGAAAAAAAAATATTGGTAATATTTGACAGTCGTTCTTGAACCCGATACATATTACAGTGTTTACAGACCCATTTGTATAATTTTAAGCAAGCCTACCTACCCTACCGAACCCAGCAACGTTGCCGAATGTATCAGAGATAAAATTACGATTGACGTAATGATTTCGGGATGCTAAGCACATAAGTGATCTTTATTTTTGTTGATTTGTTCGTAAATTCCATAAATAACCTTAAACGCAGAAAAATTAACGTTTTCAGTAAAACTCTGATGTAACTCTGAAAATTATTATTAACATGAGAAAATAGCATTGAGCCTCTTTTGTTCTAAAATACATAAGGTTTATGCAAATAATTGTTTTTTAATAATTTGTTTTTAAATCATTTATTTTAACATGATTAGTTTTGTTTACAAGAATACAATTAAAAGTTTCGAAGACACGTCATGTATATGTGTTTTGAAAAAATAAATGTTATAGCCAAATCTTTTGACCTCCTGCATTTTACTGTTATGTTTCTAGCACAAATAAACAGCTTCTAAGATATGTATATTTTAATACCACGGTAACAGTTCAGTCAAATTAGTAAAAATAGAGGGGAATTGAGGTAGATCCTTGGATTTTTGATAGGCCTTCTTTGTGATATGTTAAATAACCCCTTAAAAGTTACTACTCAAAAGTGGTGAACCAGAGAAGCTGATGAGGGTAAGCCATGCCCCCAGATGATTTTTATTGTTTTTTCAGAAACTATTAGGTTTATCAAAATGGAGCCAGTTAGGTTAAATAGGATTTTATTTAATTTTCATACCAAAAAGCTATGAAAACTTTGTGCATGTTGTCTTGTTTCTGTGTAATCGAAAAACGATCATATGTCACACAGACAAATAATTTGTATCGGTACATATTATACGAGAAGCTTCGAGCATAACTTTGTGTGATTTGATGTTCATCATGAAATAGCTATGGAAATCTCGTTGAGCATCGAACGTGATCCTGGTTCAGTCTTCTTCTATCTCAGAATCTCCAGCAAAATCTACGTGGCGATATTATCATTATTATTGGGGCTAGTCATATGGTAATTCTCGTATTGGCAAGATACATTTTAGGGGTATACCCTGTACTAATCAATCTTTTTAGTGAGCCTAAAACGTACAGGCTACTTCAGGGTTTTTGGATCTCTCTTACTTCGTTCTTTATATTCATATTCGTATCGAGTAATTTTTTTCTTGAATGGTTTTTGTTTTGGAATTCTAAGTTCACGACTTAATTCCACACCTGCTTTAAAATGTAGCTAGATATTTAACATTAAATGGGACTTCACCTATTTTACATATAGGATATTTCGAGCAGACGATGCCAATTCCTGAGGGTCAATGCCTTTGATCAAAATAGGCCATAAAGCACAACATATCTATGTTCAAAAATGAAATGTTACAAAGCTATAGACCTTCAAAATAAAAAAGTCAAAAATGCAATTTGGATAAAATTTAGTGTTCAAGGACAGTTGTTATTAGAACATACATTAGTGTTATTTTGTGCTTGTGGTAGCTGTAGCGTACCCGCTACCGCTAGATGCGAAGTTCTGTGGTAGTGATATGTTTAATGTATACTTGACCCAAGTCGAATAGTGACAAGTCAAATAATGCTCTATAAAATGCAGAAAGAAAATAAAGGTAAAACGTCATGCAGTATGACGTACAAACGAAGTAAGAAAGATTTCAAAACAAGGTGAAATGCCCTATACATTTTGGTTTCTATAAAATAATTGTCCAGTACAGGGTATTCTCCTAAAGATATTCTTTTTACTGCAAAATTATCATAATACTACAACCAACAATAACAACAACATCGCTTCATGAATTTTGCAGAAGTGATGCTAAGGTTGCACTGCGAACTCAACATTTTTTTTCTTAGCTAAGTACTTGATGACGAATACAAGATCGCAATAAGTTATGTTCTAAAGTTGCTCCGGCAAATGTATTGGTACAAATTGTTGGTCTACATACAGGGTGTTTTACTCAACTTTCGTATAAATTGCATGTGTGATAGTATTCATCAATAGGAACAAAAAACTCTTTTTGTTTTTACGCAAATCGACAAAAATTTGCTAAATATGTCAACTTTTGGGAACTGCTGGAAATTATAGTCAAAACAAACTGCGACATCACCTAGCAGCAGCTGCGTCAATGTATCAGATAGGCACATCCAGCTCCAAGTGTGATTCTTAGACCAGTGACCTGCTACCCACTTTTCAAAAACCATTCTTTTTTCGGTTATTATGAAAGATAAACATTAATGATTTTCAGCTTTTTTGTTGCATTTTATGTGTACTACCACGTATTCAGAGGATACGAATCTTCAGTGAAACATCCTGTATGATATATATTCATGCGCCAATTAAATAAGATTTATTTTATCTAACCCACTTAACAACCAGTCCATAAACCTAACAGTTTTTGAAAATAAAACGACAAAATACATCTGGGGGCGTGGTTTAATATTGATATTTTACAAAGTTTATCTACTCGTAAACATGAACAAATCAAGCATAAAGTCATTTTCAAGTTTAGCTGACCAAAATACACTACATTTGATTAGTTTAACCTAGATTAAAAAAATAGCAGTTTCTATTTTTACTGTGCGTTTGTACAGTTACAACAAAATTATGGAATGTTCGATCCCTACTTCCTGTTTAATGAATTTGAAGGTACAAAACAGTATACACTATATGGTGGTTAAGTGCCTTTAACAGAAACGTCGAAAGGTAACGAAGAAGAGAAGAAGTTTTTTCAAACCTTGCTCAATTCCGTTATATTGCACTTGTACTAAGTTAAAGATCAATTTTTATTGTATTCTGAAATAGCTATTTGTGAATTGGAATATGTATTATATTCTTAGTGACGAATTGTACACCAGAGATTTTCTGATACATTTGAAATATATGTAGTTCTAAATATACCAGGCGCAAATCATATTAGTCCACCCTGTTTCATTTTTGTTAAAGAACGTCCCACAGAATTTATTCCGTTTATCTTTTGTTCTATGAGGTGGCCGTTTCTTGTTGCGATAGTGAAGTGCTGCTACTGCATCTACCCATACCAATGTTCATGAAATTCAATTGGGGGTTGCAACATACACTGCCCCTCCGAACCTTTCGAGTGCCCTGTTTCCATTAAAAGTTCCATTAAGTAATCTTACAAATTACAGACGAGAAAGTTTTCCTTCAGTGTTTTAGCAAAAAAGTCACAAATGATGCTCAACTTAGTTCGCCCATTTTAATTTTTGATAAAGAACACCTCACGATTTTTACCCTAAATGGTCTACGCCGTTGTTATTTATTGGTGGTATATAGTATTATCGTTGCCGTTAATACATATGAACTTAATTCTTTGAAATGTTGTAACTAGCAATGTTGCTAGTTGCGATTTCAAAGAATTCATCATGCCATCTGTAACAAAATTTCTATAAGCATTTAAACCGCGCTCCTGGAAAATTGCTAGAAAATAGTTCCGCTAGTATGCATTAACGTCGACGCTATGTATGAATGGGTACTGTGATCCAGTGATAAATATGTATGTGTGAGTGTAGTATCCAATGCAACAAATATAAACAAGGAGTCAAAAGATAATTCAGAAAACAAATAGTTCAAGCATTCATTCTCTCATCTTAACATTAAAAGAATAAAGCTTTAATTAATCACAAAGAATCCTTCAAACAAACATACAAAGAAGATATTACAGTACTTTTATACTAAAAAATTTAATCAAGTTCTTGAAATTTATCGTTTGATTACTACGGAAAATGACATATGTACTTTTCCACCTTATTTGGAAACCATTCACTTTCCCCAGAAATTAACTTTTCCATATTATGTTGCGTTGTCTCACTTGTTCGAAAATCCTGTTAACCTTACTCTAAACATTTATATACAAAAATGAATTCAGTTATAAAGTCCTACTTAAAGATACCATTGATATGAACACATGAATTGTAGGTATTAATATATGCTTTCAATCATACAAATATAACTTTATAAATTTATACCACTCTCCAAACTCTAGTGATGCTCAATTTCTAATGAAACTTGAAAATTTGTTTGATGTATATGCTAGTAGATCAGAGACCTTACTAATTATCGGAGACTTTAATATTGACCTATTAAAGGATTCATATTATGAAAATAGGCTGAGAACTTTAATTAAAAATAATGGACTACATCAGATTATCGACCAACCTACAAGAATCACTAAGGACAGTGCTACCCTCATAGATCTTCTTGTATCTAATGAAAAAACCATTGATGCCCAGGTACACCATGTTCCAAAAATAACCGATCACCCAATAACTGTAAATGCAAAAGTGAAAGAAAAATATGAAGAATATACAATACAACACAGAGACATGAGCAACTTCAATGAAATGCAATTTCAATTAGATCTAATGGATCAACCATGGAATCCGGACTGTACAAACACCAATCAACTAGCAGAAACATTAGTTAAAACCATAATGGACACACTAAACAGGCATGCTTTAATTGTTAAAAAAACCATTAAATGTCAATGGAGTTGTAAAAAATTCAATATTTACTTTATTAACAGCATAGAACAAATTATTACATTAACAAATTTAACCCAAATTGAAACTGATTTAAGCCACATTAATGTGCATCAATGCAAGTTTGAGAAATTTTTACCAATAGGGTTTTTGGAGTTAAAAAAAAGTATAAACAATTTACCTAATAAGAATAGTAGTGTCGATGGTATTACCGTAAAGATTAGCTTTCTGTAAAGAGTAACTTTTAAGGGGTTATTTAACATATCACAAAGAAGGCCTATCAAAAATCCAAGGATCTACCTCAATTCCCCTCTATTTTTACTAATTTGACTGAACTGTTACCGTGGTATTAAAATATACATATCTTAGAAACTGTTTATTTGTGCTAGAAACATAACAGTAAAATGCAGGAGGTCAAAAGATTTGGCTATAACATTTATTTTTTCAAAACACATATACATGACGTGTCTTCGAAACTTTTAATTGTATTCTTGTAAACAAAACTAATCATGTTAAAATAAATGATTTAAAAACAAATTATTAAAAAACAATTATTTGCATAAACCTTATGTATTTTAGAACAAAAGAGGCTCAATGCTATTTTCTCATGTTAATAATAATTTTCAGAGTTACATCAGAGTTTTACGGAAAACGTTAATTTTTCTGCGTTTAAGGTTATTTATGGAATTTACGAACAAATCAACAAAAATAAAGATCACTTATGTGCTTAGCATCCCGAAATCATTACGTCAATCGTAATTTTATCTCTGATACATTCGGCAACGTTGCTGGGTTCGGTAGGGTAGGTAGACTTGCTTAAAATTATACAAATGGGTCTGTAAACACTGTAATATGTATCGGGTTCAAGAACGACTGTCAAATATTACCAATATTTTTTTTCATATATTTTTACCCCTCGAGAATCTTAAATATTGCTTATCAGAAATAGATCAATATTATGTAAAATATACACATTTTAAAAATCAAAAAATGCGGGTCTACTAACGACCCCACCATATAGCGGGTCCGACAACGTCGATTAAACCAATATATATATATATATATATATATATATATATATATATATATATATATATATATATATATATATATATATATATATATATATATATATATATATATATATATATATATATATATATATATATATATATATATATATATATATATATATATATATATATATATATATATATATATATATATATATATATATATATATATATATTATATATTATATATAATAGAATTATCGGGTATGCGGTCTGTAGTAAAAATCTTTTTATTTTTTACTCAATATTTCGTAGCTTTTTTGGCAACTTCTTCAGGAGTAAAAAAAATTAGATTTACTAGTCTTTATATAAACAGGTTCAAAACAGCATAAAAATCAGACACAATGTGTTTAATTATTTTTTATTATTTTATGATTTTTATGCTGTTTTGAACCTGTTTATATAAAGACTAGTAAATCTAATTTTTTTTACTCCTGAAGAAGTTGCCAAAAAAGCTACGAAATATTGAGTAAAAAATAAAAAGATTTTTACTACAGACCGCATACCCGATAATTCTATTATATATATACCGTACGGTCGAAAACAATCCATTATTTATATATATATAGCCGCGAGTAGGGCCTACGTAATAATAATAGTCGCCCCCTCCCTCCCGCACAAGCTTATAGCTTCTGGGGCCTGGTTTCCAGGTTATGGGTTGTAGCAATTATTATTATTATTATTATATATATATATATATATATATATATATATATATATATATATATATATATATATATATATATAAAATATTTGCGTTTTATTAAAAATAAAACAACAGTTTTCTTTTGCTGTAAAACATATAAGTTTAAAAACATATAAGTTTAAACCATTTCTTGGGTATAAGCAGCAAATAATAATCAAAATAATGATTATAATAATATTTGAGAGGTACAGAATTTCAAACAAAACACCCCTAGACAATTGTTTCGCCCTTTCTTTGGGCTCCTCAGTAGGGGAGGCTTTGTCTGAAACCCTGTACCTCTCAAATCCGTCGCTTGTTTATATGTAAATACCGAATTTACATTAATAGCAACATTTAATACTGGAGACATCTATAAGATGCCATCCATACTTCCATTTAACCCGGAAGTAGATATAAAATATTTGCGTTTTATTAAAAATAAAACAACAGTTTTCTTTTGCTGTAAAACATATAAGTTTAAAAACATATAAGTTTAAACCATTTCTTGGGTATAATTCGCCCTTTCTTTGGGCTCCTCAGTAGGGGAGGGCGAAACAATTGTCTAGGGGTGTTTTGTTTGAAATTCTGTACCTCTCAAATATTATTATAATCATTATTTTGATTATTATTTGCTGCTTATACCCAAGAAATGGTTTAAACTTATATGTTTTTAAACTTATATGTTTTACAGCAAAAGAAAACTGTTGTTTTATTTTTAATAAAACGAAAATATTTTATATCTACTTCCGGGTTAAATGGAAGTATGGATGGCATCTTATAGATGTCTCCAGTATTAAATGTTGCTATTAATGTAAATTCGGTATTTACATATAAACAAGCGACGGATTTGAGAGGTACAGGGTTTCAGACAAAGCCTCCCCTACTGAGGAGCCCAAAGAAAGGGCGAAACAATTGTCTAGGGGTGTTTTGTTTGAAATTCTGTACCTCTCAAATATTATTATAATCATTATTTTGATTATTATTTGCTGCTTATACCCAAGAAATGGTTTAAACTTATATGTTTTTAAACTTATATGTTTTACAGCAAAAGAAAACTGTTGTTTTATTTTTAATAAAACGCAAATATTTTATATCTACTTCCGGGTTAAATGGAAGTATGGATGGCATCTTATAGATGTCTCCAGTATTAAATGTTGCTATTAATGTAAATTCGGTATTTACATATAAACAAGCGACGGATTTGAGAGGTACAGGGTTTCAGACAAAGCCTCCCCTACTGAGGAGCCCAAAGAAAGGGCGAAACAATTGTCTAGGGGTGTTTTGTTTGAAATTCTGTACCTCTCAAATATTATTATAATCATTATTTTGATTATTATTTGATGCTTATACCCAAGAAATGGTTTAAACTTATATGTTTTTAAACTTATATATATATATATATATATATATATATATATATATATATATATATATATATATATATATTTATATATATATATATATATATATATATATATATATATATATATATATATATATATATTGATAAAGGGTACCTTGTCACCTCCAAAGTAGATACCCAGCATACGTTGTCACCTCGTATATAACGTTGTGACCTCCGTTTTCGGAGGTCACAACGTTTTGCCCTGTTTTCGACTGTATAAGCATATAGATGGTGTTAGAAGCCTAAATTCAAATTTTTGTCTGGAGGTGATAACGTCATACTTATACTCACAAAATTAATTTTTAGTTCAGCTGTAGATCGTGCAATTTCAAGCAAAACACCCCTAGACAATTGTTTCGCCCTTACCTCGCTGTATCTCTCAAATATTATTCTAATCATTATTTTGATTATTATTTTAATTGCTGCTTATACCCAAGAAATGCTTTAAACTTATATGTTTTTAAACTTATATGTTTTACAGCAAAAGAAAACTGTTGTTTTATTTTTAATAAAACGCAAATATTTTATATCTACTTCCGGGTTAAATGGAAGTTTGGATGGCATCTTATAGATGTCTCCAAGTATTAAATGTTGCTATTAATGTAAATTCGGTATTTACATATAAACAAGCGTCGGTTTGATAGGTACAGGGTTTCAGACAAAGCCTCCCCTACTGAGGAGCCCAAAGTAAGGGCGAAACAATTGTCTAGGGGTGTTTTGTTTGAAATTCTGTATCTCTCAAATATTATTCTAATCATTATTTTGATTATTATTTTAATTGCTGCTTATACCCAAGAAATGGTTTAAACTTATATGTTTTTAAACTTTTATATATATATATATATATATATATATATATTTGTCAAACCGCTTATACACACCCGTTTCGCTATATTCTACCGACTTGTCGGACCATTTTCGCCGCTCTCAGACCCGGGCTTGGGTCTGGCAACGTTCTCCTATATTTTCGAGGTCTACAGGATAATGTTTACTTAAAACTGCAATAAAAAAATATACAATTTGGGTTTGGAAAAGTAGGGTCTGTAAAAAGTTTTATACAATCGTAGTTCATCACAATGAACTATAGGGGGCGTCACGCCTTTCTCAAGTGTATATCGTATATTTTTATACAAGACGCTATCAAACCCGCTATGTTCTACAGTCTTCCTAAGCCCTGAATCTGGCAACATTGCCATGACGCATATGTTAAGCTTTGTTTTATAAACGTTTGGTTATAATAGCTCGCATTTAATATTTGATGGAGAAAAGTGACGTAAGAATTACATCAGCTCGTATGCGAGTTCTTTTCAAATTTGTAAATAACTCTCTGGCTTTGAAAAATTGAAGGTTTTAATATTTGTTAATAATAATAATATACTTTATTTATAGCATATAACTAGATAAATTCCATATAATACATTATAATTTCTTAAATATTAATGTAATTTATTACATATTTTTTACACTGTTTTTTAAATAATGTTAAAGATGTACAGTTTTTTACATTAGCTGGAAGTGAATTATATTCAACTAAACCTTTATGAAACAGATTATTTTGTCCTATATTTGTTGTTACTGTTAGAACATAAAAGTTATTTCTACTTCTAGTATTATGATCATGAACATCTTCTACGAATAGTAATTCATTTAAAATGTGCTCTGGATATATTCGGTTTTTTATTTTAAATATTAATGTCATCGTATTATAAAATATATTTTGCTTAACACTTAACGAAGATGTAAGTTGCAACATTCTTCTTATGCTAGTATACCTACTACATTTTAATATTATTCTTAATGCTCAATTTTGTTTTTTTCGAAGATTGTTAATTTCAGTATTATTTAGGAGGTAAAGTATACTAGCACAATAATTCAAATGGGGAAGTATTATTGTTTTATATAGTAATAATTTAGACCACTTGCTAAGATTTTGGCTTATTCTACCCATGAAATTTACTTTTTTTGCAACTTTACTGATAACATAGTTTTAATGACTAGAAAATGTTAAGTGACAATCTATTGTTACGCCTAAGTACTTCCACTCATAAACATGTTCTATTTTTTGACTATTAATTTGTATTCCCACATGACTAGATGTATCAATTTCGTTAAACTTATTTTTTATTATCATGAATTTTGTTTTATTTACATTTAAAGAAAGACTATTTTTACCTAACCAGTTATATACATTTACTAATTCATCATTGATGATATTTATTACTTTTTCAACATCATCTCCTATAAAATATATTAAAGTGTCATCTGCAAATAATAATGTTACATTTTTTAATCACATTAGCAATATCATTTATGCATAGTACAAATAAATCAGGGCCTAATACAGTTCCTTGTGGAACGCCAAAGGTAGGTAGCTGAAGATGTACTATTAAATATCTAGTTTTTTGAAATCTGTTTTTGAGATATTCACTAAACCATTTTATAACTATTGGGCCGAACCCATATCTTTTTAATTTCAATAATAGTAGATCTCTATTAATAGTCTCAAAAGCACGTCTAAAGTCTAGAAAAACTACACCTATCACCTTCTTCTTGTAAATAGCATTTTTCTATTTCAAAAGAACTGATTGTATTGCACTTTCACATGAATTATTTTTACGAAACTCTGATTGAAAAGGTGTTAACAGTTTGTTCACTTCAATGTAGTCACAAAACTGGATATTTACGACGGTCTCTAATAATTTTTCATAAGTTGGCAGCATGTTCATCGGTCTGTATTCTTCACATTTGTTAGTGTTGGTTATCTTCTCTAAGCGGATAATATGGGATGTCTTCAAGGTTTCTGGGAAGGATCCCCTTTCTAGACTCATTTGAATTAGATGCAAAAATCTCTGTCCTATTACATTGAAAGCTAATTTAAGAATCTTTACTGTAATAGGTACCATCGACACTACTATTATTATTAGGTAAATTGTTTATAATTTTTTTAACTCCAAAAACTCTATTGGTAAAGATTTCTCGAACTTGCATTGATGTACATTAATGTGGCTTAAATCAGTTTCAATTTGGGTTAAATTTGTTAATGTAATAATTTGGTGTATGCTGTTAATAAAGTAAATATTGAATTTTTCTGCAATTTGAATTTCCTTTTTTTCTAACTCATTGTCAAAAATAATACCTTCCTTTGTTTTGTCTGTTATGGCCTCCTTTAATTAATTATTTAACTGTTTTACACATTTTTGTTGAGTTATTTTTCATATCATCTAGTTTTCTTGATAATAATTTGTCTTGTGGTTCCTGATTAAACTAACAATTCCATTTCTTTGTTGTCTATACCTATTCATATCACTTTCTTCTTGTGTAAAGATTGCTCTTTTATATAATCTGTCCCTTTCTTCAATTTCCAAGGCTATTTCTGGGGTCCACCAACGCTTACAACTCCATTGACATTTAATGGTTTTTTTAACAGTTGGAGCATGCCTGTTTAGTGTGTTCATTATGGTTTTAACTAATGTTTCTGCTAGTTGATTGGTGTTTGTACAGTCCGGATTCCATGGTTGATCCATTAGATCTAATTGAAATTGCATTTCATTGAAGTTGCTCATGTCTCTGTGTTGTATTGTATATTCTTCATATTTTTCTTTCACTTTTGCACTTATAGTTATTATTGAGTGATCGGCTATTTTTGGAACATGGTGTACCTGGGCATCAATAGATTTTTCATTAGATACAAGAAGATCTATGAGTGTAGCACTATCCTTAGTGATTCTTGTAGGTTGGTCGATAATATGATGTAGTCCATTATTTTTAATTAAAGTTCTCAGCCTATTTTCATAATATGAATCCTTTAATAGGTCAATATTAAAGTCTCCGATAATTAGTAAGGTCTCTGATCTACTAGCATATACATCAAACAAATTTTCAAGTTTCATTAGAAATTGAGCATCACTAGAGTTTGGAGAGTGATATAAATTTATAAAGTTATATTTGTATGATTGAAAGCATATATTACTACCTACAATCCATGTGTTCATATCAATGGTATGTTTAAGTAGGACTTTATAACTGAATTCATTTTTTATAGAATCAGAGAATCTAGATCAGAGAATGAATGCTTGAACTATTTGGTTTCTGAATTATTTCCTGACTCCTTGTTTATATTCGTTGCATTGAATACTACACGCACACATACATATCACTGGATCACAGTACTCACTCATACATATCGTCGACGTTAATGCATACTAGCGGAACTATTTTCTAGCAATTTTCCAGGAGCGCAGTTTAAATGCTTATAAAAACTTTGTTACAGATGGCATGATGAATTCTTTGAAATCGCAACTAGCAACATTGCTAGTTACAACATTTCAAAGAATTAAGTTCATATGCATTAACGGCGACGATATGTACTAAGTATATACCACCAATAAATAACAACGTCGTAGACCATTCAGTGTATAAATCGTGAGGTGTTCTTTATCAAAAATTAAAATGGGCGAACTAAGTTGAGCATCATTTGTGACTTTTTTTGCTGAAACGCTGAAGGAAAACTTTCTCGTCTGTAATTTGTAAGATTACTTAATGGAACTTTTAATGTAAACAGGGCACTCAAAAGGTTCGGAGGGGCAGTGTATGTTGCAACCCCCAATTGAATTTCATGAACATTGGTATGGGTAGATGCAGTAGCAGCACTTCACTATAGCAACAAAAAAAGGCCACCTCATAGAACAAAAGATAAACGGAATAAACTCTGTGGGACGTTCTTTAACAAAAATGAAACTGGGTGGACTAATATGATTTGCGTCTGGTATATTTAGAACTACATATATTTCAAATGTAATCAGAAAATCTCTGGTGTACAATTCGTCACTAAGAATATAATACATATTCCAATTCACAAATAGCTATTTCAGAATACAATAAAAATTGATCTTTAACTTAGTACAAGTGCAATATAACGGAATTAGGCAAGGTTTGAAAAAACTTCTTCTTTTCTTCGTTACCTTTCGACGTTTCTGTTAAAGGCACTTAACCACCATATAGTGTATACTGTTTTGTACCTTCAAATTCATTAAACAGAAAGTAGGGATCGAACAGTCCATAATTTTTTTGTAACTGTACAAACGCACAGTAAAAATAGAAACTGCTATTTTTTAATCTAGGTTAAACTAATCAAATGTAGTCTATTTTGGTCAACTAAACTTGAAAATGACTTTATGCTTGATTTGTTCATGTTTACGAGTAGATAATATCCTGAATTTTATAAAATATCAATATTAAACCACGCCTTCAGATGGATTTTGTCGTTTTATTTTCAAAAACTGTTAGGTTTATGGACTGGTTGTTAAGTGGGTTAGATAAAATAAAGCTTATTTAATTGGCGCATGAATATATATCATACAGGTTGTTTCACTTAAGATTCGTATCATCTGAATAGGTGGTAGTACACATAAAATGCAACAAAAAAGCTGAAAATCATTAGTGTCTATCTTTCATAATAACCGAAAAAAGAATGGTTTTTGAAAAGTGGGTAGCAGGTCACTGGTCTAAGAATCACACTTGGAGCTGGATGTGCCTATCTGATACATTGACGCAGCAGCTGCTAGGTGATGTCGCAGTTTGTTTTGACTATAATTTCCAGCAGTTTCCAAAAGTTGACATTTTTAGCAAATTTTTGTTGATTTGCGTAAAAACAAAAAGAGTTTTTTGTTCCTATTGATGAATACTATCACACATGCAATTTATACGAAAGTTGAGTAAAACATCCTGTATGTAGACCAACAATTTCTACCAATACATTTGACGGAGCAACTTCAGAACATAACTTATTGCGATCTTGTATTCGTCATCAAGTACTTAGCTAAGAAAAAAAAATGTTGAGTTCGCAGTGCAACCTTAGCATCACTTCTGCCAAATTCATGAAGCGACGTTGTTGTTATTGTTGGTTGTAGTATTATGATAATTTTGCAGTAAAAAGAATATCTTTAGGAGAATACCCTGTACTGGAAAATTATTTTATAGAAACCAAAATGTATAGGGCATTTCACCTTGTTTTGAAATCTTTCTTACTTCGTTTGTACGTCATACTGCATGACGTTTTACCTTTATTTTCTTTCTGCATTTTATAGAGCATTATTTGACTTGTCACTATTCGACTTGGGTCAAGTATACCTGTTTTGTGAAGAATTAAATTTTGCATTCAATGGTGTATTCATTAAACATATCACTGGCACAGAATTCCGTATCTAGCGGTAGCGGGTACTCTACAGCTACCACAAGCACAAAATAACACTAATGTATGTTCTAATAACAACTGTCCTTGAAAACAAAATTTTATCCAAATTGCATTTTTGACTTTTTTATTTTGAAGGTCTATAGCTTTGTAACATTTCATTTTTGAACATAGATATGTTGTGCTTAATGGCCTATTTTGATCAAATGCATTGACCCTCAGGAATTGGCATCGTCTGCTCGAGATATCCTACATGTAAAATGAGTGTGAAGTCCCATTTAATGTTAAATATCTAGCTACAATTTAAAGCAGGCATGGAATTAAGTCGTTGAACTTAGTGAACTTAGAATTCCAAAACAAAAACCATTCAAGAAAAAAATTACTCGATACGAATATCAATATAAAGAACGAAGTAAGAGAGATCCAAAAACCCTGAAGTACCCTGTACGTTTTAGGTTCACTAAAAAGATTGATTAGTACAGGGTATACCCCTAAAATGTATCTTGCCAATACGAGAATTACCATATGACTAGCCCCAATAATAATGATAATATCGCCTCGTAGATTTTGCTGGAGATGCTGAGATAGAAGAAGACTGAACCAGGATCGCGTTCGATGCTCAACGAGATCTCCATAGCTATTTCATGATGAACATCAAATCACACAAAGTTATGCTCGAAGCTTCTCGTATAATATGTACCGATACAAATTATTTGTCTGTGTGACATATGATCGTTTTTCGATTACACAGAAACAAGACAACATGCACAAAGTCTTCTTAGCTTTTTGGTATGAAAGTTAAATAAAATCCTATTTTACCTAACTGGCTCCATTTTGATAAACCTAATAGTTTCTGAAAAACAGTAAAAATCATCTGGGGGCATGGCTTACCCTCATCAGCTTCTCTGGTTCACCACTTTTGAGTAGTAACTTTTAAGGGGTTATTTAACATATCACAAAGAAGGCCTATCAAAAATCCAAGGATATACCTCAATTCCCCTCTATTTTTACTAATTTGACTGAATTGTTACCGTGGCATTAAAATATACATATCTTAGAAACTGTTCATTTGTGCGAAAAACATAACAGTAAAATGTTCAGGAGGTCAAAAGATTTGGCTATAACATTTATTTTTTCAGAACACATATACATGACGTGTCTTCGAAACTTTTAATTGTATTCTTGTAAACAAAAATAATCCTGTTAAAATAAATGATTTAAAAACAAATTAAAAAACAATTATTTGCATAAACCTTATGTATTTTAGAACAAAAGAGGCTCAATGCTATTTTCTCACGTTAATAATAATTTTCAGAGTTACATCGTTTTACGGAAAACGTTAACTTTACTGTGTTTAAGGTTATTTATGGAATTTACGAACAAATCAACAAAAATAAAGATCACTTATGTGCTTAGCATCCCGAAATCATTACGTCAGTCGTAATTTTATCTCTGATACATTCGGCAACGTTGCTGGGTTCGGTAGGGTAGGTAGGCTTGCTTAAAATTATACAAATGGGTCTGTAAACACTGTAATATGTATCGGGTTCAAGAACGACTGTCAAATATCACCAATATTTTTTTTTCATATATTTTTACCCCTCGAGGATCTTAAATATTGCTTATCAGAAATAGATCAATATTATGTAAAATATACACATTTCAAAAATCAAAAAATCCGGGTCTACTAACGACCCTACCATATAGCGGGTCCGACAACGTCGATTAAACCAATATATATATATATATATATATATATATATATATATATATATATATATATATATATATATATATATATATATATATATATATATATATATATATATATATATATATATATATATATTACTTCACTACTTTTCCGGGTTTCACTCCGCGTATTCACTATTCGGCTCCTAGAGGAACCAGACAATGGTTGACGACGTTTCGGCAAGATCACACTTGCCATCTTCAGGTCACTTCTAACTTCCTTCTGCTTCGCGTGGTTACACGATGTAGACTGACGTCTTGTTGCAGCGGTTGGTCTTTATATACGGTTACGGTGTTGCGCATGGTTGCGGTCGGCTGGTTTTTGGCGCGGCTGCGTGTCATTGGTCTCGCTTGATCCGGTGGCTTTCTCTCGCTTTCCCTTTTATCGTTCTGCTGTGCTGGTTTTCGCTTCTTGACGGTGATGCTGGTTATAGCTGGTTTCCAAGCTGATGGTAGTCGCTGTGTATCGTCCCTGGTATTAAGATTGTTCGGACGTTTCTCGATCTCAATGGCTTCTCTTATGGTTCGTCGGGTCTTATGTTGTATATTCGCTAAAACTTTTGTATTTTCGAAATCTATGTTATGAGATGTACCACTTACATGTTGTGCTAGTGAAGACGTTCTCTCATTTTTGTTGACTGCATTTCGGTGTTCTTCTCTTCTTACTTGAATTCTTCTGTTGGTCTGCCCTATGTAGGATTCCCCGCAGTCTTTACAAGGGATCTCGTATACTCCTTGGCTTTCTAGTGGTATTTTTGCTTTTGCGGATGGAAGCATGTTTCCAATCTTCTTGTCGGTGTTGAAGATGGTGTCGATGTTGTGTTTTCTCAGCACTCTACTTATTTTGTCCGTGGTCCCTTTGATGTACGGTAAGTGCGCTTTGGATACCGATGTTTCTTCTTCCTTTGGCTTTGGGTCCCTTGGTGTTAACGCTTTCTTGATATTTCTGGAAGAGAAACCATTTTGTTTTAATGCCAACTTCACCTGTTCTAGTTCTTGATGTTTATTATCGTCATCAGTCAATCGTTGTGATCTGGTTATTAATGTCTTGACTACTGACTGTAGTTGCGCTGGGTGGTGATGTGACTGCGCGTTCAGGTAGCGATTTGTGTGGGTTGATTTTCGGTATACTGTGTATCCCAGGCTGCCGTCTTCCTTCTTGATTATAGATACATCTAGGAAAGGTAGTTGATTGTCCTTTTCCACCTCCATTGTGAATTTGATCTTCTGGTGTATGTTGTTTAGATGCTGTAAGAAGGTCTGCAGCTTCTCTTCTCCATGGGTCCATATTGTAACGTTCTTTATAAAATAATAATACAAGTGCTGTTTAAATCGTCTATTCACAAACAAATATTTATTTCTATACACTAATTAATACACTATAAATTAACGCTATGATTATAAACCATTAAAAACTATTATTTACAGACTATGAATTTCTAATACAACATTTATATTCACTATTTATTTTGTAATACACAGTTAATGACTTGCTGTTGACTGCCCCTCTTTTTTATCCGCCATCCGCTTTTATATCTTCATATAAACGCACCAGAAAACGCTGGAACCTTCTATGTATTCTTAGAAAATGCTAGAATAAACCACGTCTAATTTACATGCTTGTGCGATACGTCATTTTCTCGAAGGCGGCAGAACACACCACCTGTCGCTCGAAAAGAGGTTCGTTCCTTTTCTCTCCCGTTACACTGCCCCCCTCTTCAAGTCTGTTCTGTCCCAGAACAGGTTTTATGCTCTGATTCCTGTAGAACGGGTCATGACGATATCGACAGTCTTCACCTCGACTACACGTTCCATTACGGTAGAAATAACAGTCTACACTCTTCGTTGGCCTTAATGCGGGCTGTGGGTCAAAACTGCAGACGAAGATCTTGACGTCCGTACCTCTAAAGACAACTTCCAGCATGTTTCTAACGATTCTCAAATCCAGCTGGTCCCGCCCACAGCCGAGTTTGGGAACTGCCAATTTGTTAATTCCCCTGGTAAGCAACTCGATTCTCAAATTCCATAGTGCCCTCCACAAGTCGGCGTAACTCGGTTTCTGGTAGTAAAACTGCTTGGTTACTAAGTAGTAAATGGATCGGTCATGATCAGTCAAGCGTAAGGATTTACCAACAGAGGGATTTTGTTCTCGAAGTTCATTCAGCCGTCCAAATTTATTTCTAAACACCACTGCGATCCCCCTGGACATACGAAGATCCTCGGAGACACAGTGGGCAATGGAATAATCACCAGGGACCCGGAAGAGATCTTGTTGCATCTCAGTCGTGACTCCGAATCGCGCTTTTCTAGTTCCAGAAAACGCAGCCATAAATTCTCTAAAGGTTGGCTGATCATCTCCAGGCCTTACGGTATTGATAGCCACCTCAGCCTCATCTTCCGGAACTGCGTCATTATTTCCCTCATAGTGCGCCAGACGATTGGAGTGTACCACCTTTGGTTTCCCTCTTGGCAATTTCTGGATGCGATAAATCAAGTCATTTATTCGTTTCTTCACCTGGTATGGACCCTCCCAATTTCGCTGTAACTTTGGAGAATAGCCACGACGCCTTTGCGGGTTGTATAACCAGACAAGCTCTCCAGGTTGAAACCCTCCTTCTTGGGCTCTCACATCGTACGTAGCCTTCATCCGGTCACTCGCGATTCGACTATTATTTCGGGTTCGGTCGTGAATATCCTCCAACTTCTTCTTTAAGTTGATGACATAATCATTCCCGGCTACCTCCTGCTCTATAGGTGGAGACCCAAATTCCAGATCACACGGTAACCGTAACTCGCGTCCAAACATCACAGACGCTGGTGACTGACCGGTTGTTTCGTGGACCGATGCACGATAAGCCATCAGAAACAGATGCAGGTATTGGTCCCAGTCTCGTTGATGATCGGAGACGACCTTGGCCAAATATTTGCCCATTGTTCGATTCATGCGTTCTACCATTCCATCGGACTGCGGATGTAACGGTGTGGTCCGAGTCTTGCGAATGCCCAACAATCGACAGACTTCTCCAAAGAGTACAGACTCGAAATTGCGGCCTTGATCCGAATGCAGCTCCATGGGCACTCCGAAGCGACTGAAAAACTCTTTGACTAGTACGTCAGCAACAGTCGCAGCTTCCTGGTTTGGTAGGGCATATGCTTCTGGCCATTTGGTAAAATAGTCCATTGCCACTAAGATGTATTTATTCCCATCGTCAGTTTCGGGAAATGGTCCGGCAATGTCTATAGCTATTCTCTCCAGAGGACTACCCACATTGTACTGCCTCATAGGTGCTCTTCGTTTCCCCAAGGGTCCGTTGCCAGTGGCACATAGTTCACATTTCCGACACCACTCCTTCACGTCTTCTTTACAGTTGACCCAATAAAAACGCTCCTTAACTTTCTCCAAGGTCTTTTTCACACCGAAGTGTCCTCCGGAGGCACCGTCATGGAGATGTCGCAATACTGTAGCCACTCGGCTTCTTGGAACCACGAACTGAGACCTAATGGTGGTGCCATCTTCACTCTCCAGTACTCGCTTCAGGAGATCGTCTTCCACCTTCAAGGACTCCCATTGGGCCCAATATGCTTTGAGCGTTCTGTTAAAAGGGCTGACGGCCTCCCAGGCAGGCCTTTCTCCCACGCGCTTCCATTCCAGTACCATTTTTAGTTCGGGATCAGCCTCCTGCTGTCGTTGCAATTCTTCCGGCAACCAATTGTCGTTGACGATGGTAGTCCTTAATACTTGGCAAACCCTCTCTTCCAAACGAGAGCAATGACGGCAATCCGTTGGACAGGGTCTTCTTGAAAGAGCATCGGCATTTCGATGACTAGTGCCCGCTCGATGTTCGGTGTCAAAGTCGTATCCTTGTAATCGTTCGATCCACCTTGCGACCTGGCCTTCAGGATTACGGAATTGTAGAAGCCATTTCAACGCTGCATGGTCCGTCCTCAATAAAAACTTCCGTCCGTACAAGTATTTGTAAAAGTGCTCAACGGACTTCACGACGGCCAATAGTTCTTTTCTGGTCACACAATAATTCTTTTCGGCTTTAGACAAAACCTTACTAAAATAGCCGATGACCTTTTCTTGTCCATCCTGTATCCGAGAAAGTACCCCCCCAATGGCCAGATTACTTGCATCTGTGTCAAGTATGAATTGCCCTTCTGTCCGTGGATAGCTCAATATTGGTGCTGTTGTCAGGGCACGCTTCAGCTGTTTGAAAGCTGTTTCACACTCTCCGCTCCAAACATACTCGCGCCCATCTTCAGTTAACCTTGTCAGAGGTTTCGCTATATTGGCAAACCCAGGAACGAAACGCCGGTAGTAGGTACATAACCCAAGAAAACTACGAACTTGGTGTTTATCTTTCGGTGTTGGCCACTCTTGAACTACACGAATCTTATCGGGGTCGGCTGCCACTCCATTTTGTGATACGACGTGCCCGAGATATTTCACTTCCTTTCTGAATATGTGGCACTTTTTCGGACTCAGTTTCAGATTGGCTCCACGTAGTCTTCGGAACACTTCCTCTAGGTTTTTCAAATGTTCGTTGAATGATTTTCCGACTACAATCACATCATCTAGGTATACCAGGCAGGTCTTCCACGACAGCCCTCTCAGGATGGTCTCCATTAAACGCTCAAAGGTGGCCGGAGCGTTACATAGACCAAAAGGCATAACCGTAAACTGCCATAGTCCGGAACCAATAGTGAACGCGGTCTTCTCCCGGTCTTCAGGTTCCATTTCAACTTGCCAATAACCACTCTTCAAGTCCAAAGTCGAAAACCATCGTGAACCAGACAGGGTATCTAACGTGTCGTCGATGCGTGGTAAGGGATAGCTGTCTTTCTTGGTCACGTCATTAAGCTGCCGATAGTCCACACAAAATCTCGTTGACCCGTCCTTCTTACTGACCAGGACCACCGGTGATGCCCAGGGACTGCTGGATGGCTCGATGACCCCTTGTTCTTCCATATCGATAATAATCTTCTCGGCTTCTGCTCTCCTTGCTAGAGGTAGACGCCTCGGCTGCTGACGGACAGGCATAGAGTTGCCTGTATTGATTTTATGTTTTATTATATCTGTTCGTCCCTTCTGGCTATCGTCAAGAGCGAAGATATCTTGGTATCGATGAACCAAACCCTGTACCTCTTTCACTTCTGTTCTGTTAAGGTCTTCGCACGAACTAGTAACCATGCCCACTAATTTTCCACCATGGTCTTTGGGCGCTGGTTTTGGAACATCAGCCATACACCTGGCTACTCGGAATACTGGCACACACTGTCCCACAAGGGTACTCTTCTTCAATGTCACCGGATCCACATTAACGTTCATAAGCCTCACCGGTACTGTCTTTCCAACCTTGATCAGCGCTTTTCCCACCAGTATGCCACTATGGATCTTCTTATCACAAACAGGCTCCATCATTCGCACACATCCAACCCGAAGATCTCCATCCAAACCTGCCTCGACAACCATCTCGCTTTGACCCGGCAATATCACATCTTCAGTCAGCAAAACCCTTACAACCGGATCTTCTCGTGGGTGCAACGGAAGTTCTTCGTTACCGACCTTCAAAACACCCTCTTTCAAATCCAACGTAAAACCAAATTTTCTCAGGAGGTCCATTCCAAAGATGAAGTCATCAGTGATATCGGCTACCAGCACCTCATGATCACGTTCTTCACTTCCAATGCCAATCTTCATCTTCACCACTCCGCGTGTTGGTATCACTTCACCTGTTGCTGTACGGAGTTGAGTAGTTGTTGATAACAGCTTCATACTTGATTGTAGAACATCAGGGCGTACGATGGATTTTGTCGCCCCCGTATCAATAAGTAGTGGAACAGTTCGGTTAGCAATCTTTCCATCTACAAACAAACTGCCGTTACTATTCTTTGATGTTACGGCATGGATCGTGATCTCCGGGGCATCTTCACTCGCAGCCAACGTTCGCCCCCTCTTGCCAACCCCTTTTAACTTTTCCGACGGTTGTACTTTTCTGGGTTTAGGGCAGCGGCGTCGTATGTGCCCTTGTTCACCGCAGTTCCAGCAACGGGGTCCTCGAACTTCTTGAGGATTCCTCTTACGACTATCTTCCTTCTGAAGAACTCTCATTAATAATTCTTCTAGGCGATCTTTGGAACTGGAACCTTCCTCTTCTTCCGCAACGGTTCGAACTCGCCCGTGGCCTCGGGACACTTGTTTTGCAGCTTCAAATTCTAAGGCGTGAGCAAGCGCATCATCAGTTGTTCTTGGTCGTGCCAGCCTCAATGATTGTTGTGTTTCTCCGTCTCTTAACCCATCAATGAAGGTCTGCACAGCCAGCTGTCCCAGAAATGAATCGGGTGCCGTAGGGTACGCCAATCGGACAAGCCGCGCAACATCGGCTTCAAACTCCTGCAGGCTTTCTCCATTCTTCTGGATACGATTCTTCACTTGCGCGTGATACACCTGTTGTAGATGCGCGTCTCCATATCTCATTTCCAATCTAGACACTAACAATTGGTAATCATTTTCCTGTCCTGCTGGGATTGTTTGCAGGACGTTCAACGCGTCTCCACGCAAAGCCACAGTTAGAGAAACGGCCTTTTCCTTGCGTGTCCATCCGTTGGCCCCAGCGGCCGCCTCAAATTGTTTGTAGTAGGTGGACCAAGGTGTCTTTCCATCGAACGTGGGTGGTTTTACTTTTATCCCTACGGCAGGATCCTTTTCTTCTTTAAATTGTTTCTTTACTTCATTAAACGGCCTCTCAGAAGTTGAGGGAAACCGTAGTTGCCTCATTCTATCTTCCAGCATTTCGGCCATATCGTCTTTCTTAGTTGTTGGTGGTAATTGCATTTGGGCTATTTTCTCTTCTACCATCTTTATTACCCTATCTTGTTCCGCCAATCTACCTTCCAATAGTCCTAACGCACTGGCATTCTCCAAAAATTCTTCGAAAACTTTATCTTCCAACGCTTTGACATTTTCCAACAATTCTCCTTTCAGCATTTTAACATTTTCTTCCAGTGCTTTAGTATTTTCAAGTAATTCTTGTTTAAGCATTCTAACATTTTCTTCGGACTTTCTAGAATTCTCTTCGGACTTTTGCAGTAATTCTTCTTTTAAAATTCTAGAATTCTCTTCGGACTTTTCCAGTATTTCTTCTTTTAGCATTCTAACATTATCTTCGGACTTTCTAGAACTTTCCAGTAACTCTTCTTTTAATATTCTAGCATTTTCTTCAGACTTTCTAGAATTCTCTTCCATTTTACTTAACAACACGTTAGTATCAATTGCGGGTCCAGGTATTTCGAAGCGGTAATTTTCAGGATCTTCCTTCTGTTCTAAAAGCCATTCTCTTAGCCGATTTATCAAAACTTCTTTCTTTCCATTACTATCCAAGTCCCTCTCGTCCAACTCCCGCTTCAAATCTATTACTAAGAGATCCTTTAATAGTTTCATCACCATTTTGATTGTTTGTTGAAATTATGTTTTAACACCAAAAATTTTATTCTCACAGCACTTTAATTAATTATTACGCGATTTTATTTATTTTAAAACCCTCACACCTGTAACACCACTGTAACGTTCTTTCTAAAATAATAATACAAGTGCTGTTTAAATCGTCTATTCACAAACAAATATTTATTTCTATACACTAATTAATACACTATAAATTAACGCTATGATTATAAACCATTAAAAACTATTATTTACAGACTATGAATTTCTAATACAACATTTATATTCACTATTTATTTTGTAATACACAGTTAATGACTTGCTGTTGACTGCCCCTCTTTTTTATCCGCCATCCGCTTTTATATCTTCATATAAACGCACCAGAAAACGCTGGAACCTTCTATGTATTCTTAGAAAATGCTAGAATAAACCACGTCTAATTTACATGCTTGTGCGATACGTCATTTTCTCGAAGGCGGCAGAACACACCACCTGTCGCTCGAAAAGAGGTTCGTTCCTTTTCTCTCCCGTTACAATATAATAAAAGTATCGTCTACATATCTAAGATATGTATATAAAAAAATGGCAAAATTACAGTTTTCAATTAAATTAATACAAATAAAAATATTATTTCTAAAAAAAGATAAATCAATATTAGACGGTTTCCTAGAAAAAAATACCTCGGAATTCGCCTTTTGGGCACCGATTTTGATGATTTTTTTAAAATAGTAGGTAATCGAATATATTTCAAAGTCTAAATGTTCGATTTGTCCGCTAATGCCCTGTTTAATTGTTATTAACAAATTATTATTTTTTCCATAGGGGGTTAATTAATAATTAAATCATTTCATCAAATTTTTATTATAATTGAATAAAGTTGGGTACTTATAAGTTTTTAGGGTCGTAGATTATGAATCCGGGGTCCAAATTGGTCTAAAATTCAAAATGGCGGCTACAAAATGGCCGCCGGTGTCAAAACTTTAATATATGAAATTTTGAATGAAAAATCGTACCAAGGGTTTTTAAAGTAGCAAATTGTGCTGTTAAGCTAAAAAATGACCCAGATGTAAAATGCTTGTCACAAAATGGTCACCGAAACTAAATATGATTAAAATTCAAAATGTTTAATCTCTACTGTATGTTTGTTTAAGATGGATTAATATAGTAGTTAACACAATTTTAAGATTGTTGCAATTATTATTTATTTAAAATTCAAATTGATAGAATGGAGTTATTCCGTATGAATAGTGTTAAAATAAATTAATACTCCATAATTTAACCAGATTCCGTTTAAGTCTGAAACTTTATTTATCGTCAGATTTAAATAAAGGATATTGTGTTAATTATTATTTACTTGTGTTTCATGTAAAGCATTGTTAGTTTTTTCAGCTACTTCTGGCAACGTACAAAAAGAATGTGCTCTTTACATTTTGAAAACTGATTAGTAAGCTTTTTTTTGCGAAGAATAAATTCTTTTTTACATGCTCTTACTGGTTGCGACACTTCAACAGCATTTTTCGGCAAAGGGGAAAATAAATTTTTCAAAACTTTTGAATGCAAAATTTTATAGGTGTTTTTATAATTTTTAGAAATAGTTAGGGTTACTGAAGACAAGATAAGATATATAGAAAATAAATAAAATGGAACTTTTTTATTAGAAATTGCTTGAAAATACAACTAAAATAAATTGATTTAATTTTATTTTATTTGACAAATCCCATATTGTATAATATCATCTTCAGAGTCATTGCGTTCTGTTTCTTCTTCTTGTTATTTTGAAAAGCATTCTTCATCAGAGAAGTTTTCATCTAAACTTCTTTTTCATTAATGTTTCCTACGTTTGGACATTTCCAAAACTTTAAAAGATTTGAAGATTTGAGTTTTGTTTTCGACTATGCTTAAAAATTGGCTATAAGTGGATTCGAAGATGCCAAAAATAAGTTGAGAATTTTCTCATTAGTTTCTTCTCTGGAAGATTTGCATGGATGACCTCTTCTAAATTAACTAATCAACTTTATTTATTTCTTCTAAATAGCTTGAAATCTTTTTTCTCGCTTCTTCGCTAGCCGTTCATCTGTATCTTTTTGATGGACCAGCATGCCTCGAAGGTTAGTTAGAGTACCGTAGGTACATGTTACTAAAACATTTTCTGCAGCTTTTATGGTTGAATGGTCTTGAACTTTTCAACATTTATTTCATATCCACATACAACTGTTTGCATAATATCAAATCTATTAATAAATTATCTCTGACTTAATTTCTGTAATTTCTGCAGAAGTCGCAAACGCTTTGAAAAAGCACCTTGCTTCATATTTTCTTTGTTTTTAAAACTGTAAACCATGTGGGAAAAAATCGTGAATCTGTGTATCAAACAATAAACAAGTAACTGTGATTCACTGGCAAACATTTTAAGAAAAAATGAATGAACTGGGTGTTTTGCAAACCTTACTGAGCTGAAAACATGTGAATACATGTCTGAGATACCTATTAGAGACCGCTAGTTTAGCCGTTTAATTCTTTCGACAATTTGTCAGCTTTTGAAGCAAAATCCCGTTACATGAGACGGTGGAATAGTCTAAATTTTTGACACTATTGCCTTTTTGTCCGTTCCAAGTTTTGATGACTTTCGGATTTAGATTAATTTATTATGATATGAGCTTTCAATCAGTAAAGGTTTCATCTTGTAAATCCGTTTCCCCAAAAAGAACGACCTAAACAAATCCACAAACTGACAGAGGAACTAAGGGAAGACTGACAGATAGGTGCCCTGTTCGTGTTATGTTATTCATTAACCATGTACAGTGCCGCCCATTTGAAAGTGCACGACTCTTTATATGTAATATTCCAAAATGACATCGTGTAAGTCAGGATTCCATGGGCTGTGTTTATAACAGCTGCAGCGGAATGAAAGGTTTATTATTATTATTTTCAAATACTTGTTTAAAATAATTTATCAGCTTAGATTAAGTTATAGAAAACATAACCGAGGTAAATCGGGTCTATCGTGTACTTTCAAATGGGCGGCAGTGTACCTCTAAGTTGCTATTTAATACTTCATAAAGAATTATGATATGACTTTTAAATTATTAGTCCAAGAGCAAGAGCAAAAAAAGTAGGTTCATAATGCAATGAAATGTTTTCGTAGACAATACCATTTTCTACAACTTTTATTACAAACTTTTTTCTGTATAGTGCATAGCTTTATATTTAAAGCGCGCCAAACTTTCTCCAACATGGTTATTGCTAAATATATAGTTAACGGTTGATGATACATTAAAAATGATAATAACCAAATTTGTAGAACACAAAATTTCTTATAGAATTTATTTTTTTTCTATAAAATTGATACTTTAAGAGCTATAGCTTGGTAAACTATTGCACCGCGTGAATTATCAGTGGTAATGTTGGTCATAGTACACGGTAAACATTTCATAACACATAAAACGGCGAAAAGTGTTCAGAAAAATGACAGTACTGTGTAGTGTGTAGTGAATGTAATGTATTAATCTTATAAATAGTGCCAAGAAGTACTCATAATTTATACATCTTTCTTAAATTGCATGGGTAGAACGTATTATCATAAAAAACTGTCAATGTAGCAAGATATAATAGTTTGTACATCACGTACATCATAAAAAATAATAATAATCATGATGATAATAATAATCATGAGAAGGGAAAGGTGGAGAAAAGGATAACAGGGTTCAAAGAATGCAAATTAATTTTTTGAAATAAAAAACGGATTAAAACATTTATTTATACAAAAAGTGGCAAGTTATTTTACGTCATAAGTCTCATCTGTTTCGATGATGAAGGAAGTCACTCATCGTCTTCCACATCCTTGTTTTCTGCCACCGATATATCCGTAGGAGGTGAATCGAAAATTTCATTTTCATCGACTTCGTCTTCGATGGTTTCCAATGTATCTGGCACATGTGCATCCACCACAATTCGAACAAATAATGGAACATTTTAAGCCAGCTTTTCGGCATACACAGGCAGCCCCGCAATTTGTTGTGCATTTGCAAGATATTATTTTCAGCAAACTTGAGGGTGCTGGAGCCATAGTAGTTCGAATTGGTTGAAGTCCATTTGTAGTCCGCTTCCAATCCCATTCTTCAGGATCATGGTAAAATCCAAGCCAAGTTTGAACCTGGTGGTAGGTTCTAAAAGAATGGTAACGTGCCGTATCTTGGGTTGGAGGTAGAAGTGAGAGGTTTAGTTTGGTGTTACTCGCCAAATTTGCGAAGCATTTTTAGCGAAGAGAGTTAATGGACGCATTTAGAGGCGCATGATTTAATATATAGTGTATAATTTCGTGGCTATTGTGCGTAAACTCGGCATTTACAGCGTTATAAGTCTTAAAGTATCAATTTTATAGAAAAAAACTTCAAATAAATTTTATCGGAAATTTTGTGTTCTACAAATTTATCATCAACCGTTAACTATATATTTAGTAATAACCATATTGAAAAAAGTTTGGCGCGCTATAAATATAAACTTATGCACTATACAGAAAAAAGTTTCAAATAAAAGTTGTAGAAAATGTTATTATCTACGAAAACGATTTTTTTACTATTTTTGTGGCACGATGCACAGTCACGAGATATTTGATAAAACGTGTTTTCCAAGATGGCTGCTAACGTTCATCTCTCCCGTCCCGCCAATTAGACGTTACATTCAGGGGACACCTACGAACATTTTCCAACAAGAAAATCAATTCTGTAGTAGATTGCAGAAATAAATTACCCGGTTACTGGCCGATATTATTTATTTTCCAACTTGTTTACATGCAGGTTACTAACATTATTCCATTGTTATTTCTAAACTACTACTATTTAGTAGGCATTAATCCTACAGTTCGGACAGATTTTTTAAGGAATTCTCTCGTGTAAAACAGCCAACCTTCGCATTCAAATGAGACAGTGTTAAGATCTGCAGATGAGAACAACTTTGTTCTATTTCTTTCACCTAATGTAACTGCTATCACTCAACCAACGGACCAAGAATATACAAGAAACACCTAAGAGATTTTACAGACGTACCGTTTCGATTAATTTCTTGGAAACATTTGATATGATGCTATTTTGAAAGTTCTCTAATATCAAAGATGCAATTTTTGCTTTCGTTATTGCATGGATCAATGTTAAAGAACTGACAATCGAGAAAACGTTTTTTACAATTATGAATAATGGAAAAGAAGTTAAAGGCGAAGATGTTACTGAAGACGTGATTTGTTCTAAAGGTATTGGTAGTTTGGCAAATCAGAGCGAGGATATGAAAGAGATAGAAGAGTCCGACATTGAAGCTTAAAAACATTGTGATCGTAAAAAACAAGGTTACCAAGTACTGACAGGAGATGCAATAATGGAGGAAGGGGAAATTCCACGCGACACCTCTCAAGTAGATCAAGAAGTTCTAAGTGAAGGTGATGATGATTTAAACATGAAGAAAGTACTTTATGGACAAACTGCTGAAGCCATAAGCGTGTCATTAAATTTTTTTGAACACCATAAGGATCCTGATGTAGTACATATTTGACACTGGCAAAATATAAAACAAATGATAAAAAATAACACGGTACGCACAGAAGAAATTTTCAGATTTTCATATAGCTTTTCTAGAACTTTTTGGTATGAAGATTACGAATCTGATGTTGGTTGTTTCCAATCAGGTCAAATGTTGTTTCGAATTTCATTCGTACGCCATGCAGCCAACCCATACCTGCCTCATAAATTTAACTCAAACCGGGTTTCTCAGGAATTGCTTTTTACCTTACGAATGCAAAACGCCAATAGAAGAATAGCATGCATACACCACATAAACAGGGTTGACAATTTTGGCGTTTCTTAATTCTACAGCTTTTTTGCTTTGGCGCTTGGTGCGTAAATTTTGCTATTAGTTTTTAGCTTTGCATCGTGTTTGACTACTATTGCATAATAAGTAGCGTGCCCCAACTTCACCTAACGATAGAAAAAATGTCAGGCGAGGCATCTGTGACTCTCGTTCAGAATTGGACTGGTCTAGTGCCCTCATGTCTCTGTGATTTGTGATTGCACATTAAGTCTGGTTCCGTTACGGGTAAACTAACTAGACATATGTTTCCGAACTATCGTTCTCAGATAGTTACGTCAAGGAACTTCAACGCTTTCTTGGATTAATTACTTATTTATCTAAGTTCTTTTAAGAACTTATCAGAATTATTAGCTCCGCTTAGAGTGCCGTTAGAAAAAGATGATGAATGGAGATGGGAGAATGAACAAAAAGAAGCATTCTGTAAATTAAAAGAAATATTAAAGAACCCTCCAGTACTTGGTAATTTTAACCCAAATTTACCTATTTTATTATCTGTAGATGCTACTAGTACTGCATATGGTGGGGCATTAATTCAGAATGGTCACCCAATAGCTTATTACTCCAAATCTTTAACTAAAACGCAGATCAATTATAGTCAAATTGAAAAAGAAGCATTGGCCATATTACTGGCTTGCAAGAAATTTCCTGTTTATATATGGGGAAACAAAAATCTGATAGTAGAATCAGATCATAAGCCGTTAGAAACCATATTCAGGAAGCCATTGACTGAAGCGCCTCCCAGACTACAGAGAATCCTATTTGAAATACTGCCATATCCCACAATTGTGTACAAAAAAGGAACGATGTTGTACATAGCTGATATACTGAGCAGAGACTGCGCAAAAAATGTTCATGATGACGAGGATGAAAACTCATTTGAGACATGTGTAATAATACCAATGAGTAAAACGAGATTGCAGCAGTTAAAACAAGAGACAAATACAGATATAGAATTGGTGGAATTAAAACAGCAAATACTTGTAGGATGGCCCGACAGAATAAGCGAAGTTCCGGCTTCTCTAAGAAAATACTGGTCTTACAGGCACGAACTAGCAACTTATGAAGATATCATATTCAAAAATGATAAAATAATGATACCTCCGAGACTACAAGAAGTTGTTCTCAAATGTTGTCACTTTAGCCACAAAGGTATCACTGGTACTCTTTGATTGGCCAGAGATTTTGCGTATTTTGGCCAAGAATGTCTGTAGACATTATTAAATTGGTGCAAAACTGCAAGATTGGTGCGAAGGAACAAAAAGATAATCCTAAAGAAAAAATTTTACTTCAAGAGTATCCAGAACGGCCATGGCAGATATTCGCTTCTGATATTTATCATTTGAAGGACAAGGAATACTTGCTAATGGCAGATAGCTATTCAGGTTATTTTGACTTCGTGCAATTATCAAGCTTAACCAGCAGGTCAATAACTCGAGCATTTAGATGTTGGTTTGCTACATTTGGAATACCTGATATTCTTCGTACAGATGGAGGAAAACAATATGTATCTGAAGAATTTAAAGAATTTGCTAGAAGATGGAGGTTTGAACATAGTTTCCAGTCCACAGTTTCCCAGACCGAACGGTTTAGCAGAGCGATATGTACAAGAAGCAAGATCGATACTAGATAAATGTATAGAAGAAGGTTCAGATATCCAGTTAGCCCTTTTACATCACAGAAACACACCAAGAGACACCCTAGGTTCTCCAATGCAAAGATTAATGGGTCGAAGAACTAAAACGTTTATTCCCATTAATACAAAGTTATTATTACCTGAAACAGTTAAAAATGTTTCTGAAAAGTTGAAAAATATTAAACTAAAAGAGAAGAAATGTGCAGATAGAGCAAAAGCAAATTTACCAGAATTTTAAAATGATGAAAAAGTATTAATTAGAAAGAGACACAAGGAATGGACTCCTGCAACAGTTGTAAAGAAGGCAGAAGAACCAAGCTCGTGGATTGTACAATAGGGTGGTCCAACAAAAAAAGCAAAGTCGGAAATCTTATGTTCTCACCCCCTAGGATTATTGTATATCGAAAAAAAAAGTACCCCTATTTTTTATTTTGAAATCGGACGATGTTTAGGGGTGCCTCAAAGCCCTTAAAGGTTCCAATGTATTTTATATGGGAAAAAAAAACTCTTTCATAGGTTTGGTATAGAATTTTAGAAAATCAATATTTTTCAATGGGACTACTCTGTTTCTCTTCAGAAATGTTCAGAAAATGACATCCAATAATTTATTTATCAAAATATTTTATATTAAAAAAAAGTAATAAATATTTTTTAACGATTTTTCTGTTTCTTTCATTTATGGGGTTCTTTGCGGGTCTGTAAAAAATAGTTAATATAAAAAATTTAACAAATAAATTATTGGATGTCATTCTCTAAACATTTCTGAAGAGAAACACAGTAGTCCGGTTGAAAAATATTGATTTTCTAGGATTCTATGCCAAATCTACGAAAACGTGTTTTTTTTTCTCATATAAAATACATGGGAAACTTTAAGGGCTTTGAGGCACCCCTAAACATCGTTCGATTTCAAAATAAAAAATAGGGGTACTTCTTTTTTCGATATACAATAATCCTAGGGGGTGAGAGCATAGGATTTCCGACTTTGCTTTTTTGTTGGACCACCCTATTGTACAAACACCAGATGGTACACAATATCGAAGAAATTCATGGTTCATCAAAAGAAATCACTCAGAGCTACAATAAATAAATCATGGCGATGATGTTAAGCAGTTGACAGTAGTGTGTCAAATCAAGAACCAAAAGCACAAGCAACGAATGATCAATTTCTTCAACAACAATATACTTATATCAAGATATGGTAGAGTAATTAAGAAACCAAACAGACTGAATTTATAACTGCAGAATTAGTTGATGTGTTGTGATTGATATATGTTAGTTGTTAAATGAATGATGTGTAATTTATTTATTTTATTAGAAAAAGAGAGATGTAATACAGGGATCTAGTTACAGATAGATAAACATTGTACTAGTTTGACATTAGTAAATCGAACACGTTAATAAATTAATTATTTAAATAACATGTTTTATTGGGTAATTATTATTATAAATAATAACATAAAACATGACATTATTTAATGTCAATTCTACTGCTATTGAGAGACATAGTACCAACGACAGTAATACTGCCAGGTGCTTTTTCAAAGCGCTTGCGACTTCTGCAGAAATTACAGAAATTAAGACAGAGATAATTTATTAATAGATTTGATATTATGCAAACAGTTGCATGTTGATATGAAATAAATGTTGAAAAGCTCAAGACCATTCAACCAAGGAAACTGCAGAAAATGTTTATGGTACTCTAACTAACCTTCGAGGCATAAAATGCTGGTCCATCAAAAAGATACAGATGAACAGTTAGCGAAGAAGCGAGAAAAAAGATTTCAAGCTATTTAGAAGAAATAAATAAAGCTGATTAGTTAATTTAGAACAGGTCATCCATGCAAATCTTCCAGATAAGAAACTAATGAGAAAATTCTCAACTTATGTTTGGCATCTTCGAATCCACTTATAGCCAATTTTGAAGCATAGTCGAAAACAAAACTGAAATCTTCAAATCTTTGGAAATATCCAAACGTAGGAAACATTAATGAAAAAGAAGATTTAAATGAAAATTTCTCTGATGAAGAATGCTTTTCAAAATAATAATAAGAAGAAACAGTTTTGCATTCAAAAGGTTTTTTTTTAGGGGCAAAGAGAAAAATTTATTTTTCCCTTTGCCGAAAAACGCTGATAAAGTGTCGCAACTAGTAAGAGCACGTAAAAAAGAATTTAGTCTTCCAAAAAAAAGGTTACTAATCAGTTTTCAAAAATTAAAGAGCACATTCTTTTTTTACGTTGCCAGAAGTAGATGAAGAAACTAACAGTGCTTTACACAAGAAACACAAGTAAATAATAATACAATATTCTTTATTTAAATCTGACGATAACTAAAGTTTCAGACTTAAACGGAATCTGGTTAAATTATGGAATTCCATTCCATCAATTTGACTTTTAACTAAATAATAATTGCAACAATCTTAAAATTGTAACTACTATATTAATCCATCTTAAACAAACTTGTAGTAGAGATTAAACATTTTGAATTTTATTCATATTTAGTTTCGGTGGCCATTTTGTGACAAGCATTTTGCATCTGGGTCAGTTTTTAGCTTAACAGCACAATTTGCTACTTTAAAAACCCCCTGGTACGATTTTTCATACGAAATTTCAAATATTAAGCTTTGACACCGGCGGCCATTTTATAGCCACCATTTTGCACTTTGGACCAATTTGGACCACGGATTCGTAATCTACGACCCTAAAAACCTATAAGTAGCCAACTTTATTCAATTATAATAAAAAATATTTAATTATTAATTAGCCCCTTATGGAAAAAATAAAAATTTGTTAACAACAATTAAACAGGGCATTAGCGGACAAATCTAACATTTAGACTTTGAAATATAGTCGATTACCTATAATTTAAAAAAATCATCAAAATCGGTGCGCAAAAGGCGATTTCCTAGGTAACTTAATATTCATTTAATCACGCATGTAGATCATGATCTGAAATCTAAAATGTAATTAATGCGAATAAGATGTGACAAAAGCTTTTATTTTACTATACATACATCTATTTTATTCTTAATAATTAAAAATCATAACTGTTATCTTTTATTAATAGTAAAAACACCTTACATTTTATTCACATGACCCATTATTTTGTAATCAATCTTTGAAACAAATTGCGTGTAGTTTCTTCAATTTTATTTCATAATTACCCATTTACCAATTTTCATAAATTATCAGGTATTTTTTTCAAATAAAAACATTTCAATCTTCACTTTATTATTTAAAAAGTTAATTACAGCGAAAAATCTACGTAGCTAATTATAACTAATTATTGTAGAATTCTTCCAAAAAGCCACCATCACCCTATTTTATGAGAGATATTGTTCAAGAAATAAAATATGTACCTAATAATATCACCAAAAAATCAACGAAAATATAAAATGTATAATTAGAAATTTTAAAAATTCCCTATCTGCAACTACAAATACTATAGTGTGGGTTTTGTTTTTATAATAAATAGCTATACAAACTACCAAATTAATATAATAATAAATTAAACATTTTCATGAAGAAACGGAAACTTAGGAAATAATTTTAAAGAAAATACAAGTTTGTTACAAAAATCAATATTAAATGTGTGCAAATGTATAAATAAGCAGGAAACGAATTTGCGCTCGAACCAGTCCCCCTACATACGTTAACCACTCTTATGGTATAAAAATGTGTGAAGTTAAATAGAAAAATCAATAATCCAAACACTTGACTTTCAAGCCCCATTGCCAAATCACTGGGACTCGTATAATGCGTGTAATTTGCATTGCACGTAAGGTCAGTTTGATGTCTACAGTATATATACAACACCGATCGTTGGCCCCCTATATTTATTTCCCTTGAACTAAACGTGTGTATTTTGAGATATATGACGGTCTTTACCCGCCATTTCGAAAATCGAGATTCCGCATCTCCTGATGATGCTTAATCAAGAAAACACTATTATACACATAAAATTTACGAAGCCCAGAACCGGGCTGCGTAAGTTGGTGCCGGGCTTCGTATAGATAGGAGAACACTCTGTTTTAGGCTTGGTAATGCCGCCTAATGTGTGTGTATATATATATATATATATTTATATATATATATATATATATATATATATATATATATATATATATATATATATATATATATATATATATATATATATATATATTGTCACGTGGGGTTTGCGTGACTGGGGAACGTAGTCAGAGGTAGAAAGGAATCAAACACAAGTCGTAACAACAACTATATACTAAGACAATAAACAAAGAACAAAAGTTTTACATGTTGACAATAAACAGAGTACAAAAGGTTTACAACGGTTACAAAGGGATTACATGTTGACATATAGTGAGGACGTATATGTCCTCCTAAACTACTACAATACAGGGAAGGTCGGAACCAACCCTGTTCAGCACTAGGTCTACAGACTAAGCATGTAGGAGATAACCTCCTGGTAACTAAGCTGGGGAAGCCTGGACACAACTCCCCATAATTCTGCATAGAGTGGGCGATTAAGCGCCGCCCACTCAATTTAAGCACTAAGCATTTATATAATTAAAAGAGTACTCACCAGCTTGCTTGTAGATGTAGTGTCGGAGTCATGGAAACTGACTGGTTTGAATAGCTCAAGCAAGCTGGTTATATACTGCCGAATGAGGAAGTAATTCGTATCGTAGTTGGAATCCGTAGGCAGAAGTTCTCGGTAAGTTTGTGGGTTGATTGCATGCGCGCTGTCGGTGCCTGGTACGAAGCAGCAGCTGGGCGGAAGTGTTGGTGAATTCACTGGAAGGAATGCACATCTGCAGGCACATCGTGTGGGAAGCCTCGCCTCGAAGGAGGAAGTAGGCGTAGATATTGCATGCCAACGGATGCGACGGTGGGCCAAGCGGGCGCGCTACTGAGAAGACCTTGCACATGCCGGTCGTGAGACGGCAGCTGCTGAACTAGCGTAGGCAACTGAATGTGGCCTTGCACACTTTATGTAGTCCAAACGGAAGAGAAGTTTAGTTTTAAATAAAATATTTAAGTGTAAATATTTCCGTTTTTGTCAATATATATATATATATATATATATATATATATATATATATATATATATTAAATGCGCGAATTAAATTAATTGATCTAATTAAATTAAATTAATTCACGGTATCATTTACATATATCTTTTCTCATATGCATGCGCGAATTAAATTAATTGATCTAATTAAACTTATTCACGGTATCATTAGCATATCTCATCTCTCATTTACATTTATCATTTCTCATATGGATGCTCGAATTAAATTAATTCACGGTATCATTAGCATATCTCATCTCTCATTTACCTAGCTCATTTTTTATATGCATACGCGAATTAAATTAATACACGGTATCATTAGCATATCTCATCTCTCATTTATATTTATCATTTCTCATATGGATGCTCAAATTAAATTAATTCACGGTATCATTAGCATATCTCATCTCTCATTTACATTTATCATTTCTCATATGGATGCTAGAATTCAATTAATTCACGGTATCATTAGCATATCTGATCTCTCATTTACCTAGCTCATTTTTTATATGCTTGCTACAATTAAATTAATTCACGGTATCATTAGCATATCTCATCTCTCATTTACATAGCTCATATCTCATTTGTACATCTCACCTCTCTCCTCTCTCATTTGTCATATGTCATCTCTCTCACATAAATGAGATCTCACAGATTTGATGTACGCTTCATTAACTTTTTAAAACAATAATTTATTATTATTGTTACTTAAGACAAAGTGTTTTTATAATAACTAACAGATTTCTTTGTGTTATTTTAAAAATAATAATGTTCATGACGTACTAATTACGCAAACGTCGAAAACTAGTATAAAAACCCAGAACTTTTTGTTTCCCATTCATTCCGAAAGTGTTCCTTGAATCATTAAGATAGTTACATCAGGTGTATATTTAGCTAAAATCAGGTATGTTTATTTTCATTTGCTTATATTTAAAAAACTATATGTAAATGTTTACGATTGTTTTTAGATTAACTTCCATTTAGATCATCTACAGTTCCTAAGAAATATAATTTGTTTATTTGAAATCAATCATGTAAGTGCTTTAATTTTTAATTATTTTATGCAAACTAATCATTTTGAACTTTTTAGATCGTCTACAATTCCGTATCTTTAAGAAATATTAATTTTCCTTATCTGAAATTCATCGAGTAAGTTGCTTTTATTTTTAACGATGTTGTGTAAACTTATTTTGAAATTTGTTATAGACTGACTGTAGTTTCTATCTGCGTGAAACCCACATAGATTTTATTCCAACAGGTTACTGTATCAAGGAAGTCGAAGACGCGAAATTATCAACGTTTGATAATTCTGTATCCTGCAAATTTATTTGAAATATATCAAGCAGGTATGTTTTATCTTCATTTGCTTATATTTTAAAACTGCCTGATATGTAAATGTTTTACGATTGCTTACAGTAAGAAATGGAATTTTTAAACGAATTGAATCAATCAGCCGGAACAGCAAAACCCGCCAAGAAATTGCATGAATACAACGTGAAAGAAGTAGCAGAGATATCAGAGGTCAAAATTATCACCTGCAGGGACGGGCGCAGAGCGGTGTTCATTGTAGCTGAAAAACATATAACATATCTACCCAAAAGATTCGCCGACAAACTTACTGAAGATAAAGTGATAGATCTCAACCAAAAGACAGCGAATAAAACTCTGTCTCTAGGATTGGTTTACCTAGGTAAAGTAAAGACAGAAAGATATCAACCGTATGCTGACTGTATGTTTATCGAAACGAATAAGGTATGAAATGTAACAGGTAGTCTATTCAATTAACATTGCCTAATACTTTTTTCTGATTCTTCTTCTAGCCTATGGATCCACAGCTAGAAACACGGGCCTGCTAAATGCCTGCAATTCACCTACCCTATCAATATGTTGTACAATTTTAGATATGTAATGTATACGTTTTGTTTCTTACTTAAGTCTATTTTGTTTGTAATATTTAGACATTTACGAAAATTAAATCAAGTTGAACAGCAGATTACTATTTTAAATTTAATAGATCATACGAATTATCTTACCCTGTTCTGAATGACTGCTTTGTATAAATTGTGCATTGTTTGTAAATGCTCTCTGAACTAAAATATTCATATATGTGAGAAATGTTATATAAGTCAATACAGCCCTATAACTATCATTTATTGAGCTATACAAAGAGATTTATATCTACGCTAAACTTAAGATTAATAGAAGTATTGCATTCCTGATATCATAATATAACGGTAAAACACATGATTGTTCTTAGACTAAGGTCTAATTTAGGTAGTCAAATTGTAGGTAATCGAATTGTAGGTACATATCATGATATGATATCATACAATTATATTCTAGTAGGAATTGTAATAAAGTCGCTGCTATAAATAACAACATTCTTTATCACGATCATCTATCATTATCATAATCATCTAATGTCATGCAGAGTCAGCAGCTAGCTCCTAAGTTCGTATATGCGAGAATCGGTATTATATAACACACACATCAGTCTACATTCATTGTTCTAATATTGATAGGAACTTTCTAGAATCTATAAAGTTGTACTACATTTATTCAACTAATTTGAATATACGATAACGGGTACTCATTATACTTCTATGCACACAATCGAGGTATCAGTACACTTCAACCGCGTAATCAAGATTGTAGTATTCAAATCAAGCTTCCTAGCCCCTATACAAGTATTCTAGAACACACAGTATTCATCACTAAACGTATTCTTCATATATGAAATCATAAAGTTCGAGTCTAACTACTGACGAGGTGAAAGAATAGGTGCAATCGGTTTATGCCCATACCAGGCCCCCTATGATTATTATAAATGCCTTAATAGAATAAAAAGGGTGAAATGAATATAACTTATAGGATTTAATCAAACTAGAAAAATATCGATATATCCTACGTTGAGAAAATAATTATACTATGTAAGCATCGATACGCTACATATGATTGCGAGCCTGAGTATAAGCATAAACCCTATACTACATATTTTTATCCTTTTTCATTATATCTACTACAGACGAGGTGAAAGAATAGGTACATTTAACATGCGTATGCTACAATTATCTAATTTTCTAGTTTTCTAGACGTAATGTAATTTTGAACAGATTTTAACTCTTTTCGTTATATCTACTACCCTTGTAAGTGATTTCTACATATACGTTCTTATTGTTTATACACCATATAGATATTCGTAGCATCTAAAGTAAACTCTTATTTAAACGTTATTTTACAATATATCATACATTTCAGCAACTCCGAAATATGAAGATATGTAATAATATACTATATACTTTTATAGGATATTAACTCGTATAATTAATACTAATTTGTAATTATTTTCGATACCTTCGAAATATAAGTCTATAACATATCTACCCAAAAGATTCGCCGACAGACTTACTGAAGATAAAGTGGTCGATCTCAACCAGAAGATAGCGAATAAAACTCTGTCTCTAGGATTGGTTTACCTAGGTAAAGTAAAGACAGAAAGATATCAACCGTATGCTGACTGTATGTTTATCGAAACGAATAAGGTATGAAATGTAACAGGTAGTCTATTCAGTGAACATTGCCTAATACTTTTTTCTGATTCTTCTTCTAGCCTATAGATCCACAGCTAGAAACACGGGCCTGCTAAATGCCTGCAATTCACCTACCCTATCAATATGTCGTACAATTCAAACATTTAATATTATTATTATTAAAATTTTATAAATAAAAAACGATAAAAGAAGTTTATAGTTTTCATTTATTTTTATGTTAAACATATACGGTAGCAAGATCTAGATCGTTGTATACAAATTCATATATGAGAGAAATGTTGTTCTGAGAAACTTTGTTCCTGTTTATTAGTCGGTATGGAACAACGCTTGTGTGATGTATGCGGTCTGAGCATTCGACGCTCCGGGTATGCAAGCCATATGAATATACACAAGGGTTATAAAGCTCATTGTTCTATTTGTTTCAATTTTTTTTTCACGTAATAGTAGTTATAAAAGGCACTTGAAAACAATCCATTGTACCCTAGAAGATGATAATAAGACAAAGCCTAGCAATAATGTAATATTTAAAGACGCGAGTCTGAAACGTATGCATACCAATGAACCCTGTGACACAAATAAAGAAATAAGACTCGATGATGATGCTGAAATAATAAACGCTCGTATTGCTATACGTATTAAATTAGCCTACTTTCACCGTGATAAAACTGAACCTTGACCGGGGACCGTTAATCTCTCACCGAAACTTGAACAAGCATCTCCAGTTACATCTGTTGAAGATGAAGAAGAAGAAGAAGAAGATGACGAAGAAGAAGGAGAAGAATGCGATTCTGACTTAAAGGTTTATCAGGAATTCTCTAACTATTATAGAGCATTATTAGCTAACGGAGAAAACAAAAACGTAGACAAAAACTAGGTACGCTCTATATAACGACATCGATGAGTGGCGATTTGGTTGTTCGCGAGTACAGTTTCAGGGAAAAGATATTTTAATTAAAAACAAGCTTTTCAATGGAACATCCGGCCTGTTTAATTTACTAACGCTTAAACGAATAAGCTCTCCTAGTCCAACAGAGGAAGATATCGACAACTATATGAAAATAATCTCACTTACTAATGCTCATAAGAAAGACTATAGGCGCAACGGTCGACTAATAAGCGTTAAACATTGGAAATACGAAAATGTAATCAGGCCAAATTTATACAGAATAACAGACTTTGAGGTTAGTCTTCCCAAAAAGTTAAACAAGATGAAACCGGATTGTATACGTCAGAGTACACCTGATCAACTAGTGGACAGACTTCGTCTGTTGTGTGCTGTAAGGAAAGCTCTTAGCAGCAGTCTCGAAAACGAAAATGAAATAATCTCAGTCATCGCAGAGCTTAAAGCGAGAAAAATCATAGAATAAGTAAATATTTAATTTGTACTATGTAAGATGATCTTATTGTATTGCTATTTATATGTAATATGATAAAATAAACGATATACATTCTATATATTGTTACGAAGGGTTAAATTAAAAAATGAAAAGATGAATTTGGAAATCAAAATTAAGATAATTGCATAATGCAAATAATTATTAATATCAAAGCACATCAGTTTTATTAAGGTTGCCAAGGGTAATAAACTTCATTCCTTTGTAAGCAATTTGTATATGATGGGATGGACAAATCAATTTTAGTTTTTTTTTTTGAAGTCAGTTAGTTCCCGACAAGGCTTTGGAGAGGTTAAGTTAACTATTATATGTATGTAAGTAGATATAAGTTATTTTGTAAATTAGTTTAAGTTAAATATAGTATACCATTGAATCGATACTGTGTTAATTATGTACTACCATCTGAGTAACCCCCAGTTACACTAAAAGGAATGTAACAATGTATTTAATTAAAATTCGTACTTTAGAAAAAAATACATTCCTTTTAGTGTAACTGGGGGTTACTAAGATGGTAGTACATAATTAACACAGTATCGATTCAATGGTATACTATATTTAACTTAAACTAATTTACAAAATAATTTAAGATCTACTTACATACATATAATAGTTAACTTAACCTCTCCAAAGCCTTGTCGGGAACTAACTGACTTCAAAAAAAACTAAAATTGATTTGTCCATCCCATCATATACAAATTGCTTGGTGAAATACATAGTTACATAATAATCTTAGATAATTTTAAAATATTAGTGTAGTACCTATTTACGCATATCTGTATTGTTGGTGGTATATGCTGTTAAGATAATCCAGAACGGGCGTCGTTTTATTTTTACATTAGCTCAGCAAAATTTTTCTTTTTGTGCAATTTTGTGAGATCCAGGTGTAAATTTGGTGTTAGTAGCCAGTGGTAGTGTCTATTTCTTCATTGGTAAGTATTATGTAACCAAGAATTGGTAGTAATATGTTGTAGGAATTTGTTACAGCAGCCTCGTAGGTTTTGCTTATGGATAAATGCTACTGGATGATGCTACCCATACTACCTAGTTTGTGGAGGTTGGATTATTTTTTAACAGCCTGGTTATTGAATAACTGTATGATGGCCTATGTATTCTATGAAGATGGCTTTCCAGTAGAATGGTTACACTTTTGCATGGATAGCATAAGTACAGAAATTTCAAACATCGTATCCTACCAGCAATCCTCGTGTGTGGACACATGTGGGTAGAAAAAAATTTTAAGTTTTTAATACATTATACATCTAATTTATCTACTTAAAAACTAAAACACATATTAAAGTACTACTACATTTAGAAATTGGTTGTGAAGTTTTGTAATTAGTCATTGCATATTTTATTTTCCCATATATATGTATATATATATATATATATTGCGATGAATAGGCATAAACAGAATAATTTTGATTTTCTTTTGCCCCACCTCGGCTAGCAAAATAAAAATATATGCGTTGAATTCGGCTAATTAAAAATAAAATATTGTTTTTATATTCACTTATTAAATACTTACAAATAACGAATAATTGCTGTTAGCTTGTAAATAGTTGATTTATAAATAAATTAAATTAAAAAAAAACTGTGTACTTTGGAAATGCTTCTCAACTTCCCTCTTTTATAAATTCTTATATGATTCAAAAAAATACCTTTTAATAGATTTAATAATGCAATGGTTATATAAAATTAATGTTACGTTAGTTCTTGACTAACTCAAGTTTACGTAAGAGAGTTGGGCGCCAGTTAAATAAATTAAATTAACAGAATTAAATTTAATAAAGACTCATCTCAGGGTGAATGTGGATTCCTGTAGGTTTTAAAAATATACAAATTGAAATTGAAATCACTTTTTAAAATTGAAATCCAAATTAAGTTTAACTATTATTAAATTGTTCAATCCACTTAATTGCACTTCACAAATTGTCTTTTCTTTCACAAGATACCAATACAGAAGGAATATTTCCTACCTTTTATATAGCGATGGTTCTTCCTTTCTGTTATATCCTTTCCCAAATCCAACTGGCAGAGCAGGTCACTTTATGTTGTCCCAGTGCCCATTTCCAATTCCGGTTGACTTCCTTCCTTTTGCATGGCTTTCCCACATAACACCATCCACACTCTTGGTTTTGGTAACTCACTTTTGTTTTATTTTAATAACGGGTACTATATCCCTTTTTCGAAGAACTTGCATTTTCTTTTTGTGTTTAATAAATAAAACACCGATTGAAGGTTTTAATCGAAGATTTATTATCTTGCTTATTTAGCAAGTAAATTAGCTTTAAAAGGTGGTTCTTTATACACTTTTACAATTTACAACCTTTTTAATACTTTCGCCGTATTCCATACATCAACCAACTTAACTATTTATTTACAATATTATCAGCCACGACTTTACTGGATTTACTATAATATCTTTACTCTTTCGTCGTTTAACAGTAAGTGATTATTTACATATTTACTATATTTCTTACACGACTTTACTGCGTCGCTTTCTATCAGGAACTCTCTTAAAATTATGATTTTCTAAGCTTAAATACTATTTCCTATTTACATAATTTGACGTCACCTTATGATCTAATACAATGACTATACTATTTACAACATAATAGCAGATAAAAACATAGTTATAACAGTGACACATCTATTACACATTATTACATAACATTTGCAATAACAAAGAACTATATACAAGAACAAAAAACCTTAAAAGAATCACATAACCCGTCGATATACTCATTTGAAATTATACATAATTGAATTACATCACAACAATAACTTGCGCACAACTGGATGTTACGTATACTTAAGTAATCGGTGAGTAAGCTGTTTGATAATAAATAGAAACATGTATTATTTAACCTTATTAAAAAGTATACACATTGATTTCAAAATCAATGACACTCCATTAAATAACTTAAATTTATTTTTAACAGGAAAAGTTGATAAAAATATTTCAAAAGTGTTAGTATTTAACAATGATTTTAGAATTTTCCAAAATTTTCCAAAATTTCCAAAATTTTTACACTAAAATCCACAGCAATATATATATATATATATATATATATATATATATATATATATATATATATATATATATATATATATATATATATATATATATAATGAACTTTTTAATAAGGGTATAGGTCAAATTTTATTCTTTTTATTCTATTTTTATTTTCATCGGCCAATATTTCGTAGATGATTATCTACATCATCAGGGCTCTACAAATGACACGTTAACCAAATTATAAATTAAAAAGAAAAACTTACTTACTAGAAATATAAAGAATAACAAGACTCCACAAAAAGCATAAACCTCAAAAACTACAAAAACATTAACGTTAGGTAACAATAAAATATAATATACAAAATTTTGATTTTAATTATACATCAAAAATTTTTTTTAATTTGAGAGGGAAATTTTGTTTTAATATTAGTTGTCAAAAAATATCCAAAGTTTCTAGATTTGTATTTTAGTTTTTAATTAATAAGTTATATTATTATTAGCTGTTGTTAATATTTTTATAATTGTGATTAATTAGTCTAATTAATCACAATTATAAAAATATTAACAACAGCTAATAATAATATAACTTATTAATTAAAAACTAAAATACAAATCTAGAAACTTTGGATATTTTTTGACAACTAATATTAAAACAAAATTTCCCTCTCAAATTTAAAAAAATTTTTGATGTATAATTAAAATCAAAATTTTGTATATTATATTTTATTGTTACCTATCGTTAATGTTTTTGTAGTTTTTGAGGTTTATGCTTTTTGTGGAGTCTTGTTATTCTTTATATTTCTAGTAAGTAAGTTTTTCTTTTTAATTTATAATTTGCTTAACGTGTCATTTGTAGAGCCCTGATGATGTAGATAATCATCTACGAAATATTGGCCGATGAAAATAAAAATAGAATAAAAAGAATAAAATTTGACCTATACCCTTATTAAAAAGTTTATTACATATTAAAGGTCATTAAACGATTTTATTATATATATATATATATATATATATATATATATATATATATATATATATATATATATATATATATATATATATATATATATAGTTTGTTTGCTTTATGACCTTTATTTATTTATTATAATTAATTAATTAATGGGTGAAGGTCTGTTTTCAGTAATCGATTTATTTCTTTGCTAATATTTCACTGAATAGTTTTCAGCATTGTCAAAGCTTAGAAATGGAGATTACTATTAACAAATAACTACAAAAATAACAACAACGTTAACACTACACAACATTTATGTTTTTTGAATTATGTTTTTCCCTCCGGAATTCAAAAAACATAAATGTTGTGTAGTGTTAACGTTGTTGTTATTTTTGTAGTTATTTGTTAATAGTAATCTCCATTTCTAAGCTTTGACAATGCTGAAAACTATTCAGTGAAATATTAGCAAAGAAATAAATCGATTACTGAAAACAGACCTTCACCCATTAATTAATTATAATATATATATATATATATATATATATATATATATATATATATATATATATATATATATATATATATATATATATATATATATATATATATATATATATATATATATATATATATATTTGTTTAACCGCTTATACATACCCGTTTCGCTATATTCTACCGACTTGTCGGACCATTTTCGACGCTCTCAGACCCGGGCTTGGGTCTGGCAACGTTCTCTTATGTTTTCGAGGTCTACATGATAAACTTTATCTAAAACTGCAATAAAAAAATATACAATTTGGGTTTGGAAAAGTAGGGTCTGTAAAAAGTTTTATACAATCGTAGTTCATCACAATGAACTATAGGGGGCGTCGCGCCTTTCTCAAGTGTATATCGTATATTTTTATACAAGACGCTATCAAACCCGCTATGTTCTACAGACTTCCTAAGCCCTGGATCTGGCAACATTGCCATGACGCATATGTTAAGCTTTGTTTTATAAACGTTTGGTTATAATAGCTCGCATTTAATATTTCATGGAGAAAAGTGACGTAAGAATTACATCAGCTCGTATGCAAGTTCTTTTCACATTTATAAATAATTCTCTGGCTTTGAAAGATTGAAGGTTTTAATATTTATTAATAATAATAATATACTTTATTTATAGCATATAACTAGATAAATTCCATACAATACATTATAATTTCTTAAATATTAATGTAATTTATTACATATTTTTTACACTGTTTCTTAAATAATGTTAAAGATGTACTGTTTTTTACATTAGCGAAGATTCTACGAATAGTAATTCATTTAAAATGTGCTCTGGATATATTCGGTTTTTTATTTTAAATATTATTATCATCGTATTACAAAATATATTTTGCTTAACACTTAACAAAGATGTAATTTGCAACATTCTTCTTATGCTAGTATACCTACTACATTTTAATATTATTCTTAACGCACAATTTTGTTTTTTTTAAGATTGTTAATTTCAGTATTATTTAGGAGGTAAAGTATACTAGCATATTAATTAAAATGGGGAAGTATTATTGTTTTATATAGTAATAATTTAGACCACTTGCTAGGATTTTGGCTTATTCTACCCATGAAATTTACTTTTTTTTGCAACTTTACTCATAACATAGTTTGAATGACTAGAAAATTTTAAGTGACAATCTATTATTACGCCTAAGTAGTTCCACTCATAAACTTGTTCTATTTTTTGACTATTAATTCGTATTCCCACATGACTAGATGTATCAATTTCGTTAAACTTATTTTTTATTATCATGAATTTTGTTTTAGTTACATTTGAAGAAAGACTATTTTTACCTAACCAGTTATATACATTTACTAATTCATCATTGATGATATTTATTACTTTCTCAACATCATCTCCTATAAAATATATTAAAGTGTCGTTTGCAAATAATTGAATGTTACATTTTTTAATTACATTAACAATATCATTTATGTATAGTACAAATAAATCAGGGCCTAATACAGTTCCTTGTGGAACGCCAAAGGTAGGTAGCTGAAGATGTACTATTAAATATCTAGTTTTTTGAAATCTGTTTTTGAGATATTCACTAAACCAGTTTATAACTATTGGGCCGAACCCATATCTTTTTAATTTCAATAATAATAGATCTCTATTAATAGTCCCAAAAGCACGTCTAAAGTCTAGAAAAACTACACCTATCGCATTCTTCTTGTAAATAGCATTTTTCCATTTCAAAAGAACTGATTGTATTGCACTTTTACATGAATTATTTTTTGGAAACCCTGATTGAAAGGTGTTAACAGTTTGTTCACTTCAATGTAGTCACGAAACTGGATATTTACGACGGTCTCTAATAATTTTTCATAAGTTGGCACCCTGTTGATCGGTCTGTATTCTTCACATTTGTTAGTGTTGGTTATTTTCTCAATGGGGATAATATGGGATGTCTTCAAGGTTTCTGGGAAGGATCCACTTTCTAGACTCATTTGAATTAGATGCAAAAATCTCTGTCCTATTACATTGAAAGCTAATTTAAGAATCTTTACTGTAATACCATCGACACTACTATTCTTATTAAGTAAATTGTTTATAATTTTTTTAACTCCAAAAACTCTTTTGGTAAAAATTTTTCGAACTTGCATTGATGTAAATTAATGTGGCATAAATCAGTTTCAATTTGGGTTAAATTTGTTAATGTAATAATTTGTTGTATGCTATTAATAAAGTAAATATTGAATTTTTCTGCAATTTGTTTTCATTTGCATGAAGTTTTCCACATTTCTGTCGAGTTGTTTTTCATATCATCTATTTTTCTTGATAATAATTTCTCTTGTGGTTCCTGATCAAACTAAAAATTCCATTTCTTTGTTGTCTATACCTATTCATATCACTTTCTTCTTGTGTAAAGATTGCTTTTTTATATAATCTGTCCCTTTCTTCAATTTCCAAGGCTATTTTTGGGATCCACCAACGCTTACAACTCCATTGACATTTAATGGTTTTTTTAACAGTTGGAGCATGCCTGTTTAGTGTGTCCATTATGGTTTTAACTAATGTTTCTGCTAGTTGATTGGTGTTTGTACAGTCCGGATTCCATGGTTGATCCATTAGATCTAATTGAAATTGCATTTCATTGAAGTTGCTCATGTCTCTGTGTTGTATTGTATATTCTTCATATTTTTCTTTCACTTTTGCATTTACAGTTATTATTGAGTGATACTACAAAGTATCCAAGGCAACGGTGATCATCACATTTATTGCTCCCTTGTTTTTTAGAATCTTTCCAGCAGAAAAAGTCTACATCAGTTTGCTCGAGGACAGGATTGGAAAGAACTAGTAAATGTACGCATAAGATGCGGTTGTGATTGTAAAGCAACTTGATAGATACGTAAAAAACCGCGTTTTTTTCTTTGGCTGGTTTTACATTTGATTAAAGTTAGTATAGGGCTCTTAATGTTAATGTTCGTTACAATGATAAGAACTTAACCTATAAAAATGACCTAATACCTAATTAACAGCCTTGGTAGTGTAATGTCTGGTGTGCCGGACTTTCACCCAAGCGGCCCGGGATCGACTCCCGGCGCTGGCAGATCTGGTTAAGGTTTTCTGCAGTTTTCCTTAGCTGTAACACAAATGTGGAATTTGCGCTGTTCCATCTATAAGTCGGCTGCAGCCGCACATTGGGCCTACATAATAATAATAATCGCCCCCTCCCTCCCGCACAAGCTTATAGCTTCTGGGGCCTTGGTTTAGGTTATGGGTTGTAGTAATTATTATTATATTATTATAATAAGAATAACGTGAGAATCGAATGAGATAATTGAAAACGGTTAAAATTAAGACAGCAGATTCTAAATTTTAGGGCTCGTTGCAAAATGTAAATAACTAAAAACTACAAAACCTAACCTAAGAGGAACGTATGAGGATTCTGTTGGACTTGTAGGTTGTTGGTTGGATAATAATCGTATATGCAACATAAAAGGAAAATAGTAAATGTATGTACACAAATATGTCTAACAGGTAACAAAAAGTAATTGCGAACGTTCTATACATAAACGGCACAAAAAAAGATAAGAAGGATTTGTAATGGGCTGCATCCGAGTTTATCTGCTATGTATTCCCTGTGTTCCCGATCACACGAAGTAACGAATTTTTGGTACGACCGTTTATTGAAGTTCACAACAACTGATTTATAATTATACGTTTTGCGACGCACTGCTGTGTGCGTTTCTTGTAGGGTTCTGAAACTTTTTCTGGAATAAATAGGTTTAGCTCAGGTTTAAATCGACAATCTATGCCAACGAAATGGCATAATTCTTGTTGCATTCTAAGGATTGGAAAGTTATGAATAGCTTCTCCTTTTGAAATTTGCGGCGTAACTCCATCACTGTTCACTGTGTGGTAGAGACAAGTTAGTTCTTTGGCTTCAAAGATGGTTTTTTTAATTTGATAGTAAACCGTAATGATATAGGCGTTGAAATACTTTTTTAAATGCTGTAGATAGTCTGCTTTGATGGCAGAAAAATTTAGAACAGAAAAAAACTTTATACAACCGTGACTTCAGATAGATTATGACTTCAGCGATGGAACTGCTCCATGTACTAGTAGTGGTAGTAACCTAGTAACTAGGTAGTGGTGGTGCTGAGAGAGTATTGATTCTCTACTGAAATTATGCTAATTGACTTCTCGACATCTGCTTCATAAATAGGATCCTGGTATCTTGAATGGTATGCTTGCAAGAGTAAGTTTCTTGACAGATTGTTGCGTGTTCAATTAAAGTCGGCGGTCACCACATGTAATATCTTCTGTGTTTGTTTGTTTGAAAGACTGTTTGTGGTTAATGAATGCTTTATTCTTTTACTGTTGAGATGAGAGAATGAATGCTTGAACTATTTGGTTTCTGAATTATTTTCTGTTTGTTGAATTGTTTATATTCGTTGCATTGGATACTACACGCACACATACATATCACTGGATCACAGTACTCACTCATACATATCGTCGACGTTAATACATACTAGCGGAACTATTTTCTAGCAATTTTCCAGGAGCGCGGTTTAAATGCTTATAAAAACTTTGTTACAGATGGCATGATGAATTCTTTGAAATCGCAACTAGCAACATTGCTAGTTACAACATTTCAAAGAATTATGTTCATATGCATTAACGGCGACGATATGTACTATATACCACCAATAAATAACATCGTCGTAGACCATTCAGGGTAAAAATCGTGAGGTGTTCTTTATCAAAAATTAAAATGGGCGAACTAAGTTGAGCATCATTTGTGACTTTTTTGCTAAAACGCTGAAGGAAAACTTTCTCGTCTGTAATTTGTAAGATTACTTAATGGAACTTTTAATGGAAACAGGGCACTCAAAAGGTTCGGAGGGGCAGTGCATGTTGCAACCCCCAATTGAATTTCATGAACATTGGTATGGGGTAGATGCAGTAGCAGCACTTCACTATAGCAACAAGAAACGGCCACCTCATAGAACAAAAGATAAACGGAATAAATTCTGTGGGACGTTCTTTAACAAAAATGAAACTGGGTGGACTAATATGATTTGCGCCTGGTATATTTAAAACAAGTGCAATATAACGAAATTGAGCAAGGTTTGAAAAAACTTCTTCTTTTCTTCGTTACCTTTCGACGTTTCTGTTAAAGGCACTTAACCACCATATAGTGTATACTGTTTTGTACCTTCAAATTCATTAAACAGAAAGTAGGGATCAAACATTCCATAATTTTCTTGTAACTGTACAAACGCACAGTAAAAATAGAAACTGCTATATTTTAATTTAGGTTAAATTAATCAAATGTAGTGTATTTTGGTCAGCTAAACTTGAAAATGACTTTATGCTTGATTTGTTCATGTTTACGAGTAGATAATATCCTGAACTTTGTAAAATATCAATATTAAACCACGCCCCCAGATGGTTTTTGTCGTTTTATTTTCAAAAACTGTTAGGTTTATGGACTGGTTGTTAAGTGGGTTAGATAAAATAAAGCTTATTTAATTGGCGCATGAATATATATCATACAGGATGTTTCACTTAAGATGCTTATCCTCTGAATAGGTGGTAGTACACATAAAATGCAACAAAAAAGCTGAAAATCATTAGTGTCTATCTTTCATAATAACCGAAAAAAGAATGGTTTTTGAAAAGTGGGTAGCAGGTCACTGGTCTAAGAATCACACTTGGAGGTGGATGTGCCTATCTGATACATTGAAGCAGCTGCTGCTAGGTGATGTCGCAGTTTGTTTTGACCATAATTTCCAGCAGTTCCCAAAAGTTGACATTTTTAGCAAATTTTTGTCGATTTGCGTAAAAACAAAAAGAGTTTTTTGTTCCTATTGATGAATACTATCACACATGCAATTTATACGAAAGTTGAGTAAAACACCCTGTATGTAGACCAACAATTTCTACCAATACATTTGACGGAGCAACTTTAGAACATAACTTATTGCGATCTTGTATTCGTCATCAAGTACTTAGCTAAGAAAAAAAATGTTGAGTTCGCAGTGCAACCTTAGCATCACTTCTGCAAATTCATGAAGCGATGTTGTTGTTATTCTTGGTTGTAGTATTATGATAATTTTGCAGGAAAAAGAATATCTTTAGAAGAATACCCTGTACTGGACAATTATTTTATAGAAACCAAAATGTATAGGGCATTTCACCTTGTTTTGAAATCTTTCTCACTTCGTTTGTACGTCATACTGCATGACGTTTTACCTTTATTTTCTTTCTGCATTTTATATAGCATTATTTGACTTGTCACTATTCGACTTGGGTCAAGTATACCTGTTTTGTGAAGAATTAAATTTTGCATTCAATGGTGTATTCATTAAACATATCACTAGCACAGAATTCCGTATCTAGCGGTAGCGGATACGCTACAGTTACCACAAGCACAAAATAACACTAATGTATGTTCTAATAACAACTGTCCTTGAAAACAAAATTTTGTCCAAATTGCATTTTTGACTTTTTTATTTTGAAGGTCTATAGCTTTGTAACATTTCATTTTTGAACATAGATATGTTGTGCTTAATGGCCTATTTTGATCAAAGGCATTGACCCTCAGGAATTGGCATCATCTGCTCGAGATATCCTACATGTAAAATAGGCGAAGTTCCATTTAATGTTAAATATCTAACTACATTTTAAAGCAGGCGTGGAATTAAGTCGTGAACTTAGAATTCCAAAACAAAAACCACTCAAGAAAAAAATTACTCGATACGAATATCAATATAAAGAACGAAGTAAGAGAGATCCAAAAACCCTGAAGTACCCTGTACGTTTTAGGTTCACTAAAGATTGATACCCTAAAATATATCTTGCCAATACGAGAATTACCATATGACTTGCCCCAATAATGATGATAATATCGCCTCGTAGATTTTGCTGGAGATGCTGAGATAGAAGAAGACTGAACCAGGATCGCGTTTAATGCTCAACGAGATTTCCATAGCTATTTCATGATGAACATCAAATCACACAAAGTTATGCTCGAAGCTTCTCGTATAATATGTACCGATACAAATTATTTGTCTGTGTGACATATGATCGTTTTTCGATTACACAGAAACAAGGCAACATGCACAAACATTTCTTAGCTTTTTGGTATGAAAGTTAAATAAAATCCTATTTTACCTAACTGGCTCCATTTTGGTAAACCTAATAGTTTTTGAAAAAACAGTAAAAATCATCTGGGGGCATGGCTTACCCTCATCAGCTTCTCTGATTCACCACTTTTGAGTAGTAACTTTTAAGGGGTTCTTTAACATATCACAATGAAGGCCTATCAAATATCCAAGGATCTACCTCAATTCCCCTCTATTTTTATTAATTTGACTGAACTGTTACCGTGGCATTAAAATATACATATCTTAGAAACCGTTCATTTGTGCTAAAAACATAACAGTAAAATGTTCAGGAGGTCAAAAGATTTGGTTATAACATTTATTTTTTCAAAACACATATACATGACGTGTCTTCGAAACTTTTAATTGTATTCTTGTAAACAAAAATAATCATGTTAAAATAAATGATTTAAAAACAAATTATTAAAAAACAATTATTTGCATAAACCTTAAATATTTAGGCTCAATGCTATTTTGTCATGTTAATAATAATTTTCAGAGTTACATCGTTTTACGGAAAACGTTAATTTTTCTTCGTTTAATGTTATTTATGGAATGTACAAACAAATCAACAAAAATAAAGATTACTTATGTGCTTAGTATCCCGAAATCATTACGTCAATCGTAATTTTATCTCTGATACATTCGGCAACGTTGCTGGGTTCGGTAGGGCAGGTAGGCTTGCTTAAAATTATACAAATGGGTCTGTAAACACTGTAATATGTATCGGGTTCAAGAACGACTGTCAGATATCACCAAATTTTTTTTTCATATATTTTTACCCCTCGAGGATCTTAAATATTGCTTATCAGAAATAGATCAATATTATGTAAAATATACACATTTTAAAAATCAAAAAATGCGGGTCTACTAACGACCCTTCCATATAGCGGGTCCGACAACGTCGATTAAACCAATATATATATATATATATATATATATATATATATATATATATATATAAATATATATATATATAAAATATAATTCTTTTTCTTGAACCTATTTAATACATAAATATTTCGAAGTTTCTTGGTTATAAGGTTCTAAATTAATTTATTAAAAATTAATTTAGAACCTTATAACCAAGAAACTTCGATATATATATATATATATATATATATATATATATATATATATATATATATATATATATATATATATATATATATATATATATATATATATATATATATATATTGCTATGACTAATTACAAAACTTCACAACCAATTTCTAAATGTAGTAGTACTTTAATAAGTGTTTTAGTTTTTAAGTAGATAAATTAGATGTATAACGTATTAAAAACTTAAATTTTTTTTCTACCCACATGTGTCCACACACGAGGACTGCTAGTAGGATACGATGTTTGAAATTTCTGTACTTATGCCATCCATGCAAAAGTGTAACCATTCTACTGGAAAACCATCTTTGGACTATTTTAAAAGGAGAAATTACATTTAATATACCAGGTTGGTTAAGAAAGTAATTGATTTTCATAAATAAAAAGGAATAATAATTTGATTTGTAAAGTTCACCTTAGGGTAGAAAAATCTATTTGATTTAATTCTTTAAATTCTTTTTAAAGAATTTGTTTAATTTTTAATTTAAAGAAAACAATTTAAATTTGTTTTAATAAAGATTTATTTATTTTGGATAACAATTTAGTTACATTTAAATAATTATTTTTGTTGGTTTGTTCAAACGAATAACTGTATTTAATCCTATGTCAGATAAATACGACTTTTCTTAACGTTTGAGCAAACTTGAGGATTTATTCTCAATTTCAATTGTGAATTATATTTTCTTTTGCATTGACTTTTCTTTTCTGAATTTAATTTTTGTTTTTGAATAAAGGTTTTGTGTTTTTCAATTAACGTATGTGTTTAATTGATGCTAATACAAGCATACTGCATTATTCTCTTTCCAATTCAGATTACAGTTACAGGTGTCCAGCTTGCAGAAGCATAAGTGCTTACAGTTTAAGTTTTTTCTTGTTTCCAGGCATAAAAGAATATAAGAGTCTCGAAATTCTAATAATTTATGTTTTACCAAACAAACCTGAGCTAGTTGAGGGAAGTAAAGAATATGTGTGGGATATATTTTTTTTATTAGGGTCACCGCAATATATATATATATATATATATATATATATATATATATATATATATATATATATATATATATATATATATATATATATATATATATATATAAACAGGCAACCTTTCGCCGCTGAAAAAGAATAGAGTGAAAAAAATTTATTGATTTTGTTGACTCAAGTTATGCGATTCATAAAATTGTTCATCACTACCTTTTTAAAAACGAAATGCCTACAATAATTGACAAAATATTACGTGATGTTAATGCCGACAAAGATTTATCCAATTTTATACCAAAGCATTTTAAATACTATTGAAGATTATTGGATTTGGATTTTCAAAAAGGTCTCGAAACAAATACAATACGTATGCTATTGATGAGATGGTGAAGGGTAAAGAGATAACCGTTTTGCGACTACTTCCTTATCATTGTGAACTTAATCCAATCGAGTTAATATGGAAACAAATCAAATACGAGGTTGCTGAAGAAAATGTATGTTTTAAATGTAAAACTTTTATTTGAGCAAGCAGTTCAAAATATAACAATCGGAAATTAAAAAATTAAAGTGGACTGTTCTTCCTTACCCTCCCTATAGTCCAGACCTTGCTCCCCCAGATTTCCACGTGTTCGCAACCTTAAGAATTTTGTATAGGGACAAAAGTTTTATTCTAATGTTAAGTCGCCGAAGCTGCTCAAGAATCAAAAGATTTTTCTCGTGAAATACGGAAGCTTCCTGAAGGATGGATACGTATTCAAAAGGAGGGAGACTAAGTGCCAAATAAAAAATTACTATATTGAAAAATGATATCATGTCATTTTAGTTTCGTTTGTTAATTTCCATGTAATTATTGAATTATTCGTATAAATTTTTCTAATAAGTGACTTTTCAGCATCTGATTAATTCTAGAAAGATAATAAATTTTTGTTGTGGGCTTGTTTTTTTTTAATAATTAAAGCTACAACCTGCTTTATCGGCGTGATTTGACATGCCGATAACGCAGGTTGCGAATCATGGAATAAAATATTTATATTTTTTTAGTGTAATAACGTCTTTATATAACCATAGAAACATCCGAAATGTTCATTTGTTTAGTTGTTCGTTATCTTGAATACACTATAGTAATCATAGACTTATTAAACTAACGGACAAGCTATATCAAACCTTGGGGACAACTGAAGAGTGGCTTTCGGGGCGAGCAGGGGGAAGCATTGAACGTAAGCAAACTAGCGACGTCATGTAAAAATGATAGATGATCGCTTGTCAGATGTTCTGCACTTGCCTAAATAAAATACATAAAAAAGCATATTTTACACTTACCAGTGAAACATAACGTTATTTTTCACTTAATTTACCACTGCACTTTTGTTCTTACATGACCTTTCAACACAAATAACCATTCCTATTAATAATATCAACTGATGAATTAACACGACCGCGTCACACGGACACACAAACAAAATGACAGTTTTGGCACGATCCAAACCACTGGGGCACGACGGGAATGCCTTGTCCGTTAGTTTAATAAGTCCATGATAGTAATAGATATAACGTATATTTTTTTATTCAGATAATAATACGTAATACATTTATAATGAATTATAACGCCACTATAACTTATATTATATATATAAGGGGAAAATAAGTTACAGATGTGATCCCGGATAAGTGATTTACATGTACTGACTTTTGTTTTATTCAAATTTAAACAAATACAAACTTACATAAAAAATCTGCTTGAATTGACAAAAGCCCAACTAAAAATTGATGATAAATAATAATAATAATAATAACTACTACAACCCATAGCCTAAACCAAGGCCCCAGAAGCTATAAGCTTGCGCGGGAGGAAGGGGGCGATTATTATTATTATGTAGGCCCAATGTGCGGCTGCAGCCGACTTACAGATAGCACAGCGCAAATCCCACATTCGTGTCACAGCTAAGGAAAACTGCAGAAAACCTTAACCAGATCTGCCGGCGCCGGGAGTCGATCGCGGGCCGCTTGGGTGAAAGTTCGGCACGCCAGCCATTACACTACCAAGGCTGTAACTAATAAACATATTTAATACTGCCTAATATTAACTAACGGTATACATCATTTGAATTCTCAATGTTTGTCTTGTCGGTCACAATTTATTTTTTAGTTACCAATTACTTCTGAATGATTTTTTTTCTTGTATAAAAATCCCTATTTTATTAATATACCAAAAATTCTTTCCAAAAATGGAATTTCACTACTAGTCCCAACACTGTAGAATGCAAAAGCGAGCGTACATGTGTACGGTCCAATGCAATTTCATGTACCTCGGAACGCGGTACATGTAAGCGCGCGTTAGCAAGTGTATTTCTATGTAAAATTCTGCAAGTCTGCAAAGTCTGCAATTCTATGTAGGCGCGTTGAAAACGCTCTCGGGAAAAGGCTCTTAGACACCTTTTGATTCCCCGACACTTGGGAGTTGGGTGTTAACGCTGGAATTTACATCTCGAAGTATACTCCATTTGAAGCAGATTTTGTTCCATTTTTTTAGAGCCAGTTTTAGAGTTGGGAGGGCAGACGATTTTTTTTGTATTCCTTTAAGTCTTATTAATCTACTGGAAGGTTGATTTCTTTTAATTTCTAAAAAATAACTTTTCAGTATTAGAAAATGTACAAGTCTATTTCACTTCGAAATTTTCAAATACCACTTACAAATATATTGAGGTGATATGGTATCACCGTTTTGAAAATTTCATAAATAAAAGATCGGTAACGTTAAAATGAAAATTTAGTATCGGCTCATAAATTAAATGAGGGGCATATTAGATCATGAGTATATAATCATTAAAGAATATAGTTAGGAGCTTAGTTAGATCCATCAAGGTTTAAAGCAATAACTTAATTTAAAAGATTTCATGCAGATATAACCTTACTTATCTAATATTTCATGCACTGTTAAATAAATCACAATATAAATAAAAAGGATATGATGTAGATAGACTGTGGTATCACAATCATGTATAGGCAACCTAAGTTACACTTTAAGTCAAGGTTCCCACTTGTCAGGGAAAGATATCTTCATATTTGAAATTTCATGTTACGTTCTTTCAGCGTTAAGCATATTATATGGTATTCTTGGAGGCCAGCTCAAGTTTGCACGGTTCTTTGCCTGTAAATAGTTGAAGTAGATTAATCTTGTCATGATTGAGATGACATAATTAAAATTTGAATTCATATAATAAGATTCTGCTCATTACTAATTATGGAGGTATTGTGATCCTCTTAGTTCGGGAAAATGCACTCTTATAGCCTTTATCCTGGTTTTTATGGTCATTGTTTTTATATGTGTGCCTGAAGCAATGTACATTGGACATTTTTAGCACAAATTGTTTAACGTAGAAGTTATTTTAAAGCTGTGGCTTGTGAAAGCATCTTTTAATATCAATTAATGTTTAAACTGTAACAAAAATATATTTGTATTGATTTGTAGAGGTATTTTTATGTGTAAAACAATTGTAGCACTCACTTTGAGTAGCAATTTAGCATATCTGTAAAGATGAACTCCTAATTTGTTTAATTAGGTATGTAAAATTGTGTTCAACGAGAATTGTCATCGTTAAGTGTTTTTTTGATGATATCTCCTTTATTTCTCATTTGAGGACCATAGTTGTATTATAGTTTTTTAATCAGTGTTTTAAAAGCTACAAGTTGATTATGTCAGATCTGGGATTTGCGTTAATCTCAAACACCTGTTTTCTGGATTATGACGTCATGGAAGCGTCGTTTCGCAATTGTTTTGAATAAGCTGTCATAGAATTCTTTTGTTTTGGGCATTTCATATATAAACCCCAGCATTTTCCAGCAAAAGCAGTCGATATTTTGTATGGGAAGTATCCACGTCGGCTCCAGTTTTGAAAACTGTAAAATTTAAGGTTAGATGTACCTAACAGATGTTTGACAACTGTCAAAAATTATTTTTATAAACAAAAGTTGAAATAAATTAAATAAAGGTGTTTACCTGTTTATCTACGAGAATTTTATGGAAGATTTAATTAGCATTGTGCTATATTTATAATTAAAAGTGAAATTATTTTCTTCGTGTGTTATAATAATAGATAAAGTGAATTTAATTTGTGTATTGATCGACGCATCGATTTTCGTAAACAACGCTCAGCTGATATTACATTTATAATAGCAGGATTGTCAATTTGGATATTGGTTTTAAAAAAAAGGAAACTGTTCGGAAATATATAAGGTTGGTTGCGTAAATAATTGTCTTTGTAAATAAATTGAAAAAAATTTATACTAATTTGAGAAGTTCATCTTAGGGAATTAAAGTTTGATTTGATTAAATTTCTTGAATTCTTTGTAAGAATTGGTTTTTTGTTTTGAAATATAAATAAACAAGTCAGATTTGGTTTAAGAAAGATTTATTTTTTTATGAGTTTTGGTTATTTTGAATAGTCGTTTTGTTAGTTTGTTTAAACGGATAACAGTATTTGGTCCTTATTGTCAGACAAATACGACTTTCTTTTACGTTTAAACAAACCACAGGATTTATTCCTAATTACATTTGTATATACATTTTTTTCTTAACTTTGATTTTTCTTTCTTGATTTTAAAAATATTTGTTTGAATAAAGTTTTTATGTTATTCAATTTACGCATGTGTTTAATTGATGCTATTACAATCCTACAGAATTATTTTCTTTCCAGTTCAGATAACAGTTATGGGTGTCCAGTTTGCAGAAGCATAAGTGCTTATAATTCATGTTTGATAATATATGTCATTGTAAATTCTTGTTTCCAGGCATAAAAGAATATAAGAGTCTCGAAAGTCAAATAGTTTTTGTTCCACCGAACAAACCTGAGCTAGTTAAAAGGGGTATTAAGAATATATGTGCTGGTTATTATTTATTATTATTTTATATTTTTATTTTTATATAGAAAGTCACCGCAATATAGATATTGAAAAAAATCTCATGACCGTAGGTAAATATAACCACCCTCTTTCAAATGCCACATATTCCCTTTTATCAAAATGAATAATTATTTCTAGAAAATGGAAATAAGATTTTTAAAAAACACGTATAAACTAGCATTTAGAATTTAGTTGTAGGCAACACAAAAAGCCCGGGCCATTTCCCAGAAAACTTTAAATCACTGGGCCACTATAATGGCATCTCCTTGCTATTGCAGGCAGTATGCTACATAAATTACAAGCTACTGACAACTGACACCCTCTGAATGGCGGTCAGTATGGTTGTAAAAATATGTAAAAAAAGGTCAAGTCGAAGAGCTGGTAAAATAACAGCTTTGTTAGCTAAGATTTTATTTATTGAAAAACTTTGTAACTTTATTTACATAAGATCATATTTTAGTCAACAAAGTAATTCTAGGGGTATTATAGTATGTGCATAGTGTAAAAAATACTATTTAATAACATTGCATCCAGTGGTTTATTTTACAGAAAAAAAACATAGATACATAGTTGTCTATTTTACAAAATAACAATTTTTACTGCATATTACGCATACAGTGTGTAAATAAAGTAATGAATAAAATTTATATTTTTGTATTATCACTTTTATTATCACAAAACTTCATTCTCCAATGCAAAAGCGATACCTAGAATCAAAAATAACTATTTCATTTCTACTAGAAAATAAGAGGGTTCCATTTAAAGCAAAAGTCGATGACGTTATAGACCCCACAGTAGTAAACTAAAAAATTAAAATTGACGTCCATAAAGTACGCAGGAAAAAAATAAAATTGACGTGTCCGGGCTATTCTTCCAAACAGTGATAATACAAAAAATATGAATTTTATTCCTTACTTATATACAGACTGTATAGTAACCAAGAATATAAAACAAATAGGTACAGATAAAATAGAAAACTGAATTAACAAATTGTTTCGATGTTTCCAACTGACTTAGCGATAATCAAATCCAGTAGTTTTTTGTATTTGCCAATAGCCATAATCCCCTCATTAGGTCCTCTATTACCAGGTACATTACCATCTTCTGAAGATCCGCTGAAGCTGCTAGTATTTGCTAGTATTTTTCACAATATTTGTTATCATTATAACATCGATTATAATTTAATCACTTATTACCGTGAAATTCCGCGACTAATCATTTGATAGTTAATATCAATTATTCATATGATCAATCATTTTTAAATATGGATCTTACGCAATTCCTGACCTCTAACTTTACGGGGATCGATTAATTCAGGTAAAAGTGCATTTTGATAAAAAATGATAAGCTTGGAAACTTGACTCGCCCAGAAATCTTCATCCTTATATATGATTTGATAAAACAAGTCTTTTGGCGTCCATACAACAAAGTAACATTTACTTTTATTGGCAATATTCAATTGACCTTGTACTTGGTGCATGTAATTATCATTATACTTTAATTGAAGACCACCGCTATTATCAATTGTCAAAAATTTGATAACCCTATTTTCAGTTGCTTCCTTCGGTGTTGACATTCTTGAATTATAACGGCATTTTACTTCAATAATGGCATCATCACCTACTAATCGGGAGATGCAGCTAAAAATGGATATTTTTGGTCAACAAAAAGGCCGCAAGCTGTTACTTCTAATCCAGAAATTTCTTGAAATTGGGCAATTGCTCTGCTTTCGTTTTGTATGCCGTACTGAGTTGCCAAAGATCCAAAAAATTCTTGATAAATAAGAGCCTTCACTGTGTTCGCTGTGGAAGTGTTTTTTTTAGTTTTGCAACTTTACCAAAATTGGATGCAGGTAATCGTTTGATCCTCATAGTCTTCCATAAAGAAGTACTTCTTTGGCCTATAGTTAATTTTTCTATTTCTGCTGGGTCTTCATTTTTTAATTGCTCGAGGAATTTGGTTTCTTTTTCTAAATAGATCGCAGTCTCCATATCTTCAATATTGGCATTTTCTCCGTAATCGCCATCATCATCTGCAGCATGTTTCGAATTTTTTTTCGCTCTAAGATTTTGCATGTTTTCCTGGACTACAACCAGCTAATAATTTCTGTACTTTATAGTTTAATTCCCCGCTATTGTTAAAAGAAGTAGCTGCAGCTGCACAGCGTGCTGTATAAGATCCTCGTTGCGAATAATTTATTCTTTTTCCCGCTACATATTTTGCAACAACGGAGTTAAACGTTTCCACAGTATTAGTGTCGACATCTTCTATCAAGCTGCTTGCATGCATAGCTACCCTATTAATCGCATAGACTATATCTTCGTGAATAGGACTTGACTTAAATTCGGGATATATATTTTCTTCATTTTCTTTTGAACAGTTACAGAAATAGTCTGCACAATCAGAATGTTTACCAAAAATATGTTTATAACAGTTCAAGATGTCGGATTGGAGTGGTAAGATTTTTTCTTTTGTAGGAATAGGTTGATTCTTTCTGTACTCTACTGTTTTAGTCACGCCGTAACAAAAACGTAACTGGCTTTTTAGTAAGTGTGATTTGATCAATGGAGTCATTTTTGGTTTTGTAGCTGCTTCTTTAATTTTATTGCTTAAATTTCTGCGGATGTGGTTCTTGCACTTTATCTTCTGTATTACAAATTGTGGCCCATAAGGAGCAGCATCCCTAATTTTTCGCATAACGCTGCTATCGCAGTCTCCTATTAATTTTCCGTAAATTAAACCATGCATCTCTATAGATTTCTTGAATCCATCGACGATTATTCCAGCTTCCATAGCAGTTGTAGAAGCATTCCAGTTTTTGAAACAATTATGCTCAATTGTTGTTTGCGATTTTTCTTCTTGTTGACATATTCGGCAATATTTATTTTTAATGCCAACATACAAAATTTCTTTAGTCCGCTAACCAATAATAGCGCCTACACCAGACAAGGCGTTATAGTTCGATTTGTAAGATCGTTTTGACCATGCGCCATCAGCAGCAATAGTAATGATTGGTACACCATTGTCATCAAGTTCGCCAGCTTCCATTGCCAGCTCTGTTTCTTCTTTTCCTGCTTCTATCATTTCATCCCATGCTAAGGCCGTTATACCGGTGTATACTGCTTCCTAATGTTTGAAAAATGTTCGACTCGATATTGATGGAATATTTAATGCTGACGTAATTTCTCCTAAATACGCGTAACTCCCACCAGTGCATACAATACCTGACACTGCAGCCGTTGTAACATCAAGTTGCTTTTTAGCTGGATCTTCCGTGGATGTGGTATCTAGTTTGTTACATACTTTACATTTAGTTGAAAAAATGCTGCGAAAACCAAGTCTCTTCTCGCTAATAATTTCCACATCAGAAAATGTACAATCAAAATCCTGATGTTTAAAAGATTGCAGAGATTTCAATAGGTACTGGATATCTACTATTCTTCGTCCAGTAAAATCGAACGATTCCTAAGGTTCTTCTATTTCTACGAACAACTCCGGCAATTCTTCATCAGAAAACATTTCGGATGTTTCAGCAAAACAGTATTCCAGAATAGTTAAAATTATAACATGGACATTTATTTTTTCCAAAACACTTGATAAGAAAGAATCTCGTAACTAACTTTTTATTTTTTGGCTAGTATCATCTCCTGTAAAGAGATAGTAAATTAACCAAGAACAAGAAATTGTAGACTTGGGTATACCTGTATACTATCGTCAACATTATTCACTGTCGACCTCGCTTTCCTCATCTTCTTCATTAGATTTTGGATTTGAAGGGCTTATTGTACACATTATTTTATTAACATTGTGGCACGATGATTGGCCCATGCACCTGCACGAACCTATACATGCAATATTATTTTTCCTGCAACTGCACCATTTCTGTTTGCAGTCTGAAAGTAAAAGTCGTAAGAAAATAGTAAAAAATGTAGAAATGTACCTGTATACCTTTTTTGCATCCGCATGTTGATAAGACTATAATGTCTGTCGGTAACGATGGAAGAGTTTGTAATATAGGAAAAATCTGGTTACTCTTCAATTGCCAACTGTAATCGCAATAGTTTAAATAGGTTTGAATCGGGTTTAAGGTATTTAGCCAAATGTTGCACTGGTAGTGTGCCCGTAAGCAATGGTATCTTAGGCTGTCCTCTGTAGGTGGTAATTTATCAATAGTTTTAGAACCAGCAAGTATACCTCGAAGATGATTAATGGAGTTTACGTCTTGATTATTGGTATAAAGTTTAATAACAAAGTTTTGAGAAATCTGTTCATTGAAATTAAATCCAAAATTATTAAGTAATTTGTATGAAGCCAGGTATGTTTTCCAACAAGTTTTCTTCCCGATGCCAGAAAACTGACTTGTAGTATCCGATCCTGTGAGGGCATGGAACGCTGGAAGATTTTGTAAAAGATGTTGTTCTATTTTTAAGAGATGAACTGGTATGAAGCGAATACTATCCTTTTTTCCGGTCTTAATCTAGACTTCTGGGGTTAAATCTTTTCTAAAGTGATGTAGAAGTACCAAAACGTTAGTGTCCCTGCATTCGATAATGCACTTACTGTAGCCGGCTTTTTTAGCAGATAATAGAATATGCAACAGAATCCTTGTGTCTGCTTCTTCATGATTCGAATGTAACAAATCATCTACTAGGCCAAAATTGCTGTACTCTAAAATATCTGAAAATCCTCCACTTGTGACAAACTGTATATGTTGGCTTCTCGAATAGTCACTGATTTGAGTTGATAAGAAATTCGTCGACTGATTCTTATTAAAAGTAGAGTGAATAAATAACTGCCATTGCCGCGGTAGTAGCAATTCAACCGTATCAATAATTGTATCAATTTATTTACCTGCTCCTCTTTTGATTCTAGTCATGTTTTTGATTGACATGTCGTTATAGTAATCTAATACCAAATCTACTCGTTCAGCCTTGTATGAGTTTTTAAATATGATTAAAGACAAAAGTGAAAAACAAGACTCTGTAGTTACTTCACCTGGTACAACATTTGCAACTTGTACCTACGCTAATGAATGCAAAGCACACATGCAATTCTGGGAAACGTAGAAAACCTTTACGTTATACCCTTAAACAGTTATTTAACTTAACATTAAAATAACCATTCCATACAAAATTCCTCTTAATGAATAAACATTCCCATATATACACAAATAATAATTTTTGTGTTATAATTTTAACTATTCTGGAATACTGTTTTATTATTATTAGGTAATGGGTAAATAACGAAGATATAAAAATATTATTCTATTTAAATCATTATTCTAAAAAAATGTTTAATGCGTTTAAACTTATATTAGGCATTTATTAATTAATTCAATAGAAACAAAATACATTTTTAGGTGTATTTATAGCCCACGAACTTGAGTAACTGCTGCGCGCGGAGTCGGAAACGCAAGAGGGGCTTATCGAGACCTACACGCCTCGATACAATTTAAATTGTGTTTGGTGTTAACTTTTATTCTTTTACGAAATTATTGTAATCTGTAAAAATATAAAAGTGACACCGTTAGAAGCGAAAGATCGCGGTCTACAATTTTATAAGAACGACTTTTTTCGATTAAAGGCTTCGATTCTGAAATATGAGTTGATAAACGCGAAAGTACCCTAAAATTAGTTAATTTTTGAAGCTTCGCAAACGAAGTTACAAGCTTTTAAAGTTTAGAATTCCCGTAAGACTCAATGCTTTACAAAGATTTGTTTATTGGTTTTCAGAAAAACGGCTACAAACTTTACATCGAAACCTACATGAAAAAATTGATCTAATAACGGTGCATCACGTACGATAGATAACTCAAAAATTATGAATTGTGCCCTTTTGCACAGGCCAATTCTCGGCCAACTTTTTTTGGTATAACAATTAATTATTAGCTGTAGAATACAACTAGTGCCAGCTTTTACTCTCAAAACCCCCACAGGGTTACACGTTTTGCCCCACTGGGCACTCTACTATTACAAGAAACGCTTTTCCTAAATCCTGCAAATCTTGCACTTGCATCGCATATAATGTTTGTTCGTTTGTTCTGCACTAAATTGAACTTAGTTCAATGTTGTGACGTCATAAGGTCAAGCAAGTTTAATTTCGTGTAAAGAAAGTTACCTAAAACAAACGAACGGTTGCAGTGCAGCTTGGTGCAGTCTGGCCTTCAGTCTGACATTTGACAGTAACACCTATTTACATGAAATTGTGTTGATACATTGACGTATACAGCGTTGATAGAAAAGTTGGATTTTTTATGTATTATATGTTACGTGGATAAATTGGAATTGGAAATTAGAACATGAACGTAGAGTATCAATGTGAGTTATGTGACTTTAAAGATGCAGACCAAGAAAACGTCGTTAATCATTTGGAAACGCATCATCGTAACAATAATCCGCAAAAACATCAAGAAACAGGTAAGTTTTGGTGTTCAAGAAGGAAAAGTTATGCTGATTGTGTTTTTTAATTAATTAAATTTCATTACATTTTTAGAGAGTTTTTGGAACGACGCATATGCCATAAACATGTGTGATGATTATGAAAATCACGATCCATCTGCAGACAACAGAACTACCTGGACAGATGATATGACTAAACTATTAATAAGTCTATATGGTGTAAAATAATCTTTGGCAGAAGAAGGAAAAATCAAAACGTTAAAAATTATGTGGAAACAGGTATCCGATGAAATGCATTCATATGGATACAACTTGACAACAATACAAATTGAAAATAAGTGGAAAAGCTTAGAGAGGATGTACAAAAATACACAACAAAATAAAAAAACTACTGGAAGGGGAAGGAAAATATGTCCATATGAAAGGTAATTATTCTCTTTTAAACCTTATATTTTGGTTTATGTATAAAGTTTGCAGGGAGTTGGCAGAAATTCTTAACATTAGACATTCCATAAACCCAATATACACACTCGAAAGTAGCACTACAACAAATACAGCAGCTGCTGCTGCTATTGCTGAAGCTTGTGAGACAATACACAATAGATTTAGAAAGTGACATAGAAGCTAATAGTGACAGAAGGTAATATATAACATAAAAAATTAATAAATTGAAATTTATGTAATGTAATTTTAGTACACCTGTTCGTAAAAAACAAAAGGTTTCTAAAAGTGTGAGTCTCATGGAAGAACTTCGAAATTTGAGAGTTGTGATAGAAAAACAAAAGCAGAAAAGGGAAAAATATCAAGAAGTATGCTATCAACAAAAACAAGAAATTATACAGCAATTGAAAATCAAAAATGCGTTATTAGAAAAACTTGTAGAAAAATAAGTTTATTTTGTTTATATAATATACATATAAGTTTATAATTATATTGTTTATTTTGTTTTTAGTACCTACAGGTTTATTTAGATTAATATATTATAATAAAGATACATGCAAATTTGTTTTATTTTAATTATACCATTAAAGTTCTTGCAAGTTTGTCTCTGTGATAAATACCATCAGGTGTTCTTGCATCTACATCCGGAAGGGGTTCTGTTTGCGGCTGTTCAACCATTTTATCATAATTATCACAAGCAAATTCAATGCCATCTCCAATTGCAAAATTATGTAAAACACAACAAGCCATGATAAATTGACAAGTTCTTGAAATATCTCTTAAGTTTTATATGGTACAATTGACGGAACCGTTGCTTAAGTAGTCCAAATGTGTGTTCTATGAACACACGGCAGGAACTAAGTGTGCCATTGAATTTCTTTTGAGTCCTGTTCAGGTGCCCATTGTCTCGATATGGAGTTATTACTGTAGGTAATAATGGATAAGCACTATCGGCCAGTATGTAGTCTTCTAAAACTAACAATATTTAAATCTTCTCACACATTTATAGACCGCAATATATACCTCCAAGTGATAATTTTGTGATGTCTATTGTATAATTCGGAGTTTCTAAAAACACGGGCGTCGTGTACAGATCCGGGATACCCTATAAACACGTCTATAAACTTTTTCTCTTCATTGCACACTCCTTGCAGTATCATTGAGTAAAAATGCTTTCTATTAAAAAACCTGTATGACGGTCTGTTGGTTTATCTATTTTAATATGACAACCATCTAACGCTCCTGTAAAAATTCAACATATACTGTCTCCCACGACATGTTTTCTTCTTTGTAGGATTTTTATTTATGAATGGATTTGAATACCCAGTAAAACCGAAAGTGCATCAATGTTCATATACGCACCCAAAAATTCGTTTTTATCCTGTATTTCAACGTTTCAACTTTCATCCAAATGGATTCATAAATAAAAATTCTACAAGGGTGATAACATGGCGTAGGACATCTGGTATACAATATATTGTATACATATACACTATTTACAATAAAACTAAAATTGTATTATAAATTAACATTACAGGTATAATTTACAAATGAAAGTATATACTCACCCATAATATTAGATAAACCAAACTTCTCATGGAAGAACTTCTTAGTTCTTTGTTTTTGTAAGTTGTCTGGCATTTTTATAACTTCAGATTTTAATGTACAGAGAAATTTTGATACCCTAGTTATTACATCATACGGTGAACTAAGGGACAAATCCCATCTATCTGCCACATCTCTATAAGAGGCTGTCTGATGCCCAGCAAACCAAATAAATGTTAACACATGTTTCTCTGCACTTATTGAAATTCGTGAATGAGCTATAAAAATAGCTGAGCATAAATCAAAAGTTGTCCTAAGTTCAGAATAATGTTTAATACGGAAGAACCTGTTAGTAACTTTTGGAATTCATGAGAATTACTAAACTTTTCTATTATATTCTGCGCTAACTGTCTTGTAACTCTGAAGTGATTTTTGAAAGTATCATCCCCATAGGTTGTTACTACCTGAAAATAAAATGTCAGATGCGGAAATATGACACAGATAATAGTAATGAATTATTACTTCTTCACAATAATCTTTTATTGATGAACGAGGCAGCTTTATTGTAGGTATTAAAAATATAGCTGTCTTTAACAATTCAGTCTCCATTTCATCCTCACTACTTGAAGAGCTTTGGATTAAGTCATCAATAATAACTTCGTCATCTGAAAAAAAAAACCCAAGAAATATATAACGTATTTATTATCTACATATTATTTTTTTCATTACTTACCACCAAATACTACTAAATTAGCATTGTTCATAATTCAATAACTGTAGTCAGGTTTCTAGGTTAGACTTCTTTTACGAAATTGATTCACACACAGTTTTTTGAGGTTATCATTTGCTTCCTATCTGCTTGCACTTTTAACACTTGCTTCAAACCAAGTGCAAATAGTTCAAATTAGTACAACAGCACTTTTAACTAACGAACAAAAAAAGTTAGCACTTATGACGTCATAACTTAACAAACGAACGGTTTAAGTGTAAAAAGTGCAGAAAGTTATGAACTAGTGCAAGAAACGAACAAACCTATAATTCATTGGCTCGACAGGCGCCCATAATGCCCATTATCATTGCAACCTTTAAAAGATAAAGTCACTATAAAAGAATGTACATATTTATAAATTTCTTACTTTTGTTGCTAAATATTTTACATCAGGGGTTTCGGTTATAAATTTGGTAATGTTTTCAGGGCTTAATGTTTTCGCTTTTTTGGGCTGATAGTTTTCTCCCTTCCTTTTTAAGAAGGAACGCAGTTTAGGGAATTGTTCGATCTTGATATTATGATGAACATTGAGGGTGCTTCGTAACATGGAGTAATACGTCCACAATGTAGAGGATTTGTATTTCTTAGATAAATCCGCAAAGTATGCCAGAAGCACCCGTTCAGAAAAAGAACTAATTTGCTAGTTGACTCTCCATTCCATGAATTGTTTATATGTTGTTTCATAGGTTTTCTTCGACTTCTCCGGTAATAGATCAAGTGAGGTTATGTCAGCGATATGTGCGATTTCTGGAGGAGTACATACGTTTTCCTCGTCACTTTCCATTATAAACCTTCGAATCTGAAATTTACAGATAAAAGATCTATTTTTTTTAACAATGATTACCTACTTACAGCAATAACTACTGCTAGAGAAGAAACTACGGCAAACAAGAAATTTGTAAAATGACAGATCAGTGTTTAATAATGACAGATGAGTGAATTATGATTTCTAAAACACGGGTGTGTTTAATGAACCGGATTATGTATCCTTGGTTGCGTACATAACAACTAGATTATTAAACAGTCGTAGATAATAGCTATTTATTATACAAGTGTCTTATAAGGCAAATAAGTCACGACAGAAATGTTTAGCCACGAGAGCTTGCTCGAGTGGCCAAATTTTTCTTGAGTGACTTATTTGCTGTTAAGACACGAGTACAATACATAGTTTTATCCAACACCTTTCTCTGTAAGAGTTCTTAAAAAATCATCAAAACCCAGAAATTCTATATCTACAAAGATTAGTAGTAGTCTATGATTTGGTTGCCGTGTTGTTGTTGACAACAAATTTATTATTTGAGAAAAAATTTGCAAACAAACGGTTTCGGCGCTTGTAACATTGTTGGAAATGAAAAGAAATAGTTCTCTTCATGAAAAAATTGCGAAAGATGTTGAAGAAGTCACATCGAGTTTGCTACCGAAGAAATCCAGGGACGCTTATTACAAAGAATTGAGTGAGTTCAATAACTGGAAACAGGAAAACGATGTTTGTGGGGTAAGCGAAGACGTGCTGTTGGGTTACTTCTTCAACGCAAAAAAAAAGATTCGCGGACTCTTCAATGTGGACGAAATACAGCATGTTAAGATCGACATTAAAGCTTCACGAAAATACAGATATTTCACAATATGGCAAGTTAATCGCTTTTTTGAAGAACGAATCAAAAAATCACAAGTGCAAGAAATCAAAAGTTCTTGAAAGAGAGCATATTCAACAGTTTCTAGCAGAAGCACCCAATAAAAAATATTTGATGTTGAAGGTAGGTCGATTTTGTTATTAGAGAATGAAATCTAATTTTTTTACATTACAGGTCGCACTAATTTTTGGTGTGTCAGGTGGGTGTCGATGTTGTGGATTATTGAACATGTCAATCAGTAGATAAAAAATGAGAGTTCTGTGACCACCCCCCACTACTGACCTTGACCTTGAACCTATCTCTTTCTAACACATGGTGACCTTGAATCTATCTCTGTCACGTAAAGGTGGCAACACCGCATTCTCAAGGTCAACAATATGGTAACACCGCATCCTCAAGGTCAACAATATGGCAACATCGCATTCTCAAGGTCATCAATATGACAACACCGCATTCTCAAGGTCATCAATATGACAACACCGCATTCTCAAGGGCAACAATATGGCAACACCACATTCTCAAGGCCAGCAATATGACAACAATGTTATGACCTTGAACTCAAGGCCACTCTTCAAGGCTATCAAACACCATTCAAGACCATGCTCAAGGTCATCAAACACCATTCAAGGTCAAGCTGTAGATATATATAGCAGGTCGCATGTATTGAAAATTCAAAATGTGTTTAGAAGCGAGCTTACAGAATACGTGCTTGACAGAACGAGTGTTATTATTTCGTAATTGGAAGGGTATACAAACTCCAAAATCTTTAGCTGAGGCCGGATTTGTCTACACGGGGCGTGAAGATAGAGTAGAATGTTTTTATTGCCGAGTGAACATTTTCAAATGGGAACCATCGGATAGTCCAATCGTAGAACACCTGAAATGGTCACCACATTGCGTGTTTGCAAACGTGTTAGCACCCATAAACGTTGAAAGTGGTAGAGACGTTTGCGGTTAAAAGTAATCAGATACAACATAAAATATAACGCGAGAGAAGATGTTACCAATCAAGGCAGTAATATTATTGGCAACCTTGTACGAGGGCGTAGTGTACGTTGCAAAACTTCCAGATACAACAGCAGCCTTTATTTCATACGACTTCAATACGAGCGTTTGGTTTGGCATGCAACCGGTGACGTTGCAACAAATGGGAATGTTTAAACACGAAATCGGCAATAGAACGCAAGAAGTACGATTCAGGGTCAAATTCGTGTACCCAACATATACCATGGATAGCGAGTGGCAAACCCTCGGGAATAGTCCGGTAGAACAATGTAAAGTCAGCAGCGAAACGTGTTACGCTTCCGTGGTTACCTTGGGCACCATGTTAGTCGCAGTAGTTGGTGTAAGCATGGGAACATATTGTATCGCTCGTTACCGTTACCATTAAAGACCATGACCTTGGATCCCACCCGCCAACTCAGTATATACCATGACCTTGGATCTCACCCGTTAACTCAGACCATGACCTTGGATCCCACCCCTCAATTCAGTATATATAAACGCCTACGCAAGAACACTTCGTTAAACGCGTCAAAGAGAAGCGTGTTCTTGAAGCTGGTTATCTGGTGTTTGCGCTAGTGACGTTTGCATATTCAATGGACTTAAATGGGGAAAGGATATGGTTTGACGGAAAAAGTGAGACAGCGCCGGAACAGTTGGAAGAGCCGTTACACGAATGGTACAATGCAAATGCGGGGGGGGGGGAGAAAAATGAAAAATCAGCTCTCTAGCTCTCAAGGTTAACGAAGGGCAAGATTTCGTTTGCTCGATTTGATAGGTAGAGATAAATGAAGGTCGTCACGGGTATGCTGTTGACCACAATTGAATGGTCATAGAGTATTTCCGGGCTACTACAAACTTTTGGTTTTTCTTTTCAGAGAGTATTGTCTGGTTGCTACAAACTTTTGAATTAAACAACATAGTGAGTAATGGGCCACTTGGGTCAGACGGTTTTAGTGGATTTTTGATTACGGTTATAATATCTACAATTTAAAGGAAAAATAATTATTTCATGCAATTTTTATTTAAAATGTATTGGTTCTAACTAAATAATATTAACAAAATTACTATCTATGATGTCTATAATATCTACAATTACACATCACTGCTGAGCCATCTCCATCTCCAACCGTTCATTCAATTGGTGTAGCAGTACGCTTCCGTGACAATTATCATCGCAGTTACAGTCTACATCCGCATCGTTGCCTCCAAATTGGGATACCGGACCGTTGAAATGCAACCATTCGGAACACACCATTGGGTCGAAGGTGTTATAAAGCATCCGTTTCATGCAGCCATCACACCGATGGGATGGTATGTGGTAAATCGACCGCGACACCCTGGTGTGGTATTCCTGCGGTAGGGTTGCCGTACTACACACACTGCGTATACAATCCTTGCATAGACGCTTCTCTTTCCACGTGTAGTACGACCACCACAGACAATAAGGGACATCTGCCACGGTAAACCACCCCTGCAATACCGTAGCCACCTGTTGAAACCGTAGGGTTCGGTTTGCACAATCAAGGTCCTCCATGTCACCGAAACGGTCTTCATCATAATGTTGGGCGGACTTAGCGGTTGCATACCAAAACCATTTCCACATCACCCATAGTTCGAACACTAGCAGCCGTACTCATAGAGAAATTACACGAGTGTAACATATAAGAAATATTAAGGTTACACGCGTGTAATTTCTCTATGAGTACGGCTGTAGGCGTTCTATTCCTATACCTATGGATGATTGTGGATTCATTAGCTCTCGATGGTGGCGGGCGATGGCTACATGTGGACCCAACGAGGCAGCGATGCAGCGTAACGATTGAGCCCGTAGGCTGAGCCAGCGATCCCATTGCTGCGCATCTGGCGCGGTATCTCCTTCAGCGGAATGTGGTATGCGAGGAGCGACGACGGACATTGTGATGTGTTACCTGGTGTGGAAAACACTCCCTATTATATCGAAGTAGCAACACCCACGGAGGGAGTGGGGGTCCCTGGGAAGTGGAAGACCTTGAGGTACCTATACACCGACCTATACAGCAATGACCTTTAGGAAATGCAAGGTTTCTGTCTATACACCGACCTATACACCAATGACCGTGAGGAAATGCAAGGTTTCTGTCTATACACCAATGACATTGAGGAAATGTAAGGATTTGCGCGAATGCAACGTAAAGTTGTGGGGGTGATGGAGGGGTTCAAGGTGAAGGAGTGGGGGAGAAAGTGGGGTTCAAGGTTAGGGAGTGGGGGGTGGTTCGACAAAACCGGAGGGCGACGCAGCGGAGCGTCAGTCTGTCTTCGTTCATCATGGATACATCATCTAGTAGTGTTACCAGTGTTGGTGAAGTGAATAAGTGTCGTTGTGTGACTTTGCCCTTCTGGTCAAAATTATCGATGAGGAAAGCGTGCCCGGTACATGTGTCGCGTACACCATCTCCAGTTGCTGCGTGCCCGGTACTTGTACCAACTATCGAGAGTGCACCATCTCCAGTTGCAGCGTGGCCGGTACATGTGTCACGTACACCTTCTCCAGTTGCTGTGTGCCCGGTACCTGTGACAACCATCGAGCGTACACCATCTCCCGTTGCTGCCGCAAAGAAGATCATAGTACTGCAAAATGTGGTAGTAAAGGCGGCAGCCGTTAATGTGGAGAAGCCGAAGTACGACATGCTTAGTGGGCATTCACAACCTTTGCTGCAAGAGCTGTTGACTTCGACAAATGTGTTTTACTCTGCTGGAAGTTTGCACTTGAGAGGAATCCCCATCGTGACGGTCCAGGAAGCACCTGCGGCATCACCATGGTCGGGTGAGTGGGACTCCCAATTGTTGAATAGCCCACCGGGCAGCGAGTATGATATCTCAATTCGGGGGTCCCTTTTGGGGGATGCATCACCATCTGCAACCGACGATGACGAAGTGAACCTGCCCATGGAGATTGCCGCAAGTGCAAATGTAATTGTTGATGAAACGGAGTCGGACTGTTCCACATCAATTGCAAGCGCTCCTGACGATGACGATGAGGAGTTAATCATTCCGGATACCCCCTGTGATGACGAGGTGCATGATCATTTGGACATAGACACAGCGACACTTATCGAGGTTTCTGATGACACAGCGTCTATCCAGTTGTCCGGCTGCATCAGAGACTTCACAACTTCACCGATTGTCTTCATAGATGGTGTACCATGCGAGAAGCAGTCTTTACCGCTTGCTGTCGTTGATGACGCACAGCAGACAAGGATTACACGACGGTTAAGAGAAGTGGCGTCTGGTTTGCGGGGGTGTGAGAGTGAACGCATCGCTCTCCTTCAACGCAAAGCGGAACTCTTAGCTGCTGTGGAAAGATACGAGATCAAAATCAAGAGTATCAAGACGCAGCAGCTACGACAACTGATGACGGAGTTGGGGTCCTGTGAGAGCGAACGCCTCGCACTTTTAACCGAAGCGGAAAACTTGTCTGCTTTGCGTCATCAACGACGTTAACGGTTGGTATAACTGTGACCTCCCACTAACAATAAACCAGTCGTCTTCCTATCCCGGTCGGGTTTGCATAACACGTCCTCGTCGTCCCGACTGGAAATCAGTATCGCGAACGTTAGTGGTAAAAGTTGACGAAAAAGCTTTATCGTTTACCAGTGCGTTCCCATTTACTGATTACTAAGAATATGCATGTGTGTAGCTGCGGCGCGTCCTTCAACCGACGGGATGCCTTAACCCGTCACCGAAGAGAAAGCTGCCGTGGACCGCTGGACCGTGGACCATCCACGAGCGGTAAGTAACCATTCCTGTGAGGTTGTATGATGTGATACGAGTATTTTGTTGATTGCTGGGGGAGCTTCGGTTGCTGTAGGGAATATTGGTGAAGGACCTGCACCTAAGAAAGCGAAAAAAACCTACCCGCAAGGTACGTGTACACATTGTTAACGGTTTTAGTGTTAGTGATCTGTGCAATTGTTTCAGGAAATACCTCCGCGACGGTGTATTGCGATGTGTGCGAGCTGGATGTTCCACGACATGGCTACGTTGGACATCTACGAAGCAACAGCCACAATCATCGTAATGCCGCGTCAGTGCAGTCGGAGGAAGTGGTGGTCCTGGAGACGGCCTTCAAGGCTCGTATAGCCAGTTATCGAGTCTCGGTGAAAAATCATCACATAAATCTCAGAGAATTTACGGATGAGACCCGCGAAAATGTGTTAACCCTATTAGAAAGAAACGTTCGGCGCTTTCGTAGTGTGAAAGTCAATCTAGAAGTATTCGGAATGTACTTTTTGGAAAGTCAAAATTTGCACGAAATTAAATCGTTTAATACGCAAAATGAGATTGTGACCGTGACTTCGAATCTGACCGATTTGTATGATGATTTCGTTGAGGTGCTGGATACGAAGATGTCTGACTTTAATGATCGAAACTCAGGTAATGAATAGTTACGGGTTACGATTCGATTGCTAATTGCAGGGTCCTTACAGGTTGGGTACTTGAGCAGCTGTTATTTATAGAAGTCAACGTCAATAAATACAACCCGCTCCGTGCTTCCTCCTATGTTCCACTTCTGCCGTCTATACAACATAAAAAGGCTGTAATCAACGTGCAAAATAACGATCAGTGCTGTTTTGGTTGGGCCTTGGTGTCCGCTTTGTATCCACCGAGGAGACGTTCCGACAGGACGACGTCGTATCCAAATTTTGCGCAACTGTTTGATTTTGAAGGTATCACCTTTCCTGTCAAACTGGATGCTATTTCGAAATTTGAAGCGCGTTATCCACGCTTATCCATTAACGTGTATGGTTTGGAAGCTGTATTTCAAGACGGAAAATGAAACAAGAAGTTGTAGGGCCTCTGTATTACTCTAAGCAAAAGACAGAAATGCATGTAAATTTATTATTAATTTCCGATATGGAGGGTAATAGTCATTACTGTTGGATAAAAAACTTTTCGCGTTTGGTGTCGTCACAACTGTCGGCTCACAATGGAGAAAAACACTTTTGTGACGGCTGCTTGCAGTATTTTCCAAGTGAAAGTAGATTAAAAAACATTCCCGTTTTGATTGCAATCATGTTTACACCAAGTTACCAACTATCGAACCCGTATGCGATAAATGGGGGCACGACCGGCCGGGTAATCTATTGAAGTTTGAAAATTTTCAAAAGCAACTTACAGTACCTTTTGTCGTTTACGCGGATTTTGAAAGTGTGTTGAAACCTTTGGACACGGTTGAGCCAGATCCTCGTGGAAAATTTACCATGACATCGTACGAACACGAACCACATTCATTTGCGTATTACATTAAGTGTTCCTACGATGACGCGTTATCTAAATTTGAATTGTACCGTGGTCCGAATGCAGCAAGTGAGTTTATGATGCGGTTAGAAGGGGATGTTAGAAGGTTGTATAAGGATCATTTAAAACATGTTAAAGACATGCGACTTTTATCGTGCCGACAAACTTTGAACTATGACAATGCAACCGTGTGTCATATTTGTAACAGACCCTTTGGTGAAAACGACGTTAAGGTGAAAGATCACTGTCACCTCAGCGGCGAGTACCGCGGTGCGACTCAGTCCGTGTGCAATCTAATGTATCAAATTCCCGACTTCGTACCGATATTTTTCCATAATTTGACCGGATATGATTCACATCTATTCATAAAGCAATTGGCATTAGAAAAAGAAGCAATCGATGTGATTGGGCTCAATAAAGAGAAATACGTTTCGTTTTCGAAACAGCTTTTGGTAGATGAAATTAGGAACGGGTCCCAACGACAACCGGTATGTCTTAAAATGCGCTTTCTGGACAGTTTACGATTTCTAAATTCTAGTTTGGATAAGTTGTCTCAAAATCTAACTTCCGACCAGTGTTTGAGTATTAAAAAGTATTTTGGAGATGGGGTTAGCTTCGACTTACTGCGACAGAAAGGTGTTTCCCTATTCGTACGTCGACAGCTTCTCCAAACTCGAACAGGATACGTTGCCGACGTATGATGACTTTTTCGATCGTTTGACAGGGGAACACGTCTCTCGATCGCAGTATGCTCGCGCTGTGGAGGTATGGAATACGTTTGGATGCACGACTTTGGGCGAGTATTCGGATCTCTATTTGAAAACCGATGTCTTACTTTTGGTTGATGTCTTTGAAAACTTTAGACGTGTATGTCTTGAAAATTACAAGTTATATCTGGCGCAGTATTTTACTGCACCGGGTTTAAGTTGGGATGCTATGTTGAAACGCACGTCTGTAGAACTGGAGCTGCTCACGGATCTGGACATGCTCAATTTCTTTAAGAAAGGCATTCGGGGAGGTATCAGTTTCTTCCAAATTATAACGCGTCCAAGCCCCATTCTTTTATTATGTATCTCGATGCTACCAATCTCTACGGTTACAGTATGCGACAGTATCTGCAGCAGCGCGACTTTGAATGGCTTAGTCCGTACGAAATTGAACAGTTCGATCTAAATTCCGTGGCGGAAGACGCCGATATGGGCTACGTGCTGGAAGTAGATCTACACTACCCAACGCGGTTGTACGATTTACATAATGACTTTCCTTTCTGCCCCGAACCTCTGGGGTGAACGGGAGACCACACGACATTCACCCCTAGAACTGGCTGTCTTCTACCCCAACCCGCTGACGGGCAACGGATGAAGCTGTCAGAATAAAGTGTGTGGTAGAGAAATTCGTGAGAATTCTCGACGGTAACTCTGACCGACCAGGGGGAGCTATGGTAGATGAGACCGGTGTGGGCGGATTCGAATCTCGCCTAAGGGAGGAGGTCATTTATGGTCACCAATGGAACCCGCTGCTTGGCCGAGGTCATTTATGGTCACCAAGGAACCCGCTGCATGACTTAGGTCATGTATGGTCTCCAAAGGAACCCGTTGTTTGACCGAGGTCATTTATGGTCACCAAAGGAACCCGCTGTCTGACTGAATCTCTAGTGCGGTGACTAGAAGTGAGGTTTATCCCGCCTTTGGGCAAGGGAAACTGCATGCCACCAGGTAAATGTGCTTAAGGGCTGTCCCGACCACCCTATGATCCGGACTATAGACGGGTACAGTGGTTGGGAGAAGCCCTGAAAGCCATTACACTTAAGGATAGTTGAAGCGAATACATAGCCTCACACTATTAAGACAACTTCACCAAATTCGGGTACGCACCGGGAGTCTATAACGTGTAGACTTAAAAGAAGCTCTGTCGAGGGCCCACCAAGCCTAAAATTGGTAGTTCGGGGTGGCAAAACCGCTTAAAAACCAAGTCCATGCCACATTTGAGGTTGGATTCGATCGGGCAGTGGTCCCACCTGATAACAGCGTCTTGCTGGGGAATAGTCCTATTGCTGGACGAGGTACTTCGCCCCGCCCTTTCGCAACCGGGGGAGGTACTGGCGGGTGAGCACCGAGTCTTTTCAACTGCTCGGTCACTATGCACGTCTTAGCTAGTAGAGGGTGGATAGGCAACCTCGCTCCTACCAGTGAGTTAATCTGGTAGCAATTGCACGACTGCCGGTTATGCAACTTGCGCGCTGATTGGGCGTATCCCAATCACTTCCTTCTGGAAGGAACGTGGGGGTATGCTATGCGGGAACCCCACGTAAAACAAGACAATAATCAATGCCCCGAACCTCTGGTGCCGCCTACGGGCAACGCGCGTCACCCAAAATTAATTCCAAACTTGTTCGATAAAACGCGTTACGTTATCCACTATAGAAATTTACAACAGTGTCTTAAGCATGGTTTAGAATTAACCAAAATTCATCGCGTATTAAAATTTCATCAGGCACCCTGGTTGCGTTCCTATATTGATTTGAACACCACGTTACGTAATCAGGCGACTAACGAAGCGGACAGGGACTTCTTCAAATTAATGGTGAACAGTTTATTTGGCAAGACAATGGAAAATGTCTATAAAAGGGTGGACGTTCGTTTGGTCAGTCATTGGGAACGTCATGGAAAAAAGCATGGGGCTGAGGCGTTAGTAGCAACACCTCAATTCAAAAGCGTTGCTGTCTTTTCGGAAAATTTGGTCGCTATAGAATTACAAAAAGTATCCGTTACATACAATAAACCGGTGTACGTGGGTTTTACTATTTTGGATCTTTCTAAAACGATAATGTATGAATTTTTTTATGATTTTGTCAAACCTTTATATGGTGATAACGTGCGCTTGCTGTACACAGATGCTGACTCTTTCATTATAGAAATTCGTACTGAAAATTTTTATGCGGATATGAAGCAGCACTTAGATAAATTTGACACCTCAAAATTCCCACCTGACAACATTCACGGTATACCGCGCACGGCTTCGGTGGTTGGTAAAATGAAAGATGAATATTGTGGAGTGCCCCTCTGCAGTTTCTACGGTGCAGGTGCTAAAACGTATTGTGTAAACGTGCTTGACCGCGACGGTGAGATCGCGCTTAAAAAGGCGAAAGGGGAAAAAGGCGGTAATTAAGCGCGATCTCATTGTTGAGGACTACCGTCACGTTGTGGAGGATGGTGTTGTGCTCTTCCGCAAAATTTTTATATTCAAATCACGTTTACATGTTATGTACACAGAACTTCGGAATAAAGTAGCGTTATCACCAGCCGATAACAAACGTTACATTATTCCCGGGTCGCACAACACTTTAGCATGGGGACACCGCGACATTCATCCGGGGCGCGATAGTTATCAGAATTTGGGTCGTCTCTTAGAATTACTGCAAGCTGAAATGTAATTTTGGAACTCGTTTGTTCGTAGAACCGACGGTACTGATTAGTATTATCACAGAGGCCCCGACTACGCCGACATGTCGCTGACGCTTGTTATGTAGTATTGTAAATAGTATTTATGTTTTGTTCTACTCATTATTGTAAGTTGTCCTACATTCCATACATATTACATGTATTATAATCATTATGGTATTGTATTGACTAATGTGAATAAATTATATACATCATACTCTGTGTTTCTGTAAAGGTAGAAGAAGACGAAATAAAACACACTATTTATATCAAAAAGTGATTTATTATTGTTTACTGCTTACATAAAATGATACTTAGTTATATATTAACATTGCAATACACTGCATGCACTATACTACTTAATGCACTATATCATGCGCTGCTATATACGAGTTATGGGTATTATCAAAGCCCAACCACTTGACTAGTACTTGATCCCCCTTTTTTTTAACACCTTCTCTACTAAAAATACTTCAGGATGTTTAACCATCTGTAATTCCTCCGTGTAGAAGCCTCCACGTATCTCTTCCCCGTTCGTGTCTTCCAACATATACGTTATGGGATTGGTTCGATTAACCTTTTTAATTTGGAAGATTTCGGTACTCCATGTGGGAGTATAGCCTTTCGCAAACGCTTCCCGATGCTTGCTGATTCGCACGTGATCACCGACTGTGAATTCAGCACTTCGCAGGTCGGTGGTTTTCTGGAAATCGTAAACTGTTTGTAAAAGAATCTTGGCGTTGCTGTGGTTCACATCGATGGGTTTGTAGCCGGTGGTGCGGTATACGGTATCGTTGTACTGGTTAACAACCTTTGGTAATAACTGCAACCACTTATATGACCCTTGCATTGAGAATTCCTTCCACATCTTGTTTTTAAGAGTTCGGTTTACACGTTCTACCGGACTTGCTTTCATACTAGAAAAGGTGCTGTAATGGTTGATGTTGAAAGTTTGCATTAGCTTACGAAAATGCTGGTTGTAAAATTCCTTCCCCATATACGTTTGTAAATTGTCCGGAGTACCTCCTGTTGATGTTAATAATTTTTTCATTGCTTTCGTGACGTCTTCACCGGTTTTTTGTTTAAGTGGACACGCCCAAACACGCTTGCTAAACATATTCAACAATACTAAAATATATCGAAAACCTTTATTTATTTTAGCATAGGGAATCATTTCCACAAGATCGGCCATGTACAAATCGTTCAAGCCTTTTACGATTACGCGTCTTCTTAGAAATCGTTTACGAGCAGGTTTATGCAATTCTTCAATTATTTGACGTTTGATACTCATTTAGAAAATGCTGGAACACTAATAACAGCTTCAAAAATAAATATGTTCTTTGATCCGGGCTTCTTAAACTTATCCCCTTTCTTCAATGACACTCCGATGAGTGATTCGGCATAGTATAACGTATCGTTTAAAAAGATTTGGGCATCTGTGGGATAGTATTTGATTTGTTTAATGCTACCTTTTGTTAGAGGAACGACATACTCGAAGTTGGTGGAGTTCAAAAGTGCATAACCGTTTTCATGATTGTATATTCCCATCATATACAACATTGTCTCGTAGTGCACATTAGACACGTCTTCTAAAAGGAATACTTTTCCACGAGCGTCGAGTTTAACTCGGACAGGAGTTTTGTGAAGATGTTTACCGAACTTATCCAGAGTCATCGTCTTGAGGTAATGATGATATATGGTGATATGGATAACTAATAACAGCTTCGAAGTAAAATGGGCCGGTTGCAGACGGATCTACCGCCGTACTTAGCGCCTTAATCTTATCGCCTTTCTCAATCGTTTCCAATTAAGTTGGCAGCACCACCAACTCGTTTATCGTTTACAAACATAATGCTTAGTGGTGAGCTGCAAACTGCTTGTACAATCCCTTCTGCAAACGGTATTGTGTATTCCCGTTTACTGTTGCTACCTCTAAAATTGTAAAATTTCGGTGGACTTGTGTATACATCACTAGGGTCGCTCAGAGTCCACCCAGGCTCGGAGTCCGCCCATATATACATCATTGTTGTGTACCTTACATTTTGTATATCTTCTAATAGGTACACTTTCGAACGAGTGTCGAGTTTCACTCGGACATGGGTTTTGTGAAGATGTTTACCAAATTTATCGAGCGTCATGATTGCACTAACGTTAGCAATATTATGAAACGGATCGATACGCGTGTGATGATTTATTCGATTATTTCATTCTACTTCGTTTTTGACCAATCGCAAGGCTTTATTTTTTGGATTACAGCGATAATTCGATAATTTTTTATTGTCCTTTTCGACTGTTTTTATCTTCGTGACAACGCTGAAAACTAGTGTCACATGTGTCCCATTTTTTACTTTCATGTCAAATACTAATCTTTATGTTAATAAGTAGATGCTTAAATAAACAACTGTATCATGAAATAATCTTACCGAATTACATGCTCGTGCTTCTGAAATTATCTGTTGTAATACTCAAGTTGATTAAAACGCAACACTCGTGTCATTTTTTGACAAATTTCCCTCCGTTGCACGCCGGGAAATTAAAACGTCAAAAAATGACACTCGTGGTTGCTAATCAACGTTCGTATTACAAATCGATAATTTCGAAGCACTCGTGTAATTACAAGTGATAATTTTAGCAGCTCTCAATTCATCGATAATATATATGATTTCATTAGTGTGACCGGTGTGACCAGACGATTTTGAACTTAAAAGGAGTCTCAATCTGTCCACTAATTAATTAGGATCTTTCCAAGGTATAAATTCCACCTGTTTATTATTATAGTTGAGAACGCGCATATCACCACCTCCACGTTTTGGTAATGTGCGAGTTTTCGATCGCGTGACCGGTGTAGTAGGTGTAGACTCGCTTCAAAATCTTGCTCCAGGAGTAGTTAGAAGGGGTCTAATTATAGTTGAATATTTCTTTCCGGTTCCGTGTAGCTGTGCACCCTCAATGTAACCTCTTCTGGTAGCATTGGTACGTGTAAGAAGGTCCTTATACTTCTGCAAGTCTGATTGGGTGTATCCAATAGGTGCTTTTTTAAATACTAATTCGTAAAAACCAGGAGTGCCTGTATATTTAAAAATTGTGCCTGAGGGATTTTTAATAATAAAGTCGTTCTCGTCAAAAGTGAGTACGGCGTCTCCGATTAGGTACTGGTGAGATTCCGGATGGAATCGTACTCCATAATGATGATCGAACTCGTTCTTAGTATCCCTGAACATGTTTTCCATATAAATTTTAGCTCTACCAGAAAAGGTCTCATCTATGTAAGTTTGGAATTCCGGATTGAACCCAACAGCAGCAAGTCGTTCTTTCAATTGATCCAATGTTGGGATCCCAGATTCTTCCAGGACTTCTGTTTCAAAAACCGAGATATCAGGTGAGGGAACGCTAGTAGTGCGCATTCTTTGAGCGATCGGTGATGGTTCGCCAGGCATACCTATTCGTCTTGCGGGTGGAAGTCGTTTATACAATTTTTTTGGGGTCGAGGTAGGTATGGGAGAAGACACTTCCGTTTTTAAGGGTTCTTCTTTCGGAGTTAATAATTCCGTTTTAACTCCGGTTATAAACTCACGCAATGGTTGAGTGATAGGTTGATAGCGGCGTTGTAGTTCCACTTCTGACCGTGCAATTTCAGACTTGAGACTTTTGTATTTCTGTTTAACATGACGTCGTGCTTTAACCAAGTCTTCTGCTACACGCTTGTCCATGTTTACTAAAACGTTTAGTTCGTGTCTTTGGTATTTATGGTGAAGTAACAGTCGAAACCTTTTTGATAACGTCCCCCATTAAGTGGATAATCTTTGTCGATTACTAAAAAGCCATATTTCTCCTTCCAACAGTGTAAACACAAGTGTTTAAACGCTTCGAAAGTCATATCCCCGCTAACATGATCGTTAAATATGTGTTTTAAGTTAGTATTGTCCTGCTTAAACACGACTATGAGATTTGAATTATCTCTTACGAGTTGTTTAGGTATCGCAGAATATGTCTGACATAAATAAAAACAATCGATGTGTTTATGTCTCCCGAAGCAGAAGTAATCACGTATGGTGCTTTGACTATCGCAAACTACATCATCGAAGATAATAACCGAGTTTTGGTTTGCATCCTTAGGCGGTAATATAGTTTCAGAAGAATCGTATTCGAAATAACCGATGGGTAATGATCTAAACAGGTCGCGCAGATATGCGTATTTCGGTTGATAAAGAGATTTACTATAGACATATACGTTTTCGAAGCGTAAACCGTTTGGATGTTCTAGTAAACTTATCATTAGGTTGGTTTTACCACATCCGGAACTGCCTACTATTATACCGCGTTTGCATCCTGCACCCAACAATACGCTATGTTTAAAAACTTGCGGAGTCGGTGAACAATTATCCCGATTTACAACCGGTAATCTGTGCCTCTGATGCACCAACTTTAGCTGCTCCATGTAGGACACGTTGTGAGGGAGGAGCACACGTGTGTGATATATATAAATATATGTAGACGGTGAAGCAAGCTTACAGTCACTCTTCACCTGTGATAGGAGGAGTAATGTGTTATGAAACGTACTCTGCGAGAAGCGGATAATCGTCAATCAACTCGTAAGGGGAAGGGAGTGATCAACACTCTCATTAATAAGTTACCGTTAGAATTACACTTACCAGGGTATAACTACTGCGGACCTGCCACCCGTTTACATCAAAGGCTTGCTCGTGGAGACAAAGGAATAAACCCGTTGGATAAAGCTTGTAAAGAGCACGACATAGTCTATTCAAAAACTAACGATCTTGGCGAACGTCATAAAGCCGATAGTATATTAGGACATAAGGCGTGGACTAGGTTTCGTTCTAAGGACGCTCGTTTTGGAGAGAGAGCGGCTGCACTTATTGTGGCCGGCATTATGTCTGGAAAAAGAAAATTGGGTATGGGTGTTCGACGACCACGACGATCTAAGGTGAAAAGAAGGGGTACTTTAACGTTCAACAACGCCATCAAATTAGCTAGAAAACGTATTGGTGGTAAAGTAAAAAAGTTATCTTTAAAACGGTCTGCTCGTCTTGCCCTAGCGGCCTTGAAACGTAAACGTATCATTGCTCCCAAAGGTCGGATTATACCTATCCCCAAGCAAGGTGGTTTCCTACCGCTGATTCCTTTATTTGCCGCTCTCGGAGCTATAGGCTCGTTAGGAACTGGAGCAGCTGCGGTTGCCAAAGCAGTGAATGAAGCAAAAGCAGCGAAATCAGCGGTCGAAGAAACGAAACGACACAATATAGCGATGGAGAAAGCTCCTGTAGGAAAAGGATTATATTTGAAACCGTACAAAAAAGGATTAGGATTGTATTTACGACCTCCAAAAAACTACCCTTAAAGCTACCACACCGACCACTGACCAATATTGATCTGTCAAAGTACGTAAACGAGTTAAAAATTCCATACTTCAGAGGTATTTTTATGCGAAACGGGTTACCGAAACGTATCCGTAAAAACGAATGTGGAATTGTGAATTTGGATGATACAGATGGGGAAGGTACGCATTGGACATCGTATGTTAAACGTGGTCGAAACATATTATACTTTGATAGTATTGGACAGTTAAAACCCCCACTAGAACTCGTTCATTACATTAAAAGTGATGGTAGCTTAAACGTTATTAGTTACAACTACGATGCTTTTCAGAAGCTAAATTCGTACAATTGTGGACATTTAGCGCTGAACTTTTTATATGAAAACACTCCTTAACATTTCCTCAGTCTTACTGGGAATGTTGAGATGTCTCAAACATTCATCTTCTCCGCTACAACGTCTGTTTTAACTTCTCCTTTTAATCCTCCCATATATTTGGATCCTACAAAACAATGGGTTATGCGTTTGACAAATTTCGAAACGTTTAATACTATTCCGAACGTAACGGATAAAAACAACGTGTTTAAAATAGGGGAAAGAATAATAAAGATACCTACTGGGTCATATGAGCTTACTGATATAGCTCAATACATTAATTCTCAAGTAAACGGTGAGTCTGTTAACATCGATCCGAATCATAATACCCTAAGATCGATTATAAAAGCCGATCACGACATTGACTTTACAGTTGAACACTCTATCGGAACATTGTCAGGGTTTAAGAATAGAATCTTAAAAGCTAAGGAACGTCACATATCTGATTTTCCAGTTAAAATTATCAAGGTTAACTCGCTAATGATAGAATGTAATATAATAACAGGAAATTATATTAATGGTACACCGGCCCATGTGATACATCAATTCTTCCCCAGTGTTCCTCCTGGATTCAAAATAATAGAAGCACCTGAGACTGCACCCTACTTACCAATTAATGTCAATACTATTTCAAACAATTACCCCTAAAATATTGAATCAAGACGGGTATTTGGTTAATTTCCAAGGGGAAACCGTGACGATAGGACTTCATTTGAAGAGCGTGGATGATGGTGTTCAAATATAACACTCCTCGATGTTGCACTGATCGCTCTGGCTATAAAAGATCGTGTTGGAAGCGGAAATGGTTAGTCAGGCATCGGTCGCTACTCAATTGACAAGGGGTAACCGCTTATTCTTGCAAACCTTAGGCTTTGTTATCCCAAAATGAATGTGCTAAATGTAAACGAAAAAGTGCTCGTCGATAACTCGATTGTTGGAGCTGAATTTCACACTCACCAACCTTATACCACTCGTTTTGAGAATAATGACGAAATTCGAATACCTATTCAAGAGGATATGTCCACTTTGCCTTCGCGTAGTTATCTATATGTGGAAGGTACTGTACTGAAAGAAGATGGTAAACCATCAGCGAGTGGTAAATTTATAAACAATGGTATTGCATATCTTTTTAGTGAGATTCGGTACGAAATGAATGGAGTTGTGGTGGATTCGGTAACAAAAGTTGGTGTAACAACCACCATGAAAGCTTACCTTTCCCACAATTCGAATGAAAGCGTTAAGTTACAAAACGCTGGTTGGTTTCCGGATGGTACCAGCACCTTGCTAGATAGTAAAGGTAATTTTTGCGCCTGCATACCTTTATCAACACTGTTGGGGATTTTTGAAGACTATGGAAAGATTATTATGAATATTCGTCAAGAATTGGTATTAATTAGAAGCAATTCCGATGTCGATGCCTTAATATCCACCGATGTTAATGAAAAGCTTAAGGTTAACCTGCAAAAAATATATTGGAAAGTTCCACATATTCAACCGGGATTAGCGGAAGAATTATCATTAACAAAATATATTGGGAAAAATATTGACACTCAAGTGGCATTTAGAAGCTGGGAAACACATATTTACCCCGCTGTACCGCAAACGAATAAGCACAGTTGGTCTATTAAACATCGACCACTCTGGAAACTCCCCGTTACGTTATCATAGGGTTTCAAACCGATCGTGATGGCCAGTTGCAGAAAGATATGACCGCATTCGACGCCTGTGATATTCAAACCGTGACGGTATTTTTAAATACGGAAAGATATCCTTACGATCAATTAAATATTAATTATGGTGAAAATCGATATGCTACTTTATACGAAATGTATGCTAACCTTCAACGATCGTACTATTATAAACCAAACGAACCTCTACTGGCTCCTGATAGATTTAAGGCACTTACACCTCTAATCGTCATCGACTGTTCGCGACAGAAAGATTCCTTGCTAGGGAAAGCTGTCGTTCTTCGAGTTACTTTCGAAACTCACAAAAGCATTCCAGCGAACACTACTGCTTACTGTCTCATTTTGCACGATCGTGTATTTACGTATAATGCATTGACGAAGCAAGTACGTCAACTGTAAAGGAAATCGTTATATACGTCCAAGGACCTGTTACCTTTATTAGTATAGTCGCACGCTTCGATCATGCTAGTTATCGATGTGCAAGGTTTCAAGACTTCAGAAAAAGGCTTTGCACCCAAGGAATTAGCCGTGTTTGATGGATATCGTGTGTCTCACTACGTTTTCAAACCTCCGTTCGCCTTTCGCAACTTACCACCCACGTTTCGTCAACAAGCTACTTGGTTAATGAATAATCATCATTGTCTCGATTGGAATGAAGGATTTACTCCTCCCTTTATGCTTCCTGTAATTCTGCAACGCTTGACTCAGCAGGCGGATACCGTTTACGTGAAGGGATCTGAAAAGAGCAACTACATTCGACGTTTCGTATCACAACCGGTGGTGGAGTTACCAGAGGAACCAGCTCTACAGGCTATGCTTCCATCATGCTTTTATCATCATAATTCACTGTGCTATTGTGCATTAAGTAATGTATACTACTTATATAAAACTCATGTAATGGATTTTTCAGAATAAAGTTTATAAATTCTTTAATGGTTTTATTAAAACAACATAATATGATTAAAACCATTTATTCATTGTCTATTACAAACTTATATAACTATTCACAATTGAATATATAACAATTACTACCCTTTAATTCCCAATCCAGATAACGCACCAAACCCGCAGTAAAACCAGCAGCAAGGTTGTCACGTGCACGTTCAGTTGCAGCAATCCATTCACTATACGGTGTAACACATTTACATTTGAAAAGAATGAAATCACATTTATCAGGCAACAAGTTAATAGTATGACGATGTTGGAACAAACCATGTTTTTTACATGTGGAATTTTGTATATTTATAAGTTTTTTTTAACAAATAATGGACTTCTACACCTGCACACGAAGTGTATCGATAATCGTTTTCACTACGTACAACCACAGTGTTCGATAGTTTAGCTCTTTCGATTAACAACCCGGTATTGTGAGTTTTATAACGCGAAAATTTAATTTCACCCTTATCTGTTGTTTCAAGAACCCAGTAATGTTGCCAACCCACTTTGATTGAACCCATTTTTGTAACTGACGGTAAGCTACTGATGTGACTATTTAAACTATACCCCCACCACTTTTAAAACGTGTATTATAGATACCCTCTCTATACTCTTCTTTCAAAACTGGAGCGATTACATTTTCCACGTAGCTTATTCGTCTCTGAAATCGTACCCTATCCCTTGCTATTATCTCCCATTGACTTCTGCGTGCTTGACGATGTGCATACTCCCATGTTAACATGTAATGCATTTTGTTTTTACTTTCATCAAATGTCACTAAACCACCCATTTAATCCCTCCTCTATTAAGTTATATGCAAAGTCCCTTAACTGTTGCTCAATGAGCTTTTTTACCAAACACTCATCACAAATCACGCCTCTAATGAAGTCTTGACACAACTGCACGCCTTTCCTATATCGTTGTGCTTACTCTTGACAATATTCCGGACTGAATATCCCCGTACCATGACGTACGTACCCGCTCCCACCCTTTCCCCCTCTTCATTCTTCCATTACGCAATACACCTTTTGACTTCCGCATCCACTATTACCTTTTCTGGTAGATAATGCACAACTTCTAGCATTCCAAACACGTTCGGGATTTGCATCTTCATTAATGGTTCCAATATGTTTGTGATGTTCACTATGCAGTCACCCGGCATGTCTACAACACCATCTATTATGCTATGGTAGAAATTGAAAAATTCCAAACCCTTCAGAATGTTTAATCGATATGTTAGTAACGGTATTAACTGCCACATCTCATATAAGGACTCCCACGCTAAATTCAATTCATCATCTCCTGCATCAGTTATCTTTATGATTTTTGTTTTATCGTAATTTTTGTTAACACGCTCAAACGAGATAGTTTTGTACCAATTTTCAAAGGAACCCCGACCTCTTCTCCTGCTTTAAAGTACTTATTAATGACTCCTTCATTGGTTATTAACGCGTTCCACTCCGTTTCATCAAACAGCATACCCTGATTCTTTACTCCAGCTACTTTTATTACAGGAGCGAATCCCAAATGAGCACATAATCCAACAAATACAACTTTACTTTTTGATTTGTTTAAATAAAACACTGATTGATTCACTAGCGGTGCCCATTTAGCATCCTTAGGAACCTCGTTTGGAACCATCAACTGCTTTTCTAGAGCTTGCGCTTTCGCATTCTCAATTGATTTAGCGAGGCTTTCCATTGTAACACTGCACTGTACACTGCAACTGCAAACGCTTTACTCTTCCCATACATGCAACCTGCTATATATATCTACAGCTTGACCTTGAATGGTGTTTGATGACCTTGAGCATGGTCTTGAATGGTGTTTGATAGCCTTGAAGAGTGGCCTTGAGTTCAAGGTCATAACATTGTTATCATATTGTTGGCCTTGAGAATGTGGTGTTGCCATATTGATGACCTTGAGAATGCGGTGTTGCCATATTGATGACCTTGAGAATGCGGTGTTGTCATATTGATGACCTTGAGAATGCGGTGTTGCCATATTGTTGACCTTGAGAATGCGGTGTTGCCATATTGTTGACCTTGAGAATGCGGTGTTGCCACGTTTACGTGACATAGATAGATTCAAGGTCACCTTGTGTTAGAGAGAGAGATAGGTTCAAGGTCAAGGTCAGGAGTGGGGGGTGGTTACAGAACTCTCATTTTTTATCTACTTCAATCGATAACGTAGAAGATAAAGGATCCTATATGTTGGTATATGTACCAGATACAAAAACATATGTTTCACGTAGCTTTACGATTATGGAAGAAGGATTTGCAGTTAATGTGCTGGATATTTGTAGAAAATATATGTTTCTCCGACCTAAGAATATTTCTCACAACAGGTTGTTTTTGTGCTATAGAAATCAGAAATGCACAGTACAGCCAGTGGGAATAAATAGTCTATCCAAAATACCATCAGTAGTAGCTGATTTTTCGAAATTACCAGAATCAGAGTCTTACACAGGACACAGTATGAGACGCACATCAGCGAGTTTATTGTCCAACGCTGGAGCCGATCTTGGTATGGTCCAACGTCATGGCCGATGGAAGTCGACAACCGTGGCACAAGCGTATGTCGAAGAGTCAATTTCGAGCAAAATAGACATTGCTAAGAAGATACTGGGTAGAAATTCGGAAACAGAAGGCAATGTTATTGTGAATACTGAGAAGCAAAAATCGAATGAATGTGGAAACAACATTGAAGTGACAAAAAATGAAGCAAATAAAGTTATATCTTTTAATATAAATGTTAACGTAAATCTCAACAAATGATTTCATCTGAGATTCCTGTTTCTTATAATTGTAATTTTATGTATTGTATTTTTTGATGTTCAATAAATTGTTCCATTTTCTGTAAACTGTTGAATGATATAAAAACAGTTTTATTATTGATTCATAAAACCACTTGTGTTTTATAGACCCCATAATTCAATCAAAAACATCATTTTTATAACGTCATAATAAAGAGGTGTTGGATAAACAATATTTAATACTTTTGTTTTGGCGAAGATTGAAGTAGATTTTTTATTAGGGTATTTTTTATTTAAGTTGCTCTATACTAGGAAATCGTAAAATTAAAAAAGTGATGATATAAGAATAAAAGAACTTTTATTATTGTTTCGGGCATGCATAATCATGATTCTTGATGGTAATTTATATCCGAATTTAATAATATGTTTATTAAAAGTTTTCATTAAAATATTTCAAAATCTTTATTACTTTAAAACAGTTTAAATCATGTTTTTTTTTATATGGGGTGTTTTACACTCATTTTCGATAAAAAACAGGTTTAATTTAAAAAAACAACTGTTTTTGTTTTTTAAAACCATGTTTTTGCCAACCCTGTATATATCCAATCTTGATGGTATCTTTGTCCACTTAGTTCTCGACCTGCTGTATCGAAACAAATTTTAACCACAAGCTGTTGATTTTCTGGTAATTTTGATATCAAATTGTCAATGTCTTCTAAGCTAGATATTTTTTGCATATTTATTATTGTTGCTTTGTGTTGTTTTTGATTTCGTTTAAGATGGGAGTATTTATTTTTAATTTTTTGAATCGTTGATTTTGAATTTGTTTTATTTAGTATCTTTCTCTTTTCAAGCAATCTTTTTCTTAACATTGAGCAAGCATGACAACGGTTTGTCCTGGTCCTTTTGTTTTCACCACTACAGTGAGGACTTACTTTATTGTCTATGCCGGTGCCATTACAAAGTTCTGTTGCATGAATTTTGTCTATAAGAACTCTAAGATTTGATAAAAGTTTTCAAGGAAGCACAGATGTGCACTGGTGCTCGCGTTTTATTAGAATTTAACATCGTGAAACAAAATTATAATAGTGGAAAGTGCGATAAAATTGAAGTTCAAGCGTGTATTAAGGGAAAAGAGTAAAAATAGAGTTCATCAATACGGTAAAAAGCGTTATTAATACAATAATTAAAAGTAAATAAAATCGGATAACGTTAACAGGTCGGTGATTTTCGCTGCGTAAATTTATCGGGCTCTTAAAGCAGCGCGCAGAATCTGCTTAAAACATGTAAACAAAGTGCAGGGACGGATCGAGGAGAATTTAAAAGAAATTATATTTTAAAAAAAGATGAAAAGCAATTAAAAGTTAATAACAAAGTACAAGGACGGCGCGAGGAGAATTTAAAAGAAATTTATTTAATAAAAAGAGGAAGAAAGTTAGAAGTTTAGAAAATGAGCTCTGTTAAAAGTTGCTCTTACTGCAATTCAAATGCCACAACTTATGTGGAATGTAGCATCTGTAAGGCTGTCTATTACCACAACATTTGTGCAAGAAAGGGGAACGTAATTATTAATGGAAGAATAATCTGTCCCCAGTGTGCCAAAAATGAGAGTAAGATGCTAGAAGAACAGCAAAATCGTAATGCACCCATGCAATCGGAAGAACAAACAAACCTTATAACCGAATAGTTGAAGAAAATTGCTTCATTAGAAAAATCAGTACAGTTTATGTCAAATAAATTTGACGAACTAACAACTGAAAACACAAAAGTCCTACATGAAATGAAAGAGATAAAAAAGGATTAAAACAAAATTAACCAAGTTAGACGAGCGTATTAGTTCATTAGAATCTAAAGAAGTAGCCTGTAACATTGAAATAGTGGGAACACACACTGAAAGAGAAGATAATGCAAGAGAAGTAGTACTAGAAATTGCCAACAATCTATTTGACTGCAGATTGCAGGATAGTCACATAGTGGATTGTTATACAAAGGAAACTAAGAAAGGTAGGATAATTGTTACTAAATTTGCTAATCAAACAATTAGACAACAAGTTTTGAATAGCAGAAAAAATCGAAAAATTGTTTCATCAATGTTAAGTAGCAATGCAAACAAGCAACACCAACAAACCACACCAATTTTCCTCAATGAACAACTAACAACATATAACAAAAACCTATTTAACATGGCATATAAGATTAAAAAACAACAAAATTACAAGTTCATTTGGACTAAGAACGGAAAAGTATATATGCGTAAATCTGAAGGCACTCTTCTAATATATATTAGTAATGAAGAGGTAATCTCAAGCATAAATTAAAATAGATTGCACACATAAAGAAAAAATACGATACTACCCAACTGTTGATGACTTTAAAACCGCCCAGCATTTAGATCTTACTAATGGCAAGAGTTTTTCAATACTCTATATGAATGCAAGATCAATACGAAACAAACTTGAGGAAATTGAAGTATTGCGTTGCAATCAAATAAACCCAGATGCTGCTCATAACACAAAGTCGTGGTTAGACCCAGAAAAGGAGAGGTACTTCAACGTTACTGGATACCAAAGTTTTCACGTAAGTAGAGATAAACGTGTAGGAGGGGTTAGTGTATATGTATATGTAAGGAGCTATTCCTAGTGCTTTAAAAATGGCTAAGGTTATTCCAATTTTTAAAGGAGGTGATGCCACAATTCCCAATAACTACAGACCAATAGCGCTTTTGTCAACAGTATCTAAAATCTTAGAGACATGTGTCAATAATAGACTGGTACATTTTTTAAACTCTACACAATTTTAGTTTGAGGGGCAATATGGCTTTAGACACAAAAGTAATACAACAACAGCAACTATGGACCTCATAACAAGAATTATGGACAAAGTCGATAAAGAGTTTACTTGCACTTTTATTTCATTGGACCTGTTCAAGGCTTTTGACACAGTAGATCAGAACCTTCTATTAATGGTGATGGAAAAGATTGGAATAAAAAACATACCTCTAAAATAGTTCAACGATTACCTAAATGGACGAACGCAGACAACTTCAGTCAAATATGGTGTGCCACAAATAAATAGCCATAAATAAATAGTCGGCAGTACGGCAGAGTGGTTATAGTGGATTTCTATATCGCTTAACATAGTTAAGTCGAGTTTGTGGGGGTCAGTAGTTGGATGGGTAAACCACGAGCGCAGTGTACTTGCCTATATGGCTCCGCTGCCTCGTCTCACATACACATATCCACTCTGCGGCTCGGTGTGTCCGGCACTTCGACACCGAAAGGTATAAGAAGCTAAAGATTATGTACGTATGTATGTGCCGCAGGGATCTGTTTTGGGCCCAACCCTTTGCCTGATTTATATAAACTCTATCTCACTTCTGTCATTAAAAGGGCATCTGCAATTTTACGCAGATGATACTTGCCTAGTTTACTTCAACAAAAATCCGAATGAAATGAAAGCAGAATGTGAAAATGACCTGGTTAAGGTTAAAGACTGGCTACAATATTACAAACTTACCCTCAATATTAATAAATCAGATTATATGGTAATTTCAAAGAAGAAAGAATTTCAAGACTTAGATATAACACTAGACTCTATACCCCTCCAAAGGGTGGAAAAAATCAAATACTTAGGCCTTAATATTGATAACATGTTAAATTGGTAAAATTACATTACATCACTATGCAAAAAAATTGCACCCGCAGTAGGAGTGTTAGGGAGGGCAGCCAAATAATACACAGACATCTTACATATCTTACTGCTATCTGGAGCAAAATAACTCAGTACAAATTACATCCGATAAATGTACTACAAAATAAAGCTATTAAAAAAGTGTTCAAGTTACCACGCCTTCATCCTACAGAAGACTTATACTTGCCTAATAGGATTATGAATATAAACTCCATCTACATTTATCAAGTATGTATGTTTATACACAATACCCAACACGGTGCTATACATACCAATAACAACAACTTGCCAGATCCACGATTACAATGTAATAAGCAAAAACCTACTAAGACCAACACCGATGAACACTACTGCTGGATAAAGGAGCCTCCTAAACGAAGTAGTAAAGCTATATATGATTCCGGAAAGAATGAAAAATCTAAGAAGCAATTCTTTTAAAAGACATCTAAAAGAACTTATTTATAGCAATTACTTCAAATAGAATCAAATTTGTAATTATTTCATTAGAAACTTAGGGAAAATCCATTCATGCAAATTAGTTTATTTACTTTTAATTGAGAGTTTATGTGAATAACTGAACATATTATTCCACAATGCCTGGCAAAATTTATTTTTTTTTTAATTATATATCCTGTTTGAACAATTTGGAAATTTATATTAATTGAAAATCTTGGTTTTTTGTGTAACATATTGTGTTTATCATGTAAATCTAAATTCGAAATACATATTCAGTCCTTGTTATAAATGATAGGAATTCAGACAGAAGAAATTGTGCTTGTATTGTATTATTGTACCAATTTTATTATGTAATTTATATGTGTATTAATTTTTGTTTTTTTACACACTTTAGGGTTTCCTTGATTTATTTATTAACCTAATTAATTTTGTTGAAATTTAATTGTATGACCGGCATAGCATGAGCTCAGGGTCTTTATTGTAATATTTATATAAATTTATTTTTTTTTGTTTAGTTTTACAAACTGCTAAATAAATGGATTATTATTATTATAAGATCTTTTAAGGTTGTAAGATGAATGCTTATCTTATGATAAACTTTACCACTAAATATTTTGATGTTTCAGTGGTCTATCAAAACTGCTTTATCAATTTTTGGGATTTCGCCATTCTGTATTCTGTAACAAAATTTTAACATTTTTAACTTTATGAAATAACTTCGCAATCAAAACTTCTTATATTTTCATGAACATTGATTCTCGTGAAAGTGTCTGAGGTTCTTGGAATGACTTTGCAATTTGGTTACCAGAAAGAATTTTGTTCCTAAAATATAAATATGTCTGTAGTACAGTATCATACCCATTTTTAAAAGTATTACATTAGTTATGTATAGATACTTTTATGTTGTAATAGTCATCGATGTTGACTTCAGCTTCCTTGCCAGACCACAATTGGTCTGGTACATCATCAATTTTATTGTTGTCATCATCGATGGCCTTGTTATAGTTTGTTAGTTTGTAATTAAATTTTTAAAATATAAATATTTGATGAATAGTTTTGCTGTAATTGATTCTTTGTTACAAAACCAGATGTACAATAATATAATTTATATGGTAACAGACAAAACAAATCAAACACTACTGCTTTTCCATACAAAAGTGTTTGTGTTCTACTTGTAGTTTGATTTAATATTTTTTTTACTTTTCTCATATGGATCATGTTTAAATTGTCATAAAAACTATGCTGAAATATGTGTTTCATTGCTATTAATTACTATTAATTAAACTGTTACCAATAACAGTTTTACTTAACGTGCTTAGTCCATATAAAATAAATATGATTAGTTACACCCTTTTTTAATACTTGAAATTTTTAGTGACTAATAGGTTTGAATTTCACACAGACTTTTTATAGTGAAAATTAAAATATTGCAGTCTAGAAACAAATCTAAGTATTCCTTTATAGCAGAAACAGTATCCACAATTTTCACTCAGTTTTAATGTTTTCAAGATATCAGTGCACACACTACTTTTTAGGCGTTTATAGTTTCCCTCCTTCCGTTGCATGTTGACATATCTTGACGTAATAGGGGATTGCATTTAAGCTTAGAACAGAACAAAACTTGTGACTAGAATATAGACAGAATATATTAATGTTGGGATGTCTTACAGACTGTGCACAAAACAACTAACCCCTTCTATTCTCTCTTTGAGTAAGTCTAAAATTGAATTTAGAGACCTGTCTTAATTTGGTATCTACAAGGGTTTCCAAATTAATATTAACCAGCCATTGTTATGATTTTATTCCTTCTATAAAAAATTTAAAAAAAGAAAGAAGTTGAGGTTTGTAAAGCATTTTGTGAATGTTGTTTGACAATCCAGGTGTAAAATTAAATAGCATTGGAAGGGAAATGAAACCATCCCTTTTGACAACTAAAAGAACCATTAGAAGGTGGAAGCAAAATTACACCATGGAAGAACGGAAAAGAACTGGCAGGCCACCAAGAGCTAGTAATAAAATTTAAAAAAAAAAGATTCTACCGACGCTAAATAGACATCCCTCCATGTTGGTAAGAAACGTACCTAAGATGTGCTTCTGTAGTTTAAAAATGAGAAAATAACCCACAGTATTACTGTTCCGCATTGAGCATAATATCTAGGAATCAGGTTTGTTATAAAATTTATAATTTTATGGTGCTTCTAAAAAAAAGCAATATCGAAATATAGTTGATTTTCTTAAACATATTAATATAATATACAGATCAAACGGGAGGAAATATTGGTATATTGAGATACTCCAGTTACAAAAAGCAAACAAACAGAAAGAGCTCATCATCTCAATTTAATTTGTGACATTTTTTATAAATTTCTTCAGCTGGAAGATGCTTGCATCATAATGGATGGTAAAATGTCAAAACGGATTTTAGGACGCTTCCAGAACTTCAGTTCAACACTGAAGGTATTCAAAAAGTTCAGCAAAAAATTCAGGTCTGTTACCCGACATCTGTTTTTATGATTAAAAACCCAAATGTTTTTCGACCAAGGTACAATTAATTGATGCCAAAACTTACCAGAAACAGTGTCTCCAAGAACGACATTTGTCTTTCATTAATACCTAAACACGCTAAGGAAGTAAAGTAAGAAAAAAAGGTAAGCATATCTCCGGAACATGTGATGCTAATGTACTGGAAATGAGACTCGTCAAAAGATATTGTACACTAATGAATTCCATCGTTCGGCATCTTGGTCATATTTTCAGACTATTTAGAATTTCCAAGAAATAAGGAACGTAACGACCAAAACCTTGACTATAATAATAATAATAATAAATCGCCGTTATTTTCCCAAAAGTAACATACATTTCAATTAAAAATTAAACAATCATAATTAAGTTAGGTAAATCAAATAAATGAATTAAAGAAAAAAGAATCAAAATATAGAATATGTGTGAGGTGTGAGGATTCCTGGCGAAATCTAGCCAAAGGCTACTCTATTTAACCAGGAAACCCCACGAACCCAAACTATAAATTTTAATATAATTAATGTATAGTGCAAAAAAAATAATGAAATATATATAATACACAAAAGTAGACTAAAATCTGAATTACAGGTAATTATTACCAATTGCATAGGCAGATGTGAAGATAGAACTTAATACTATTATTGCTTTTGTAATAAATATTGTTTTAAGTCACGTTTAAATTGTGTAGTATTAGAAGCTTTAATCTCGGCAGGAATAGAATTGTATAACTTTAACGCATTATACGTAAAACCTCTACGAAATAAAGAAGTTCTGTGTTTCGGTATAGTGAACAGATCAGTATGTCTTGTATTTACAGTGTATAGTAGACCTAGGTATCAATTCAGAACGAAGGGATGTAGTCGGATCTTTTAATGTTAGCAGAGTGTGTGTGAAAGTTCCCAATTGATATTGATAACGATTTTCCATTCTCATCCAACCAAGCTCCTTAATTTTAAGCGAAACATGATCAAATCTACGTAAATTGAAAATAAATCGACAACACCAATTTTGTACTTTTTGAATACGATATTTATCAATTGTTCCAAGACAAGGATTGTAAATAAAGCTGCAATAGTTAAAATGTGATAAAACTAAGGTTTCAGATAGCATCTTTCTTTGATTAAAGATTAAAACATCTCGGTTGGCGTACAATAATTTTAAGGAAGAATAAGCCTTCTGCAACAGTTTTAAAACATGCTGCTGAAAACGTAGTTTAGTGTCTAAAATAACCCCTAAATTCTTGGCTGAATCAATTACATGTAACATCTCATTATTAATTTTCAAATTATGTTCGTTCTTCACCGATATGACTTGATTAATATTACCGAATAAAAGTAAGTGGGATTTGTCAGTATTAAGTTTTAGATTATGTTAAGAAGCAAGTCTATTGATTGTATCAAGGTCTTTGTTGATGTTTTCATAAGCCTCGGCTCTTTCCAGAAAATTCAAAGATTTATAAATTTGCGTATCGTCAGCATATGCTTGTATTTTACAATATTCTAAAGATTTTAAAATTTCAGCAGTATAAATAATGAATAACAGCGGGCCTAACACAGAGCCTTGAGGCACACCAGACATAATCAAAAAAGAATCAGAAAATTGATTATCATTCCTTATTGTTAACGTTCTATCTGATTAATAAGAATTAATCAAATTAACCGCTGCGTTCTCAAATCCGTAGTATTTTAATTTTGCACATATTAGTGCATGATTAACAGTATCGAATGCTTTAGAAAAATCTAGTAAAATCAATGCCGTAATTTGTTTTTTATCGAGAGCGTTAATAACATCATTTGTAACAGTAGCAAGAGAATCAGCAGTACTAAAACCTCCTCTAAAACCAGATTGACACTCCGGCAACAAAGAATTTTTACTAAAAAACTCGTACATCTGTCTATATAGAATCTTTTCAAAAATTTTAGATACACAAGGCAAAATACTAATTATTCTTAAATCAGAATAAGTCTTTGGATTTGGGATTTTTGGCAAAGGTACACCACACCTATTGCTTCCTTCCAAGCTATTGGAAAATAGTCAGTTTCAATACAACAGTTAAAAATATGAACAATAAATTTAATTATAAACGGACTGCAGTATTTCAACATAACAAGGGAAATGGTGTCCGTACCTAGAGCATTAGATGTTAAGTTATATAAAATCTTATTAACTTCTTCTATTGATGTTAATGAAAATGTGAAGGAGTTATCAATTGGACTAATGTTGTTTTGATAATTATGTATTTGGGTATTGCAACTACTGTTAGTTCGATAAAATGAGCTAAAATAATTACCAATAGAATTAGGGTTAGATAGGTTGGATGGTATATCACATGATTTAGAGAATCGAATATTGATGTCAGTTAAGGTCGACCATACTTTACGAGTATCTTTATTCATAGAAAATGTATTTAGATATGCTCTTTTCTCCCGACGAACAGAAGCAATAGTAACATTTCTAAGCTCTTTATATTGATTACAGTCAGAGGATAGTTTAGTGCGCTTAAATTCTCGCAGAGCTCTGTCACGCTCCCTCATAATTTTGCCTAATTTTCCCTAATTGCCTTTAAATTATCCGTCAACCAAGGTGCTTTAGGTTTATAACTCGCACATATTTTATTGGTGCGTGCACATCGAAGACCGACAAAATAAAGGCCATGAGCATGGAGCCTTTATTATCAATATCCGATTTATAAACTATGTCATTCTATGGTAAAGATTCTAAATCTAATAAAAACAATTCACGATTGAAATTTTTGAAACTTATCGTTTGTATTAATTTAGGTTTGAATTTATATAAAGGAATGTCTAAGTTACAATATGTTGCTCGATGATCAGATATGTCATCAGCAATCATGGTACCACAAATGCTAACCATATATCGGTTACTTACAAAAATCGGATCCAGAAGTGTACTACTTGTTCTAGTTATTCGTGTAGCTTCGTTTATAATTTGTACTAAACCGTATGAATCGCAACAAGAACTAACCGGATTTTGAACATTAAAGAAATCTACGTTATAATCATCAAGGCTTATGAATTCATTAACAGTAGGAACTAAAAATGAACATATATCGTCGAGACAAGCTACAAAATCATTTAAGTTAGTCTTTGGTGGTCTATAAATTGTCCCGATTATAATATTTTTAGAATGAATTTTAATTTTAAGAAATAAAGAATCAATAGCACCAAGAATTGGAAAATCAAACGATAATACCTCACAATTGAGATCAGTTCTCACATAACAAGCAGCTCCACCACCTCTACCATCCCGATCTCTGCGAAATAATTGATATCCTGGTATAAGAACAGCTTCTGTAACTACATCAGCTGAAAGTCAGCTTTCTGTAATACCAAACACATCAAACTGATTGGTAATTAATAATTCATTAAGAGAATTAAATCCTGTAAAAAGTGACCTTACATTCAAATGTCCGATCTTCATATCAGCCCACCTAAAATGAAGTAAAATAAGTATGAATAAAGAAATATAAAAGAATAATTAAACTATTAATAACAAAATAGTAATAATCTTATATTATATATTAAAAAAATAAGTTAATAGCAATGCAGACTAACTATAGTAGAATTACTTTAACTAAAGCCTACTTTCTATAAGTTAGATTAAACGTCTTGGGGTGGTCCCGTGATGTAGAACTAAAAGTAATCAGTAAGTTTTTCTCTGTATTGGAATAATCCATTAAATATAATAGATGTTTCTAAATTAAAAATCCGAGGTGGAACATTACAGGCAAATTTGACAGAATTAAAATAACGATTAGATAATTACATTTAAGTAAACTAAAAGAATAGATATCATAAACTGTTAATACTGAAATTGTAACTTAACTCTAATGAACCATCATTGTACATCTGCAATTTTAACGTAATAAACTGAATTGTATAATAATTAATAATAATTGAATTGTAATAAACAGAATGTTGAAGTATCATTTTATATCCACAATTTTAACGTAATAAACATATTTAAACATATTTAGTATTTAAGCAAATTAATCCCTGAAGTAGTATTTCCTTGCATACATTTATTTATGTAGGATAAAGAAAGCCAAATAAATCAAAAATGATAACATGGAAACAGCCATGATAAATTTAAAAACCATTTATTATGTACCTACATATAGATATAAAAAGGATATGTCTTCATTGCACAGTACTGCAAATGTTCTCTAACTCTGTCATAGAATTGATAGCAATCTTCTTATTATGGTTGAAGACAAAGATAACTCCATCATTAGACCATACGTTGTTACGGCCAAACCGCTCAATAGCACAATTAAGGATATTAAGCCTCGTTCTTGTTAAATCTTCTTTAACTATAATAGAAGTACCTTTAAATTTTCTTTTATTAGAAAAAACTAGCTTCCGGTAACGATAACTAGTGAATTTTATAAGTATCGGACGTGGTTTATTATTATTCATTTTGATAGCACCTACACGGTGGCATCTATCAATGTGTTCTGTTGTAATTTGTATTTCTAAGTTGTTATTGATATTATCCATTACCAGCTTATCTACATCTTCATTTTTTACTTCACTAATTCCGTAAACACGCAGGCTGTTTCGCCTGGTGTATTGCTCCAGTTTATCAATTTTATTTGACATATCAATATTTTCCTTTTCAAGTTTGTCTATACGTATTTCGAAACTATCACATAAATTGAACAATTGATCGAATTTATCATTCAACTTTTCCACTACTACGTCCGCAACCATTAGTGCTATTTTTTCAATACTTAAATTTTCTTTCGCATACTCATCAATAGCATTTGTCGCACAGATTTTGATATCGGTTAACTGATTTTGTGTAAAAACCATTTTCTAAATTATATTTCAATGATATGAAATAAATTTGGCTGTAAATAATACTATATTATTATAAACTTGACGGGACCACTTTTAAAGCGTCTAACTCGTTGCACTGCACATGCTAGAATGTAATGTAATGCTATGGAAGTTGTGCAAAATCTGATGAAGAATGTTAAATCCAAAATATGCCATTTTTCTAGACAAACTTTCAAAAGTAAATACCTATATCTTGTTTAGTTCGTGAACAAATCGTTTAAATATTAAATAAAGTACATTTGATTTCATATTTGCTAGCGAAGCTGCTTTATTTCATAATATCTATTAAGTCGGGTATTTGTTGCACAGTCCTTATTCTCTTTTTGCATGTCATCACAGATTTGATTGTATACTATTGTGTTTGTGTAAAGGTATTTACAGTAAGTATCTTTAATCGATTTAACTACAGCCAATCTGTCTTACCCTGATTCAGTTTTAGTTGCAAGTCTTCGCTTGTTAGTATATTGTATTATGGGTACTATACTAACCGCTTGTTCATGAGCAGGATTATGATAGGAACTACTCATGCATCCTAAGTTTAATGTAGGTATTGCGTTGTAGGTTAAAGTTCTTCGCACTAGACTTGGATTAGTCAGGCGATGCTCAAACCTTTTCTCAAAATGTTTCATGCACACAAAGTGTTGCCTTGCTCGAGTAGTCTCATTACCGTAGGTGTTTTAAATAAAGAAGAGTCGCAATTTAATAATGCCACAAATCTTACACCTCTTCGTTATAAAAGTTTTGAAATTAATTTTTAAATACTATTACGGAGAAATCAGTCAAAAGTAAATTTAGATTATTACAGGTTATGTTGCTGTAGAATATTGACAGTCCTTCAATACATGTCACGTTACCTACCTAAGTAATAGCCAAGGTGATAGCTAGCGTAAAAATTGGTTGACAAAATGGCGGCGCGTTGGCGTACCAGATATTATATGTATCTTGGTCTTATTGTACAATAAATAAGACATACTGTATTGATCTATTACATTATATTTTGTTCATGTTATGTTTCTAAACAAACGACCATAACAAAAATCTGCTGATGCACTAACCACAGCACGAGCTCTTCGACCTCGTGCTAAAAAAACTTGCACAAGTGCATATTTCGTGCAATAGCTGTCGCTAAATCGAACACTCGGCACCGTGTTAGTGTGAACCGAAAAGTATAAATCGAACGGTTGCACGGTATCAGGTTTAGTTCGTACAGCATTGGTACATATAAATCGAAAACGCCATTATTTTTTGTGAGGATTTATAACTGCAAATATTACACACAAAAGGCTTCTCACAACTATGACAGAACATGTGCTTTTTTTATGTTTGTTTTTGTTTGGAATATTTATAACTACAAATATTACACTACAATGGTTTTTCAACACTATGAGTGACCATGTGCTTTTGCAAACTTGCTCTTACCGAGCATTTATAATTACAAACATTACACACAAATGACTTCTCACTACTATGAGTGAGTATGTGCTGAAGCAAACTTGCTTTTCGTGAAAACTTAAAACTACAAATATTACACTCAAATGATTTCTCACCACTATGAGTAAGTATGTGCTGGTGCAAACTTCCTTTTTGTGAGCATTTATAATTACAAATTTTACACTCAAATGGTTTCTCACCACTATGAGTGACCATGTGCTTTTGCAGACTTCCTTTTTGTGAGCATTTAAAACTACATATATTACTAGTTAGAAAAAGCAATGAAATAGCTTTCACTCTTGGGTGTGTGGTCAGAAAGAAACAAGTGTTTACTAATTATCCTTTATTTCATTAGTTGAATTTCTGACCACACACCCAAGAGTGAAAGCTACTTCATCGATTTTCCTAACTAGTAACGTATATTGGTCAAGATACTTCACTTCGTACATATATTACATTCAAATGGTTTCTCACCACTATGAGTGAGCATGTGCCTTCTCCATGTTGCTTTTTGTGGACACTTATAACTACAAATATTTCACTAAAATGATTTCTCAACACTATGGGTGAGCATGTGGAGTTGCAAATTTGTTTTTACTGAGCATTTATAACTACAAATATTACACTCAAATGGTTTCTCACCACTATGAGTGAGCATGTGCTTTTGCAAACTTGCTTTTACCGAGCATTTATAATTACAAATATTACACTCAAATGGTTTCTCACCACTATGAGTGAGCATGTGCCGCCTCAAATTGCTTTTCTCTGAACATTTATAACTACAAATATTACACTCAAATGGTTTTTCACCACTATGAGTGAGCATATGCTTTTGCAGATTTGCTTTTACTGAACACTTATAACTACAACTATTACACTCAAATGGTTTCTCACCACTATGAGTGAGCATGTGGAGTTGCAGAGTTGTTTTTACTGAGCATTTATAACTACAAATATTACACTCAAATGGTTTCTCACCACTATGAGTGAGCATGTGCCGCCTCAAATTGCTTTTCGCTGAACATTTATAACTACAAATATTACACTCAAATGGTTTCTCACCACTATGAGTGAGCATGTGATTTTGCAAACTTACTTTTAGTGAGCATTTATAATTACAAATATTACACTCAAATGGTTTCTCACCACTATGAGTGAGCATGTGCCGCCTCAAATTGCTTTTCGCTGAACATTTATAACTACAAATATTACACTCAAATGGTTTCTCACCACTATGAGTGAGCATGTGATTTTGCAAACTTACTTTTCGTGAGCTTTTATAACTACAAATATTACACTCAAATGGTTTCTCACCACTATGAGTGAGCATGTGCATTTGCAAACTTACTTTTCGTGAGCTTTTATAACTACAAATATTACACTCAAATGGTTTTTCACCACTATGAGTGAGCATATGCTTTTGCAGACTTGCTTTTACTGAACACTTATAACTACAACTATTACACTCAAATGGTTTCTCACCACTATGAGTGAGCATGTGCTTTTGCAAACTTGCTTTTAACGAGCATTTATAGTTACAAATATTACACTTAAATGGTTTCTCACCACTATGAGCGAGCATGTGCCGCCTCAAATTGCTTTTCTCTGAACATTTATAACTACAAATCTTACACTCAAATGGCTTCTCACCACTATGAGTGAGCATGTGCCGCCTCAAATTGCTTTTCTCTGAACATTTATAACTACAAATATTACACTCAAATAGTTTCTCACCGCTATGAGTGAGCATGTGCCTTTGCAAATGTGCTTTTAGTGAGCATTTATAATTACAAATATTACACTCAAATGGTTTCTCACCACTATGAGTGAGCATGTGCTTTTGCAAACTTGCTTTTAACGAGCATTTATAATTACAAGTATTACACTCAAATGGTTTTTCACCACTATGAGTGAGCATATGCTTTTGCAGATTTGCTTTTACTGAACACTTATAACTACAACTATTACACTCAAATGGTTTCTCACCACTATGAGTAAGCATGTGCGTTTGCAAACTTGCTTTTAGTGAGCATTTATAATTACAAATATTACACTCAAATGGTTTCTCACCACTATGAGTGAGTATGTGCTGACGCAAATTTGCTTTTCGTGCGCTTTTATAACAACAAATATTACATCCAAATGGTTTGCTACCATCATTAGTAAGATGTCCTTGCACATTTCTGTTCATTATGCAATTCAGTCACATATATGTATTGTATTAAGACTGTTTAGTAGCAGAAACTTACAGATGAATTGGAAATTTGTTTTACACGACACCATGCAGACTAAAATCGGGGTTAGCACAAAAAGATGTGATGATTGATGTATTTGATGTGCGGTTTTTTGTAATATTTATATTTCTTCTCGTGTTTTATCCTCTACTTTCTAAACCTGCTCTACAAGATATTACAGTTGCGACATACCTAACATTACATCACTTCACTTCTGGAAAAAAAAATTGTTAAATTAAAATTTTTAAAAATTTTATTTCAAAGTTCAGGAGTACTTTATTTATAACATATGATTACCGTTAAAAAGCTACTGTAGGCGCTTTGTGTTAACGTATTGTTGAACAGTATTGAGAGTTGAAAACACTTAAAAGCCCTTCTTGCCTTTCTTGCAAAACTGCATCGAAATAAGTGCTGCAAAACGACGTGACGTTTCCATCCTTACATTTTTTGTCAATGGACAAAACGTACTAGATTTTGCTTGGTCGTACACAAGATACATATAAAATATTTGCTACGCCAAGCCGCCATTTCGTCAACAATTTTTACCCTTGCTGTTGCTTAGCTAAATTTCTACTAGATGGCGTAACGTGCATTGACCGTAACCATAGACAAGAGGGATTAAGAAAGAATCATTAATGAGTATACCTTAGATTACGTAAGAGAGAGGATAGCGCGTGACGTATACCCGCAGTGCTTGTTTAGTGTACAGCATTGAGTACAGCTATATGAAATTTTAAATTCAAATGTTTTTGTTGTTGGTTGTTATCAACATGAAAACAAAAAAAATCCTAATAGCACATGTCATCTAAAGATAATTTTATTTAAGAAATTTCTGCAGAAGTCGGCACAAAAGAATTCGTGGATCACCCAGAAACTACGTTGCAAATACTCATGTTATTTGTTGAGTTGAAACATATAGTTTCTCACTTAATTACTATTAAACGTAAAGCCGGCTTCGATTGCAAGGTAAACGCTGAGCGGGGTTATAAGTATATAATAGTAATATATAAGTATATATTACTATTATGCAAACCAGCTCGAAGCCAAAGTGGTTTATTTAATAAATCACAGCAAATCTAAATATTGCCTCATTATTCGGGCCACATGGCCCGACGTGGTCGTTTATGCGGTCATGGACGAACGTGTGTGCTCTACATTAACAGAAAAAAACACCAAACAGCAACCCTATTAAAAAAAAGGCTTGTTAAATGAAAGTGATGTAGAGGTAAAGAGAAGATAACGTACGGCCCTGAGTTCATCACCTAAAACAAGAATTTTTGTCTTTCAGATTCCTTGCCACCGGCGATACCTATTACACAATAGGGCATAGTTATCGTTTTGGTTTTTCAACAGTGAGCTTAATTGTTAAAGAGGTCTTTCAGGTAATCTCTAATAGAATTCAAGTTGTATATTTGCCCGAACCATCAGTAGAAACATGGAAAAAATCAGCAGAAAGATTTGAGTCTACCTGGCAATTTCCTAACTGTATTGGAAGTATAGATGGGAAGGATGTAACTATTAAGTGCCCAAACAAAAGTGGCTCAAATTATTCTTGTTATTTAAAAAACTTTCCATTGTACTTATGGCTATTGTTGTACCTGATTAAAAAATTTTATGTGTTGACATTGGAGGTTTTGGAAGAAATAGTAACAGGGGAGTATTTGAAGCATCCAATATGGGGAAAAGATTCGAACGGACCGCATGAATGTTCCAATGGATAAGAATTTGCCAGGTCAAAATGAAACATGTTCTTACGTTTTAGTAGGCGACGAGGCTTTTGCGCTTAAGACGTATCTGATGAGGCCTGACCCATATAGACAATCACGATCGAATCTCCGCAAACAAAAATACAATATTAGGCTTTGTCGTGCACGAAGAGTTGTGGAAAATGCTTTTGGTATTTTAGCTCTGAAATGAAGAATCTTTTATAGAGCTTTGGAAGTCAAGGTGTAAACTGCAATAATAATTGTGAAGACAGCATGTACCCTACATATTTTCTTAATAGCAAAGAAATGCGATAACTTGTATTTTGAGTACTTGGAATCACCCGAAGCTACATTAGAAGCATTTAGAAATATTAATAATGACCCGAGGCGAGCCGCAAATTTAGCATTTCTAACTCGTGAAAAGTTTGTCAGTTTTTTTAATGACTAAATGTAAAATTATTTGTAAAACTTAAAATTTTATATATTTTATAATAAAAATGACAATTAAAATCAAAATAACTTACCACATTCATTTTTATGATTAGTAACAGACGCGGGAACTAAGCGAGAGCGGGAAAAACCGTGCATGCAGCGAACCGAAAACAAAACGCTACAGTCCCGCTTTCGCCTTGCGGTATACCGCTTGAGTGTAAATGCTAAGGTATCCCGCCACATACTTTGGTTTCGCGTCGCGTTTGCTCCCGCTGTACCGAGTTTGTCTGTGGGATCCTTTAAACATATCTTTCAATTTGAGCGGTATATTTGAATGCTGCCAATAGAAAGTGTTTGTTAAAAAGAGTGGGTAATTGTAGGCGGTTTTAATTACTATATCTGTTCGGTGGCCCGAGTGTAGTTGTTTGATCTTTTAGAATATATATTTAAATTTATTATAGATATTTAAATTTGAATGAGATAATGACAACAGCATAATGTGTGTGGCCGATCTATTATTGACTGTACTCTGGAGGAATGGAAGCATTGTATTTGTTGTTATTGTATAAAAATAATTCATAGGAAGATTTAAATAATATAGGATATAATTAAACAATCTAATAGAGCTACACATTTATAAATCAGAAATATCATAGGAAATATTAACAACTCAAGGTAATTTAATATTTTTAAAGATTAAACATAAAATTTGTTTTTAATACTCAGCTGCAGTGCCGTCCTTTGGATTTTGAAGCCCAGGGCACAAATATGGAGTGTGGCCCCCAGTAAAAAGTGAATAAATAAATATACTGGGTGCAACTAATTTAACTAGAAACCTGGTAATGGGGGATAGCTGTAATAGAAAATTTAAAACATATTTTCCTTAGAACATATTAAAAATTTTTTTGCTTGTTTATTATTTTCTCCAAAACCAGCAGGAAGCCTCCACATGGTGATAAGAAAAATATGTTTTAAATCATTACAGCTACATTATGAAACCATTAAGAGGTTTCTAGTATATTAGTTACACCCTGTATACAAGATGTTCTCGAACTAGCAGTAGTAGAATACACAGTAGTAGTGGTGGATTATAAGATAACGCATACACTTCTCAATGCTTCTCGAAGTGTTACAACGCTTAGGTGTTGTGAGATCCGCTTACGAGAAGCGTTGAATATTAAGTATATCCATCTTTATTTTAATACTAGATACGTATTTGTATATACTGCTGTTTCTGTGATTTCCACTGCTTTGGCAATTCAAGCGACCTTCAAAACCATCCATGCTTATGGTATAATCCGCCCTTTGGGAGCAATGATACGTTTACGTTTCAAGGCCGCTAGGGCAAGACGAACAGAACGTTTTAAAGATAGCTTTTTTACTTTACCACCAATATGTTTTCTAGCTAATTTGATGGCGTTGTTGAATGTTAAAATACCCCTTCTATTCACTTTAGATCGTCGAACACCCATACCCAATTTTCTTTTTCCAGACATAATGCCGGCCACAGTAAGCGCAGCCGCTCTCTCTCCAAAACGAGCGTCCTTAGAACGAAACCTCGTGCACGCCTTCTGTCCTAATATACGATCAGCTTTATGACGTTCACCAAGGTCGTTAGTTTTTGAATAGACTATGTCGTGCTCTTTACAAGCTTCATCCAACGGGTTTATTCCTTTGTCTCCACGTGAAAGCCTTTGATGTAAACGGGTGCCAGGTCCACAGTAGTTATACCCTGGTAAATGTAATTCTAAGGGTAACTTATTAATGAGAGTGTTGATCACTCCCTTCCCCTTACGAGTTGATTGACGATTCTCCGATTTTCGCAGAGTACGTTTCATAACACATTACTCCTATCACAGGAGAAGAGTGACTGAAAGCTTGCTCCAACATCTTTATATTTATACCCTTTACCCATATACGCTCTTTCACAACGTGTCCTACATGGAGCAGTTAAAGTTGGTGCGTCAGAGACAGAGGTTGTCTATTATAAATCGGGATAATTGTTCACCGACGCCGCAAGTTTTTAAACATAGTGTATTGTTGGGGGCAGGATGCAAACGCGGTATAATAGTAGGCAGTTCCGGATGTGGTAAAACCAACCTAATGATAGGTTTACTAGAACATCCAAACGGATTACGCTTCGAAAACGTATATATCTATAGTAAATCTCTTTATCAACCGAAATACGCATATCTGCGCGAGCTGTTTCGATCATTACCCATCGGTTATTTCGAATACGATTCTTCTGAAACTATATTACCACCTAAGGATGCAAACCAAAACTCAGTTATTATCTTCGACGATGTAGTTTGCGATAGTCAAAGCACCATACGTGATTATTTCTGCTTCGGTAGACATAAACACATCGATTGTTTTTATTTGTCAGACATACTCTGCAATACCTAAACAACTCGTAAGAGATAATTCAAATCTCATTGTCGTTTTTAAGCAGGATAATACTAACTTAAAACACATATTTAACGATCATGTTAGCGGGGATATGACTTTCGAAGCGTTTAAACACTTGTGTTTACACTGTTGGAAGGAGAAATATGGCTTTTTAGTAATCGACAAAGATTATCCACTTAATGGGGGACGTTATCGAAAAGGTTTCGACTGTTACTTCACCATAAATACCGAAGACACGAACTAAACGTTTTAGTAAACATGGACAAGCGTGTAGCAGAAGACTTGGTTAAAGCACGACATCATGTTAAACAGAAATACAAAAGTCTCAAGTCTGAAATTGCACGGTCAGAAGTGGAACTATAACGCCGCTATTAACCTATCACTCAACCATTGCGTGAGTTTATAACCGGAGTTAAAACGGAATTATTAACGCCGAAAGAAGAACCCTTAAAAACGGAAGTGTCTTCTCCCATACCTACCTCGACTCCAAAAAAATTTAGAATAGACGAATAGGTATGCCTCGCGAACCATCACCTATCACCCAAAGAATGCGCACTACTAGCGTTCCCTCACCTGACATCTCGGTTTTTGAAACAGAAGTCCTGGAAGAATCTGGGATCCCACCATTGGATCAATTGAAAGAACAACTTGCTGCTGTTGGGTTCAGCCCGGAATTCCAAACTTACATAGATGAGACCTTTTCTGGTAGAGCTAAAATGTATATGGAAAACATGTTCAAGGATACTAAGAACGAGTTCGATCATCATTATGGAGTACGATTCTATCCGGAATCTCACCAGTACCTAATCGGAGACGCCGTACTCACTTTTGACGAGAACGACTTTATTATTAAAAAACCCTCAGGCACAATTTTTAAATATACAGGCACTCCTGGTTTTTACGAATTAGTATTTAAAAAAGCACCTATTGGATACACCCAATCAGACTTGCAGAAGTATAAGGACCTTCTTACACGTACCAATGCTACCAGAAGAGGTTACATTGAGGGTGCACAGCTACACGGAACCGGAAAGAAATATTCAAATATAATTAGGCCCCTTCTAACTACTCCTGGGGCAAGATTCCGAAGCGAGTCTACACCTACTACACCGGTCACGCGATCGAAAACTCGCACATTACCAAAACGTGGCGGTGGTGATATGCGCGTTCTCAACTATAATAATAAACAGGTGGAATTTATACCTTGGAAAGATCCTAATAAATTAGTGGACAGATTGAGACTCCTTTTTAAGTTCAAAATCGGCTGGTCACACCGGTCACACTAATGAAATCATATATATTATCGATGAATTGAGAGCTGCTAAAATTATCGAATAAATCATCACACGCGTATCGATCCGTTTAATAATATTGCTAACGTTACTGCAATCATGACGCTCGATAAATTTGGTAAACATCTTCACAAAACCCCTGTCCAAGTAAAACTCGACACTCGTTCGAAAGTGTACCTATTAGAAGATATCTAAAATGTAAGGTACATAACAATGATCTATATATGGGCGGACTCCGAGCCTGGGTGGACTCCGAGCGACCCTAGTGATGTATACACAAGTCCACCAAAATTTTACAATTTTAGAGGTAGCAACAGTAAACGGGAATACACAATACCGTTTGCAGAAGGGATTGTACAAGCAGTTTGCAGCTCACCACTAAGCATTATCTTTCTAAACGATAAACGAGTTGGTGGTGCTGCCAACTTAATTGGGAAACGATTGAGAAAGGCGATAAGATTAAGGCGCTAAGTACGGCGGTAGATCCGTCTGCAACCGGCTCATTTTACTTCGAAGCTGTTATTAGTCAGCCATATCACCATATATCATCATTACCTCAAGACGTTGACTCTGGATAAGTTCGGTAAACATCTTCACAAAACTCCTGTCCGAGTTAAACTCGACGCTCGTGCAAAAGTATTCCTATTAGAAGACGTGTCTAATTTGCACTACGAGACAATGTTGTATATGATGGGAATATACAACCATGAAAACGGTTATGCACTTTTGAACTCCACCAACTTCGAGTATGTCGTTCCTCTAACAAAAGGTAGCATTAAACAAATCAAATACTATCACACAGATGCGCAAATCTTTTTAAACGATACGTTATACAATGCCGAATCACTCATCGGAGTGTCATTGAAGAAAGGGGATAAGTTTAAGGTGAAGAAGCCTGGATCAAAGGACATATTTACTTTTGAAGCTGTTATTAGTGTTCCAGCATTTTCTAAATGAGTATCAAACGTCAAATAATTGAAGAATTGCATAAACCTGCTCGTAAACGATTTCGAAGAAGAAAATAAATAAAGGTTTTCGATATATTTTAGTATTGTTGAATATGTTTAGCAAGCGTGTTTGGGCGTGTCCACTTAAACGAAAAACCGGTGAAGACGTGACGAAAGCAATGAAAAAAATAAGCCGCGCATGTACGGCTTACAACCAAACTTGCATACATGTTCATTAGCTTTTCTTATTCTATCCCTTTCCCTTTCCTGTCTTAAATAATCTGGATCTTTTCGTTTTTTACGCATTCGATTCGAATTTGATCTATCGGCCATTTGTTGTCGCTGTTGAATTGCATATTCGGGATCAGTTTTACGTTTAATAGCTTTTCTAATTCTATCCCTTTCCCTTTCCTGACTTAAATAATCTGGATATTTTCGTTTTTTACGCATTCGATTTGGTTCTTTAATCAGACGTGATTCTTCAGATTGACTCATATTTGATTATATTTGTTCATCAAAATACACTGTGCTGCTAGATTGTAAATATATAAGTTAATCTATTTAGATAAATCTATCAGTTAATAAATAATTACACTTACCCCTTTATGTGTGTTGTCAAACTACCTTTTTGAAATAGATAAAATTTCTCAAAGAAATTTATTTTTATAAAATCTTATTAGCCATGATAATAGTTGTCAAATTAATCTCAAGAATCACTGATAGGTTATGTCATGCTTTTGTATTATAAATTTAAAACATTATAAGAATGACACTAATATAAGAAAAAACATTTTAATCTTATTATGGGGTTACATCATTTGTATTATTTAACGATTATAGTAATTTAACAAAATTAAACAACAAACAATAAAAAAATCAAAAACATGTAACATGAATGAAAAAAATTGTAACATTCCGATGAGTGATTTTGCTCCATAAAACTCTGCTTAATAATTGTTGCATTTACACTTAAGGTCTAAATATAACGTGGCAATTGCTATTAGCGAATTTCCCATTTACAATGTTAATTTCCTATACCAGAAAATCATTTATATCTTTGAAACTATTTAACACAGATGATAAAGCGAAGGTGTTTTGAACAGTATTCAGTAAGGTCTACAACTTTGCTACGGTAACTTTTTCTCCAAAATAATTAAGGGAGCCAATATTTGAGAAATTGTGTTTTTACATGCTATTGCTATATTGTATATTGCTTTTCTGCTATATTGTACGCAGAATTAGATTTTAAAGTGGATTTTTTATAATTATTTTAGATATCGAAAAGCTGAGTTGATATTCGTGATCAGCGTTAAAAACTACATAAAATCCATATATCACTTGCTTTGTATCACTTCTGGATTCTGCAACAGACTGTAACGGACTACAGAAATATAGATCTTAGTAACCAAACTTTCAAGTTTGGTTGAAATTATTATCATCAACAGGAGGTACTCCGGAAAATTTACAAACGGATATGGGAAAGGAATTTTACAACCAGCATTTTCGTAAGCTAATGCAAACTTTCAACATTAATCATTACAGCACGTTCTCTAGTATGAAAGCAAGCCCCGTGGAACGTGTAAATCGAACCCTCAAAAATAAGATGTGGAAAGAATTTTCAATGCAAGGGTCATATAAGTGGTTACAGTTATTACCTCAAGTAGTTGCGAAGTATAACTCAACAGTACATGGAACCACTGGATTTAAACCTATTGATGTTAGTCGGAAAAACGCTAAGAAAATTTTACAGACAGTCTTTAAATTTCCAAAGAGCATAGATCCGCGAAGTCCTAAATTTAAAGTTGGTGATCACGTGCGAATCAGTAAGCACCGGGAAGCTTTCGCAAAAGGCTACACTCCAAGCTGGAGTACAGAAATTTTTAAAATTAAAAAGGTTCGACTAACAAACCCTACAACGTATACTTTGGAAGACGTTAAAGGTGAAGAAATTCGCGGCGGATTCTACACGGAGGAATTACAGATAGCTAAACATCCAGATATATTTTTAGTGGAACAGGTCTTAAAAAAAGTCGGGATCGCGATCTGGTCAAGTGGTTGGGCTTTGATAACACCCATAACTCGTATATAGCAGCACGTAATATAGTAAATTAAGTAGTATAGATGCATTACTTTACCTGTGCAAGAACATGCTTCAATTATTCTAAATATCCTTGTGTGTTTTATGTTTATTTTTATAATAAGTTATATAATATACGTTTTTTTCTCAATATGTTATTTTATTTATAGTATATAAGATACAAAAAACCAGCTTATAATATGCATTACAATCAAACCTTACTAAAGCGATCAATATAAATTCTATTTCTATGTTCTATATCTAAAATTCTATTTAACACTACACCACATTTCTCGATACGTCTTTGAAACCGACACCGATCTACAACACTTTGCATCCACAATGATATTCGTGCTTGTCTGTAGGCGTAATTCCACGTAAATAAATAATGTATTTTATGTCCGATTGCATTATAAAGTACTGTTTATTGTATTGTTTTGCGGCAGTGAACTGGCTTATTATTGTACTCGTAAAATAAAGTGGTAGTAGTAAAATAAAGTATATAGTAGTAAAATAAAGTATGACAACTGTATATTACATGTCAAATTATCTTCTGTCAAGAATAGATGTCAAATTTATAAACTGATTTTTTTTTTGATAATTAGCCAATTTTAGGAATCGAACATAAAGCTTTGTATGCAACTCTTACATAATCGGACCTTATAGACTCGCCCTTTTTATAGGTCTTGCTCGCTTCGCTCGCTCGGCCATAAACTGGGCTTGTCTATAATGTCCTACATTATGTACTTGTTACACAAATAGCTATTATTATTCCCCTCCTTGATCGTAACGCGTTTCTTTTGGTTGTTCATTTTTGTTGTCTACAAACTCTTCTATTGTAGACGTAAATGATTCCAAACCTTCCTTGTTTAATTTATCCAACAAGCAATCTATACAGATATTTCCTTCTAAATACGATTCACACAAGTCTACCCCTTTCTGAAACTGTAGAACTCTTTCTTTACACTCTTCGTCGGTGTAATATTTGCCCAATCCGTAGACTGCTTCGTGATCGGCATCAAAGCGTAGATCGCGTAACTCTTCCTGCACTCTCTGTACTGCACTTTTAAGATCAATAGCCTTAGGCCACGATTGTGAACTATAACACATCCACATCTTTATACAAGAACGTTTTGCAAGTCGATGTCACACTGAATTCTTTCCGGGTACAATGCCACTAGTTCCAAAGCACACACAACGTTCTCGGACGGTGGTAAAGCAGATAACACTTGTTTAACGTTTTCGGTGGAATCTCCGCTTAATACACTCGATCCTTTTAATAAAGCTTGATAAAATTGAACAAAATCTTGCTCTACAAGGATTTTCAAACTGATTTCTAGCAGAGGAAGTAGTTCTAGAAGCTGAATGACGCTTTCAAATCCCAACCACACTTCCGACCCATCAATACGTTCGCGAAATCTCAACACATTCTTTCCTTCGATATTTTGGACGATAATAGTCTTACACGTTGATATAGTTACTGGATTGGTCGGTATTTCACTGCTGTACAACAAACTTTTTATAAGCGATTGTTGTTGAACTACATCAAGCCATTCCTCGAGCGTAAAAGTAACTAAACCAGTCCTGATTCCGAAGATTCTCACTCGTGGTAAAAGGTCTACGGGACACAATCCAATAGTTACCGCTTTACATTTAGATTTATTCAAATAGTAAAGTCGCCCTTCTAATAAAGGTAGGATCTGTGACAATTTTGCTTTGCTGTCCGATGATGACGATGAACTTGAAGATGCATTTGATACTCGTCCACTCGCAACGTTCTTGACGACTTCAAACGCTTTAACCAAATTTTCCATTTTACAGAGATAGTAATATAATTTACAATGCACTTACTTATGTAAATAGTGACGCACTTCTTGAATGCTTACTGATAGATTAAGCTCACTTAATGTTGCAATTGGTAAGATCCTATTTTTATATGGATCAATTCATGGTGGGGATAATTAAAGGGTGGGGTTTAAACGTAGTGGGGGAAAGTCTATCAAGAGTTCTTTTAGTCTACTTCCTGCTACGAACATGGGTGCTTTACCTATAAAACTCTTAATAGTGCTAACCGCCGTTTATGATGGTGTTATGTACATCGCACGACCGTCGGAGTCACCAACGAATGTTAGCTGTATAGTTGTCGTCTCAGTGGCGATCTTTGTATTGGTTATATTTGCCATATTTTTGATTGTTTACGTGGTTATTTATTTGCTTAACCTTAAAGTTTAATAATGTGCATAATACAGCATATTGTATTAAACTTTGTATTTGTACTGCAACCATTTTTTAATAAAACCACTTGTTAATAAAAGTCTTTTATTTTTTTGTTACAACATTGTATACAATCTAAACATTTATAATAAACCTTTTTGTAATTTGTCAGTAATTTATTAGATTTCTTTTTATAGGCTCACGTTTAATATAGTTAAGTACATATCAGTTATTCGGATTACAGTCCGCAGGCATATACGTCTCCGGAACTTTAAAATCACTATTATGCACCTCAGGTATATGTGGGTTACGTTCTTTTGAATATCTAGTGAAGTTGAGAGTCCTTTCCTTGTGAAATTCTTCTTCAGTCATCCACTTAAACGGTCCATGTTCACTATTATGCAACCATGATCTATTAAACCAAATGTTGCTTTCTATATTATCCATCCACCCATCAGAAATTTCGCTATCCCACGTGCGACATACACATTTGAAAAGTACGAACGGACAAGTGTCCCCCAAAAGATATATTTCGTGAATATGTTCTCTACCCGATTTCGTGCATTCTATTATTTGTGAATTTATTGGATTACCATCTTCATTTAAGTATAAAATTTCTATATATGAACATACAGTGTGACCTATATCTTCAATGCTTCTTAATTCTACAATGTTGAGCAGTTTACATGATTCAATTAACAACCCGGTATTGTGAGTTTTAAAACGAGAAAACTTAATTGCGCCAGTCTTTAGTTCAATAGACCATTGATGTTCGTACCCCATTTTATACTAGATAACTAACTATAGAAGTGGCCAGAAAATTAGTTTATATAGAGTTTTATGGAGTGGGAAAAGATACTTTTTAAAAAATAAATATGTAATATCTTTAATTTACAAAGTTGAACATAATTTACTGTTTGAGTAATTTCACTTAATACAAATTTGAGTTTATTAATTCTTGTTATTAGGAACAGTATTTGAAACAATGTACTCCATAAACGAATGGTTTCAACACTTCAAAATGAGTTTTAATAGTGATACCGCAGTTTATCGCAGATTAATCCTATTCAGAAATGTTTCAAATTTAATAAAAAAGATCTGCTACAAAGGAATTTAACCGATAGTATGTGAAAAGCCCTAATAAATAACCAACAAAACTACGCGCTTGTTTTCTTGCAGTGCGTTCGCTTTTGATATTTATTCTTTATTTTTTATTTCTTAAAGTTTTTTATGTCTATTATTTATTAAAAACCTGGTGCTAAGATGATTATTAAAACTATGCATGATACAATATTCCCTCCTCGGTGTACAATGTGTTGGTACATTAATTATATGAATGAATTATTTAACTTCAAAAATTAATAAATGCTAACACGCACGTGCAATTTGGTGCCAGACAGTCGGAATTCTGTTTCCAGAATTAATGCGGCAGTCAACAAGAGAGAGAACTTGTATTCTCTCGTGTGGCATATAAATTAGCTACAGTCAGTCATTAATGTAACCGACACAATAAACGGGAATCGATGCGAGAATTTTAAATGCTTAACTGTACTCTCAAAACCAGTTTTTTCGCCCTCTTGTTAACGAAAATCGGGAATCTTGGTCAGTCAATATCGAACAGTGTTCCAAAGTGCTAGTGCTCTAAAGCAGTAATACTCTTCAATAATAAAAAGTTTACCAATATACTAAGAGCTCGATACAACGCAAGCTGCAAAGAAGCGAACCCAAGTGAAAGGCCGGCCTCGAAGGAACATAAGCCAATGTTTCAATAATAAAAAGTTTACCAATATACTAAGAGCTCGATACAACGCAAGCTGCAAAGAAACGAACCCAAGTGAAAGGCCGGCCTCGAAGGAACACAAGCCAGTGTTGAATTTTCAACGTCCCGAAGCAGCAGAAATGCAAGAAACCAACACTTCGCAAGGTAATGCAATAAACGTTTTAGCTTCTTTTATTCTGATTTGATTTAAAACTACAATAAAAAATTGTTTAAATCATTGTAACAAAAGAGATTCTTTAAATACATCCTTTATATGTCTTTCGCTCAAAATCATCGCTGTTTTATATTAATGATTCCTGTATTAAAAAAGATAAAACTAAAATATGTTATCTACCCTCCTTAAAACTACATTGAACAAATATTTATTTAATTATCATTGGTTTTTTTTTAATTTCATTTTGCATTTATAATACGTGAACATGTTTCACGTTCCCTAACGATCAGAGAAGTTTGATACACTTTAAATTATGAAATTGTTGTGTATAATAAAATATCTAGAACGAATCATCCAAATTAATCCACCTTTTAATTTGTTTAATTTGTTAAGTAGATTCGAAAAAATTTGGTATTTTAAATTACATCCCCAGACAGACTTCCCAAAACATCTTCTTAATAGGAAGTTGCGTGACGAGATTGCGGCATACTTTGCACTAGAAACCGGCTTTGTTCGGGCAGAGAAAAGCGGTCTCGAGGATCAACACTTCACCACGTACTACGACGTTTTTAAAACAACCTCATAAATAAGAATTGTTGTTAAGTTTTTTAATAAATTAATTTTGTTTATTCCTCTTAATTATGTCTTAAGGGGTTTATTGTTCAATACAAAATTTGCATTAATGTAAACAAATATAACTTTGTGGACTGCTTTTATACTATTCATAAAACGATGTTTTATCTTAATTGTTATTGTTAATTATTTTTTAAAATATACACCCAACTATGTTTTTGGCATTGTATAAATAAATTTATTATTATTATTGTACATTGTTGCTGGGTTTATTTTTATCTAACAAAAAATTTATTTAGCACAATTTGGAAGAAGTAAATTAGAAAGTAATTAATAAATGAGTAGTGAATTTATTGTACAATATATTGTTCGATTTATTTTTTAAAATGAATTATTCCTTTTAATAAATTATACGATATTGTTAAGTTTATTTTTTTTAAATAAATTATAGATATTAATATTAAGAGTAAGTACTGTATTAAACATTTTTAATAAATTATGTTATTGTTGAGTTTATTTTTAAAATGAATTATAAACATACCTTTGTGCTTATTATTAATTGTATTAATTGTTGTATTAATTGTTGTAATCTAAATAAATTATTATTATTATTTATAACTTTTGATTTTTATTATAAGCAAAGAGAGAACGGAAGTGGTTTCTAAAGTGGAGGGGCTTGGAGAGGGGGAAAGGAGAGAGGGAAGTGGCTTCTAAATGGGAGGGGCTTGGAGAGGGGGAAGTGGCTTCTAAATGGGAAGGGCTTAAAAAAGTGAAAGGAGGTCAAATGAGAGTTCAAGGTTGTGTGGTCCCACTAAGCCCATTCTTTATCCACTTACAAAATAAATACAAACAAGTAGAACATAGCATTCTACAGCTAGAAGAACAGCAAGAAAAAATGGCATTATTATATTTGGTCAAAAAGTGGTTAATCCTAATGTAGCAGATACTGTTGTCTTCAAAATAAACGAACTTTTAAATAGTAAACTTAATGCAAGTGAAATAAATGATGTATATAAAATAAATCAAAAAGATAATGCTCCAATTAAAGTAGAGTTCATATCTTACTTAACAAAGAAGAAGGTGTTTATGAACGTCAATAAACTAAAGGGTACAAATATAAGTATAGCGCATGATTTATGCAAACAGGACCAGGAAAGAAATAAACTATTAAGAGAACATTTAAGACAAGCTAAGATTAGAGGACTAAATGCTGTTATAAGAAATGGAAAACTAAAAGTAAACGGAGAAGAATATTCCCTAGAACAATGTTAGAATCTAAAGCAAGACAAGAAACTGTTAGTGAAGAAGATCTTGAAGAAGAAGTCTTTGAAGATATTATAGCACAAGAAGCAGAAAACCAACCAAATAGTGCTCCAGCAACTCCTACACCTATACAGCGACAACAAACTATATACAGGGTGTCTCATAGCCCACACACCGGACTTTACCAGAGCATTTCTGACGGCATTAGGAACAAAAAATCTTAATAAAGTTTTTTGATTAGCGAAAGTTCAAATTTTGGGTAATTTTGACAGACGTTTTTAGAAAAGTACGTATAAAATTATAACGCGCGGATGTTGATATTGATATCATGAATAAAAAATAAAGTTTATAATTGCAAGCTTTGAAATTTTAAAGCCAGACAAACATGATGAGACCACATATTACTGTGTATTTTTCTAATCCAAACCTACCATTTCCAAGCGCCCAGTTGTGTTACATTGTACTATTGCAAATTAAATTGCTTCGCTTGGTTCACATAGTGGTTTTCGTTTTACTATAAGATACATTTCAAATGATGACTAATTGTAATCCATACAACACGTATAAATAAACAAAATTGTGTAGTTAATTTTTACCAACCATCTGTGTCTAACGGGAATTTATTTAATTTTATTTAAACGTGACCTTACATATCTGGCACTGTAAAATTCCACATTTGGCAATTTTGTTAATTCATTTTTCGATAAAGAGTAAAACGTGATAAAAAAACACAAATATATTAAATCCTTATCACATTAATAGCAATTTTATTAATTGTATGCATGCAGTTTTAGGTACGTATTTACTATTAATAGAAGCAGTGAGACATAGATATCCGAAACGACTGGCTTCGTCCCTAGACCAAAACAAACAAGGGTAGCGCAGCATTCAGTTCTTGATTCCCTTTTATGCAATTTTATGAAGCGCAACTATCCTAGATAATTTAGATGCACCACTGATGATATTTTTTACGACATATCATAACAAACTGAACAGTTATTAATGCGTTCTTGTTATTAAAAAACGCTGAACTACGCAATGACATTGAAAAGAAATGAATAGTATAAGTCATCTGGTTAACTGACCTCATAAAATTGTATTGTACTCAGGATCATGTTGCAGAAACGTAAACATAACAAAACATGAAACTCGAAATAAATTCAAGGACTATAACAGAATATCTTATCTGATTTTTTAGAGAACTTTTGAATTGCTAATCACGTAAATTAATTAGATTAAAGGGAGTTTTCATTAATGTGTGCGACTTTGAATTTAATTTAAAAAACAAAAACCATTCGACTTTTTAAGAAAATTACATTAACGAATTCTAATATCTGTGATGCTATGTGGGAATCCCACGAACTATCACATGATGCTTTGTTTTGATTAGGAACATCAATTAAACATTTTAATAATGAGAACTCCAGGTTTTCAATGTACGGCGAATTTTTGCAAAGACTTGACCTACACCAATATCCTTTTCTTAACCGTCGGCGTTCTGGGAATTATCATTTGACTGGCTGACCTCATAAAATTGTATTGTAACAGGATCAGGTTGCAACCTAAGCATAACAAACCATAAAACGTCTTGTTTGAAGAAAATAACAAACACTACTGTATGTGCTAAAAACATTGTACCCGTCTTTATTTGCATTTTTTCCGAAAACTACGCTTCTGAGAAAAAAATGTTATAAGGATTTTTTTTTGTCTTATCGATGTCTAACTACCTGCCGCGTTCGATGTGCTTATTACGAGACACCCTGTATACGGAATTTGAAACTACTCCATTCGAAGAAGAGGAAATACCAACTCAGTTTATTTTCACTAGAGGACATAAAGCAAAACTTCATTTAAAAAATGATGGAAAAGCAAGAACCAACAAAATAAACCCAACTGGATCACTGGAAAAAAAATATTTAAAGAAGACATGAAAAGTAAAATAAAGTAAAAAGAAAATAATTAAGTATATATGTGCACTATGTAGTATATCCTTTTTATAATAGAATCTCATTAAGTTTATCTTGTGAAATCCCACATGGATTCTTAATATAATATAATAATCTTAATATAATAATATTAAGGAAATTAATATAGACAATATACAAAATTTTAACACGTATACAGAACAAATAGACTACCTAAGAATCCTCCATGCAAATATAAGAAGTCTAAGTTGTAATAATACTGAATTAGTTATATGGTTAACCCAATTTTCTAAGGATTTCGAAATTATTGTACTTACAGAAACAGACGTTGTACATGATTTAAATATATTTAAATTACATGGTTATACAACGATTTATAATGAAGGCACCTACAATAAATGTGATGGTATAATTATAGTTCATAAAGAAACAATAAATTGTTCTCTCAAAGGCATCTATCGGCTTTATATGATATTTCGGCCCCCTCATAACTCTTCATTGCAGTACATTTTGAAAAAAACCTTTTTCATCCCTTGTAGGAAACACTAAAAGCTTTCTAATACAACTTACCAATTTTGTGTAAGATTTTTTTGTTTTTAACAAAAAGACTTTTTAATCAGTATGGAAAGCTATAGGGAAAGAAAAACTCGTATCTATGTCTTGCAGTTGGTTACAACAGTCAGGTTCATCATTTATGATACGTTTGGTCATTATCTACAATTACCTTATTTGTACGTTTGTGTAAGATTTTTTTTAAAGAAAAAAAAGGATCTTGTTTAAGTTACCTTAGAAATGGACCATTTTCAATTCAGCCAGTTTGAAGATTAGACCACTTTTTTTTATTTAAAATTGAAAAATATGAAGTTTATTGTGGATATTCAACAATAACTACTAAAACGGAGCTGTAATAGCATCATTGCTTTCTTTTAAAGATGCAAGTATCTTTTTATCTGTGCGCTGCCCCTGAATGTTTTCGTATAGGCAACACATCTAACGGTACTATGAAAATGAGGTAAAATGAGAATAAGATAGAATAAAAATAAGGTAAATAACGCATGTCATAAAGCTTAACTTAGGTTAACAGCTTACTATAACCTAACAAAGTAGTATCGATAGAAAGCCATAGAAACAGTACTATCAATATAAGGTAAATAAATATCGGTTCCATATTTTGTATCATAATTAAATGTCGAAAGTCGGTTTTTGAATGTGTGCTATACCTCTGGTTAGGGCTAAGTGGCACTTAGTAGTTGCGCGTACAATTATCTCGATAAAGTATCTTATGACGATTAACCTCCAGTTAATGTTAACGAAAGATTGAAAAACCAGTCCTGAATAAAATAGGAATTTCATCCAATGCGTTACGTAGGTACTATAGCAGATCAGATTATGTACAGCTTAATCAACCTAGCTAATGGAATTATATCAATTCCTATTAAGTAGGAAATCGTACACTAGGGTTACAAACTATCTATAATTGTATATCTTTGATATCTATTAAACTACGAAGTGAAACACGAGCTTTTCAGCCGGTCTAAATAACAATAAACACTATAAAAACTATAAAAAAATACTTCATACTTACTGTAACTAAAAAAAAATCAAATATCTGCCACAGCTTGAGATTTAAACTCTTTCTTACAAATTAATTGTTCAAGTCGTAGGTATTGGTTCCACAGCTGTATAAATTGTGAAAAGGAATAGATAAAGGTCTCAAACACAAATAAAAACTCAAAAAGGGCGCCATCTGGTTATGAAGCTTAAGGTATTATTTATAAATAACCAATCAAAGATGTTAATTGAATAAGCATTTAAAATTATTAAATTCATTAACCAGAAAATGAATAAAATATTTAATTGAGTCAAAAATTTTGTTTATTTAAAATTTTGAAGTAAAATGAAGCAAGGCATTCATAACTAATATGGTTCCGTTTTCTAGATCCTTAGTTTTGAACTGAAAACATTTATTTAACAAAGAAAAAAAATAAAATAAAATGGTTAAGACTAAACAACACATATAAAAAAATAAAACACACACTTATACATTTATTACTAATTCAATCTAAATTTTTTAGATCATAATTATACCACAGTAAATCAATAAAAATTTATCTAAAACCTTTCATTAATTAACAAGAATAACCAAAAAGTTTATTAGAAAGACCACAAAAATTACCCAAAAAACTATAATTCACATATTTAACTTTGTATGGACTTGACAAAATCTAATAACAAATAACTAAATGAAATTACGCAAATTCGATTAATTCGACTACTATCAATTTGAATGATATTACAATACATAAAAATTTAAAGTTTTCTAAATAAAGTAGAGAGCTCTCTTACAAGAAAAATTGCTACATTTTTTAACTAAAAGATTCTTAACTGACTGAATTATAAAATAATCACTTAAAAAAAATACGGTACCTTGAATTTTATCCACCAAACTCATGGAATACGACAGATACAGTCCAGTAGAAATTGGAAAATTGGCCTTTTATTTCGGAAAATTGTTGTTAAATTCGGAGCTGTCTTGAATTGTAGATTTTCATTACCAGAAACGCGATTCAATTTAATTATTGTCATCAGCCCATATAGTTTTATAAGCTAATTGGATCGAGCACGCCAAAAAAGAACCAATATTTTAAATTGTTCATACGTAATAACGGATTTACTTTCATTTAGAAAAAATAACGATAATGTTTCGGAAAGTTAAATTGTTTAAATCACTAATAGCACTAAATGCGTTCAAACTCTTTAAGCGGAATTCTAATTTACAAAAGCACTGGAGTCGATAATTAAATTCGAGATCACTTTAAATGATTATTATTTCATTAACAAACTGCACTTGTCTTAAGAACAGGCGGAACACAATAATTGTGGTTACAGGTTCTTCACCAAAGAATAAACCCGCTATTAATTATCCACAAAAGATTATAAGTTTTTCAAACACTACGTAACGGAACGTAATCTTCTCAAAAGGATTTGCACTTTATAACGAAATAACATTAAATTAATGCACTGTATTTAGAATTTCTTTCAATTCTAAAGGATTAATAAACTGTAATCCGTTAACATTGATTCAAAATCGATCAATCATTATTGATCCAAACTCAAACGATAAAACCGCACACCCCATAATATCGACCATTCGCAGCAAGGGTGCTTTTTCAAGTCTCTTTAGTGAAGCCACGCTACAACAACCCCGATCTCGCGGAGGAACCACTTTTATTTCCGCCGAGAAATACATTCTTATTTCCGTGTAGGAATATCAGCCAATCGCGAGGTCTCACTCACAACTAAATATCGATCGATTTTTAAGTATCCAATCACAACGAGTCGCATGTTTTGACTTAACCAATTATGGCACGGCAACATTATATTTTAAAAAGAATGGAAATTTACAGAGCCGAACCTAGGATTTTTAATAAGAATAAATGCTAAATTTTGCGTACAAAATGCTGTTGGAAAATGTACCCGTTACAGAAGATAGGACATTATTTAATTTCACAGGATTTAATAATTCTTAACACAAAAATTGTGACTCAAAGGAGCTCAATCTAACGGTTCAATGTGAAGAAAAACATCTTTTGGATTTAGGAATGGGGAATAGATTAAATTAAAGTAGGTGTTCTTGGGATTTATGGCAGTAACATCGAAGTTTTTAGCTGCCTATTACTACAGTATTTAAGCTGAAGCAGTTTTGGGTACTCCAGGCAGGATTGGAACGATACTGAGAATAACGCTAGAGTAACCAACTAACGCCGATTAAAACTTTAAACCAGTGGTCAAAATACTTATGTTAAATTAGTTTCTTCTTTTAATTCGAACTATTCAACAAATGCGTACTCTCTTGTTTCTCTAAAGACAGTAAAACCACATTTTCTCTTTCTAAAGAACGAAAAATGTTTTGATACAATAAGTGCAATGCACACATATTCTACAGTGACGTTAGTAGTATATGTCCTTCAGATTACCAACTACGTGTTAGTGTATACTGTAATTACTGTACACTGTTCGTGGCTTAGTAGAGGCCTGTATTATACACTTTCAAAACAAACGAATTAGTAATGAAGAAGAAAACCTGTAACTGAAAAGAATGACATGGAAGCTTGCTGATCAGAATGATGTTCTGGAATTCCCCAATCTCACAGAAAAATTAAAATTTGTATAAATGTTGCATTGTTCTGTCGAATGTTCTCATTATTTCTGCAGAACCGTTGTCTCCCATTGAGGTGCTAAATTCTTCGTGCTGGTTCAGTTGCATTTGCTAGTATGGTTGAACAGAATTTGAATTCGTGTGTCCGATTATTTTCAGCAATTGTTGTTGGAACAGTAGCGTTTGCAAGGTGTGTTACTGCAGTGGGTCTGTTATTATGATTTGTGAATTACTTTGCGGTTTGTTCCAATTCAAGTGTTTCAGTGCTTTCGTTTGTCCATGCCGCACGATGCTAGTTTATTTATATCAATGGGGCTATTCATGAACTAGCTTGAATTATGTAGATGTAGACACCAAATTAGATTCGGAGTTAGGAAAGATCATCGGTTATTACAATTCTGGGATAACTTTGCATAGTTTTTTATATAGAGACGAACTGGACAGATATCTTGATCTGAACTTTGAATTAACTATTTGGTACAAAACTTAGTACCTCTTTGGTCTATCTTGAAGAATATTGGATTATATTCTGTGCAGTCTGTGGGTATTTCACAAATGGATGTTTCGTTTTGAAAGTGATACAATATTTGCACATGAAGCTTTCTTACCTCTTCTTTATAATCAGTTAAATGCGCAATATTACAAGATTAAAGCTAGTTCAGTTGTATTTTCGTCAAATGTAAAAAATTTCTTTATTTACAGAAGTTCATGTTGCCGCTACTAGAATGCCTTGTTGATACATAAGTGTATTTTTGTAACAGATTGAGTGACTCATCATTCATTTCACCTTCATAGGCGTCTTCCCATAGATTAATAGACATTTTTTCTGTATTATTGTGAAATTGCATCTTATTGTACTTACATCAATACACGAACAGCTTAACTGTCAAAGTTGGGTTACTAAATTATGCTCTTAGAAAAAGACCAAAATAAGGTACTGTGTAACTGGCTTGCAAAAAAATTCGCGTACACCTATTTTTGATTGTATTAAGTCGGTCTTAATTTTTAAGTTGTCAGTGTCAATCAGTTAAAAATTATTTTGTTTTATTTTCCTAATGACAGATTTATCCGTAAAAAATGTAATGTCAAAAGTCAGAAAGGTCACGTTTCCATAGTAAAAACCAAGGTCCATTCATGTGTATGTATAGCTAGTACACATACATAGGTCATCTCATCAAAGTTGAGACGGCCATATTTGAGCCCAAGTTCGATCTGTCAGTTTCTGACATAAGTGAAACGCCGAAGTCTATTCCCCAAAAAATGACTGGTTGTAGTGCACCAAACTGTTCTATCAATTCCCGGAATGGTGCACGTTTGTTTCTTTTTCCAAAAGATATGAAAATAAGACAAATTTGTTATAGATATGCGTAGAAGTCAGAATTGGGAATTACCGAATACTCAAGATTATGTAAAGTAAGCAAGTTTGAGTCTTAATAAAATTACATGTAGAAACAATATACATATTATTTAAGCATAGAGAAAGGATAGTCTTTAGATTACACACTTTTTTATTACCGTTTTACATTTCCCCTAGTTCCATTTTGAAGAAACGCAATTTGAAACAAGAAAAAAAGATGAATGGTAAATATTGAAATGAAACGCAATTCCTACGTTATTTAACGTTTCTAATATAGTTACAGTTAATAAGAAACGTAAAAGATTAAACGAAGAGATAAATGTAGTTGCAATTAATAAAAAAATTAAAACTTTTAAAGGCAATAATGGAAACATTCCATCTAATTGCCAAACACAATCATCAAATAATACTGGATATGTTAAAGAAAAGCCTAAAATAATTGAAGAGTGTGGAAGGATTGAAAGAGAGAACCTCGATATACTTTGAAAAATAATACTACAGCACATTCACATGCAGATACTACTAGGAACAGAGACACTATTCACTTCAGGTTTTAAAAATACCGATGTGGCCTCTGGAAATTTTGAAAATGGCAGTATAAATACGATTTGCAGGATAATTTTCAATTACCTACTTAATATATTTTTAATTTCTAGCTGGTTGGAAAGGTTACAAAAGCTTAAAAAATAGTTGTAGCATCCACTTGCATCATACTCCATTCTGTACAGCCATTTACAGAAGTTAGATTTCTGTCCACGGCTTTTTGACATATTTGGATAACAAAAAAGAGAAACTCAAATACTGTTTGAGGGGGATACCATTAATAAATTAGTTGTATCAGTTAAAATATTCGCTTTAGTTAATTTTAGTTTAGTTATTGTTGTTTTGTTCATATAACTAATAAATCTTCGGCATTTTAGACCATCATTTTTTAATGTGTTAATGTTTTCGTGGTTTTATTCAGTAGTACTAGTTAATATTACTCAATAACAGAAGATAATTCGAATGCTTAAGAATATTATTTGTTAATAAGTTAATACATAGTATTATTGATTGGTTTTAATTAAAATATTCGTAACCTTTTCTGTATGTTATGTAAATATTTGATTTGACAAATTCAAATTGCCGCCAAAAAGGCGCCATTTTTGAGCCCATTTCAAAAGCCAATAGTGGAAATGGGTGAGATAACCTTTACTTTGGATATAATTATGCATGCATCAACGGACCTTGGTAAAAACTACATAAAAACTCGGTTACTTGATTTTTAAAGTGTATGCGATATTTTTGCAAGCCAGTGTAATATGATCACTTGTTTTTTACTATTGCTGTGATAGGTTTGTAACTAAAATTAACTCTCATTGGCTGAATTTAACATCACGTGACATATGAATTATCAGATAGATATTAGATGGTGTTAAAAACATCGAATTTATTTTCTAAATAAGAAAGCCACTCTATTGACAATGTAATTGTATAATATGTCATTTTTGACATTTTTCCTGTCAGATTGACAAATGTAAAAGTGACATTAGCAATCAAATTGTCAATGGATGGGTATTTTTTATATAAAAAAAGATCTAAGTGCCATACCTCCATCTAGTATCCGACTAAATGTAGTCTTTGAAATTGATATATTTTTCACCTTTTAGGATAAAAAAATAAGAAATAACTAAAAATTGACGGAAATGCTGTAAGACATTTAATATTAGTGCTAAATATAATAATTTTCATCCATTCCAAGCCTGAAAATGGGGCCGAGAAATTCTAATGCAAATACTATTGAAACGATAGCAACCGGGGCCGAGATTTCGATAAAAGCCGATAGTATCCTTTGTATGTGTAGGTCAAATAAAATTTGTAGAGCTGGGAAAAACTACTATGATGAAGCAAAATAGTTTATTTATTACATGTATATACAGGTCACCTAGTACAAATGAAGTACTTTTTAATTTAAACCTATTTCGATACTTACAAAGTCGTCAAAACTACAGTGAACATATCATCACTGGTGATATAAACTTAGATCTATTAACAGAAAATGACTTTGTTATAGAGGAATACAAAAATATTTTTAGTTATTTCGGCTTTACATCATACATCAATACAATAACTAGACCGCAAACAAAAACGTGTCTAGATTATTTCTTGGTCAAATCGAATTATACAGGTGATTAAATTCAATCATTTGTTTTCAACTATGATTTAACTGATCATTCTCCGATTGCCCTACTAATAAACTTAAACGGTACAATTCATAGAAAAGCAATCTAATTTCTTTTCTGAAAAAGTATATAAACTACAAAAACCTAAAACGTGATTTAAGTACTGAATCTTGGGACTCTGTTTACTTAACAAATGATGTAAATGTTGCAGTTAATTACTTTATTGCTAAATTACATTTTTACATAGATAAAAATACAGATTACAAAAAACAAGTTAACAAACAAAAACCAAAAAAACAATGGGTAACCAAAGGGTTACTACTTAAATCTATTAATTACAAAAATTCATTATATAAACGTATTTTAAAACAACCTAATAATACAACATTAAAAGAACGCTATAGAATATACAAAAATGAATTAACGAAATTAATTAAACGAGCCAAAAAAAGCTACGCGGAAAAAATTATTTATGGAACCAAAAACCAAAGTAGGGCACTGTGGGAATGCATCGGAAGCATTTGCAACACTCGGCAACCTAAAACAAAAATTGATTCAATTAAATAATGGTGAGAGCATACACGAAAAAAAATATATATTTCAAACTGTTTTAATGAATATTTTAGTGAAATAGGAGAAACATTAGCAAAGAAAATAAATATTCCAGAAAACTATATTGAGGAAAACTTTTTTTATTGAAAATACTATGTGATTACAAGAGGCAACTAATGAAGAGCTACAAACTGCTATAGTAGGTATTGGGCTACTTGAGACCAGCCCCTTCACTTTTTCTCTGGCCACGCCTACTGCGCTCTGATTGGTTACCCCCACTCCTGTAGCTCCTCCCCTTGCTTCTGATTGGTCGACGCCATCTTGGATGACACGTCTCCTGTTCTCTGATTGGACGAGCGCCATTTTGGATGACACGCCTGCTGTTCTCTGATTGGACGAGCCCCATTTTGGAACTTTGGGCGCCATTTTAACCACGCCCATCCGCCATTACGGGAATCTGTATTACCGGCAGTCTGTGTGCTGTCAATAGAGGGCGTCATGCTACAATTAGTGTGTATTGCTAAGAGAGAGCCTCATAAAGAAATCTGTATCACCGGCAGACTGTGTACTACTACTACTACTAGAGGGCGTCATGAAGAAATCTGTATTATCCTACGTACTGATGCTATTAGAGGTCGCATTAAAGAATCTCCTCTCTCGATGTCTCCTCTCTCACTCTCTCCTATTAGAGGTCGCATTAAAGAGCCTTCTCTCTCACTCTCTCCTCACTCTCTCCTTATCATCTATTAGAGGACGCATTAAAGAGCCTTCTCTCTCACACTCTCTCGCTCTCACGCTCTCTCACTCTCTCTCCCTTCATCCTAATGCTAGTAAATGAAACAGCATTGGATAGAGGTAACCGTTACGTCTACTGTTCTGGGATTGGTTCGGACGGCTTTGTTATTTTATACGTGAAAATAAAAATCGATAAATGTTTTACTGTTTTTATTATTATTCGTAAAGTTACACAATATTACTAATATTCTATTGTAAATCAGCTTAAACTAGGTGATTATAGTTTTATATATAGTATAATACTTTATTACTCAATATAAACTAGATATGTTATATGAGGATGTTACAAATTAATTTTCTAACAAAATAACTTAGATCAGCTTATAAATATATATATATTCTAACACTTAACATTTACTTAATAGAATATTAACTATATATTAAACTTAAACCTCAACAACATACTTTATTTAATCTAGTAATATAAACTTTATATAGGCAAGAACTGTCATTTAACATCTTCCGCCTTTATCCAGGACTTTTCATTCAAGCCGAGCCATTTTACATAAATGTCACCATTGCTGCGGCGTTTAAGTACTTTTTCAACTAAGTAAACGTCTGGCTGTTTGGTTTTCTGCAGCTCGAACTCGTAGAAAGCTCCTCGAACAGCAGCCCCATGAAGATCTTCCAGCAGATATGTGACAGGTTTTGTAAATTGAACTTTAACTATTTTGAATAATTCAGTTGACCAGCTGGGCGTGTATCCCTTAGTAAAGACCCCCTTGAACTTACTAATACGTACGAGGTCATTCAAGTCTAGTTTACGTTTACTTCCTGCAGCGACATCAGCTTTTACATTAGTGTCATAAACGGTTAGTTGGGTCGTAGGTGTAACAGTAGCAGGAGCTCGGCCTATCGTTCTATGTCTGGTGTTGTTATAGCTGTCAACTACCCTCTGTAATATATCTATCCATTTAAATGATCCTCGGTAGCTAAACTCTTTATACAGCTTTTGCTTAATTGTACGGATAACGCGTTCAACTATCGAAGCCTTAATTACGGAATATGTAGAGTAATGATTTATACTGTGTTCTTTCATTAATCGTTTAAAATGTTTATTGTAAAACTCTTTCCCGAGATCCGTCTGAAGATTCTTGGGTATGACTGAACTCTTAAAGATGCTGCGGACCTGCTTTGTCACCTCTTCCCCGGATTTAGTTTTCAACGGTCGTGCATACAGATATTTCGAATGACAGTTTATCATCAGCAGTATGTAACGATACCCCTTATTTACTTTAGCTTAGGGTATAAACTCGGCTAAGTCAGCCTGGAACAAGTCCTGGAAATTTTTTATTATAGTGCGGCGTCTTTGAAAGTTTTTTCTAGCAGCCCTGTGTATTTCATCAACAACGGATTGTTTAGCACTCATCATCATACAATTAATATCAACGACACCGAGAGAGCAACGTCTCAAATAATTATACTGGCAGCAGCCGTGTTTGATGAATACTGAATAATGTTAAAAGCAATATATCATTATATACCCCCGAAATATTCTATTCTATGATGCCTTCCTCCTTAAGTTCGCTTATAATTGATATTATTTCGTTTTCATTCTGTGGAATAGTGTTGCCGGCACTCTTTACAGCATATAACAAACGAAGCCGGTCGACTAGCTCATTAGCCTTATTCCAGTAACGTATTCGACTTTGCAATCGCTTAATTTTTTAAAATTTGACGATGATGATAGTCTAATGCCTAAACCTTTGATTCTGGGTAAGTTCGGTTTAATTATATAATCATATTTCCAATGTTTAACAGCTGTTAGTTTACCCTGTGGTCTATATAATTTCTTATGCGCATTAGTAAGGGCTATTATCTGCATATAATTATTGATATCAGCTTGCGGTGGTATAGACTCTAATTCGCTAAACGTGAGTAAGTCAAACAGACCGGGTGTTGTTTCGAAAACGTTGTTTTTAATTATGATGTTTGTATCACGCATAGTCACAGGGGAAGATGCAAATGTCCATGCGTCTCGATCAATTTTATATCTAATACCGAATCTAGTTCTATCTATCTTTTTGTTTTCGACAGCGTTAGCTATCAGCATACCGTAATGAGTAGGGAGATCAAGAGTTTTATTAGATTCTTCTTCTTCGTCTGCTTCCGATGATGATGATGATGATGCAGCAGGTTGTTTTTTAACTTTCTACTGGGGAATGTAACTAGCAGTAGTAGTAGTAGTAGTAGTAGTAGTAGTAGCAGCAGATGGTTGTGTTTTAACTTTCAATAGGGGTACGTTAGAGGTGTTAACTGATTTAGCAATGGTTTCCAGCGGCGATATAACTGGATTGTGCGTGACGCGATCGACTCTAATTATAAACTTATATATGATTCAAAACCCTTCCGATATCTGCCACGGTCTAGAGAGCTGTCTTTATTAATTACCAGGAAATCATGTGGCTCCTTCCAACACAGAGATCAAATGTTTTTAAACTGATCATAGCTAATACCGTCTCCTACAACATGATCGCTAAACACGTGTTTTAAGATCAACTCGTCTTGTCTAAAGAGAATAATTAGGTTTGCATTGTCCCTAATCAGATGTTTCGGTATCTTGGCGTACGTTTGACCTAGATAAAAACAGTCGACACCCTTATGCCTACCCATGCTAAAATATTCTCTAATCTTTTCCTGCTTGCTGCAAATTATATCATCAAAAATGAACACAGAATTAGGTTTAACATCACCGGGGCTGATTACGTCATCGTTTTCGCTAAATTCATGATATCCCATACCTGTAAGTGGTTTCATAACACGTCTTAAGAATTCATATTTAGGCTGAAATAAAAACTTGGCGTATAGGTAGATATTTTCAAATTTTAATCCGTTTTCGCTAATAAGTAAACCTAACATAGCATTAGTTTTACCGCAGGAAGATGGACCGCTCAATATTGCTCTACATGGTACAGGTAACAGGTCGCCATGTTTCCTAACATCCTTGCCTGATCGTTGTAAAGATGTATCATCGCAGTCGTCTAGGTTACATATGTTTAGTGACTTATTTTGTTTAACGACCTTCATTACGGTATGCGTACGTGTCTAGTCACGGTCTCGTTAAATGGATTATACTCGATTAATGCGTCGTGAAGGATCAAACAATACGCCTTAGTTGTGTTCGTAAATGCGGCAGAAGACTCGAGCTCTAGTCTAATATCGGCAGTGGAATCCTTAAAACTCTCTACCTGTCTTGAACAGTCAATAACAAAAACTGGATACGTTTCAAACGATTTGTAGCTGAGTAAACAGCTCTCAGCCGCACCTCTACCTATACCGTCATAATAGTTCTCACGAAAACGAATATAATTCAGATACGCAGGAATGTAGTCCATACGGTCGAAATCGAGATTTAAACGCTGATGCGGGAACACTTGCGAATTTAAATACAACTTAACGTCGACCAAGTTCGAATGAGTAAATGTAGTCGGGTTACCCGTTCTTATACCCAGCTGACGCTCGTCTTGTAAAACTACAAAGACCCAGCGCGGTTTCTCTAGATCATTGGAGTTCTTTACGCGCCAAACCTGGTTTTTAGTAGTTCCCAACGAGGGTAACTCGTGTAATTCCCAACGTCTAAACGGAGCGATAATAGAAGTAACTAAACTCTCTTAAACTCTCCACCAGGTTCACTTTGCTTTCATCTGATAACAGTATATGCGGAACTTCCCACGAGAGCTTATCAATCTTGATATCTACATCGATACCTGCATCACCCGCGTCGCTTTTATAGCAATTAAAATCGTTCTTGGCGCGAATTAAAACTAGCTGACAACTCAAATGAGGTATTAATTTTTTATAATCGTCTGCAAATCCAAAGATATCTTTTAATGGTATTCTACACGTGAAATGAAAGACGTTATTCCCCTGGTTATGTAACAAATCATTATCGCTAGTAATCCCTAAGTTCCATGCAGTGCAGGTTAAAGCTCTATCCTCGGCGCCGTGTGAAACGAGACCTTTTATAGTGCTTGTAATTCCAGGCTGTTTACATACATCTATGAGCTGGTTTGCGCCTAATATTAGTTGAATTTCATCAAACAGAAAGTGGGCGAAATTGTTTACCAGAAGGAATTGCTTGTTTGCAGCACGCGTTATGCTACCATTAACAAGTACATAGCTGTCATACAAAGCTAAAACGTTATCGGAATTTTGTATGCTGATTCTAATGGTGTCGGAATGACTGGCATTTAACGTAAACGGCAAATAGGTATAAAAATCCTCTTTTATTATATCTGTATCGACGCGAGGCTTCCCAAATATGTTTAATTTATCAATGGTAAAGGTGTCGGTGTTAATATGCATTTTACTTCGTTTTGACATGCTGCTGCTGCTGCTGTCATCGTACTTTAAAGCCTAAAGATTCAAGAAAAAGGCGACGAGCTTTAGTTAGTTTTAATCGAAGGTCTGCACTGGCCGACGTTCGACGGTGAATGACCTTTGATGGACATATGCTGATGTTTTTATAGCTAAAGTTTATTCCCATTTTTCACGTTTAAGTTCTAGTCTGATGCTCGTGAAAGTATCTGCAGACAACTTTATCAACTCTCCTCTCGCGTCTACCAGTCTAATGGTAATGTTGTCGATCTCGGTGACAGTGATGGGAAAATAAATCACATGTGATGGCTCCTTTTCAATCAGATAACCGGGTGGTACGCAAACACCGAATTCGAAGATTGTATGACCTGCTTGATTGTTTCTATATGAACCGCCTGCAATATTCGTGTCTACAAAGATGTTTGGAGTTGAAAGTATATCGACAACTCGATCTGATACGTGTCTACTACCTGGTTCTAGCACGCGCTTCTTAAATCCTAGTAGGGATCCTATGTTATTGGGCTTGATAAAATCAATCAACTCGGTAGCTGATTCAATCTCACACTTTCCCGTATTATTGTTAGCTTTGATTTGTAGTAGTAGATCTCCCTCTTCCGGATCGCCACTAATTTGATTCTTTATATAATTAACGATTTCAGCCAACTCGTAGCTACCCGGTTCAATAGTTATTTCCTTATCTCCGTAATAAAATTTATTTTTGCCTGGGTATATATTCCGTATCTTGTGACTTGTATATAAGCCGACTAAACCTAGGGAGTATTCGTAACGCACGTGATCTAGTGTTATAGGTGGATAAATACGATCCGTAGAAAGCCTGTTCCCTGTACCGTACACCGTGAAGGTCCTAGCCATACTTAACCGATTTACACTTTCACCTCTCTTTTATACAAAAATCGTAGACACAGATGTCCGCAGTTGTATGTATTGAACTTTTGTTCTTGGGCTACGTTGTAGTATACGGCGCAGCGAGGCCCTAAATATTTCACAAGTTTAGCTGGTGGTCTTAGGTATCCGAAGGGGTCATAGTACAAAACCACGTTTCGATCCTTTCTATAGGCAACCCAATGAGTACCCGGTCCTCCAGCGTCGTCAAGATTAACAATAGCTCTTTCAAAATGCAAAGGTTTCGTTGCAGGTAGACTTGTTCTCATATAGACACCTCTAAAATAGGGAATGTCTTTAGCATGTTTTATTATATCTACGTCTGTAAGTGGTCTCCGAGGCAAGTTATTCAGTTTTTTGACCGCCTGACATATGGTTTTAAGTACAATGCAGCTCCGCCAGCTCTATACGGCTTCAGGTAAAGGGCGTTCCCGTTCTTACCGCCTAAAGCGATAGCTTCCATACTTTTATTATGCCGTGTAGTTTCTTCTAGCTGTCTCTTATTACTATTAGCAGTGTTAACAGCTTTTGCTACTCCCGAAGCGCCTCCTATAATTGCACCGAGAGCCGAGAGGCCAGCAAAAATTGGTATGAGTGGTAAAATACCCCCTGTAGCTGTAGGCACAGGTATAATTCGGGGTACTTTAACGTTTTTTCGACCGCCTACGTGTTGAATGATTCTTCTGGCAGCGCTCAGGGCATGATGTATTAAGTCTTTACCCGTGAGTCTCTTGCTTGCACGATTCACTACACCAACAAGCTTCTTTAAAACGCCACCTTTGAAAGTGACAGTTTTCTTCTTCTTCATCTTTCTAGCGAGACCCTTTTTCGCTGACTGTTTCTTTGTCTTTACGCCCATTCCCAACTTTCTTTTAGCCTTCATTATACCGGTTACAAACAGAGCTGATGCTTTTCCCCTAATTTAGAGTCTTTAGCCTTAACACGCTTCCAAGCAGCTTCTTCTAATACACGATCTGCCTGGTGTCTACTGTTCAAATCGGAGCTCTGAGCGTACGAGATGTCGTGCTGCATACACGCCTGGTCCAAAGGATATAGACCTTTATCGCCGCGTTGTAATCTTTTAGATAATTTAGTACCAGTCCACAGTACTGATAGGAAGGAAGATGTAGCTCAATAGGTAGCTTGTGTATGAGCTTGTTAACAAAGCCGTTACCCTCGTGAACTAACATCTAGTACTGAGAGAAGAGACTGCTTGTACCTGTATTTATTCTCGGTCACAGCCGGACTAATCTGTGTTCTGAAATCTCTGCGTATAGATAAAGTCTCTATGATCAGCTTGTAGAATTTCACACAGATGCTTTTCAACATTATGTATTCTTGTTTGAAAACGGTATCTGTCCAGAGCTAATGTTTGCCAGTCTCCCTTTCTCGCCTGTCTGTATGCATACTCCCATACTATCATATGATGTATATTATTCACGCGTGCGTCGGCGAAACTTACTTTCTTTACCATATCGCTGTGTTGCTGCTACTACTACTACTACATATCGCTATGTTTGGAGAGTTATTGATATTAGTAAAACTAAAAACTTTGTTTAAATACATTTTTTATTTCTTCAATGATACATTTAGGCTAAGATAAAAAATAACTGATTAGCGTAGATATAAGCAAACTAAGCATTTGCGCAGCATTCCCGTAAGGCTCACCACATTTCCTATCTGCGCTAATCAGGCATTTGATATAATACACTTAAAACTAGAATAAAAATGGTGTCCATATCAATATGATTAGGTCAACCGATAGTAGTAGTAGTAAATTCCGTTGTTAGTCGGCATTGTACACTCTCTTTATGTTGTAAGAGTTCGTACGTGTTGCAGATTCGGCTATTAGGGCATCAAACGATGATCGCATAACTTTTTGAGTATCCTCGAACGCTTGTACTTTATCTAATAAATTTTTATAATTACTATCTAGGGTATTATTCGTTTCTTCTATCTTTGTCAACACACTCGAATGATTAGTTTCCATCTCATCATTTGCTATTAGGAGATTTCTCTTTGTTACTTTCTCCAGCGTTGTTAGCAAACTGTTAAGTTTACTAGTTTCAATGTTAACCTTTGTTACCTTTTGCTTTAGATCTTTAATAGTGTTCTGAGTATCGGTAGCCATTGTAATGAAGGTTTGTACAGCAGAGTCGAATTGAGCATCTACATAGTCTTTAGAAGTGACATCCGTATCATCTATAGGGTAACTTACTGAAACAATACGTTTACCATCTGCATTAAACTGCATTTGATCGTTTGTATGCATAGCTCGTTTGTTAAAATAATGCCTAGAGATTACATCTTTATCCTCTAGAGGCTCCCCTATATTACAAATTCTTCCATCTTTAGAATCATAGTACGACCCCTGTCCTTTATCCTCTCGTCGTCTCAAACATTTAGAGAGTAATTTTCTTTCAACATCGTCCACCAGCTCGTCGGTATACTTTTTCGTGCAAACATCGTGGTCGTCAAGCGGTCCTTTAACGTGTACTAGTCTTCTTTTCTTAACATCAATTACACCTTCATTGCTATCTGATAACATTAGTACAGAACGCTTCGTGACAAGATCGTTATCGTTGATAGAAGCGCCTACATTAGTTCTCAACATCGAAATTGCCCTCTGGTGTTAATTTGAAACCATAACCTCTCGGTCCACGTTTTGTTGCAGCCATTGCTTTATCTGTCATACTCATCATAGCTCTGCCGAAGAGATCTATTGTGTTCATGATAACGTATGACAAATAACTGTCATGCATGAACAGAATACACAGTATTTATAGCTGAGATCTTCATAGCGCAATGATGTACATATTTCAATACGTCATGATATTTATACAGTTCGTCGGATGTTCTCGGGTATAATCGTAGACGATACTGAGACTTCTCGTAATCAGCTCACATTTAATTTAGTAATTATTAAGTAAAACTTAGAGGTAATATATGTGACTGTATCCGTTCTCTAAGATATTAGTCTCAGTACAAGGACATGGATTTATAGAAGGTCATAATTGTTTAAAGAAAATTCTATAAAAATTTAACGAAAGTGTACAAAGAAGAGGCTTTAGAAAAAACAAATACAGAGGTAACATTGTACCAATTTAAAAAACAATTGAATAAATTAGTTATAATTCATCACAGCCCTATTTGATAAATTCGTTAGGGCTGTGGAACAGGTAAAAAACGCGTTGATTTCGATCTCCCTTACTGATGCATATTTCTAGCGATGATGTCAGCGGGCAGCTTTGAAAATTGCAGCATGTTGACGTCAGTTGATGGTGATTTTAATATAAATTAAATGTAATATTTTTCTCAGGTAGAAAAAGTTTTAAAATAATATTTTTACAGAAAAGAACCATTTAGAATTAAAAAAGGGAAAAGCAATTATACCTGGTTTGGGTTCGGGGCAGGTAGAGAGGTCCCTCATCTGATAAAACCGCATATTTCTAGCGATGACGGCAACGGGGCAGGTAGAATCTTGTTTTCACCCTCGAAATGTCTAAAGGAATGTATATAGCCTAAGACAATTATATTTTAAGCGGCCAATGAAATGTTTCCCTTTTGTCGTAGAGAGAGCTAAATATTTGAAATAATATTTTTCACGTCAGTCCCTTTCGATACGCTGTATGCGTGTGGTATATAACAGTGGTTTGAAAGATTAATAATAACTGGTTTTAAATTTAAAAAGTGTCTGTTTATACTGAATATTCCTTCTTGGTGAGAGGTGGTTAAAAGTGTAAATATTTATTGTTTTTCCGTTTTTAATTTAAAGTGATACGCCAAGGGTAAGTCTATACATTTTCTGCATTAGAACTAGTTTTTCTCTTTTTAAATAGTTAATTCAGCCGTTGATACTAACACATATTAGTGTTAGAAACCATTCCAATCCCTGAACGTGATTCAAGAGTCTGTGTATTTATTAACGTAATTTTCTTAACATGGAGATCCGAAAGCCCTTTACGAAGAGTAGCTACTGACATAGATATGATGGTTAGATGAGCCTGCAAACCTCGCAGTTGTATCAAGGACTGTTGGTTCCTTTAAATTTCATGATCTCGTTGGGTAGAAAGTTTCATTAGAATACAACGGCCTTGATCACGTGGTTAGTCATCCGTGAAATATAAAATTCTAGGGCGGGAAATCCCCATGATGGTGACTTCAAGAATGACAAATTCAAAATTTTAAACGTTTTATCGAGCTGTCGTCGTTGTAAGGACATCTATTGAGTTAATTGAAACCGCGTGACGGGCTTCGATCCCTGTCGATAGCCAAAGTTACTAGAATAGAGAGGGATATATATGAAAAAGTTACCGAGAGAGAAATAGCTAAATAAATAATATATTTAAACATTGATGTCTCATTTACTTGCATGATTAAGGGAGAAGGGCCACTATATAAAAGGTAGATCGTTATCCGCGAGAGAGGGTACACGAGAAGTAGAAACATAATCTAATTCCTACCCGACATTATTATTTCTTCTAGAAAAGGTAGAAAGAGTACAGTGTGTGCGTGAGAGAGAAAGGTAGCAGAACTTGTAGGTAATAGTAGCGAGAGATAGCTAGGTACGCAAGACATTAAACGCTAGGTGTAGGGATAAAATATGACCGAACCAACCAGCACGTATTCCAAGATGATCGCCTATGATAGTGAAAAAAATGGCCGAACCATTCAGAACGTGTTTCAAGATGACAGACCGACCATCTAGGTATGGATAAAAGTTATCGATCAATCAGATCACGAATGGGCGTGTCTACGAGGTATTCATACTAACGCTACATCTATTAGCAAATATCCGTAAATTGTTAGGCGATAATACAGATTTATTCGTTGAGAGAAAGAGAGGTAGCAAGGTACGCAGGACAGCGAGAAGAGGAGAGAGAGAGAGAGAGAAAGAGAGAGAGAGAGAGAGAGAGAGAGAGAGAGAGAGAGAGAGAATGTTTCCGTCTAGTGAAAGGGATAAAAGATGGTCGATCCAATCCCAGAGCTAAAAATTCAAAAGTGGGAAATCTAAGATGTCGACTTCAAAATGACAAGTTTTAAAATGAAATACCACTATATGTAAAATTATATTAGGGTTGTAAGGGATACCAAGAAATACGCACTGGAAATGTTTCATTGATCGGTTGTGAAAGAGAAAAATGTAGCTAATTAATCGGGCATTTACCGTTTAAATTGTTCTTTTTGTAGTTCGGTATATATTGAACAAACACTTCGAAATTTTGACATAAGATATAAAGAACACGTACGTCATTACAAAAATAAACATTCTGAAAAATCGAATTACGCCAAACACCTTTTAGAACAAAATCACACAATGACTCCTCAAAATAATATTAAATTCCTACATTTTTGTAATAACAAACGCAAATTAGACATTTTAGAAGCCTTTGAGATATACAAACACAAACTCAGGGTACCTTTAATGAATGAACAACTTGAGCTTAGTAATTCTCCGTTACTGGAAGTATTAGATATTTAATTTATTATTATTATTTTATCTAGTTACCTATTTTGTATCTACCTTAGCGACGTGTTTGTTTATAATTATATTACCTTTGATAATGACAGCATAGCTGTCGAAACAATATTGTCAGGTTATATTTTAATAAAACTGTGAAACTTTTAATAATCTTTATTTATTTCATATCAACTATATGATCAATCAATCTCTCGACGTAAATATTATATTAGAAATTTTAAAAAGGTATACAATTTATATAATGGTAGAGATAGATAGAAAACTGGCGGTTCGTTTATATCGAGGAAGTCCGCGATTTGCGTTTAAAGCTGAATTTCAAATTTTAATGCTGGATCAGTTATCTTAAATAATTATTACTATATGTAATTATCTTATTAATGACGATAATTATTTGAGAAATCAGTGAAATTTATTAATATAAAATGATAAACCTCGAAACGCCCTCTATCACCCAGTACATACGTAATCGATAATACAGATCACGGCCTACTAGATTAATATAAGCTTCGCTTATATACAGCCGTCTCATTTCCAGTTTTTTCATTGTTGAAAAATATTACAGATTCGTACGTTAAGTAGCACCATCTGGCGGCATTTTTTTCGGTAATTTTGCAATGAATATACTTGAAGCCAGAGCTAGGTCGGTAATTTTTTAGGTTATACTTATTGTTAATTGTCATTTTCTATATGTAATATTAATTTATTGATTGACGTTTGTACATATTTAAAAAAAATACGTTGTAGTAGAGCATATAGGAAACCAGAATATCCCGCATATAACTAAATCATATTGAATTTGTATAATGTTTACTAATGATTTATTTTTTAGCCTTCAAAGATATGTAGCCCTAGTACGTAGCTGTGAGTAGGTATTGGGACCATTGGCCAGCCCCCCACCCTTTTTATGCAAATGACCCGCGATCTAATTAATATTCAAATGAGGCGTGGTCTAATTAAATGCGCGAATTAAATGCGCGAATTAAATGCGCGAATTAAATTAATTGATCTAATTAAATTAATTCACGGTATCAATTACATATCTCCTCTCTCATTTACATATATGATTTCTCATATGCATGGGCGAATTAAATTAATTGATCTAATTAAATTAATTCACGGTATCAATTACATATCTCCTCTCTCATTTACATATATGATTTCTCATAAGCATGCGCGAATTAAATTAATTGATCTAATTAAATTAATTCACGGTATCAATTACATATCTCCTCTCTCATTTACATATATGATTTCTCATATGCATGAGCGAATTAAATTAATTCACCGTATCATCTACATATCGCCTCTCTCATTCCTCATATGCATACGCGAATTAAATTAATTCACGGTATCATTTGCATATCTCCTCTCTCATTCCTCATATGCATGCGCGAATTAAATTAATTCACGGTATCATTTACATATCTCCTCTCTCATTCCTCATATGCATGGGCGAATTAAATTAATTGATCTAATTAAATTAATTCACGGTATCAATTACATATCTCCTCTCTCATTTACATATATGATTTCTCATATGCATGGGCGAATTAAATTAATTGATCTAATTAAATTAATTCACGGTATCAATTACATATCTCCTCTCTCATTTACATATATGATTTCTCATATGCATGGGCGAATTAAATTAATTGATCTAATTAAATTAATTCACGGTATCAATTACATATCTCCTCTCTCATTTACATATATGATTTCTCATATGCATACGCGAATTAAATTAATTCACGGAATCATTAGCGTATCTCCTCTCTCATTTACATAACTGATATCTCATTCTGTACATCTCATTTTTATATATTATTTGCCATCTCTCATCTCTCTCTCATAAATTTATTTTAAAATAAATCAGTCCTATTTGATATTTATCTATAGGTCGTCGTGTAATTCTGCGAAAACAATTTAATATGTAGAAATGTAATAATAAAAAATTTATTTTCAACTATACAAAAGTAACCCTTAAGCTACTGTCAATCAACTGTCGGATTAGCTCTGGTGCACTAGACCCGTTTAAATATACGGCATAAACATTTAGTTTGAAAGGAAACAATTAGGGTCGTTATGATTTCATAAAATTTTATTTAAATGAAACGTTTAAGAATATAGAATACTGTAGAGCATTATTTTTAAAATTCAAAAAACATTATCTATAGCTAAAACTGTTTAAGAAATAACTTTCAAACTAAATGTTTTTGCATGAAAATACGTACAAACTAATTAGCCAGGTTGTCTTCGACATTCTTTAAAACTGCTTTCAACCATAAATAAACAAACGTTCTTACGAATGACTGACTGAAAGGAATTTAGATTTTATAAATAATTTGTTAAGAGACCAAAGCTACTGTCAATCACTTGTCGGATTATCTCTGTTGCAGTTTTAAAAGTTAATGAAGCGTGAATCAAATATCTATGATTCATTTGAAAGCAGAAATACTAAACAAGTGACTGAGATTCCCTGAAGTTTCTTTATAATTAGCTCATGCAGAATAACACAAAGGGAGTCACTTGTTTAGTATTTCTGCTTTTAAATGAATCATAGAGATTTGATTCACGCTTCATTAACTTTTAAAACAATAATTGTTACTTAAGACAAAGTGTTTTTATAATAACAGATTTCTTTGTGTTATTTTAAACGTTGTTCGCCGAGCAGTGAGTCAGTCACGTGGTTACTTAAATTAGTATAAAGCTTAGAAATTTTTATATCTCAAATCAGTACGAAAGTGTTTCCATAGAGAAAACAACTATTATCAACACAGCTATCCAGAGTTTAACAGTGTATATTTAATTTAATCAGGTAAGTTATTATGATTTTATGTTTAACGATCTTTCCACTACTGTTTACCTGCTATATCTATAATATGTAAATGTTCTACATTTATTTATGTAAACTAATCATTTGAACTTTTAGATTACATCTCATTATCCGGTGTTCGAGGTCGATCATCAAAGTATAATTTCCTGCTTCTTTGAAATTCATTAAACAGCTATCCAGAGTTTAACAGTGTATATTTAATTTAATCAGGTAAGTTATTATGATTTTATGTTTAACGATCTTTCCACTACTGTTTACCTGCTATATCTATAATATGTAAATGTTATACATTTGTTTATGTAAACTAATCATTTGAACTTTTAGATTACATCTCATTATCCTGTGTTCGAGGTCGATTATCAAAGTATAATTTCCTGCTTCTTTGAAATTCATTAAGTGATTTTTATATTTTAACTATGTTATGAAAAATAACTATTTTGAACTTTTACATTAAGAATTATAATTTATTTTATTTAAAATTCATTAAGTAAGTGGTTTTATGTTTCAACTATATTTCTACCTCGATACCTGGTGCTCTGGGAGTACTTACCTATCCGAACACAGCTGACCAGGTCTAAAATACGGTGTGTGAGACCGCACACCCTGTGTTCATTCCTATTTCCCTTCTATACCTAATGTTCTTAAGCCCCCTAATGAGACTGCATTTATTATTTTTGAAATTTGTTTCAGATTGACTACAGTTCCCATATACATACATCTTATCCAGAATGTCTTCTCTCTATAAAGTAATCAACGAAAGTGTGTCCACCATAAAGAAATTCGGCACCCAGAAACACAGAGTGGTATTTAAAGTCAACGATGCACCGGACGGCGTGGACCATTTGGACTTTTTTAAATCGGCTATTAACCAAATTCTGCAGGATATGTTAAGTCGAGCACAACCAACTGATAAAGTAGGGGCCACGTTTGAATTCGACAGTTTTAAAGATAAACTCCCCGGCTACATGAGCTTCAAAAGAGCCGATAAAATCACATTTAACGATGTCTGGGGCATACTAGAATCGATTTTACAGAGCGACCCCGAAGCCCTGAGTTCGGACACCTTCAGGCTGATCGCTACAATCGTGACACCACCTGCAGGGCGAGGACCCAAACGTGTAGGGTTTTATAGCACCTTTGCCGAAGAGTGTAGCAAACGTAGAGGGATTGTCAGTATTAAAAACAACGACAACCTCTGTCTACCTCGAGCTCTGGCTGTAGCTAAGGCTCATGTAGATAACAGCACCGATTACAAGAAGGTAAGGGATAATCAGGGTACGCAAAAAATAAAGGCCGAGGAAATGATGCGGGAGGCCGGAGTAGCCTTCATTCCACCGGAGGGAGCAGGGGTCAACGAGTTAAGACTCTTCCAACAGCTCCTGGCCCCTAACTACAAGATCACCGTGTACAGCTACGGTACAAAAGGGCGTTCACTTATCTTTGAGCGGGTCGTCGATAATGATGCCGCAACAAAGAACATCAATCTGTTGTATCACGAGCATCATTATAACGTCATAACATCATTGACCTCAGCCTTTGCCTGCGGTTATTTCTGTGAGCACTGTCATGTACCCTATAACAACAAGAGAGATCACCGGTGTGAAAAGTCCTGCATAGGCTGTGGTAGCTCTCCGCCATGTGTAAGAACAGCGCAGCTGATTAGTTGTCTGGACTGCAGGCGAGACTTTAGAAGTCAAGCCTGCTTTAACAACCATCAGGAGGGTAACATGTGCCTAGAAGTTAAAAAATGCGAGGGATGTTTCAAAACCATCAACATCAAGACCCGGAAGCAGGCTCACGTGTGCGGGGAGATCTATTGTAAGATCTGTCAGAGCCATAAACCTGAAAACCATTTCTGTCATATACAGCCGGCCGGGCCTAGGAACACAAAGCAAGACACCTTGTTTGTGTTCTTCGACCTGGAGACCCGACAAGAGAAAGAAATTGCGCCCGGCGTCAACCTCCACGAGCCGAATCTATGCGTTTTCCAGCAAGTCTGTTCTGAATGTTACAACGACTCATCATCAACAGCTACCACCTGTGTAAGATGTGGTTTGCGAGAACAGATCTTGCGAGGAAAATGTATAGATGGTTTTCTCGTGCACCTGTTGGAGATGCGTAAAAAATTCAAAAAAGTTGTAGCAGCTGCCCATAACGGGCAAGCTTTCGATACGCAATTCATTCTAAATTATCTGATAACCAACAACACCTCTTTGAAACCTGACCTCATTATGCGCGGTTCAAAAATTCTGCTGCTGCAACTAGATAATCTAAAGATTATCGACTCTTTAAACTTTTTCCCCATGGCTCTGGCTGACTTGCCTAAAGCGTTTGATTTACCGGCTCCCAAAGGATACTTCCCGCACCTTTTTAACACCGAGGCAAATGCCCATTACGTGGGTCCTCTTCCGGACATCAAGTTTTACAGCCCAGACACCATAAAACCCCAGGCTCGTGAAGCGTTCCTAAAATAGTACGAGGCGAACAGGGACACAGAGTTTGATATGCAACGTGACCTAGTCGAGTATTGCAGAACCGACGTTGATATTTTAAAGAGAGCCTGTATCCACTTTAGGAATCTCTTTATTAAAGAATGCGATGTTGACCCGTTCACGGAAGCCATCACCATCGCCTCTGCCTGTAATCTCATGTTCCGGAGGAAATTCCTCAAAGAAAGCACCATTGGACTGATACCAAAGGGTGGTTACCGCCGAGCAGACAGTCACTCAGGAATAGCTCTGCAATGGTTGCTGTGGGAGGAACAGCAGCGCGGTGTACAAATTCAACATGCAGGCAGACAGCGAGAAGTTATCGTGGGCGGTCAAAAGGTAGACGGGCTGTATGAAAGACAAATATTCCAATTCCATGGTTGCTTCTACCACGGCTGTCCTACTTGCTACATCACTAGGCGTGATGAACCTCTACACGACGACCCTGCTGATACCATGAATATGCGGTTCGAGAAAACTCAGGCTACAACAGAAAAATTCAAATCCATGGGTTACGAGGTTACTGAACAATGGGAGTGCGATTTCAGGAAAAAGTTAACACCTGAGATGAAGCAGCTAGAGAAGCATCCCTTACTACTGAACACACCACTCATCCCGAGAGAGGCATTTTACGGCGGCCGTACAGGGGCAGCAAAATTAAAGAGGGTTGCAAAAGACGGGGAAAAGATCCGGTATGTCGACGTATGCTCCCTTTACCCATGGGTATGCAAGTACGCCAAATTCCCAGTTGGCCATCCGGAAGTTTACGTAGGCAAGGCGGCTTGTGAAAAGCTAATCAGGGATAAAGGGGGTATAGAAAACATCAACGGCGTGATAAAATGTACAGTGTTACCGCCACAAGATCTGTATCATCCGGTCTTACCAGTCAAAATGCATCAAAAGTTGTTGTTCCCTCTATGTCGCTCCTGTACTGAAGACCTCAATCAAGCAGAATGTCATCATTCCGTTGCCGAACGTGTCATTAGCGGAACATGGGTCGTAGATGAGGTGGTTACAGCGGTACGAAAGGGTTACATCATACAAGATGTACAGGAGATCTGGTCATACGATGTAACCCAGTATGACAGGAAGTCGATGGACGGCGGTTTGTTTTCGGGATTCATAGATAAGTTCCTGAAAATGAAGCAGGAAGCTAGCGGATGGCCCTCTACAACATGCTCCGATAACGCTGTAGCTGATGAAGTCCGAAAACAAGCCTACGTTGATGAGTATGTCTTGAACGAAGGAGTCCTCCTGGAATCGTCGAAAATTGTGAAGAACCCTGGATTGAGATCGTTGGCAAAGTTGATGTTAAATTCATTTTGGGGTAAGTACAACAGTCTTACGTAGTTTTCTTTACTTAATAATAATTGTATTCTAGGGAAATTTGGTCAACGTGAAAACCAGCCAAAAACTTCGATTATCAACGAGCCCAAGGAGTTTTTCGATTTACTTTCAAACCCTAGCGTAGAAGTCAACAACGTGCAGGAGATAAATGACGAGGTGATTGCGGTTAACTGGCAACATAAGGAGGAAGCAGCAGATCTTCTATCGTCAGTCAACGTGGTCATCGCGGCATTTGTCACTGCACAGGCCCGTCTTAAGCTGTATAGCTATCTGGATCAGTTAGGCGAGAGAGTCTTATACTATAACACAGGTAAGTCGTACTATCAACATCAACACCTACTATAATAGAGTTAATTTTTCTTCCTTGTTTCAGATTCTGTAATATACGTTTCGAAGCCGGGTGACTTCGATCTACCAACAGGAAGCTTCCTAGGTGACCTCACCGACGAGCTGGAAGAGTACGGCCCTGGATCGTATATTATAGAGTTTGTGTCAGGAGGGCCAAAGAACTACGCCTACAAAGTGTATTCCCCGACCACAGGCCAGATATACGTAGTCGTCAAGGTGAAAGGGATCACCCTAAATAACGCCGCGATGCAAAAAATAAACTTTGACTCCATGTTGCGACTGTTGGACGACATGGACTCAAAGATTATGATTGAGTCCAGTAACATACGAAGAACCGCACAACATCAACTCGTCACCAGGACCGAATCAAAGGCCTATAGAATAACGTTCGGCAAGCGACGTCGCGTAGAAGATTTTGATTCCGTCCCCTATGGGTACAAGAAACAAGCTCGCATGTAAATATTTAAATTCTATGTATATATATTTAGGAAATTTTACGATTCTAGTTTGTAATGTCTATATATTTTATTTTCATGGTCATCTATGTATATTTTACGTTTGTAGTCTGTAATGTGTATATATTTTATTATCACTTTGTATATTAGTTTTGTATTGTATATAATTATATCTGTTAAGAATTTTTGACAGTTCTTTAACGTCTTATCTTTTACAACTAAATATGTTTCAATCTTGTATTTTTCTGTACAAGAAATTCAGATGTTTTATAGTAGAATTGATATTTTAAATTGTCTTTTTTCATGTATTATGTTATCAATTATTTTGTATTGTTATAACACGTATTATATTATTCGTGAATAATAGATGTAATATGATTTATTTCTTGTCTTTTTTTATTTCTGTAATGTAAGGTAAAAATAAAAACAAATATTTTATACAAGAACTTTTATTGAAAGAAGAAAATACAGTTCATATTGATATATATAATACTAAATTATATCTAGAAGAAAATACATTTCATGCTGATATATAATACTAAATTATATCTAAAATAATACATAAGTATACTAATAATAATACTATAAAGGAGCTAGTGAGTGAGTAGATCTTCCTTCTTTATCCAGGACTTTTCATTTAAACCGAGCCATTTCACGTAAATGTCACCATTGCTACGACGTTTAAGTATTTTTTCAACTAGGTATACATCAGGTTGATTGGTTTTCTGCAGCTCGAACTCGTAGAAAGCACCTCGGACAGGAACTCCGTGTAGATCTTCCAACAAGTATGTGATAGGTTTTGTAAATTGAACTTTAACTACTTTGAATAATTCTGTTGACCAGTTAGGTGTATATCCCTTAGAAAAGACTCCTTTGAATTTGCTTATACGTACGATGTCATTCAAATCCAACCTACGTTTACTGATAGTTTTTACATTAACATTATACACAGACAGCTGTGTCGTAGGTTTAACAGATGCAGGAGGCACCCCTATTGTTCCATGTTTTGTAGTATTATAGCTATCAACTACTCGTTGTAATATATCGACCCATTTAAATTTCCCTCTGTAGCTAAACTCCTTATACAGCCTTTGCTTAATTGTACGAATAACTCGTTCGACTATTGAAGCCTTAATCACGGAATACGTAGAGTAATGATTTATGTTGTATTCATTCATTAACTTTTTAAAATGTTTATTATAAAACTCTTTCCCGAGATCAGACTGTAAATTTTTAGGTATGACTGAATCCTTAAAGATACTACGGACCTGCTTTGTCACCTCTTCTCCGGTCTTAGTTTTCAATGGACGTACATACAAGTATTTCGAATAACAGTTTATCATCATCAGTATATAACGATAACCCTTATTTACTTTAGCGTAGGGAATAAACTCCGCTAAATCTATTTGAAACAAATCATCATAACCCTTTATTATAGTACTACGTCTTTGAAAATTTTTTCTAGCAGATCTATGTATTTCATCGACAACGGTTTGTTTTGCGTTCATCTCTGTTAATAACTGCAGATACTCAAATTATAAGTTATGTAAGACTGAACTATTAAATAGAATGTAAAGTAATATATCCTACGACTATTGTGGGATTCTTTGAGTAATTAACAAATTTTGTAGGTCTACGAGCGGTGATCTATCAAAATTTTTAGATCTAGAATCTGCTTTAGCTAGAAGCCATAAAGTTGCCTTAGATAGTTCTATACAAAGCGTGGTCAGAGTTTTAATACTATCGCGTAGCGCGTCGTGACTGTTGTTAGATATCTCGCTATCCATATACCATTTTGTAACTGCATCCTCTGCATCTACGGGGTCCGCTAAATTGATTAATCTTCGTTTCTTACAGTCAATAGTTTTATTTTCTAGTATTAAAGCATGTTTCTTTGTTACCAGATCTGAATCATTAATAGCGTGGCCTGCGTTTGTAATTCTTTTGTTTTCTAAATCGAAATTCTGATCTTCTGTTAGCTTAAATCCTACCCCGGGTGGACCTGGAACTGTTACAGCACCTCCAACTATTGAACGCCCAAACAAATCTATAGTAGCATTCATACTGCTAATGGTAACGAACTGACTACTTACAACCGTGATGAAATCTTTTATTCTATAATACCTTCTTCTTTTAACTCGGAAATAATTGAAATTATTTCGTTTTCATTCAGAGGACTACTGTTACCGGCTTCTTTTACAGCAAATAACAAACGAAGTCGGTCGACAAGTTCGTTAGCTTTATTCCAGTAGACGTATTCGACTTTGCAATCGCTTAATTTTTTAAAATTTGACAATGATGATGATAGTCTAATGCCTAAACCTTTGATTCTGGATAAGTTCGGTTTAATTATATAATCATACTTCCAATGTTTAACAGCTGTTAGTTTACCCTGTGGTCTATAGGATTTCTTATGCGCATTAGTAAGGGCTATTATCTGCATATAATTATTGATATCAGCTTGCGTTGGTGTAGACTCTAATTCTCTAAACGTGAGTAAGTCAAACAGACCGGATGTTGCTTCGAAAGCGTTGTTTTTAATTATGATGTTTGTATCACGTATAGTCACCGGGGAAGATGCAAAAGTCCACGCGTCTCGATCAATTTTATATCTAATACCGAATCTAGTTCTGTCTATGTTGCTACCACCCCTAGCTATTAGCATACCGTAATGAGTAGGGAGATCATGAGTTTTATTAGATTCTTCTTCGTCATCTGCTTCCGATGATGATGACGCAACAGGTTGTTTTTTAACTTTCAACAGAGGAATATAACTAGCAGTAGTAGTAGTAGTAGCAGCAGATGGTTGTGTTTTAATTTTCAATAGGGGAACGTTAACTGATTCGGCAATAGTTTCCAAAGGAGATATAACCTGTTTATGAGTATCACGATAAATACGTTCTGCTTCAGATTTATCACGACGAAAGTAAGCAAATTTTCTACGTATAGCCTTGCGTGCGTTTATTATTTTACGTTTTAAACTTAAATCATAGGAGCTCGACATGCTGATAACTCTAAAAGACGACTAAGCGAATTGAATCTAATTATAAACTTATATATGTATCAAAACCTTTCCGATATCTACCGCTGTTTAGGGAACAATCTTTATTAATAACTAGGAAATCATACGGATCCTTCCAACATATACGACAAATGTTTTTGAAGTCCTCGTAGCTAACATCTCCTACAACATGATCCCTATACACATGCTTTAAATTTAATTCATCCTGTTTGAAAATAATAATCAAGTTTGCGTTATCCCTTATCAAATGTTTCGGTATCTTTGCATATGTCTGACCTAAATAAAACGAATCAACACCTTTATGTCTACCCATACTAAAATATTCTCTAATTTTTTCCTGCTTATCGCAAATAATATCGTCGAAAATGAATACTGAGTTAGGTTTGATGTTGCTAGGATTGATTACGTCATCGTTTTCACTAAACTCTTGATAACCAATGTTTTTAATAGGTTTCATAACTTCCCTTAAGAATTCGTATTTCGGTTGAAATAAGGATTTGGCAAACAGGTAGATATTTTAAAATTTTAATCCGTTTTCACTAATCAGTAGACCTAGCATAACATTAGTTTTACCGCAGGAAGAAGGACCGCTCAGAATTGCTCGACAAGACGTAGGTAATAAGTCACCGTGTTTTCTATCATCGTCAGATTGTAGAGATACATCTCTGTCTAAATTAAATATGTTTAGCGTTTTCTTTTGTTTAACAGTTTTCATTATGGTATGCGTACGTGTTTAGTCACGGTTTCAGTGAACGGGTTATATTCTATCAAGGAGTCATGTAGGATCAAACAATATGCCTTTGTTGTATTGGTAAATGCAGCGGAAGATTCAAGTTCTAATCTAATATCGACAGTGGAATCTTTAAAACTTTCTGTCTGTCTTGAACAATCAATTACAAAAACCGGGTATGTTTCAAATTTTGAATAATCGATTAAACAGCTATCGGTCGATCCTCTACCTATATCATAGTAACTCTCGCGAAAGCGTGTATAATTTAAATAAGCAGGAATGTAATCCTTACTACTGAAATCGAGATTTAACCGTTGCTGTGGAAACACTTGCGAATTTAAATACAGCTTAATATCGACTAGGTTCGAATGAGTAAATGTAGTAGGGTTACCGATTCTTATACCCAACTGACGCTCGTCTTGTAAAACTACAAGGACCCAACGCGGTTTTTCCAATTCATTTGAATTCTTTATACGCCAAACCTGATTTTTAGTAGTTCCCAGCGAGGGTAGTTCGTGTAATTCCCAACGTCTAAATGGAATGATAATAGAAGAATTATCTCTCAAACTCTCAACTAAGTTCAACTTGCTTTCGTCCGATAATAGTATATGAGGAACCTCCCAAGACAGTTTATCAATCTTGATTTCTATATCAGTACCTGCATCTCCAGCAGCGCTTTTATAGCAATTAAAATCATTCTTAGAACGTATCAAAACTAACTGACAACTCATATGAGGAATAACTTTCTTGTAATCATCTGCAAACCCGAAGATATCCTTTAAAGGAATTCTACACGTGAAATTGAACACGTTATTCCCCGCATTATGTAACAGGCCATTTCCGTTTTCGAGTTCGATTCCCCATGCACTACTGGATAATGCCCGATCCTCGGCACCGTGTGAAACGAGACCTTTTATAGTACTTGTAATACCCGGATGTTTACACACATCGATGATTTGATTCGTACCTAATATTAGTTGAATTTCGTCAAACAGAAAGTAAGCAAAATTGTTTACCGGTAGGAATTCTACATTGACTTTTCGAGTCATAGTACCTTTAACAAAAATGTAGCTATCGTACAAAGCTAAAACATTATCCGAATTTTGTATGGTAATTCTAATGATGTCTGAATGATTTACATTTAACGTAAACGGCAAATAGGTATAGTAGTCCTCCTTTATTATATCTGTATCGACACGAGGTTTTTGAAATATATTTAATTTATCAGTAGCAAAGATGCTTCCTGTATTAATATGCAATTTACTTCTTTTCGACATGATGATGTTGTACTTTAAAACCTAGAGATTCAAGAAACAGCCGATTCTCTTTAGATAACTTTATACGTAAGAGGTCCGCACTAGTCGGTGTACGAAGACGAATGACCCTCGAATGATGCGTGGTATAGTTTTTATAGTTAAAGTTTATTCCCATTTTTCACGTTTAAGTTCTAGTCTTATACTTGTGAAGGTATCTTCAGAAAAATTTACCAGTTGTCCACTCGAGTCTACTAATCGGATGGTAATATTATCAATTTCACTGACAGTGACAGGAAAGTAAATCACATGTGTTGGTTCCTTCTCAATCAGGTATCCAGGTGGTACGCAGAGACCAAATTCAAAGATTGTATGACACGGTTGATTATTTCTATACGCACCCCCTGTAATATTCGTGTCTACAAAGATGTTCGGGGTAGAGAGTATATCGACAATTCGATCTGATACGTGCCTGATTCCGGGTAGTAATATACGATTGTTAAATCCTAATAGAGAGCCTATACTGTTAGGTTTGCTAAAATCTATAACGGTTGAGGCAGATTTAATCTCACACTTTCCTGTATTAGTGTTAGCCTTGATTTGTAGTAGTAAATCTCCTTCTTCAGGATCGCTCGTATTAATTTGATTCTTTATATAGTTAGCGATTTCTGACAATTCGTAACTACCGGTTGTGATAGTTATCTCTTGACCTCCGTAATAAAATTTATTTTTCCCTGGAAATATATTCCGTATCGTATGACTTGTATATAGGCCAACTAATCCTATGGAATATCTGTATTGCTCACGATCTAGTTGTATATTCGGATAAATACTACCGGTAGAGAGAATATTTCCATTACCGTACACGGTGATGGTTCTAGCCATACTTGTTCGAGTTATACATACATTTCTCTTTTATACAAAAATCTCAGGCACAAGTGTCCACAGTTGTATGTATTGAACTTTTGTTCTTGAGCAACATTATAGTATACATTGCAACGAGGACCGAAATATTTCACGAGTTCAGCCGGTGGTCTTAGGTCTCCGAAGGGGTCAAAATACAAAACAACATTTCGATCCTTTCTATAAGCTACCCAATGCGTACCGGGTCCTCCAGCATCATCGAGATTAACAATAGCTCTTTCAAATCGTAAAGGTTTATTTGGTAGACTTGTTCTCATATAGACACCTCTGAAAAAGGGTATGTCTTTAGCATGTTTTATTAAATCTAGGTTTGTAAGTGGTCTCCGAGGCAGGTTATTCAGTTTTTTGACCTGTACGGGTTTAGATACAGTGCTGTACCGCCTGCTTTATAAGGTTTCAGGTAAAGAGCGTTTCCGCTCTTTCTATCTATTGCGATAGCCTCCATACTTTTATTATGTCGTTTAGTTTCTTCTAGCTGTCTCTTATTACTATTAGCAGTGTTAACAGCCTTTGCTACGCCTGAAGCGCCTCCTATAATTGCACCGAGAGCCGAGAGGCCAGCAAAAATTGGTATGAGAGGTAAAATACCCCCTGTAGCTGTAGGTACCGGAATAATTCGAGGTACTTTAACGTTTTTCCTACCTCCTACGTTTTTAATGATTCTTCTAGCTGCGTTCAACGCATGGTGTATTAAATCCTTCCCCGTGAGAGTCTTACTTGCTCGATTTACCGTACTTACAAGCTTCTTTAAAATACCTCCTTTAAAAGTGACAATTTTCTTTGTATTTGCAATCTTCTTTGTCTTTCTCCTACTAGTCTTCCTATTCACGCCCATTCCTAACTTTCGTTTAACCTTCATTATACCAGTTACAAGCAGAGCTGAAGCCTTTTCCCCTAACTTGGAGTCTTTAGCTTTAACACGTCTCCAGGCAGCTTCTTCTAAAACACGATCTGCCTTATGTCTACTATCCAAGTCTGAACTTTGAGCGTACGAAATATCGTGTTGCATACACGCCTGATCCAAGGGGTTTATACCTTTATCTCCTCTTTCTAATCTTTTAGATAATTTAGTTCCGGGTCCGCAATATTGGTAAGAAGGCAGGTGTAGTTCGATAGGGAGCCTGTCAATGAGCTTGTTAACAACACTGTTATCCTGGTGAGTCAACATCACGTACTGAGATAAGAGATCAGATGCATCTCTATTTATACTCTGCGAAAACTTACTGTCTCATACTATTGCTAGTGGTAGTAAAACACTAATAATTTTTTATACGTTTATTCTTTATTAAATACATTTGTAATAGACAATCGTGAAAATTTCTTATATAACTTATTCAATACATAATACGATTTTATTTCATTTCGTAATACATATAAAGCGTTTATATAATTTTCTAACCTATTTCTATATTCAATTATCCTCAGCTTCTTATGGTACATCTGTTGATGTCTCATGAATTGCTGGCCATGACGCTGCCGATGCTTGCTGATTGGGTTGTAACTGACTGTGTACGACATTGATAAATTTTGATGGATAAAGTTTTATTATCTCTAATAAAATGAGCGAGTTCAATCGACCGCGATCTTTTAAATTTAACGTCGTGTAGTTACCGCACGACAATTCGGCTGAGAATAAAATCGATTCGTTTGACATGTTCTTCTGACGTCTTACTCCTTCAGCCGTGTTCTCTACACTTGCGTAGTAGAAGTAGGAGAAATTAATGTGACGTAATACACGAGCATGTTGGTTAATATGCGGTGCTAGATGCATGATCCTTTGAAATTCGTGGTCTTTTACCGTTATCTTCCGCTGGTCATAACATATCATCACCGTGTTGCCATAAAAAACACTATGATTAAACTCAACGTAAAGATTCGTACATAGATGGAATTTCAGTTTTTTATCGTTCCATATTTTCGTGGAAAAGAAGTCTTTGAACATTGCTTCGACTCGGACATCATACAATTCGGACCATATACTTTCCGTTAACATAATTTCACCATGCTCACATATGTTGTTAATACATTCCAATTTAACAGTCACGTCAAATTCATTAGGCTGTTCAGGCGGGATAATTCCTACTAGGATATCATGTAAATGAATAGAGTCTTCTCTCGGTCTCATGACAAATAGAGGGTATTGTACAGATCCTAACAACTGCATGTGTTCACCCGGATAGACGGTAATCAACGACGATTCTGGTGTTGCTACATTATCTGTACCTTGTACCCGTAAGCTTGATGCATCGTCTGCATAATATGGTTCGTTCGGACCTAAACAAGAAATAATTATTCAGTAACATTCAAAGGATTTCGTTCTTTTAAAACATACCTATTTCTTCATGCAGCATTTCGTAGTCTTGACCCTGGAAATAACTGCTTGGTTCCGGAATTGATAAGTTTGCAGATTGATCCGGTTCATCATGCTGTTGATCTAAAATGAAATAAATTATTCAAATGTATACATACACACTCAAACCGTTTTCTTTCTTACCCATTTCAGCACTACTTGTAAACGTGTCTCCATAGCGATGATAATAATAATCAGGACTGCCTAAACTCATCATGGTATTGTTACACGATCAACTGCTGCACTCTAATGACTAATAGCCTTTCGCCGAAATACATTTTATAGCGATTTCTACACATGCGCATGAATGCACATCTTCAATCAAGTTGAATCATAACAAACAACCCTATGACTCAGAGTTAATCCCTGTAAAACAGATTCTGGGAACTGAGGTAAAAACAATATCGAGAAACGACAAGTTTCTACATGTTAAATTGTTTTCGCATAATTACTTGATGACGTGTAGATCTATATTTAAATATCAAACAGGAATGACAACATAAGATTTATTTTGAAATAAATTTATGAGAGAGAGAGAGGAGATATGTAAATGATACCGTGAATTAATTTAATTCGCGCATGCATATGAGAAATCATATATGTAAATGTAAGATGAGATATGTAAATGATACCGTGAATTAATTTAATTCGCGCATGCATATGAGAAATCATATATGTAAATGAGAGAGGAGATATGTAATTGATACCGTGAATTAATTTAATTAGATCAATTAATTTAATTCGCCCATGCATATGAGAAATCATATATGTAAATGAGAGAGGAGATATGTAATTGATACCGTGAATTAATTTAATTAGATCAATTAATTTAATTCGCGCATGCTTATGAGAAATCATATATGTAAATGAGAGAGGAGATATGTAATTGATACCGTGAATTAATTTAATTAGATCAATTAATTTAATTCGCGCATGCATATGAGAAATCATATATGTAAATGAGAGAGGAGATATGTAATTGATACCGTGAATTAATTTAATTAGATCAATTAATTTAATTCGCGCATGCATATGAGAAATCATATATGTAAATGAGAGAGGAGATATGTAATTGATACCGTGAATTAATTTAATTAGATCAATTAATTTAATTCGCGCATGCATATGAGAAATCATATATGTAAATGAGAGAGGAGATATGTAATTGATACCGTGAATTAATTTAATTAGATCAATTAATTTAATTCGCGCATGCTTATGAGAAATCATATATGTAAATGAGAGAGGAGATATGTAATTGATACCGTGAATTAATTTAATTAGATCAATTAATTTAATTCGCGCATGCATATGAGAAATCATATATGTAAATGAGAGAGGAGATATGTAATTGATACCGTGAATTAATTTAATTAGATCAATTAATTTAATTCGCGCATTTAATTCGCGCATTTAATTCGCGCATTTAATTCGCGCATTTAATTCGCGCATTTAATTAGACCACGCCTCATTTGAATATTAATTAGATCGCGGGTCATTTGCATAAAAAGGGTGGGGGGCTGGCCAATGGTCCCAATACCTACTGCTGTGTATTATGTTTTATATTATATTTCAGCACAATAGAATAACGTGCGAAATAAAACAGTAAGCTCCCAGAAAATCAGATTATTAATATTAACGGTTAATAGAATGTATCCCAAGGCTTATTTTCTTTTAAAATAACTGACCTACCAACAAAAAAAACTTAGTTGCGATAGGGTAAGGTAACATATTTGTAGACTTCAACATATAATAATACAAGTTACAACACCTACTAACCACCTAACTAGTTAAAAGTCACGTCACCCTGAGGGTTAGATACAAATAAATAATGCTTTATTAGTCTAATATAATTTATTTCACAAATAGTAAATGCATATTTACAAATCATTTTTTACAAAAACTTGTTTCCACATAATCAGAAAAATGATTTTTACAGACACATGAATGCTCCGTAATTTTTGTTACATCTGCAAAAAGATTCTTGGAAAACAGATGTCTACATTCTAATTGTGACTAATAATAATACCACAGGCTTGTCCCAATGACTGAAACCATTTACTTCTTACATTAACGTCGCTTGGTATTTCAAAAAGCGGACTACTTCTGTTTCCGCATACATAACATGTCCTTCCCATTTTAGAAATATAGTGATTTGCTTTTTAAGAACACTTCTTTAAGTTCAACTTAACTTCACTTTTAATTAATGAAATTTGCTTAACAGAATATTAATAACAAGGAATGCCTTAACAACGATCAAATGTTACTAGACTATATATTAAATAACACATTACATTAAAACATTATTCACATTAAACTAGAGAAGAAAGAAAAAACATATTTTACAAACCACTTTACAAATAGACGTATTTTTGGTATTTCTATACTATTGACAATGCGACCATCAGCCTTCAGTTCGTCCAGAAATGCTATCGACTCCTTTCTGGAACACTTCATATTTTTACTGCAAAATCTGTTTAAGACATGATAGCAAACTTGTTATTTTCTTATCATTATCCTAGATTCCTAACTACCGTTCAAAAGTTATAAATATTTTCTCAGAAAGTATTTAGTTTTTTACTTAGTCTTTTTACTAAAACGATTGGCCATAGACTCAAGTAGATTTCATCAGCTCTTATGTCTAAAAAATATTTATTTTTAATAATACTAATGACTTTCACAGTGAGATTTCTTCATTCCATGGTTATACTTCTAAGCATAGCTTCAGTTCATATATTGTGCATTAACATTAGGTGTCTACATAATGTGCTGTGGTAATTCAAGAGCAACAAATCCCAAAAGACATTCGTAATTTCCGAAATATTAAGCTGTACTTACGCTGTGACTACCATGTAGTATATTAGGTGTTTCTAGTCTAAAAATAAGTCATTACCATTAGTAAATAGTACGTACTCAGTATAATTTTCTTTTATATAAAATATTTTGCTTTCCTAATTCATACTGCAACATACTTTTGTCAAATTTATGTATACGTTATATCTAGATTTGTACAAATGCTAATAAATTAATATTACACAATAAGAAATGACAATTATTAACATGACGTATAACCTCAATATTAATATTAACGACTGCAGTCTGACTACAAACCATCTTAGTTGCAAAATTAGCGTCAGTGGTCGCCACTTAACGTACCGATCTGTAATTTTTGGATCCTAATTTCAACAATGAAAAAACTGGAAATAAGACGGCCGTATATAAGCGAAGCTTATATTAATCTAGTAGGCCGTGATACAGATTTCTTCATGACGACCTCTAGTAGTAATAGTACATAGTTTGTCGGTATTCCTTCATAGCGCCATCTCTTAGAAGCATGCATGTTGTCGGTAATACAGTTTCCCGTCATGGATTCATAGGGTGTGGTAAAATGGCGCCCGAAGTTCCAAAATGGCCGCCATCCAATCAGAGAATAGTAGGCGTGGGATAGCCAATCAGAGAAAAAAGTGGAAGGGCTGGTCTCAAGTACCCCAATACCTACTTGCTATAAAAGAACTACACTGTTGGAAATATTTTGTAAAAAGTACTCTTTCTTAACAAAAATGAAAGAGTAACTTTTTAAGAGTCAATAATAACAACATTTTATAATTAAATTTGCACTTCTTAAATTACTCATAGATGTTAAGTTTAAATAAGTCAATTTTATATCAAATGGTAGTAAGACATGCACTCTTTTAAGTGCAAAAAAATAACAAAAAAGAATAGCATTATTAGTTAAATGAAAAGTTGTTTTTAGTGAATAAGAATTTAAAATGAATCTGACTGTTTTCAAATTAACATCTTTTATTTGTAATTTTTGCAACAAAATATTATTTTAAATGTTAAAAACCGTCGCGTCGAGTCCGTTTGGTGTCTTACTGATTCAGCATAATAGTAATTTACGTTATAAGTCCTGGAAATGGAATTTTACAGTCGAGTAAGATGGAACATCGAAACGAGACTGTAAGACCATTTTCAGGACATATGACGTATTGCGTTTTATTTCATACTGCAATTATTGGAATATTGGTTTAATTTAAAAAAAATTATATAAAATAAATTTCCGAACGCAAAATATGGACATCTATGAAGAACGAGTTTCCATAGTAACTGATTACGTACTAAAACATTGTCCAGTGGATTGATTGTATTTGCGTCCGGTAGAATTTTTTACAGTCATACTAGACTGTTAAATCGCATGTTCTGGACAGAAAAGTTTGACGTAAAACTGACAAATGTGACACAGTATGAAATAGGTAATAGTTATTCACGTGCCAAGGTTTGTAAATTAATCTTTACGGGTGAGCTGGAAAGTTGTGGGGCGAGCGACGAAGGAGCGAGTCTCCATTATCCAGTGAGCCTAGTAAAGATTAATTGCAAAGCGTGTCGCGTACAAACTTTTATTTCCACCTTCGCAATCGGTTTTTTATTAATTTATTGTATATTTTATATGAAAAACATTTTATAATCAAAGGCGGTAGGACAACGGTATGTAGACGTTGTCATGGTGTTGTGGTTAAGCAACAAAGTAGTTTTCATTGCATGTCTCTTGTAGGAGCCCGTAAACTTTTACAGGGCTGTAGTTGTAATTACTCATTTACTTAGTTACCATAAATACCTATAAAGTGTCATTTACATAGAAAGTGGAAATAATAGTTATTTACAATATGAGCATTGTAAAATTTTACAGGTCTCTTTTAGGAGCCCGTAAAGTCTTATAGGGCTGTGGATGTAATTACCCATTTACTTAGTTACATAAAGGCCTGTAAAGTGGCATTTACATAGAAGGGGTAAATAAAATATATTACATGTCTCGCCAGTCCATGCTGTAAAATTTTTAATGGGTTCATTTTGTGGAAGTACGTTGTTCGTTCGTGTTGCATATTAATTTATTGTTGTTAAAAATTATTTCTGTGCTGTAGCTGTAGTGTGTTTGTATTTTTGTCACTAACAATGGTAAGTGTACATTTATAATTTCTATTAATGAGATTTCTGACTGTAAGCCCTTTTGATTTGATTCAGAAAAAAAATGTCGAACACAAACGAAATTTACAATTTTGTTTGAGACCATTCTAGAACCGACTGCGTTGGCTACACCCTTAAAAAATTATTACGTTCGATTTTAATGTAATGGTAAATTGGAATGTACCACCCTTAGTTCAACTGATTTTTGCTACATTCGATGTTTGGGTTTGTATATACTATAAATAAAGTTTTCATTCTCTTTTTATAATGCCCTTTTAATTTTGAATTATGCGGTGCTATGATATTAATACCAATCATAATACTGTTTTATTTATGCATACATGCAACTTTTTCTGGAGTTCTCCGTTGTATTTGACTCTTCTAAACCCTTTTTAAACTATAGAAGTAGTTTTAAAATTTCAGGTGAAAAATCTTAAAGGCTCAAATCAAAAATATAAACATTAATTGTTGTAGCGGAATTTAATAGTTTTGGAATAACGATAATAATGGACTGTATTGACTTAATATTGACTGTCGAAAGTGCCCAAAAACATGGAAATGTGACGTACCTGCTGTTGCTGCTGTTCAGGTGTAAATCTTCTTTCACAACACTTAATTTTCCTGTAATATTCAGCTTCTTTATCTTCAGCTTCTTTGTTGGACGTAATCCAATAATTCTACTATGGTCGACCGACCGTCTCTTTTAAATTTTCGTATCTTGACAGAAGTTTATTTTCGCAGCTAGTCACGTCCACCTACCGTGAATCTGGGCACATATTTATTGCACGAACAAATAAAATTCAAATAGTATATGCACTTTGAGAACATAGGAACAATAGCAACATTGGTTATAACAATGAAAAACATAACTAAATTATAAGAATTTAATTTAGTTCCTTGTGGACTGAACATTCCCGCCTCCAAAAACAACGTTTTTAACCATGAATGATAAAAAAATAATATAACAAACAAAATATATATATTCCTGTAATTATTAAGAAAATGTATGTACAAAATTAATGAGATTGGTTAAATCGTTAATCTGTTACTCGGAAGAGGACAAACCTTAACTACAGGTCTGCGCAAAACTCCCGATTTAGTTTTTATTGAGACAACTCTGACTACGCCGTCGTGACCAGGATGCAGTCCGATCACTCGTCCTAAGTCCCACTGAAGAGGTGATTTTAACTCGTTTTTTATTAAAACCAGGGTGTTCAGATTAATATCTTTTGTGGATTCTGTCCACTTAGACCTCCGCTGGAGAGAATGTAAATATTCGCAATGCGCAAATATTTCCAAAAATCTGCGTGCAAATTTTGTATTAACTGCCAGCGGTTTAGTTTGTTGATTTTAAGGTGGGACAGATCAGGGTAAGCTAAAGTGTTTAATGGTTCTAAAGTAAGAAAGTGACCAGGGGTAATTGCGTTTAAATCATTGGGATCTGTGCTTACGGCGCAAAGTGGCCGTGAATTTAATAAGACTTCAACTTGCGTAAGGAAGGTGTTAAACTCTTCATATGTCATTATTTGTTCCCCAACTACCCTGTGGATATGAGTTTTTAATGAACGGACATTTGATTCGGCTAACCCATTCATATGCGGTCCGCCTGGCACTGAGAAATGCCAATTAATGGATAGAGAATCAGCTGAATATTCCGAATACTCTAGTAATAAATTGTTGGCTCCAATAAAATTTGTCCCTTGGTCCGAGAAGATATCCGAGACCCGGCCTCTCCTGGCGACAAATCTACAGAAAGCTGCAAGAAATGCTTCTGCAGATAGGTCAGAGCAAAACGTACGGCCTTCGTGGCACAACAGACAAAGATAGCCACATAGGCCTTTGTCGTTTTGCAACCTCTGTATTTACCTGTGGAGATGAGAAACCAACCCGCATCATCAAGGGCTACTTGAAAAAAGCATTTTAGTTGGGACACTCTGAAAGAGGGTAAGTCAGCCATTATTGGCGTACAAGACTTGGGTTTTGCTCGAAAGCAACGAACGCATTTTGATAGACAGTCATAAATTGCCTTTCGAGGAGATAAAATCCAAAATTGTTGAAGTATCAAGTAATGAAGAGTTTTGAAACCTGGATGTAAGTTAGTTTTATGAACGGATTCTATCACTAGATCAGTGAATCTGTGTGATTTTGGAAGTAATAGGGGATGTTTTACATGGTATGATAATGTAGATCGTTTTAATCTACCCCCGACTCGAAGCAGTCCCACTTAGTCCACAAAGGGTGAGAGTTTTCGAAGGGGTTTAGGTAACAATTTATTACCTTTAATGAGATTAAATATTTCAGAAAATGCTTGTAACTGTACATGTTTTACGAGAGTTAAAAGAGCATTATGAATTTCTTGTGGCGTCAAAGAGCCGCACATCTTTGTATTTATGGGGATCACATTATGAACAAAACGTTTAATGTAAGCGAGTGTACGCTGTATTTTTGTTGGAGATGAAAACTTCTGCAACAGATTATCTATAAAATTTGTTTCGATAGAAACATTGTTACCAACAAAACGGGGACTACTTATTGGGAAACGGTAACAACCTTTAACCGCAGTTAAATCTGTCGGCTGCCAGCTAACTAGTGGGAGGTCGTGGGTCTCACTAAAGGTCTTCTGTAATGGGCGCCAAGAATCGTCTAAGATAGCTACAGTATATTTGGTCGACTTTCCCCAATATTGATTCCTCAATAGCTGAAAATATAAACTCCAAATACCACACATATAAATAATAAATCTTCAAGTAAGTTATATACAGTGCTTTATTATTAATTAATCAAATTATCAAGTAAAGCAAATTATTTAATGTGAAATAACCTTGACAAAAATTGAATAGTGGTTATTGAATGCTATACACAAATTGCAAGGGAAAAAAATTAATGCGAGCGCCATTACTTACTCTAAAGTTGATTTAAAGTCACAAAAGCAATAAGCAAAGGGCACGGTAAAATTTAACGCGTCTACAGGTACCAATCAGATTGCGCAATCATGAGCTCCAGTAGTAAGCTATTCATCTATTACGGAGCAAAGACATACGTACACACTCGCAAATATTCTTAACAATATCATACAATAAATGACATGTGACAGAATTATAAATGTGAAGCAGATATCTAGATATAAGTGCTACACGCACACTGGTGAAAAACCATTTAACACAAAATCATAATATACAAATAGACATAAATGTTTTATATACAATAAAGAGTTGTCAAACTTTATTGTTGTTGTAACCAGTTGCTATATTATAACTAACTCACGATACGGTGTCTGTTCTTAGAGCTGGAGAGGAACGTCACCAAAGCTCGAACGTAACGTGATCCTGACAACAGCAACCAAGTCTGCGTAATGGTCTTGTAACAACCCAAATATTCAACGTATACTTGTTATACAGCAAGTAATAAAATGAGTAAAGGATAAACCCAAACTTTGAGAAAAAAAAAGAAGAAGGTCTGTAACAAATAAATCGAATTAACAGAATGACCATCACAACACTTTATAAATACCTTCGATGGAAGTTGACCTTAAGAGAGATTTACATCGCCTCCATATAACGACGATTATACATAAAAACCTATCGAAAGAATTAAGTATAAGAGACTGAATGATAGAAAAGTTAATCGATAAACTTACGAAAAGGTGTGCTTCTATAACCTCAAAAGAACAAGTGGAAATACATCCCATAAACGGCTTCTAATAAACTAAATTGGAAAAACTAACGCCACAATCAATCATCAAATCTGCACTAAGGCAATTCCCATAACTCAACATAAAGGAAAAGATTAATTAAACGGCGATGTCCACGAAAAGGTTCTTCAAGGAACTTCTAGCTTCACGACCGGATCAAACTAAAAGTGACAATCTCTTATCAAAAAAGGAAATTAGTTCCACAACAAAATGGCAACTACAAGGAGAGAAAATGCAAAAATCCCTAAACGCTATACAACTTAATATAAAAGCATAGCTATACAGGGTGCTACGAAATTAGCACGTAACAACATGAAGAGCAATAGTCTTCGCTTCTAGAACTAAATCCGGAAAAGATTCTAGATTAATGGATGGTTGTGGTGGCCATTCATCTGGTGGGCGTAAAAGCCATGCAGGGCCTTGCCACCAAAGGGGATGATGAAGCAACTCCGATGGAGTGCAACCACGTGAGCCGACATCTGCGGCGTTTTCTGCTAAAGATACATACCTCCAAGACACTACCTCCTGGACATGGGAGACACGATTGGCAATAAAAGTTTTCGATCGATGAGCCAAAGAACAGAGCCATGTTAGAGCAACTTGGAAGTCACTCCAAGCATTGATAGAATCGAAAATAACTGACTTTGAGTAGGTAGACTTAATAAATAATATAAGATTTGCTAACAGGACGGCAGCACAAAGCTCGAGTCTAGGGAGACTTAAAACTTGCAATGGTGCTACACGACTCTTAGAGCAAACCAGGAAAGTTTGGATAATTCCATCTGAAAGTTCTATGCGAAAGAATATGACGCATGCGTATCCCTTTTGGGAAGCGTCGCAAAACCCGTGCAATTCTAACTTAGTGTAATTGACAGGAAAAATATGTCTAGGAAGTTTTATGTCTGACAGCAGGTAAAGTTCAGATTTTGATGCAAGCCATTTATCTATAAAAACTTGGGGCGGACTTTGGTCCCAGTCGAGTCGAGAAGCGCACAATTGTTGCATAAAATGTTTTGCTAAAAACACGACATGTGTTTTTACAGGTGTTTATTCAGGTCGTCAACAACTCTCTTCTTTTTCGTTGCCATAGCAACCTCAGCCTACATATCACATTCTTACATGGAAGCGTTACAATGAAACGACCTGTGCAATCTCTGCGAGTAGTTTTCTGGTAGATTTCCTCACATTTTCTCTCCTCCAATGAAAACAAGTTTGGCCTGGAGGGCACTTGCTCTGTGTTCCAAAAACTTTGTAGGATAAAATCCGAAGGAGGATCCATAGAAATATGACAACTGGTGACGGTTTGAATGGAAGAAAGATTAATCTTTCCTTGTAGTATCCAGCCGAAAATAGACTCAAGGGCTACCGGTTGTCCTGGTTGTCCAAAAATGCTTCCCGATTTTAGAAAATGTGGCACAAGTTCAGCTTCTGCTAGGAGGTCTATGGAGCCTGGTGTATCGTAGCTGTTGTCAGCTAAGGGTAGGTTTACAATGTGAGTCCATTCAGAAGGATTCACCTTGACTTTTGGTAAATCTGAACAGATCTTGGGTAAAATAATAGCCTCAAAGGAAAATAAAGGCTTAGGTTGATCGCATGGCTTGATAGTGCAATGGGTGAGACCATGATTTGAGGAATCTAGACATATTGTTTAATCCTTCGATTGGGATGGGAAAGCATTGTCCTTGCTGACCCAAACGAGAGATGCAAGGTTCTGATATAAAATTAGCCATGCTGGCTGTGTCAAGCATAATGCTGATTTTTTGATAATTACCAAAAGCATCTAAGATATCTACAATGGATGTAGATAGTAATACAGTTGATTGGTTTGTAAAACTAGGATTTGTACAAGCTGCTAAAAATTGATTGTTTTGATTTAACATAGCTGTTGGCTGTGGATTCTCCTGAGTAGCTGTGGGAGCAGTTGTAGGAGTAGATTGCGTAATAACGGCGATTGAGGAGTTCGTGGAACGGTGAATATGAACTGTGGTATGATGGCGATAGCTACAAACCCTGCAACAAGATTTTGAGAGGCAATTTCTCAAAGCATGTGGGGATCGAAGACAATTTTGACACAAATTACGTTGTTTTACAAAATTAAGTCTGTCTTGGGGTGTCTTAGCAAGAAATGCTGTGCATCTATAAAGTGAATGTGACTTTTTACAGAAGGGACATTTTGATTGATCATTACTTCGAGGTGTATCTTAAGATGTACTAGCCACGAAAGTTGAAGGTGAATGAATTTTTCGAAAACCGGAAGCTGTACCCGAATTTCCTGAAAAGTTTGAGTGTTGATATTCCTTCTGAGAAACATTTGATTTAGGGTTTGCGCTAGATTGTTTAGAACAATTAACTGACTCTAAAGCTTTGCAGTGTTTCTCTAAAAAGTTTACTAAGTCAGTGTAGGAGGGAATTTCAATTGAACTATGATCAACTTCAAATATAGTTCTGGTTTGGTTATCTAATTTTTGCAACATCATGTTAAATAACATAAAATCTTAATGTACTGTTGGAAATTTCAACACCTTGAGAGCCTCAACATTTTCCGAGAAAGTATCAATTAAACTTCTAAGATCGCGCGCAGTGGGCGCTTTTATTTGTGGAGCACTGTATATTTCATTATAGTAGCAGGTAGCCAGAATTCGCTTATTGTTGTATCTCTTAACCAACGCTTCATAAGCTATTTTATAGTTAACTTCTGTTATGGGTATACCTCTTACTGAATGCAAAGGTTCACCCTTTAATGACGTAAGCAAGTATTGTTTTTCAATGTCTGAGATTTGTGAATTATCATGAATGATACAATTATAAAGATCATAGAATGTCGGCCAAAATTTGAAGTTTCCGTCAAACGTTGGTATACGTCTAATTTTGGAAGATTGGCAATTGAGTCATTGTAACATTCAAGAATGCTGTTTGTAATAGCTGTGCGTTTTATGCTGAGTTTATTTAATTTTTCTGTAGTTTTCTGTCATTTTCGTAGCTTCAAAAAGCCGAAACGAGATAATTTATTACCAAGTTATTAGATAGATAACCCTGAAATTATTATAATAAATTTGAGTAGGATTGGATTAGTAACTGAAAAGCTATAGACTGATTTTATGCTGAAAAGCAATATTTTTATCTTATGCTGAAAAGCACTATGATTATTGGCATATAAAATCTTGCTGAAGAGCAATATTTATATTAGTATAAGACGCTAAACCTGTATTAAGATTTGTCCTTTTGTATTTGCCGAAAGGCAAATGTGTGTATTTCGTTGAGCGTACGTTTCTTGTACGAAAACGTGGTTTTGAGAATTGGAACTTAGAAAAGTTACCGTATATGACAATTCAATATGGCAAAAGCTTTAAGAAATTTTATTTATTAAATTATTGGTCCTATCCGGCTCGAAGGACCAAAAGAATGTAGCGGAATTTAATAGTTTTGGAATAACGATAATAATGGACTGTATTGACTTTATATTGACTGTCGAAAGTGCCCAAAAACATGGAAATGTGACGTACCTGCTGTTGCTGCTGTTCAGGTGTAAATCTTCTTTCACAACACTTAATTTTCCTGTAATATTCAGCTTCTTCATCTTCAGCTTCTTTGTTGGACGTAATCCAATAATTCTACTATGGTCGACCAACCGTCTCTTTTAAATTTTCGTATCTTGACAGAACAATTGTTTTGAGTTTTTCAGTATATAGAAGTTTAACTGCTCCTCTTATTATAGTTTAAAAACAAAGTTCAAAAGCGGCAAATACAATGGGGAACCCCAGAGAGCATGGAATGTTTCTGTATTTTGTATTAATAGTATAAAAATGATTCCGAGTATTGTCCGACATTTATTTCAATTTTTCAATGTTTTTACCTTTTTAGGTCTGCAACGCACCATGACAAATTGCTTATTAGTTATTACGCAATGGTTTTTAATGACAAAACTGGGGAATTATTTTATTTATAATTCTTTTTTAGGTATTGATAACAAATAATTTATTTCTAGCTTCAATAATCTTTCCTGATTTACGTGCATCAGAATTTGAAAAACAAGATGTGAAGGAGCTATTGTGGGTCCAGGTTTTATAAATATTCCACCTGCTGGCGTTATATTAAATTTTGTCATTAACGAAAAGGAGTTATAAACTTATTAGGTTCGTTTCATTATTTTACGATTTGGTTAATTTAACTAACACAAACTTTTTATTTTTAAAGCAGAAAGTTCACGTTTTGAACATATTCAAAGGCTTTACATGGTACTAATATAGTAGATGTAGTACTGATACAATAAATATTTACTCTATTACCACCATCCAGTTCATCAAGCAATGCATGTATTAATTTTGATAATATGAAAAAGTTTTACAGGCCACGCCTCCAAAGAAATGTAAAACTGCTGTTACGTCATTCCATAAATTAACAGATTATGTAAGTGAATTTGTATGTTATTATGATTTTATTATTACCATTAGTATTATTTTATCATTGTTTTATCTGTTTGCATATTTTGAATAATACCATATTATTGTATTTCAATATCTTAATGTTTATTATATCTAATAAAAATACTAAAAAAAAGTTTTATATGTTATAATATTGTCTTATAGGTAGTCTTTATTATTATACCTTATATTATTACATTTTTATGATATATTTCTTTTGATAGTTACAGCATATGTATTTGTATATTATTATTATTTATTTTATTATTACTATTATTATTTTATTTATCATTTTACTTTTATGCTTTTGCATCTTGCGTATAATGTCACATATTATTGTATTATAACTAAATGTTTATTATATGCAATAAAAATACAAAAAATTTAATATTTTTAAATTTCTATCTTTCTTTAATATCTAGGTATCAAATGAATTAACATCTCAACTTGAAATTTACTTTAAATTACATTAAGATGTTGAGAGCGTTCTCATAATTTGCTCACAAGATGACCCATGTAGGAACTGCCAGTCTTGACAATAGGCCCCAGCTTGGCTGAATATTGGTTAACCAAATGTCGTTATTTCAACATTGGTCGAAGCCTAGGCCAACCTTCACATCCCACGCCTCGGCTGCTTTGTCGTGGCCCAAGGGTCAACCAACGCCTATGTACCAATGCTGGGCTCTCTAATCTCTGCCCAAGTCAGAGCCAACATTCAGCGCCCTAGTCTCGATTTCTTACTGTTTACCCAATCCTCAACCAATGCTAGTGTTTTTAGACTTGGTTTCTTACCCTTGAACCAAGTTTGGGCCAATCTTCACATATTCTACCAAATCAAGCTTGTGAAGTTTTCTGTTTTTATTATATCAGCTAGTAATTAATTAAGAGAAAAATATGAGAAAAGTTAAACTAAAATACCTACATAGATTATAATTATTATTAGTAAATATAAATTCAGCTTTCAAATTTTTGCGCGCTTCGTTTCTTCGAAACAAGCACAGACATGAAAAGTCAGTAACGCGGCAGCTACAAGGGGAAGCCTTTACCGACGTATTAGTCAGTGTTCATCCGCGTACCATAAGTGATGTTACGTTTAACCGTTCTGTAATATTATTAATAAAATAATGTATATGAAATAAAAAGTGTTTATTTAAAAACAAAGCTACGCTAATAAGAATAAATACAATTTTTAGTAGTAAAAATTAAACTTGTATGCTTGAAAACAATTTTTGAAGTCTTTTTTTTTTAATTTATTTGTTAAACACCTAAAATATTATTAATTTCGTATAAAATCAGTCTCACCCTTGTTCTTGTGTCACAATTTTTTTAAGTTACGTTATGTTACTAATAAATAATTGAACGAATTAAAATAATTGGTAATAATTTAGAATGTTTGTGTTACTTTGTTTTCTTCATCAAAGTTATTTCATACAAGTCTTAATAAGCTATAGTACAATATTAAATATTAGGTTGGTCTCATACTCAAACGTCAGTAATAACCCTGAGCTACCGTTGGATTCCGAACCTACACTATCAATGATTGTCAGCCATGATACAACATTAATATTAAGAGTGGCCCAATATTGGTTATATACCTTGGCCAAGACTCAGTATTAGCGTCGGCACTATATTGGTTTTCACTGTTGGGCCAAGATGTATCACCAATCTAGGGCCATGACTGATTAACAAGCTTGGCACGAAGTTATCATCCCGACTTTAGACCAGTCATGGGCCAGTCTTGGATTTCAGGCTTGTACCAGAGTTGATAAGCATCGTCCCAAGCCTGAGCCAAGCGCGGGCCCTTTGTTATTTCCTATATGGGGATTAGAACATTATTTTCAAGCAAATATTAAATTTAGTTTTCAATAAACAATAATAAATTGGAATATGTATAAGTTTTGTTTGTTTAAACATAAAGGATTGTATGCTTTTAAAGTAGGTAATCATAAGCAAGCAAGCATTATTGTGAAGTTTTAAACTTAAAATATTTTTTACAGAAAAGTTACATGCATATTATATCAGGCGAAAGTTATCAACACGGAGCATTTCCTTGCTGAAATGTATTGTCTAACGTATTTGTAATTAAACTATTAATTAGTGTATAGAATTATGCGCAATATATGAATAGTTTAATTGCAAATACATTAAATAATCTTTTTTTAATTTTCCGTGCTTGAAACATTCGATACCTAATATGTAGTATGAATCTATCTTTAGTGATGTAAAAGTAACTAGTGTATGTTATTTATCAAAATTAACACTAATAAATTGCAAGTTTAACTTTCTCTTTTTGTTAAAATAAGATTAATTTGTTATCAGCTTATCGAAATAAATGACAAACGTGACTTCGCAGTAATGCATAAGTAACACCATATTTAAGTAAAATAAGCGTTTAAATATAGTAGTTTAAATTTTGATTATTAAAATGAATAAAAAAAGATATTAAAATTACAAAACAAAGAATTAGAAGTTCCAATAGTAGGAGTAACAGTTGCATTTGCACGTTATTACTATCAACAAAGTTTTAAAATATGAAGTAAACCCTTATGATTGTACTTAGCAATTATATTTTGTTAATTATAATTAAGATGCAGGTGTTGTTATTGACACTATAGCAGTGTTGATTTAACAAAAATTTGGAGTGGACCCGTGGGAACTAAAATTTGCAGTTAATTTAACAAAATATTTCCAACAGTGTAAAAACAAAGAAATCGCCTGGAATAGATAACATTAAGGCAGAAACGTTAAAAGAGATTGTTATAGAAATAACTAACCCTTTTGTTTTTATTATTAATTTAAGCTTCTCCACAGGAATTTTTCCTGGTCATTTTAAAACGGGTGTTATAAAACCATTGCATAAAAGTGGTGATAAAAATCAAATTAGCAATGCAGGCCGATTTCTTTAATCTCAAATCTAGCTAAAGTAATGGAAAAGATAATAAAGAGGAAAATAGTAAACTTTTTCAATAAATATAGGGTGATCTCCAATCATCAATATGGCTTTAGAGAGGGTAAATCAACGCAAGATGCAATTATTAAGTTAACGTCACAAATGTACAATGCACTAGAGAATAAAACTCCTGCGGTATGCATATTCGTAGACCTCTCCAAAGCGTTTGATACTGTTTGTCAGAATAAATTGCTAGAAAAGTTGTATGCCTTAGAGGTGTAGTTTTTGATCTAATTCAAAGTTATCTGTCAAATAGAAAACACCAAATTAGTATTGAAAACAATGACAGTCAGATAAGGGAGATTAAATATGGTGTACCGCAAGGTACAGTTCTGGGCCCTTTATTATTTACAATATATGTAAATAACTTGCTCAAAAATCAGTTTAAAGTTTAAAGGTGAAATAACTAGTTTTGCTGATGACACAGCAATTTTCTACACTTCTGATACCTGAGAATCTTTAAAAACTACTATAGAGGAAGACTTTGTTAATATATCGAATTGGTTTAAAGCTAACAAATTATCACTAAACAATACTTACCTTTTACCTCTTATTCAAAGAATCTGCCAGACCTTGGACAGCTTCATATAGCGCCTAATGTAACTCTACCTGAAGCTGATCATGTAGAGAACCTAGGAATAACTATAGACAGACATTTACGGTGGGAACTACAAGTAAAACAACTTAAAAGAAAAGTTAGAGGTTTAATTACTAAGTTTAAATATTTAAAAGACTTTTTAAGTGTCAAATATCTCAAAAGTGTATATTATTGTAACGAATAGTAAACCCACATATGACGTCATCAAACATTCTAGATGTATGAGTCATCAACTGTATGACTCATCAATAACACCTGCGAGTATGACTCATCGACACGCCTCATCGACGTGACTTAACAACAGCTGCAAGTATGACTCATCAACACGTCATCGAACATTCTGGATGTATGAGTCATCGTATGAAAGATATAAATTGAGTCGCGAGTAGAAGAAGTTAGTGAATGTTTAACCGGCTTCGTGTTGAAATGTACTCTGAATAAATTGTTAATAATTATTGTAATACATAAATAGTTTTAATATAAATGGTTCTCAAATAAATTTGTAAATACCTAGCATATAAAATAGTTTATAGTTATAGTGTTTTTAATTAAGTGCATTGTAAATATTCTTTTCTTTATTAATAAACGATTTTTAAACAGCATTTTTGTTATTATTTTAAAAAAGAACGCTACAGTGGTGTTACAGGTGTGAGGTGTTAAAATAAATAAAATCGTGTAATAAATAAAGTGCTGTGAGAACAATCTTTTGGTGTTAAAAAACAATTACAACTAATAATTAAAATGGCGATGAAACTGTTAAAAGATCTGAAGGTAGTAGATTTAAAACGCGAGCTGGAAGAAGGGGACTTGGAAACAACGGGCCTTAAAAGCGTGTTAATAAATCGGCTAAGAGAATGGCTTTTGGAACAGAAGGAAGACCCCCAAAATTATCTCTTTGAAATACCTGGACCCGCAATTTTTAAACAGCATTTTTGTTATTATTTTAAAAAAGAACGTTACATTATGCTTTAGTGCAATCACAACTTACTTATCGGATAATAGGATGGGGTGGTGTATATATGATTGTCATTTAGAGGGCCTAAATGTACTACACAAATGGATCATTAAAATTATATATAATATAACCATCAGCTTCCCGTCAGACTTATTATATAAAGAAACACAGTTTTATGATATTAGACAGCTATATTGCCTACATATACTCAAAAACATTAACCAAAGGAAAATACTATTAAACCCACTAGATCATCATTATTGCACCAGAAATAGGTCTACCAATGTAAATGTTCCTCCTTGCCAGAAAACTATCGCACAAAGATACTTTAATTACTTAGCACCAAAAATATTTAATATGTTACCTGAAAAAATAAAAAATAAATTATACCCACACAAATTTGAAGTAGAAATAAGAAAATGGTTAATTAAGGAAGACAGAAATACTATTTATAATATTGTAAACAATGTTTAACAAAATAAAAGATTTAAATACTCTATAATTAAAAAACTATATCAATAAAAAATTATACTGAATACTTAGGTACTTGGCTAAGATACTTTCACTGATTTTGGATGTGCCTCTTGGCGGTGGAAATTGACAAATATACCCGTTTTTGTATAAATTCTAGATATGAACATACTAGTAAATATGTACTTGTAAATTTTAATTATGCATGCATCTATGTATATTCACGTGGCTACAGAATACAGCTGCGTAAATGTGAAATGTTTATCGTCACACACAAGCAGTCTTTCTCATAGTACTGCTTCAGTGACGTAGATTGTTTATTCGTATGTATCTTTTTGTTTATAGTTTAAATTTATTATATTTATATTGTATTTGTATATGTTAAATTACTATTATTATTATATCAAGAAACGTGCAAAAAAACATTGCACAATAGAAAAGTAACAGGCTGTGAAGGCAAATTTTACTGTTTTTACAAATTCTGACTTTGTTCCTGTGATACAATTATCACCCCTTTGAATCATTTTTTTATAGAATTATCTTAGCATATACGTACGGTTAAAAAAATAGAAAGGGTGTTTTTTGTAGTTTTGTAAAAGAAATTATTTTTTAAAGAATTTGCCTTTAGAGCCAGCTATTTTTTCACTTGCAATGTCTTCCATGTTTCTTGATATACTCTGATAATATTTGATACATACTAAAAGATCGAACTAAAAAAACTAGCTTTAGTCTGACACCTTGATGAGCTAGATAACTCAAGAAATAAGGGAGTTATGACAATTTTAGTTAGATGATGTAGAGTGGCGGGTAGCAGAATTTGCATCAAAATTGAAATTTTTTAAAATTTCTACTTCGGCCATCCAAACATCTAAAAAAATAATTTAATGTTATTTAATATGTATGTATGCAGCGGGAAAAATTGAACAAAATCTGAGATATCGAAACACGGTTATGTTTTTAAATTATTTGATTTGGCAGAAAATTACCCATATTTAATTTTAAAATGGGGTTATTTCGAAAATATAAGCTGGTCCGATTTACTGGTAAGTTTTTTCGACTCTATAGGTATTGTAGAACGTTACCTTACTAACCATTTCCGTCGGCATTACAATAAAACTAAAATGCTCTTCTGGAGAGGTTTGTTCAGAATAACAATAGCTTTAAAAGTTGAGGTATTACTCGACCACCACTTCATTTAATTTTTTTTTATTAATGGCACTGCCCAGCTGATGTTTCAGGAGGTACATTTATTGCCTATTATATGTCCAAAGAATTTGGAAGAAAAATATTAAACGATTTAGAAATTAACTTTAGATGCGCTCTATATATAAAAATCTAAACGTTTCCTTATTAGTAAAATATTACAATTGCCGGAGTAGTTAGGTACGAGTAATAAGATGTCTTTATTTATTTATTTATTTATTTATCCCAAAAAGGCAAATGCCTTTTTACATGGAATTACATAGTAATATAAAATTTACACATTAACAATACTGAATGCATATAATGATAATTAAATTTAATTGCAATAATTGTATTTATTTATGAAGTGTTAGGTATAGTAGTTAAATATCAATCTACACTGTTCTACTACATTACATTTTACATTAGATTGTTCAGAATTTAAACTCTTTTATTACAAGAATGCAAGTGGATTAATGATTTTGTAAATATTGATATACGAGTTTTCTAAAATTGCTGAATGTTATTATAAAAATGTCGAAATTTAATAGGCACAGAAGGTAATTTAGTAACTTAAACATCGTGATAAGCGGGGAATGAGGCGTTCTAGCAGCATACGGCACAGCAAATAGAGAAGGATTTCGGCAACGCCGCAGATGTATTCTGAGTTTGTGCAGTGAAAGTATGTATTGACAATCTGTTAAATTGTTTATGATTTTAAATCAAAAAATTAATGATGCACATTGTCTGCGGATCGATAAAGTCATAATTTTGTAGAGGTCTCTTAGATGTTCAGATCTTACCGTATTATAATCAGGGTATATCCCATGCAGTTTAAAATAAATATATCTTAGTAGTCTATTTTGTATTTTTTCAATAAGCATAATGTTTTTGGCAGTATGCGGGTTCCAAACAATAGAGCAATACTCAAGTTTAGAGCGAACTAGAAATGTCCTGATTCAAATGGTTTATATCTTCTAATAAATTGTAACTCACGACTTAATAATAAATAATACGAGAGTAACCAGAATGACGTACTATATTGTAGATTCGATGAGTCGCTCGGGTAAATGCCTCGAGACTGTCGTACAAAATATACTATACAACTTACAAATATTACATTCAAAGGGTTACTCACCACTATGAGCGAGCATGTGCTTTTGCAAATTTGCTTTTTGTGAGCGTTTATAACTACAAATATTATGCTCGTCGCTATGCGTGAGTATATGCCTTCGCAAACTTGATTTTATAGAGCATTTAAAACTACAAATATTACATTCAAATGGTTTTTCACCACTATGGGTAAGCTTGTGCGTTTGCAGAATTTGTTTTACTGTGCCTTTATAATTACAAATATTACACTCAAAAGGTTTTTCACCACTATGACTGAGCATATGCGTTTGCAAACTTGTTCTTACCGAGCATTTATAATTACAAATATTACACTCAAATGGTTTCTCATCACTATGAGTGAGCATGTGTTTTTGCAAACTTCCTTTTAGTGAGCATTTATAACTACAAATATTACATCCAAATGGTTTTTCACCACTATGAGTAAGCATGTGAATTTGCAAATGGTTTTTTTGAGAGCATTTGTAACTACAAATATTACATTCAAATGGTTTCTCACCACTATGAGTGAGCATGTGCTTTTGCAAACTTGCTTTTAGTGAGCATTTATAATTACAAATATTACACTCAAATGGTTTCTCACCACTATGAGTGAGCATGTGCTGCCTCAAATTGCTTTTCTCTGAACATTTATAACTACAAATATTACACTCAAATGGTTTCTCACCACTATGAGTGCGCATGTGCTGCCTCAAATTGCTTTTATCTGAACATTTATAATTACAAATATTACATTCAAATGGTTTCTCACCACTATGAGTAAGCATGTGCTTTTGCAAACTTGCTTTTAGCGAGCATTTATAATTACAAATATTACACTCAAATGATTTCTCACCACTATGAGTGAGTATGTGCTGATGCAAATTTGCTTTTCGTGAGCTTTTATAACAACAAATATTACAACCAAATGGTTTGCTACAATCATTAGTAAGATGTCCTTGCACATTTCTGTTCATTATGCAATTCAGTCGCACATATGTATTGTATTATGACTGTTTAGTAGCAGAAACTTACAGATGAATTGGAAATTTGTTTTACACAAGGACACCGTGCGTACTGAAATCGGGGTTAGCACAGAAAGATGTGATGATTGATGTATTTGATGTGCAGTTTTTTGTAATATTAATGTCTCTTCTCTGGTTTCTATCCTCTAATTTCTAAAACTGCTCTACAAGATATTACAGTTGCGACATACCTAACATTACATCACTTCACTACTGGAAAAAAAAAATTATTAAATTAAAATTTTTAAAACTTTTATTTCAAAGTTCAGGAGTACTTTATTTATAACATATGATTACCGTTAAAAAGCTACTGTAGGCGCATTGTGTTAACGTATTGTTGAACAGTATTGAGAGTTGAAAACACTTAAAAGCCCTTCTTTAAAAACTGCATCGAAATAAGTGCTGCAAAACGACGCGACGTTTCCATCCTTACATTTTTTGTCAATGGACAAAACGTAGTAGATTTTGCTTGGTCGTACACAACATACATATAAAATATTTGGTACGCCAAGCCACCATTTCGTCAACAATTTTTACGATTGCTGTAGCTTAGCTAAATTCCTAGTAGATGGCGTAACGTGCATTGACCGTAACCATAGACACAGTATATATAACATACAGCAATGTGACTCTCGCTGATAATTTCTATCTACCACACCACATGCTGACACGATCGGCAGTATGCAGACAGCAGTTCTGTCTCAAATACGGGATAGAACGTATCAGAATTTCCAGAGCCGTATTTGTGAAGTAATAGTACCAGTAAAGAATGTGTAGTGTCAGTCGTTGTGCCTCCAAAGGCTGTAAAAATACCTCTGAAAGATCTACAATTAGTTTTTTCAGGTTTCCGATGGATAATCACCGGTAAGTTTTACTTTTTTTTATATACTATTATTTTTTAATAAATACGCTCGTAAAAACAATGCCGTATTTAAGAATTCACTTTTGTTTATATTTACCAATTGCTTAAAATTGAATTACTAACACATAATCACACATAATAGAACAAATAAGCGATTACGAAATCCTACCTAATAACATTTTTTATACTTGATTTATTTAGAGTTCAACAATAAATAATCTAGGTCAACGGCTTTTCAACAGGTGTGAACTACATACATCGTATTTTGTTACTCGCTACTGATAAAAAAGTCAAAGCGTGCGTTAGGATTCTACTTTTTAGCATTTCGTTTGTCATTGTGTCTTTAATTTAATATGGATGAAAATAAATTTTATTATTATTAATTATTAGTATTATAGCGTAAATTGATTTCATCTGCCTTATTTTGTACGTATGTGATTTCGGTGACCTAGATTCTCCCTTTGTTTGTTGAATAGGTATTCAAATTGTATACAGCTATGCATTTGTTCGTAATTATTTCTAAATAAAATGAGATGACTATTGCAGCGCAAGAATATGGTTAATGGCTTGAAAGAATAATGTAACTTTAGTTGTAATTAACGACGTAACAAGAAACAACTCTTCTAACTTAGTTTAATAAATGTTTTAAATATCTAAATTGATTATCGTTTTATTTATTAGATTCTATAAGTAAAACAACTTCAATCAAATGGTTCACTACACATAATTCTATTTCATATTTTACTATACTATCATATAACAATAGATTTTGTTTACATCCTTGTTCGACATATTTTATTGAATGCGGCCCTGCGTTTTGTTTACCGGCGATGCCGGCCGATGTACGTCGATCCACTACTTCGTTTATGGGCGTGATATTCGAAGGTGGATTAATAAAATGAATGGTGTCGCATGGAAGTAATCCTACTGATTGTTATATATACTGTGCCATAGACAAGAGGGATTTAGAAAGAGTCACAGATGAGTATACCTAAGATTACGTAAGAGAGAGGATAGCGCGTGACGTATACCCGCAATGCTTGTTTAATGTACAGCATTGAGTACAGCTATATGAAATTTTAAATTCAAATGTTTTTGTTGTTGGTTGTTATCAACATGAAAACAAAAAAAAATCCTATTAGCACATGTCGTCTAAAGATAATTTTATCTGAGAAATTTCTGCATAAGTCGGCACAAAAGAATTCGTGGATCACCCAGAAACTACGTTGCAAATTCTCATGTTATTTGTTAAGTTGAAACATATAGTTTCTCACTTAATTACTATTAAACGTAAAGCCGGCTTCGATTGCAAGGTAAACGCTGAGCGGACGTTATATACTATATATGCCTGCTTATAATGCCCTGGTTGTTATGGACTTGCTATTATAGTTCGTATCACAGGTATAAACAACAAATAATATGCAAGTGAAACATACAGATAAATAGCGTTTTTTTTCAGTTTTGCCTTATAAATTTTATAATGCATAACAGCGCCGTTGCTATTTTGCCTGCAATAGCCTATACTCCTACACTCACTGTCTTAAAAGTTGCTGTAAAAAAGTTAGGAAACAGATTTTAATGTAATCCTGTTTTTAGTTAAAACTCAACCTGTGTAGACTTAGGATATTGTAACTTCGTAAATTTTATATGCATGCTTGCATGTTGTATAACGGGTGGTACTCCGTCTGATGCAGAAGTTTTTACATCGCGACAGGCGCCTTCTACGTGACCTAACGACTACCACTAAATAAATAATAATAACCGAGGCCGCTGCGGTATAAGACCTTAGAACCGGTATAACACCTTAGACAACTAGTTAGCAAGCTTCTACAGTTTTATATTAAACTCAATGTGACAAGTAAATATGTGTTTGTCTGTTTTAAATGCCCATTCTTCTATCTTATCTACAGCACACAAGGTCGTCCGCGACCACATCGCCGACCACATCGCGGACCAGGTCGGTGACGTGGTTCGGATAATGATGGAATGTTTAGCTTTGCTGTAATTTATTGCATAAACAACTTGGGCTTCGAGATGGTTTGAATAACAAAATTATAAGTATCGTATTTCATTAAAATGTTTTTATCACAATGAAAGAATCTTGTTTATTGTTTCCAGCCTTATTTTGTGGAACTCCATAATCATGAAATAAATAAAGATTATTAAAAGTTTCACAGTTTTATTAAAATATACCTGACAATATTGTTTCGACAGCTATGCTGTCATTATCAAAGGTAATATAATTATAAACAAACACGTCGCTAAGGTAGATACAAAATAGGTAACTAGATAAAATAATAATAATAATAATAAAAATTAATAATAAAAATCATAATTAAACATCTAATACTTCCAGTAACGGAGAATTACTGAGCTCAAGTTGTTCATTCATTAAAGGTACCCTGAGTTTGTGTTTGTATATCTCAAAGGCTTCTAAAATGTCTAATTTGCGTTTGTTATTACAAAAATGTAGGAATTTAATATTATTTTGAGGAGTCATTGTGTGATTTTGTTCTAAAAGGTGTTTGGCGTAATTCGATTTTTCAGGATGTTTATTTTTGTAATGACGTACGTGTTCTTTATATCTTATGTCAAAATTTCGAAGTGTTTGTCCAATATATACCGAACTACAAAAAGAACAATTTAAACGGTAAATGCCCGATTTCATGATATCATGTGTTCTGTCTTTAGCATTAAATAAAAATGAAAAAGTGTTAGTGTTGGTTTTAAATGTTATTTTATAATTGTTGGTTTTTCTTAGTATATGTGCAATTTTTTCTGATATTTTGCCAAAATATGGTATAGATATGTAATTTGTGTCTTCTGTTTGATTGTCAATGGTATATATTCTTTTGATAGCTAACCTATAATCTTTTTGTTTAATTAAAGTGTCAATCATGTTCGGATTATAATGATTTGCATGTGCTAGTTGTTTAATGGTTGATATCTCTTTGCTAAAATCTGATTTTATTAGTGGAATAGTTAAAGCTCTGTGTACTAATGATCTGTATGCTGCTATTTTATGTGTATTGTGGTGACAAGATTCATTTGGTATTGTTATGTCTGTTTGTGTTGGTTTTCTGTATATGAAAAATTCAAAAAGATTGTCTGCGTTAATCTTGATATTTAAGTCTAGAAAGTTTATAGGTTATCAATGAATTTTTAATTCTTATAAACAATATCCATCCTAATATAAAATTTACACTAGAAACAGAACAAAACAGGGCTATAAACTTTCTAGACTTAAATATCAAGATTAACGCAGACAATCTTTTTGAATTTTCCATATACAGAAAACCAACACAAACAGACATAACAATACCAAATGAATCTTGTCACCACAATACACATAAAATAGCAGCATGCAGATCATTAGTACACAGAGCTTTAACTATTCCACTAACAAAATCAGATTTTAGCAAAGAGATATCAACCATTAAACAACTAGCACATGCAAATCATTATAATCCGAACATGATTGACACTTTAATTAAACAAAAAGATTATAGGTTAGCTATCAAAAGAATATATACCATTGACAATCAAACAGAAGACACAAATTACATATCTATACCATATTTTGGCAAAATATCAGAAAAAATTGCACATATACTAAGAAAAACCAACAATTATAAAATAACATTTAAAACCAACACTAACACTTTTTCATTTTTATTTAATGCTAAAGACAGAACACATGATATCATGAAATCGGGCATTTACCGTTTAAATTGTTCTTTTTGTAGTTCGGTATATATTGGACAAACACTTCGAAATTTTGACATAAGATATAAAGAACACGTACGTCATTACAAAAATAAACATCCTGAAAAATCGAATTACGCCAAACGCCTTTTAGAACAAAATCACACAATGACTCCTCAAAATAATATTAAATTCCTACATTTTTGTAATAACAAACGCAAATTAGACATTTTAGAAGCCTTTGAGATATACAAACACAAACTCAGGGGTACCTTTAATGAATGAACAACTTGAGCTCAGTAATTCTCCGTTACTGGAAGTATTAGATGTTTAATTATGATTTTTATTATTAATTTTTATTATTATTATTATTTTATCTAATTACCTATTTTGTATCTACCTTAGCGACGTGTTTGTTTATAATTATATTACCTTTGATAATGACAGCATAGCTGTCGAAACAATATTGTCAGGTATATTTTAATAAAACTGTGAAACTTTTAATAATCTTTATTTATTTCATCACAATGAAAGACATTAATGACTGGATAATACTAAATATTTATAGTTAAAGAAAGAGATTTCAGTAGACATTTATTATAAACTCAATAATTATTTCTTTTATTTCGATATACAAGTTTCAAAGAAATATGATACTTATAATTTCATGATGCAAACCGGCTCGAAGCCAAAGTTGTTTATTTAATAAATCACCGCAAATCTAAATATTGCCTCATTATTCGGACCACATTCCCGACGTGGTGGTTTATGCGGTCATGGACGACCGTGTGTGCTCTACATTAACAGAAAAAACACCAAACAGCAACCTTATTAAAAAAAGGCTTGTTAAATGAAAGTGATGTAGAGGTAAAGGGAAGATAACGTACGGCCCTGAGTTCATCACCTAAAACAAGAATTTTTGTCTTTCAGATTCCTTGCCACCGGCGATACCTATTACACAATAGGGCATAGTTATCGTGTTGGTTTTTCAACGGTGAACTTAATTGTTAAAGAGGTCTGTCAGGCAATCTCTAATAGAATGTAAGATGTATATTTGCCCGAACCATCAGTAGAAACATGAAAAAAATCAGCAGAAAGATTTGAGTCTACCTAAAATTTCCAAACTGCAATTTCCTAACTGTATTGGAAGTATAGATGGGAAGGATGTAACTATTAAGTGCCCAAACAAGAGTGGCTCAAATTATTTTTGTTATTTAAAAAACTTTCCATTGTACATATGGCTATTGTTGTACCTGATTAAAAAATGTTATGTGTTGACATTGGAGGTTTTGGAAGAAACAGTAACAGGGGAGTATTTGAAGCATCCAATATGGGGAAAACATTCGAACGGGCCGCATGAATGTTCCAATGGATAAGAATTTGCCTGGTCAAAATGAAACATGTTCTTACGTATTAGTAGGCGACGAGGCTTTTGAGCTTAAGACGTATCTGATGAGGCCTGACCGATATAGACAATCACGATCGGATCTCCGCAAACAAAAATACAATATTAGGCTTTGTCGTGCACGAAGAGTAGTGGAAAATGCTTTTGGTATTTTAGCTCAGAAATGGAGAATCTTTTATAGAGCTTTGGAAGTCAAGGTGGAAACTGCAATAATAATTGTGAAGACAGCATGTACTCTACATATTTTCTTAATAGCAAAGAAATGCGATAACTTGTATTTTGAGTACTTGGACCCACCCGAAGCTACATTAGAAGCATTTAGAAATATTAATAATGACCAGAGGCGAGCCGCAAATTTAGCATTTCTAATTCGTGAAAAGTTTGTCAGTTTTTTTAATGACTAAATGTAAAATTATTTGTAAAAGTTAAAATATATATTTTATAATAAAAATGACAATTAAAATCAAAATAACTTACCACATTCATTCATTTTTAACCCTATTTCATTCCATATTTTATCTCTTTTTCTAATATTTTTGTAATCTTTAATACTGAAATCGTATAAAACTGGATATTTTTTCACAAGTACGATTAATCTCTCTCTGTAAATGACACCATTTTTATCGTTTTTTATGATTGGTAACAGACGCGGGAACTAAGCGAGAGCGGGAAAAACCGTGCATGCAGCGAACCGAAAACAAAACGCTACAGTCCCGCTTTCGCCTTCCGGTATACCGCTTGAGTGTGAATGCTAAGGTATCCCGCCATATACTTTGGTTTCGCGTCGCGTTCGCTCCCGCTCCCGCTGTACCGCGTTGGTCTGTGGGATCCTTTAAACATGCCTTTCAATTTGAGCGGTATATTTGAATGCTACCAATAGAAAGTGTTTGTTAAAAAGAGTGGGTAATTGTAGGCGGTTTTAATTACTATATCTGTTCGGCGGCCCGAGTGTAGTTGTTTGATCTTTTAGAATATATATTTAAATTTATTATAGGTATTATTTAAATTTGAATGAGATAATGAAAACAACAGCATAATGTGTATGGCCGATCTATTATTGACTGTACTCTGGAGAAATGGAAGCATTGTGTTGTTATTGTATAAAAATAATTCATAGGAAGATTTAAATAATAGTAGTACAGTATAGCAGGTCCTAGCGCAGGAAGTGACGTCATAAGCACATGTTATAGGTAAACAAACATGGCCGCCGGATGTAAACCATATGGCCGCCGAATGTAAACAATATGGCCCAGGATGTAAACAAATATGGCTGCTGGAAGTGACGTCATACGTAAACAAAGCAGCCGATTGGTTGATTTAAATGGCGGTATGCATGTAAACAAATGCTCTTATTGGTTATGTCCACCAAGCATATGTAAACATACACGGTGACCAAATGATATTTAGTTAAAAGTCACTAGATTTGAAATGTAAACAAAGCAGCCGATTGGTTGATTTAAATGGCGGTATGCATGTAAACAAATGCTCTTATTAGCTATGCCCCGCCAAGCATATGTAAACATACAGGGTGACCAAATGATATTTAGTTAAAAGTCACTACACTTGAAATGTAAACAAAGCAGCCGATTGGTTGATTTAAATGGCGGTATGCATGTAAACAAATGCTCTTATTAGCTATGCCCCGCCAAGCATATGTAAACATACAGGGTGACCAAATGATATTTAGTTAAAAGTCACTAGATTTGAAATGTAAACAAAGCAGCCGATTGGTTGATTTAAATGGCGGTATGCATGTAAACAAATGCTCTTATTAACTATGCCCCGCCAAGCATATGTAAACATACAGGGTGACCAAATGATATTTAGTTAAAAGTCACTAGACTTGAAATGTAAACAAAGCAGCCGATTGGTTGATTTAAATGGCGGTATGCATGTAAACAAATGCTCTTATTAGATAAGCCCGCCAAACATATGTTATATGTAAACAACATTCAATAAAAAGGAAGTTTAAACCACAAATATTTGACTGTAATAATACAAGCTAAAATTAGTACATTTTTTAAATATAATTTCAAGCTTTAAAAATAATGATTTACGCGTGTGCACGTTCAGGTGTATATAAAAGGCTGTTCAAAATATACAGCTGCATTAGTTTAGAATTGTATGTAAAACGTGATAGTAGAATCATGGAGATGAACAACACATTTATTAATACAATAATAATATAATATATAATATTCTTCTATTTTCTCGTTAGATTATTGCATCGCAAGGAATTAATTTCTTCATGGGTATTTTTTCTAAACAATAAGAAAAGAAATCTGTTAATGGTTGAAGTAGGATGTATTAATACAGACAATTTTGACCCAGTCGTACAAATAACTAACATTAACGATAAGAACTGTTTACGACTTGATTATGATGAATGGGAAAGCTTATCGTCTATTCGAATTGAACATTTATTTAGAAAATTTAAAAATAATAATGAAACCACCAAGTTTATGGAATATTCGGTAGATAGCTGCATTAAAATTCGATTTGAAAGCGATGAGAATAAAACAAAAACTGTTAAACTAATAGGGTTATTTGGTTGGATATGCTTTAGTTTGGAAGAAATGGAAAAACTGTTCTCAACAAGAGGTGTAATAAATCAAAAATTAAATAAACTTCAAGAATATACTAACTAGTGGACTTATACCAGTTTTATTTCGCTTGTTGCTTCCACAGCACATAAGCAAGATCTAACAGATGACTCAAGTATTTTATCTATGAGCAGATTTTTATGTATAATGATGAAACCAATGATGGAAGTTGTATCATGGAGAAAAACAGATTGTGATTGTTCTTTTATAACAGAAATTGTGAACCTTTATCCAGATAAATTTATAGAAGATGTTAGAAAAGAATTATTGCTATTGCCTAATAATCCTTTTCCTATGCAAATAAATAATGTATTGTAGATGCTATTTTTAATATACAGGTATAATGTAATATTGTTGTTTTATTTAAGGTAATAAGAAAAGACAAATGTTTTTAAAAAAGGTTTTTATTTAAGATGCTATACATAATACAGTTACATATTTTTATTTAAAATGTTTGTTTTATTAATCCAAGAGTCTTGAGACTTGGAGAGACCAAGCCAACGAACAAATAACTTTTCATTTTTTCAACTTCCTTTTCGGCGTAATACTTTTTCTCTTAAACAAATATTTGGGTGATTGGTTTTTGCAATTCTTCAGAGTAAAATTGTCCAAGGATAGGTTTACCCTCCACATCCTTAAGCAGATAAGTAACAGGTTTATCACGCTTGATTTTATCAATTTTAAAAAATTTCTGTAGACCACTTTGGCGTGTATCCCTTGGCAAATACTAATTTGAACTTTGAAATTCTAACATGATCACCAACCTTATACTTTGCAAAACCCACTTGTTTATTATTGTTGTAAACAGATAGCTTTGTTGAGGGAGTAACATCTTTAGGTTTTTTACCAGTAGTTCTATGACAACGTGAATTATATTCATCAGTGATCTTATCTAAGATATCTATCCATTTGTACTTCCCTCTAAGACTGAAAGCTTTATATAGAGCGGTTTTAATCGTAAGCACAGCTCTTTCTGCAATTGCAGCTTTCTTCACGCTATATGTAGACTAATGGTTGATGTTGTGTTTTTTCATGAGCGCAGAAAACTCTTTGTTGTAAAACTCTTCCCCCATATCAGTTTGTATATTGTTGGGAATCCTACCCTTCTTTAAAATAGAATCCAAAGCTTTGGTAACCTCTACACCGCTCTTTGATTTCAGAGGTTTGGTCCATATAAATTTGAACAAGCATCAATCACCAAAAGAACAAATCAATATGAACGATTGTCTGTAGCATACGAACCAAGCTCTCCTAGTTCAGCCTGCCACAAGTCATCATACTCCTTGATAATCGTTGTTTACCTAGGAAAATTTCGTCTAGCCGGTTTGTGTAGTTCCTTCACTACCTGCTCCATTATCAATATGCTTCACTTTATTCAACTTGCCCAAATCTTCTCTCAACCTTTTTACCTGTTGACTGATAGTTGATTGACATTTATCAATATCGTCTATGATTTTCTTAGATGCTATTATATTTTGATTGGCTTCCTTTATATGGTTGTTAATATACGCATACAACTCATCTACATACACCTTATTTGTTGTATCTTTAAGGTCTTCCTCCAGCTGTGTTATTTTGCTAATAGTATCATTTTTAAAATTTAAAATGTTGTCTATAGCAGATCCAGAGCGCTCCACAGCTTGATCTGCACTGACTATGTGTCTAGTAAGACGGTCAAACAAACTCTTTTTTATGGAGTCTCCATAAGATTTATTTGCAGCGTCAGTTTCGTTTTCGGGATCAACCACGTTTACAATCCTAACTTTCTTAGCATTATAGTGACCTTTTAGTTATCTTCATCTAACGCCAGACATCTCTTTTCTATCATAGCTTTAATTCTCTCTGTGGTATCTGCATGTATACGATTTATGGTATGTCCACAAGCAGATCTGCATGCTTGGTCCACATAAATCTTATTAACAGCATCAGTATCGTTATGCGGACCGGCTAGGTTCACCAATCTTTTTAGATCACAATCATACTTGGTATTCAATTAATGTTTCAGAGTTACAACATCACCCTCGTTAACAGGATTCGCAACGTTTGGAAATCGTTTGTTTTGAATTTCATAATTACCATCAGCAGTGAGGTTGAACCCGATACCTGGATCAACCTTTTTTCCTGCTTTTAATGTCCAATGATATCGTCCAAACTTGTCGACACTCATTTTTACACTAATGCTTTAATCTAACGATTTAAGCTAGATATTATACCTTCTTCTCTAAGTTCTTCAACAATATTCAAAATCTCATTATCATGTCCAGTATGACCAGCCATTTTAGATGCATGCAATAATCTCAAACGTTCAACCAGTTCTCTAGGGGTGTTCCAATAAACATACTCTTTTTCTTTATTGGTTACATGTTTCATACCATCTCCAGAAGTTGACTTGTTTCGCATTTTTGCAATCTGAGGTTTTATCACATTTTGATACTTATATCCTTTTGTACCTTGTATTGAACCAGATGCCTTATACTGTTTTCGATATGTATTTGTATCAGTAAGTATATTCATATATGTATCAACATCTTCAGGAGTGTATTCCTTAGGCTCTTTTAACACCAACAGTTCATACAACCCAGGTGTACCAACATACCTTTTTCCTTTAATAACTAAATCAGGACCAACAATATCAACCACAGAATCTCCAATAGCCCATTGGTCAATATCTATATCGTAATGTATACCATAAGTGTTGTCAACCAATGCTTTATTATCATGAATAAGCAGATTAACAAACTTGCGTGGAAGCGGATCGTACTGTTCTAGAAATTGTTCTTCACTAACATTAGAGGATTCTGATAGTTCTGCTAACGAAGGATCTTCTGTTTCTTCTTCAGGTTCCTGTTTAATTTCAGGTTTAATTTGTTCTAAAAGACTTTTTGATTTAACAAGCTTGTTTAGAGGCTCCACAATAGGTTTGTAGGCTTTCTTTGCAAACAGTTCGGTTTCACGTTCACCCCTTTGTAGAACTTCATATTTACGTTTAATAGCAGCTCGTGTCTTTGTTAATTTTTGTTTGATTACCGTCTCAATAGGATCCATAATAATTGGAAGCGTTTTTTAAAGACGTCTCGATGTACTTTAAAACGATCGTTTGAAAACCGCTTTCAAATCAATATATTCACTTGGATCACTTTAACTATAATGACATTTATAATGCTTGATGTGATCTTATATAACAGTCAAATCCACGTCGATATCTACCATCTTCGAAATCTTTAACAACAGTAAGAAATCCAAATTTTTCTTTCCAACATTCTGAACATAAAGGTTTTAACTTTTCAAAAGTCATATCGGTACCAACATGATCATCATACACATGCTTCAAGTTCAAGTGGTCTTGTTTAAACAAAACTATCAAGTTTGAATTATCTCGAATCAATTGTTTAGGTATAATGGAATATGTTTGACAGAGATACTACGAGTCTACACTTCTATGGCGACCGATACTGAAATAATCACGCATTGGCATCTTGTTTGTCGCATGCAATATCATCAAATATCATAATCGAATGGTTTTCAACTTCTTGCGTTGGTATAATATCATATTTATCGGTGAACTTGTTAAACGTAATACCATCTAATGGTTCCAACAAATGCTCTAAATATCGATACTTGGGTTGTTCCAACGATTTTGCGTAAACGTTCACGTTCTTAAATTTTAAACCATTTGGAGATTCCAATAAACTAATCAGCACATTTGTTTTACCGCACCCCGAAGGTCCACAAATAATACCTCTAATGGAAGATGGAAATAGAGGTCCATGCTTTCTTGTTGATGTAGGCTCTTCCAAAAAATTATGTTTTTCAATGTGCAACGAACATGGTTGCTTAACAAACTCCATCGCGGTTATGAATCCTCAGATGTATGATCACGCATATAAATAAGGTTTGTTTAGTTGTTAGACATTTAGTCGATGGCGAGACGTTGTAGAGGTAAAGGTGTTGTAAACACCTTGATAAATAAACTGCCTTTTGAAGCTCATATACCTGGGTATCGGTTTTGTGGTCCAGGTACTAAGTTACAAGAGAGGTTGGCTAGAGGAGATCGAGGCATAAATCCATTAGACGAAGCCTGTAGATAACACGATATCGCTTATTCGCAACATAAAGATTTGGCTTTCAGACATAAAGCAGACAATATTCTTCAAGAACGATCTTGGCGTAGAGTTAAAGCTAAGGACTCTAGTTTCGGAGAACGAGCTGCTGCTTGGGGTGTTATCACAGCCATGCGAGCTAAAAAAGCTATCGGAGCGGGAATGAGAAAAAAGAAATGTAATAGAATGAGGAAAAAGAAACATAATATACGCATAGCCTTTAAAGGAGGTTTCCTGAAACACATAAAAGCAGCTGTGAAGTTTGGAAATCATCCGTTAGCTGAGACTATTAAGAAAGCTTTGAGCGTAGCTAAAAACTTCGTTAAAAGTAATGGGGGAAAGAAAAACATTTTGGTTCCTAGAGTTATCCCAATACCGAAGCAGGGAAGAATCATACCCTTCATAATTCCCTTATTTGCAGGCCTCTCAGCAGCTGGGTAAGTATAATAATGATATTATTTAAAATTATTACAAACAAATATTTCCTTAACAGAGCGATCGCAGGTGGTGCCTCTGGAATTGCAAAAGCTGTGAACGAAGCTAAGGCTGCTAAGAAACAGCTTGAAGAAAGCGAACGACACAACAAAACCATGGAGTCAATCGCTATAGGAAAACAGTAGATAAAAATTGGACGTTCTGAACCCACCCCCTACTCCTGACATTGACCTTGAACCTATCTCTCTCTAACACATGGTGACCTTGAATCTATCTCTCTAAACATGGCAACCATGATCAACAATATGGCAACAACACATTCTCAAGGTCATCAAAATGGCAACAATGTTGGTGACCTTGAATGTATCTCTCTAACACATGGTGACCTTGAATCTATCTCTGTCACCTAAGCGTGACAACACCGCAGTCTCAAGGTCAACAATATTGACCTTGAACAAATTTGAGAAAGAGTTATTAAAAATTTTAACTTATTGAGGGACTTAGAAAAATTTCTGTGTTTCTGTATCTATCGTTTCAGGTAAACGCTATTAATTAATTTTTAAACTGAAAAAGTTTGTTAACAAATTACGTTCGCGTTTTAAAATAATGAGATGTGTTGAATTTCGATGAAAATTGAGATTTTTACTTTTTAAAAATATTTTCTATCATTTTCTATCGGTATTTTTAAATTTTCGAAAAAATTTTTTTGGCATTAGGCCTTTTGGAGTCTGTTTAATCGATTGGTTCGTACTACGACGGGCTTTTACCCAGGTAGTTACCTATTTACAAAATACGTGTTGTCAGTCTTGGAGCTGCAAAATAAATAAACAAAAGAAAATGGAAGCCAAGCTAAGCTGTCGGAGAGTGGTCGTGCGGTTTGTTTCTCGCAAGAGCTACAGCAAACCAACAAAAAAAGGATGATCATGGGCGCCAGTAATCGTTTGCCCTTGACTCCCTCAAATACTCGATTACTAGTATCTCGAACGCAGCTGATCGGCTCCAAGACAGATCATAAATCTTGCTAACACACAAATAATCAAAAGGCAAATCAAATAATATAATCAACAGTACAAACAATCGTTTCATATATTTATTACCCCAAATAGAATTAAACATAAACACATAAGATACTTATTCGTTCAAAAATATAGTTATAATTCATATGTACCAACAAGAAATGAAATATATGTAATCAATTAACTATGAAATTTAAATATCAATTAATAATAAAAAAAATAATTCATAAATTAATCAATATTAACCCAACTTAGTTTGAGGTATAGATCAATTATCGATAAGATCGTCTTGTATCAATACCTTATTTACCCCAAATGTTTTCTAACAACCAACAATCACTCATCATTCATAACATTTGTTTCAAATAAGATTAATAATTAAAAACTTGTTACCCGAATACCAGAATAAACCTCAAAGGAAGTTTTTGTATTCTATCAGTTACTCGTCTTCAAAACCATTGATTTGATCTTCAAGGGGGGATCTGTTCGGTAATCCAGCTTCTTTATAAATTATAACCAATCTTCTAGGTCACCAAAACGGCCTTGAACTCATCTACTATCTTACAATGTTGATAACATAAACTAGTTATCCTCCAATTGATATATGTATATATACTCCAACTACCATAACCATATCAATTATAATATCGATAAGAATAAATCCATAAATGAAGTGAAGTGAAATCCCTACGGAGAACAAAAGAATTAGCATCAAAATTGACAAAAACCACATATGTAGATAAGATAAAAAAAAACTGCATACCTGAGTTGTTGTGCGGGACTTTTAGAAAAGATTACATCGTAGGCACGATACAAATCCTTAAAAGATGAAATTAGCGTCGCAGACAACTATAATTAGCTAATTTCTTATTAATACCAGAGAAAGCAAATATCCATCTAAAGATGTGGCTTAAAAATCGAATTATTTCAATTCATCACTAGAATAGCCTATGCTTCTCGAGCACGTGCAATACGACGCAAAAATGCCAAAATTGCAAAAACGAACGTTTTCACCTGCAATCTCCTAAGCTCAACGCGCATGAGGAGTTAAACAAAACTACAATAACAGTTCATCAGATATCGACGCTAACCCTAAATAAAGGTTCATGGGATATAAAATCTTAGATTGAAAACGTACCGTCACAGTACTGAAAACGGCTCTAGGGGTACGGAAAAGAGTTTTAAAAAATGTTATTCTGGTCGAATTTCCAACGGTTGTCGAGTTATTAAAAATTTTAACTTATTGAAGGACAGAACAATTTCTGAATTTCTATATCTATCGTTGAAGATAAACGCTATTAAATAATTTTTAAACTGGAAAAGTTTGTTAACAAATTACGTACGCGTTTTAAAATAATGAGCATGTATGTGTTGAATTTCGATGAAAAATTGCGATTTTTACTTTTTAAAAAATATTTTCCGCTTACTGCGTTTACTGCGTTTACTACGTTTACCACGTTTACCGTGTTTATTAAGTTTACTAAAGTTACTACGTTTGCTACGCTTACTGCGTTTACTGCGTTTACTACGTTTACTACGTTTACCACGTTTACTACGTTTACTACGTTTACTACGGTTACTACGTTTACTACGTTTACTACGTCTACTACGTTTACTACGTCTACTATGTTTACTACGTTTACTACATTTACAACGTTTACTACATTTACAACGTTTACTACGTTTACTGCGTTTACTTCGTTTACTGCGTTTACTACGTTTACTACGTTTACTAGGGTAGAATTCTCTGGGAATTTTTGGGAACAGGGGCAAAAGCATATGCTGTAGATGTAGAGGGCAAGCTTACCAAAACAGCTAAAGGTATCCAGAAGGATGTTATCAAAAATGAACTGACTTTGGAAGACTATAGGAATGTTGTATTATACAATGTAAATATTTATAAACATGTTCAATCTTTCCGATCATACAACCACCAACTTTATACAGAATTAAAAATAAAGTAGCGTGAATATAGTCGTATTGTAATAGTATTTATATGTAATATGATATTTTTGATATGATGACAAAATAAACGAAATACATTCTGTAAAAGCTTCTTATTTCTCAACATCTCTCTGTCTCAGTAAACGTTCTGGTATAAATCTGTTCCTAGACTTATTTAATAAGATTGTATAATTCTCTATGGATTTCATAAAGCGATTGATTAATTTAAATATTTTAGAAGAGGTGAACCTGCAGAGTTTTGGGTAGAATACCCTTCCGCGCGCGAATTATAACAAGCAATACATTTCTTAATTTTTAATAATAATATTTTAGAGTGATTTATGTCTCCAATAGCCGGGTTGTTTTATAGAGAGAATAGAATTTGAAAAATATGTCGCGCTTTTTAAATTTATAATAATAAGTTTTAATTTATTATATACCCCATATAATTTTAGTATATTCAGAATGTTAACTGATGTATGTTCGATATCTGTTTATCATATGTCTTTTACCCCTTAATATTATTCGAAGCAATCTTAATACCTCTGGTATAAATCTTCTACTTGAGGGTTAGCTTGCGAAATACGTTGCATTGTCAGCAAGAATGTATTAGTAATTGTCAAATTGTTCTTCGGTCAGCCGATTGAATGCCTTGTAAGGTTTGTTTTGCCAAATATTCTATTCAACACTGTAAAATTGTATAATACATAATCGCAATATTTACTTTCACACTGGATACTCACGTAATTGCATTACTCGAAGTAAATCGTATAATAAATAAATCTGTTAATAATGTTGTTATAAGGGCAAAGCGTCCTATAATTTTAGCTGAAACATTATGTCAAATTTTGAAAATGCTTGTATCAAGATCGGTTCTATATTTTATATTATTGAGATGTAATGCGAAACATACTAATCTTCTCGAAGCAAAATTTTTCCATATATAACTGGCTCGTTGGTCTAAAGGTATGATTATCGCTTAGGGTGTGAGAGGTCCCGGGTTCGAATCCTGGACGAGCCCTATTGTTTTTATATTCCGGATGGAATTTCATCAGATTAATTTGTAGTACTAGGTCATCGAATGCAACGCATAAGTTGATTAGCCGTAGACTTGTAGTAACTTACAAAATAAAACATAAAAATAAAAGACAATAAAACATTTGTTGGGTTTTATTAACACAGGATAAATATGAGAATAATTATCTAAATTATATACATTTTAAGCACTTTTAAACAATAAAAGACTATTGCTTTGATCGAAATATTTTAAAAGTTATCGATGGCTAATTATTATTTAATAACAACCGTAAATTACGAGTAAATCTACTTGGATATTTTCAAAACTACATTTCAACTGGTTAAAAAAATTTCCTGACGCGTAATTCAATTTTGTTTGTATTAAAAGCTAGAAATTCCAGAAAAACGGTCTTAAAATAAATTGTATGTAGTTATACATTGTGAAATAAAAATGCAAGAATAAAATAAAATATTTTTATTATTAGTTTTAGTAAATCAAAAACAAACTAATTTTGATATATTATTAAAACAGTGGTTTATTAAGCTAATTAACAATCTCTGAAATTCGCCGTTTAAAATTTGAAGATGTAATCTTTTATCTATTTTAAAACTAAAATATTTTTGAATTTAAAAACTTCAAACACGAGTCTTTTAAAACTAAAATTTGCAACAGTATGATTTTTAAAGTTTATAAAAAACCTTTAGAAATTTTAGAAAACGCATAATTTTGTTTACAATTTTTAAAATTTAGATAAAAATAAACAATAATATGGTTAAACAGCTATTTAATATAAGCATTGAAAATCTATAATTCACAGTTACTACATAGTTTAAAACAGTTTGATCCGAGCAATTAAATTTAAGAAATGGTTTGGAAATACTAATTTCGAACAACAAATTTCCTTCCATTAAAATTAAAATTAACTTCTTTTTGAAATTACACTAGGTATATATAGCAGGTTGCAAGTATTGAAAGTTCAAAATGTGTGTAGAATCTAGCTTGCAGAATACATGCTTGACAGAACGAGTGTTATCATTTCGTAATTGGAATACAAACCCCAAAATCTTCAGCTGAGGCCGGATCTACACGGGACGTGAAGATAGAGTAGAATGTTTTTATTGCCGAGTGAACATTTTCAAATGGGAACCATCGGATAACCCAATCGTAGAGCACCTGAAATGGTCACCACATTGCGTGTTTGCAAACGTGTTAGCACCCATTAGCGATGAAAGTGGTAGAGATGTTTGTGGTTAAAAGAAGATGCACGAACCAAATACAACATAGAATATAACGCGAGGGAAGATGTTACCAATCAAGGCGGTAATATTATTAGCAACCTTGTACGAGGGTGTAGTGTACGTTGCAAAACTCCCAGATACAACAGCAGCTTTTATTCCCTATGACTTCAATACGAGTGTTTGGTATGGAATGCAACCAGTGACGTTGCAACAAATGGGAATGTTTAAAACGAGGTCGGCAATAGAACGCAAGAAGTACGGTTCAGGGTCAAATTCGTGTACCCAACACATACTAAGGACAGTGAGTGGCAAACCATCGGGAATAGTCCGGTGGAACAATGTAAAGTCAGCAGCGAAACGTGTTATGCTTCTGTGGTGACCTTGGGCACCCTGTTAGTTGCAGTAGTGGGTGTAAGCATGAGAATATATTGTATCGCTCGTTATCGTTACCATTAAAGACCATGACCTTGTACCCCACCCGTCAACTCAGTATATAAACGCATATGCAAGAATACTTCAGTAGTACAGCATCATGGACGTGGTAGAGGCAACCGTTTTAGTAACATTCGGTTTTGAGGACGACGACGATGAAATGAGAGACGAAGAACTATACGATGGAACCGTCGCGAAAACTTTAGACCACCACAAAGAGGCATTCATTAAACGCGTCAAAGAAAAGCGTGTTCTTGAAGCTGGTTATCTGGTGTTTGTTCTAGTGACGTTTGCATATTCAATGGACTTAAATGGGGAAAGCATATGGTTGGATGAAAAAGGTGCGACATCGCCGAAACAGTTGGAAGAGCGGTTAAACGAATGGTACGATACAAATATAAAAAGTCCCATCATGACATGTATAGACAAGTATAATGCGGGCAAGTTTCGAACGGAACATTTGTGTCGTATCACCATCTTAACAATGGAGAGTTGAAGTGTTGTGATGTTTATCCGCGTAAAGAACAATGAATCAAGGTGTTGAAACATCCAGCGCATTATTTAGTGAAAATTACGCTGGGACTTAACGATATATTCCTTAAATAAAAGATAAATGTGCTCTGTAAATACAAGGTTGTAAAATTTGAAATATGTAATCCTCTGATACATCAAAGTCAATCTTAATGTGTAAACAATTCTATAGGTATTGTGAAATGTAGTGAGTTAAATAAACCATGCAAATATGTCACATTATATTGTTTTCATTTAAGAATGAAGTCCTACACATACATAGAAAAATCAAAAAGTGAACCTAAGATTTAAAAGAAAAATTTCATACCATGTTAATTTCAATTCTTACCTAACTATGTTTATAAAAGAATGCGGACGAAAGGTGAACAAGACCGCAAGGGCAATAAGTGCAAATACAAGTACAAATGTTACATGTAGTTGAGAACAGAAGAAAGAAAGCAGACGTTGTTGAGAACAGACGAAACAAGGCAAGGTCAACGAGATTGTATTTACACCGAAAGGAGTGGGGGCATAGATATATCTATAACTTTAAGCCGCACCACTCAGCTAGATCCAAACATTTGAAAGCATCATTCAGCTTCTAGAACTACTTCCTCTGCTAGAAACTCGTTTAAAAGTTTTTGTAAAATTTTGTTCAATTTTATTAAAAGGATCGAGTGTATTAAGCGGGGATTCCACCGAAAACGTTAAACAAGTGTTATCTGCTTTACCACCGTGCGAGAACGTTGTATGTGCTTTGGAACTGGTGGCATTGTATCCGGAAAGAATTCAGTGTGACATCGACTTGCAAAACGTTCTTGTATAAAGATGTGGATGTGTTATAGTTCACAATCGTGGCCTAAGGCTATTGATCTTAAAAGTGCAGTACAGAGAGTGCAGGAAGAGTTACGCGATCTACGCTTTGATGCCGATCACGAAGCAGTCTATGGCTTAGGGAAATATTACACCGATGAAGAGTGTAAAGAAAGAGTTCTAAAGTTTCAGAAAGGGGTAGACTTGTGTGAATCGTATTTAAAAGGAAATATCTGTATAGATTGCTTGTTGGATAAATTAAATAAGGAAGGTTTGGAATCATTTACGTCTACAATAGAAGAGTTTGTAGACAACAAAAAATGAGCAACCGAAAGAAACGTGTTACGATCAAGGAGGAGAATAATAAAATACATTATTTATTTACGTGCAATTACGCCTACCGACAAGCACGAATATCATTGTGGATGGAAAGTGTTGTAGATCGGTGTCGGTTTCAAAGACGTATCGAGAAATGTGGTGTAGTGTTAAATAGAATTTTAGATACAGAACATAGATATAAAATTTATATTGATCGCTTTAGTAAGGTTTGATTGTAATGCATATTACAAGCTGGATTTTGTATCTTATATACTATAAATAAAATAACATATTGAGAAAAACGTATATTTTGTATTTCACGTCTACACTACAGAAGTCGTCAAATTTTTAATAAAACTAACCATAATTATATTAGCGGTTTTTCTAACATTTAGTAACTTTGTGCTAAAAGCGACAACAGCACAATTTCGTTCCTGTTTTTACAAATGACGAATGAAGTTGCAAGTACAGCGTGTTGTTCTGTATATCTAACAAACTAATAAGGTAAGTACATTGTGTTCTGTGATGTAGTGTCATAGAATGGTAACACTTTGTTTGAAGTATAGTGAATTATAGTTTTAACGGCTTATAGGGAGTCTACAATTATCATTTCTACGCAAAAGAGGAATAATTAATAAGTTTAACTTTTTAATAATGCATGGTCATATATTGGTTCAATAAATTACATTAAACCCAGTAATTGACCGAAGTGGTCATTCACTGGTTTAGCGCCAAAATTTGAAAAATCTTAAATAATATTTATGTAACAACACGAGGTGGGTTTGTTAGTAACATTTCAAATGTACGGTTTGGTACTATTTTATGAACCAATATTTGACCGGGTTTTAATGTCTGTGTCACAATTTAAATAAAAGCGGTCATTTACTGGATTCATTATTAAATCTAGTAAATACCAACGCTTTTTGGATGTATTACGAATTTATTAATTCCATTTTTATTTGTCAATGATAGGGTTAATATGGCAGTAATTGCCCACTTAAGAGATTTTTCAGAAATATAAATTTATAACTTTGTAAATATTATCAGTTTTCCAGTAGTTAACCACAAACTACCCAGTGTTTAATCAAATTTTTCCCAGTAATTGGCCAGTGTTATAATATAACGAATAAAATATCAGTTTTATTATTATATCTTTTTATAGAGTCACATAGTATGTATTACATAAAGAAAAAACGAACCTTCTTAAAAATATCAAAATATATGTATATTATTTTGATGGCATTATGCTAAAACAAAAATGGAAAGAAAAATTATCACTTTACGAAGTGAGTGAATACTGGAAACAGCTATTTATTTGAAATTTTAGTAGGAAACAATACAAAATTCTTTATTTTACATAAAACTAGTAGTTGATCAACTACACACATTCAACTGGTTGAACTCAAGTATCGTTTACAAAAAGCTTGGCAAGATGCAAAATTAAATTTAATAGTATCAAAAACAAAAAGAAAAGCAAAACATCCTATATATAAAGGAGCTTATGTTGTTAGTGAGCAAAAGAATCCTAATGTTAATGTTAGTACAAAATAAGTTAAGGATAGTACACAAAAATAGAGTTAAGAACTATAATAATTAAGTACTAGAAAACAAAAAGAAAAAGCACAAACAAAAATTTTTTTTTCAGCTAGGGTAGTGTGGTAACCTCAAAAGTAGCATTTAAACAAATATTTTGTTACGGTACTTGCACAATATAATGATTTTCATTAAAATGGTACCTTACTTTTCTTTTAAATGAAATTTGGTCAACTACTGGGTGATGATTAATTACTAACTCTATTATTTGTTACTTAGCTTTCATAATTTTAATAAATCAAAAATGGAAAGAAAAATTATCATTTTACGAAGTGGTTCTTCACAAACAAAATTCTTTATTTTACATAAAATTCGTTTTGGACTGGAAAGTGGACTCGACAGATTTTTTTATTGCAAGAGAACCTGAGTAACAACACGAGGTGGGTTTGTTAGTAATATTTCAAATGTACGAATGGTTATGATTTTATGAACCAATATTTGACCGGGTTTTAATGTCTGTGTCACAATTTAAATAAAAGCGGTCATTTACTGGATTTATTATAACCAAGAAACTTAATAAGCTATTAAAAGCAAATATACATATATACAAAGTCGGTTATAGTACAAAAATTATTAACTGAGTCAGAGCAAACAAAAAATTCTTTGAATTGTTATTCTTCCATCATTAAACACAATTTTCAATAAATAATCATCAAGCTATAATTAAAACCTAAATAATATAATCTTAATTATCAGGATTAGAAAATTAAACTTATTTTAATTACCCTTGCATATTTTAGAGTATTAAAATCTCCATATATAAAATATTTATGAAATAAGTTTACAAATGCATACTACATTGAATTAAAAGTTCTCGAAACATTCTCAAATAAAATATAAATGCACTAGGCAAATACAAGGTTTTAATTTCGATCTTTGATAATAACGTTAAGCGTTTTTAATTAGAACACATAATTTAATAAATTTAATTAGGGTAATTAGATTTATATAATTAATATATAACGTTATGCATTATATCGTAAATAATGGCATCCCCTCGAAAACAGTAACTATATAATAACCTATATGTTCACATGTATACATGGTTGCCTAAAAGCACGCGTTCTGCATTTAACGTCATTAACTTAAAGGAATGTTGCATTTAAAAAGAAAACGGCATATTATTAAAACAAAACCTAACATTTATATAAAAAGCACTGCATTAAATATTGGTACTTTAAGTGCAGCAGATTTTTAAATTAATTTCAATTCTCCAATTTTAAACTAACAATAAAACCAACAACCTCTTTCATATTGTAACGTTCTTTTTCAAATAATAACACAAGTGCTGTTTAAATCGTCTATTCACAAACAAATATTTATTTCTATACACTAATTAATACACTATAAATTAACGCTATGATTATAAACCATTAAAAACTATTATTTACAGACTATGAATTTCTAATACAACATTTATATTCACTATTTATTTTGTAATACACAGTTAATGACTTGCTGTTGACTGATTCCTTTTTATCCGCAATCCGCTTTTATATCCTCATATAAACGTACCAGAAGTCGCTGGAACCTTCTATGTATTCTAGAAAATGCTAGAATAAACCGCGTCTGATTTACATGCTTGTGCGATGCGTCATTCTCTCGAAGGCGGCAGAACACACCACCTGTCGCTCGAAAAGAGGTTCGTTCCTTTTCTCTCTTGTTACACTGCCCCCCCTCTTCAAGTCTGTTCTGTCCCAGAACAGGTTTTATGCTCTGGTTCCTGTAGAACGGGTCATTACGATATCGACAGTCTTCACCTCGACTACACGTTCCATTACGGTAGAAATAACAGTCTACACTCTTCGTTGGCCTTAATGCGGGTTGTGGGTCAAAATTGCAGACGAAGATCTTGACGTCCGTACCTCTAAAGACAACTTCCAGCATGTTTCTAACGATTCTCCAATCCAGCTGGTCCCGCCCACAGCCGAGTTTGGGAACTGCCAATTTGTTAATTCCCCTGGTAAGCAACTCGATCCTCAAATTCCATAGTGCCCTCCACAAGTCGGCGTAACTCGGTTTCTGGTAGTAAAACTGCTTGGTTACCAAGTAGTAAATGGATCGGTCATGATCAGGCAAGCGTAAGGATTTACCAACAGAGGGATTTTGTTCTCGAAGTTCATTCAGCCGTCCAAATTTATTTCTAAACACTACTGCGATCCCCCTGGACATACGGAGATCCGCGGAGACACAGTGGGCAATGGAATAATTACCAGGGACCCGGAAGAGATCTTGTTGCATCTCAGTCGTGACTCCGAATCGCGCTTTTCTAGTTCCAGAGAACGCAGCCATAAATTCTCTAAAGGTTGGTTGATCATCTTCAGGCCTTACGGTATTGATAGTCACCTCAGCCTCATCTTTCCGATCCGGGACTGCGTCATTATTTCCCTCATAGTGCGCCAGACGATTGGAGTGTACCACCTTTGGTTTCCCCCTTGGCAACTTCTGGATGCGATAAATCAAGTCATTTATTCGTTTCTTCACCTGGTATGGACCCTCCCAATTTCGCTGTAACTTTGGAGAATAGCCACGACGCCTTTGCGGTTTGTATAACCAGACAAGCTCTCCAGGTTGAAACCCTCCTTCTTGGGCTCTCACATCGTACGTAGCCTTCATCCGGTCACTCGCGATTCGACTATTATTTCGGGTTCGATCGTGAATATCCTCCAACTTCTTCTTTAAGTTGATGACATAATCATTCCCGGCTACCTCCTCGGCTCCCCGGCTGTATAGGTGGAGACCCAAATTCCAGATCACACGGTAACCGTAACTCGCGTCCAAACATTACAGACGCTGGTGACTGACCGGTTGTTTCGTGGACCGATGCACGATAAGCCATCAGGAACAGATGCAGGTATTGGTCCCAGTCTCGTTGATGATCGGAGACGACCTTGGCCAAATATTTGCCCATTGTCCGATTCATGCGTTCTACCATTCCATCGGACTGCGGATGTAACGGTGTGGTCCGAGTCTTGCGAATGCCCAACAATCGACAGACTTCTCCAAAGAGTACAGACTCGAAATTGCGGCCTTGATCCGAATGCAGCTCCATGGGCACTCCGAAGCGACTGAAAAACTCTTTGACTAGTACGTCAGCAACAGTCGCAGCTTCCTGGTTTGGTAGGGCATATGCTTCTGGCCATTTGGTAAAATAGTCCATTGCCACTAATATGTATTTATTCCCATCGTCGGTTTCGGGAAATGGTCCGGCAATATCTATGGCTATTCTTTCCAGAGGACTACCCACATTGTACTGCCTCATAGGTGCTCTTCGTTTCCCCAAGGGTCCGTTACCAGTGGCACATAGTTCACATTTCCGGCACCACTCCTTCACGTCTTCTTTACAGTTGACCCAATAAAAACGCTCCCTAACTTTCTCCAAAGTCTTTTTCACACCGAAGTGTCCTCCTGAGGCACCGTCATGGAGATGTCGCAATACTGTAGCCACTCGGCTTCTTGGAACCACGAACTGAGACCTAATGGTGGTGCCATCTTCACTCTCCAGTACTCGCTTCAGGAGATCGTCTTCCACCTTCAAGGACTCCCATTGGGCCCAATATGCTTTGAGCGTTCTGTTGAAAGGGCTGACGGCCTCCCAGGCAGGCCTTTCTCCCACGCGCTTCCATTCCAGTACCATTTTTAGTTCGGGATCAGCCTCCTGCTGTCGTTGCAATTCTTCCGGCAACCAATTGTCGTTGACGATGGTAGTCCTTAATACTTGGCAAACCCTCTCTTCCAAACGAGAGCAATGACGGCAATCCGTTGGACAGGGTCTTCTTGAAAGAGCATCGGCATTTCGATGACTAGTGCCCGCTCGATGTTCGGTGTCAAAGTCGTATCCTTGTAATCGTTCGATCCACCTTGCGACCTGGCCTTCAGGATTACGGAATTGTAGAAGCCATTTCAACGCTGCATGGTCCGTCCTCAATAAAAACTTAAGTCCGTACAAGTATTTGTAGAAGTGCTCAACGGACTTCACGACGGCCAATAGTTCTTTTCTGGTCACACAATAATTCCTTTCGGCTTTCGACAAAACCTTACTAAAATAGCCGATGACCTTTTCTTGTCCATCCTGTATCTGAGAAAGTACCCCCCCAATGGCCAGATTACTTGCATCTGTGTCAAGTATGAATTTCCCTTCTGTCCGTGGATAGCTCAATATTGGTGCGGTTGTCAGGGCACGCTTCAGCTGTTGGAAAGCTGTTTCACACTCTCCGCTCCAAACATACTCGCGCCCATCTTCAGTTAACCTTGTCAGAGGTTTCGCTATATTGGCAAACCCAGGAACGAAACGCCTGTAGTAGGTACATAGGTTCTTAAGAAGGGCGATCCGTCACTCATTGAAAACTACAGACCAATTTCTATCCTTAGTAACTTTGTTAAAGCATTTGAGTCTATTATTTATAAATATTTGTATTCATCTTTAAGATCACTTATCTCTCCACATCAACATGGCTTTATGGAAAGTCGTTCTACTATAACTAATCTCGCATGTTTCAGTCAGTTCACTGCAGAGATCATGGATAAAGGCAATCAGGTCGATGTCATCTACCTTGACTTCCAAAAAGCGTTTGATCAAATTGATCAATACATCTTGTTAAATAAACTATCTCAATATGGCCTATCAGAGAATCTTATTAAATTTTTTGAAAGTTATCTTTTTAACAGGAGTTCTTGTGTCAGATACTGCAACTTTATTTCCCGCGATTTTACTCCTACTTCGGGAATTCCTCAAGGTTCGAATCTTGGACCTTTACTTTTCTTACTTTTTATTAATGACATAGTAGATCAAATATCTTGTCACTGCCTTCTCTTTGCAGATGACATAAAATTGTATCGTGAAGTTAACAATTATAATGATGCCATGCAATTACAAAATAATCTTTACACGGTAGATAACTGGTGTCACAATAATAGACTTTCACTAAACATCACTAAATGTAAGACTATGTCTTTTACAAAAAAACTAATCGGGTATGGTTATATCTACACCGTCAATGACACTGCTATACAAAGGACGGATTTCTTTAAAGATTTAGGTGTCATCTTTGATCCTAAGCTAGATTTCGCTGCACATATACATGACATTGTTAGTCGAGCTTTTAAAATGTATGGCTTTATCTACCGAAATTGTAAACACTTTTCAAATGCTCAGACGTTACGAGCCTTATACATAGCCTTGGTGAGATCTATACTGGAGTACGGCGCGGTAATTTGGTCTCCCCTTTATGAATGCCATATTCGTGAGATTGAACGAGTTCAAAGATATTTTCTTAAGTTTTTAGCTTTTTCTTGCGATGGTATCTATCCTGAGATTGGGGTTAGTCAAATTGAGCTGCTTAACAGATTTGAGTTTATATCTCTGCGTATTAGACGCATTATTATCTCTGTAAAGCTTTTGTATAATCTTTTAAATCACAGAATTGATTCTCTTTGGCTCTTAAACAAAATTAACTTTCATGTCCCAAGATTCAATGCACGTACTAATATGTCATTCTACTTGGATGCAAGGAGAACCAACTTACTAAAAAAATCACCTATTACAAGCATGTGCAATAATTTTAATCAGATATGTAGCAAGTGTGATATTCACTTTGATTCGATTAATAATATTGTAAGTTGTATTATTGAGATAAATGTCTAATAAAAGAACATACTATGTTCAAACATTAAGAAAGTTTGTTACAACGTTATTCATATTACCAAATTTGATACATATATACCTTGATTTGAGATGTTTGTTATATACACACTAACTAAAATTAGTGTATAATGTTAGTTTTAATAATTATGTTATTATTTATTTATATACTGTATTACGCATGTTTATGTTTTTACATTAATTGTAGGTAGCTTATATTTGTATTTCGTATTTATGTCGAACCTCTACTGTGTTTTTGTAATTTTTAAATTTTTTTCCTGTAATTGGGTGCCCACCTGTTGGAAAATATATATTATTATTATATTATTATTATAACCCAAGAAAACTACGAACTTGGTGTTTATCTTTCGGTGTTGGCCACTCTTGAACTGCACGAATCTTATCGGGGTCGGCTGCCACTCCATTTTGTGATACGACGTGCCCGAGATATTTCACTTCCTTTCTGAATATGTGGCACTTTTTCGGACTCAGTTTCAGATTGGCTCCACGTAGTCTTCGGAACACTTCCTCTAGATTGTTCAAATGTTCGTTGAATGATTTTCCGACTACAATCACATCATCTAAGTATACCAGGCAGGTCTTCCACGACAACCCTCTCAGGATGGTCTCCATTAGACGCTCAAAGGTGGCCGGAGCGTTACATAGACCAAAAGGCATAACTGTAAACTGCCATAGTCCGGAACCAATAGTGAACGCGGTCTTCTCCCGGTCTTCAGGTTCCATTTCAACTTGCCAATAACCGCTCTTCAAGTCCAAAGTCGAAAACCATCGTGAACCAGACAGGGTATCTAACGTGTCGTCGATGCGTGGTAAGGGATAGCTGTCTTTCTTGGTCACGTCATTAAGCTGCCGATAGTCCACACAAAATCTCGTTGACCCGTCCTTCTTACTGACCAGGACCACCGGTGATGCCCATGGACTGCTGGATGGCTCGATGACCCCTTGTTCTTCCATATCAGTAATAATCTTTTCGGCTTCTGCTCGCCTTGCTAGAGGTAGAACCCTCGGCTGCTGACGGACAGGCATAGAGTTGCCTGTATTGATTTTATGTTTTACTATATTTGTTCGTCCCTTCTGGCTATCGTCAAGAGCGAAGATATCTTGGTATCGGTGAACCAAACCCTGTACCTCTTTCACTTCCGTTCTGTTAAGGTCTTCGCACGAACTAGTAACCATACCCACTAATTTTCCACCATGGTCTTTGGGCACTGGTTTTGGAACATCAGTCATACACCTGGCTACTCGAAATACTGGCACACACTGTCCCACAAGGGTACTCTTCTTCAATGTCACCGGATCCACATTAACGTTCATAATTCTCACCGGTACTCTCTTTCCAACCTTGATCAGCGCTTTTCCCACCAGTATGCCACTATGGATCTTCTTATCACAAACAGGCTCCATCATTCGCACACATCCTACCCGAAGATCTCCATCCAAACCCGCCTCGACAACCATCTCGCTTTGACCCGGCAATATCACATCTTCAGTCAGCAAAACCCTTACAACCGGATCTTCTCGTGGATGCAACGGAAGTTCTTCGTTACCGACCTTCAAAACACCCTCTTTCAAATCCAACGTAAAACCAAATTTTCTCAGGAGTTCCATTCCCAAGATGAAGTCATCAGTAATATCGGCTACCAGCACCTCATGATCACGTTCTTCACTTCCAATGCCAATCTTCATCTTCACCACTCCGCGTGTTGGTATCACTTCACCTGTTGCTGTACGGAGTTGAGTAGTTGTTGGTAACAGCTTCATACTTGTTCGTAGAACGTTAGGGCGTATGATGGACTTTGTCGCCCCCGTATCAATAAGTAGTGGAACAGTTCGGTTAGCAATCTTCCCATCTACGAACAAACTGCTGGTACTGTTCTTCGATGTTACGGCATGGATGGTGAAATCCGGGGCATCTCCACTCAAGGTTAACGTTCGCCTCCTCTCGTCGACCCCCTTTAGTTTTCCGACGGCTGAACTTGTTTGGGTTTAGGGCAGCGGCGTCGTATGTGCCCTTGTTCACCGCAGTTCCAGCAACGGGGTCCTCGAACTTCTTGAGGATTCTTTTTACGGTTCTCTTCCTTCTGAAGAACTCTCATTAATAATTCTTCTAGGCGATCTTTAGAACCTTCATCTTCTTCCAAAACGGTCCGAACACGTCCGTGACCTCGGGACGCTTGTTTTGCAGCTTCAAATTCTAAGGCGTGAGCAAGCGCATCATCAGTTGTTCTTGGTCGTGCCAGCCTCAATGATTGTTGTGTTTCTCCGTCTCTTAACCCATCAATGAAGGTCTGCACAGCCAGTTGTCCCAGAAATGAATCGGGTGCCGTAGGGTACGCCAATCGGACAAGCCGCGCAACATCGGCTTCAAACTCCTGCAGGCTTTCTCCATTCTTCTGGATACGATTCTTCACTTGCGCGTGATACACTTGTTGAAGATGCGCGTCTCCATATCTCATTTCCAATCTAGACACTAACAATTGGTAATCATTTTCCTGTCCTGCTGGGATTGTTTGCAGGACGTTCAACGCGTCTCCACGCAAAGCCACAGTTAGAGAAACGGCCTTTTCGTTGCGTGTCCATCCGTTGGCCCCAGCGGCCGCCTCAAATTGTTTGTAGTAGGTGGACCAAGGTATCTTTCCATCGAACGTGGGTGGTTTTACTTTTATCCCTACGGCAGGATCCTTTTCTTCTTTAAATTGTTTCTTTACTTCATTAAACGGCCTCTCAGAAGTTGAGGGAAACCGTAGTTGCCTCATTCTATCTTCCAGCATTTCGACCATATCGTCTTTCTTAGTTGTTGGTGGTAATTGCATTTGGGCTATTTTCTCTTCTACCATCTTTATTACCCTATCTTGTTCCGCCAATCTACCTTCCAATAGTCCTAACGCGCTGGCATTCTCCAAAAATTCTTCGAAAACTTTATCTTCCAACGCTTTGACATTTTCCAACAATTCTCCTTTAAGCCTTCTAGAACTTTCTTCGGACTTTTCTAGTAATTCTTCTTTAAGCCTTCTAGAACTTTCTTCAGATTTTCTGGAATTCTCCAGTATTTCTTCCTTTAGCATTCTAACAGTTTCTTCGGCCTTTTCTAGTAATTCTTCTTTAAGCATTCTAACATTTTCTTCGGACTTTCTAGAATTCTCTTCGTGTTTTTCCAATACTTTTTCTTCCAGCGCTTTAGTATTTTCAAGTAATTCTTCTTTTAAAATTCTAGAATTCTCTTCAGACTTTCTAAAATTCTCTTCGGACTTTTGCAGTAATTCTTCTTTTAAAATTCTAGAATTCTCTTCGGACTTTCTAGAATTTTCTTCGGCTTTTCTAGAACTTTCTTCCATTTTACTTAACAACAAACTAGTATCAATTGCGGGTCCAGGTATTTCGAAGCGGTAATTTTCAGGATCTTCCTTCTGTTCTAAAAGCCATTCTCTTAGCCGATTTATCAAAACTTCTTTCTTTCCATTACTATCCAAGTCCCTCTCGTCCAATTCCCGTTTTAAATCTATTACTAAGAGATCTTTCAATAGTTTCATCACCATTTTAATCGTTTGTTGAAATTAATTTTAACACTAAAAATTTATTCTCACAGCACCTTATTTAATTATTACGCGATTTTATTTATTTTAGAACACCACACCTGACAACACTGTACCGTTCTTTTTCAAATAATAACACAAGTGCTGTTTAAATCGTCTATTCACAAACAAATATTTATTTCTATACACTAATTAATACACTATAAATTAACGCTATGATTATAAACCATTAAAAACTATTATTTACAGACTATGAATTTCTAATACAACATTTATATTCACTATTTATTTTGTAATACACAGTTAATGACTTGCTGTTGACTGATTCCTTTTTATCCGCAATCCGCTTTTATATCCTCATATAAACGTACCAGAAGTCGCTGGAACCTTCTATGTATTCTAGAAAATGCTAGAATAAACCGCGTCTGATTTACATGCTTGTGCGATGCGTCATTCTCTCGAAGGCGGCAGAACACACCACCTGTCGCTCGAAAAGAGGTTCGTTCCTTTTCTCTCTTGTTACAATATTTTCAATTATAGCTGTATATTAGCCCATATGTATATATGGTTGCCTACCCGAAATTCTCTGATTCTATTATTTTTAATTTCGATCTTTGATAATAACGTTAAGCGTTTTTAATTAGAACACATAATTTAATAAATTTAATTAGGGTAATTAGATTTATATAATTAATATATAACGTTATGCATTATATCGTAAATAATCGCATCCCCTCGAAGACAGTAACTATATATTAACCCATATGTTCACATGTATACATGGTTGCGTAGTAGATAAAAATTGGGCGTTCTGTGACCACCCCCCACTTCTCGAGTAGGCAACCAAGTATACATACGAACATATGGGTTAATATATAGTTACTGTCTTCGAGGGGATGCGATTATTTACGATATAATGCATAACGTTATATATTAATTATATAAATCTAATTACCCTAATTAAATTTATTAAATGATGTGTTCTAATTAAAAACGCTTAACGTTATTATCAAAGATCGAAATTAAAATAATAAAATCAGAGAATTTCGGGTAGGCAACCATATATACATATGGGCTAATATACATCTATCATTGAAAATATGAAAGAGGGTTGAATTAAACGCTATAAATCACATCAGGGGCAAATATCTCTTAATACTCACCTTGCTTCTACGTTTATGAATCATTTTGATTGCTTTTCTTTATTAACATTGATGACCTTGAGGTTGCGTTGTTGTCATATTGTTGATCATTGTTGCCACGTTTAGAGATAGATTCAAGTTCACAATGTGTTAGACAGATAGGTTCAAGGTCACCATGTGTTAGAGAGAGATAGGTTCAAGGTCAAGACCTTGACAATACATTGTTGCCACGTTTAGGTGACAGAGATAGGTTCAAGGTCATCATTTGTTAGAGAGAGGTAGGTTCAAGGTCACCATGTGTTAGAGAGAGATAGGTTCAAGGTCAATGTCAGGAGTGTGGGGTTGGTTCAGAACGCCCAGTTTTTATCTATTGAAAACAAGGCTCCGCTCTCTATTTGAAACCTTATAAAAAGGGTGCAGCTCTTTATTTGAAACCTTATTCAAAAAACTAACAAGGTTGCCTCGGAGATCGCTCACAGATCAAGATTTAAAAAATGTGCTAAGGATGTTACATACTTCAGAGGTGTGTTTATGCGTGATACCTTACCAAATAAACCGCATATAAACGAAAGCGGAATAGTAAATTTGGATGATATAAAGGGTCCTGGTACTCATTGGGTTGCATACAAGAAACGTAAGAAGGATGTTATCTATTATGACAGTTTTGGAGATATGCAACCTCCTATGGAGCTCATACAATATTTTAAAGGATGCAAAATGAGATACAATTATGTTCGACAACAGAATTTCAATACAGTCATATGTGGACATCTTTGTCTTAATTTCTTGAATGATGATAACGTTATATAAAGAGTTGCAATCAGCTTTCTCAACTAGTCATGTCTCAAACGTTCTCGTTAACGGGTGTGGGTAACGAGCTTAGCCGCAACTATTTTTCACCTATTGAGCTGAGTAGATATTGCGACACCTGAGCCAGACGGTTCTAGGAACCCTAGATTCTGTCTCTCTCTAGGTGGTTAAGTACGGAATCTGCATTACCGACATTCTGTATTACCGGCATTTGGTTCGTCACTTGGCTAAATGGCAACGCTGTTGCTAGGGGAAAACAGATGGCGCCAGTGTCGTTTTACGTGATTTTTGTACCGGCATTCTGTATTACCGGCATTTGGTTCGTCACATGGCTAAATGGTGTTAGTGTTGCTAGGGGAAAACAGATGGCGCCAGTGTCGTTTTACGTGATTTTTGTACCGACATTCTGTATTATCGGAATTTGGTTCGTCACATGGCTAAATGGTAGCGTCGTTGCTAGGTGAAAACAGAAGTACGGAATCTATATTACCGGCCTTGTATATTACCGGCATATGGTTCGGCGCTCGGCTAAATGCTGCTAAAGTGTTGCTAGGAAAAACCCAGAGGACTCTATTAATATAGGGCGTCATGAAGGGGTCTGTATTACCGGCAGCCTGTGTACTACTACTAGAGGGCGTCATGAAGAAATTTGTATTATCCTACGTACTGATGCTATTAGAGGTCGCATTAAAGAATCTCCTCTCTCGATGTCTCCTCTCTCACTCTCGCCTATTAGAGGTCGCATTAAAGAACATTCTCTCTCACTCTCTCTCCCTTCATCCTAATGCTAGTAAATGAAACATCACAGTGTTTAAATAGAATATTTATTTAGCTAGGAATTATTATTATTACAACGACGACGACGACAGCTCGATAAAACGTTTAAAATTTTGAATTTGTCATTCTTGAACTCACCATCATGGGGATTTCCGCCCTTGAATTTTATATTTCATGGGTGACTAACCACGTGATCAAGACCGCTGTATTCTAATGAAGCTTTCTACCCAAAGAGATCATGAAATTTAAAGGAACCGACAGTCCTTGATACAACTGCGAGTTTTGCAGGCTCGTCTAACCGATATATCTATGTCAGTAGCTACCCTTCGTGAAGGGCTTTCGGACCTCCATGTTAAGAAAATTACGTTAATAAATACATAGGCTCTTGATTCACGTTCAGGGATCGGCCTGGTTTCTAACACTAATATGTCTTATTATCAACGTCTGAATTAACTATTTAAAAAGAGAAAAAACCTAATTCTAATGCAGAAAAATAACTTACCATTTGCACTTTGTAATACCATATATCACTTTAAATTAAAACACCTAATCACCTCTCATCAAGAAGGAATATACGCTAATCATCTTTTAAATTTAAAAACGAAAACACGACTATACTGTAGAAGGTACCAAAATAAACTGGAGTTAAATTTTACCTTACCCTCGACGACAATGACGACAAAACGGGAAACACCCTAAGGCATTATACATTCTTTTAAAAAAAGCACGCTTCGACCTCCAAATCACTAGAAATTTGCGGTTTTTATATAATATTTTCAATCTTCCTTAAAGACGGACTTTTGTGGACTTAAAATCGAGATAATTATCAGATTAAAATGCAGCACTATACCCCAAAAAGGTCGGTTTGGCTACCTGAGGCATGATAGCAGGCAGGTACTAACCCTTGAACATTTTTAAAATCCTTGTACAGTAAAAACAAAAGAGTATGGTCGATGATGGTTAGGTTTTAACTTATTTCCTTTCCGAATCAAAATACTTAGATATTCACATAAAATCTTTAGGGCGGTATGTCACTTTTCTTTTGTTAATAAACAAAAATTTGTTCCGACACTTTCCTCTTTTTCTCCTTAATTTTAATATTACGGGAATCTAATAAACAACTTACCTATTTCCATGGGGCAATAAATCAATCACACAGGTCTCATCATAACAATAATTAGTTATAAAGAGGAATTTTACACTATTGATAGATATTGATAGATATTGTATTATTTATATTTGTTTCATATGGATATTAGTTATTATAGGTTACAATAATAATGCTATTTAATACATACTAGAAAATAGTGTTTAAACATTTAGTAATACTTTTAGAAAGGGTTCCTATTCTAAGCTGATAATATAAATTGTTTTAAAAAAGTTTTAGTCAGCAATAATAACATCGTTTTTGTTATAAAAATTCTTTTCTCTCAGGTAAATCTTTATCGATAGGTCGATCGATATCTTAACTATGAGTTTGGGAAATAATTCGCTCTCACAGGTCTCGTATAAATGGAATACATCTTTCTTACAACAAGTATAGATAATTACATACCATCATTTTTATAGAGATATTACGTACGAAAAATATTTCATTATGATTTGATTTCATCAAGGTGTAACGGTTAAAGCATTATTACGCAATCATGAACGTACATACTGAATTCATGCAGCAAATCTACGTATTATTCAACAATCAGCCCAGATTTCGAACAAAAATCAATCTTGATACCAAAATTAGTTGATAATATTGAAGTTAATAACTATTCAAATACGAGTAATAGCTGGCGTTGAACGATTTGGGGAATATTGGAAACATAACAAGTACATAAAAAATTAAGTTTTAGTTTAGGATATTCGAGGTTTTAACTATTCACGCAGCTATAATAGGGCTTTAATCGTTTCAGATACAATCAGGCGTACACGAACCAAGAAATTCGTTAAATTAGTATACAGGGAAAGCCTTATTTTTAAATTTTAATACCTTACTTTTAAAATTCTTTAATAAATACTTGTTAGTTTTCCTATTCTAAGTTATTAAGATAAATTGCTTAAAAAGTTTTAGCCAGTAATAATAACATCGCTTGTTGTTATAAAAATTCTTTTTCTCTCAGGTAAATCTTTATCGATAGGTCGATCGATACCTCAATTTTGAGCGTAATACAACATTAAATTAAACTGCAGATTAAATGCAGAACCTTTAAATGTAGGTATATTATATTTCAAGAACGGTGTTATTTAAAATAAAAATTGACGATGCAGCTGAACAGCTTTCAGCCCTAAGATATATTGCATGATGTCTATTAGGATATAAATATATTTTATGACTAGTTCATGGGATGCATACGTGATTAGTAATTTAAATTAGATATTATTTTCTAAAATTTAAATTTATCAAATAGGCTGTGATGATTTATAACTAATTTATTCAATTGTTTTTTAAATTGGTACAATGTTACCTCTGTATTTGTTTTTTCTAAAGCCTCTTCTTTGTACACTTTCTTTAAATTTTTATAGAATTTTCTTTAAACAATTATGACCTTCTATAAATCCATGTTCTTGTACTGAGACTAATATCTTAGAGAACGGATACATATATTACCTCTAAGTTTTACTTAATAATTACTAAATTAAATGTGAGCTGATTACGAGAAGTCTCAGTATCGTCTACGATTATACCCGAGAACATCCGACGAACTGTATAAATCTCATGACGTATTGAAATATGTACATCATTGCGCTATGAAGATCTCAGCTATAAATACTGTGTATTCTGTTCATGCGTGACAGTTATTTGTCATACGTCATCATGAACACAATAGATCTCTTCGGCAGAGCTATGATGAGCATGACAGATAAAGCAATGGCTGTAACAAAACGTGGACCGAGAGGTTATGGTTTCAAATTAACACCAGAGGGCAATTTCGATGTTAAGAACCGACGTATAACTAATGCAGGCGCTCCTATAAACGATAACGATCTTGTCACGAGGCGTTCTGTACTAATGTTATCAGATAGCGATGAAGGTGTAATTGATGTTAAGAAAAGAAGACTAGTACGCGTTAAAGGACCGCTTGACGACCACGATGTTTGCACGAAAAAGTATACCGACGAGCTGGTGGACGATGTTGAAAGAAAATTACTCTCTAAATGTTTGAGACGACGAGAGGATAAAGGACAGGGGTCGTACTATGATGCTAAAGATGGAAGAATTTGTAATATAGGGGAGCCTCTAGAGGATAAAGATGTAATCTCTAGGCATTATTTTAGCAAACGAGCTATGCATACAAACGATCAAATGCAGTTTAATGCAAATGGTAAACGTATTGTTTCAGTAAGTTACCTATAGATGGTACGGATGTCACTTCTAAAGACTATGTAGATGCTCAATTCGACTCTGCTGTACAAACTTTCATTACAATGGCTACCGACACTCAGAACACTATTAAAGATCTAAAGCAAAAGGTAACAAAGGTTGACATTGAAACTAGTAAACTTAACAGTTTGCTAACAACGCTGGAAAAAGAAACAAAGAGAAATCTCTTAATAGCAAATGATGAGATGGAAACTAATCATTCGAGTGTGTTGACAAAGCTAGAAGAAACGAATAATACCCTAGATAGTAATTATAAAAATTTATTAGATAAAGTACAAGCGTTTGAGGATACTCAAAAAGTTATGCGATCATCGTTTGATGCCCTAATAGCCGAATCTGCAACACGTACGAACTCTTACAACATAAAGAGAGTGTACAATGCCGACTAATAACGGAATTTACTACTACTACTATCGGTTGGCCTAATCATATTGATAAGGACACCATTTTTATTCTAGTTTTAAGTGTATTATATCAAATGCCTGATTAGCGCAGATAGGAAATGTGGTGAGCCTTACGGGAATGCTGCGCAAATGCTTAGTTTGCTTATATCTACGCTAATCAGTTATTTTTTATCTTAGACTAAATGTATCGTTGAAGAAATAAAAAATGTATTTAAACAAAGTTTTAGTTTTACTAATATCAATGACTCTCCAAACATAGCGATATGTAGTAGCAGCAGCAGCAGCAACACATCGATATGGTAAAGAAAGTAAGTTTCGCCGACGCACGCGTGAATAATATACATTATATGATAGTATGGGAATATGCATACAGACAGGCGAGAAAGGGAGACTGGCAAACATTAGCTCTGGACAGATACCGTTTTCAAACAAGAATACATAATGTTGAAAAGCATCTGTGTGAAATTCTACAAGCTGATCATAGAGATTTTATCTATACGCAGAGATTTCAGAACACAGATTAGTCCGGCGGCGACCGAGTATAAATACAGGTACAAGCAGTCTCTTCTTTCAGTACCAGATGTTAGTTCACGAGGGTAACGGCTTTGTTAACAAGCTCATAGACAAGCTACCTATTGAACTACATCTTCCTTCCTATCAGTACTGTAGACCTGGTACTAAATTATCTAAAAGATTACAACGCGGCGATAAAGGTATAAATCCTCTGGACCAGGCGTGTATGCAGCACGACATCTCGTACGCTCATAGCTCCGATTTGAACAGTAGAGACCAGGCAGATCGTGTATTAGAAGAAGCCGCTTGGAAGCGTGTTAAGGCTAAAGACTCTAAATTAGGGGAAAAAGCATCAGCTCTGTTTGTAACCGGTATAATGAAGGCTAAAAGAAAGCTGGGAATGGGCGTAAAGACAAAGAAACCATCAGCGAAAAAGGGTCTCGCTAGAAAGATGAAGAAAAAGAAAACTGTCACTTTCAAAGGTGGCGTATTAAAGAAGCTTGTTGGTATAGTGAATCATGCAAGCAAGAGACTCGCGGGTAAAGACTTAATACATCATTCGCTGCCAGAAAAATCATTCAAAACGTAGGCGGTCGAAAAAACGTTAAAATACCCCGAATTATTCCAGTGCCTACAGCTACAGGGGGTATTTTACCACTCATACCAATTTTTGCTGGCCTCTCGGCTCTCGGTGCAATTATAGGAGGCGCTTCGGGCGTAGCAAAAACTGTTAACACTGCTAATAGTAATAAGAGACAGCTAGAAGAAACTACACGGCATAATAAAAGTATGGAAGCTATCGCTTTAGGCGGTAAGAACGGGAACGCCCTTTACCTGAAGCCGTATAGAGCTGGCGGAGCTGCATTGTACTTAAAACCATATGTCAGGCGGTCAAAAAACTGAATAACTTGCCTCGGAGACCACTTACAGACCTAGATATAATAAAACATGCTAAAGACATTCCCTATTTTAGAGGTGTCTATATGAGAACAAGTCTGCCTGCAACGAAACCTTTGCAATTCGAAAGAGCTATTGTTAATCTTGACGACGCTGGAGGACCGGGTACTCATTAGGTTGCCTATAGAAAGGATCGAAACGTGGTTTTGTACTGACCCCTTCGGAGACCTAAGACCACCAGCTGAACTTGTGAAATATTTAGGGCCTCGCTGCGCCGTATACTACAACGTAGCCCAAGAACAAAAGTTCACTACATACAACTGCGGACATCTGTGTTTACGATTTTTGTATAAAAGAGAGGTGAAAGTGTAAATCGGTTAAGTATGGCTAGGACCATCACGGTGCACGGTACAGGGAACAGGCTTTCTACGGATCGTATTTATCCACCTATAACACTAGATCACGTGCGTTACGAATACTCACTAGGTTTAGTAGGCTTATATACAAGTCACACGATACGGAATATATACCCAGGCAAAAATAAATTTTATTACGTAGAAAAGGTAATAACTATTGAACCGGGTAGCTACGAGTTGGCTGAAATTGTTAACTATATAAAGAATCAAATTAGTGGCGATTCGGAAGAGGGAGATCTACTACTACAAATCAAAGCTAACACTAATATGGGAAAGTGTGAGATTGAATCAGCTACCGAGTTGATCGATTTTACCAAACCTGATAACATAGGATCCCTACTAGGATTTAAGAAGCGCGTGCTAGAACCAGGTAGTAGACACGTATCAGATCGAGTTGTCGATATACTTTCAACTCCAAACATCTTTGTAGACACGAATATTACAGGCGGTTCATATAGAAACAATCAAGCAGGTCATACAATCTTCGAATTCGGTGTTTGCGTACCACCCGGTTATCTGATTGAAAAGGAGCCATCGCATGTGATTTACTTTCCCATCACTGTCACCGAGATCGACAACATTACCATTAGACTGGTAGACGCGAGAGGAGAGTTGATAAATTTGTCTGAAGACACTTTCACGAGCATCAGGCTAGAACTTAAACGTGAAAAATGGGAATAAACTTTAGCTATAAAAACATCAGCATATGTCCATCAAAGGTCATTCACCGTCGAACGTCGGCCAGTGCAGACCTTCGATTAAAACTAACTAAAGCTCGTCGCCTTTTTCTTGAATCTTTAGGCTTTAAAGTACGCTAACAGCAGCAGCAGCATGTCAAAACAAAGTAAAATGCATATTAACACCGACACCTTTACCATTGATAAATTAAACATATTTGGGAAGCCTCGCGTCGATACAGATATAATAAAAGAGGATTTTTATACCTATCTGCGTTTACGTTAAATGCCAATCATTCCGACACCATTAGAATCAGCATACAAAATTCCGATAACGTTTTAGCTTTGTATGACAGCTATGTACTTGTTAAAGGTAGCATGACGCGTGATGCAAACAAGCAATTCCTTCTGGTAAACAATTTCGCTCACTTTCTGTTTGATGAAATTCAACTAATATTAGGCGCAAACCAGCTCATAGATGTATGTAAACAGCCTGGCATTACAAGCACTATAAAAGTTCTCGTTTCACACGGCGCCGAGGATAGAGCTTTAACCAGCACAGCATGGAACTTAGGGATTACTAGCGATAATGATTTGTTACATAACCAGGGGAATAACGTCTTTCATTTCACGTGTAGAATACCATTAAAAGATATCTTTGGATTTGCAGACGATTATAAAAAAGTAATACCTCATATGAGTTGTCAGCTAGTTTTAATTCGCGCCAAGAACGATTTTAATTGCTATAAAAGCGACGCGGGTGATGCAGGTACCGATGTAGATATCAAGATTGATAAGCTGTCGTGGGAAGTTCCGCACATACTGTTATCAGATGAAAGCAAAGTGAACCTGGTGGAGAGTTTAAGAGATAATTCTTCTATTATCGCTCCGTTTAGACGTTGGGAATTACACGAGTTACCCTCGTTGGGAACTACTATACAGAAACACAGTTTTATGATATTAGACAGCTATATTGCCTACATATACTCAAAAACATTAACCAACAGAAAATTCTATTACTAGATCATCCTTATAGCACCAGAAATAGGTCTACCAAAGTAAATGTTCCTCCTTGCCAGAAAACTATCGGGCAAAGATACTTTAATTACTTAGCACCAAAAATATTTAATATGGTACCTGAAAAAAAAATAAAATATACACACACAAATTTGAAGTAGAAATATGAAAATGGTTAATTAAGGAAGACAGAAATACTATTTATAATATTGTAAACAATGTTTAACAAAATAAAAGATTTAAATACTCTATAATTAAAAAACTATATCAATAAAAAATTATACTGAATACTTACGTACTTGGCTAAGATACTTTCACTGATTTTGGGTGTGCCTCTTGGCGGTGGAAATTGACAAATATACCCGTTTTTGTATAACTTGGTATACTTCGGCCATCCAAACATCTGAAAAATTAATTTAATGTTATTTAATATGTATTTATGCAGCGGGAAAAATTGAACAAAATCTGAGATATCGAAACACGGTTATGTTTTTAAATTATTTGATTTGGCAGAAAACTACCCATATTTAATTTTAAAATGGGGTTATTTCGAAAATATAAGCTGGTCCGATTTACTGGTAAGTTTTTTCGACTCTATAGGTATTGTAGAACGTTACCTTACTAACCATTTCCGACGACATTTTAATAAAACTAAAATGCTCTTCTGGAGAGGTTTGTTCAGAATAACAATAGCTTTAAAAGTTGAGGTATTACTCGACCACCACTTCATTTAATTTTTTTTTTATTAATGGCACTGCTCAGCTGATGTTTCAGGAGGTACATTTATTGCCTATTATATGTCCTAAGAATTTGGAAGAAAAATATTAAACGATTTAGAAATTAACTTTAGACGCGCTCTATATATAAAAATCTAAACGTTTCCTTATTTGTAAAATATTACAATTGCCGGAGTAGTTAGGTACGAGTAAAGCCCGTTTGACATGATACTAAATTTACGCAAAAATTTTTTCATAAATTTTTTGCACGTTGCAAACACAAAATTAAGGTAAGAAATTTATTACAAAAATTTTTGGTAAATTATTTAGATCTTGTCCTAAATATGCGAGTAAAACTGCCCGTAAATGTGCGCACAGCACTATGGCTAACTTCAGATCGCATAGACACCACGTGGGAACGTAAACAACAAACATCAACATATAACCTTTAATCAAGTGTGCGTCCTGGCTCCTTGTTAGTAGTTATTGAAATGTCTTGGTCAAGGGAACAGGTTTCATTTTTAATTGACGAATATAAAAAACATCCGTGTTTATACGCTGTGCAATCAAAAGAATATAAAAATAAGCATTCCAGAATTCCAAGGTCTCAAAACAAATTTTCTCACAGAATACAGAAAATATGAAAAATCATTAAAAAGCGGTGCAGGAGAAGATGATGTAAGTAGATGTATTTATGTTGGGTAAAACTTAAGTTTAGCAAAACAGCCCCGATTTCGCTGATTTTTCGTATGCATAAAACACACCCTAAGAACACACCCCCACCAAAAAAAAACACGCGGAAAAGCGTATTTGCCACAAAAAAATTTTACATTGCACCCGAAACTGCGTTTAAAGTGAGGTTATTTTCATTTGGAAATCGTATGATTGTCTTGATCGTGTTTGTATTTTCTCTCATATTCGTCATTAGTATTACTTCAATTGCCATTTGGTATGAAACTGTAATTTCAATTGCCATTTAGTACTATATCGCTAGGTTAGGTTAGGTTAGGTTAGGTTAGTACTATATCGCTAGGTTAGGTTAGGTGCCAAATGGCAACCAGGACATCGCTACCTGCGGTTCTCATACTGTGCTTTTTGTGGTGTCTCCTACCTGCAAATGTGACGTTGCAGCTGATCATGACTGCTCGGAGAAGCCTCTTTTGTGGTGAACTTTCAAAATTTTTTTCTTGAAAACTACGCTTTTCCGCACTTTCTTTTTTGCGTTGTGAGTGTTGTGAGGGGGTGTTCTATGCTTAAAAAAAAAATTGGCGAAATCGGGGCTGCTTTGCTAAACTTAAGTAATTCCTTTATGTTGCTTTGATAGTTTTCTAAAACATGTTATTTCATTTTAAGATTTATCATCCAACGATATGGTATTATGATCAAATGCTTTTTATTTTGGATCATTTTATCCCTCGTCAGAGTACCGATAGTATGAGCTATGCTTGTCACACATCAGTTTCAAGTCCAAGTTGGAATCAAAGCGACTCCGCTATAAATTTAGATGATTTGGAGAATAACACACATAATGACATACTACAATCAACGGTAAATTTACATTAAACAGCTTGTATGTTTTAATCTCGTTCTACCAACTTTTTGCAGAGATATAATGATTATGACGCTAAAGCAGTCGAGTATGAAGTGCAACCTGATTTTAGCTTAAAACTTGATGAACTTCTAGTTGGAACTTCGATGGGATCCTCTTCAAATTCAGATAAAACTCCAGCTACTTCTCTTGGCCTTAATCGTAAGAAAACACGAACTGATCCTACGCTTAAATCTATTGAAGAGGCTGCAGGTGCAATTAAAACAATGTCAACAATAATGCAAGACAGAGATAAGAAAAAAATAGTAGCACCTCAAGAAAAACATGTCGGACATATTTGCAGAATTTGTAGCTTCAAAACTCAAACAGATGAGTCCCGATGTTGCTGAGGAAGTCGAAGAAAATATAACAACCCTACTGTTTAAAGCTATTAGAGAAATGAAAAAAAAACAGACATATAATTAATGTATAACTTGTATTATTAAATATTAAGTTTCTTGTAGGCTAATATAACTACATATTATATAATAATTTTCTAAAAAAACATCTTAAATATTATTTCTACACGTTATTCCTTGCAACATGAGCTTCCTGCCAGTCTCTAGTCCCACTTGTGTTAAAAAATTCCTTAAATTCATCTCGAATTTCTCGAGCATCGGCGCATGTTTCTGTTACCACCTTGTGCAGAAACTTGACCCAAATTATTTGCAGCAATGTCTTCAGATTTTACATCACAATATGGTACTTTATTTTTTGTTATTAAAAAATTATGTAATATTACACAACATAATGTTATTAGTTCCACTTTTTGTGGTGAGAGATTGATGGGATTTAAAAGTACACGAAATCGATTGGCTAAAATTCCGAATGCATTCTCTACTATTCGTCTTGCCCTCGATAGCCTGTAATTAAATATTCTGCAATCATGAGTTAGTCCTCTTTCTGGATAAGGTTTCATAATTCTTGTTGACAACGGGAATGCATCGTCGGTCACTACTACATATGGGACTTGTTGATGGCGTCCAGGTAGAGGTTTAGAGTTGGGGAAATTTAATTTGTTATCATTAGGGGCTTGCCACAATAAACTTTCTCGTAATACTCCTCCATGACTAATTCGGCCGTTGATGCCAACATTTACATATGTAAACTTATATGTAAACTATTTGAAAAATGTACAACTGTAAAATTGTGTCAACAATAAGCACAAGCTGCAAGCTTCTTTATTGGGCACGTATGTATTTAAATATCAATAAAGTCTATATTCAGCATCCACCAAACCTAATAGTACGATGCTGAAATCACCTTTATAATTATAATAATACGAGCCTGATGATCGAGGCGCTCTAAATTTTATATGGCGACCATCAAGGGCTCCTAAACAGTGGGAAAAGTCCCACATATCATAGAACAAGTTTGCCAAGTTGTTCCATTCTTTTTCGGTACTTGGTATCTACAAAATAAAATACTTGTAATTAATCATCATTCGTTTAGGTTCGCTCAACTTACAGTCAGATACCTCTCTTTTAAATGTTTATATATTGCTTCACAAACTTCTGGAACAAATCTTGATATCGTGCTTTCGTGTATACGAGCTGAGTACATTAAAGACCGAAGAGACTTGCCAGTTGCCAAAAACCGAAGAGTAACTTGCAATCTGAAATTATATGTAAACAATCAATGTTATGCTCCATAAAAAGTATAAGCAAATGAACTTACCTACTTCGAACGGAAACACTCTAACGCATACATGTATCACTGCGGGATATGTCTGTTTCTACTAGACTAAGCATGTATGACGATGGATCTTCTACCAAAAGTTCATTATTTAATAAATGTAAGACGCCTCTGCCTTCTCTCCTTCGTAACCAATTTCTGGTCCACAGTTTTCGCTTATTTTTTTTTCTCTTCTTTACCAATAGCATGTTCAGTAACGTACACGCAGCTGCCACTGCACATATTTCGTCTTCACTAATACTATCAGACATGTTCTAAATAACGTAAATAGGTAAACAGAACTATTTTAAATTCAAATCATTACTAACCTCAAAAAGTAATATTAAAAACATAAACAAACATGAAGTCAGCTCTTAGTTATATCAAGACTACAAACACTGCAACCACAAATAACACTAAAAGATATGTTAATACGCTTGCGCGTTTGACAATTGACAAAATTAGCATTAAAAATGAGATGCGTTGCAAACAGAAAATTGTCAATTTTTGTAAAATTTTATCAAGAAATTTATGAAAAAATTTACTTCTAAATTTCTGCGTAAATTTAGTATCATGTCAAACGGGCTTTTAAGATGTCTATTTATTTATTTATCCCAAAAAGGCAAATGCCTTTTTACATGGAATTACACAGTAATATAAAATTTACACATTAACACTACTGAATGCATATAATAATAATTAAATTTAATTGCAATAATTGTATTTATTTATGAAGTGTTAGGTATAGTAGTTAAATATCAATCTACACTGTTCTACTACATTACATTTTACACTAGATTGTTCAGAATTTAAACTCTTTTATTACAAGAATGCAAGTGGATTAATGATTTTGTAAATATTGATATACGAGTTTTCTAAAATTGCTGAATGTTATTATAAAAATGTCGAAATTTAATAGGCACAGAAGGTAATTTAGTAACTTAAACGTCGTGATAAGCGGGGAATGAGGCGTTCTAGCAGCATACGGCACAGCAAATAGAGAAGGATTTCGGCAACGCCGCAGATGTACTCTGAGTTTGCGCAGCGAAAGTATGTATTGACAATCTGTTAAATTGTTTATAATTTTAAATCCAAAAATTAATGATGCACATTGTCTGCAGATCGATAAAGTCATAATTTTGTAGAGGTCTCTTAGATGTTCAGATCTTACCGTATTATAATCAGGGTATATCCCATGCTGTTTAAAATAAACATATCTTAGTAGTCTATTTTGTATTTTTTCAATAAGCATAATGTTTTTGGCAGTATGCGGGTTCCAAATAATAGAGCAATACTTAAGTTTAGAGCGAACTAGAAATGTCCTGATTCAAATGGTTTATATCTTCTAATAAATTGTAACTCACGACTTAATAATAAATAATACGAGAGTAACCAGAATGACGTACTATATTGTAGATTTGATGAGTCGCTCGGGTAAATGCCTCGAGACTGTCGTACAAAATATACTATACAACTTACAAATATTACATTCAAAGGGTTACTCACCACTATGAGCGAGCATGTGCTTTTGCAAATTTGCTTTTTGTGAGCGTTTATAACTACAAATATTATGCTCGTCGCTATGCGTGAGTATATGCCTTCGCAAACTTGATTTTATAGAGCATTTAAAACAAATGGTTTCTCATCACTGTGTGTGAGCATGTGCTTTTGTAAATTTGACTTCTGTGAGCATTTGTAACTACAAATATTACATTCAAATGGTTTCTCACCACTATGAGTGAGCATGTGCTTTTGCAAACTTGCTTTTACCGAGCATTTATAATTACAAATATTACACTCAAATGGTTTCTCACCACTATGGGTGTGCATGTGGTTTTGCAAACTTGCTTTTTGTGAGCATTTGAAATTACAAACGTTACACTCAAATGGTTTCTCACCACTATGAGTGCGCATGTGACTTTGCAAACTTGCTTTTAGCGAGCATTTATAATTACAAATATTACACTCAAATGGTTTCTCACCACTATGAGTGCGCATGTGCCTTTGCAAACTTGCTTTTAGTGAGCATTTATAATTACAAATATTACATTTAAATGGTTTTTCACCACTATGAATAAGCTTGTGCCTTTGCAGATTTTGTTTTACTGTGCCTTTATAATTACAAATATTACACTCAAAAGGTTTTTCACCACTATGACTGAGCATGTGCGTTTGCAAACTTGTTCTTACTGAGCATTTATAATTACAAATATTACATTCAAATGGTTTCTCACCACTATGAGTGAGCATGTGCTTTTGCAAACTTCCTTTTCGTGAGCATTTATAACTGCAAATATTACATACAAATGGTTTTTCACCACTATGAGTAAGCACGTGATTTTGCAAATATGTTTTTTGAGAGCATTTGTAACTACAAATATTACATTCAAATGGTTTCTCACCACTATGAGTGAGCATGTGCTTTTGCAAACTTCCTTTTCGTGAGCATGTATAACTGCAAATATTACATACAAATGGTTTTTCACCACTATGAGTAAGCATGTGAATTTGCAAACGTGTTTTTTGAGAACATTTGTAACTACAAATATTACATCCAAATGGTTTTTCACCACTATGAGTAAGCATGTGATTTTGCAAATGTGTTTTTTGAGAGCATTTGTAACTACAAATATTACACTCAAATGGTTTCTCACCACTATGAGTGAGCATGTGCTGCCTCAAATTTCTTTTCTCTGAACATTTATAACTACAAATATTACACTCAAATGGTTTCTCACCACTATGAGTGCGCATGTGCCTTTGCAAACTTCCTTTTAGTGAGCATTTATAATTACAAATATTACACTCAAATGGTTTCTCACCACTATGAGTGCGCATGTGCTGCCTCAAATTGCTTTTCTCTGAACATTTATAACTACAAATATTACATGCAAATGGTTTCTCACCACTATGAGTGAGCATGTGCTTTTGCAAACTTGCTTTTAGAGAGCATTTATAATTACAAATATTACACTGAAATGATTTCTCACCACTATGAGTGAGTATGTGCTGACGCAAATTTGCTTTTCGTGAGCTTTTATAACAACAAATATTACAACCAAATGGTTTGCTGCAATCATTAGTAAGATGTCCTTGCACATTTCTGTTCATTATGCAATTCAGTCGCATATATGTATTGTATTAAGACTGTTTAGTAGCAGAAACTTACAGATGAATTGGAAATTTGTTTTACACAAGGACACCGTGCACACTGAAATCGGGGTTAGCACAAAAAGATGTGATGATTGATGTATTTGATGTGCGGGTTTTTGTAATATTAATGTCTCTTCTCGGGTTTCTATCCTCTACTTTCCTAAACTGCTCTACAAGATATTACAGTTGCGACATACCTAACATTACATCACTTCACTACTGGAAAAAAAATTTATTAAATTAAAATTTTTAAAAATTTTATTTCAAAGTTCAGGAGTACTTTATTTATAACATATGATTACCGTTAAAAAGCTACTGTAGGCGCTTTGTGTTAACGTATTGTTGAACAGTATTGAGAGTTGAAAACACTTAAAAGCCCTTCTTTAAAAACTGCATCGAAATAAGTGCTGCAAAACGACGCGACGTTTCCATCCTTACATTTTTTGTCAATGGACAAAACGTACTAGATTTTGCTTGGTCGTACACAAGATACATATAAAATATTGGTACGCCAAGCCACCATTTCGTCAACAATTTTTACGCTTGCTGTAGCTTAGCTAAATTCCTACTAGATGGCGTAACGTAAATTGACCGTAACCATAGACAAGAGGGATTTAGAAAGAATCATTAATGAGTATACCCAAGATATATAGACGTCTGGTAGAACAGCTTGCCTATGTTTCAATGTAAATAATTGTGTCAAAAATGAGAGCTAGTAAGCCGTTTACTTTGTGGATAATAGATGGCGCAACCTTACCAAGGTACTTCAAAAATTGACACAAATTTTAATTTTAGGTTATGTATCTATCATTTGCCACGAATGCCACGTGTTTAGAAATACATTAGTGTAGTTAATTATTATTATTATTTATTAATTTCTGTTTTAATGTGAATTGTGTTTTAAAATTCATCACTTGCAATTATTGCGAATCATCATTTGACCAATCCTGTTGTTGTGATTGTGTGCGTTTAAAAGAAAAATTCTAAAACGGATAATATGTGGACCAGTGGAGGATGATCAAGGTGTAAATAGAATAAGATATAATCATGAACTGGCCAGATTATACCAATTACCAAGAGACAGACATCTTGGACAGACATAATGGGGATGACAAGGAAGGCAGTACTTCGATGGGCTGAACATGTTTCCTGAATGTCCGGAGACCGGAGAGAGAGTAATTTAGAAAATAATTGAGGGCGACTTAGAAGGAACTGGAAACTCCCTCAATTCATCCTAGCTAGGTGATCTAGAATAAGATAGGAAGATGCAGTGTTGGAAGTCTTAAGGAAATTGAATAAGGAACAGTGGAAGAGGCTTATAAAGGAGGCTAAATCCACTAAAACCCTAGTGGGTTGTAGGTGCCATACCATGAATGAATCATTTAAGAAACGCTGCCAGTGGTAAATGTAAATATAACGAAAGTTTTTATCCACAACAAAAACAGTAAGTAGTTTGGTTAAAAGTTATTTATTAAAGTTAAAAGTTATTTTGTTTGAAATCGAATATTAATTTACATTTTACCTTTGGTACGTGAAAGAGGGCCAAATCTTCCTTTAAAAGTTTCACGAAGCCGCAAAATTTACACTTCTTCATTTTTCACAGTGGTAATAAATGCCACTTAAAATGAAAAAAAACACAGCAACAAGCTAACACTAAAGTCAAAATAACGCAACAAGCTAACACTAAAGTTAAAATAAGACAAATAACTTGCACAAGAAATTCGAATTTTAAAAAAACTTCAGAATTGTCAGATTGATGACAATTTATTGACAGATCTTGATATGATGCTGCAATCTAGTGTTTTTTTTTAAACTAGCAATTAGCTCCAACAAAATGGCGGCGAGCTGCTCTACCAGACCTGTATATATCTTGAGTATACCTTAGATTACCTAAGAGAGAGGATAGCGCGTGACGTATACCCGCAATGCTTGTTTAGTGTACAGCATTGAGTACAGCTATATGAAATTTTAAATTCAAATGTTTTTGTTGTTGGTTGTTATCAACATGAAAACAAAAAAAAATCCTAATAGCACATGTCATCTAAAGATAATTTTATCTAAGAAATTTCTGCATAAGTCGGTACAAAAGAATTCGTGAATCACCCAGAAACTACGTTGCAAATTCTCATGTTATTTGTTAAGTTGAAACATATAGTTTCTCACTTAATTACTATTAAACGTAAAGCCGGCTTCGATTGCAAGGTAAACGCTGAGCGGGCGTTATATACGCCTTATATATACTGCTTATAATGCCCTGGTTGTTATGGACTTGCTATTATAGTTCGTATCACAGGTATAAACAACAAATAATATGCAAGTGAAACATAAAGATAAATAGCGTTTTTTTTCAGTTTTGCCTTATAAATTTTATAATGTATAACAGCGCCTTTGCTATTTTGCCTGCAATAGCCTATACTCCTACACTCACTGTCTTAAAAGTCGCTGTAAAAAAGTTAGGAAACAGATTTTAATGTAATCCTGTTTTTAGTTAAAACTCAACCTGTGTAGACTTAGGATATTGTAACTTCGTAAATTTTATATGCATGCTTGCATGTTGTATAACGGGTGGTACTCCGTCTGATGCAGAAGTTTTTACATCGCGACAGGCGCCTTCTACGTGACCTAACGACTACCACTAAATAAATAATAACCGAGGCCGCTGCGGTATAAGGCTAACACCTTAGCCAACTAGTTAGCAAGCTTCTACTGTTTTATATTAAACTTAATGTGACAAGTAAATATGTATTTGTCTGTTTTAAATGCCCATTCTTCTATCTTATGTACAGCACACAAGGTCGTCCGCGACCACATCGCCGACCACATCGCGGACCAGGTCGGTGACGTGGTCCGGATAATGATGGAATTTTTAGCTTTGCTGTAATTTATTGCATAAACAACTTGGGCTTCGAGATGGTTTGAATAATAAAATTATAAGTATCGTATTTCATTAAAAGGTTTTTATCACAATGAAAGACATTAATGACTGGATAATACTAAATATTTATAGTTAAAGAAAGAGATTTCAGTAGACATTTATTATAAACTCAATAATTATTTCTTTTATTTCGATATACAAGTTTCAAAGAAATATGATACTTATAATTTCATTATGCAAACCAGCTCGAAGCCAAAGTTGTTTATTTAATAAATCACCGCAAATCTAAATATTGCCTTATTATTCGGACCATATTCCCGACGTGGTGGTTTATGCGGTCATGGACGACCGTGTGTGCTCTACATTAACAGAAAAAACACCAAACAGCAACCTTATTAAAAAAAGGCTTGAGTAGGTATTGGGCCACCTGAGATGACCCCCACTCCTTTTTTTCCCACTCCTACCCCCACTCCTCCCCACTCCTATCCCCACTACCCCCACTTAGCCCCCACTTAGGCCCCCCCACTTAGGCCCCACTCCTCCCCACTCCTATCCCTACTCAGCGGTCATTTTGAATCGCCATTTTGAATAGCCATTTTGAATCGCCATTTTGAATCGCCATTTTGAATCGCCATCTTGGATCGCCATTTTGAATAGCCATTTTGAATCGCCATTTTGAATAGCCATTTTGAAACGCCATTTTGGATCGTCATTTTGAATAGCCATTTTGAATCGCCATTTTGAATAGCCATTTTGAAATGTCATTTTGAATCTGTCAATTTTGAATGTCATTTACATATCCGCCATTTTGTATCTATCATTTTCAATTTGTCATCTTAGATTTCCCGCCCTTGGATTTGAATTTTTAGTACTGCTACTGCCATCTATCGGCGACATCATGTCATCGGTATAGTAGATTCCTCTCTCTCGCTCTCGCTTGGTTCAGGCCCTCTCTCTCGCTCTCGCTTGGCTCTGACCCTCTCTCTCGCTCTTGCTCTGGCCCTCTCTCTCGCTCTCGCTTGGTTCATGCCCTCTCTCTCTCGCTCTCGCTTGGCTCTGACCCTCTCTCTCGCTCTTGCTCTGGCCCTCTCTCTCGCTCTCGCATGGTTCAGGCCCTTTCTCTCGCTCTCGCTTGGCTCTGGCTCTCTCTCTCTCTCGCCTTCTCTCTCACTCTCTCTCCTCAATTCCAACTTGTCATAATTTCCCGCTGAAAGATTTGAATTCCTAGCGCTGCTAATGCCATCTATCGGTAACGTCCTGTGATCGGTATAGTAGATTTCTATACACCTGTAGATAGGCAACCTGCTACACTTTTTTATAAAAATCAATGGATCCAACGAGTTTCGAACCAGGGTTCGTAAAGTACGTCTGTTTACAAGTCCATAGCTTAACCCCGAGACCACGGAGCTTGTCTTTTAAATTACTGCATACGAGTTATTTATAAAAATGCTTTCAGGTATTTTTGATTAAATCCAATTTATTTAAAAATAATTCCCGGAAAATATTGTATATAATTGTACATTAATTACGCTATCAACCACATTAATTACGCTATCAGACACGTATCAGATCGTGTAACAATATCATGATGAGTATAGGCAGTCCTAATAATTATTATCAATGCTATGAAGCCGTATTTCCAATCAGTGATGAAATGGGCAAGAAAGAAAGAGGAGGCTGCTTTGTACGTCATTCCTATTTGATATTTAAATATAGATCTACACGTCATCAAGTAATTATGCGAAAACAATTTAACATGTAGAAACATGTCATTTCTCGATATTGTTTTTACCTCAGTTCCCAGAATCTGTTTTACAGGGATTAACTCTGAGTCATAGGGTTGTTCGTTATGATTCAACTGGATTGAAGACGTGTATTCATGCGCATGTGTAGAAATCGCTATAAAATGTATTTCGATGAAAGGCTATTAGTCATTAGAGTGCAACAGTTGATCGTGTAACAGTACCATGATGAGTTTAGGCAGTCCTGATTATTATTATCATCGCTATGGAGACACGTTTACAAGTAGTGCTGAAATGGGTAAGAAAGAAAACGGTTCGTGTGTGTGTGTATACATTTGAATAATTTATTTCATTTTAGATCAACATTATGATGAACCGGATCAATCAGCAAACTTATCAATTCCGGAACCAAGCAGTTATATCCAGGCTCAAGACTACGAAGTGATGCATGAAGAAATAGGTATGTTTTAAAAGAACGAAATCCTTTGAATGTTACTGAATAATTATTTCTTGTTTAGGTACGAACAAACCATACTATGCAGACGATGCATCAAGCTTACAGGTACAAAGTACAGATAATGTAGCAACACCAGAATCGTCGTTGATTACAGTCTATCCGGGTGAACACATGCAGTTGTTAGGATCTGTACAATACCCTCTATTTGTCATGAGACCAAGAGAAGACTCTATTCATTTACATGATATCCTAGTAGGAATTATCCCGCCTGAACAACCTAATGAATTTGACGTGACTGTTAAATTGGAATGTATCAACAACATATGTGAGCATGGTGAAATTATGTTAACGGAAAGTATATGGTCCGAGCTGTATGATGTCCGAGTCGAAGCAATGTTCAAAGACTTCTTTTCCACGAAAATATGCAACGATAAAAAGCTGAAATTCCATCTATGTACGAATCTTTACGTTGAGTTTAATCATAGTGTTTTTTACGGCAACACGGTGATGATATGTTATAACCAGCGGAAGATAACGGTAAAAGACCACGAATTTCAAAGGATCATGCATCTAGCACCGCTTATTAACCAACATGCTCGTGTATTACGTCACCTTAATTTCTCGTACTTCTACTACGCAAGTGTAGAGAACACAGCTGAAGGAGTGAGACGTCAGAAGAACGTGTCAAACGAATCGATTTTATTCTCAGCCGAATTGTCGTGCGGTAACTACTCGACGTTAAATTTAAAAGATCGCGGTGGATTGAACTCGCTCATTTTATTAGAGATAATAAAACTTTATCCATCAAAATTTATCAATGTCGTACACAGTCAGCTGCAACCCAATCAGCAAGCACCGGCAGCGTCATAGCCAGCAATTCACGAGACATCAACAGATGTACCATAAGAAGTTGAGGATGACTGAATATAGAAATAGGTTAGAAAATTATATAAACGCTTTGTATGTATTACGAAATGAAATAAAATCGTATTGTGTATTGAATAAGTTATATAAGAAATTTTCACGATTGTCTATTACAAATGTATTTAATAAAGAATAAACGTATAAAAAAAAATTATTTGTGTTTTACTACCACTAGCAATAGTTTGAGACAGTAAGTTTTCGCCGAGTATAAATAGAGATGGATCTGATCTCTTATCTCAGTACGTGATGTTGACTCATCAGGATAACAGTGTTGTTAACAAGCTCATCGACAGGCTCCCTATCGAACTACACCTGCCTTCTTACCAATATTAGGGACCCGGAACTAAATTATCTAAAAGATTAGAAAGAGGAGATAAAGGCATAAACCCCTTGGATCAGGCGTGTATGCAGCACGATATTTCGTACGCTCAAAGTTCAGACTTGGATAGTAGACATAAGGCAGATCGTGTTTTAGAAGAAGCTGCCTGGCGACGTGTTAAAGCTAAAGACTCCAGGTTAGGGGAAAAGGCTTCAGCTCTGCTTGTAACCGGTATAATGAAGGTTAAACAAAAGTTAGGAATGGGCGTGAATAGGAAGACTAGTAGGAGAAGGACAAAGAAGATAGCAAATACAAAGAAAATTGTCACTTTTAAAGGAGGTATTTTAAAGAAGCTTGTAAGTACGGTAAATCGAGCAAGTAAGACCCTCACGGGAAAGGATTTAATACACCATGCGTTGAACGCCGCTAGAAGAATCATTAAAAACGTAGGAGGTAGAAAAAACGTTAAAGTACCTCGAATTATTCCGGTACCTACAGCTACAGGGGGTATTTTACCTCTCATACCAATTTTTGCTGGCCTCTCGGCTCTCGGTGCAATTATAGGAGGCGCTTCGGGCGTAGCAAAAGCTGTTAACACTGCTGATAGTAATAAGAAACAGCTAGAAGAAACTAAACGACATAATAAAAGTATGGAGGCTATCGCAATAGATAGAAAGAGCGGAAACGCTCTTTACCTGAAACCCTATAAAGCAGGGGGTACAGCATTGTATTTGAAACCGTACAGGTCAAAAAACTGAATAACCTGCCTCGGAGACCACTTACAAACCTAGATTTAATAAAACATGCTAAAGAAATACCCTTTTTCAGAGGTGTCTATATGAGAACAAGTCTACCAAATAAACCTTTACGATTTGAAAGAGCTATTGTTAATCTCGATGATGCTGGAGGACCAGGTACGCATTGGGTAGCTTATAGAAAGGATCGAAATGTTGTTTTGTATTTTGACCCCTTCGGAGACCTAAGACCACCGGCTGAACTTGTGAAATATTTCGGTCCTTGCTGCAATGTATACTATAATGTTGCTCGAGAACAAAAGTTCAATACATACAACTGTGGACACTTGTGCCTGAGATTTTTGTATAAAAGAGAGGTGTATGTATAATTCGAACAAGTATGGCTAGAACCAACACTGTGTACGGTAATGGAAATGTCCTCTCTACCGGTAGTATTTATCCGAATATACAACTAGATAGTGAGCAATACAGATACTCCATAGGATTAGTTGGCCTATATACAAGTCATACGATACGGAATATATTTCCGGGGAAAAATAAATTTTATTACGGAGATCAAGAGATAACTATCACAACCGGTAGTTACGAATTGTCAGAAATCGCTAACTATATAAAGAATCAAATTAATACGAGCGATCCTGAAGAAGGAGATTTACTACTACAAATCAAGGCTAACACTAATACAGGAAAGTGTGAGATTGAATCTGCCTCAGCCGTTATAGATTTTAGCAAACCGAACAGTATAGGCTCTCTATTAGGATTTAACAATCGTATATTACTACCCGGTATCAGACACGTATCAGATCGAATTGTCGATATACTCTCTACCCCGAACATCTTTGTAGACACGAATATTACAGGGGGCGCGTATAGAAATAATCAACCGTGTCATACAATCTTTGAATTTGGTCTCTGCGTACCACCTGGATACCTGATTGAGAAGGAACCAACACACGTGATTTACTTTCCTGTCACTGTCAGTGAAATTGATAATATTACCATTCGATTAGTAGACTCGAGTGGACGACTGGTAAATTTTTCTGAAGATACCTTCACAAGTATAAGACTAGAACTTAAACGTGAAAAATGGGAATAAACTTTAACTATAAAAACCATACCTCGCATCATTCGAGGGTCATTCGTCTTCGTACACCGACTAGTGCGGACCTCTTACGTATAAAGTTATCTAAAGAGAATCAGCTGTTTCTTGAATCTCTAGGTTTTAAAGTACAACATCAACATGTCGAAAAGAAGTAAATTGAACATTAACACAGAAAGCATCTTTGCTACTGATAAATTAAATATATTTCAAAAACCTCGTATCGATACAGATATAATAAAAGAGGACTTCTATACCTATTTGCCGTTTACGTTAAACGTCAATCATTCAGACATCATTAGAATCACCATACAAAATTCGGATAATGTTTTAGCTTTGTATGATAGCTACATTTTTGTTAAAGGTGCTATGACTCGAAAAGTCAACGTAGAATTCCTACCGGTAAACAATTTTGCTTACTTTCTGTTTGACGAAATTCAACTAATATTAGGTACGAATCAAATCATCGATGTGTGTAAACATCCGGGTATTACAAGTACTATAAAAGGTCTCGTTTCACACGGTGCCGAGGATCGGGCTTTATCCAGTAGTGCATGGGGAATCGAACTCGAAAACGGAAATGGCCTGCTACATAATGCGGGGAATAACGTGTTCAATTTCACGTGTAGAATTCCTTTAAAGGATATCTTCGGGTTTGCAGATGATTACAAGAAAGTTATTCCTCATATGAGCTGTCAGTTAGTTTTGATACGTTCTAAGAATGATTTTAATTGCTATAAAAGCGCTGCTGGAGATGCAGGTACTGATGTAGAAATCAAGATTGATAGACTGTCTTGGGAGGTTCCTCATATACTATTGTCGGACAAAAGCAAGTTGAACTTAGTTGAAAGTTTGAGAGATAATTCTTCTATTATCATTCCATTTAGGCGTTGGGAATTACACGAACTACCCTCGCTGGGAACTACTAAAAATCAGGTTTGGCGTATAAAGAATTCAAATGAATTGGAAAAACCGCGTTGGGTTCTTGTAGTTTTACAAGACGAGCGTCAGCTGGGTATAAGAACCGGTAACCCTACTACATTTACTCATTCGAACCTAGTTGATATTAAACTGTATTTAAATTCGCAAGTGTTTCCGCAGCAACGTTTAAATCTCGATTTCAGTAGTAAGGATTACATTCCTGCTTATTTAAGTTATACACGCTTTCGCGAGAGTTACTATGATATAGGTAGAGGATCGACTGATAGCTGTTTAATCGATTATTCAAAATTTGAAACATACCCTGTTTTTGTAATTGATTGTTCGAGACAGGTAGAAAGTTTTAAGGATTCCACGGTCGATATTAGATTAGAACTTGAATCTTCCGCTGCATTTACCAATACAACAAAGACATATTGTTTGATCCTACACGACTCCTTGATAGAATATAACCCGTTCACTGAAACCGTGACTAAACACGTACGCATACCATAATGAAAACTGTTAAACAAAAGAAAACGCTAAACATATTTAATTTAGACAGCGATGTATCTCTACATTCCGGCGATGATAGAAAACACGGTGACTTATTACCTACGTCTTGTCGAACAATTCTTAGCGGTCCTTCTTCCTGCGGTAAAACTAATGTTATGTTGGGTCTACTGATTAGTGAAAACGGATTAAAATTTGAAAACATCTACCTGTTTGCCAAATCCTTATTTCAACCGAAATACGAATTCTTAAGGGAAGTTATGAAACCTATTAAAAGCATTGGTTATCAAGAGTTTAGTGAAAACGATGACGTAATCAGTCCTAGCAACATCAAACCTAATTCAGTATTCATTTTCGACGATATTATTTGTGACAAACAGGAAAAAATTAGAGAATATTTTAGTATGGGTAGACATAAAGGTGTTGACTCGTTTTATTTAGGCCAGACATATGCAAAGATACCGAAACATTTGATAAGGGATAACGCAAACTTGATTATTCTTTTTAAACAGGACGAATTAAATTTAAAGCATGTGTATAGGGATCATGTTGTAGGAGATGTTAACTATGAGGACTTCAAAAACATTTGTCGTATGTGTTGGAAGGATCCGTATGATTTCCTAGTTATTAATAAAGATTGTTCCCTAAACAGCGGTAGATATCGGAAAGGTTTTGATACATATATAAGTTTATAATTAGACTCGAATCGTTTAGTTCTCTCTTAGAGTTATCAGCATGTCGAGCTCCTATGATTTAAGTTTAAAACGTAAAATAATAAACGCACGCAAGGCTATACGTAGAAAATTTGCTTACTTTCGTCGTGATAAATCTGAAGCTAAACGTATTTATCGTGATACTCATAAACAGGTTATATCTCCTTTGGAAACTATTGTCGAATCAGTTAACGTTCCCCTATTGAAAATTAAAACACAACCATCTGCTCCTACTACTAGTTACATTCCCCTGTTGAAAGTTAAAAAACAACCTGTTGCATCAGCATCATCATCATCGGAAGCAGATGAAGAAGAAGAATCTAATAAAACTCAGGATCTCCCTACTCATTACGGTATGCTAATAGCTAGGGGCGGTAGCAACATAGATAGAACTAGATTCGGTATTAGATATAAAATTGATCGAGACGCGTGGACATTTGCATCTTCCCCTGTGACTATACGTGATACAAACATCATAATTAAAAACAACGCTTTTGAAGCAACACCTGGTCTGTTTGACTTACTCACGTTTAGAGAATTAGAGTCTACACCACCGCAAGCTGATATCAATAATTATATGCAGATAATATCCCTTACTAATGCGCATAAGAAATCCTATAGACCACAGGGTAAACTAACAGCTGTTAAACATTGGAAGTATGATTATATAATTAAACCGAACTTATCCAGAATCAAAGGTTTAGGTATTAGACTATCATCATCATTGTCAAATTTTAAAAAATTAAGCGATTGCAAAGTCGAATACGTCTACTGGAATAAAGCTAACGAACTTGTCGACCGTCTTCGTTTGTTATTTGCTGTAAAAGAAGCCGGTAACAGTAGTCCTCTGACTGAAAACGAAATAATTTCAATTATTTCCGAGTTAAAAGAAGAAGGTATTATAGAATAAAAGATTTCATCACGGCTGTAAGTAGTCAGTTCGTTACCATTAGCAGTATGAATGCTACTATAGATTTGTTCGGACGTTCAATAGTTGGAGGTGCTGTAACAGTTCCAGGTCCTCCTGGGGTAGGATTTAAGCTAACAGAAGATCAGAATTTTGATTTAGAAAACAAAAGAATTACAAACGCAGGCCACGCTATTAATGATTCAGATTTGGTAGCAAAGAAACATGCTTTAATACTAGAAAATAAAACTATTGATTGTAAGAAACGAAGATTAATCAATTTAGCGGACCCCGTAGATGCAGAGGATGCAGTTACAAAATGGTATATGGATAGCGAGATATCTAACATCAGTCACGACATGCTACGCGATAATATTAAAACTCTGACCTTGCTTTGTATAGAACTGTCTAAGGCAACTTTATGGCTTCTTGCTAAAGCAGATTCTAGATCTAAAAATTTTGATAGATCACCGCTCGTAGACCTACAAAATTTGTTAATTACTCAAAGAACCCCGCAATAGTCGTAGGATATATTACTTTACATTCTATTTAATAGTTCAGTCTTACATAACTTATAATTTGAGTATCTGCAGTTATTAACAGAGATGAACGCAAAACAAACCGTTGTCGATGAAATACATAGATCTGCTAGAAAAAATTTTCAAAGACGTAGTACTATAATAAAGGGTTATGATGATTTGTTTCAAATAGATTTAGCGGAGTTTATTCCCTACGCTAAAGTAAATAAGGGTTATCGTCACATACTGATGATGATAAACTGTTGTTCGAAATACTTGTATGTACGTCCGTTGAAAACTAAGACCGGAGAAGAGGTGACAAAGCAGGTCCGTAGTATCTTTAAGGATTCAGTCATACCTAAAAATTTACAGTCTGATCTCGGGAAGGAGTTTTATAATAAACATTTTAAAAAGTTAATGAATGAATACAACATAAATCATTACTCTACGTATTCCGTAATTAAGGCTTCAATAGCCGAACGAGTTATTCGTACAATTAAGCAAAAGCTGTATAAGGAGTTTAGCTACAGAGGGAAATTTAAATGGGTCGATATATTACAACGAGTAGTTGATAGCTATAATAATACAAAACATAGAACAATAGGGATGCCTCCTGCATCTGTTAAACCTACGACACAGCTGTCTGTGTATAACACTAATGTAAAAACTATCAGTAAACGTAGGTTGGATTTGAATGACATCGTACGTATAAGCAAATTCAAAGGAGTCTTTTCTAAGGGATATACACCTAACTGGTCAACGGAATTATTCAAAGTAGTTAAAGTTCAATTTACAAAACCTATTACATACTTGTTGGAAGATCTACACGGAGTTCCCGTCCGAGGTGCTTTCTACGAGTTCGAGCTGCAGAAAACAAATCAACCTGATGTATACCTGGTTGAAAAAATACTTAAACGCCGTAGCAATGGTGACATTTACGTGAAATGGCTCGGCTTAAATGAAAAGTCCTGGATAAAGAAGGAATATCTACTCACTCACTAGCTCCTTTATAGTATTATTATTATTAGTATACTTATGTATTATTTTAGATATAATTTAGTATTATATATCAGCATAAAATGTATTTTCTTCTAGATATAATCTAGTATTATATATCAATATGAACTGTATTTTCTTCTTTCAATAAAAATTCTTGTATAAAATATTTGTTTTTATTTTTACCTTAAATTACAGAAATAAAAAAGACAAGAAATAAATCATATTACATCTATTATTCACGAATAATATAATACATGTTATAACGATACAAAATAATTGATAACATAATACATGAAAAAGACAATTTAAAATATCAATTCTATAATTCTATAAAACATCTGAATTTCATGTACAGAAAAATACAAGATTGAAACATATTTAGTTGTAAAAGATATGACGTTAAAGAACTGTCAAAAATTCTTAACAGATACAATTATATACAATACAAAACTAATATACAAAGTGATAATAAAATATATGCACATTACAGACTACAATCGTAAAATATACATAGATGACTGTGAAAATAAAATATATACACATTACAAACTACAATCGTAAAATTTCCTAAATATATATACATAGAGTTTAAATATTTACATGCGAGCTTGTTTCTTGTACCCATATGGGACGGAATCAAAATCTTCTATACGACGACGCTTGCCGAACGTTATTCTATAGGCCTTTGATTCGGTCCTGGTGACGAGTTGATGTTGTGTGGTTCTTCGTATGTTGTTGGACTCAATCATAATCTTTGAGTCCATGTCGTCCAACAGTCACAGCATGGAGCCAAAGTTTATTTTTTGAGCCGCTGCGTGATTGAGGGTGATCCCTTTCACCTTTACGACCACGTGTACTAGACCCGTGACCGGACAATATACCTTATAGGCGTAATTCTTGGGACCCCCTGATACAAATTCTATAATGTATGCCCCTGGTCCGTATTCCTCGAGTTCATCCGTGAGATCGCCCAGGAAGTTCCCGGTTGGTAGATCTTCTTCCCCGGGGCTGGACACATATATTACAGAATCTGTAACAAAAAAAAAACATACTTAGTAGTTATCAAATTATAAGAGAGAAATGAATAATTGTTACTTGTATCATAGTACAACACTCTCTCGCCTAGCTGATCCAGATAACTATACAACTTAAGTCGAGCCTGTGCAGTGACAAATGCCGCGATGACCACGTTGACTGACGATAGAAGATCTGCTGCTTCCTCCTTATGTTGCCAGTTAACCGCAATCACCTCGTCATTTATCTCCTGCACGTTGTTGACTTCTACGCTAGGGTTTGAAAGTAAATCGAAAAACTCCTTGGGTTCGTTGATAATCGAAGTTTTTGGCTGGTTTTCACGTTGACCAAATTTCCCTAGAATACAATTATTATTATTAAGTAAAGAAAACTACGTAAGACTATTGTACTACTTACCCCAAAATGAATTTAACATCAACTTGGCCAACGATCTCAATCCGGGATTCTTCACGATTTTCGACGATTCCAGGAGGACTCCTTCGTTCAAGACATACTCATCAACGTAGGCTTGTTTTCGGACTTCATCAGCTACAGCGTTATCGGAGCATGTTGTAGAGGGCCATCCGCTAGCTTCCTGCTTCATTTTCAGGAACTTATCTATGAATTCCGAAAACAAACCGCCGTCCATCGACTTCCTGTCATACTGGGTTACATCGTATGACCAGATCTCCTGTACATCTTGTATGATGTAACCCTTTCGTACCGCTGTAACCACCTCATCTACGACCCATGTTCCGCTAATGACACGTTCGGCAACGAAATGATGACATTCTGCTTGGTTCAGGTCTTCAGCGCAAGTACGACATAGAGGGAACAACAACTTTTGATGCATTTTGACGGGTAAGATCGGATGATACAGATCTTGCGACGGTAACACTGTACATTTTATTACTCCGTTGATGTTTTCCAGGCCCCCTTTATCCTTGATTAGCTTTTCACAGGCCGCCTTTCCTACGTAAACTTCCGGATGGCCAACTGGGAATTTGGCGTACTTGCATACCCAGGGGTAAAGGGAGCATACGTCGACATATCGGATCTTTTCCCCGTCTTTTGCAACCCGCTTTAATTTTGCTGCCCCTGTACGTCCGCCGTAAAAAGCATCACGTGGATTTAGCGGTGTGTTTAAGAGTATTGGATGCTTCTCTAGCTGTTTCATCTCAGGTGTTAACTTCTTCCTGAAGTCGCACTCCCATTGTTCAGTAACCTCGTAACCCATAGATTTGAATTTTTCTGTTGTAGCCTGAGTTTTCTCATAACGCATATTCATAGTATCAGCCGGGTCGTTATGTAGAGGTTCATCACGCCTAGTGATGTAGCAAGTAGGACAGCCGTGGTAGAAGCAACCATGGAATTGGAATATTTGTCTTTCATACAGCCCGTCTACCTTTTGACCGCCCACGATAACTTCTCGCTGTCTGCCTGCATGTTGAATTTGTACACCGCGTTGCTGTTCCTCCCACAGTAACCATTGCAGAGCTATTCCGGAGTGACTGTCTGCTCTGCGGTAACCACCTCTCGGGATGATCCCTATGGTACTTTCTTTAAGGAATTTCCTCCGGTACATGAGGTTGCAGGCAGAGGCTATGGTGATGGCTTCCTTGAACGGGTCAACATCGCATTCTTTAATAAAGAGATTCCTAAAGTGGATACAAGCTCTCTTTAAAATATCAACGTCGGTTCTGCAATACTCGACTAGGTCACGTTGCATATCGAACTCTGTGTCCCTGTTTGCATCGTACCACTTTAGGAACTCTTCACGAGCTTTTGTCTTCATAGTATCCGGGCTGTAGAATTTGACGTCGGGTAGCGGACCGACATAGTTGGCGTTGGCTTCGGTGTTGAATAGGTGCGGGAAGTATCCTTTGGGAGCTGGTAGATCGAAGGCTTTAGGTAACTCTGCCAGAGCCATAGGGAAAAAGTTCAACGAATCTATGAATTTTAGATTATCTAATTCAAGTAGGAGAATTTTTGTACCACGCATGATGAGTTCGGGTTTTATTGAGGTGTTTGTAATAACGTGGTTTAAAATGAATTGGGTGTCAAAAGCTTGCCCGTTATGAGCAATTGCTATGACTTTCTTAAACTTCTTCCTTACCTCTAATAGATACGTCATAAAACCCTCTATACATTTTTCTTTTAGGATTTGTTCCCTCACACCGCATCTTTTACATATCAACATATCCGGAGAATCATAACATTCAGGGAAAACCTGCTGGAAAACGCATAAATTTGCTTCATGTAGTTTCACATCGGGTGCAATTTCCTTTTCTTGACGGGTCTCCAAGTCAAAGAACACGAAGAGAACGTCTTACTTCTCATCCATTTTACCCGATGGTCGTATGTAGCAAAAATGATTCTCCGGCATATGGCTTTGGCACATCTTACAGTAGATTTCTCCGCATACATGAGCTCCCGTTCTGGTTTTGAGGTTTATAATCATAAAACAGTCTTCACACTTTTTAACGCGCTGACACATTTTACCCCTGTGTTTGTCAAAACATTGTTGACTTCTGAAATCACGTCTGCAGTCCTGACACCTGATCATTTGGGCATGTCTTACACAAGGCGGAGAACTACCGCAGCCTATACATGACTTCTCGCACCTATGGTGATTCCTAACGTTATAAGGGACGTGACAATGCTCGCAAAAGTATCTGCATGCAAAGGCTGAGGTCAACGATGTTATGACGTTGTAATGACCTTCGTGGTACAGGAGATTTATCTTCTTCTCAGCATCAACAGCACCTTCGAAGATCACATCGCGACCTTTTGTACCGTAACTGTACACAGTAATCTTGTAGTTAGGGGCCAGAAGCTGTTGGAAGAGTCTTAACTCGTTGACCCCGGCTCCCTCTGCTGTAATAAATGCTACTCCGGCACCCTGCATCAATTTTTCTGCAGCAATTTTTTGAGCACCTTGGTTTTGTCGAAAGTTATCGTAATTAGGAAGTTTATCTTTGCGAGCCTTAGCAACAACCAAAGCCCTGGGTAGGCAGAGGTTGTCTTTATTGTTGATAACTACTATTCCTCGTCTCTGCTTACATTCTTCAGCGAAGGAGCTATAAAACCCAGCACGACTGCGTCCCTGTCCTGCAGGTGGTGTCACGATCGTGGCTATCAATCTGAACGTATCAGAGCTAAGCGCTTCGGGATCGGATTGTAGGATGCTCTCTAGTATGCCCCAGACATCGTTAAACGTGATTTCATCGGCTCTTTTGAAGCTCATGTAGCCTGGCAGTTTTTGCTTGAAGCTGTCGAATTCAAATGTAGCCCCAATTTTATCCGAAGACTGTGCTCGATTTAATAAATTTGATAAAATTTGATTAACAGCCGATTTAAAAAAGTCCAAATGGTCTTCGCCGGCTGGTGCATCGTTGACTTTAAATACCACTCTATGTTTCTGTGTACCAAACTTCTTTATAGTGGACACACTTTCGTTGATTACTTTGTAGAGAGAAGACATTTTGGATAAGATGTATGTATATAGGAACTGTAGTCAATCTGAAACAAATTTCAAAAATAATAAATGCAGTCTCATTAGGGAGGCTTACAGAACATTAGGTATAGAAGGGAAACAGGAATGAACACAGGGTGTGCGGTCTCACACACCGTATTTTAGACCTGGTCAGCTGTGTTCTGGATAGGTAAGTACTCCCTGAGCACTAGGTATAAAGGTATAAATATAGTTAAAACATAAATAACTTAATCTGAAACAAATTTCAAAATAATAAATGCAGTCTCATTAGAGGGCTTAAGAACATTAGGTATAGAAGGGAAACAGGAATGGACACAGGGTGTGCGGTCTCACACACCGTATTTTAGACCTGGTCAGCTGTGTTCTGGATAGGTAAGTACTCCCTGAGCACTAGGTATAAAGGTATAAATATAGTTAAAACATAAATAACTTACCAATTGAATTTCAGAAGAAATAAGGGAATAATATTTCTTATTAATACTGAATTCTAGACGATCTAAAAAAGTTCAAAATGATTAGTTTTCATAAAATAATTAAAAATTAAAACACTTACACGAGAAGGTAGGATAGCGTCTTGATGAATCGGAAACCCTTTCACAATGATTTATTTTTAAAAACCGTTCAGTTTATATACCGGTTTTAGGCACGTCATGAACATTATTTTAGAACAACTCTTCTTTGAAAGTTATGCTTTCTCTAAACAAACAATATTACTAAGAAATACTAAACATGTATTATGTAATTTGTTATTAAGTTGTCATTTTTAGGTATTTTCCGAGCAATTAGAAAGGTTGTTTTTCTAATAATCTATTTTGGGGAACAGTATAATCGAGGTCGTTAATTGCTTTTTATTAACTGACCCGAGTCATACGTAATAATTGTTTCAAAGTGATTTGAGATACATTAAGAAAAATTAGACTTTCTTCACGATTATCTCATATAAGACTGACTAATTGTCTTGTATGTAATTAGCACATTCGGATAATCTTAGAAAACATATTTAACCGAGCGTCAGTATTAAAATTTTATTTTATTTTTTAAGTTTTATTTAAATAAATCTTTATGATTCAAAAAGCATTTTTCCTATTATTATTATTAATGTACAATATTTATCAATATTTTCCGGGAATTATTTTTAAATAAATTGGATTTAATCAAATATACGTGAAAGCATTTTTATAAATAACTCGTATGCAGTAATTTAAAAGACAAGCTCCGTGGTCTCGGGGTTAAGCTATGGACTTGTAAACAGACGTACTTTACGAACCCTGGTTCGAAACTCGTTGGATCCATTGATTTTTATAAAAAAGTGTAGCAGGTTGCCTATCTACAGGTGTATAGAAATCTACTATACCGATCACATGACGTCACCGATAGATGGCAGTAGCAGTACTAAAAATTCAAATCCAAGGGCGGGAAATCTAAGATGACAAATTGAAAATGATAGATACAAAATGGCGGATATGTAAATGACATTCAAAATTGACAGATTCAAAATGACATTTCAAAATGGCTATTCAAAATGGCGATTCAAAATGGCTATTCAAAATGGCGATCAAAAATGGCGTTTCAAAATGGCTATTCAAAATGGCGATTCAAAATGGCTATTCAAAATGGCGATCCAAGATGGCGATTCAAAATGGCGATTCAAAATGGCGATTCAAAATGGCTATTCAAAATGGCGATTCAAAATGGCTATTCAAAATGGCGATTCAAAATGGCGATTCAAAATGGCCGCTGAGTAGGGATAGGAGTGGGGAGGAGTGGGGCCTAAGTGGGGGGCTAAGTGGGGGTAGTGGGGATAGGAGTGGGGAGGAGTGGGGGTAGGAGTGGGAAAAAAAGGAGTGGGGGTCATCTCAGGTGGCCCAATACCTACTGGCTTGTTAAATGAAAGTGATGTAGAGGTAAAGGGAAGATAACGTACGGCCCTGAGTTCATCACCTAAAACAAGAATTTTTGTCTTTCAGATTCTTGCTACCGGCGATACCTATTACACAATAGGACATAGTTATCGTGTTGGTTTTTCAATGGTGAACTTAATTGTTAAAGAGGTCTTTCAGGCAATCTCTAATAGAATGCAAGCTGTATATTTGGCCGAACCATCACTAGAAACATGGAAAAATCAGCAGAAAGATTTGAGTCTACCTGGCAATTTCCTAACTGTATTGGAAATATAGATGGGAAGGATGTAACTATTAAGTGCCCAAACAAGAGTGGCTCAAATTATTTTTGTTATTTAAAAAACTTTCCATTGTACTTATTGCTATTGTTGTACCTGATTAAAAATTTTTATGTAGTGACATTGGAGGTTTTGGAAAAAATAGTAACAGCGGAGTATTTGAAGCATCCAATATGGGGAAAACATGTTCCAATGGATAAGAATTTGCCTGGTCAAAATGAAACATGTTCTTACATTTTAGTAGACGACGAGGCTTTTGCGATTAAGACGTATCTGATGAGGCCTGACCCATATAGACAATCACGATCGGATCTCCGCAAACAAAAATACAATATTAGGCTTTGTCGTGCACGAAGAGTAGTGGAAAATGCTTTTGGTATTTTAGCTCAGAAATGGAGAATCTTTCATAGAGCTTTGGAAGTCAAGGTGGAAACCGCAATAATAATTGTGAAGACAGCATGTACTCTACATATTTTCTTAATAGCAAAGAAATGCGATAACTTGTATTTTGAGTACTTGGAACCACCCGAAGCTACATTAGAAGCATTTAGAAATATTAATAATGACCCGAGGCGAGCCGCAAATTTAGCATTTCTAACTCGTGAAAAGTTTGTCAGTTTTTTTAATGACTAAATGTAAAATTATTTGTAAAAGTTAAAATTCTATATATTTTATAATAAAAATGACAATTAAAATCAAAATAACTTACCACATTCATTCATTTTTAACCCTATTTCATTCCATATTTTATCTCTTTTTTTAATATTTTTGTAATCTTTAATACTGAAATCGTATAAAACTGGATATTTTTTCACAAGTACGATTAATCTCTCTCTGTAAATGACACCATTTTTATCGTTTTTTATGATTGGTAACAGACGCGGGAACTAAGCGAGAGCGGGAAAAACCGTGAAAAAACGTCACGTTCGCTCCCGCTCCCGCTACCGCTGTACCGCGTTGGTCTGTGGGATCCTTTAAACATGCCTTTCAATTTGAGCGGTATATTTGAATGCTACCAATAGAAAGTGTTTGTTAAAAAGAGTGGGTAATTGTAGGCGGTTTTAATTACTATATCTGTTCGGCGGCCCGAGTGTAGTTGTTTGATCTTTTAGAATATATATTTAAATTTATTATAGGTATTATTTAAATTTTAATGAGATAATGAAAACAACAGCATAATGTGTGTGGCCGATCTATTATTGACTGTACTCTGGAGAAATGGAAGCATTGTGTTTGTTGTTATTGTATAAAAATAATTCATAGGAAGATTTAAATAATAGTAGTACAGTATAGCAGGACCTAGCGCAGGAAGTGACGTCATAAGCACATGTTATAGGTAAACAAACATGGCCGCCGGATGTAAACAATATGGCCGCCGAATGTAAACAATATGACCCAGGATGTAAACAAATATGGCTGCTGGAAGTGACGTCATACGTAAACAAAGCAGCCGATTGGTTGATTTAAATGGCGGTATGCATGTAAACAAATGCTCTTATTAGCTATGCCCCGCCAAGCATATGTAAACATACAGGGTGATCAAATGATATTTAGTTAAAAGTCACTAGATTTGAAATGTAAACAAAGCAGCCGATTGGTTGATTTAAATGGCGGTATGCATGTAAACAAATGCTCTTATTAGCTATGCCCCGTCAAGCATATGTAAACATACAGGGTGACCAAATGATATTTAGTTAAAAGTCACTAGATTTGAAATGTAAACAAAGCAGCCGATTGGTTGATTTAAATGGCGGTATGCATGTAAACAAATGCTCTTATTAGATAAGCCCGCCAAACATATGTTATATGTAAACAACATTCAATAAAAAGGAAGTTTAAACCACAAATATTTGACTGTAATAATACAAGCTAAAATTAGTACATTTTTTTAATATAATTTCAAGCTTTAAAAATAATGATTTACGCGTGTGCACGTTCAGGTGTATATAAAAGGCTGTTCAAAATATACCGCTGCATTAGTTTAGAATTGTATGTAAAACGTGATAGTAGAATCATGGAGATGAACAACACATTTATTGATACCTGCGATGCAGGTAAGCTAAACAATGAATAATAAAAAAGCAATATATAATATTCTTCTATTTTCTCGTTAGATTATTGCAATCGCAAGGCATTAATTTCTTCATGGGTATTTTTTCTAAACAATAAGAAAAGAAATCTGTTAATGGTTGAAGTAGGATGTATTAATACAGACAATTTTGACCCAGTCGTACAAATAACTAACATTAACGATAAGAACTGTTTACGACTTGATTATGATGAATGGGAAATCTTATCGTCTATTCGAATTGAACATTTATTTAGAAAATTTAAAAATAATAATGAAACCACCAAGTTTATGGAATATTCGGTAGATAGCTGCATTAAAATTCGATTTGAAAGCGATGAGAATAAAACAAAAACTGTTAAACTAATGGGGTTATTTGGTTGGATATGCTTTAGTTTGGAAGAAATGGAAAAACTGTTCTCAACAAGAGATGTAATAAATCAAAAATTAAATAAACTTCAAGAATATACTAACCAGTGGACTTATACCAGTTTTATTTCGCTTGTTGCTTCCGCAGCCCATAAGGAAGATCTAACCGATGACTCAAGTATTTTATCTATGAGCAAATTTTTATGTATAATGATGAAACCATTGATGGAAGTTGTATCATTGAGAAACAGATTGTGATTGTTCTTTTATAACAGAAATTGTGAGCCTTTATCCAGATAAATTTATAGAAGATGTTAGAAAAGAATTATTGCTATTGCCTAATAATCCTTTTCCTATGCAAATAAATAATGTATTGTAGATGCTATTTTTAATATACAGGTATAACGTAATATTGTTGTTTTATTTAAGGTAATAAAAAAACAAATGTTTTAAAAAAGGTTTTATTTAAGATGCTATACATAATACAGTTACATATTTTTATTTAAAATGTTTGTTTTATTATTCCAAGAGTCTTGAGACTTGGAGAGACCAAGCCAACGAACAAATAACTTTTCATTTTTTCCACTTCCTTTTCGGCGTAACACTTTTTCTATTAAAAAAATATTTGGGTGATTGGTTTTTAGCAATTCTTCAGAGTAAAATTGTCCAAGGATAGGTTTACCCTCCACATCCTTAAGCATATAAGTAACAGGTTTACCACGCTTGATTTTATCAATTTTAAAAATTTTTGTAGACCAGATTGGCGTATATCCCTTGGCAAATATTGATTTGAATTTAGAAATTCTAACATGATCTCCAACCTTATACTTTGCAAAACCCACTTGTTTAGTATTGTTGTAAACAGATAGCTTTGTTGAGGAAGTAACATCTTTAGGTTTTTACCAGTAGTTCTATGACAACGTGAATTATATTCATTAGTGATCTTATCTAAGATATCTATCCATTTGTACTTCTCTCTAGGACTGAAAGCTTTATATAGAGCGGTTTTAATCGTACGCACAGCTCTTTCTGCAATTGCAGCTTTCTTCACTGGTTGATGTTGTGTTTTTTAATGAGTGCAGAAAACTCTTAGTTGTAAAACTCTTTCCCCATATCAGTTTGTATATTGTTGGGAATCCTACCCTTCTTTAAAATAGAATCCAAAGCTTTGGTAACCTCTACACCGCTCTTTGATTTCAGAGGTTTGGTCCATATAAATTTGAATAAGCATCAATCACCAAAAGGACAAATCAATATGAACGATTGTCTTTAGCATACGAACCAAGCTCTCCTAGGTCAGCCTGCCACAAGTCATCATGCTCCTTGATAATCGTTGTTTACCTAAGAAAATCTCGTGTAGCTGGTTTGTGCAGTTTCTTCACTACCTGCTCCATTATCAATATGATTCACTTTATTCAACTTGCCCAAATCTTCTCTCAACTTTTTACCTGTTTACTGATAGTTGATTGAAATTTATCAATATCGTCTATGAGTAGGTATTGGGGCGATTGAGTCCAACCTTTCCCTTTTTCCCCCACTCCTCCCCACTCCTCCCCACTCCTACCCTCACTCCTCTCCCACTCCTATCCCCACTACCCCCTACTTAGTCCCCACACTTAGCCCCCCACTTAGGCCCCACTCCTCCCCATTCCTATCCCTACTCAGCGGCCATTTTGAATCGCCATTTTGAATAACCATTTTGAATAGCCATTTTGAATAGCCATTTTGAGTCGCCATCTTGGATCGCCATTTTGGATCGCCATTTTGAATAGCCATTTTAAATCGCCATTTTGAATCGCCATTTTGAATAGCCATTTGAATCGCCATCTTGGATCGCCATTTTGGATCACCATTTTGAATCACCATTTTGAATCTGTCAATTTTGAATGTCATTTGCATACCCACCATTTTGTATCTGTCATTTTCAATTTGTCATCTTGGATTTCCCGCCCTTGGATTTGATTTTTTAGTACTGCTACTGCCATCTATCGGTGACGTCATGTGATCGGTATAGTAGATTTCTAAACACCTGTAGATAGGCAACCTGTTACACTTTTTTATAAAAATCAAAGGATCTAACGAGCTTCGAACCAGGGAGTTAACATTTAATCATTACTCAAGCCAAGTGGTGACCTAATTAAATGTATGCGAGATAAACGCCTCGAAGCGGAACGCCCACGATTGCAGGTGCAGTATCAAACCCACGGCCACGTGTGTGCATAACAAGCAGCTGCAATACTCAGAACTGTATATAATGCATTTTCTATGAATTCCTAGAGGAAGTAGAATGCTATCATCACGTAGGCACAGCCCACGGCCACGTGTGGTCAATTGGAGGACTTCACACCCACAGAAAGGGTATATAACGACCAGCACTTGATAGGATAGCTCAGACTGAGTTACAACGAAGTTTGGAAGATAGAAACGTTAATTGATGTTTACCTTCTTTCAAGCAATACTCCCAGCTTTAGTTAAAATTGTATAATAGTATTTAAGTGATTATGCAAGTGCATATTGTATAAATTCACTACGAATAAATATTCTATTGTACTTAACAATAAACTGTGTTTATTTTGTAACTTGGGCTCCGTCTTTTGCGTTTTTAAAATAAAGTACCATTTTTAAAAACGCCCTTCAACGACAAGAAACGTTAATTGGCGCAGTCGGTAGGATAGGCAAAAGGGCTCAAGACACCGTTTTTCGAAAATTAAAAGCACCGTCGAGTTCCTTGGCTTTTAAGTCTTCATTTGCCTATCGAATCAGCATCTGGGAACCAGCGATTCAAAGGACAAGCATCGCCGAGACCGTAGCCGTTTCCAGAGCATCACCTGTACGTAGCATCGCCGTTTCCAAGGGACAAGCATCGCCCGAAGAACGCATCGCTGCTGCAGAAGCCTGACTATTGGAGTCATCTTAACGGCAAAATTCAAGCCAACAATGAAGATAGAGTAAGAAACTAACTATCAATTATTATTGTTAAAGGCGCATTGCGCAAACAAATATCAAACAAGTTTACAAATTATATTCAAAAATCAAACAAGATTAACAATTTATTAATTTTAAGTTTAATACATACTAAACCCTTTAGATTTAAGATCACGTTGCTTGTAGTAAGCGGTACGGATTGGTGTATCAACTAGTGATACTTAATTTCCAGCCCACTTGCAAGCAATGGGTAGGCACCTTTAGATTTAAGATCACGTTGCTTGTAGTAAGCGAGACGGATTGGTGTATCAACTAGTGATACTTAATTTCCAGCCCACTTGCAAGCAATGGGTAGGCACCTTGAATAGGCCCTTACTAACATAAAAATCATTTTTATTAAGTTTAGAATATTTCAAACTTTGTTAACAACTTTATAGAATTTTTAAGTATTTATTTTTAAAGTGCAAACGATTTACTAATCGTTTTCATGATTAATACTGATACATCATCAGATAGTGAAACTGAATTACCGATTAACAAAACTTTTGTAAGATCTGCACCACGACCGATAAGTTTACGTCCATCTAAATTATCGATCAGCAAGCAAAGCCATACTACAATGGCACAAGGTAATCAACCTCAAGCACAACCCCAAGTAACACCAGCCCCTATTGCCCAACAATGTGTAGGCTACCCACCTGGCTTTCATACAAGCCTTTTAAATGAAATTCCAACCTATGACGGAAACCCCGTCGAATTATCTGAATATATTCGAGCTGTAGAAGACATTTTCTGCCAATTTTGGCAACCACACGACCCAGCAGCTTATATCAACAGACTTTTACTTTCCTCAGCACGCAACCGCTTAAAAGGCCCAGCCTTAGAGGTCGTAACTGGACAAGTATTTGATTCATGGCATTCTTTAAAAGACACCCTTCTTAGTAATTTTGGAGACCAACGATCGGAACTGAACATCCGGATCGATCTGTCTCGTATGAGACAAATATCACGAGAATCTCCCGTAGAATTCTATAATCGAATTAGATCCTTATTAGCTATACTAAATTCTAAAATTGCACTAGGCTCGGAAATACCAGAAATAAAAGAGTACCAAGCCCGAGATGCTAAAGATTTAGCTCTTAAGACCTATTTAGGAGGACTTTCCGAACCTTTTGGAAGTTTCCTTCGTAGTAGAGCACCAACATCGCTCGAAGTAGCCTTAACTTATATAAAAGAAGAACTGGACATACAATATTTTCAAAATACACAACAAAATAACTCACAACCTAAGTTTTTACCACAACCAGTTCCCCTAAGCAATTTCAATAAACCCCAACCAACTTTACAACCCCCTCAGTTTAAACCACGATCATACCAGAACGTATTGCCACAATTTAAGCCTAATTTTAATCCCACTCATCAATTCAAACCAAATATTAATACTACAAATCAATTTAAATTTAATCCAGTAACTCAGCAGTTTGGAAATAATTCCCGACCTAATGTTTTTGCACCCAAAAGAGATTTTCAACCACAAAATCGGCCAGAATCAATGCAAGCTAGTACCATTCAACCGAGACCGATACATCCTAATACATCCATGAGACCCCCTAATCCAAATTTCAATCGAAATATAAATCAACCTAATTTTATTCGACCAAGTCCCCAACCACGAAATTTCCTTTCTGAAGAATTATATTCAACAGAATTTCAAGAAGAAATCCCACCTGTTAATCAAATTAACACTGACTTTGAATACGACCACTACGATGAGACCCACGGAGAAGAAATTAACGAAAATTTTCGCGAAGAAGCCTCGGAAAACAATTAAAATCTTTTACATTTAACCCTAAATCATCTTTACCTTTTATAATTATACCCCAAACAAATGAAAAACTCTTACTAGACACAGGGAGTAGCAAAACTATCCTTTCACCCGAATTTGTTTATAAACATTACCCCGAATCCATTTTTGAATATCCTTTTGAAATTACAACCTCTTACGGTACAACGTATCATAATCAAGTAGCAACAGTTCCTATTTCCCTTTTACTCGATAAAATAGAAGGAAAACATTTAGTATACCTTCTTAATTTTCATTCCAATTACATTGGCATTCTTGGAAATGACTTATTGCAGAAATTAGGAGCAAGAATCAATTTTCGTGGAAATTATATCCAACGAAACGGAAAAACCGTAGTACCATTCTTTTTCAACGAACCATCTCTTAAAGAAACTATATTAATACAACCATCCTATTTCGAATATCCCGCTTCAAAGAAATCCAAAATTTTAAATACTTCAAACAACTTCACTCCGCAATTTGACCCAACATATATTAGTTTTAATCAACGTGAAAATAATTTTCCTTCACAAAATCTGTCGGAACAACATAAAAATGTTCAAGAAAAATCAGCTTCAAACAATGCTTATTATAACGACTTTGAAAATATTTTTCATTTTCCAAATTTTCTAACTCAACCAAATAGAGAAAACATTGTCCCGACGATAACTCAAGAATCAAATCCGAAGGATCAATCAAATTTAAATGATACAGAAATCTTTATTTCAAAACCTGTTCGAGTCAAAATCAATAACCTTGACAGCTATAAAAATCAAAATTTACGAAATAGACCCAAAAAACGCAAATCTTATGAAGCGAAACTTGACCCAAAGTCAAAACGGATTAAAAGCAAACAGACCCCAATAAACAAAACACTCAAAAGGAAAATACATGCTAGAAAATGTAACAATGGCCTACGCAAAACGAAGAAAACTACGAAATCCAATAAAAATTCAAGTCATAACAAAACTTGGCTGAAAAGAAATAACCACCAACTAATGGAATACCTAAAATTTCAAGATCAAAATAAACAAATAATCCCTCTTAGAATAAATAATAGACGGTTTACTTATTTAAAACCCAAAATGAAATAATCATCTGACAAACTAAATTTCAAGTAGATTAAAATGACTATTAACAGGCAAAGAATACTGAACACGATTTAAATACCGAAACTAAAATACTTTTATTAAAGAGATTTAACACAATTAACAAAATTTACAATTTACAATTAACAAAATTCCCTTCTGCAAAGTTAAAACTGCATATAGCGCAACGATAAGAGTACAGTACAGCAAATAGTATATACGCTAAAACTCGGAATGTGACCTTCAACAATTACACTCAACAAAATCTATTTTAAAAGGAGACAGCTGTTCAATCTCAAGTTACTCACTGATAACAACAATGCATTTCATTGCAATAACAGAAAAGATAATTTTGCTGCGAAGAATTATTACATTCAAATGCTTTGATAAAATAAATGAAACTTAATAATTAACCATTTAGTGTCAACAAATAACCCTTTCGAGTAATTTTAACAATTCAATTTACCCAATTTTATAAATATTTCTAACTCAATGTCAACTCCAGACAACTCAAAAATATTTAAATACATATAATAACATACGTAATACATAAGTAATACCTTCTTCAAGTTTGCTTTTAAAATAAACCTCATAAATTTTAACGTCAGTTAAAGATGAAATTAAATTATAGCTGAAATTGTAAACCCAGTACTACAGAAATAATTATTAGAACCATCAATAGAAAAACTTTCCTGGAAATCATTTCCCAATAAAGCAATTTTTATTTTAACATAAAAGGAACAATTTGAACTTATAAACTTTTTGGACTTCAAGCATTCATCTATACAATGTATTTTAACATCGCCATACGTGATAAAAATTTAGTTTACTGCTAGCAATACAACGCTAATACACCCCTTGATAATTAATGATGATACTATAAACATTGAAATAATCAAAAACTCCAGAACCTCATCCTAACCCTTACAATTTACAATGCTTTCTGAATACAAACTATTTTACCACGACAAATACATTCAACCACTATTGACATGGATTAATACAAGTTTTTAATCAACAAAATTAAAACAACCTTTAAATCTGACCCCTACGTCTAATCGCCCCTTTCACACTGTACACATGGACATATTTCACATCAATAATGAAAAATATCTTACTTTCATAGATTCTTTTTCAAAATTTGATCAAACCTACTATTTAAAATCAAGTAACATCATAGATGTTGTAGACCGATTATTGCATTCCATTATAACCTATACCACGACGAAAATATTAGTCGTTGACGGCGAATTCGGTAAACAACCTCTAAAAATTTTGCTGAACTGCACAGAATTAAACTACATGTAACCACCCCCTATAACCATCAATCTAATGCTACAGTAGAACGTTTACATTCTACGCTTCTCGAACATTATCGACTATTAGAAAACACATCTGAAGAAAGACAAATTTATTATTGTATCCTAGCCTATAATCACTCAATTCATTCAAACCTGAAATATATCCCTTTTGAAATCTAACCTTGACGCTGACGACGGTCGACGGTATGAAGAACTTATCCAAAAATTGACAACATCTACCGATACTCAAAAAATGATCCTACAAGAACAAGCCCAAATTTTAAATGATACAATCAACACCTTCAAAACCAATATTGAAACCCTCGCACAGAACCAAAATCTTCTAAGTAAAAATCTCAATAAAATCCTAAATACGTTCACTGTATTAGATCAATCAATTCAATCTTTACAACTATTTATCACCACATGTATGGATCTCGAAACCTCGTTAACCTTTGCCCAAAACCATCAGCTACATTTATCTTTAATTGATAACAACGATTTGTTATCGATACTATCTCAAATCTCAAACAAACTACATAAGACTAATCCCATTTCCTGCTGCTCACAACAACCAATTCCAAATGGTCATTCCCATCTACAACACCATACTGTTTAATACCGACTTTAGCATTCCCATCACCGATAATCAATGTATGCAAATAACCCCTTCACATTATTTCTGTTCACAAACAAATTACTTCACAATCCCAAATTCCAAATTGTGCGAAACACAATTATTAGCCTTCAGGGAAGCACAAAACTGTCAACCTGTCATATTTGAATTGCATACGACAAAAGTAATAAAAATAAATCGATCCACCTGGATCATTAGTTCCCCTAATAAAACGATCATCGATAGCAGATGTATCGACTCTATAACACGAAAGACCATTACTGGATCAATATTACTCCATCTTACCAGTGGCTCTTCCGTTCTAATCAATCAAAACGAACTTTTGGCTACATTTCAATCATCTTCCCTAGAAGAGAAACAAATCGCTATGGCATCCATCGGAAAATTGCAACCCGATTCAGTCCATGTACCCGAAATTACAAAAACTGACCTATCACCTATAAATGTTCATCAATTAATCCAGAATCAAGCTAAATTAACAAAGGACATGTCTACACTCGAAAGTATCACTCCTATCAGATATACTCCATTACATTATGGCCCTTTAATTCTCACGCTGATCATGACTATCATAACAATAAGTCTTATCTTCTTTGTCTACTACAAACGCAGATTATTTGCCACCAAAATGTATCAACTAACGTCACCTCTTAAAGAACCCGACAATGTAACTTTTAACCCAACTTCAAGTCCCCTGGTCCAAAGCAGATCACCTTTAACATAGCTATTATTGTTATTATCAATACTAACCTAATTATAATGACACATTAGTATTAGTATTATATATATATATATATATATATATATATATATATATATATATATATATATATATATATATATATATATATATATATATATATATATATATATATATATATATATATATATATATATATATATATATATATATATATATATATATATATATTATCATTGTTACTCTGTTCTATATTCATATTATGTATTCTATTATGTATCTATGTAATCTCCATATACTAAGTACTACTTTATTTACTGTCTTATTATGCATGCTTGTTATTATCAATCTATTTGTGAAATGTGACACCTCCTACTTTTCATTTAACCAGTCACTTTATTGTAACCACTGAAATATTCTTCTTCAAAGTATATTTCCTTCTTGCGTGGGAGGAGTTAACATTTAATCATTACTCAAGCCAAGTGGTGACCTAATTAAATGTATGCGAGATAAACGCCTCGAAGCGGAACGCCCACGATTGCAGGTGCAGTATCAAACCCACGGCCACGTGTGTGCATAACAAGCAGCTGCAATACTCAGAACTGTATATAATGCATTTTCTATGAATTCCTAGAGGAAGTAGAATGCTATCATCACGTAGGCACAGCCCACGGCCACGTGTGGTCAATTGGAGGACTTCACACCCACAGAAAGGGTATATAACGACCAGCACTTGATAGGATAGCTCAGACTGAGTTACAATGAAGCTTGGAAGATAGAAACGTTAATTGATGTTTACCTTCTTTCAAGCAATACTCCCAGCTTTAGTTAAAATTGTATAATAGTATTTAAGTGATTATGCAAGTGCATATTGTATAAATTCACTACGAATAAATATTCTATTGTACTTAACAATAAACTGTGTTTATTTTGTAACTTGGGCTCCGTCTTTTGCGTTTTTAAAATAAAGTACCATTTTTAAAAACGCCCTTCAACGACAAGAAACGTTAATTAGGGTTCGTAAAGTACGTCTGTTTACAAGTCCATTGTTAACCCCGAGACCACGGAGCTTGTTTTTTAAATTACTGCATACGAGTTATTTATAAAAATGCTTTTACGTATATTTGATTAAATCCAATTTATTTAAAAATAATTCCCGGAAAATATTGATAAATATTGTACATTAATAATAATAATAGGAAAAATGCTTTTTGAATCCTAAAGATTTATTTTAATTTAATGTAAGACATTAATGAATAACTAATATTTTGCAAATCTATCTAGTCATCAAATTTTGGTTGGTATGGTGCAGTTGGTAAGAATACTTTGCATTAATTATTATTATTGTTATTATTATTGATATTTTTATCTTGAAAGACTACACAGGTGTTTGGAGGCTGCTTTGTAAATTGCAAATATGTATCTGTTCTAGAACAAAATGAAGTTTCTTAGTATTTAAAGACTGTTTCACTATATATTAATAAAAGTTAGATTAAAATAATGTTCTACATTAATTTAAAATTGAAATTTGAAATTCTCATTTACTTCAATCATTATTACTAATGTGTGAATTACGTACAACACAATTAAATTAGGATGTAACCCCAGAGCTTTTAATGAAAAGCAATTAACGACCTCGTTTATACTGTTCCCCAAATTAGATTATTAGAAAAACAACCTTTCTAATTGCTCGGAAAATAACTAAGAATGACAACTTAATAACAAATTACATAATACATGTTTAGTATTTCTTATATATTTTTAATATTGTTTGTTTAGGGAAAGCATAACTTTCAAAGAAGAGTTGTCCTAATTTAATGTTCATGACGTACCTAAAACTGATATATAAACTGAACGGTTTTTAAAAATAGATCATTGTGAAAGAGTTTCGGAATCATCAAGACGCTATCCTACCTTCTCGTGTGTGTTTTAATTTTTAATTATTTTATGAAAACTAATCATTTTGAACTTTTTTAGATCGTCTAGAATTCCGTATTAATAAGAAATATTATTCCCTTATTTCTTCTGAAATTCAATTGGTAAGTTATTTATGTTTTAACTATATTTCTACCTCTATACCTTGTGCTCAGGGAGTACTTACCTATCCGAACACAGAGGACCAGGTCTAAAATACGGTGTGTGAGACCGCACACCCTTTGTTCATTCCTGTTTCCCTTCTATACCTAATGTTCTGTAAGCCTCCCTAATGAGACTGCATTTATTATTTTTGAAATTTGTTTCAGATTGACTACAGGTCCTATATACATACATCTTATCCAAAATGTCTTCTCTCTACAAAGTAATCAACGAAAGTGTGTCCACTATAAAGAAGTTTGGTACACAGAAACACAGAGTGGTATTTAAAGTCAACGGTGCACCAGCCGGCGAAGACCATTTGGACTTTTTTAAATCGGCTGTTAATCAAATTTTATCGAATTTATTAAATCGAGCACAGTCTTCGGATAAAATTGGGGCTACATTTGAATTCGACAGCTTCAAGAAAAAACTGCTAGGCTACATGAGCTTCAAAAGAGCCGATGAAATCACGTTTAACGATGTCTGGGGCATACTAGAGAGCATCCTACAGTCCGACCCCGAAGCGCTCAGCTCTGATACGTTTAGATTAATAGCCACGATCGTGACACCACCTGCAGGACAGGGACTCAGACGTGCCGGGCTTTATAGCTCCTTCGCTGAAGAATGAAAGCAGAGACGAGGAATAGTAGTTATCAACAATAAAGACAACCTCTGCCTACCCAGGGCTTTGGTTGTTGCTAAGGCTCGTATAGATAAACTTCCTAATTACAATGCCTTTCGACGAAACCAAGGTGCTCAAAAGGTTGCTGCAGAAAAATTGATGCAGGAGGCCGGAGTAGCATTGATTACAGCAGAGGGAGCCGGGGTCAACGAGTTAAGACTCTTCCAACAGCTACTGGCCCCTAACTACAAGATCACCGTGTACAGCTACGGTACAAAGGGTCGCGATGTGATCTTCGAAGGTGCTGTTGATGCTGAGAAGAAGATAAATCTCCTGTACCATGAAGGCCATTACAACGTCATCACCTCTCTGACCTCAGCCTTTGCCTGCAGTTACTTCTGCGAGCACTGCCACGTCCCTTATAACGTTAGGAATTACCATAGGTGGGAGAAGTCATGTATAGGGTGCGGTAGTTCTCCGCCTTGTGTAAGACAACCTTGTTGATCAGGTGTCAGGACTGCAGACGTGATTTCAAAAGTCAGCAATGTTTTGACAAACACAGAGGTAAAATGTGTCAGAGCGTTAAAAAGTGTGAAGACTGTTTTAGGATTATAAACCTCAAAACCACAACAGAAGCTCATGTATGCGGAGAAATCTACTGTAAGATGTGCCAAAGCCATATGCCGGAGAATCATTTTTGCTACATACAACCATCAGGTAAAATGGCTGAGAAGCAAGACGTTCTCTTCGTGTTCTTTGACTTGGAGACCCGTCAAGAAAAGGAAATTGCACCCGACGTGAAACTACACGAAGCAAATTTATGCGTTTTCCAGCAGGTTTGCCCTGAATGCTGTGATTCTCCGGGTATGCTGATATGTAAAAGATGCGGTGTGCGGGAACAAATCCTAAAAGAAAAATGTATAGAGGGTTTTATGACGTAATCTGTTAGAGGTAAGGAAGAAGCTTAAGAAAGTTATAGCAATTGCTCATAACGGGCAAGCTTTTGACACCCAATTCATTTTAAACCACGTTATTACAAACACCTCAATAAAACCAGAACTCATCATGCGTGGTACAATAATTCTCCTACTTGAATTAGATAATCTAAAATTCATAGATTCGCTGAACTTTTTCCCTATGGCTCTAGCAGAGTTGCCTAAAGCCTTCGATCTACCAGCTCCCAAAGGATACTTCCCGCACCTATTCAACACCGAAGCCAACGCCAACTATATCGGCCCATTACCCGACGTTAAATTCTACAGCCCGGATACTATGAAGCCAAAAGCTCGTGAAGAGTTCCTAAAGTGGTACTATGCAAATAAGGACACACAGTTCGATATGCAACGTGACCTAGTCGAGTATTGCAGAACCGACGTTGATATTTTAAAGAGAGCCTGTATCCACTTCAGGAATCTCTTTATTAAAGAATGCGATGTTGACCCGTTCACGGAAGCCATCACCATAGCCTCTGCCTGCAACCTCATGTACCGGAGGAAATTCCTTAAAGAAAGTACCATAGGGATCATCCCGAGAGGTGGTTACCGCCGAGCAGACAGTCACTCCGGAATAGCTCTGCAATGGTTGCTGTGGGAGTAACAGCAACGCGGTGTACAAATTCAACATGCAGGCAGACAGCGAGAAGTTATCGTGGGCGGTCAAAAGGTAGACGGGCAGTATGAAAGACAAATATTCCAATTCCATGGTTGCTTCTATCACGGCTGTCCTACTTGTGCCTATCACTAGGCGTGCTGAACCTCTACATAACGACCCTGCTGATACTATGAATATGCGTTATGAGGAAACTCAGGCTACAACGGAAAAATTCAAATCCATGGGTTACGATGTTACTGAACAATGGGAGTGTGACTTCAGGAAGAAGTTAACAACTGAGATGAAACAGCTAGAGAAGCATCCAATACTCTTAAACACACCGCTAAATCCGCGTGATGCTTTTTACGGCGGACGTACAGGAGCTGCAAAGCTTAAACATAATGTGAAAAACGGGGAAAAGATCAGGTATGTAGATGTATGCTCCCTTTACCCCTGGGTATGCAAGTACGCCAAATTCCCAGTTGGCCATCCGGAAGTTTACGTAGGCAAGGCGGTCTGTGAAAAGCTAATCAGGGATAAAGATTCAGGGATTCATAGATAAGTTCTTGAAAATGAAGCAGGAAGCTAGCGGATGGCCTTCTACAACATGCTCCGATAACGTTGCAGTTGATGAAGTCCGAAAACAAGCCTACGTTGATGAGTATGTCTTGAACGAAGGAGTCCTCCTGGAATCGTCGAAAATCGTGAAGAATCCCGGATTGAGATCGTTGGCCAAGTTGATGTTAAATTCATTTTGGGGCAAGTACACTAGCCTTAGGTAATTTTCTTTACTTAATAATAATTGTATTCTAGGGAAATTTGGTCAACGTGAAAACTTAACCAAAAACTTCGATTATCAACGAGCCCAAGGAGTTTTTCGATTTACTTTCCAACCCTAGCGTAGAAGTCAACAACGTGCAGGAGATAAATGACGAGGTGATTGCGGTTAACTGGCAACATAAGGAGGAAGCAGCAGATCTTCTATCGTCAGTCAACGTGGTCATCGCGGCATTTGTCACTGCACAGGCTCGACTTAAGTTGTATAGTTGTCTGGATCAGCTAGGCGAGAGAGTGTTGTACTATGATACAGGTAACAATTATTCATTTCTCTCTTATAATTTGATAACTACTAAGTATGTTTTTTTTGTTACAGATTCTGTAATATATTTGTCCAGCCCCGGGGAAGAAGATCTACCAACCGGCAACTTCCTGGGCGATCTCACGGATGAACTCGAGGAATACGGACCAGGGGCATACATTATAGAATTTGGATCAGGGGGTCCCAAGAATTACGCCTCTAAGGTATATTGTCCGGCCACGGGTCTAGTACACGTGGTCGTAAAGGTGAAAGGGATCACCCTCAATCACGCAGCGGCTCAAAAAATAAACTTTGACTCCATGTTGTGTCTGCTAGACGACATGGACTCAAAGATTATGATTGAGTCCAACAACATACGAAGAACCGCGCAGCATCAACTCGTCACCAGGACCGAATCAAAGGCCTATAGAATAACGTTCGGCAAGCGACGTCGTATAGAAGATTTTGATTCCGTCCCATATGGGTACAAGAAACAAGCTCGCCTGTAAATATTTAAACTCTATGTATATATATTTAGGATATTTTACAATTGTAGTCTGTAATGTGCATATACTTTATTATCACTTTGTATATTAGTTTTGTATTGTATATAATTGTATCTGTTAAGAATTTTTGACAGTTCTTTAACGTCATATCTTTTACAACTAAATATGTTTCAATCTTGTATTTTTCTGTACATGAAATTCAGATGTTTTATAGAATTATAAAATTGATATTTTAAATTGTCTTTTTTCATGTATTATGTTATCAGTTATTTTGTAATGTTATAACATGTATTATATTATTCGTAAATAATAGATGTAATACGATTTATTTCTTGTCTTTTTTTTATTTCTGTAATTTAAGGTAAAAATAAAAACAAATATTTATAGAAGAACTTTTATAGAAAGAAGAAAATACAGTTCATATTGATATATAATACTAAATTATATCTAGAAGAAAATACATTTCATATTGATATATAATACTAAATTATATCTAAAATAATACATAAGTATACTAATAATAATAATACTATAAAGGAGCTAGTGAGTGAGTAGATCTTCCTTCTTTATCCAGGACTTTTCATTTAAACCGAGCCATTTCACGTAAATGTCACAATTGCTGCGGCGTTTAAGTATTTTTTCAACTAGGTATACATCAGGTTGATTGGTTTTCTGCAGCTCGAACTCGTAGAAAGCATCTCGGACGGGAACTCCGTGTAGATCTTCCAACAAGTATGTGATAGGTTTTGTAAATTGAACTTTAACTACTTTGAATAATTGGGTTGACCAGTTAGGTGTATATCCCTTAGAAAAGACTCCTTTGAATTTGCTTATACGTACGATGTCATTCAAATCCAACCTACGTTTACTGATAGTTTTTACATTAGTGTTATACACTGACAGCTGTGTCGTAGGTTTAACAGATGCAGGAGGCATACCTACTGTTCTATATTTTATAGTATTATAGCTATCAACTACTCGTTGTAATATATCGACCCATTTAAATTTACCTCTGTAGCTAAACTCCTTATACAGCTTTTGCTTAATTGTACGAATAACTCGTTCGACTATTGAAGCCTTAATCACGGAATACGTAGAGTAATAATTTATGTTGTATTCATTCATTAACTTTTTAAAATGTTTATTATAAAACTCTTTCCCGAGATCAGACTGTAAATTTTTAGGTATGACTGAATCCTTAAAGATACTACGGACCTGCTTTGTCACCTCTTCTCCGGTCTTAGTTTTCAACGGACGTACATACAAGTATTTCGAATAACAGTTTATCATCATCAGTATGTAACGATAACCCTTATTTACTTTAGCGTAGGGAATAAACTCCGCTAAATCTATTTGAAACAAATCATCATATGCCTTTATTATAGTACTACGTCTTTGAAAATTTTTTCTAGCAGATCTATGTATTTCATCGACAACGGTTTGTTTTGCGTTCATCTCTGTTAATAACTGCAGATACTCAAATTATAAGTTATGTAAGACTGAACTATTAAATAGAATGTAAAGTAATATATCCTACGACTATTGCGGGGTTCTTTGAGTAATTAACAAGTTTTGTAGGTCTACGAGCGGTGATCTATCAAAATTTTTAGATCTAGAATCTGTTTTAGCTAGAAGCCATAAAGTTGCCTTAGACAGTTCTATACAAAGCGAGGTCAGAGTTTTAATACTATCGCGTAGCGTGCCGTGACTGTTGTTAGATATCTCGCTATCCATATACCATTTTGTTACTGCATCCTTTGCATCTACGGGGTCCGCTAAATTGATTAATCTTCGTTTCTTACAGTCAATAGTTTTATTTTCTAGTATTAAAGCATGTTTCTTTGTTACCAGATCCGAATCATTAATAGCGTAGCCTGTGTTTGTAATTCTTTTGTTTTCTAAATCGAAGTTCTGATCCTCTGTTAGCTTAAATCCTACCCCAGGAGGACCTGGAACCGTTACAGCACCTTCAACTATTGAACGTCCGAACAAATCTATAGTAGCATTCATACTGCTAATGGTAACGAACTGACTACTTACGTTCGTGATGAAATCTTTTATTCTATAATACCTTCCTCTTTTAACTCGGAAATAATTGAAATTATTTCGTTTTCATTTAGAGGACTACTGTTATCGGCTTCTTTTACAGCAAATAACAAACGAAGTCTGTCGACAAGTTCGTTAGCTTTATTCCAGTAGACGTATTCGACTTTGCAATCGCTTAATTTTTTAAAATTTGACAATGATAATGATAGTCTAATGCCTAAACCTTTGATTCTGGATAAGTTCGGTTTAATTATATAATCATACTTCCAGTGTTTAACAGTTGTTAGTTTACCCTGTGGTCTATAGGATTTCTTATGCGCATTAGTAAGGGCTATTATCTGCATATAATTATTGATATCGGCTTGCAATGGTGTAGACTCTAATTCTCTAAACGTGAGTAAGTCAAACAGACCGGGTGTTGCTTCGAAAGCGTTGTTTTTAATTATGATGTTTGTATCACGTATAGTCACAGGGGAAGATGCAAATGTCCACGCGTCTCGATCAATTTTATATCTAATACCGAATCTAGTTCAATCTATTAGCATACCGTAATGAGTAGGGAGATCATGAGTTTTATTAGATTCTTCTTCTTCATATGCTTCCGATGATGATGATGCTGATGCAACAGGTTGTTTTTTAACTTTCAACAGGGGAATATAACTAGCAGTAGTAGTAGTAGTAGTAGCAGCAGATGGTTGTGTTTTAATTTTCAATAGGGGAACGTTAACTGATTCGGCAATAGTTTCCAAAGGAGATATAACCTGTTTATGAGTATCACGATAAATACGTTCTGCTTCAGATTTATCACGACGAAAGTAAGCAAATTTTCTACGTATAGCCTTGCGTGCGTTTATTATTTTACGTTTTAAACTCATATCGTATGAGATCGACATGTTGACAACTCTAAAAGACGACTAAGCGAATTGAATCTAATTATAAACTTATATACAGGGTTGCGATTATGTATGGAACCGGGTTCGTTCTGCTAAAACGGTTTGAGCTAGAATCCTGAAACTTTAAAGAGACTTAGGACTCAATAAAAACTACTTATTAAAATTTAAAAAAAAATTTTTTATCCATAAGTTTTCAAAATGCAAAGCCAACTTGATTTTTTTTAAATGGGAACATGGGTTAAATGGGACATCGTTTTTTTTCATTTTTCATTTTTATTTTTTTTCTGAAATTCTGTCAAACAAATCATCAAACCTATTATACCATTCAATTCGGAAAAAAATAACCTTTTAAACGATGTTCCATTTAACCCATGTTCCCATTTAAAAAAAATCAAGTTGGCTTTGCATTTTGAAAACTTATGGATCAAAAATTTTTTTTTAAATTTTAATAAGTAGTTTTTATTGAGTCCTAGGTCTCTTTAAAGTTTCAGGATTCTAGCTCAAACCGTTTTAGCAGAACGAACCCGGTTCCATACATAATCGCAACCCTGTATGTATCAAAACCTTTCCGATATCCACCTCTGTTTAGGGAACAATCTTTATTAATAACTAGGAATTCATACGGATCCTTCCAACACATACGACAAATGTTTTTGAAGTCCTCGTAGCTAACATCTCCTACAACATGATCCCTATACACGTGCTTTAAATTTAATTCGTCCTGTTTGAAAAGAATAATCAAGTTTGCGTTATCCCTTATCAAATGTTTCGGTATCTTTGCATATGTCTGACCTAAATTGAACAAATAAAATAAATAAATAAATAAATAAAACGAGTCAACACCCTTATGTCTATCCATACAAAAATATTCTCTAATTATTTCTTGTTTGTCACAGATAATATCGTCGAAAGTGAATACTGAATTAGGTTTGATGTTGCTAGGACTGATTACGTCATCGTTTTCACTAAACTCTTGATAACCAATGTTTTTAATAGGTTTCATAACTTCCCTTAAGAATTCGTATTTCGGTTGAAATAAGGATTTGGCAAACAGGTAGATATTTTCAAATTTTAATCCGTTTTCACTAATCAGTAGACCTAACATAACATTAGTTTTACCGCAGGAAGAAGGACCGCTCACAATTGCTCGACATGACGTAGGTAATAAGTCACCATGTTTTCTATCATCGCCAGATTGTAGAGATACATCGCTGTCTAAATTAAATATGTTTAGCGTTTTCTTTTGTTTAACAGTTTTCATTATGGTATGCGTACGTGTTTAGTCACGGTTTCAGTGAACGGGTTATATTCTATCAAGGAGTCGTGCAGGATCAAACAATATGCCTTTGTTGTATTGGTAAATGCAGCTGAAGATTCAAGTTCTAATCTAATATCGACCGTGGAATCCTTAAAACTTTCTACCTGTCTCGAACAATCAATTACAAAAACAGGGTATGTTTCAAATTTTGAATAATCGATTAAACAACTATCAGTCGATCCTCTACCTATATCATAGTAATTCTCGCGAAAGCGTGTATAATTTAAATAAGCAGGAATGTAATCCTTACTACTGAAATCGAGATTTAAACGTTGCTGCTGAAACACTTGCGAATTTAAATACAGTTTAACTAGGTTCGAATGAGTAAATGTAGTAGGGTTACCGGTTCTTATACCCAGCTGACGCTCGTTTTGTAAAACTACAAGAACCCAACGCGGTTTTTCCAATTCATTTGAATTCTTTATACGCCAAACCTGATTTTTAGTAGTTCCCAGCGAGGGTAGTTCGTGTAATTCTCAACGCCTAAATGGAATGATAATAGAAGAATTATCTCTCAAACTTTCAACTAAGTTCAACTTGCTTTCATCCGATAATAGTATATGAGGAACCTCCCAAGACAGTCTATCAATCTTGATTTCTACCTCAGTACCTACATCTCCGGCGGCGCTTTTATAGCAATTAAAATCATTCTTAGAACGTATCAAAACTAACTGACAGCTCATATGAGGAATAACTTTCTTGTAATCATCGGCAAACCCGAAGATATCCTTTAAAGGAATTCTACACGTGAAATTGAACACGTTATTCCCCGCATTATGTAACAGGCCATTTCCGTTTTTGAGTTCGATTCCCCACGCACTACTGGATAAAGCCCGATCCTCGGCACCGTGTGAGACGAGACCTTTTATAGTACTTGTAATACCCGGATGTTTACACACATCGATGATTTGATTCGTACCTAATATTAGTTGAATTTCGTCAAACAGAAAGTAGGCAAAATTGTTTACCGGTAGGAATTCTACGTTGACTTTTCGAGTCATAGTACCTTTAACAAAAATGTAGCTATTGTACAAAGCTAAAACATTATCCGAATTTTGTATGGTGATTCTAATGATGTCTGAATGATTTACGTTTAACGTAAACAGCAAATAGGTATAGAAGTCCTCTTTTATTATATCTGTATCGACACGAGGTTTTTGAAATATATTTAATTTATCATTAGCAAAGATGATTTCTGTGTTAAAATGCAATTTACTTCTTTTTGACATGTTGATGTACTTTAAAACCTAGAGATTCAAGAAAGAGATTCTCTTTAGATAACTTTATACGTAAGAGGTCCGCACTAGTCGGTGTACGAAGACGAATGACCCTCGAATGATGCGAGGTATGGTTTTTATAGTTAAAGTTTATTCCCATTTTTCACGTTTAAGTTCTAGTCTTATATTTGTGAAGGTATCTTCAGAAAAATTTACCAGTTTTTCACTCGAGTCTACTAATCGAATGGTAATATTATCAATTTCACTGACAGTGACAGGAAAGTAAATCACGTGTGTTGGTTCGTTCTCAATCAGGTATCCAGGTGGTACGCAGAGACCAAATTCAAAGATTGTATGACACGGTTGATTATTTCTATAAGCGCCCCCTGTAATATTCGTGTCTACAAAGATGTTCGGGGTAGAGAGTATATCGACAATTCGATCTGATACGTGTCTGATACCGGGTAGTAATATACTGCTACGTTCTTTTTAAATAATAACAAAATGCTGTCTAAATCATCTATTGATAAAGAGAAAACATTCACACTTAACACACACTAATTCAATCTTAACTAATTTACAAAACACAATTATATACTAACTATTAACTATTAATTTATTTCGTACACACATTTATATTCTACTCAGATATTTATCTATTATCACTTGCGACTACTAACACGTCTAATTGCTCGCGGTTCACTAATTGAATTCCCTTCCGTGTAACCCGGCGTTTATATACCGTACATTCTTCTAGAAAATGCACTACATTCTTCTAGAAGGTCTATTGATTTTTTCGCGCCGTTGATAAATCACACATACAGGCGCCGGCGAACCACACCGGCAGATATTGTTGGGTTACGCACTCTCGAACATTCCACGGCGGAGTTCAAAGGGCTGACCGCGTTCATTACAATACGATTGTTAAATCCTAATAGAGAGCCTATACTGTTCGGTTTGCTAAAATCTATAACGGCTGAGGCAGATTAAATCTCACACTTTCCTGTATTAGTGTTAGCCTTGATTTGTAGTAGTAAATCTCCTTCTTCAGGATCGCTAGTATTAATTTGATTCTTTATATAGTTAGCGATTTCTGACAATTCGTAACTACCGGTTGTAATAGTTATATCTTGATCTCCGTAATAAAATTTATTTTTCCCTGGAAATATATTCCGTATCGTATGACTTGTATATAGGCCAACTAATCCTATGGAGTATCTGTATTGCTCACTATCTAGTTGTATATTCGGATAAATACTACCGGTAGAGAGGATATTTCCATTACCGTACACAGTGATGGTTCTAGCCATACTTGTTCGAATTATACATACACTTCTCTTTTATACAAAAATCTCAGGCACAAGTGTTCACAGTTGTATGTGTTGAACTTTTGTTCTCGAGCAACATTATAGTATACATTGCAACGAGGACCGAAATATTTCACAAGTTCAACCGGTGGTCTTAGGTCTCCGAAGGGGTCAAAATACAAAACAACATTTCGATCCTTTCTATAAGCTACCCAATGCGTACCGGGTTCTCCAGCATCATCGAGATTAACAATAGCTCTTTCAAATCGTAAAGGTTTATTTGGTAGACTTGTTCTCATATAGACACCTCTGAAAAATGGTATGTCTTTAGCATGTTTTATTAAATCTAGGTTTGTAAGTGGTCCCCGAGGCAGGTTATTCAGTTTTTTGACCTGTACGGTTTCAGATACAATGCTGTACCGCCTGCTTTATAAGGTTTCAGGTAAAGAGCGTTTCCGCTCTTTCTATCTATTGCGATAGCCTCCATACTTTTATTATGTCGTTTAGTTTCTTCTAGCTGTCTCTTATTACTATCAGCAGTGTTAACAGCTTTTGCTACGCCCGAAGCGCCTCCTATAATTGCACCGAGAGCCGAGAGGCCAGCAAAAATTGGTATGAGAGGTAAAATACCCCCTGTAGCTGTAGGTACCGGAATAATTCGAGGTACTTTAATGTTTTTCCTACCTCCTACGTTTTTAATGATTCTTCTAGCGGCGTTCAACGCATGGTGTATTAAATCCTTTCCCGTGAGGGTCTTACTTGCTCGATTTACCGTACTTACAAGCTTCTTTAAAATACCTCCTTTAAAAGTGACAATTTTCTTTGTATTTGCAATCTTCTTTGTCTTTCTCCTACTAGTCTTCCTATTCACACCCATTCCTAACTTTCGTTTAACCTTCATTATACCGGTTACAAGCAGAGCTGAAGCCTTTTCCCCTAACTTAGAGTCTTTAGCTTTAACACGTCTCCAGGCAGCTTCTTCTAAAACACGATCTGCCTTAAGTCTACTATCCAAGTCTAAACTTTGAGCGTACGAAATATCGTGCTGCATACACGCCTGATCCAAGGGGTTTATGCCTTTATCTCCTCTTTCTAATCTTTTAGATAATTTAGTACCGGGTCCGCAATATTAGTAAGAAGGCAGGTGCAGTTCGATCGGGAGCCTGTCAATGAGCTTGTTAACAACACTGTTATGCTGGTGAGTCAACATCACGTACTGAGATAAGAGATAAGATGCAACTCTATTTATACTCTGCGAAAACTTCTCATCTCTCTCAAAACTGTCTCATACTATTGCTAGTGGTAGTAAAACACAAATCATTTTTTATACGTTTATTCTTTATTAAATACATTTGTAATAGACAATCGTGAAAATTTCGTATATAACTTATTCAATACACAATACGATTTTATTTCATTTCGTAATACATATAAAGCGTTTATATAATTTTCTAACTTATTTCTATATTCAATCATCCTCAGCTTCTTATGGTACATCTGCTGATGTCTCGTGAATTGCTGGCCATGAAGCTGCCGGTGTTTGCTGATTGGGTTGTAACTGATTGTGTACGACATTGATAAATTTTATGGATAAAGCTTTATTATCTCTAATAAAATGAGCGAGGTCAATCCACCACGATCTTTTAAATTTAACGTCGAGTAGTTACCGCACGACAATTCGGCTGAGAATAAAATCGATTCGTTTGACACGTTTTTCTGACGTCTCACTCCTTCAGCTGTGTTCTCTACACTTGCGTAGTAGAAGTACGAGAAATTAAGGTGACGTAATACACGAGAATGCTGGTTAATAAGCGGTGCTAGATGCATGATCCTTTGAAATTCGTGGTCTTTTACCGTTATCTTCAGCTGGTCATAACATATCATCACCGTGTTGCCATAAAAAACACTATGATTAAACTCAACGTAAAGATTCGTACATAGATGGAATTTCAGCTTTTTATCGTTCCATATTTTCGTGGAAAAGAAGTCTTTGAACATTGCTTCGACTCGGACATCATACAGCTCGGACCATATACTTTCTGTCAATATAATTTCACCATGCTCACATATGTTGTTGATACATTCCAATTTAACAGTCACGTCAAATTCATTAGGTTGTTCAAGCGGGATAATTCCTATTAGGATATCATGTAAATGAATAGAGTCTTCTCTTGGTCTCGTGACAAATAGAGGGTACAGATTTTAGTTGTACAGATCCTAACAACGGCATGTGTTCACCCTGATAGACGGTAATCAACGACGATTCTGGTGTTGCTACATTATCTGTACTTTGTACCTGTAAACTTGATGCATCGTCTGCATAGTATGGTTTGTTCGGACCTAAACAAGAAATAATTATTCAGTAACATTCAAAGCATTTCGTTCTTTTAAAATACCTATTTCTTCACGCATCACTTCGTAGTCTTGACCCTGGATATAACTGCTTGGTTCCGGAATTGATAAGTTTGCAGATTGATCCGGTTCATCATGATGTTGATCTAAAATGAAATAAATTATTCAAATGTATACACACACACAAACCGTTTTCTTTCTTACCCATTTCAGCACTACTTGTAAACGTGTCTCCATAGCGATGATAATAATAATCAGGACTGCCTAAACTCATCATGGTACTGTTACACGATCAACTGTTGCACTCTAATGACTAATAGCCTTTCACCGAAATACATTTTATAGCGATTTCTCCACATGCGTATGAATACACATCTTCAATCAAGTTGAATCATAACGAACAACCCTATGACTCAGAGTTAATCCCTGTAAAACAGATTCTGGGAATTGAGGTAAAAAACAATATCCAGAAACGACATGTTTCTACATGTTAAATTGTTTTCGCATAATTACTTGATGACGTGTAGATCTATATTTAAATATCAAATATTTTGTTCTAGAACAAATACATATTTGCAATTTACAAAGCAGCCTCCAAACACCTGTGTAGTCTTTCAAGATAAAAATATCAATAATAATAACAATAATAATAATTAATGCAAAGTATTCTTACCAACTGCACCATACCAACCAAAATTTGATGACTAGATAGATTTGCAAAATATTAGTTATTCATTAATGTCTTACATTAAATTAAAATAAATCTTTAGGATTCAAAAAGCAAAAAAATGAAATCTACTATACCGATCACATGACGTCACCGATAGATGGCAGTAGCAGTACTAAAAAATCAAATCCAAGGGCGGGAAATCCAAGATGACAAATTGAAAATGACAGATACAAAATGGTGGGTATGCAAATGACATTCAAAATTGACAGATTCAAAATGGTGATTCAAAATGGTGATCCAAAATGGCGATCCAAGATGGCGATCCAAGATGGCGATTCAAAATGGCTATTCAAAATGGCGATTTAAAATGGCCGCTGAGTAGGGATAGGAGTGGGGAGGAGTGGGGCTTAAGTGGGGGCTTAAGTGGGGGGCCAAGTGGGGGGCTAAGTGGGGGGCCTAAGTAGGGGGAGAATACGAGCCGCAATAATTATAAATAACATAATTATGGATGTTGTTTTAATAAATCAACTTTCGGATGAGGACAGTGTGGCAATCGAAATAAACTATAAAGGTAAAAAAATATATGCAGTAAGCATGTATTTCGACATCGAACAAGACATTGAATTAGAATTTAAGAAAATTGAAAAAGTTAAATCCTTTATTAAAGAGAATGGATTAATTTTATGTGTGGATAGTAATGCTCGTTCAGTTAACTGGTATGACTATGTAAGCAATCAGAGAGGAAAGAAAATGGAAGAATTTTTAATAATTAATGAATTGAGTGTAATGAATGAAGATGTGGGAATTCCGACCTTTCAGACTAACAGAGGTCAAAGTTGGGTAGATTTGACAATTTGCAACAATAAACTGGTTCAATGTATAAAAAATTGGGATTGCGGTAAACAGGAAAGTGGTTCAGACCACAATGTTATAACCTTTAATATAGAAACAGCTACGCAAATACAACATATACTCAAGTTTGAAAGATTCAGGTATATAGTTAAAACAGAAAATTATGAAAAATTTAACAAAAATATAATTGCAGGGATGAAAATAGAATATAATTGCAGCAACGATATAGACCAGGTAGAAGAAATTGATAAAGAGTTATCCAACATGGTTAGTAAATGTAACGATTTGAAATTCTTTATGAATACTTTTCAAAAGGCACTAATAACTGCTTGCAGGAAATCGTTCAAAGTATCTAAGCGCACATTAAAGCACGTTAAAGGTAGAACAGTGCCCTGGTGGACTGTTGAGTTGACCATTCAAAGGCAAAAGGTAAACGCATTAAGACGAAGGTACCAGATCTGGTAATAATGATAGATTAAGAGAAGAAAGAAAAAGATTATATTTTGAAGAAAGAAAAGAATATATGACAAACATAGGAAGAGAAAAGAGGAAATCCTGGAAAGAATATTGTAATTTAACCACAACTCAAAATCCTTGGAATGCCGTTTATAAAATAGCTGCAGGTAAAACAAAACCTTCTGTAATATTATCAACCCTTAAGAAAGCCGATGGCTCTTACACAGTTAACTTAGAAGATATACGGCTGAACACATGATGCAATACTTTATTCCCGAAGACAAATTGGAAACGGATAACATAACACAAAGGAGGATCAGAGAAGAAGTAAAAGAGGAATTTAACACTTCAGATGATAAGAAATTTACTGAATATGAAGTTGAGAACGTGATAAAAAATATAGATAGTAAAAAACACCTGGTGAAGATGGGATAGGTAGTGATATTTTAATGATGATATACAAAGTGCTACCCCTATTCATTACTTCCTTATATAATGAATGTTTGAAGCGAGGGATTTTTCCAAGTATTTGGAAAACATCAATAATTGTTCCCATAGTAAAACCAGGCAAAGATCACAGCGAAGAAGTAACAAAATACCGACCTATAAGCCTCTTAAATGTGGGAGGTAAGGTGCTGGAGAAGCTGGTTATACAAAGAGTAATGCATTTTACATTCTCTAATAAATTATTGAACTTAAATCAGTTTGGTTTTAGGTCACAAAGCTCTACAGTTGATGCTATAATGGCAGTCAAAGAATTTGTCAAAGCGAGTCTCAAAGAAAAGAATGATATAATAATAATAAGTCTTGACGTGAGAGGAGCGTTCGACGCTGCATGATGGCCGGCCATACTTAAATCACTTAAAGAGTTTAAAACTCCTAAAAACTTATATAAACTTATAGAAAGCTACCTTAACAATAGAACTGCAAAATTTCAATTAAATGCAATAGAAGTAGAAAGAGCAGTAAACAAGGGCTGTCCGCAGGGCTCCTGCTGTGGCCCTGGTCTTTGGAACGTAATGTATAACCCTCTATTAAATTTAGAATATACAAGTCACACAAAAGTTATCGCATTTGCAGATGACCTTTTGGTACTAACTAGGGGCAAGAATAAAAAGGAAGTAGAAAATTACGCAAACATCGAAATGTACAAAATAGAAAAATGGGCAGAAACCAACAAAATGAAATTTCATGAAGGGAAGTCCAAGGCTATGTTGGTATCTAGGAAAAGAAGGGTAAATGAAACTGAAATAGAAATTTATCTAAACAATACAGTACTGGAACAAGTTCCAATGATTAAGTATCTTGGAGTATACATAGATAGTAAGTTCAATTTTGACTACCACATACAATATATATCAGACAAGTGTAAAAATAATGCATATGTTATTTAGATCGGCAAAACTAAACTGGGGTCTGCGACATGATGTACTAAGCACTATTTATAAGGGTGCTATTCTACCTTTAATATCATATGCCATTCCAATTTGGGAAAATGCCTTAAAGAAAAAAGCAAATCAAAAGAAGTTACAACGGTTACAAAGGTTAATAAACATAAAGATAGCTAAAGCATATCGAACCTTGTAGTGGTCAGACCTACAGTCAACCAAAATTATCAAAGTAGCTGTAGCAAGTCAATTTGTCACTAAAACAATTTTCATAATCATCAATTTACCTAGTTCTGTTATTACATACAAGTTCAGGCAAAATATGTAATTTATTTTAAAAATAACAACTGTTTGCTTCAATATAAAATGTTGGGGGTGTTTATTACAGTTTCTTTGGGGTTGGTAACTTGATTTTATGTTTAGGGATGGTTATTACAGGTTCTTTAATGTTGGTAGTTTGGGTTGCTAAGGGGTAGTTAAGAGACGTGGGGTTTTTGTTTTGGAAAACAGAGAGGATTTTTTGGGAAAAACAGAGAGGTAGTAGCCATATTGGAGTGTTTTTGTAAAAGGGAATATAAAAGGCATGTAAGTGTATTATGTTAATTGAATAGATGTTGATTCTAGTTGTGTGGTGTAATTTTTGTATTGTTTAATTAATCTGAAACCCAAATCTCTCGTTTGAATCTATATATATAAATATCGAAATCGATACAGTAACTAGATTTCTTTGATACCATTTGATATTTGATAAATTTGTCCCCTTTATGTTAAATACTATTACAAAATAATGTTTTTATAACGTTTGTCGTAGCATTACTGCTAAGTATTGCCAATTTGATATTTTATTAGTGTTTAAATACGACTACTGCTGTTATGTGTTTTACTGTCAGCTCTCATAGAGTTTTAGGTTAATATTTATAACCTAACAAAACATTTTACTTTGTGACTAAAAAAATGAAGGGATAATCTTTTGGTCCGGAACAAGAGATTATGTAACCCTAAGGTTAGAATTATTATTATTTACAAGTGTATTAATCTGCACGGTGGTAATAAAACCCATGATAGGCCGTGTAAGAGAAAATCTGATTTAGTATTTAAGAGACGAAGGCTCCACGGTGGCTTAAGTTCATTGATCAGCCGGGTTGTAGAACCGTCCAAAGACTGTTGGGTACGAAGGCTCCCCGGTGGCTTAAGTCCATTTGATAGGCCTTGTCGTAGAACCGTCAAACTGTTTTGTTTTGCATATTTATATTATTTATATGTGCTGTTATTCTTTTTCAGTGCTTATAACACACTCTCGCTTGTCTAGGTATCTAGATACGAGCTTTCCCTGTACTTGACAGTAAAACTATGTCCTGCAAAAGACGTGTTCTGATATAACCATATATGGTTTGGTCACAAGGTATATGTTGCTATGTCAAATATGATATAATTTTTGTTCAGCAGTCCTTGTGTATTCATTTTAATCTGGCACGTTTACCTTGCCTAGTTTATCTGTAAATCTTTTTGATTCACTCTGTTTCACTCATTTTTGATGTTTTATGTCATTGAGAGATTTGCGTTTGTCTATTTATAAATGCCTAGTATTATCACACAACTGTATCAAATTGATAAATTGATTTATTGACCTGTATTGTTTAATGTAACCAAACTAAATAATCATTTGATCACATATAAAACTTGCAGCGTGTACGTATTTAAGATGGGCTAGCATATAATTTCAAGGAGGTTTTTAGAGAACTAGCCATTATTTGTATCAGTTTAAATACGTCCCTCCTCGCTCAAGATTAAGAATAAATTAATAAAATAATACAATCATATTTAATTGTTCTTTTATTTGTGTTCTTTTACTTGTGTTTTCTCTTTCTCCGTCCGTATAAAGTAGATCAATCGTTATCAACCTTGGTCACATGTTATAAAAAATAATCACAACGTAGGATCCAGTTTGTTAAATATCAAGTTTGTTCTTTTTGTTATATTTATCTTTATAAAGTTTGTCATTTGTAAGGTTGGTAATACTGTGTCAATTTCCGGTTTGTTAAATATTTGAATTTTACACGGGTAGAGTAAGATGGGCCGTGATCGTCTAGTGGGTAGGGACCCCGGCTCATTACAACCTTATCATACGACGCGTCCTGTGTAATTGCTGGACAAATACCAATAATAATTAAGTTAAAAGAATTATCAAGCATATACAGAAAAACAAAAGGTATAGAAAAGGAGAATACCACATACGATGCTCCGACACCGCATCATAACTGGCTTCACCCAGCCGAAATCCCTAGAATAGAAGAGATAGATGACACGACAAAATCAATCATAGAGATATATACGGATGGAAGTAAAATTGAAGAAAACGTAGGTCTGGGAGGGGTAGTCTATAATCGAGGCCAATCAATAAAAGAAATAAAATATAGGCTGAGTAAATCATGCACAAACAACCAAGCAGAAGCCTTGGCGGTTCTGAAAGCTTTAGAAGAAATTAATAAATTAGAGAACATTCCTGATGAAGAAAGAATAGCCACAATTTACACGGATAGCAGAGTAACATTGGACGCTCGAAGAAATACAAAAAATCATAACAACATAAGTGAAGAAACAAGGAAGAGATTAAGAAAGATGCAAGACAAGAATTGGCAAATCACATTTAAGTGGATAGAATCACATATAGGAATTATAGGAAATGAACGTGCGGATGCACTAGCTAAGGAGGCCACCAGTTTACCGGAAGAAACAGCAATTTACCACCGAATGCCAAAATCAAAAGTTATAAGTGAAGTGCAACTAAAAAGTAAAGTGGAGTGGCAACAACAGTGGGATATATCAGATAAGGGTGCAATAACAAAAATGTTCTTTCCAACAATAAAAGGACGACTAAAATATAAAATTCCAGTGAACTCGAAGTTTACAACAATAGTGAGTGGACACGGAAACTTAAAATCTTATCTACATAGGTTTCGAATTATAGAAAGTCCTGACTGCTTATGTGGAAACGGTGAACAAACAGTTGATCATGTATTATACCAGTGCAATAACCTTACACGCCAAAGAAGAACCTTAATAAACACTATCTTACTTTTGGGTGGTAATTGGCCAGTAGAAAAACACGACTTAACCTATAAATACTTACCAGCATTTTTAAAGTTTGTTCGATCCATAGATTTTGAAGTAATATAAAAATAAATGACAAATCTGTATAATTGTTAGGAACGAGTTTATTTATATTCGATTTATAAATTATAAACTTAAGTTATTTTAAAAAATTTTGTTAGTTAAATTATCAATTTATTATAGACTACACATTATTATTACAATTTTACATATATATAAGTATAGTTAAGTATATGGATTTATTTGATTATATAGTAATTACATTATTATCTAAGCTAAATGTAAATGCAAGTCACTTCACTTATATAAGTATAAGCTCATAGTTAATTTATTGTAAATAACGTGCATGTAGTATTACTTACCTGTAATGGAGCATGCTGAAAATAAACGTATTTAAAAAAAAAAAGTAGGGGGTAGTGGGGATAGGAGTGGGGAGGAGTGGGGGTAGGAGTGGGGAGCAGTGGGGAAAAAAGGGAGGGGTTGGACTCAATCGCCCCAATACCTACTTCTATGATTTTCTTAGATGCTATTATATTTTGATTGGCTTCCTTTATATGGTTGTTAATATACGCATACAACTTGTCTTTAATTTCATCTACATACACCTTATTTGTTGTATCTTTAAGGTCCTCCTCCAGCTGTGTTATTTTGCTAATAGTATCATTTTTAAAATTTAAAATGTTGTCTATAGCAGATCCAGAGCGCTCCACAGCTTGATCTGCACTGGCTATGTGTCTAGTAAGACGGCCAAACAAACTCTTTTTTATGGAGTCTACATAAGATTTATTTGCAGCGTCAGTTTCGTTTTCGGGATCAACCACGTTTACAATCCTAACTTTCTTAGCATTATAGTGACCATCTTCATCTAACGCCAGACATCTCTTTTGTATCATAGCTTTAATTCTCTCTGTGGTATCTGCATGTATACGACTTATGGTATGTCCACAAGCAGATTTGCATGCTTGGTCCACTTAAATCTTATTAACAGCATCAGTATCGATATGAGGACCGGCTAGGTTCACCAATCTTTTTAGATCACAATCATACTTGGTATTCAAATAATGTTTCAGAGTTACAACATCACCCTCGTTAACAGGATCCGCAACGTTTACAAATCGTTTGTTTTGAATTTCATAATTACCATCTGCAGTGAGGTTGAACCCGATACCTGGATCACTCTTTTTTCCTGCTTTTAATGTCCAATGATATCGTCCAAACTTGTCGACACTCATTTTTACACTAATGCTTTAATCTAACGATTTAAGCTATTATACCTTCTTCTCTAAGTTCTTCAACAATATTCAAAATTTAGTATGACCAGCCATTTTAGATGCATGCAATAATCTCAAACGTTTAACCAGTTCTCTAGGGGTGTTCCAATAAACATACTCTTTCTCTTTATTGGTTACATGTTTCATACCATCTCCAGAAGTTGATTTGTTTCTCATTTTTGCAATCTGAGGTTGTATCACATTTTGATACTTATATCCTTTTGTACCTTGTATTGAACCAGATGCCTTATACTGTTTTCGATATGTATTTGTATCAGTAAGTATATTCATATATGTATCAACATCTTCAGGAGTGTATTCCTTAGGCTCTTTTAACACCAACAGTTCATACAACCCAGGTGTACCAACATACCTTTTTCCTTTAATAACTAAATCAGGACCAACAATATCAACCACAGAATCTCCAATAGCCCATTGGTCAATATCTATATCGTAATGTATACCATAAGTGTTGTCAACCAATGCTTTATTATCATGAATAAGCAGATCAACAAACTTGCGTGGAAGCGGATCGTACTGTTATATAAATTGTTCTTCATTAACATTAGAGGATTCTAATAGTTCTGCTAACGAAGGATCTTCTGTTTCTTCTTCAGGTTCCTGTTTAATTTCAGGTTTAATTTGTTCTAAAAGACTTTTTGATTTAACAAGCTTGTTTAGAGGCTCCACAATAGGTTTGTAGGCTTTCTTTGCACACAGTTCGGTTTCACGTTCACCCCTTTGTAGAGCTTCATATTTACGTTTAATAGCAGCTCGTGTCTTTATTAATTTTTGTTTGATTGCCTTCTCAATAGGATCCATAATAATTGGAAGCGTTTTTTAAAGACGCCTCGATGTACTTTAAAACGATCGTTTGAAAACCGCTTTCAAATCAATATATTCACTTGGATCACTTTAACTATAATGACATTTATAATGCTTGATGTGATCTTATATAACAGTCAAATCCACGTCGATATCTACCATCTTCGAAGTCTTTAACAACAGTAAGAAATCCAAATTTTTCTTTCCAACATTCTGAACATGAAGATTTGAACTTTTCAAAAGTCATATCGGTACCAACATGATCATCATACACATGCTTCAAGTTCAAGTGGTCTTGTTTAAACAAAACTATCAAGTTTGAATTATCTCGAATCAATTGTTTAGGTATAATGGAATATGTTTGACAGAGATACAACCAGTCTACACTTCTATGGCGACCCATACTGAAATAATCACGCATTACATCTTGTTTGTCGCATGCAATATCATCAAATATCATAATCGAATGGTTTTCAACTTCTTGCGTTGGTATAATATCATCTTTATCGGTGAACTTATTGAACGTAATACCATCTAATGGTTCCAACAAATGCTCTAAATATCGATACTTGGGTTGTTCCAACGATTTTTTGTTAACGTTCACGTTCTTAAATTTTAAACCATTTGGAGGTTCCAATAAACTAATCAGCACATTTGTTTTACCGCACCCCGAAGGTCCACAAATAATACCTCTAATGGAAGATGGAAATAGAGGTCCATGCTTTCTTGTTGATGTAGGCTCTTCCAAAAAATTATGTTTTTCAATGTGCAACGAACATGGTTGCTTAACAAACTCCATCGCGGTTATGAATCCTCAGATGTATGATCACGCATATAAATAAGGTTTGTTTAGTTGTTAGACATTTAGTCGATGGCGAGACGTTCTAGAGGTAAAGGTGTTGTAAACACCTTGATAAATAAACTGCCTTTTGAAGCTCATATACCTGGATATCGGTTTTGTGGTCTAGGTACTAAGTTACAAGAGAGGTTGGCTAGAGGAGATCGAGGCATAAATCCATTAGACAAAGCCTGTAGAGAACACGATATCGCTTATTCGCAACATAAAGATTTGGCTTCCAGACATAAAGCAGACCATATTCTTCAAGAACGATCTTGGGGTAGAGTTAAAGCTAAGGACTCTAGTTTCGGAGAACGAGCTGCTGCTTGGGGTGTTACCACAGCCATGCGAGCTAAAAAAGCTATCGGAGCGGGAATGAGAAAAAAGAAATGTAATAGAATGAGGAAAAAGAAACATAATAGACGCATAGCCTTTAAAGGAGGTTTCCTGAAACACATAAAAGCAGCTGTGAAGTTTGGAAATAATCCGTTAGCTGCGACTATTAAGAAAGCTTTGAGCGTAGCTAAAAAGTTCGTTAAAAGTAATGGGGGAAAGAAAAACATTTTGGTTCCTAGAGTTATCCCAATACCGAAGCAGGGAGGATTCATACCATTCATAATTCCCTTATTTGCAGGCCTCTCAGCAGCTGGGTAAGTATAATATTATTTAAAATTATTATAAACAATATTTCCTTAACAGAGCGATGGCACGCGGTGCCTCTGGAATTGCAAAAGCTGTGAACGAAGCTAAGGCTGCTAAGAAACAGCTTGAAGAAAGCGAACGACACAACAAAACCATGGAGTCAATCGCTATAGGAAAACAAGGCTCCGCTCTCTATTTGAAACCTTATAAAAAGGGTGCAGCTCTTTATTTGAAACCTTATTCAAAAAACTAACAAGGTTGCTTCGGAGATCGCTCACAGATCAAGATTTAAAAAAATATGCTAAGGATGTTACATACTTCAGAGGTGTGTTTATGCGTGATACCTTACCAAATAAACCGCATATAAACGAAAGCGGAATAGTAAATTTGGATGATATAATGGGTCCTGGTACTCATTGGGTTGCATACAAGAAACGTAAGAAGGATGTTATCTATTATGACAGTTTTGGAGATTTGCAACCTCCTATGGAGCTCATACAATATTTTAAAGGATGCAAAATGAGATACAATTATGTTCGACAACAGAATTTCAATACAGTCGTATGTGGACATCTTTGTCTTAATTTCTTGGATGATGATAACGTTATATAAAGAGTTGCAATCAGCTTTCTCATCTAGTCATGTCTCAAACGTTCTCGTTAACGGGTGTGGGTAACGAGCTTAGCCGCAACTATTTTCCACCTATTGAGCTGAATTCCAAGTACCGTTACACGTTAGGCCTTGTTGGGTTTTACGGTTGTAACTCAATCAGAAATATCTTTCCTGGTAACAACAAGATTTATTATAACGATAAAGAGGTGATTATTCCTTCTGGAGCGTACGAAGTAGAAGAAATCAACAAGTACATTCAGTAAGTCGTTTGCAACAACAATAATCGGGTTGATTTTGTCCTGAAAGCTAACAACAATACTCTAAAGTGTGAACTAAAATCCATATACAACATTGATTTTACTAAACCTGATAGTATAGGACGTATGCTTGGTTTTTCACCACGCATATTAGAGGCAAATCATGATAAATTAATACTTTCTAATGCTCAGTAATCATTTATTTATTACTGTTTATTGTCACTTTATTTTTACTAACAACTACTACATAATTCAGATCTTAACCTTACTTCTATTACGTTCAAGACCTTCTAGATTTCACGAGACGAAGTCTCTTATCCGGCCTGCGCACTCCATTAGTTCAAGTGTTTCTCCACTGGCGCCGCCAAACACGAAACTGCGGAAACGGATATATAACACGTAAACGCCAATTTCAAACTACGCTAACTTCGCGCGCTTTTATACTTTTTGTCGGTTTTGCGCGTATCGTCAATAAATTATATTTTCCTAATCTTTTAAGGCAGTTTTCTTTATTTTTTAATATAATTACGTTATTTCCTTATTTGTTTAAATTTTCGTAGTTTTGTTGCTGTTTTTTCGTTCACTTTAATAGTAATTAGTAGTGATGGGAACTTGGGTGTCGAGTGTCGTGATACTGTTCGTGGTCGTGACACTTGAAGTGTCGCGACACTTCGTGTCGAACAGTATCGCTCTTATTAGAGTGTAATTCGAAGTTGCTTGATCATTCTTACAAAGAAATTAAAGGCAGATTTGTTGAACTGACCAACAAGCATTGAATGAGACGTACATATAAAAATATTTTGTTGTGGATTTTTTTCTTTTGTATTAGTATAATATTGACGGTGATAATTTTATCTTGGGTTTTCCGCAAAATAAATTAAAATCAATAATTGAAGTTGAATAAGTTCCTCATGTACCTAATTATTATTTCAGCTTCTTATATTTATACCTTATAATGTATTTCGAAGAAAGACTACTGTCGAAACACGTGTAAATAAATACAATGATCATTAATTTTAATTAATTCAATTTATTTTGCTGAAAACACAAAATAAAAGTATGTGTCATCTTCAATCTTAACAAAAACACGTTCTCTAAAGACCAACGTCGTCAGCGAAATTACATTTTTAAATAATTTTTATAATAAATACAACGAATCAAGTCTATTCATTACAAGTTATTTACAGAATTTGTTTCTTTTCTTTTAAATTATTGTTTTATAATATGTATTTCCTTTTATAAATAATTTAATGTCTTTTAATGTACTTAATGCATAAATATATAACCATAACAGAATTTACTCATATAATTGTTTTTTAATCCATAGTTTGCTTATGATTTATGTAGCTATGAATCTTGACTGCTTCTCGTTTTAATTGGATTACATTTACACTAGCGCGTGCATGATGTAAAGGCGAAGTGTCGTTAAAGTATCATGAAGAGTCGACACTTCTGACGTCATAATGGTTTCGACTCTCAAGTGTCGTGACACGCGGGTAGTGTCGAGAACCCATCACTAGTAATTAGTAATGGTAAACACTAGCAGAAAAAAGTATAACTGCCGCAATGCAAAATGCAATGTGTAATAGTACTGATCCTACAATATCATTTCATGAATTTCCTTCAAATTATACCTACCTTACGAGAAAAATGGTTTCAAATCTTACGTTGCGGTTATAGACACCAACACTCAACAGCAAAATAATATATACTTCTTTATTTCGACAGATCAACAATTACAGATACCTGAAAGAGTCAATTTCTACATCTAACTTCCTAAAAATATAACAGAATTAATAAAAGAACTCCAAACCTTATCTATGCATCTATGCATGCGATTGCGAATTCTTTCAGCATCTGTAGCCCTTCTGGCAGGATACATTGCAAAAAAACTGAAGAAAGGATTGAATGTCAATAGCCTATTAGATTCTCTGTTAGCTGCCTCGTGTTCAAATTCACTGATATGATTTGTAAATCTTCAAAACAGAGGTGCCTTAAAATACTCCACTAGAAGATTTACACTTTTAATCAACCAAATAATCGAACTTGTAATACATATTGTAGAACATTTACCTGGAGAATGTAATCCGTCTAATATTCTAACATCACTAGGTATTTCTAACTCCAATTGCTTTTTCACACTTTTTGGTTTGCCACGACCACAAGCAGGAACTTAGTAATATAATTCTTTAAAAATTGCTAAAACCTTGTTTGGCAAACATAAACATTGCAAAAACGTGAACAGATAATGTACTTACTGCTCACTATCTCTATATCCTAAATGCAGCTCACGGGAAGTTATAAAATTGTAATTTCAATAATGTTATTGAACTTGTAAATTAATTTTAATGACATAATTAATTTAATTATATAAATTTATTTCATTAATTCGCAAAATATTTACGTAAACATGCAATGCTTGACATTTGTAAGGGTTATCTAACCTATATATCTTCAAGTGACAAATAAACATCAGCGTGTCAGCTAGCGCCAAAACGGCGAAATTTTGCGTTCTCTCAGAAACAAAGTTTATATGGGAAATCGTAAAAGTGCCCAGGCCGGATAAGAGACTTCGTCTCGTGAAATCTAGGAGGTCGTGATTATGTTCATACATGTGCTTACAACATTGCCACTTGTACATTTTTACTTGCCTACGTTGCCAATGTTATTATATTACCTCAACACTCCTCCTCGAGTTAATATTTGACTATTAATATTAAATCGCATTATCGTTATATAGAAAACCTTAAACTACATTGACAAAATTCGCAACTTATTACATAACATTTGTTTTAAATCTAAATTTCAAAAACACATCCTTACATAAAGACTTAGTTAACATATCTGCTATATTTTTTGACGTTTGAACATATTTTATTTCTAAAACTTTATCAACTACTAAATTTCTTAAAAAATGATTTCTAATGTCTATATGCTTAGCTCGTTTTGAACGTTCAAATGTTTTAGACATGCAAATAGCACCTTGATTGTCACATAAAAGTACAGGTTTGCACTCCACTTTAAATTTCCTCACTAATCCTTTTATATTTACTACTTCTTGTGCAGTAACTGCTGCTGAAATATATTCACTTTCGGCTGATGATAATGGCACATACGTTTGCTTTTTAGAAAACCCAGCTGTTGGATTTCCATGGTAAAACACAATACCACCACTAATACTTTTCCTATCTGTTATATCTGTACCCCAGCTTGCATCACAATAAGCTACGACACATTGTTCATTTTCTGGTTCTTATCTTTTAATAATTAAACCCATATCTTTCGTCTGCTTAAGATATCTTAAAATTCTCTTTCCTGCTCTCCATAACTGTTCAGTTGGTGTATCAAGCCTTCTGCTTAGAAATGAAACACAAAACGTGATATCTGGTCTTGTATTCGTGGATAAGTACATTAAGCATCCTATTAACTTTCGGAATGGTACATCAATAATATCTTCGTTGAGATCTATCTGGAAACCACTTTCCATCGGTGTATTCTGTCCTTTACAATTTTCCATATTAAATAGTCTTAATATTCTCTCTATCAATTTTGTCTGTTTAATATTCATTTCATCGTTTTCTTTAGTGATTGTCATTCCAAGAAATTCTTTGATTTCCCCCATGTCTTTAGCTTGAAATTCTTCGTTCAATTATTTCTTTTACTTTTTCTTCATTTCCTGTTAATAATAAATCATCAACATATACTAATAACCAAACTGAATCACTACTATATAAACAACAGTCATAATTTGATCTTTTAAATCCATTCTTAATTGCAAATTCGTTTAATCTATTGTTCCAAACTTTAGGCGCTTCTTTCAATCCTTAAAGTGCACGATTTGGTTTTAACACTTTAGAATTCACTTGTAGACCTTCAGGTGGATGTATGTATATTTCTGATTGTAGGGAACCATTTAAAAATGCCGCTGGCACATCCAGCTGTTGAACGTTCCATCTTTTCTGTAATGCGTGTACTAACAGTAACCTAATAGTTGACATCCTAGCCACGGGTGCATAGAGAGGCTCAGAAAGACTCTCCTCCTTAATTTGAAATCCTTTTGCAACTATTCTTGCCTTTTTACTTCCCTCCTCTTTTGTGCGAAATATCCATTTAGTTTGTATCGGCCTTTTATCTTCGGGTAGTTCTGCCTCTATCCAAGTTTGTTGTGTCATATGCGAGATCAATTCCTTTTCAATTGCTTTTTCCCAATCTTTTATCTTGACTGCTTCTGAATAACTTTGTGGGTCATTATTTTCACTTGTCAACAAACAAAAAACATTATAAAGTTCATATTCATCCAGATACGATGGTTTCTTTACTTCTCTTCTTGTTCTCAAATTCCTTTCTTGAATGTTTGCATTATTTCTTTCTTCTTGATTTATGTTTTTTAATTCATTTTGACTTCTTTCTTCATTTACTATGTCTCCATTGCCTACTTCTTTGTTCTCTTCTGTCACTTCTTTTTCTTCTTCTATTAGTAATTCTTGTTTTCTTTCAAATAGTACTTCATTTTCCTTAAATCTCACATCTCTTGCAATAATTATTTTATTCCCTTTGAAGTCCCAAAGCCTATAACCTCCACCACTATATCCAACCATAACCATTGACTTTGCTCGTGCTTCTAACTTGCTCGGTTTTGGTACAGTTATTACCCAAGCTGCACTTCCAAAAACTTTTAATTTATTTAGATCTTTATGTCCATACCACCTCATCGCAGGTGTTTCTCCATTATTTGATATTGTTGGACAACGATTAAGTTCATATGCTGAACTTCTTATTGCCTCACCCCATAATTCTTTAGATAAATTTGTTTCAGCAAATTTGGTTCGTACCTTATCCATTAGGGTACGGTTCATTCTCTCTGCGGTTCCGTTCTGTTGTGGACTGTAGGGAATAGTATATTCAATCAAAATTCCTTTTTCCTTACAAAACCTTTTGAAATTGTTTGATGAGAATTCCCCTCCATTATCCACTCTGATTCTTTTAGTATTTCTTCCATGCTGAGTTTTTATTAATCTTATAAAATTAATTATGTTCTCTTCAGCTTCATTCTTAGTTTTAAGTAGCTTGACTACTACAAAATGAGAATAGTCATCTATGAGTACTTGAAAATACTTATAACCTTCTTTAGTTGGAGGATTAACTGGTCCTGATATATCAGAATGAATCAAATCTCCAATTTTTCTTGATGTCTTTATAACATGGTAAAATGGTTTTCTTGTAGCTTTGCCTTCAATGCATTTATTACAATTTCTATTACTAGTGGGCAACTTTAACATTCTTAAACCTCTATGATTTAAATGACCTAATCTTCTGTGCCATAAATCACCTTTTAATTCTTTTACATAAGATGCATTAGAAAATTCTGTTCGTGCATCAATTCTTAGTACAAACAAATTATTTAACATATCACATTGAAACTTACTATTTCCTACTATTTTTACTTCATTTCTTTGAAATATAATTTTTATTCCTTTCTTTAATAATTGTGATACAGAAAGTAAATTGTGATTCATACCTTCTACTATCAATACATCAATTGTAATCAATCTGCCTTGACATGTACCTTTCAAGGTTCCTTTTTTCTTTGCAACCATATTATCACCATTTGCTACTCGAATATTTATTTCATTTTTTAACCACTCAATGTCAATCATATTTTCTTCTAGTTTATCACTTACTAGGTGTTGTGTGCATCCAGAATCTAAAATAAACACATGACTGAATCATCACTGAATGTTGTTAGACAGTTCAATGCTATAAAAGTAATTTCCAGTGTAACTTCATTAGCACTTTCACCTCCAGATTGTCCTCTACCTCGACTTCTAAACTTACTACCTCGTGATCTTCCTCTTACACTGAAACTTCTTCCTCGACCTCTTGATTGTCTGCATTCAAAACTTTTATGTCCACTTTTTCCACAAGTAAAACACTTTATTGGGTTAACTTCGAAAGTCATTTCCTCACTATGTCCACTTTTGTTGACACTTTTACCTTTTAACTTTAACTCTTCATCTAATAATCTTGATTTTACAAATTCCATTGTTATATTTGTATTTAACGTCTCAATTGCTGTGATTACAGAGTCGTAATCTTCATTAAGAGAAACTAACAGGTGACATATTTTATCAGATTAATCCATTTTACAACTTGCACTTTCTAATTCTCTTACAAGTGTATCAAATGTTAAAAAATGATCCTCTAGCTTATCATTTTTCTTCAATTTTAACATAAATAATTTCCTTTTTAAAGTTAATTTTGTAAACAAACTTTTCCTTTCAAATACATTCTCGAGGGCCTCCATCATTTCTTTTGCCGTTTTAGCATCTTTCACAAGATCTAGATGTTTATCCGTTATACATTGCACAATTGTTGATTTTGCTTTTGCATCTTTGATTCTAAATTCTTGTATATCTTTATCCGATTTGAAATTGCTCTCTGTTTCCTCTAAAGTTATTTTTAATTGTTTTTCTTCCAGTAACATTACTACTCTAAATTTCTAATTCTGAAAATTACTTGAATTTAATTGTGGTGTGTTAACGATTGTAGTTGCATTCATTTCTCTTTCTTTCTTTTTTACTTATTGTTCAATCTTTCGTGAATCTGGGCCCATAACCTGATAAATTAATACTTTCTAATGCTCAGTGATCATTTATTTATTACTGTTTATTATCACTTTATTTTTACTAACAACAACTACTACATAATTCAGATCTTAACCTTACTTCTATTATGTTCATACATGCGCTTACAACATTGCCACTTGTACATTTTTACTTGGCTACGTTGCCAATGTTATTATATTACCTCAACAAATCAAACGCATACTTCTGACCTAGATGTGCAAATCATTAATGCAACAAATATTCACGTAGAGTGTAATATTACTGGTGGAGCATACCGGAACAGTTCGTTATCGCATATTATATACGCATTCGGTATTTCTGTGGAGCCTGGTTATAGATTGGATGAGAAACCCACACCTGTTACATATTTACCTGTGATAGTGAACCAGATAGACAACATTACTTTGAGACTTGTTGATCAGAACGGTGAATTGGTGGACTTTGGAAACGAACAAGTTACCATCACATTAGAGCTGAAGATATCTGTAGAAGAATTGTTATTACGAATGATACATTTGATAAAGGGATACGTGCAATCTGGTTAAAGAGGTTATGGGGCTAATTATTTTCTAGAAAAAGAAAGACATTTCACAACCTTGCAACAGTGAGCAGTCGTTCGCCAACAAGTACGTACCGCTGACAGACGAAGACGTGCAGGTTTTACAATCTTTGGGTTATATAGTGTTGAGTAAATATGGAAGACGGGTTAAAAACCATATTCAGCGAGGTCTGCTTTAATGATATGATCGTAGAATGCGATCGACGTTCTTATCATCCATATGCAACTAATGCATATGATAATTCAGATGAAATAAATCTGGTTATACAAAAAGCTGATCTGATAACAGCTACCTACAACAGTGTTGTTTACATCGAAGGTACTCTCACACCAACCGATGCAACAAAAGCATACAACCTCACGAATAACGCACCACTCTTTCTATTTGATGAAATACGTTTCGTATTGGGGGATCAAACAGAAGTTGTACAGATGCCAGGCATCAACAGTTCAATGAAAGGTTACGTTTCTTACTCTACAGAACAAACAAATTGTTTAAAGCAAGCTGGTTGGAGTCCCTTCAACGAAGAACTGCAGATTGTAGATGTTACTAAAAAATCTTTCTGCGCTTCCATCCCTCTAGGACACTTCTTAGGATTTGCCGAAGGATATAGAAAACCAATTATTAACATGCGACAGGAACTGACCCTTGTGCGAGAAAAATCTGATTTGGATTGCTATAAGGGTGACACTAATGTTAAGATTGCTATTACCAAAATGTTGTGGAAAGTACCCTATGTAATTCCAAACGATGCAACAAAACTAAACTTGTATGAAAAAATTAATAAAAATGCTATCATTCCAGTTAGCTTTCATGCAAGAGATCTATTCATATATCCAACCTTACCTGTTTCGAGATCTTTAGTGTGGCCTGTAAAGAGCAGCACAGACTTCCAAAGACCTCAGTCGATATTGGTTGCGTTTCAAACAGCGAAACGTAACAGCAAACAAGCTGTAGCATCTGATTTTAATCATGTATCTGCGACTAGTGTGAAAGCTAGCATCAACAACAGAAGATATCCTTATGAACAACAGAATTTCGATTTCGCTAACAACAAGTACACCGATGTTTACGATGAATACCTTAACTTTAGAACTCAATATTATGATGATAATATTGCAGGTTCTTTGTTTGATTACAAACAGTTTAAAGATAAACCTATTTTTATAGTTAATTGTACTAAGCAGAATGAAAGTGTATACAATGCTGTTGTTGACTTGAAGTTAGAGGTAGAGGCTGTCAATTCTTTTGATCCAAACACTGTCGCTTATTGTCTTATTTTACACGATGTTCTTTTTGAATATGAACCATTTACCGGATTAGTACGTAAAACATAATTTTGTAAATATATAATATACAGCAATTAATAAATGATAAAGATGTATACTTCTTTTTATTTCCTTTACCCTTCTCAATATAAGCTATGATGTATCTTCATTTGAACGATATTAAACGAATGTGGACGATACGTATGTTGATTATGAAGATAACACACAATAATAAAAAGGCAGAACAAGTACATGTTTCATCAGTTCTCTGCAAGCAGTTGAAAGAGTGTGTGTTATAATGGCTTATAACAAAAGAAATTCCCCGTTTCCAAGTATCTCAGAAGCTAAAAAGTTTAAAATCGATGATGTTTCTTCAACGATAGACCGCTTTCAATTTCATGCTACAAGGCAATATGTTAAATGGACGCCTTGGGAACAGTTGTGGGAAGAAGATCTTCTGAACACTCTACAGTTTTGGTTAAACGAAGATAATACTAAACTAATTAAAATTGGTTTAAACCCTTCTACGAATTTTATACCGGTTGTGAAACTTTACGATTATGTTATAAAAACTATTGTTACCATGACTCCTGAAGTCTGGCGTACGTTTATTTCTAAAAATGAACAAATACTAGAACGCTTTGATTATAAACAAGATATTGGATTTGATGAATTTATAGTGCGTTTCATGAACTCAATTAACGCAATACAAATACATCACTATGCTGGGGCTTTCATTGTTATGGAAATGCAGAGTTTAACACCTCTATGGAATGCAACCAGTTTAATCGACTATAAGCTATCCCTGTTACATCAAGAATTTGCTGTTTATTATAACATTATACATAGTGCAGCACAGATGCAAGCTGGAGGAGATGATCTTGAAAACATAAAGTTTATATTAAATAGTTGCTTAAATGTAAATAATCATAATGTATGCAGTATGTTAGAAGTGATGTGTTTCTTTAAAAACAAAGTGTTAGAAGTTATACGCGAAGCTTTGCTTTATTTTTTATGTTGTGATATCGAACCATTGGAAAAACAAGCTGTGAATTCTAATGCTGTTATCAATATTATATAGTAAATATGTAAACAATTAATCAATAAAAGACAATTTTAATGTTTATTATTGTTTTATTTCGTATGTATGTTTACAATAAAACTTAGTCTACATCCATTAATTCATCATTAATCCTATAATGTCCAATAATACCATTATCTAGTATAAATCTTTTATTATCTTCATTCGAAAGAGCTCTCTTTTTTTGTTCAACACTATATACATTATGTTGCTTACTTTGTATACTACTCTGATTAACAATTTTTACATAATTATCTATAAAACAACTTAGTCATCAAAACTTAAATTACGTTTTACAATTTGATTTACAATTCCTTTAGCCTTTTTTATAACATCTAACCCATACATTTGAATTGCATACATTTTTGCTTTTAACCCAACAAATTCATACATAATATATCCATTATTTTCATCCTTCATTAAACCCAACACCTTTTTATTAGAAAGTGGAATATTAAAAGGATTATCTTTAGCATAATCAGAAGTGTCGAACATATTAATGTTGTTTTTAATAACTTCATACACATCATCACACGTTATTTCATGCAACAAACTATCTGTATCCATATAAAGAAGCTTACAGTTCTTGGGATTAAATTGTTTTAACATAAACTGATAGTGAAAGTCATACATAAGTTTTTGAAATATCAAGGACTGCCATACCAACATAAATAGGTTTATTAAATAAAATTTAAAAAGTTTATTTAGTTCAACAGCAACCAAATCTTCACTAAAGATGGTGCGGCTATGGAAATTAGGCTTAGCAATATATTTATTTGCACCATACCGACCATTCCATTTTGTGCAAAGCTTTAAATTTCTATATTTTCTAACGTTTTCAACAGATTTGCCAAATATTGCTTTATTCAATAATTTAAATAAGTTTTTTCTAACTCGTTTTTTGCTTTTGATCTTAATTTTGTATTTAAATCAATATAATCTTTCAACCAACAAGCCTGTGTGAAACTTATTGCTCGATGAATTTTTTTCGATATCAACCCTTCCTGTAAACATTGTTTTAATGCACTATGATGTATGACATACCTCGTTTTAGATTCTAGAGTGGTAAGTAACTTTTTCTGTTTACTGTTTGGGGGAGCCCTATATTCTGAACAGAATGGCATATTATGATAATCATGCAAATGGTTTGGGTAATCCAAATCTACCTCATAAATTAAACCTTTTTCAATATCGTTAGGTATATTCAAAATAGTTTCAGAATCTAGATCATTGATTTGTTTATCACTTAACCACTTAAAATCTTTACAAGGTAGACTTTGACTCATAGCCCAACCATATAAATTATTTGCATCAAGATACAACAAATATTTATTAGGTAGTTTTGGGTTATAATTTGGCAAATATTTATTGTTAGGTTTGCTGTATCTGGTACATACCTGACTAATACCTCCCCGTATACCTCGCTCTAAAAAAAGTAATATATCTACATCTGTAACCAGCTCTAACTTTACCTTAGTATGTTTTAACATAGCATCCCAAGTATAACTAGGTGATGTAAAATAATGAGCTGGATCTAAACCATGTGTCTTTATTAAGTTTTCCCGAAAATTTTGAAACACATCTGCTAAAAGTAACACATCGGTCTTCAAATATATATCACTATATTCCCCTAAATTTTTTATATTAAATTTTTTCCAAAGTTCTTGAGCATGGTTATAATCTTCCTCAGAAATATGACTATTTTTTAATTTGCTATAGAAATGTTTTTTAGAGGGTAATTTAGTTTCGTTAAATTTTTCCCAACTATCCATATATTCATATGGGTATACACCCTTTCGAATTAATAATTTCAACTGCTCGTTACTTAAATCAGAACAAATATTACGTAAAATTTTCAAATTGTTAAAATCTAAATAAGAAACAAGTTTTTCTAAAGGATCGCTCATGAAGCGAAACGAATCTAGAAATCTAAATTGAATATTGGCGTTTGGAATATTTTTAGTAATCGAAATGTAGCGTTCTTTATTTTTAGGTAAAAGCGATACTCTACCAGGTATTGCAGTCGCAACAGTTTTTATTAAGAAATGTGCATCATACCCAGAGAAGTTGTGAAAAAATATTGGAATTCTATGAGGAATCTTGTGGTTAAGGTTACACCCTACGTGGGCCGATCCACGAAATCTACCGGCAAAATGACAATGATCTCTAACGCGAATGTGATCCTCTTAGAAGGGTTCCTCACATATATGACATACTGGTGCTAATTTAAACTCTCTTTCTTGAACATCTAATAGCGGGTCCATTGGTTTAGGATGATCAAAAATGTGTTGTAATTCATCTGCAATTTGAGATAACTCGTTGGCAAACCAATCAACACAATTCTCACTCCTATAAAGTCTAAAACGAGATAAAGAATTATCGTATGCGCTATGAAGATAATATGCAATACTATTGGCAGTATGTTCTTTATACTTAATAGTATCTTTGGTTTCATTAGCTTTAAAATCTTTTACCAAACATTCTAAATCTGTATAAATTGTAAAAGGTACTTGAAGTTTATGATGATGGTTCTTAAAATGAACAGTAGTACCAGGTTTTGGGATAACTATTTTACATTTATTTACAGCCCTACAATCTATTTAATGAATATTTAATTTTTGTTCGTTATTAAAATAGTGCAAACATCTATCACATATATATTTTTTATTTTTTTTCTTTGATAATTGAGACCAAATTAGTTTAGATAAATTTTTAATCCAACAAAAGTGATATTTTATTGAAGCTTGCTTTGAATGGTCACTTTCAATCTCATCTTCAATTTCATCGTTTTCTTTTTCAATTTCATAAGTTTCCTGAATCATTAACAAATTTACATGTTGTTGTTTCTTTTCATTACATAAATAAAGCGGAACGGTTACATAACTTTTTTCTGATTTTCTAATCAAACCATAAATGTTGATCGAAATATTTGGATTTGCTTTAAAAAATTTTGACAATTGATTAAACGACATTGGAAAATTAATTCCCTCAAAATTTAACACTTCCCCATAATAGGGGTATAAATTTACCCTATCTGAATCTCTTGGAGGTGGAAATAACGCAGATACTAAAGCGCAACCAAAGCAAGCTTCGTCATTATTTTTTACATTTATTATCGCTTTTTTTAATTTTATTTCTTTAGGCAAATCTATATAAGATGATGCGTGAAGTAACGTAACTTTATTGATATTTACCGTTAGGGAAATAATTTTAGATAAAGCCCACCCACTTCCCTGCTCTTCGAACTCGGTTATTTTCTCCATTAATACAGTTCTAATGTGCTTTTGGAAGCATTCATTCACAGCATCTCGATCCCTTAAAGTTGAAAACAGCAATTTATAATTTTTGGTGTTGAATGTAAATTCTTTGAACAGCAACTCCTCTGTATTAGCAACTGGTTTTGCAAATTCTGCACAAAATTCCATGTTTATTTTTAGTGGTATTGATGAAATATGTTTTTTTTATGTTGGTCCAAAAAAGCGTAAAACAGTCTTCGAAAAATGCATTCAAATCCATATGTATTAAGTTTATTAAAATTGAAGTTTGTAAACAGGATTGAAATCCGGATGTTAAATCCCTCCAAATTACTCGACCTTTCAGCTTCTGGTCAAGCTTTGCTCCAGCACCAGTTTTTCCTAAAAAATAACTTTTTGTTAAAACTAAAAACAATAATTATTTATATTTTTACCTTGCAGCGACTGCTTGAATAACTCTTCATATCGACTCAATTGCCCAGCCACAGCTTGAATGTGTTTTTTATTTGCAGTTGTTAAAATTTGATTATTTGTATTTACTTCAACACTTATTAATCTTAAATTATAATTAGGTAATTAATTTTATGTATTTTTCAATTTTAGGTTGTATTAACGTTTCTTTATGTTTTTATACGTTTCTTGAACCATTTTCAACACAAGATCAATTTTATTTAAAAATTCTTGAGATATTTTTAGTTTGTTGTGGGTACAGTATGATGTATATAAGAAAATAATATTTGTTTTATTTATAATATTTATAATATTTTTTGTATATATGTGTGAAAGAGGAAAGCCCAAACTTTTGTAGATAAATATAATAATGATTTTGGTTGCGTTTCTAAATATCTACAAATTCAAATATAGCTGTTTTTCGATCTTTTCCAATGTCCTGTTGTCCTTTATATACCAATGCTACAGATGAAATTGCTTTATTTAGAGCTGTAATTCTTGCTTCGGATAGTATTTTTGAAAATCGTCCTGGTAGAAACATTGAATTGTCTGCTGTTTCAACAATAATCTTGCGTCCATATTTCGTACTACTGATTTTATTTTTTCCAATTTATACTGTCGATCGATCACCAAATCGTCAATATTTATCAAATATTTTAATTGCAGATTCCCAACGTTGTTAAGTTCTTTTAAAAACTCCATTTTAGAACTATTTTTCTAGAAGTTTATCTAGTAATTTTTTTATTAAGCCTAAATAACTATTGCAGAATGTCTCTATTTATTTGTTTTGTTCATATGAAAATTGTTTTTCTAGAACTAATGGAAAAGATGTTTTTGACATTGAACATATCAAAACAATGTTTAATATTGTAAAAATATATTTTTTACCTTGATAATATCCTGTGTAAAAAATCAATTATTTATTAACAAAGATATGTTTACATCCTGTATTTTTGTTATAACCTATTTTCTAAAACTTTCAATATTGGAAAAAATATATTTTTTACCTTAATAATATCTTGTGTACAAATCAATTTTTATTAACAAAATATGTTTATATCCTGTTTTTTCTTATCACCTGTTTTTCTTCAACTTTGATATGTGTATATATTAAGATTTACCTTTGTAAAAATCATTTATCAAATTACTGCGTTATCTGTTGTTTAAACTAGGTAAGAATTATTTATTTTTATAATCTAAGTTTTTTACTTTTTAAAATTATGTTAGAAATGTCTTGCATGACCTATGGTGGATATGGGTTCAATCCTTTTAATCTATACTGGTACATTAATCTTGGTGCTACAACCGATAATATTAAAATAATGGCTGATCCGAACAACCTAGAAGGGAGAGCATTAAGGGACTTTTTCGATAATAAAGGTGTTCAGGAAGCTAATCAACAACGAATACCTTTAGAAATTTATAAGTGTGAACAAGCAAGAAAATCAAGGTTAATAGAACAGAGTAAAATAGATCTGTGAAAATTATATGTAACTTATTTTTTCTGTAAGAAAAATTAAAATCTTTGGGTTATATTAAAAAGGTTATTTATAGAAACTCTTTTAGAAATGACCTTCCTATATAGATTATATAAAAACGCAAAGAATTTTTTTAAAAGAAGTTTTGTTAATTTACATTTATTAAACGAACTAAATAAAATTTTTACACCTGATTGATGTTTTTATTTACAGATTAAAAAGCTTTTGGGTTTTCTTTAATTAAAGTTTTACCTGTTTAGTAAGTAGGTATATTTAAAAATAAAAAAAGCTTTTCATATGGTCTAATTAATAAAACAAATATTATTTTCTTATTTGTATCTGTTATTTAGAGGTTGTCTGATAAACAACAATACTTTTCTAGATGTTTTTTTACTTTTAGTAAAGGGTTCCTTTAGATATATATGAACTAAGTTGAATAATAATAATTTTATTATTTAACTCACCCCAAAATAATTGTGGTAACAATATAAATCACAAACCTTTTATAAAACTTGTTTTTGACTCACTCTAAATAATGGTTTTTACTTAGGTTCTCCACGTTAAAACATAATTGATAAAAAATAGTTTGTGGTTGAAACTTCCTTTTTCTATTTTAATGATTGACATGATTGCAGCATTGGGTTATTTAATAAAACTAATTTTTAGCTTATATTATTGATTGTGAATAACAGATGGCTGCACTAGGATGTTTTAGCGCATAAATATGTATTGACAACCCACATGTGATATCATTTAGCGGGGTTATCTAATAGGAGGATTTTGTTTACATATGTTTGGCGGGCTTATCTACTAAGAGCATTTGTTTACATGCATATCGCCATTTAAATCAACCAATCGGCTGCTTTGTTTACGTATGACGTCACTTCCGGCAGCCGTATTTGGTTACATCCGGCGGCCATATTGTTTACATCCGCCGGCCATATTGTTTACATCCGGCGGCCATGTTTGTTTACCTATAACATGTGCTTCTGACGTCACTTCCTGCGCTAGGACCTGCTATACTGTACTACTAATAATATAAGATATAATTAAACAATCTAATAGAGTTACACATTTATAAATCAGAAATATCATAGGAAATATTAACAACTCAAGGTAATTTAATATTTTTAAAGATTAAACATAAAATTTGTTTTTAATACTTAGCTGCAGTGCCGTCCTTTGGATTTTGAGGCCCCGGGCACAAATATGGAGTGTGGCCCCCAGTAAAAAAGTGAATAAATAAATATACAGGGTGTAACTAAGAAACCTCGTAATGGGGGATAGCTGTAATAGAAAATTTAAAACATATTTTCCTTAGAACATATTAAAAATTTTTTTGCTTGTTTATTATTTTCTCCAAAACTAACAGGAAGCCTATAAGAAAAATATGTTTTAAATCATTACAGCTACATTATGAAACCATTACGAGGTTTCTAGTATATTAGTTACACCCTGTATACAAGATGTTCTCGAACTAGCAGTAGTAGAATACTCAGTAGTAGTGGTGGATTATAAGATAACGCATACACTTCTCAATGCTTCTCGAAGTGTTACAACGCTTAGGTGTTGTGAGATCCGCTTACGAGAAGCGTTGAATATTAAGTATATCCATCTTTATTTTAATACTAGATACGTATTTGTATATACTGCTGTTTCTGTCATTTCCACTGCTTTGGCAATTCAAGCGACCTTCAAAACCATCCATGCTTATGAGCACATAATCAATGGACCAACTTTATTGTTAGTAGGTACTTCCGGTAACAAAATTCTATGACGCGTCGCTACTATTTATTTTGCAGTGTTCGACACCTTTTTATCTCCCGACGCTTTGGTGTTGGGTGTTACGAGTAGCATTAAAAGCTAGATGGGGGGAGCGGGATCTTCCTACTACCCCCATCACTAGTTTTAAAACTCCGACCAGCGGCGCGCGACTATTCCGTTACAAATGTCTCGCCGTTTGCTCGTTTATAAAAATGTTCAAACAGTGGTGAGGTGTTTGGAAATTTGGTGCGCTTTATTTCAAAAGTAAGCTTTAGCTTTATGTATAAGAACTTGCATCAAATGTCGATTTCCCAGTCTGTTTTATTAATGCGTAAGATATATATTGAGTTGTTGATTAAAATAAGGTAGCTCGGTGCGGGGCTCCACAAGCCCTCGGGGCCCCGGGCATACGCCTGGCTGACCGACCTTAGGGACGCTTCTGCTCAGCTGTTTACATTCTGTGGTGACAACACCAATGTTGCCACACTTATTTAAATGAACATAATATACACGGTGAGTCATTACGGAGTAATCGGACTTTGCCAGTGGTTAGATAACCATTAAAGAAAGAAAATTCCTATATACCATTTTTCTCGTATTTCTATACTTTTGGAGAAAAACGGCATCGAAGTTCAGCCTAATGCTTTCAAATTTAATAGTATAAATGCACATGACACATTTTAAAAGTTCAAGCAGATATTCAATACTACTAGAATGTGCAAGGATAGCGTAATAAAGTAATAAAAACGTCTTTATTTTGGCCAAGTGTTTCGTAGAATAACAACAGATAAACAGAATTAAATAAACAAAGCATGTTGAGAACGACCTCTCGATGGATATTGTTTCAAAAATGGTATTTTTGTTTTGTGTTGTTTCTGATTACTAAGACAATTTCAAATTCTTTTAATAGGCACATTAACCCCTATGTGTAATACAATACTGCAGCTTTTAGTAATAAAACGTAACAGTACTTGTACTTGACTATGTAAACAAATCCATCAAGCATTCAGGGTCGTTGAATTAAAACATCAAAAAGAATAATAAGGTTTTAATAATGAAACATTCTAGAATTCCAATAAAAAACAATACCTATTGATGGTATTGTTTATTACAATTACGAATCACTCAACTACGCGAGTCACCCATCCACAGTTTAAATTTACTTTCATCACTCCACATAATCTTTTTCCACTGATTAAGTGTCCAATTGATATGTCGTTTAGCCTAGAGATGCCTTTTGATCATTTGACCTTTTTTAAGAAATGGCTTCTGTTTGGCCTATAAAAACACCAAAATATTGTAAAAAAAGAATCAAAGTTAACACATTTATTCTTACCTTATAAAAGCCAAAACCTAATTTTTTTTTAATTCTCGTAAAGCGGTATACTTGCACGCAGGTTTTCCTACTGATTCTGACCACTTAACAGCAAGTTCTTTAGATCCACATCTCCGATTATTTTTCACAATACGTGTGAAGAGTTTTCTATCTGCTGCAGATATGCTTGCAGGGCGTCCCGTTTTTCTCTTTGTTTTGGTGTTTCCTGTACGTTTAAACGATGGTATTATATTTCTTACTGTTTCCCATGTTAAAGATAAATTTTCAGCAATTTCATATGCTGACTTTGATCTTAAATGGAGTTTAACAATAATTTGAACTGCATATGCAACAGGCTTTCCTCGAGTTATTTTGACACGACATAAACACAAATTTACAAATAAGTAAACAATGGGTAGTCGACAGAAATCGATACGTCACTCCTAAGTACACTTTGCAGGCAATAAAAACGACATCGGATCAAAAAACATTACTTTCATGATGGCAAGCCAACTATTTTGCAATGGTAGAAATGCTACAATTTTCTTCAAGATTTTTTAAGCTACAAATTTTAGTGTAGATACATGATATTTTGCATGTATTATATTGCAAGCAATAGCAGTTTACAATGCTAGTATGATATTAGCTGTTGATTAACAATTTGTCTTTTTTATCGGACTTATTGGAAATTTGTGTACGTAGGCCAACTATTTTGCAACAGGGCTCGTAATAGATGCTTTGCTAATGTAATAGATCTGTTACAATTGTAATAGACATAACATCTCTGAGAAGAAGCCATCTATCCTTGTCGCGTTCAGAAAATATTCTATTGATGTAGGGCCTGTCATAGACGTAACTATTGTCCGTCTCACGTTGGAACTACAGTGAAGGAAAGATAGCCAATGTATTTCTTATGAGAGTTATTGTTTTGTTGTTGCCACCTATTTCACTGTTTGAATCTATAGAAATGTGGATTAAGATTCCAGAAGTTCTAAACCTTTGAAAACAGTAACCGAAAAAGTGTAATCGTAACCATACAAAAGAAGCATTTAAAAGAAAGTCTTATTAACATGTATTTGTTATTTTATTAAACATTACTTGAGTATTTACATCGTGCATGTATCTAAATATACGATATTTTATTACTTATACTTTTTTGTTTAATTCTTTCCTCTTCAAATTCTTTCAACATAAAAATAACGGCTGGTTAGTTTCTGTATGATCTTTTTAATCTTTTAATTCACAGGTAAATACAGGAAGTCTCAAACGTAATTTTAACGGTAAAATGATTTCATCATGATAAAATAATTCATTTGTTCAACTTGTTTCAAAGGGAACTTGCAAAAACGGAAATTTAGGATTAGCAGCAAATGCAAAGGATTTTAGTAAACACTAAACCCTTCTGTTTTTTTTTACTTTTACTTCGCGGAACTACATAATACAGTTTGTGCTTACTGAAATTATAGTATAACGTTTTTTGTCGGCACTATTATTGGTCACCGAACACATATAAGCAAATTTCCTAATACAGAAATAATTATTTGGTTTCAAATTTTGATAGCTTGTGCGTCTGTAGATGTTTGCTTAGTTGTTTGGGTTTTATCGTTTGTAACTATGGCGGATATAGTTAAAAACAGAATGGGTTGTATACTAAAGGTTGGTGAAAACAGATTTTGTCAAATTTGATAAAATATCGTCTTACTGAGACCCGGCAGTCATTATCAGTAATTATTCGACAAGTTTCTAAAGAAACAGGTATTAGCGAAAAAACTTTGTTCTCAGTACGTCAAGAAAGTATTTCACCTGATGGAATAAAATCTACAAGAAAAAGAGCGAAGAATAAAAATACTTCAAAATCGCACAATATAACCTACTGTGATGGAATTAGGAGTGAAATTAGAAGAAAGGTGCACGAGTTTTTTTCGAAAAATATACCGCTAACGATGAATAATATTGTAACGTTCTTTTTAAAATAATAACAAAAGTGCTGTTTAAATCGTCTATTAATAAGAAATATTTATTAACAAACATTAATGCATACACTATAAATTAACGCTATGATTATAAACCATTAAAACTATTATTTACAGACTATGAATTTCTAATACAACATTTATCTTTACATTTACTATTTATTTCGTGATACACATTCTATTACTCGCTGTTGACTGATCCTCTTTTATCCGCGAAGTCGATTTTATACCCTCATATAATCGTACCAGAAGCCGCTGGAACCTACTATGTATTTTCTAGAAGGCGCTAGATAAACCGCGTCTGGTTTACATGCTTGGTGCGATGCGTCATTCTCTCGAATGCTGTAGAATATTCCATTTGTTGTTCGACAAGAGGTTCTTTCTTTTTCTCTCTTGTTACACTGCCCCCCTCTTCAAGTCTGTTCTGTCCCAGAACAGGTTTTATGCTCTGGTTCCTGTAGAACGGGTCATGACGATATCGACCGTCTTCACCTCGACTACACGTTCCATTACGGTAGAAGTAACAGTCTACACTCTTCGTTGGTCTTAATGCGGGCTGTGGATCAAAACTGCAGACGAAGATCTTGACGTCCGTACCTCTAAAGACAACTTCCAGCATGTTTCTAACTATTCTCCAATCCAGCTGGTCCCGCCCACAGCCGAGTTTGGGAACTGCCAATTTGTTAATACCACTCGTAAGCAACTCGATCCTCAAATTCCATAATGCCCTCCACAAGTCGGCGTAACTCGGTTTCTGGTAGTAAAACTGCTTGGTTACCAAGTAGTAAATGGATCGGTTATGATCAGACAAGCGTAAGGATTTACCAACAGAGGGATTTTGTTCTCGAAGTTCATTCAGCCGTCCAAATTTATTTCTAAACACTACTGCGATCCCCCTGGACATACGGAGATCCTCGGAGACACAGTGGGCAATGGAATAATCACCAGGGACCCGGAAAAGATCTTGTTGCATCTCAGTCGTGACTCCGAATCGCGCTTTTCTAGTTCCAGAAAACGCAGCCATAAATTCTCTAAAGGTTGGCTGATCATCTCCAAGCCTTACGGTATTGATAGCCACCTCAGCCTCATCTTCCCGATTCGGGACTGCGTCATTATTTCCCTCATAGTGCGCCAGACGATTGGAGTGTACCACCTTTGGTTTCCCTCTTGGCAGTTTCTGGATGCGATAAATCAAGTCATTTATTCGTTTCTTCACCTGGTATGGGCCCTCCCAATTCCGCTGTAACTTTGGAGAATAGCCACGACGTCTTTGCGGTTTGTATAACCAGACAAGCTCTCCAGGTTGAAACCCTCCTTCTTGGGCTCTCACATCGTACGTAGCCTTCATCCGGTCACTCGCGATTCGACTATTATTTCGGGTTCGGTCTTGAATATCCTCCAACTTCTTCTTTAAGTTGATGACATAATCATTCCCGGCTACCTCCTGCTCTATAGGTGGAGACCCAAATTCCAGATCACACGGTAACCGTAACTCGCGTCCAAACATCACAGACGCTGGTGACTGACCGGTTGTTTCGTGGACCGATGCACGATAAGCCATCAGGAACAGATGCAGGTATTGGTCCCAGTCTCGTTGATGATCGGAGACGACCTTGGCCAAATATTTGCCCATTGTCCGATTCATGCGTTCTACCATTCCATCGGACTGCGGATGTAACGGTGTGGTCCGAGTCTTGCGAATGCCCAACAATCGACAGACTTCTCCAAATAATACAGACTCAAAGTTGCGGCCTTCATCCGAATGCAGCTCCATGGGCACTCCAAAGCGACTGAAAAACTCTTTGACTGGTACGTCAGCAACAGTCGCAGCTTCCTGGTTTGGTAGGGCATATGCTTCTGGCCATTTGGTAAAATAGTCCATTGCCACTAATATGTATTTATTCCCATCATCGGTTTCGGGAAATGGTCCGGCAATATCTATAGCTATTATTTCCAGGGGACTACCCACATTGTACTGCCTCATAGGTGCTCTTCGTTTCCCCAAGGGTCCGTTACCAGTGGCACATAGTTCGCATTTCCGGCACCACTCCTTCACGTCTTCTTTACAGTTGACCCAATAAAAACGCTCCCTAACTTTCTCCAAAGTCTTTTTCACACCGAAGTGTCCTCCTGAGGCACCGTCATGGAGATGTCGCAATACTGTAGCCACTCGGCTACTTGGAACCACGAACTGAGACCTAATGGTGGTGCCATCTTCACTCTCCAGTACTCGCTTCAGGAGATTGTCTTCCACCTTCAAGGACTCTCATTGGCCCAATATGCTTTGAGCGTTCTGTTGAAAGGGCTGACGGACTCCCAGGCAGGCCTTTCTCCCACGCGCTTCCATTCCAGTACCATTTTTAGTTCGGGATCAGCCTTCTGCTGTCGTTGCAATTCTTCCGGCAACCAATTGTCGTTGACGATGGTAGTTCTTAATACTTGGCAAACCCTCTCTTCCAAGCGAGAGCAATGACGGCAATCTGTTGGACAGGGTCTTCTTGAAAGAGCATCGGCATTTCGATGACTAGTGCCCGCTCGATGTTCTGTGTCAAAGTCGTATCCTTGTAATCGCTCGATCCACCTTGCGACCTGGCCTTCAGGGTTACGGACAAACACTTCGAAATTTTGACATAAGATATAAAGAACACGTACGTCATTACAAAAATAAACATCCTGAAAAATCGAATTACGCCAAACACCTTTTAGAACAAAATCACACAATGACTCCTCAAAATAATATTAAATTCCTACATTTTTGTAATAACAAACGCAAATTAGACCTTTTACAAGCCTTTGAGATATAAAACACAAACTCAGGGTACCTTTAATGAATGAACAACTTGAGCTCAGTAATTCTCCGTTACTGGAAGTATTAGATGTTTAATTATGATTATTATTATTATTTTATCTAGTTACCTATTTTGTATCTACCTTAGCGACGTGTTTGTTTATAATTATATTACCTTTGATCATGACAGCATAGCTGTCGAAACAATATTGTCAGGTTATATTTTATTAAAACTGTGAAACTTTTAATAATCTTTATTTATTTCATATATTAATTTAAATCAAATATATCGTTATAATTCAGGGCAGAAAGACCTTGATAGCCCTTTGATGTATGTACATACGTATGTATGCTACATCAATAAAGAACATTATTAATTAATTAACTTATTTATTTTAAAGCAAAAAGAGAAAATTTTATTTTTAATAAAGTATTATAGTATGTATTAATATAATAAGAAATATCCCAAGAACATCACATGAAAAATATCTTAATGTTAGTAAGAACTACTGCGATACTGTATTTAATATCGAGGGATATATTTAATTACAATGTTAGGTTAGGTTTAAGGAAATATGATTTATACGCATACTATAATTACAGTTGTAAATAAGAACGTATATGTTTATATAATTTATTTTAAAGCAAAAAGAGAAAATTTTATTTTTAATAAAATATTATAGTATGTATTGTTGTATTATTTTGTAGTAAATAGGATTTATGCAAAATTAATAAACATTATATAATCAAACTTTATTATATTGCATTGTTTTAAATTAAATACAGCGAATAATTTCGTTTCTAGATACATAAAGTAATAAAATATTCCAGGTACCAATTATTTTATTAAACGGTCCTCGTATCATGCATAAATTTTATTTAAATAGATGTTTGGAATCAAAAAGTAAAATCAGTCTAAGCCATTTAAAGCAAGAAACTTTTATTTTGTTTAAAATATTATTACATTGGTGATTAAGAAAATACTAAGCTCTAGGGAACATTTTGTTTTAATTAATTGATACTAAAAACTAATAAATTGTCAGTCATAATGAGTAATTCGTATAGAGAGTGGATTTGGTGATAATAATTATGTTAAGAAAAATGTGTTTAAATTCTTCAAAATTTAAAAGAGTGTCTTTACCTAGAAAGAGATAAAGAAATGAAAAATAAAATTGTTGTTTGGCAGTTGTTTTGTGAGGCGTGGTAGTATGCAGATGTACAGCAGAGTAGTCATGCATTTTGAAAATGTATTTCTTTTATTTAAAAATGTATGCAAATGTTAATTACACTTAAAAGGAAAATTACTGTTTGTAAAATAGTTGGTTAAGTAAATAAGAAGTTCATTAAGTGTGAAAAGTACGGGGAATTGTTTAAAAAGAAAGCGTTTTTGTAAAAAAAGAATCTAAAGTGTGGAGTTGTTTTGTGTTTAATGAAAAAGGTTCTATGGAATATTATTTTTTTATAAACAATGACTGATTATGTTGGACATTAGCGATTAAAGTACACACAACTTATTAAAAAAACCTTTTTGGTTAGTAAATTTAAGTTAAAATTGTAAAGAAGTTTATTTACGTGTGTATGGAAAATAAAAATGTTAATTTGGTTCTATCAGTAGTGTATTATTTACATCGAGAAGGAAGTCCTGAAAAGTAATTGTTCTTACCTGAAATAAAAGAAAAGAATTATTTATAAAATAATAATAAAAACACAGTTTATAAAAACAGTTTATCCAAAAGTACTTAATGTTGGTTATGAGCTTCTGGTTCAACATCTTTGGTGAGCAGCAACAGCCGAGGAAAGCGGTCCATCATCTGGCAGCATACAACTGCTATCGCATGGGGGAAGCCGATAACACAGTTTCAGCGTCTTCGTGGCGGTAAGAGTAATAAATTCTGTGAACATTTGCAATCAAAGTTTGGACGCATAGGTTTAATAAGCAATAAACAGTAACTATAATTAGTTACTTTATTATAATACTTACTTTATTAAATGTTGTTTAAAGGTAAAGGCAGGTATATTTGTAACACAAAACTGCACCTTATACGAATTTCTTTGTTTTTAATTTGATGAAGATTTTTTTGAATTTTGAAAGTGTTGCAGAGCTGCGAATTTTCGAACCTTGATAATTTTAAAAGACCCTTAGAGAATAAGTCTCTTGCTAGGATAAGCTTAGCTGGCGCCCAAACATCGTTTTTTAATTGATAATTTTGTTATACAGGGAGTATCAGAATATTACTCTTGCTTTATGGAATGTTTATATTGTTGTTAATTATGCTTGTTTGGTAGTTGAAAAATATTAAAAATAGTTGGTTTGATTGTATAATCAAATAATTCAACAGTATTAATATAATAAGAAATATCACATGAAAAAATATCTTAATGTTAGTAAGAACTACTGTGCCGTGCTTAGCAAGAAAGCAGTATCTGCCAGAACTGCTGTGTAGATATATACTGCGTGGTATACTAATGAATGCTAATAAAAAACATGTACATTTCTTAAATTGCTACTGTGGAGATACTGCTTTCTAGCTAAGCACGGCAGTATTGTGATACTGTATTTAATATCGAGGGATATATTTAATTACAAAGTTAGGTTAGGTTTAAGGAAATATTATTTATACGCATAATATAATTACAGTGGTAAATAAGAACGTAATGTTTAAATAATTTATTTTAAAGCAAAAAGAGATAATTTTATTTTTAATAAAATATCATAGTATGTATTAAAATAATAAGAAATATCCCAAGAACAAAATATCACATGAAGAAAATATCTTAATGTTAGTAAGAACTACTGTGATACTGTATTTAATATCGAGGGATATATTTAATTACAAAGTTAGGTTAGGTTTAAGGAAATATGATTTATGCGCATACTATAATTACAGTTGTAAATAAGAACGTATATGTTTAAATAATTTATTTTAAAGCAAAAAGAGAAAATTTTATTTTTAATAAAATATTATAGTATGTATTATTATAATAAGAAATATCCCAAGAACAAAATACCACATGAAAAAAATATCTTAATGTTAGTAAGAACTACTGTGATACTGTATTTAATATCGAGGGATATATTTAATTACAAAGTTAGGTTAGGTTTAAGGAAATATTATTTATACTCATAATATAATTACAGTTGTAAATAAGAACGCAATGTTTAAATAATTTATTTTAAAGCAAAAAGAGAAAATTTTATATTTAATAAAATATCATAGTATGTATTAATATAATAAGAAATATCCCAAGAACAAAATATCACATGAAAAAATATCTTAATGTTAGTAAGAACTACTGTGATACTGTATTTAATATCGAGGGATATATTTAATTACAAAGTTAGGTTAGGTTTAAGGAAATATGATTTATACGTATACTATAATTACAGTTGAAAATAAGAACGTATATGTTTAAATAATTTATTTTTAAGCAAAAAGAAAAAATTTTATTTTTAATAAAATATTATAGTATGTATTAATATAATAAGAAATATCACATGAAAAAATATCTTAATGTTAGTAAGAACTACTGTGATACTGTATTTAATATGGAGGGATATATTTAATTACAAAGTTAGGTTAGGTTTAAGGAAATATGATTTATACTGGGTGATTTTTTAAATTTCTGATCTAGAAAGCCATGACATAATTTTAAAACAAAAGATGCGGAAAACGTAGGGCGTAGTTTGAATCGTTCGATTTGTCACAACTGTCAGATTTCAAAAATGTTGACATAAACATAACCTACTCCAGTGTTGTTCTCGCTTCTCGCGAATAGCAGTGTGATCAACGCTACGCCCTACGTTTCGGTGACCTTCGATACGGCGTAAAAATCACGACTTACTAGATCAGAAATTTAAAAAATCACCCGGTACGTATACTATAATTACAGTTGTAAATAAGAACGTATATGTTTGAATAATTAATTTAAAGCAAAAAGAGAAAATTTTATTTTTAATAAAATATTATAGTAGGTATTAATATAATAAGAAATAACACATGAAAAAATATCTTAATGTTATTAAGAACTACTGTGATACTGTATTTAATATCGAGGGATATATTTAATTACAAAGTTAGGTTAGGTTTAAGGAAATATGATTTATACGCATACTATAATTACAGTTGAAAATAAGAACGTATATGTTTAAATAATTTATTTTTAAGCAAAAAGAGAAAATTTTATTTTTAATAAAATATTATAGTAGGTATTAATATAATAAGAAATAACACATGAAAAAATATCTTAATGTTAGTAAGAACTACTGAGATACTGTATTTAATATCGAGGGATATATTTAATTACAAAGTTAGGTTAGGTTTAAGGAAATATGATTTATACGCATACTATAATTACAGTTGTAAATAAGAACGTATATGTTTAAATAATTTATTTTAAAGCAAAAAGAGAAAATTTTGTTTAAATAAAATATTATAGTATGTTTAATATAATAAGAAATATCACATGAAAATATATCTTAATGTTAGTAAGAACTACTGTGATACTGTATTTAATATGGAGGGATATATTTAATTACAAAGTTAGGTTAGGTTTAAGGAAATATAATTTATACGCATACTATAATTACAGTTATAAATAAGAACGTATATGTTTAAATAATTTATTTAAAGCAAAAAGAGAAAATTTTATTTTTAATAATTATAGTATGTAGTAATATAATAAGAAATATCACATGAGAAAATATCTTAATATTAGTAAGAACTACTGTGATACTGTATTTAATATCGAGGGATATATTTAATTGCAAAGTTAGGTTAGGTTTAAGGAAATATGATTTATACGCATACTATAATTACAGTTGTAAATAAGAACGTATATGTTTAAATAATTTATTTTAAAGCAAAAAGAGAAAATTTTTTTTAAATAAAATATTATAGTATGTTTAATATAATAAGAAATATCACATGAAAATATATCTTAATGTTAGTAAGAACTACTGTGATACTGTATTTAATATCGAGGGATATATTTAATTACAAAGTTAGGTTAGGTTTAAGGAAATATGATTTATACGCATACTATAATTACAGTTGAAAATAAGAACGTATATGTTTAAATAATTTATTTTAAAGCAAAATTTTATTTTTAATAAAATATTATAGAATGTATTAATACAATAAGAAATATCCCAAGGAACAAAATATCACATGAAAAATATCTTAAAATTAGTAAGAACAACTGTGATACTGTATTTAATATCGATGGATATACTTAATTACAACGTTAGGTTAGGTTTAAGGAAATATGGTTTGCACGTATGCTATAATTACAGTTGTAAATAAGAACGTAAATGTAATTACTTGTATATGAGTATTTAAATGTCGATAGAGGTTTTTACTGGGTAAAATAAATTATTATTATATTTTAAACATAATAGTGACATTTTGTATTAGGATATTTTTTCATAAGATATTCTGTCCTTGCGATATTTTTGCATGTGACATATTAGCATGTGGTATTTTGACCATGATATATTGTCGTGTGATATTATGACTGTGATATTTAGACATGTAACCCATATTTTAGTGTAATTATTATTTGCAGATCATCTTTTGTTTCCGAGTTATGACGATAGCGAAAATATTTTTAAATGGAAATCTAATTTTTTATGGTGGATTTGGAAAGCAATTTCCGAGATAATTGCTTTTAAAGTTTTAAAGCAACAATTAAAAACCAATCAAGAGTTCCAAGTTTTAATAAAAAAAATTCTTTTAAGAACTGCCATAAATTTAACGGTAAGTCAATTGTTACATGGCTACTTGATTTTTATCAAAAAATTTGAACTCTTGATTTGAACTTTCTTCATTATAAAAGTTTTGAAATTAATTTTTAAATACTATTACGGAGAAATCCGTTAAAAGTAAATTTAAATTATTACAGGTTATGTTGCTGTAGAATATTGACAGTCCTTCAATACATGTTACGTCACCTACCTAAGTAATAGCCAAGGTGATAGCTAGCGTAAAAATTGGTTGACAAAATTGTGGCGAGTTGGTGTACCAGATATTATATGTATCTTGGTCTTATTGTACAATAAATATTTGACACACTGTATTGATCTATTACATTATATTTTGTTCATGTTATGTTTCTAAACAAACGACCATAACAAAAATCAGCTGATGCAATAACCACAGCACGAGCTCTTCGACCTCGTGCTAAAAAACTTGCACAAGTGCATATTTCGTGCAATAGCTGTCGCTAAATCGAACACTCGGCACCGTGTTAGTGTGAACCGAAAAGTAGAAATCTAACGGTTGCACGGCATCAGTTTTAGTTCGTGCAGCATTCGTACATATAAATCGAAAATGCCATTATTTTTTGTGAGGATTTATAACTGCAAATAATACACACAATGGCTTCTCAGCACTATGACAGAGCATGTGCTTTTTGTAAGTTTGCTTTTACGGAGCATTTATAACTACAAATATTACACTACAATGGTTTTTCACCACTATGAGTGACCATGTGCTTTTGCAAACTTCCTTTTTGTGAGCATTTATAATTACAAATTTTACACTCAAATGGTTTCTCACCGCTATGAGTGAGCATGTGCTTCTGCAAATTTGCTTTTAGCGAGCTTTTATAACTACAAATATTACACTCAAATGGTTTCTCACCACTATGAGTAAGCATGTGCCTTTTCAGATTTGATTTTACTGAACATTTATAACTACAAATATTACACTCAAATGGTTTCTCACCACTATGACTGAGCATGTGCGTTTGCAAACTTGTTTTTACCGAGCATTTATAATTACAAATATTACACTCAAATGGTTTCTCACCACTATGACTGAGCATGTGCGTTTGCAAACTTGTTTTTACCGAGCATTTATAATTACAAATATTACACTCAAATGGTTTCTCACCACTATGAGTGAGCATGTGCTTTTGCAAACTTGCTTTTACCGAGCATTTATAATTACAAATATTACAGTCAAATGGCTTTTCACCACTATGAGTAAGCACGTGCTTTTGCAAACTTCCTTTTTGCGAGCATTTATAACTACAAATATTACACAGAAAAGGTTTCTCGTCGCTATGAGTGAGCATGTGCCTTTGCAGATTTGTTTTATGCGAAAATTTATAACTACAAATATTACATTCAAATCGTTTCTCACCACTATGAGTGAGCATGTGCTGTTGCAAATGTCCTTTCTGCGAGCATTTATAACTACAAATTTTACATTGAAATGGCTTCTCACCACTGTGAGTGACCATGTGCTTTTGCAAACTTGCTTTTAGCGAGCATTTATAACTACAAATATTACATACAAATGGTTTTTCACCACTATGAGTTAGCATGTGGTATTTTAAACTTCCTTTAAGCGAGCATTTATAACTACAAATATTACATTCTAACGGTTTCTCACCACTATGAGTGAACATATGCTGTTGCAAACTTCCTTTCTGCGAGCATTTATAACGACAAATATTACATACAAATGGTTTATTACCACTATGAGTAAACATGTGCTGTTGCAAACTTCCTTTCATCGAGCATTTATAACTACAAATTTTACATTCAAATGGTTTCTCACCACTATGAGTGACCATGTGCTTTTGCAGACTTCCTTTTTGCGAGCATTTATAACTACAAATTTTACATTCAAATGGTTTCTCACCACTATGAGTGAGCATGTGCTGTTGCAAATTTGCTTTTCGCAAGCATTTAAAACTACATATATTACATTCAAATGGTTTCTCGCCACCATGAATGAGCATGTGCCTTTGCACACTTCCTTTTCGTGAGCTTTTATAATTACATAAACTACATTCAAATGGCTTCATTATCAAATGGTTGTGGAATATTTCTTCTGTATAATAAGTTATAGTCACATGTTTACGTATGGCTGTTTAGAAGCAGAAACATGCAATGACTTGGAATTTGACGTTGAAAAGAAAATTCAATTTTCAAGAACATTCAATCTATGCGGTGGTTTCCATTACTAATTTTTGTTGCCGCTAACAGCTTTGTCATCAACTACAAATAAACTAACAATTAATCTTGCATGCATTTTTTATATTAGTCATTTTACTTCTTATGATTTTATCCTCTTTTTAATAAAAATGCTCTGATAGAGTTGTGCTATATATATATATTACATTTAACACTTCAAACATTCCTTCTTTGAAGAAAATATAGTTTAGAATATATACTATTATAGGAATTATATACAAATTCTGGCATACACTATATAATATGTATATAGCATATGTTTAGCATAACAAACCTACTTACACATTTTGTGCTATTATACTGTTGAATGGTACTGACAGATGAAAACACTTGCAAGCACTTCCTTAAAAAAATATAGCGAAATAATTTTGGCTTACAAAATTACAGAGGGCTGCGTTTCCATCCAACATTTGACGTAGAACACCTCCATAGATTACAATAATATATGTGCTGCAGCACCTTTGAGTAGAAAACCATCTGAGCCAAAAGATTTTGTGGCATTCACAAAAACACTTGATTCATCGAGATGAAACAGTAAAGCAACTAAAATGTTTCCAACCTTTGCATAAAAACGCACAAGTGCTGTTTGTTGGTTGTATTGTATTATACTTCATTACTTTTACTGTTTGTTATAGATTATTAATTATAGTAGTATAATACGATAAAACGTGTTGTTTCGTAAATGATTCCGAGAAACACACCCACTGAAATATTCATAATATTGGAAGGTGCAGTAAACTTTGTACTCTATTATAACTGCAGTGGCGGACTAATAACTCCTTCGGAGGCCCGGGGCGGCATCTAATCCCCTCAGTAATTTATGGAGCGGCAACTTTTCGTACTAGTTTTAAAGTTAAAAATGTAACAGATTTCTTTAAATTGTAATAGATTCCTGTAATATTAAGATTAGGCGAAAATATCAGAACAAATCTTTATTTAACAAAGTAAAAATAAAAATATAAATAAAATAAATTATATTGAAAATCTAAAAAGATTTATTTATTATCGTTACTAATAACTTTTTATACAAAAATAAGTACATATTATTTAAAATGCAATATAATAAAATAATGGGAAAAATCAAAAGCTATGTAAAAAACATCAATTTTAAATGTTAAAAGATTGAAATCTGATTTTAATTATTTTTAACAAACGCCAGTATTTAATTTCTCGGTTCCTATTAGTAAATAATATCAAGATATCATGATCGTGCATTGGTGAAATCTGCTGAATCTCTTTTTTTATGGTATTAATTTTAGTCGCCTAATATTTTTTGCTTTGAAACGTTTTCATAAAGAATAAATAAGTAAAAAAGAGAACAAAAATAAGAATTATTAAAAATGTAATAGATTTAGATGTAATTGTAATAGAGTAATAGAAGCTTTGCTAATGTAATAGATCTGTTACAATTGTAATAGACATAACATCTCTGAATCCCCTTTTAGCTATGACCACCTGAGACAAACGCCGCCTTTGTTATGTCATGTGACAATATACACTTAAGAGACGACGTAGTCCGTACTTCGTGTTAACGCTATTTCGCGCGACCGACGCTCCCGCTTCGTAGTCGCTTTAGGTGTGCATAGCTTATATTGGACAGGAAAATGTTGGATGAAAAAGTGCAATTTAATTAACTAAATTATAACTATTTATAAAACAAGTTTTAGAGCCTTAATCTTGCTGAACTTATCTATAGCATCATCAAAAGCTAATGTCTTTGCTACTTTTCTTTCTATGGTCCAGCTAAGAGCTATTTCTGCACTTGTACTGGTGGTACATAAGTGGCGTCGAAATCTCTTTACTTCTTGCACCACTTGTTCCTTCTCAAATTCGTCATAAATATTGTTGAGATTTCCTACGGCCGATTCTAAATAACTGTCAGGCGCAACCATCAAATACTTTGACTAAATAATTTTAAATATGTTTCAGATTCCATCCATTGCAGACGACCTTTGCGACAATTCTTGGGTAAACAAATTTGTACATTCAAATATCGACCTATGAACATCATCTTGTATTGTTAAGCCAACATCGCGTGATAGTTCTCCAGGTATCTCTTTTTAAATTTTCGCCTTTCCACATCAATGTCCATTGCTTCGCATTTTAGAGTACCAAAGTTTATAGCTCAAAGTTTATAGGACTGTAATACTTTCTTTGATTAAAAATACATTTAAGTTTAGGCCGCCCCCCCTTAGTCCGTCACTGAATAACTGTACAGCAGCAGCTAGCTTCACCACTTTGATCTTTGTAGGTCAAAATTTCGTAATTTGGGGTATTCCGGTGCGAAATTCAAAATACAACGTTGTACAAAATGTACAATAACCTCAAAATAATTGCAACGGCAAAAAATTGATTTAATAATTTTCAAACACAGATTTGACTTAAATCAAAACAAGTAATGTTACCTATGCTAAATGCTTTTTTGATTATAATCTATAAATCACGCCCCGTGTGTAATGAAATCCATTTCTCCCAGGTCAACGCATATTTATAATGAATGTATTACCAAATGTATAACTTAATAGGAGTAACAAGAATTGGTTATTATTACTGTTACTGTTATTGTTATTACTATTAATATTATACTGAAAATAAACTACTTATAAACATTTAACTTCAGCATTATTTCTGTGTATAATCTGTATTATACAGTCATTATAATGTCTGTAAACAAACCACTAGATTTATTTCTTTTAGATGATTTTGGAAATTAAATAGATAGGAGTAACTATTTTTAGTATATTATGCTCTTTTTCCTGAATTTGGAGCCATCCATATTCAATATTGTAGAGATTGTGGCGACATCTCCCGTTCAAAATTCGATGCCAGCCGTATTATCGTGATCAACGTCATTCATTTTCGCCGTCAGCGAATATGAATGGCCATGATATTGTAGCGAATATTGCGACATCTAACGCCTCAGGGGGAATTGGACCACAAAAAGCGTAGTCGTTTTTTTACATAGTGCTCTTATGCCAGTTTCCTATCTTAACCCTCTCTAATCTTTGGTTATATATTTAACTATTTTGTAAAAAGTGTGACGTCAAATACAAATCACATTATTAATGTCGCATATATGTAAATCTGACGACACCAGATTTTACATTAATTATTTAATATCGAAAATATATAACAAATGTTATATCACCAAATTTACATGTGGGGTATGTAAATGTGTTTACATAACGCATTTTACTTGATTCTTATATAGCAGGTAAGTAAATGTCACAGTTTTGTTTACTGGGTTAGTTCGCGAACAAATCGTTTAAATATTAAATAAAGTACATTTGATTTCATATTTGCTAACTAAGCTGCTTTATTTCATAATATCTATGGAGTCGGGTATTTCATGCACAGTCCTTATTCTCTTTTTGCATGTCACCACAGATTTGATTGTATACTATTGTGTTTGTGTAAAGGTATTTACAGTAAGTATCTTTAATCGATTTAACTACAGCCAATCTGTCTTACCCTGATTCAGTTTTAGTTGCAAGTCTTCGCTTGTTAGTATATTGTTTTATGGGTACTATACTAACTGCTTGTTCATGACCAGGATTACGATAGGAACTACTCATGCATCCTAAGTTTAATGTAGGTATTGCGTTGGAGGTTAAAGTTCTTCGCACTAGATTTGGATTAGTCAAGGGATGCTCAAACCTTTTCTCAAAATGTATCATGCACACAAAGTGTTGACTTGCTCGAGTAGTTTCATTACCGTAGGTGTTTTAAATAAATAAGAGTCACAATTTAATAGTGCCACAAATCTTACACCTCTTCATTATAAAAGTTTTGAAATTAATTTTTAAATACTATTACGGAGAAATTCGTCAAAAGTAAATTTAGATTATTACAGGTTATGTTGCTGTAGAATATTGACAGTCCTTCAATACGTCACGTTACCTACCAAGTAATAGCCAAGGTGATAGCTAGCGTAAAAATTGGTTGACAAAATGACGGCGCGTTGGCGTACCAGATATTATATGTATCTTGGTCTTATTGTACAATAAATATTATATGACATACTGTATTGATCTATTACATTATACGAGGGTAGATCAGTATTTACGGTCCCTGACATAGTAGGCTTTGCATGATATCGTCACTCATTTTTCTATGAGAACTGTCATTACTAATTATTTGTTGTGTCAAGTTTTGCGTAGGTGCGTGTTGTTCTTTGAAAGTTATTAATAATTAAGCTGGTCGATAACAGACAATTATTAGAAATGGAAAAAAGTGAAGTCAGAGCGGTGATAAAGTATTTGCAAAAAAAAGGATTAACACCTACTGAAATTCACAAGGATATGACAGACGTTTTAGGGGACTCTGCCCCTTCTTACCAAGTGGTGAAAAATATGTCTCGTGAGTTTAGATTAGGCAGAACAACTTGCGAACATGCGAAAGGTGCGGGACGTCCAGTCTGTGTCACCGTTGACAAAAACATCAATTTGATCCATGATATGGTAATGGCAGATAGAAGACTGACTATTCGCCATATCGCGGAAATAACGAACATCTCTTATGGGTCAGTTGAAAATATTTTAAGAAATGTTCTTGATCTCAGAAAAATTTCGGCGCGTTGGGTTCCAAAGATGCTGACCGTCGATCAGAAACGCTCTAAAGTGCTGCATTCGGAAGCCAATTTGGAGTACCTGAAGGCCAATCGGAAGCAATTTCTCACTCGCTTTGTGACTGTGGATGAAACATGGGTGCACCATTTTGATCCTGAGACGAAAAGACAAAATATGGAGTGGCATCACAGAGGTTCTCCATATCCACGCAAATTTCGAGTTCAACGGGCGGCTGGAAAGATTATGGCCACAGTGTTCTGGGATGCAGAAGGAATTTTGATGATCGATTATTTGCAGCGTGGACACACAATAACGGGTTCTTATTATGCAGGGTTAATTCCAAAATTGCGCGAAAGCATCGACCGAAAAAGACCAGGAAAGTTGGCACACAAAATTTTGTTCCATCAGGACAACGCTCCAGTCCACAAGCGCTGCATTGTCATGGCTGCCATACAGAACGCTGGCTTTGAAATCCTAGAACACCCTCCATATTCACCAGACCTGGCACCCAGTGATTGCCATCTATTTCCAAAATTAAAGGAAAACCTGCGTGGAAAAAAATATGGAGACGATAATGAAGTTATGACCGCAGTAAATGGCTGGTTTGAGGAGCAACCGGAAAACTTCTTCCTGAAAGGCATTGAAGCATTGGAACATCGGTGGACCAAGTGCATTGAAGTCCAGGGAGATTATGTTGAGAAATAAATAAATAATGTTTTAAAAATTCTTTCTCTTTCTATATCAGGGACCGTAAATATTGATCTTCCCTCGTATTTTGTTCATGTTATGTTTCTAAACAAACGACAATAACAAAAATCAGCTGATGCACTAACCACAGCGCGAGCTCTTCACAAGCGTCTAGAGATACCAATTCCACTTTGGCTTCCTGGCGTCTGCATGCGCACACGCACAAGTGTCATTCACTGAACTTTGTTGCCCGATAACGTAAACAGCAGAATGTAAATATCAAATTTACTCAAAAAGCCGAAAAGGACGCGCCGTGCAACAAAAAAATTCAAATCCAAAGACGTTTGTATAGCACCAAGAAAGTGCATAAAAAAAAGTCTTCACTACAGTTGACAAACGTCGCTTCCAGTGAAGCCAATGCTATAGCGTTGAATTTTTTAAAGATGTTTTTATTAAAATCACTCAAAATATTTGTTTTCATTTTTTATGCCCACATACCACATATTATAAAAATCACCTTATTAAGTGGATTATTTATAGTAATCGTTTTAAGTATAAATAGGTATTTAAATAAAAATTTGTAAAAATATTATAAAACAACAATTTTTGGATTCTTCACTGATTTCACAATTAGTTATCCTATGCTCTGTTTACGTTATCGGACAAAGTTCAGTGAATAAGCTCCGCATGATTTTTATTATCGTGCCAATGGTATATTTTTACTGTGGATGTGCGGAATTTTTGTTGTATTTGATAACTAGACCATAACTAGACGCGCGTCTCTCAGTTTGGCACTTGTGCGCATGCGGACGCCAGGAAGCCAAAATGGAATTGGTATCTCTAGACGCTTGTGAGCTCTTCGACCTCGTGCTAAAAAAACTTGCACAAGTGCATATTTCGTGCAATAGCTGTCGCTAAATCGAACACTCGGCACCGTGTTAGTGTGAACCGAAAAGTATAAATCGAATGGTTGCACGGCATCAGGTTTAGTTCGTACAGCATTGGTACATATAAATCGAAAACACCATTATTTTTTGTGAGGATTTATAACTGCAAATATTACACACAAATGGCTTCTCACCACTATGACTCAGCATATGCTTTTTGTAAGTTTGTTTTTACGGAGCATTTATAACTACAAATATTACACTACAATGGTTTTTCACCACTATGAGTGACCATGTGCTTTTGCAAACTTGCTCTTACCGAGCATTTATAATTACATATATTACACTCAAATGGTTTCTCACTACTATGAGTGAGCATGTGTCGCCTCAAATTGCTTTTGTCTGAACATTTATAACTACAAATATTACACTCAAATAGTTTCTCACCCCTATGAGTGAGCATGTGATTTCGCAAACTTGCTTTTACCGAGCATTTATAACTACAAATATTACACCTAAATGGTTTCTCACCACTATGAGTAAGTATGTGCTGGCGCAAACTTCCTTTTTGTGAGCATTTATAATTACAAATATTACACACAAATGGTTTCTCACTACTATGAGTGAGCATGTGCCGCCTCAAATTGCTTTTCTCTGAACATTTATAACTACAAATATTACACTCAAATGGTTTCTCACCCCTATGAGTGAGCATGTGCTTTCGCAAACTTGCTTTTACCGAGCATTTATAACTACAAATATTACACCCAAATGGTTTCTCACCACTATGAGTAAGTATGTGCTGGCGCAAAATTCCTTTTTGTGAGCATTTATAATTACAAATTTTACACTCAAATGGTTTCTCACCACTATGAGTGAGCATGTGCTTTTGCAAACTTGCTTTTACCGAGCATTTATAACTACAAATATTACACCCAAATGGTTTCTCACCACTATGAGTAAGTATGTGCAGGCGCAAACTTCCTTTTTGTGAGCATTTATAATTACAAATTTTACACACAAATGGTTTCTCACCACTATGACTGAGCATGTGCGTTTGCAAACTTGTTCTTACCGAGCATTTATAATTACAAATATTACACTCAAATGGTTTCTCACCACTATGAGTGAGCATGTGCTTTTGCAAACTTGCTTTTACCGAGCATTTATAACTACAATTATTACACCCAAATGGTTTCTCACCACTATGAGTAAGTATGTGCAGGCGCAAACTTCCTTTTTGTGAGCATTTATAATTACAAATTTTACACTCAAATGGTTTCTCACCACTATGACTGAGCATGTGCGTTTGCAAACTTGTTCTTACCGAGCATTTATAATTACAAATATTACACTCAAATGGTTTCTCACCACTATGATTGAGCATGTGCTTTTGCAAACTTGCTTTTACCGAGCATTTATAATTACAAATATTACACTCAAATGGTTTCTCACCACTATTATGAGTGAGCATGTGCCGCCTCAAATTGCTTTTCTGTGAACATTTATAACTACAAATACTACACTCAAATGGTTTCTCACCACTATGAGTGAGTATGTGCTGACGCAAACTTGTTTTTCGTGAGCATCTAGAACTACAAATTTTACACTGAAACGGTTTCTCACCACTATGAGTGAGCATGTGCTGCCTCAAATTGCTTTTCTCTGAACATTTATAACTACAAATATTACACCCAAATGGTTTCTCACCACTATGAGTGCGCATGTGCCTTTGCAAACTTGCTTTTAGTGAGCATTTATAATTACAAATATTACACTCAAATGGTTTCTCACCACTATGAGTGAGTATGTGCTGACGCAAATTTGCTTTTCGTGAGCTTTTATAACAACAAATATTACATCCAAATGGTTTGCTACCATGATTAGTAAGATATCCTTGCACATTTCTGTTCATTATGCAATTCAGTCGCATATATGTATTGTATTAAGATTGTTTAGTAGCAGAAACTTACAGATGAATTTGATATTTGTTTTACACAAGGACACTGTGCCCACTGAAATCGGGGTTAGCACAAAAAGATGTGATGATTGATGTATTTGATGTACGGTTTTTTGTAATATTTATGTTTCTTCACGTGTTTTTATCCTCTACTTTCTAAAACTGCTCTACAAGATATTACAGTTGCGACATACCTAACATTACATCACTTCACTACTGGAAAAAAAATTTATTAAATTAAAATTTTTAAAGATTTTATTTCAAAGTTCAGCAGCACTGTATTTATAACATATGATTACCGTTAAAAAGCTACTGTAGGCGCTTTGTGTTAACGTATTGTTGAACAGTATTGAGAGTTGAAAACACTTAAAAGCACTTCTTTAAAAACTGCATCGAAATAAGTGCTGCAAAACGACGCGACGTTTCCATGCTTACATTTTTTATGTCAATGGACAAAACGTACTAAATTTTGCTTGGTCGTAGACAAGATATATACAGGTCTGGTAGAGCAGCTCGCCGCCATTTTGTTGGAGCTAATTGCTAGTTTAAAAAAAAAACACTAGATTGCAGCATCATATCAAGATCTGTCAATAAATTGTCATCAATCTGACAATTCTGAAGTTTTTTTAAAATTCGAATTTCTTGTGCAAGTTATTTGTCTTATTTTAACTTTAGTGTTAGCTTGTTGCGTTATTTTGACTTTAGTGTTAGCTTGTTGCTGTGTTTTTTTTTCATTTTAAGTGGCATTTATTACCACTGTGAAAAATGAAGAAGTGTAAATTTTGCGGCTTCGTGAAACTTTTAAAGGAAGATTTGGCCCTCTTTCACGTACCAAAGGTAAAATGTAAATTAATATTCGATTTCAAACAGGGTTTATATTTGTAACATTATTTTATAGGATACGAATAAGCGTAACAAATGGACTATGTCTACGGGCACAATTTTAAACAAAAATGACTTCGTCTGCATGAAGCATTTTGAAAAGAGGTTTGTGAGGGAATTTGCAGATGAAAGTGGAATAATTAACAGAAGGACATTAGCACCAGATGCAATCCCTACCCTTGATTTGGGTAGTTCCCATTCTTCCTCTGTTTTGAATTTTCCATCTGAAGATCCTGCCCTGCTTATCCCTTTGAAAAATTATTCCCAGACAAAAAAGCGGTGGGTATCTTTTTATTTATTTTAAGGTCAGTCCAAATGGTAGCAAAATGGGTTCATGGAGAAAATTAACACCACTCTAGCTGTGATTTATTTATTGCATAATTGTATACTGGCGGCCGAAATAAACTAGGTTTAGCGTAACACGAATCACGATCAAACGTAAAATGAATGTCATAGTGACCCGTTTTACACTACAATGTGTCCTAGTTTATTTTGGCCGCTACTGTACCATGGGCATGAGTTGATGTCTTGATTATTAATCGTCTTCATTAACATTCTTGTTTATTATAACTATTCATAATCTTGCTTTATACAACTCGCCCTAAGTCTCCTTAAAATTTCAGGATTCTAGCGCAAACCGTTTTAGCAGGACGAACACGATTCCATACATAATCGCACTCCTGTATTAACCAACGTAACGTTTTGAGGAAATTAATTTTTTCGTATTTGGAATAGAAATGTGGTACATTGTTCAACCCAAAATCGTAAAGAAATGTGAGTGTTTGTTCGTTAGCAACACTTTTCTTCACTCTCAGTCAAAATCGTAAAGAAATGTGCGTCTTTTCTCGTTAGCAACAACTTTTCTCCACTCTTCTGCCAAACTTTGACGTAATTTTTTCCTAGATTTTAGTATGTCTTATTCCAAATACGAAAAAGTAGCATGTTCTACACTTAAAGAAAAGTGAGTTTTCCATGTTCGTGTAAATTTTAATCCATTCGCTCGCTCGCTCATGAATTAAACATTTACACTCACTGGAAAACTATCACTTTTCTTTACTTGTAGAACAATCTACTATTGTTATCCTTGTAGTTGTGAAGAGAAAATTAATAGACAAAAAATCGATATGTATCTGTATTCTGTACACAACGTTAACAATAATAAATCTAGACAATAGTTTTTATTGCGGGATTTGTAATCCTGTATTTTGTTGTAGACCTGCCAAAGATCCTTCACTACAGTCCAGTCAAAGTTCTCCTACTCCTTCAACGACCCTAGAAAACCTTCGTTTACCTGTCACTGAAAGCCCTCCTGTCATAAATGAATGCGATTCACCAGAGACTAAATGCGAATCACCAGAAACTAACACGCTGTTACATTTTCTACAAGAAAACCTAATGCAGTTATATACATTGCTACCATCAGGATGGGGGATTCATAAAAGGTCTCGTTCAGTTACAGTAAGCCATGTTAAAGGGAGTATTCCCAAAATCAATCGGGCTATTGTAGTCAACGATAGTGATATAAAGGTGTATCTTAATGGAATTTTTCATACCACCTATACTGCAACAACTTTAGAGACTTTTTTACAATTAGTGCAAACGGTATATACTATCAGGCTATGTAATGGGTCTGGAGTTGATGGGAAAATTAGCCCTTCCTGTAATGGCGGAAATTTCCAAGGAAAGACAACAAGATGTCGTTCATGTGCGATCTTGACAAAAAACCTCCTAAAGAAAAAAAATATTATTCCAAAAACCAAAAAATCATATTCAAATTTGTTGCGAAAACAAAACATACAAACAAAAACCATAGAGACTTTAAGAAAATCAATGACAAAACTATCCAATATCGACCACTTAATTTCAAAATTGCCAGACAATCAAAAGCTTGTAGTTCGAACTTGTTTTGAAACTGCAAGTCGACCTTCTTACGGCAAAAGATACACCAAAGAATGGATTTACACATGCATCCTTCTGAAAATAAAAAGCCCTAAATTATACAAACATTTACGAACTAGGGAGTTACTTCCACTACCTGCACCGAGTACACTATCAACTTACATTAGGCATATCGACAGCTCTTACGGATTTCAAAATAAATTATTTGAACTTCTGAAAGAGAAAACAAAAAACATGCAAGAATTTGAACGGCATGGTACCCTGATGGTGGATGAGTGCAAAATAACTCCCTGCAAACACTTCGACAAAAATCGATTGGAAGTGATGGGATTTGTTGATTTAGGCGAATATACGCCAGACAACCAAAGAAACCAACTTGGGGATCATATTCTGGTAATAATGTTCCAGTCTTTCGCTGGGAAAAATATGCAAGCGCTTGCATGTTTTCTGTCCAGAGGCAATGTTACTGGAACCATCCTAGCCAAATTAATACTGGAAGCCATTCTTTTGAGTGAAGCGGCTGGGCTGTTTATTGACGTGGTCACATCAGATGGTGCCACCTGGAATAGGTCCATGTGGAAAGCCTTTGGTGCAGGAAATCCAGAAAAGCCTTGGAGTGTTCATCCCTGCAATGTAAAAAGAAAATTAAGGATGTGTTCAGATTTTCCACATTTATTGAAATGTATGCGAAACAGGCTTGTTGCAAAAAGAGAATTTCATGTGCCTGAAGGGAGAGTGCAATTGCGCCATTTTGAAAATCTTATAGAATACGAAGCAAAAAACGAATTTAAACTGGCTTATAAATTGACCCGAAAGCACGTGAATCCAGAAAACCACGAGAAAATGAGGACAAAATATGCCTTTCAATTGTTTAGTGGGACAGTAGCAGATGCTTTGACGGTACTAAAAGAAAAAGGTATATCCGAGTTTGCTGACTGCGAACCTACAATACAGTTTTGCAGACGAATAAATCAACTGTGTGATATTTTGAATTCGAGTTATTTTAATGGACTAAAAACAAATTCTGCCGAGCAACAAGCATTAGAAGATTTTTTAATTTACATTGATTTATGGGAATCTTGTGCACATCCTGACTTTTATTTAACAAAGTCTACAAGTGATGGGTTAAAAGCCACCATCAACACTACTCTTGATTTATTAAAATATTGCACCCAAGAGTTAGGGTATAAGTACCTGATGACATCACGTATCAATCAAGATCCACTTGAACACTTCTTTGGATTAATGAGAGCAAGCGGTGGTGCTAATACTAGTGGAGAGTCACTACAGATTGCACAGATCTTTAGGCTGATGTCACTATATTCTTTAATTAAACCTCCAAAAGGAAGCAATGTAACTGGTGGAAATATGCTTGCTGCCCTAGTTGATAACACATCAGATTTCTTGAGCTACAACAGAGCAGACAATAAACAAATAACAAAAAAAGACATTGACTTACAACTCGATCAGGCCTTAGAAGAAAATATCACATGTGGTGCATACGTTCATTTTGAAGATAATAGAGAAGCATTTGCCTATGTTTGTGGTTTCATCGCTCGAAGGCACAAAACTGACAATTGTCAAAATTGTGTTAAAACAATTGTGGGGGAAGGATTGGAATCATATAATACTTTCATAATATTGAGAAGCAGAGGGCATTTAACATTTCCTTCAATCGCCCTCGTTATTCTTCTTGAAGAAATTGAACATATTATTGCTGAGAAACTTCAGCAAGACATTAAGAAAAATACTTTCCTTGAAATTCTTGCTTCAATCGGAATACAAAAAATTCATCATTTTGTAGGATGTCCAAATCATAAGTCGGAAATGACGAAAAAAATCCTGTTTTCATTTTTAATAACTAGACTTTCATTTTCATGCCAAAAAGAGGCACGAAAGAGGTCTTCAGAATCTACAAACTCTAAAAAATATAGCAAATTGGCAAAACTGGTTTAAATTACAATTCTTTAATAAATAACTTTTAACCAAACTACTTACTGTTTTTGTTGTGGATAAAAACTTTCGTTATATTTACATTTACCACTGGCAGCGTTTCTTAAATGATTCATTCATGGTCTGGCACCTACAACCCACTAGGGTTTTAGTGGATTTAGCCTCCTTTATAAGCCTCTTCCACTGTTCCTTATTCAATTTCCTTAAGACTTCCAACACTGCATCTTCCTATCTTATTCTAGATCACCTAGCTAGGATGAATTGAGGGAGTTTCCAGTTCCTTCTAAGTCGCCCTCAATTATTTTCTAAATTACTCTCTCTCCGGTCTCCGGACATTCAGGAAACATGTTCAGCCCATCGAAGTACTGCCTTCCTTGTCATCCCCATTATGTCTGTCCAAGATGTCTGTCTCTTGGTAATTGGTATAATCTGGCCAGTTCATGATTATATCTTATTCTATTTACACCTTGATCATCCTCCACTGGTCCACATATTATCCGTTTTAGAATTTTTCTTTTAAACGCACACAATCACAACAACAGGATTGGTCAAATGATGATTCGCAATAATTGCAAGTGATGAATTTTAAAACACAATTCACATTAAAACAGAAATTAATAAATAATAATAATAATTAACTACACTAATGTATTTCTAAACACGTGGCATTCGTGGCAAATGATAGATACATAACCTAAAATTAAAATTTGTGTCAATTTTTGAAGTACCTTGGTAAGGTTGCGCCATCTATTTTCCACAAAGTAAACGGCTTACTAGCTCTCATTTTTGACACAATTATTTACATTGAAACATAGGCAAGCTGTTCTACCAGACGTCTATATATCTTGGTCGTAGATAAGATACATATAAAATATTTGGTACGCCAAGCCGCCATTTCGTCAACAATTTTTCGATTGCTGTTGCTTAGCTAAATTTCTACTAGATGGCGTAACGTGCATTGACCGTAACCATAGACATGAGGGATTTAGAAAGAGTCAGGGCTGCCAGGTTGGGCGAAATTCCACCGTTTGGGCTAAACGAGCGCTCTATTTCGGGGTGGGGGAATTCCGCCCAATGGGCGAAATTTCACTAGACTGTCCGCTTTTTGGGCTATCTCGCGATTTTATTAATAATGTCTTCAAATGTTGGAGTTTACAGCAGTTTTTTATTATAATTTTCACAAACGAAATGTGATATTCGTAATGTTGGTAATTTCTACTAGAAAGTTATGCTTGCGCTTTTCGCTTTTTTACCAACGATGTCGCCACCAACATTTTCTCTGTTGGCACATAGGAATTGTTGTGTCAGTTGTGTGTGGAACTTTGGTAGAAGCCCCAGTAGCACGCAATATTTTTTTAATATTTAAAAAATATAAAGATAATATTATATGTGTTTTAAATATTTAAAAGATTAGGAAAGTGATTGTGGTGTTTACTGTGAAAGTAAAAGGTCACGTGTATAGTGAAACCACTTTTTTGGTCAATTTGTCGATCTTTGGTAAATATAATTAACATTTCTCGTGGCATTATATTGCGTAGATCTCAAATTACCTATTTTTTCGTAAACGCGTGTTTTAGGAGATGTTGGTGTAACATAACCAACATCTCATTATGATAACAGATAAGTCTACTGAATGTAAACAAACACCACTGAATATGCAACCAACGAAACAGTACAGCACAGCCGCACAGTTCCCATGCACCTCAAACAATCAACAGAAGCAAATTAATGAAATGGTTCAACTACTCTCAGAAAACTCAACAACGACTACCGTATCGTTCGCAAGCATCACAAAAAATTCACCTATAACACACCCAAACAAAGATCAAGGCATTATACTAAATGCAGTAGATGATATTAAATTGAGAGAATACATAATAGCGATTGGTAATATTCTAGGTCCAAAAAATATAATAGCAGCATCTCGTTTATCCAATCAAACGATAGGTATCTATCTATCTAGTAAAACAATGGTTGATAGGCTTACAGAATCGTATCCTCATGTAGTCATAGATGGAAAAAATATTAAGATTCGACGTCTTGTAACACCTACAAAAAAACTTATCCTGTCAAATTTATCACCATGTATACCTAACTATATCGTTGAAAACCATCTAAAAACAATTGGATTGAAATTAACATCACCTCTCTATCTACTAAAAGCAGGTATGGCGGAACCAGAATACGCCCATATAATCAGCTACAGACGCTATGTTTATGTCAACATTGAAGATAAACCAATCATTCCTACCTCATTAATAATACCATACGATGACGATAATTACCGCATATTTATTCAAGAAGATGAACTACGTTGTTTTCTCTGTAAATCACTGGGACATACATCTTCAAGCTGTAGACAACCAGCAAATGCAGGCTCAAACACAGAACATGCTACACTCAAAGAAAACGAAACAGAAGTACAACTAAATGAAATCGAAATGGACTCTACACTCAATAGTAAGCGCCCACTCTCAGTATCTACTGAATCAATTTCTACATCTTCAACAGCTCACATTCCTAATCCTCCTGCAAAACGCTTCCAGCCTACACAAATTCCTATAGGAGAAACAATATCAACTAATATGCAACCCTTATACTTCTCACCCCCTAGAACTAGAACACAAATAGACGATCCTTTAAACGTAACCAAAACACAACATGTAGAAAATACAATGTTACCTCCTCCAGTCGCTTCAACACCCCTAATACTAAATAAAACTAAAAAAAGGTTACGACAAGAAGAAAAAAATGCTTTAATTAAAGAAACACTTACCATCAAAGAACTCCTGGACAAACAAGATACACCCTCAACAATAAAATTTACACACGAAACTCTAGCCGATTTCCTTATTAATTTAAAATACGCAAGTGACCCTTTAGAAGCTAGCAAAGAGTTACACCCTGATCCTGAAGTAATTTTAAATACTCTGACAAATATACACTCTCAGATTACAAACAGAAAATTAAAACATAGAATAACCCGTATAAAAAATACCCTGCTTGATGCAACCGAAAGCTTATCAGAATATTCTACAGACCAATCCGAACACCTAGAATCTTATTAATCTGCCTGTCTTAGTCTCTCCATTCAAAAATAAAAAAAAAATACAAAATGACTAATATATTACAATTTAACTGTAACGGCTACTACACCAATCAAACAGACATACAAATGCTTATTTCCGAATATAAACCTAAAATAATATGTCTTCAAGAAACACATTTAAAACTAAATAATAACCCCAACATTAAAGGATACATAGGGTTTAATAAATACCAAACTATGCAACACATGTATGGCGGTGTCAGCATTTTTGTTGAAAACGATATGCACGCTACTATCGTTCCTCTTACAACCAAGTTGGATGCAATTGCAATTCAAACGCACATTCAACAGAAAATTACTATATGTAACATTTATATATCCCAAAAGCACCGATTGAAGCAGTCAGAAATTATAGAAGTGCTATCACAACTCAACCCACCATTCATCATTACAGGCGATTTTAATGCACATAGTCCATTATGGGGCGATAAAACAACAAATATAAACGGAAAAAATCTTAGAAAAATGCCTAGAACTACCTTGTATGACCCTATTAAACACTGGCCTACCAACAAGATTCAATATCCACTGGAATTCGAAAACTACTCCTGATTTGTCAATTTGCCACCCAAAGTTAACACCTGACCTTGAATGGACAACAGCAGAAAACCTCTCTTTTACCGATCATTTCCCAATTATAATTAAAATTAGAACTAAACCGAAATCAGAAGACGGCCTTCATACAAAATGGATTATCTCAGCGGCAGACTGGCCAAAATTTACAGAAAACATTAAAAAATATTCATTCAAAATTAATGAAAATGACTCAGTGGCAGACTTAATAAAAAAATTCAATGATATCATAGTTTCGAGCGCCAACACATCCATTCCAAAATCTAAAAACACCAACCAACCACATCGTGCCCCATGGTGGAACCAGTCATGCAAACAAGCCATTGTGGAAAAAAATAGAGCATACAATCGAATGCGACAACATTATACACAGGAAAGGGTAATTGAATTTAAAAAAGCTAGAGCTAACGCCAGAAAAATTGTATTAAACAGTAAAAGATCATCCTGGATTAACCATATCGAATCAATTGGTAAAGAACCAAACAACAAAGAAATGTGGAACAAAATCAGAAATATTAAAGGAAATAGAAAAATCTTTCATATACCAGCAATTTACAATAAAGATAAAAATATTATAACAAACAGAACTGAAATAGCAAACATTATAGCCGAAACGTTTGCAAGAAATTCTATAAATGACGACGAAGATTTTAACCAATTTAAAGTTAGACAGGAAAACATTCCACTACAATACCAATGTGACAATATACAAGATTACAATAAACCTATAACTATGGAAGAACTAAAATCGGCAATTTCTGATACACACAACTCTAGTCCAGGTAGAGATACTATACATTTTGAAATGATAAAACACCTCCCTTCAGATTATCTTCAACATTTATTAGATGTTTATAATATAATATGGCTGAGAGAAGATTTTCCTCATGAATGGCACAACTCGATAGTGATACATATTCTTAAACAGAACAAAAACAAATGCGAGCCACAGAGTTACAGACCAATAGCATTAACAAGCTGTATTTGCAAAATATTAGAAAAGATTATCAATTGCCGATTAAGCTGGATACTAGAAAAACAATGTAGAATTAATAACCACCAAAGCGGATTCAGAAAAGGTCGATCTACACTCGATCCACTTTGCTCATTAGAAATCGATATAAAAAACGCGTTCATGACTAAACAACATCTAACAGCCATTTTCTTCGATTTGCGTAAAGCATACGATACCATATGGAACCACAAAATAATAGAAACCCTAACAAAATGGAACATCAAAGGCCACATGACCACATTTGTTAAGAATTTTCTGGCGGATAGATCTTTTCGCGTCAGAATTAACGGAACACTCTCCGAAGAATTTAAACAAGAAAATTGAATCCCGCAAGGTTCCATTATTAGTCCTACGTTGTTTCAAATAGCTATAAATGACATTGCTGATAATATCCCAAATTCAGTCAAATATCACATGTTTGCCGACGATCTTGTTATATATCATACCAACAAAAACTTAACCAAAAATAACATAATATTACAAAAAAGTATTAACGAATTACAGAAATGGGCCAAGTATAACGGCATGTCTTTTTCAGAAGAAAAGACCAAATGTATGAACTTCACCACAAAACGTCATATTCCGAGAATACAACTCAAGTTAAACAACCTCGATCTAGAATTTGTAGCAGAATTTAAATATCTAGGGATGATATTAGACAAGAAGCTTACCTGGTCACAACATATTAAAAATACAGTTAAATCATGCAAGGCATCCGTAGAAATTCTTAAGACTCTAACACACTATAAATGGGGTAGCGACGAAAATACATTAATGAAAGTTTTCAAGATGTTAATTGTGCCAAAACTAGAATACGGCATTTTGCTACATAGTTCCGCGAGTAAAACTCAAACTAATAAATTAAACAGTGTATATAACATGGCACTTCGAATAGTAACAGGGGCTTTTCGCACCACCCCAGTAAAAAGCTTGTATGCCCTTACAGGATTCTTGCCTCCACAATTCAGAAAAGAAACAAATATTTTGAAATATAAATCATCTATTCTTTCAAACAATAACCACCCTAATTACAAGAAAATGAGCATCCCTACATATCACATCCTTTACAAAAAAACCATACAACAAAGAAAACCTTGTAACGTTAGAGCCAAAGAAATAGAAGTGAAACGGAACATTAAACAACTACCAATTAAACAACTTCCATCTCGACATTTTCCAATCTTTAATAACATCCCAAAAATAGTATAAGATCTGTCCCACTACGATAAACAAACAACATTGCCTATTCAATATAAAATGCACCTCAAACAAATCTTAGACAGCTTTCCTAGATCAGTTCAAATATATACAGACGGTTCACGAATAAATAATAAAACGGGAATGGCATACATATGCAGACAAGCGAATAGAGAACTACAAATGAGACTAACAGACCATTGTTCAATTTACACAGCGGAATTAGTAGCCATTAGGAAATCTTTAGACTTTATAAAACAACATGATCACGACAATTATATTATTCTTAGCGACTCTAAAAGCAGTCTGCAGAGTATTGAAGATTTAAACGCTAAAAACCCATACGTTATTGAAATCCAACAAATCATCTCCCAAATGGCCAACGAACAATCTGTCATCTTCGTATGGATACCATCCCACATCGGAATAATAGGAAATGAAGTAGTAGACCAAAAAGCTAAACAGGCAACCTCACTCCCAAAAACTGCAGAAATACAATTACCCATACAAGATATAAAACGATATATAGACAAATCGTACCAGATTTTATGGGGAAAACAATGGAACTCCCTAATTAACAATAAATTAAGAGAAATCCAAGAAAGTCCAGAAAAAAGATCTTCGGTAGTACTAACTCCTCATGAACAACATGTATGGAATAGACTGAAACTAGGACATACAAGTCTAACTCACAAACATCTACTAAATAGAGAACAACCACCTGAATGTGATATGTGTCAAGTGCCTATTTCGGTAAAACATATTCTTTGTGAGTGCGCGAAATACAGTACGAGTGCAGTGCAACTTACAAACATCTCTGAAAGACATACTAAACAACGACCCAAAAATAACAATCGGATTTCTAAAAAAAATTTATTTATTTAACCAACTGTAATAACTTCTTTTTGTAACTTTTTATTTATATATAATGTGTCTATAAGACCCTAGTTGTTAAAGGCACAATAAATCATTGTACATAAAAAAAAAAAAAGATTAGGAAAGTATTTATAAAATATTGAAAATGAAATATTTAGAAATATATTAATATACATATTAAATAAATATGTTATTTGTGTGTAATTTTTAATATTTTGAAACAAATATCAAACAAATATTTTATTTATATTATGTACAGTAAATATGTATTAGTAAACATGGAATTGTAGATCTTGCTTATGACCTTGCGCGATCGTGTATCGTCGCGTACGTTCGTAGGAGGCAGGCAGGACCAAGAACGACGCCATTACATTATTATTGTTTTGTCAGATTAATAAATTGTTTTATAAGGTATGTATTAATATACCATAAAGTAATTCTCATCTTAGTTATTTGTATTTATTGCGAATTATTGTGGTGTTTCGTATAAGAGAATACATTTTTAACAGTAAATAGTGGGCAGAAAAATTAATTAGTTATATACTATGTACAGTGCAAGTGTAAAGTCTGGAACTATCGAAATTAAATCTTTTAAAAAAGCGGCGAAATTGGTGTTTGAATTGTATGTGGAGTGATATAGACATTTTTTTGTTTTACGGGAAAATGCCATCACGTAAAAGAGAATCCGTTCTTGATCTGACTACAAGGCATTTTCGTCGCCTGTGTAATAATACCAAGAAGCCAAGAAAAGCTGCAACAGAACCATTTGTAATTGATAATTATTATTTGGACAGTTTTTAGTTCTAGTGAATCTTTAAAAAATTGTAATAAATACACCAAATTAAACATTGATAGTAATGAATTTTCTGAAGGAGATCTAACAGGCGAGGAATGTCTGTACAAAGTACAATTATATGAAAATCAAGATTATGATTATAAAAAACTGTTTAGTACAGATGAACCATGATGAGGAAGTAACTGGAATAATACTTTTTCCCAAGGTCCCAAAGACAACCTTATTACATGACTCCAGTGGTGATAACAAAATAAGAAGTGACTATTCTACTCCTACGAATAAAAGAGCCTGCATATCCACTGAAAAGCTGCTTATCATCAAATGGTGATAATATTACAAATAACATGGTTATTCAACCAGCTACAGATTGCTGTAAGTTTGACAAGGGTATGATGATTAATCACGTATGTTTTTTAGCATTTCTAACTCGTGAAAAGTTTGTCAGTTTTTTTAATGACTAAATGTAAAATTATTTGTAAAACTTAAAATTCTATATATTTTATAATAAAAATGACAATTAAAATCAAAATAACTTACCACATTCATTCATTTTTAACCCTATTTCATCATATTTTATCTCTTTTTCTAATATTTTGTAATCTTCAATACTGAAATCGTATAAAACTGGATATTTTTTCACAAGTACGATTAATCTCTCTCTGTAAATGACACCATTTTTATCGTTTTTTATGATTAGTAATAGACGCGGGAGCTAAGCGAGAGCGGGAAAAACCGTGCATGCAGCGAACCGAAAACAAACCGCTACAGTGCCGCTTTCGCCTTCCGGTATACCGCTTGAATGTAAATGCTAAGGTATCCCGCCACATACTTTGGTTTCGCGTCGCGTTCGCTCCCGCTCCCGCTGTACCGCGTTGGTCTGTAGGATCCTTTAAACATGCCTATCAATTTGAGCGGTATATTTGAATGCTACCAATAGAAAGTGTTTGTTAAAAAGAGTGGGTAATTGTAGGCGGTTTTAATTACTATATCTGTTCGGCGGCCCGAGTGTAGTTGTTTGATCTTTTAGAATATATATTTAAATTTATTATAGGTATTATTTAAATTTGAATGAGATAATGACAACAACAGCATAATGTGTGTGGCCGATCTATTATTGACTGTACTCTGGAGGAATGGAAGCATTGTGTTTGTTGTTATTGTATAAAAATAATTCATACAAAGATTTAAATAATATAAGATATAATTAAACAATCTAATAGAGTTACACATTTATAAATCAGAAATATCATAGGAAATATTAACAACTCAAGGTAATTTAATATTTTTAAAGATTAAACAAAATTTGTTTTTAATACTCAGCTGCAGTGCCGTCCTTTGGATTTTGAGGCCCCGGGCACAAATATGGGCAAAAAAGCGAATAAATAAATATACAGGGTGCAACTAATTTAACTAGAAACCTCGTAATGGGGGATAGCTGTAATAGAGAATTTAAAACATATTTTCCTTAGAACATATTGTAACGAGTGCAAAGCCTCGTCTGGCCGTCAACGGGCTGTGGAACATTCCAGAGCCGCGGCGTAGACGCTCGGCCTTCTGGTGTATTCGATATATACCGGTATGTTCGAGCGACTTCTAGAAAATTTACATGGGGGTATATATCGACTACGCGGATAAAAGAGGGCAGTCAACAGCGAGTAATAAAACGTGTATCACGAAATAAATAGTAAAGATAAATGTTGTATTAGAAATTCATAGTCTGTAAATAGTAGTTTTAGTTTGTAAACAGTTTATAATCATAGTGTTAATTTATAACGTTTTCATTAGTGTATGTAAATAAATATTTCTTTGTGAATAGACGATTTAAACAGCATTTTGATTATTATTTTAAAAAGAACGTTACAGTGTTGTCAGGTGTGTAGTTTTAAAATAAATAAAATCGCGTAATAATTAAATAAAGTGCTGTGAGAATAAATTTTTAGTGTTAAAAATAATTTCAACAAACATTTAAAATGGTGATGAAATTGTTAAAAGATCTCAAAGTAATAGACTTAAAACACGAACTTGAAGAACGAGATTTAGACACAACGGGCCTTAAAAACGTGTTAATAAATCTGCTAAGAGAATGGCTTTTGGAACAGCAAGAAGACCTTGAAAGTTTCCTCTTCGAAATACCTGGACCTGCAATTTATACTAATTTGTTATTAAGTAAAATGGAAGAGAATTCTAAAATGCTTAAAGAAGAATTACATGAAAATTCTAAAATGCTTAAAGAAGAATTACTTGAAAATACTAAAGCACTGGAAGAAAAAGTTTTTGAAAATACTAGAATGCTTAAAGAAGAACTACTGGAAAAGTCTGAAGAAAATTCTAGAACGCTTAAAAAGATTTACTAGAAAACACAAGATTGCTTAAGGAAGAATTACTAGAAAAGTCTGAAGAAAGTTCTAGAAGGCTTAAAGAAGAATTGCTGGACAATGTCAAAGTGTTAGAAGATAAGGTTTTCGAAGAATTGTTGGAAAATTCCAGCGCGTTAGGACTATTAGAAATTAAATTGGAGAAACAAGATAGGGTAATAAAGATGGTAGAAGAGAAAATAGCCCAAATGCAATTACCACCAACAACTAAGAAAGACGATATGACCGAAATACTGGAAGATAAAATGAGGCAACTACGGTTTCCCTCAACTTCTGAGTTTAATGAAGTAAAGAAGCAATTTAAAGAAGAAACGGTTCCTGTCGTAGGGATAAAAGTAAAACCACCCACGTTCGATGGAAAGATACCTTGGTCCACCTACTACAAGCAATTTGAGGCGGCCGCTGGGGCCAACGGATGGACAGGCAAGGAAAAGGCCGTTTCTTTAACTGTGGCTTTGCGTGGAGACGCGTTGAACGTCCTGCAAACAATCCCAGCAGGACAGGAAAATGATTATCAATTGTTAGTGTCTAGATTGGAGATGAGATATGGAGACGCGCATCTTCAACAGGTGTATCACGCGCAAGTGAAGAATCGTATCCAGAAGAATAGAGAAAGAGTTTGAAGCCGATGTTGCGCGGCTTGTCCGATTAGCGCATCCTACGGCACCCGATTCATTTCTGGGACAGCTCGCTGTGCAGACCTTCATTGATGGGTTAAGAGACGGGGAAACACAACAATCATTGAGGCTGGCACGACCAAGAACAACTGATGATGCGCTTGCTCACGCCTTAGAATTTGAAGCTGCAAAACAAGCGTCCCGAGGTCACGGGTGTGTTCGGGCCGTTGTGGAGGAAGAAGAAGGTTCTAAAGATCACCTAGAGGAGTTAGTACTGAGAGTTCTTCGGAAGGAAGAAAGCAGTAAGAAGAATCATCAAGAAGTTCGAGGGCCTCGTTGTTGGAATTGCGGCGGACAAGGTCACATACGACGTCGTTGCCCTAAACCAAAACAGGTTCAGCAGTCGGAAAACTAAAGAAGATCGACGAGATGGGGCGAACGTTGACCTTGAGTAGAGATGCCCCGAAGATCACCAAGAATAGTACCAGTAGTTTGTTCGTAGATGGAAAAATTGCTAATCGAACTGTTCCACTACTTATTGATACGGGGGCGACAAAATCCATCATACGCCCTAACGTTCTACGAACAAGTATGAAGCTGTTACAGACAACTACTCAACTCCGTACAGCAACAGGTGAAGTGATACCAACACGCGGAGTGGTGAAGATGAAGATTGGCATGGGAAGTGAAGAACGTGATATGAGGTGCTGGTAGCGGACATCATTGACGAATTCATCTTGGGAATGGACCTCCTGAGAAAATTTGGTTTTACATTGGACTTGAAGGAGGGTGTTTTGAAGGTTGGTAACGAAGAACTTCCGTTGCACCCACGAGAAGATCCTGTCGTAAGGGTTTTGCTGACAGAAGATGTGATATTGCCGGGTCAAAGCGAGATGGTTGTCGAGGCAAGTTTGGATGGAGATCTGCGGGTAGGATGTGTGCGAATGATGGAGCCTGTTTGTGATAAGAAGATCCATAGTGGCATACTGGTAGGAAAAGCGCTGATCAAGGTTGGAAAGACAGTACCGGTGAGACTTATGAACGTTAATGTGGATCCGGTGACATTGAAGAAGAGTACCCTTGTGGGACAGTGTGTGCCAGTATTCCGAGTAGCCAGGTGTATGGCTGATGTTCCAAAACCAGTGCCCAAAGACCATGGTGGAAAATTAGTGGGTATGGTTATTAGTTCGTGCGAAGATCTAAATAGAACGGAAGTGAAAGAGCTACAGAGTTTGGTTCACCGATACCAAGATATCTTCGCTCTTGAGGATAGCCAGAAGGGACGAACAAATATAGTAAAACATAAAATCAATACAGGCAACTCTATGCCTGTCCGTCAGCAGCCGAGGCGTCTACCTCTAGCAAGGCGAGCAGAAGCCGAGAAGATTATTATCGATATGGAAGAACAAGGGGTCATCGAACCATCCAACAGTCCATGGGCATCACCGGTGGTCCTGGTCAGTAAGAAGGACGGGTCAACGAGAGTTTTTGTGGACTATCGGCAGCTCAATGACGTGACCAAGAAAGATAGCTATCCCTTACCACGCATCGACGACACGTTAGATACCCTGTCCGGTTCACGATGGTTTTCGACTTTGGACTTGAAGAGTGGTTATTGGCAAGTTGAAATGGAACTTGAAGACCGGAAGAAGACCGCGTTCACTATTGGTTCCGGACTATGGCAGTTTACAGTTATGCCTTTCGGTCTATGTAATGCTCCGGCCACTTTTGAGCGTCTAATGGAGACCATCCTGAGAGGGCTGTCGTGGAAGACCTGCCTGGTATACCTAGATGATGTGATTGTAGTCGGAAAATCATTCAACGAACATTTGAAAAATCTAGAGGAAGTGTTCCGAAGATTACGTGGAGCCAATCTGACACTGAGTCCGAAAAAGTGCCACATATTCAGAAAGGAAGTGAAATATCTCGGGCATGTAGTATCACAAAATGGAGTGGCAGCCGACCCCGATAAGATTCATGCAGTCCAAGAGTGGCCAACACCGAGAGATAAACACCAAGTTCGTAGTTTTCTTGGGTTATGTACCTACTACAGGCGTTTCGTTCCTGGGTTTGCCAATATAGCGAAGCCCCTGACAAGGTTAACTGAAGATGGGCGCGAGTATGTTTGGAGCGGAGAGTGCGAAACAGCTTGACAACTATGACAACCGCACCAATATTGAGCTATCCACGGACAGAAGGGAAATTCATACTTGACACAGATGCAAGTAATCTGGCCATTGGGGGTGTACTTTCTCAGATACAAGATGGACAAGAAAAGGTCATCGACTATTTTAGTAAGGTTTTGTCGAAAGCCGAAAGGAATTATTGTGTGACCAGAAAAGAATTATTGGCTGTTGTGAAGTCCGTTGAGCACTTCTACAAATACTTGTACGGACGGAAGTTTTTATTGAGGACGGACCATGCACCGTTGAAATGGCTTCTACAATTCCGTAATCCTGAAGGCCAGGTCGCAAGGTGGATCGAACGATTACAAGGATACGACTTTGACACAGAGCATCGAGCGGGCACTAGTCATCGAAATGCCGATGCTCTTTCAAGAAGACCCTGTCCAACGGATTGCCGTAATTGCTTTCGTTTGGAAGAGAGGGTTTGCCAAGTATTAAGGACTACCATCGTCAACGACAATTGGTTGCCGGAAGAATTGCAACGACAGCAGGAGGCTGATCCGGAACTAAAAATGGTACTGGAATAGAAGCGCGTGGGAGAAAGGCCTGCCTGGGAGGCCGTCAGCCCTTTCAACAAAACGCTCAAAGCATATTGGGCCCAATGGGAGTCCTTGAAGGTGGAAGACGATCTCCTGAAGCGAGTACTGGAGAGTGAAGATGGCACCACCATTAGGTCTCAGTTCGTGATTCCAAGAAGCCGAGTAGCTACAGTATTGCGACATCTCTATGGCGGTGCCTCAGGAGGACACTTCGGTGTGAAGAAGACTTTGGAGAAAGTTAGAGAGCGTTTTTATTGGGTCAATTGTAAAGAAGACGTGAAAGAGTGGTGCCGTAAATGCGAACTATGTGCCACTGGTAACGGACCCTTGGGGAAACGAAGAGCACCTATGAGGCAGTACAATGTGGGTAGTCCCCTGGAAAGAATAGCTATAGATATTGCCGGACCATTTCCCGAAACTGACGATGGGAATAAATACATCTTAGTAGCAATGGACTATTTTACCAAATGGCCAGAAGCATATGCCCTACCAAACCAGGAAGCCGCGACTGTTGCTGACGTACTAGTCAAAGAGTTTTTCAGTCGCTTCGGAGTGCCAATGGAGCTGCATTCGGATCAAGGCCGCAATTTTGAGTCTGTACTCTTTGGAGAAGTCTGTCGATTGCTGGGCATTCGCAAGACTCTGACCACACCGTTACACCGCAGTCCGATGGAATGGTAGAACGCATGAATCGGACAATGGGCAAATATTTGAGTAGGTATTGCGCCCCTTGAGCGTGGGAAAATTTTGATGACCGTGGGAACCTAATTAGCATAATTAATTGCTCTAATTAAATTGATTGATATGCAAATGAGCCGCGATTGCTCTAATTAATATGCAAATGAGGCGCGAATTAAATTTATTGCTCTAATTAATATGCAAATGAGGCGCGAATTAAATTTTTGCTCTAATTAATATTCAAATGAGGCGCGAATTAAATTTATTGCTCTAATTAATATGCAAATGAGGCGCGAATTAAATTTATTGCTCTAATTAATATGCAAATGAGGCGTGAATTAAATTGATTGATCTAATTAATGTGCAGGCGCGAATTTATTGCTCTAATTAAATGATCGAATTATTTGATCTAATTGCAGGCATTAATTTATTGCTCTAATTAATATGCAGGGACGGCCATTTTGGAACTTTATCATTCGCAGTCTCCTCTCTCTCTCCGGTTAGAGGACGCATGAAAGAGCCCTCTCTCTCTCTCTCCTATTAGAGGACGCATTAAAGAGCTCTCTCTCTCTCCTATTAGAGGACGCATTAAAGAGCCCTCTCTCTTATTAGAGAATGCTTTCTCTCTCCAGCGCACACACACACCCTGTACTCTTTCTACTACCTTTTCTAGAAGAAATAATAATAAAGCCACATAGGAATTAAAAATTATTTTTATTAATATATACTGTTAAGGCTACATTTAATTTATAATAAAAATGTTGATAGAATGCTGGTGCTTGAGGGCTTCAGGACTGACCTCTGTTTTCTATTTGCGGTTCCAGGGGCTGTAACAACAATAACAATAGAACATTAAAAAGGGGTTTATTGTATAAACTTGATGTTTACTCGTACCTTTCAGCAACAATAATCACACTTTGACGCTTATCACGGCAAACGACTCTTTTGAATTGTAGTATCTCTGCAATTTCTTTTATTTTGTAATCACATAACTTCTTGATTGGCTTCTGGCTAACGGGAGATTTGTTCAATTGTTGTATTAGCAAATCCATTTTTTTCTATGTAAAAAAATAGACAAAAACTTAACACTCACAAGAATAATAAATGATTATTTTAACATACCTAGTTCAAGCAAACAATAACAATATTACTATCACCGTAACCGATGTCAAGAACCAACTAAAACGGAAGGGGGTTTGACTGAGCTTTTATAAACTTCGAACCTGCGCGAATGAACATGATTTTAGATAAAATCTTAATTTATTACCAGAACAAAAAGGGTATTGTTAAAAAAAAACCTGCACTGTCAATTAATTACTTGAGACCAAAAAAGGTCGACACCTGTGCTGTCAATTGAGCAGCTGTTTTAGATAAAAAAGCTAATTTATTACCCTCAGAGCAAAGGGATATCATTAAAAAAGGGTAGCGCCGTCAATCAGACAGCTGTTTTTAGATAAAATCTTAATTTATTACACCCCTCGGAAAAAGGGTGTCGTTAGCTTTTATATTTATTACCCTCAGAGCATCTTTATTTAGAAGGTATTTTTCACCTATTTTTCAATTATCTGTAAATTTAGACATTTTTTTTTATTAAAATATACCTATTTAAAGAAATGGTTTTTTCGATTTATCATACTTCTAAACAAAGGGTTGACAGTGTTAGAGCATTAAAAGTACAGAATAGGAAAACTAACAAGTATTTAATAAAGAATTTAAAAAGTAAGGTATTAAAATTTAAAAAACGTTATATGTACAAATTACTTATGACTAAATTACGTTTCTCTAAAAGAAATGTAAAAAAGGTTACACACTACTGCGTAATTATATATAATATTGAAATAAATAAAGATTATTAAAAGTTTCACAGTTTTATTAAAATATAACCTGACAATATTGTTTCGACAGCTATAATATATAATATTGCTTGTACGAGTTCTATCATATTTACCATTCTTGTTATTATTTAATCTACCTGAGCTCGCTTGTTTATGACATCCGACTGATTTATGACCTAGTAAAAATACTTAATTAACAAAGTCTTGAACCAGGCGCATTCATATCTATTTCGTAATATTACGCAATATCATGCATTACGTAAACGATGTTTTAATGACAACCAGAGGACGCTACGATTGTTTTTTAGAACGTATAAAAACAAAATCCTTAAAAAGCAACCTCATAATAGGGCATAAACGTTTGAAGGTTTTTATTTAATTAGAGCAAATTCCATCGTATTTTAGTTATTTGAACACGATGTCGAACTAAAGAAATATTATAGAGAATGGATTTATCTATCGATATTTGTTTTAAAGCGAAGCCTAATCCTTCAATAATGTTTTTAAAATGATAAACACACACACACCTTTAAACAGGGGTTGTATCGAATGCTAAAAATGCAGGTAAATTCTTTTAAAATTTTAAATCATTATGACAACAGAACGAGTTATAACCCTGTTCAGAGAAAGAAAGCTTATCTTTTACTCAGATCTGAGTGTAATCATTACCGATACGACAGACGATGCTATGCTGACAAACAAGATGAAACAAGCATAAGAGGGCTCGCTTGTTTATGACATCCGACTGATTTATAACCTAGTAAAAATACTTAATTAACAAAGCCTTGAACAGACGCATTCTTATCTATTTCGTAATATTGCGCAATATCATGTAATACGTAAACGATGTTTTAATGACAACCAGAGGGCGCTACGATTGTTTTTTAGAACGTATAAAAACAAAATCCTGGGTGAATATTTCACCATTTACAACATAATCATGAATAAAGTGGTTGGTGTATTTTTGCATACGAAACAATGGAACATTTATTTACCCCTCTCTCTCTCTCTCTCTCTCTCTCTCTCGCTCTCTCCTTCTCACTCTCTCCTTATCATCTATTAGAGAGGACGCATTAAAGAACCTTCTCTCCCTCTCTCACTCTCACGCTCTCTCACTCTCTCTCCCTTCATCCTAATGCTAGTAAATGAAACAGTATTGGATAGAGGTAACCGTTAGGTCTACTGTTCTGGGATTGGTTCGGACGGCTTTGTTATTTCATACGTGAAAATAAAAAAAAATTGATAAATGTTTTACTGTTTTTATTATTTTTCGTATAGTTACACAATATTACTAATATTCTATTGTAAATCAGCTTAAACTAGGTGATTATAGTTTTATATAGTATATTACTTTATTACTCAATATAAACTAGATATGTTATATCAGAATGTTACAAATTAATTTTCTAACAAAATAACTTAGATCGGCTTATAAATATATATATATATATATATATATATATATATATATATATATATATATATATATATATATATATATTGATAAAGGGTACCTTGTCACCTCCAAAGTAGATACCCAGCATACGTTGTCACCTCATATATAACGTTGTGACCTCCGTTTTCGGAGGTCACAACGTTTTGCTCTGTTTTCGACTGTATAAGCATATAGATGGTGTTAGAAGCCTAAATTCAAATTTTTGTCTGGAGGTGATAACGTCATACTTATACTCACAAAATTAATTTTTAGTTCAGCTGTAGATCGCTGGCGTTGCCGTCGCTGTTAGTTGTATAATTGCCAATACGATGTCACCTCCGCCTGTATATGTTGTTTTTTGTATCATGTACGGTACGTTGCAGGCTCCACACATTGGCAACGTTGTGTACAAGACCTAAACCACTCAGGTATATAGAATTCCATCGAAACCAGTACCCCTGGCGTAGTTTCGGCCATTTCACGCTACCTGAATTTTTACAGACACTTTTTGGGTATAGTAGCAGCATTTAAATAAATATTTGTAAACTACTCAGAAAATTTAAGGGATCTCTTGAATTGTACGTCATTTTTAAATAGTTAATGATACTTAAGAACAATAAAATAATAATTTCTATTTCATTTAAAAAGTTTTGAATTGAAAACGACTTTCTTTGAGATATGAAAAAAATTAAATAGGAAATACGTTTTAGTCGTAATTATGTATAAATAGAAAATTTTAGGAATTGTCATATGACATATGATATATTCATTCTCGCATCCACAAAGAAAGATTTAAAATCTTTAAAATCTTCAATATTTTTAGTATTACAATTAATATAATAATTAATATAATTTTCAAAGAAAAATAATTTTACTAAGCAAAATAATGTAACATTTGGTATGTAGTTTGCAAATTGCACCAAATTACCCGGTTAATAAAGTTTTCATTGACATTCTAACTATGTTTACATTTGATGAAGGAAAGGATAAGTCTGAAATACTCATTTTGTAATATATATTATGTAATTAGGAGATCAAGCGATATTTTAAATCCAAGAAGGATTTAAAGAAGCTTGATCTCCGTATTGCATAAGTTGTTTTATTTTATTTCGTATTTCAATCCTAATTTCTCCCTTTTAAAATCCATCCGAATTTATTGTATAAAGAAGCAAGTTGCCTTGTCTGTGTCATCATACGCGTAACTAAGGAGATAAAAAGCAGCATGCATGCATGCATGTGGCTATAATGCAACATCAAATTATTTACGTTGCCAACAACAACGGAGATCAAGAACGTCTTGAACTCCGGTATCATTGACAACGGAGATCAAGATATACTTTATATTACTAATTGTGGTATATAAAGAATTGTTTGAAATACGAAATGAAATAAAAAATATTAACTGTTTATATTTTTACATAATTACGACTAAAACATATTTTCTATTAAATTCCATATTGCAGCGGAAAATAAAACCTTACGTCATAATCTTGACATGAAGCTTTACGTACTGAAAGGCTTAAACAAACGTCAGTTTAACATAAAGTGTCATATTTTTATTATTAGTATAGTCAATTTTTGCATTAAGTTCTTATTTTTTACTATCTAAAGATAGAGACTTGAAATCTTTTCTAATGCCTTTAGTACTGGACCAATATAAAATGTAATATGTTTAATATGGGGGCACGCCCCCCTGGTGGTTGAGACCCCCATTTTGTACCCCTGATTTAATAACGCAACCAAATTGAGCAAAGTTGTGTTGGAAGTGTTCTTGGGGTCGCTGATTATGAATCCAATGAGAAAATTAAAAAATTCAAATAGCAGACCCAAAATGGCGGCTCTAAAATAACGGCCTTTGATATTGAGAATGCGATTTACGCCATTTCTATTGATTCTAGAGAGAAATTTAAAGAATCGAAAAGTGTTTATAATGTGATTTTGCAAAGAACTACGCTATTTTGGTTACCTTATTATGTAACCCCTTCTCTCTGCCCTAGTAGTAGAGTCAATTTCTGCATTAAGTTCTTATTTTTCACTATCTAAAGATAGAGACTTGAAATCTTTTGTAATGCCTTCAGTACTAGACCAATATCAAATGTAATATGTTTAAGATAGGGACACGCCCCCTCGGGGGGTTGAAATCCCCATTTTAAACTCCCAATTTAACAACTCGGGAAGTTTTCAACCAAGTTGAGCAAAAACTATGTTGGAGGGAGCTGTAACGTAGTTGATTATAAATCAAATAAGAAAATCACAAAATTCAAAATGGCGGACACAAAATGGCGGTATTTTAGATTGAAAATACGATTTACGCCGGTCCTATTGATTTTAGAGAAAAATGAGAAAAGCCAGAAAGTGTTTAGAATGTGATTCTGCATAGGAATACATAATTCCGGTTACCTTATTATGTAACCCCTTCACTCTCCCCTACTGAGAAGCCCACTAGGCTTGATTGAAGGGGGTTACATAATAAGGTAACCAAAATAGTGTATAACTATGCAAGATTACATTCTAAACACTTTTTGACTCTTTGGATTTTTCTCTAAAATCAATAGAAACGGGCGTAAATCGCATTTTCAATCTCAAATACCGCCATTTTGAGTTCGCCATTCTGTATTTCTTAATTTTCTCATTGGACTCAATGAGGAACACCAAAACCCCCCCAACATGAATTTCACTCAAGTTAATGGAAAACTTCCCGAGTTATTAAATTGGGAGTGTAAAATGGGGGTTTCAATCCCCCGAGGGGTAAAACCGCCATTTTAAACATATTACATTTTATATTGGTTCAGTACTGAAGGCATTAGAAAAGATCTCAAGTCTCTATCTTTAGATAGTAAAAAATAGGAACTTATGCAAAAATTGACTTTACTACTAGGGCAGAGCAAAGGGGTTACATAATAAGGTAATCGAAATAGTGTATTCCTTTGCAAAATCACATGAATTTTTCTCTAAAATCAATAGAAACGGCGTAAATCGCATTCTGAATCTCAAAGGCCGTTATTTTAGGACCGCCATTTTGAATTTTTCAATTTTCTCATTGGATTCATAATCAGTGACTCCAAGAACCCTCCCAACATAAATTTCGCTCAATTTGGTTGCGTTATTAAATTAAGGGTACAAAATGGGGGTCTCAACCACTAGGGGGGGGCGTGTCCCCATTTTAAACATAGTACATTTTATACTGGTCCAGTACTGAAGGCATTACAGAAGATTTCAAGTCTCTATCTTTAGATAGTAAAAAATAAGAACTTAGGCATGTTTTTTGCAAAAATTTACTCTACTATATAGAATGACTAGGTTATTATAAAGCAGGGGATGAATGAACTTTCGTTCAAAGAGAAAAAATTGCAACACATGAAAAAAAACGTTATAGGTCTTGTAAATGATTCTCCTTAGTTATCGTTTCAAGATTTCAGACGCGACTTCTGTCTTCCTTCAGAGATCAAACTCGTTCTGTAAAGTTTCATTGCCGGATTTATAACATAAATAACTATAAATCAAAAATGTTTCTTTTTATAACATTCTATTCGTAAAAAAAATCCTATCCTATTCGTTTGTTGGCGAAGGAAATGGACATGAGCTCCAGATCTATGTCGCCACTGATCAAGGAAGACCTTAGTATGAGGACTGGACACTTGTTAACAGCTCGACATAATGAAATAAGAAGAGTTGGAGACAAGTCTCATTTGCAGAGATAGGTGAAAAATTTTCATCGCCCAATCTTGTTTCCCTGCATTTTATATTTTGATTTAGGATTGATGCATTATGATTACAATTAAAGTAATTGTCAAACAATCCACATAGTTGATTTGGAAAACCCGTTTGCACATCGCAGCTAGGATGCGTGAACTCTCCTAAAGTCATTCTAGATTCCTTATAGGAATCGAGCCCAATTAAGTAAAATACTTGTATTTACCCTATAGCGGAGTTGTTCACATGATAAGATTATTATTTATTTATTATTTAGGCGGAGTTATTTATCGCTCGTAAATAGCAACAAACAAAGTCACTTTAAATCCAAATAAAACATACTATTTTTTTCCACTAGGGTAAAAGTGCCTCCTCTCTATGATTAGAAGTTTAGTCTAGCAATACCAACAATTTTTTATTAGAAGAAAAAAAATTAAAACAAAGGTCTTTGAATAAACCCCAGCGTGGCTGAATACTGGACAGTCAAATGTCGTTTTCTCGACATTGATCCAAGTGTAGGCGAATTTTCAGATATCGAATCTTGGTTCTCTAACTCATGTTTAATATGTATTTATTTTTAAGCGTTTTATATGTATAAAATGATGATGTACTTCAAACAATATTATTGCTTGGGTGATCGTTAAATCTAAGACGGCTGTGAAAACTGCTGCAGCGCTATATTTCCAGCGGTGTGTTGGACGCACCGATTTTCACCCACATTTCAAGCAATTTTCAGATTCTGAGTCTCGGTTGTTTAATTGTCACTCGAGGGTTAATCAACAACCTGATACTAATTTTCGGTTCACTAAACGTTGTACAAGTCGGAGCCAATGTTCAGAAACCGAATCAGGGTTCCTTACAACTTGCCCAAGCTTCAGCCAATTTTCACCCGTTAGGTCAATGCCAGTTACCCATAGAATATACTTAAGTCAAATATCAGATACTATTTCGCTAATTTGCTTTAGCTAGTCTAAAGTTAAGTACTCACAGCAGCGGATCCGCAGGCGGATGTCATACGATTGGTCGGATTGAGTCGATTTGACTCAAACCGACCAATCGTATGACATCCGCCTGCGGATCCGCTGCTGTGAGTACTTACCTTTAGTCAATCTCTACATATCAAGTGCCGGTTACATACTTATCACCCAAAACCTTAGCCAACTTTGAATCTTAGGTTCGCTAAACTAACTCCAGTTTTAGCAATCTTCAAAATTCAAAATCTTGGTTTCTTACCCTTCGGCTAAGGTTGGGTCAATATTCATATTATATTTTGCTAAATTTCTGTAAATGTGGTTTATTGTAAAGATGGATTAGTGGTTGCTAACCTACTGAATTTTTATGAACTTAAACTTACACTGGCAAGACTAAAGTGTAAACTATATTGACTTACCGACTGTACATATATATTTGCACAAGAAGACGTACACTATGAAAGTGTTAGGTTTGTACGGTCTCAATATGTGTTGAGAGTCTAAGACATTAATCATTTATACGAATTTTCGATTTCTTCGTATTTATTTTGTTAATGAACATTTTATATCCAACACAAAAATTGACTTTGCATTCAGTTACGGCGAAACAGTAATGGTAGACATCGTTGCTTGTTTGCACTAGCATTCATTAAAGGGAAAGAATTGTGTAATAGTTGCTTTGTTTCTCAATTACCAGCCTTGGTACTACATTAACATTCAAGATCGGTCCAAGACTAACTTTAGTTTTATTGCGATATCGGTGTCATTTATTGTCATTTATGTCCAAAACATTGCATAACGTATTGGTTTTAGCCAATAACAACCAATATTGGGTAACTCTGATCTTTCCATGTCTGAGACCAAGCTTGGTATCAAATTATCATCCCTACTTTAGTCTAGCAGTGGGCCATTTTCGGATATTAAGGTTGTGCCAAGGTTGATAAACATTGTTTCAAACAAAAGCTTATAGTGGTATTTTGTTTTAAATGGAGAGCCGCGATTGCTAACATAATTAAGCGTCAAATAAACTGCCACTTTTAATTCTGATAACGCAATATACCTACTATTTATCTATGGTTTATACAATGTTATCAAAAAAGAGTACATTAAGTTAAACCTGTCTTTAATGTGGACTTAAAGTACACGTTCCATAAAACGTACATGTTTTGTCGTTAGTAAGTGCTTTATTTAAAACATAAGTTAAAACATAAATTTACAAGAGGTAGGTACATGTATAACAGTGTAACATACGTATTCTGTATTTCGTTAGATCAACAAATGCTGGAAAAAATGTCTTAAGCAAAAATTCTATAAAAATGTTGATTAATTTGTTGTGTTTCGATTTGTTTTAATCTTAATAAAGTTGGTAACTCTTTTTGTTAATCAAATCACGGGAAATTCAATGGTCCTACATGATACGTGCGTGACTTCGGAAACAACAAGCATTTGTTGTAAATAACAATATTTAATTTGTTTATATTAAACTCTTATCGAGTTTAGTAAAAATTAAAAGAGTATCTGCCTTTATTTCAATCGAAATGGAATCTGGATAAAAGCATATTCAATTTAACCGTTATTCCCGAGATTAAAAGAAACTTTATAGAATATCATATTTATACAAATACTACGTTACATAACTGATTTATGTCTAATACATCTAAATTTCAAAAATGTGCTATACTAATTATACGCAATATTGGTACTGGTTGCGTTCTTATTGACTTTTATTGACAATAACAAAAGAATTCCCTTTTTCTGGTTTTGTTATATTTTCAATTCATTATAGAAAGAAATTTCTTTCTAATATATCACCGATCTAAGTATTTCTAATCAAATTACTAAAGTTTTCATTTAAAAAATACAACTTTATGAAGTAAACCAGAAATCAATGATTATAATTAGAAAAGCCTTATTCAACTAGTCAGTGCTACTCATAAAGACGCTTTAATAGTGTCGAAACGGCTTTTTAATATCTTTAATAACAATTCATAAGAAATACAAAAACGACAATTTCCTATAACTCAAAAAATAAAAAATAAGTAAATCGAGAATGCTCGCTTGTTTTCTTTTGTTATCTGGCCACTAAAATGCCCTCGGTGAGCAATTTAAACCACCCGATTTCAACATCTGGAGACCCACAAGAGAACCTTTTTATGAAATGTGCATCTATGGAATGTGGAGTCAACGCTCTGTATATATAATTGCACATAAAGGTGGTATCTTCTGACCTCCGAACACTTGGCAGCGCTGCTGGAGGTAACAGCGAACTATAAGTATCTTCTTATATATAAATTTTGGAGGTCGGTTCGTATCTTCTGTATACTCTATATATGACAAAATAAAACAAGGGAAATAATTTCCCCTTTCTTGAGATTCGGATTCTAGAGGTTCCCCTCATCACAAATATAACAAATTTTTAGCAATATATCAACGGGAATACCCGGAAGTCAGGCCGTCTCCTCTGTATGACGGAGGTGACAGCTTAACAGGCATCAATATATATATATATATATATATATATATATATATATATATATATATATATATATATATATATATATATATATATATATATATATATATATATATATATATTCTAACACTTAACATTTACTTAATAGAATATTAACTATATATTAAACTTAAACCTCAACAACAACATACTTTATTTAATCTAGTAATATAAACTTTATATAGGTAAGAACTGTCATTTAACAACATCTTCCGCCTTTATCCAGGACTTTTCATTCAAGCCGAGCCATTTGACGTACATGTCACCATTGCTGCGGCGTTTAAGTACTTTTTCAACTAAGTAAACGTCTGGCTGATTGGTTTTCTGCAGCTCGAACTCGTAGAAAGCTCCTCGAACAGCAACCCCATGAAGATCTTCCAGCAGATATGTGACAGGTTTTGTAAATTGAACTTTAACTATTTTGAATAATTCAGTTGACCAGCTGGGCGTGTATCCCTTAGAAAAGACCCCCTTAAACTTACTAATACGTACGAGGTCATTCAAGTCTAGTTTACGTTTACTTCCTGCAGCGACATCTGCTTTTACATTAGTGTAATAAACGGTTAGTTTGGTGGTAGGTGTAACAGTAGCAGGAGCTCGACCTATCGTTCTATGTCTGGTGTTGTTATAGCTGTCAACTACCCTCTGTAATATATCTATCCATTTAAATGATCCTCGGTAGCTAAACTCTTTATACAACTTTTGCTTAATTGTACGGATAACGCGTTCAACTATCGAAGCCTTAATTACGGAATATGTAGAGTAATGATTTATAGTGTGCTCTTTCATTAATCGTTTAAAATGTTTATTGTAAAACTCTTTCCCGAGATCCGTCTGAAGATTCTTGGGTATGACTGAACTCTTAAAGATGCTGCGGACCTGCTTTGTCACCTCTTCTCCGGATTTAGTTTTCAACGGTCGTGCATACAGATATTTCGAATAACAGTTTATCATCAGCAGTATGTAACGATACCCCTTATTTACTTTAGCATAGGGCATAAACTCGGCTAAGTCAGCCTGGAACAAGTCCTGGAAATCTTTTATTATAGTGCGACGTCTTTGAAAGTTTTTTCTAGCAGCCCTGTGTATTTCATCAACAACGGTTTGTTTAGCACTAGTCATTATCATACAATTAATCTCAACGACACCGAGAGAGCAACGTCTCAAATAATTATATTGGCAGCAGCCGTGTTTGATGAATACTGAACAATGTTAAAGCAATATATCATTATATACCCCCGAAATATTCTATTCTATGATGCCTTCCTCCTTAAGTTCGCTTATAATTGATATTATTTCGTTTTCATTCTGTGGACTAGTGTTGCCGGCACTCTTTACAGCATATAATAAACGAAGCCGGTCGACTAGCTCGTTAGCCTTATTCCAGTAGACGTATTCGACTTTGCAATCGCTTAATTTTTTAAAATTTGACGACGATGATGATGATAGTCTAATGCCTAAGCCTTTGATTCTGGGTAAGTTCGGTTTAATTATATAATCATACTTCCAATGTTTAACAGCTGTTAGTTTACCCTGTGGTCTATATGATTTCTTATGCGCATTAGTAAGGGCTATTATCTGCATATAATTATTGATATCAGCTTGCGTTGGTATAGACTCTAATTCACTAAACGTGAGTAAGTCAAACAGACCGGGTGTAGCTTTGAAAACGTTGTTTTTAATTATGATGTTTGTATCACGCATAGTCACAGGGGAAGATGCAAATGTCCACGCGTCTCGATCAATTTTATATCTAATACCGAATCTAGTTCTATCTATATTTTTGTTTCCGACAGCGTTAGCTATCAGCATACCGTAATGAGTAGGGAGATCAAGAGTTTTATTAGATTCTTCTTCTTCTTCTGCTTCTTCTTCTTCGTCTGCTTCCGATGATGATGATGTAGCAGGTTGTTTTTTAACTTTCAACTGGGGAATGTAACTAGCAGTAGTAGTAGTAGTAGCAGCAGATGGTTGTGTTTTAACTTTCAATAGGGGTACGTTAGAGGTGTTAACTGATTTAGCAATGGTTTCCAGTGGTGATATAACTGGATTGTGCGTGACGCGATACATACGTTCTGCTTCTGCTCTATCACGACGAAAGTATGCAAACTTCTTACGTATAGCATTACGAGCATGTATTATTTTACGCTTTAAACTCAGATCATACGTGTTGGACATGTCGGCTATGCAGAGACTACTAAACGATTCGACTCTAATTATAAACTTATATATGAATCAAAACCCTTCCGATATCTGCCACGGTCTAGAGAGCTGTCTTTATTAATTACCAGGAAATCATGTGGCTCCTTCCAACACAGAGAGCAAATGTTTTTGAACTGATCATAGCTAATACCGTCTCCTACAACATGATCGCTAAACACGTGTTTTAAGTTCAACTCGTCTTGTCTAAAGAGAATAATTAGGTTTGCATTGTCCCTAATCAGATGTTTCGGAATCTTGGCGTACGTTTGACCTAGATAAAAACAGTCGACACCCTTATGCCTACCCATGCTAAAGTATTCTCTAATCTTATCCTGTTTGCTGCAAATTATATCATCAAAAATGAACACAGAATTAGGTTTAACATCACCGGGGCTGATTACGTCATCGTTTTCGCTAAATTCATGATATCCCATACCCGTAAGTGGTTTCATAACACGTCTTAAGAATTCATATTTAGGCTGAAATAAAGACTTGGCGTATAGGTAGATATTTTCAAATTTTAATCCGTTTTCGCTAATAAGTAAACCTAACATAGCATTAGTTTTACCGCAGGAAGATGGACCGCTCAATATTGCTCTACATGATACAGGTAACAGTTCGCCATGTTTCCTAACATCCTCGCCTGATCGTCGTTGTAAAGATGTATCTTCGCAGTCGTCTAGGTTACATATGTTTAGTGACTTATTTTGTTTAACAACCTTCATCATTACGGTATGCGTACGTGTCTAGTCACGGTCTCGTTAAACGGATTATACTCGATTAATGCGTCGTGAAGGATCAAACAATACGCCTTAGTTGTATTCGTAAATGCGGCAGAAGACTCGAGCTCTAGTCTAATATCGACAGTGGAATCCTTAAAACTCTCCACCTGTCTTGAACAGTCAATAACAAAAACGGGATACGTTTCAAACGATTTGTAGCTGAGTAAACAGCTCTCAGCCGCACCTCTACCTATACCGTCATAGTAGTTCTCGCGAAAACGAGTATAATTCAGATACGCAGGAATGTAGTCCTTACGGTCGAAATCGAGATTTAAACGCTGATGCGGGAACACTTGCGAATTTAAATACAACTTAACGTCGACCAAGTTCGAATGAGTAAATGCAGTCGGGTTACCCGTTCTTATACCCAGCTGACGCTCGTCTTGTAAAACTACAAAGACCCAGCGCGGTTTCTCTAGATCATTGGAGTTCTTTACGCGCCAAACCTGGTTTTTAGTAGTTCCCAACGAGGGTAACTCGTGTAATTCCCAACGTCTAAACGGAGCGATAATAGAAGAATTATCTCTTAAACTCTCCACCAGGTTCACTTTGCTTTCATCTGATAACAGTATATGCGGAACTTCCCACGAGAGCTTATCAATCTTGATATCTACATCGGTACCTGCATCACCTGCGTCGCTTTTATAGCAATTAAAATCGTTCTTGGCGCGAATTAAAACTAGCTGACAACTCATATGAGGTATTACTTTTTTATAATCGTCTGCAAATCCAAAGATATCTTTTAATGGTATTCTACACGTGAAATGAAAGACGTTATTCCCCTGGTTATGTAACAAATCATTATCGTTAGTAATCCCTAAGTTCCATGCATTGCAGGTTAAAGCTCTATCCTCGGCGCCGTGTGAAACGAGACCTTTTATAGTGCTTGTAATGCCGGGCTGTTTACAGACATCTATGAGCTGGTTTGTGCCTAATATTAGTTGAATTTCATCAAACAGAAAGTGGGCAAAATTGTTTACCAGAAGGAATTGCTTGTTTTCTGCACGCGTTATGCTACCTTTAACAAGTACATAGCTGTCATACAAAGCTAAAACGTTATCGGAATTTTGTATGCTGATTCTAATGGTGTCGGAATGATTGGCATTTAGCGTAAACGGCAGATAGGTATAAAAATCCTCTTTTATTATATCTGTATCGACGCGAGGCTTCCCAAATATGTTTAATTTATCAATGGTAAAGGTGTCGGTGTTAATATGCATTTTACTTCGTTTTGACATGTTGCTGCTGCTGCTGTTATCGTACTTTAAAGCCTAAAGATTCAAGAAAAAGGCGACGAGCTTTAGTTAGTTTTAATCGAAGGTCTGCACGTGCCGACGTTCAACGGTGAATGACCTTTGATGGACATATGCTGATGTTTTTATAGCTAAAGTTTATTCCCATTTTTCACGTTTAAGTTCTAGCCTGATGCTCGTGAAAGTGTCTTCAGACAAATTTATCAACTCTCCTCTCGCGTCTACCAGTCTAATGGTAATGTTGTCGATCTCGGTGACAGTGATGGGAAAGTAAATCACATGCGATGGCTCCTTTTCAATCAGATAACCGGGTGGTACGCAAACACCAAATTCGAAGATTGTATGACCTGCTTGATTGTTTCTATATGAGCCGCCTGTAATATTCGTGTCTACAAAGATGTTTGGAGTTGAAAGTATATCGACAACTCGATCTGATACGTGTCTACTACCGGGTTCTAGCACGCGCTTCTTAAATCCTAGTAGTGATCCTATGTTATCGGGTTTGGTAAAATCAATCAACTCGGTAGCTGATTCAATCTCACACTTTCCCGTATTAGTGTTAGCTTTGATTTGTAGTAGTAGATCTCCCTCTTCGGGGTCGCCACTAATTTGATTGTTTATATAGTTAACGATTTCAGACAACTCGTAGCTACCCGGTTCAATAGTTATCGCCTTTTCTCCGTAATAAAATTTATTTTTGCCTGGGTATACATTCCGTATCGTGTGACTTGTATATAAGCCGACTAAACCTAGTGAGTATTCGTAACGCACGTGATCTAATGTTATAGGTGGATAAATACGATCCGTAGAAAGCCTGTTTCCTGTACCGTACACCGTGATGGTCCTAGCCATACTTAACCGATTTACACTTTCACCTCTCTTTTATACAAAAATCGTAGACACAGATGTCCGCAGTTGTATGTATTGAACTTTTGTTCTTGGGCTACGTTGTAGTATACGGCGCAGCGAGGCCCTAAATATTTCACAAGTTCAGATGGTGGTCTCAGGTCTCCGAAGGGGTCATAGTACAAAACCACGTTTCGATCCTTTCTATAGGCAACCCAATGAGTACCCGGTCCTCCAGCGTCGTCAAGATTAACAATAGCTCTTTCGAATTGCAAAGGTTTCGTTGCAGGTAGACTTGTTCTCATATAGACACCTCTAAAATAGGGAATGTCTTTAGCATGTTTTATTATATCTAGGTCTGTAAGTGGTCTCCGAGGCAAGTTATTCAGTTTTTTGACCGCCTGACATATGGTTTTAAGTACAATGCAGCTCCGCCAGCTCTATACGGCTTCAGGTAAAGGGCGTTCCCGTTCTTACCGCCTAAAGCGATAGCTTCCATACTTTTATTATGCCGTGTAGTTTCTTCTAGCTGTCTCTTATTACTATTAGCAGTGTTAACAGCTTTTGCTACCCCTGAGGCGCCTCCTATAATTGCACCGAGAGCCGAGAGGCCAGCAAAAATTGGTATGAGTGGTAAAATACCCCCTGTAGCTGTAGGCACAGGAATTATTCGGGGTACTTTAACGTTTTTTCGACCGCCTACGTTTTGAATGATTCTTCTGGCAGCGCTCAGGGCATGATGTATTAAATCTTTACCCGTGAGTCTCTTGCTTGCACGGTTCACTACACCAACAAGCTTCTTTAAAACGCCACCTTTGAAAGTGACAGTTTTCTTCATCATCTTTTTAGCGATACCCTTTTTCGCCGACAGTTTGTTTGTCTTTACGCCCATTCCCAACTTTCTTTTAGCCTTCATTATACCGGTTACAAACAGAGCTGATGCTTTTTCCCCTAATTTAGAGTCTTTAGCCTTAACACGCTTCCAAGCGGCTTCTTCTAATACACGATCTGCCTGGTGTCTACTGTTCAAATCGGAGCTTTGAGCGTACGAGATGTCATGCTGCATACACGCCTGGTCCAAAGGATTTATACCTTTATCGCCACGTTGTAATCTTTTAGATAATTTAGTACCAGGTCCACAGTACTGATAGGAAGGAAGATGTAGTTCAATAGGCAGCTTGTCTATGAGCTTGTTAACAAAGCCGTTACCTTCGTGAACTAACATCTGGTACTGAGAGAAGAGACTGCTTGTACCTGTATTTATACTCGGTCACCACTGCAGCCGGACTAATCTGTGTTCTGAAATCTCTGCGTATAGATAAAGTCTCTATGATCAGCTTGTAGAATTTCACACAGATGCTTTTCAACATTATGTATTCTTGTTTGAAAACGGTATCTGTCCAGAGCTAATGTTTGCCAGTCTCCCTTTCTTGCCTGTCTGTATGCATACTCCCATACTATCATATGATGTATATTATTCATGCTTGCGTCGGCGAAACTTACTTTCTTTACCATATCGATGTGTTGCTGCTGCTGCTGTTGCTACAAATCGCTATGTCTGGAGAGTTATTGACATTAGTAAAACTAAAAACTTTGTTTAAATACATTTTTATTTCTTCAACGATACATTTAGGCTAAGATAGAAAAAAAATAACTGATTAGCCTAGATATAAGCAAACTAAGCATTTGCGCAGCATTCCCGTAAGGCTCACCACGTTTCCTATCTGCGCTAATCAGGCATTTGATATAATACACTTAAAACTAGAATAAAAAATGGTGTCAATATGATTAGGTCAACCGATAGTAGTAGTAAATTCCGTTATTAGTCGGTATTGTACACTCTCTTTATGTTGTAAGAGTTCGTACGTGTTGCAGATTCGGCTATTAGGGCATCAAACGATGATCGCATAACTTTTTGAGTATCCTCGAGCACTTGTACTTTATCTAATAATTTTTTATGATTACTATCTAGGGTATTATTCGTTTCTTCTATCTTTGTCAGCACACTCGAATGATTAGTTTCCATCTCATCATTCGCTATTAGGTGATTTCTCTTTGTTTCTTTTTCCAACGTTGTTAGCAAACTGTTAAGTTTACTAGTTTCAATGTCAACCTTTGTTACCTTTTGCTTTAGATCTTTAATAGTGTTCTGAGTGTCGGTAGTCATTGTAATGAAGGTTTGTACAGCAGAGTCGAATTGAGCATCTACATAAGCTTTAGAAGTGACATCCGTGCCATCTATAGGGTAACTTACTGAAACAATACGTTTACCATCTGCATTAAACTGCATTTGATCGTTTGTATGCATAGCCCGATGGTTAAAATACTGCCTAGAGATTACATCTTTATCCTCTAGAGGCTCCCCTATATTACAAATTCTTCCATCTTTAGCATCATAGTACGACCCCTGTCCTTTAGCCTCTCGTCGTCGTCTCAAACAATTAGAGAGTAATTTTCTTTCAACATCGTCCACCAGCTCGTCGGTATACTTTTTCGTACAAACATCGTGGTTGTCAAGCGGTTCTTTAACATGTACAAGTCTTCTTTTCTTAACATCAATTACACCTTCATCGCTATCTGATAACATTAGTACAGAACGCTTCGTGACAAGATCGTTATCGTTGATAGGAGCGCCTACATTAGTTATACGTCGATTCTCAACATCGAAATTACCCTCTGGTGTTAATTTGAAACCATAACCTCTCGGTCCACGTTTTGTTGCAGCCATTGCTTCATCTGTCATACTCATCATAGCTCTACCGAAGAGGTCTATTGTGTTCATGATGACGTATGACAAATAACTGTCACGCATGAACAGAATACACAGTATTTATAGCTGAGATCTTCATAGCGCAATGATGTACATATTTCAATACGTCATGAGATTTATACAGTTCGTCGGATGTTCTCGGACATAATCGTAGACGGTACTGAGACTTCTCGTAATCAGCCCGCATTTAATTTAGTAAACATCGTATGCTTTTACGCTTTTTTGAATAATTATCGTCCGAACCAATCCCTGAACAGTAGACCTAACGGTTACCTCTATCCAATACTGTTTCATTTACTAGCATTAGGATGAAGGGAGAGAGAGTGAGAGAGCGTGAGAGTGAGAGAGGGAGAGAAGGTTCTTTAATGCGTCCTCTCTAATAGATGATAAGGAGAGAGTGAGAAGGAGAGAGCGAGAGAGAGAGAGAGAGAGAGAGAGGAGACTGCGAATGACAAAGTTCAAAAATGGCCGTCCCTGCATATTAATTAGAGCAATAAATTAATGCTTGAAATTAGATCAAATAATTTAATTCGATCATTTAATTAGAGCAATAAATTTGCGTCTGCATATTAATTAGATCAATCAATTTAATTCACGTTCTTCTAGAAAAGGTAGTGGAAAGAGTACAGGGTGTGTGTGTGCGCTGGAGAGAGAAAGCATTCTCTAATAGGAGAGAGGGCTCTTTAATGCATCCTCTAATAGGAGAGCGAGAGAGAGAGAGAGAGAGCTCTTTAATGCGTCCTCTAATAGGAGAGAGAGAGAGAGAGAGAGAGCTCTTTAATGAGTCCTCTAATAGGAGAGAGAGAGCGCTCTTTCATGCGTCCTCTAACCGGAGAGAGAGAGAGAGAGAGGAAACTGCGAATGATAAAGTTCCAAAATGGCCGTCCCTACATATTAATTAGAGCAATAAATTATTGCCTGCAATTAGATCAAATAATTTAATTCGATCATTTAATTAGAGCAATAAATTCGCGTCTGCATATTAATTAGATCAATCAATTTAATTCACGTTCTTCTAGAAAAGGTAGTGGAAAGAGTACAAGGTGTGTGTGCGCTGGAGAGAGAAAGCATTCTCTAATAGGAGAGAGGGTTCTTTAATGCGTCCTCTAATAGGAGAGAGAGAGAGAGCTCTTTAATGCGTCCTCTAATAGGAGAGAGAGAGAGCTCTTTAATGCGTCCTCTAATAGGAGAGAGAGAGAGGGCTCTTTCATGCGTCCTCTAACAGGAGAGAGAGAGAGAGGAGACTGCGAATGATAAAGTTCCAAAATGGCCGTCCCTACATATTAATTAGAGCAATAAATTATTACCTGCAATTAGATCAAATAATTCGATCATTTAATTAGAGCAATAAATTCACGCCTGCATATTAATTAGATCAATCAATTTAATTCACGCCTCATTTGCATATTAATTAGAGCAATAAATTTAATTCGCGCCTCATTTGCATATTAATTAGAGCAATAAATTTAATTCGCGCCTCATTTGAATATTAATTAGAGCAAAAATTTAATTCGCGCCTCATTTGCATATTAATTAGAGCAATAAATTTAATTCGCGCCTCATTTGCATATTAATTAGAGCAATCGCGGCTCATTTGCATATCAATCAATTTAATTAGAGCAATTAATTATGCTAATTAGGTTCCCACGGTCATCAAAATTTTCCCACGCTCAAGGGGCGCAATACCTACTTATTTGGCCAAGGTCGTCTCCGATCATCAACGAGACTGGGACCAATGTTTAAAGGCATTTTATAGAAATTTTTGGAATTGGTGTACACTCGGGCATGTAATCCCAATTTGATAGATAAATGCAGTTTAAACAATTTACAGTTGTCATGTCGCAGTAGTCATATACAGTGCGATTCAAAAGTATGGAATAAATTGACCATAAAAATGACAAACACGCCATCCATAGACAATGTTTGCGCTCATGCTGTATTACGCGAACGGTCTAGTCATTCAGTTTCAAAATGATTTTTCCAAGTTACAAAAAATAACTTCCTCGTAATCTTCACATATGTTTGAGGAAATTTAGTGTACTTTCAGGCAGTAATAATAAAACTGCCATAAAAATTGGCAAACACGCCATCCATAGACAATGTTTGTGCTCACGTTGTATTACGCGAACGGTCTAGTCATTCAGCTTCAAAATGACTTTTCCAAGTTACAAAAAATAACTTCCTCCTAATTCTCACATATGTTTGAGAAAATTTAGTGTACTTTCAGGCAGTGCTAAAAAAACTTCCATAAAAATTGGCAAACACGCCATCCATAGACAATGTTTGTGCTCATGTTGTATTACGCGAACGGACTAGTCATTCAGTTTCAAAATGATTTTTCCAAGTTACAAAAAATAACTTCCTCGTAATCGTCACATATGTTTGAGGAAATTTAGTGTACTTTCAGGCAGTAATAATAAAACTGCCATAAAAATTGGCAAACACGCCATCCATAGACAATGTTTGTGCTCACGTTGTATTACGCGAACGGTCTAGTCATTCAGCTTCAAAATGACTTTTCCAAGTTACAAAAAATAACTTCCTCGTAATTTTCACACATGTTTGGGGAAATTTAGTGTACTTTCAGGCAGTGATAAAAAACCTGCCATAAAAAATGGCAAACACGCCATCCATAGACAATGTTTGTGCTCACGTTGTATTACGCGAACGGTCTAGTCATTCAGTTTCAAAATGATTTTTCCAAGTTACAAAAAATAACTTCCTCCTAATTCTCACATATGTTTGAGAAAATTTAGTGTACTTTCAGGCAGTGCTAAAAAAACTTCCATAAAAATTGGCAAACACGCCATCCATAGACAATGTTTGTGCTCATGTTGTATTACGCGAACGGACTAGTCATTCAGTTTCAAAATGATTTTTCCAAGTTACAAAAAATAACTTCCTCGTAATTTTCACATATGTTTGAGGAAATTTAGTGTACTTTCAGGCAGTGATAAAAAAACTGCCATAAAAAATGGCAAACACGCCATCCATAGACAATGTTTGTGCTCATGTTGTATTACGCGAACGGTCTAGTCATTCAGTTTCAAAATGATTTTTCCAAGTTACAAAAAATAAATTCCTCGTAATTTTCACATATGTTTGAGGAAATTTAGTGTACTTTCAGGCAGTGATAAAAAAACTGCCATAAAAAATGGCAAACATGGTTTCCATAACGCTTTTACGGGGTATTATAGTATTACGAATAGCATGTTTCTTGAGTACGTTACTTGCTTTTTTTACTAGTTTATTGAGATAATTTATAGTTTTTCCGTTTGTTCTGTGTGTTTGATAAAGCGGTTAACGGATTTTTTAAAAAAAATTGGGAAACTAAAAAAAAAATTTATGGATGAAATTTATTGCTAACGTAACACGGGTGCTCAACACAGTCACATATGGTCTTACATCAGCACCATATCTGGCAATACGTTGTTTGCATCAGTTGGCCATAGAACATGCTACGGTTTTCCCTGAAGCATCAAATATTATTAAGCGAGATATGTACGTGGATGACTTAATAACAGGAGCTCACACTCAAAGCGACGCTATTCGGTTGTGCAAAGAAATCTTTACGATATTATTAAACGGGTGTTTCGAGTTGAGAAAATGGGCATCAAATGATCAAACAATATTACAAACATTCGATGAAGAATATCTCATTTATCTCATTTAGAAGTTTATCTCATTTACAAGACTTTGGTGACGACACAAACAAGACATTAGGGGTTACAGTGGTCATCTAGAAATGACACCTTAATGTATCGCATTCATAAATACAAATCGACAGTTGTTACTAAGAGATCTATGTTGTAATTTATTACCCATTAGGGTTATTGGCGCCTTGCATCATCGAGGCTAAGTGCATATTACATAGTGAAACACTCGTTTTTCAGCCGAGATAAAACAACAAAAAATAACTATAAAAAGTTATAAAAATACATCATACTTACTGTATTTGAAAAGCTCAAAAAATATCTGCCACAGCTTGAGATTTAAACTCTCTCTTACAAATTAATTAGTCAAGTCGTAGGTATTGGTTCCACAGCTGTATAAATTGTGAAAAGGAATAGATAAGGGTTCAAACACAAATAAAAACTTAAAAGGGCGCCATCTGGTTATGAGCTTAGGTAATTATAATTTAACCAATCAAAGATGTTAATTGAATAAGCATTAAAAATTATTAAATCCATTAACCAGAAAATGAATAGAATATTTAGTTGAAACAAAATTTTGTTTACTTAAAATTGTTGGAGAAATGAAATTAAGCATTCATAACTAATATGGTTCCGTTTTTCAGATCATTCAGTTATGAATTAATAACATTTATTAACAGGAAAATAATTAAAACACAACCTTGCATAGATAAAAATAAAACACACCTCGTATATTTATTACAAGTCCAACCTAAATTTATTAGGTTATAATTATACCAAAATTAATCAATAAAAATTCACCTAGAACTTTTCATTAAATTATGAAAATAACTCAAAAAGATTTGATTAAATCGACCACAAATAATGTTCAAAAGCATTAACACAAATATTAAAATTTATATCGACAGGTCTTTTTCTGGACAAAAATTTATACACAAATATCTAAATGAGATTAGACAAATTAAATCAATTCGACAGTATCAATACAAATGATTTGTAATTACATTAAAGTTTAAAGCTTTGTTAACAAACGACGAGAGCTCTGTTGATAATTGAATTTAATGAGTAAAAATTGATAATAAATTTCTATTAATTGAGAAACAATAAAAAATGACTACAAATTCAAACAAGAAATTTACCTAAATGAATAACACTAAAAACAATAGTCACAATACCTTTTATTTTTGGTAAGTCACAAACCAAAATCAACGATAAACTGCATAAAATTTGACGACAACGTCACAGCAAATGGAAACTGGAAGATTGGGATTTTTCTTTCATACATTAAAGATGTAAAGAATGACCCTCGTAGAATCTGGATATGGCGAATCATAATTTGCAAATTCACCCCAAACGGCAATAACTAAATACAACCATAAAAGTTCCATAAAAGATTTGGCTATTAGTTTTGATAACCATTTCAAAATTCATTGTTTTCAATAAAACAACACACCTAATCATTAAGTCTGAACTGAATTTAGAAGGCACACAGCACGTATCATTATTAGTCGAAATTTCGATTACAGAGAAAGTGTCTGTAAATATTAATTTAATTCTGTACAATAACTATTTAGACGAGAATACGGTACTGTAGGCTATCGTAACATTGTTACATAGCAATAAGGAAAACTGAATTTCCCATTTTTCTGAAGCACAACGCCCGAGAAAATACTTAGCGGAATAATTCACTTATAGCATTAAATGCGTTTAAATTCTTTAAGCGGAATTTTAATTTACAAACGCACTAGAAAATATTTAACGGAATAACTGTAACTTTTATTAACCACGAATTATTGGTTAATTTCCGAACACTTATTTAAACGGTATAACTATTAAATGTTGATTTTATTTAAATGTACCGACTATCCGAAAGTCGGCAATTGTTCAAACTATACGAAAAACTGAATTTAGAGTTTTCTTTCAAACTCCTTTTTACTACAACAAAATAGCATTTTTAACACAAGATCGACCGTACGCTCTCGGCGTGTGATTTTGGAAGACAGGCCCCGTCTCAACATCATCTAGCGCTTATATTGACTGTGTACCCCTAACAATGCAATAACACATCTGTTTTTATGCGGCAAGGGTGCTTGTTGCTTGGCCTACTATAGGATTCTCGACTCTAAGTGTAAAAAGTAGCACTTAAAATTGCGCGCCAAACTAGTATGGAATGCTACTGCATGTGTCTTGTAAACGATATTCCTACGCTATACTCAGACTTAAAATTTAAAACGCAATTTACGAACAAAGGAAACTTCATTTTCGAATCCTGTATACTCAGGAGGTTAACAAAATATTTCTATAAAATTGATGATCAAGTACTTCTCACAGTTTCTTAGCAAGGTCTCTTCCTAAAATAATTGATATTATTTTAAAATGCAATTTAGCAGGATACGAAAAGACAACATCTTTATGACGTTACTTCTTTAATTACAACAAATATGACACAATCCCTTCTTAAAAGTGCTTTCTATAGAAAAAGTTTGCATGATGAACTGCATATTTAAATAAATCGAAGTCCACAGGACCGAACTTAAGATTTTTAATAAGAATAAATGCTAAATTCTGCATGCTAAATGCCGGTGGAAAATGTACCCGTTACAATAGGTTGTGGTGCATTCAAATTTCATGGGACGAACCTGTTCCAGACGATATTACACGCGAATGGTTACACTTGAGACAAGTTTTTCAGTCATTAAATTTACTCACAATTCCACGCCATGTTGTTTGCAACTCAATTGTTAAGCTTGAGTTACACGGTTTCAGTGACGCATCTTGCTCTGCCTACGGTGCATGCATTTATGCCAGAAGCATGGATGTTTGTGGAAATATTACAGTCAATTTGTTTTGTTTTGCAAAATCAAAGGTCGCTCCTTTGAAGACAACTACAATACCGAGATTAGAGTTGTGCGGGGCTCAAGTTTTAGCTAACTTAATGTCCAAGGTGAAAAACTCTATCACAATCGAAACAGAGCGTTATTATTGGACGGATTCACAAATCGTTCTTGCATGGCTCAAACTAGAGAGTAGTCATTTACAAACATTCGTGTCTCATCGTGTCGGAGATATTCAGAGAAAAACAATCATTGATAATTGGAGACACATTCGTTCCGCTGATAATCCAGCAGATCTAATTTCGAGGGGTGTTCAGCCAGAACATTTAAAGGATAAGGAAATATGGTGGCATGGTCCAGTATTTCTTTCAAATCCGGAAGAGTCTTGGTCAATTAGCCAGGTAGATGCATCATGCGTGGTTTCAGAATTGCCAGAAATGAAAAAACACACAAAGGTTTTTTCTGCAATTTCATCAGAATCCAATGCTCAGTGTTTTCTATTTAATCATGTTTCTAATCTTGTCAAGTTGAAACGCTTAACTGCATTATGCTTGAGGTTCATCCATAATTGTAAGGTTTCAGTAGAATTTCGGCAAGTGGGTCCACTTACAGTTAGTGGCCTACGTAAAACTTTCAATAGATTAATATTTTTGGCTCAGCATGAGGCCTATTCAAAAGAAATCGGTTATTTACGATTAAATCAATACTTACAATTGAAACATAAACTTGTTAGTTTGTCTCCATTTATAGACAAGAAAGGTTTATTACGAGTAGGGGGCAGAATCAAACATTCTTCTTTACCATTCGATCATAAACATCCTTTACTACTGCCAAGGAAACATCCCTTGAGTAAGTTGATATTTCAATATGAACACATCAAATTATATCATGCTGGACCACAATTATTATTGTCGTCAACTCGCACACAAGTTTGGGTAGTTAACGGTAGAAATCTAGCCAGAAAAATAGTTCGTGAGTGTACAAGATGTTTTCGCGTAAATCCTCAATCAATTAATCCCATTATGGGAGACTTGCCGGAGAACAGAGTACAACCTATTTTTCCATTTATGATTACAGGCTTAGACTACGCAGGTCCATTTTTAATACGTGAACGTCGAGGTCGTGGTGTTAAAAGATTCAAATGTTATATTTCGTTATTCATTTGCATGACAACCAAAGCGTTACATCTCCAGGTTGTAACAGATCTAACCAAAGAGTCATTTCTAAATTCATTTTGCAGATTTATTGCTAGAAGAGGTAAACCAACACATTTGTACTCTGACAATGGTACTACATATGTAGGTGCAGACAATGAGTTATCACAATTACGAAAATTTTTGGAAGATAATCATAATGATTTATCTACTCAATTAACGAATGAAAACATACAGTGGCATTTTATTCCACCCTATTCGCCCAATTTCGGTGGTATTTGGGAGGCCGCGGTCAAGAGTACGAAATATCATTTGAAACGCGTTTTAGCTAATAGCTTTGTTACATTGGAAGAATTTATGACTGTTCTCTGCGGAATAGAAGGTATCCTAAACTCTCGTCCTATTTCCTCTATGTCATCCGATCCCAACGACCTAGAACCATTAACCCCAGCGCATTTTCTACTGGGCAGACAAATGCAATCAATACCAGAAGCAGATTTAAGTTCTATATCAGTCAATAGGTTATCCAATTTTCAACATTTACAATTTCTCCAACAACAGTTTTGGAAGCGTTGGACAAGGGATTATTTCACTGTGCTGCAACAGCGTTCACGATGGAAAACTAATCCTGAAGCAATTAAACTCGACAGCGTCGTTTTATTGAAAGAAGATAATATTCCGCCATTTTGCTGGAAAATGGCACGCATTGTAGCTACGCATCCTGGTGAAGATGGTGTAGTGCGCGTGGTGTCAGTTAAAACAAAGCAAGGCCTGTTTAAACGTGCAATCAATAAAGTGTGCGCACTTCCAATTTAACTATGCAATGAACTTTGGCTTTATCGTTATAATTTTATTTTTAAAAAATGTAACTTTATTTGAAAGGTAACCTTCCAAGGGGTATGTACAGTGAGTTATATTCATTTACTTATTATTATTAAATCGTGTTAAATATATTAAATGCGGTCCTGTGCGACCACTAAATATTGTTACTGAATGCGGTCCTGCGTGACATCTCAAATGTTAAACCGCACGAGCGGGAAGAATGCAGTATGCTACAATGCTGCAACTGTATAAGTAGGCTCGCAGCTAGCAACTCGCACAAATGAACCAGTGGCAAAGAAATTAAAGTATTTTAAAGTTACATAAATAGTATTTTTATTTCTTCACGACAAATGGCATTATTATATTTGGTCTAAAAGTGGATAATCCTAATGTAGCAGATACTGTTGTCTTCAAAATAAACGATCTTTTAAATATTAAACTTAACGCAAGTGAAATAAATGATGTATATAAAATAAATGAAAAAGATAATGCTCCAATTAAAGTAGAGTTCATATCTTACTTAACAAAGAAGAAGGTGTTTATAAACGTCAATAAACTAAAGGGTACAAATATAAGTATAGCGCATGATTTATGCAAACAGGACCAGGAAACAAATAAACTATTAAGAGAACATTTAAGACAAGCTAAGATTAGAGGACTAAATGCTGTTATAAGAAATGGAAAACTAAAAGTAAACGGAGAAGAATATTCCCTAGAACAATTAGAATCTAAAGCAAGACAAGAAACTGTTAGTGAAGAAGAGCTTGAAGAAGAAGTCTTTGAAGATATAGCACAAGAAGCAGAAAACCAACCAAATAGTGCTCCAGCAACTCCTACACCCATACAGCGACAACAAACCATATACAGGGTGTCTCATAGCCCACACGCCGGACTTTACCAGAGCATTTCTGGCGGCATTAGGAACAAAAAATCTTAATAAAGTTTTTTGATTAGGGAAAGTTCAAATTTTGGGTAATTTTGACCGACGTTTTTAGAAAAGTACGTATAAAATTATAACGCGCGGATGTTGATATTGATATCATGAATAAAAAATAAAGTTTATAATTGCAAGCTTTGAAAGTTTAAAGCCAGACAAACATGATGAGATCACAAATTACTGGTATTTTTCTAGTCCAAACCCACCATTTCCAAGCGCCCAGTTGTGTTACACTGTACTACTGCAAATTAAATTGCTTTGCTTGGTTCACATAGTGGTTTTCGTTTTACTATAAGATACATTTCAAATGATGACTAATTGTAATCCATACAACACGTATAAATAAACAAAATTGTGTAGTTAATTTTTACCAGCCATCTGTGTCTAACGTGAATTTATTTAATTTAATTTAAACGTGACCTTACATATCTGGTATTGTAAAATTCCACATTTGGCAATTTTGTTAATTCATTTTTCGATAAAGAGTAAAACGTGATAAAAAACACAAATATATTAAATCCTTATCACATTAATAGCAATTTTATTAATTGTATGCATGCAGTTTTAGGTACGTATTTACTATTAATAGAAGAAGTGAGATAACCACGTGCTTCAGATGGACATAGATACCCGAAACGACTGGCTTCGTCCCTAGACCAAAACAAACAAGGGTAGCGCAGCATTCAGTTCTTGATTCCCTTTTATGCAATTTTATGAAGCGCAACTATCCTAGATAATTTAGATGCACCACTGATGATATTTTTTACGACATATCATAATAATAATTACTACAACCCATAACCTAAACCAAGGCCCCAAAAGCTATAAGCTTGTGCCGGAGGGAGGGGGCGATTATTATTATTATGTAGGCCCAATGTGCGGCTGCAGGCGACTTATAGATGGAACAGCGCAAATCCCACATTTGTGTTACAGCTAAGGGAAACTGCAGAAAACCTTAACCAGATCTGCCAGCACCGGGAGTTGAACCCGGGCCGCTTGGGTGAAAGTCCGGCACGCCAGACATTACACTACCAAGGCTGTTAACAAACTAAACAGTTATTAATGCGTTCTTGTTATTAAAAAACGCTGGAGTACGCAATGACATTGAAAAGAAATGAATAGTATCTGGTTAACTAACCTCATAAAATTGTATTGTATCATGTTGCAGAAACGTAAACATAACAAAACATGAAACTCGAAATAAATTCAAGGACTATAACAGAATATCTTACCTGATTTTTTAGAGAACTTTTGAATTGCTAATCACGCAAATTAATTAGATTAAAGGGAGTTTTCATTAATGTGTGCGACTTTGAATTTAATTTAAAAAAACAAAAACCATTCGACTTTTTAAGAAAATTACATTAACGAATTCTAATATCTGTGATGCGATGTGGGAATCCCACGAACTATCACATGATTCTTTGTTTTGATTAGGTACATCAATTAAACATTTTAATAATGAGAACTCCAGGTTTTCAATGTACGGCGAATTTTTGCAAAGACTTGACCTACACCAATATCCTTTTCTTAACCGTCGGCGTTCTGGGAATTATCATTTGACTGGCTGACCTCATAAAATTGTATTGTAACAGGATCAGGTTGCAACGTAAATATAACAAACCATAAAACGTCTGGTTTGAAGAAAATAACAAACACTACTGTATGTGCTAAAAACATTGTACCCGTCTTTATTTGCATTTTTTCCGAACACTACGCTTCTGAGAAAAAAAATGTTATAAGGATTTTTTGTTTGTCTTATCGATGTCTAACTACCTACCTCGTTCGATGTGCTTATTACGAGACACCCTGTATACGGAATTTGGAACTACTTCATTCGAAGAAGAGGAAATACCAACTCAGTTTATTTTCACTAGCGGACATAAAACAAAACTTCATTTAAAAAATGATGGAAAAGAAAGAACCAACAAAATAAACCCAACTGGATCACTGAAAAAAAAATATTTAAAGAAGACATGAAAAGTAAAATAAAGTAAAAAAGAAGATAATTAATAATATATGTGCACTACGTAGTATATCCTTTTTATAATAGAATCTCATTAAGTTTATCTTGTGAAATCCCACATGAATTCTTACATTAGAGATTACCAATATAATAATATTAAGGCAACTAATATAGACAATATACAAAATTTTAACACGTATACAGAACAAATAGACTACCTAAGAATCCTCTATGTAAATATAAGAAGTATAAGTTGTAATAATAGTGAATTAGTTATATGGTTAACCCAATTTTCTAAGGATTTCGAAATTATTGTACTTACAGAAACAGACGTTGTACATGATTTAGATATATTTAAATTACATGGTTATACAACGATTTATAATGAAGGCACCTACAATAAATGTGATGGTATAATCATATTTCATAAAGAAACACTAAATTTTTCTCACAAATTTGTATGTATGGGTCAAATAAAATGTGTAGAGCTGGAAAAAAGTACTAAGATGAAGCAAAATAGTTTACTTTTATTACATGTATATACAGGTCACCTAGTACAAATGAAGTACTTTTTAATTTAAATATTTCAATACTTACAAAGTCGTCAAAACTACAGTGAACATATCATCACTGGTGATATAAACTTAGATCTATTAACAGAAAATGACTTTGTTATAGAGGAATACAAAAATATTTTTAGTTATTTCGGCTTTACATCATACATCAATACAATAACTAGACCGCAAACAAAAACGTGTCTAGATCATTTCTTGGTCAAATCGAATCATACAGGTGATGAAATTCAATCATTTGTTTTCAACTATGATTTAACTGATCATTCTCCGATTGCCCTACTAATAAACTTAAACGGTACAATTCATACAGAAAAGCAGTCCAATTTTTTTTCTGAAAAAGTATATAAACTACAAAAACCTAAAACGTGATTTAAGTACTGAATCTTGGGACTCTGTTTACTTAACAAATGATGTAAATGTTGCAGTTAACAACTTTATTGCTAAATTACATTTTTACATAGATAAAAATACACATTACAAAAAACAAGTTAACAAACAAAAACCAAAAAAACAATGGGTAACCAAAGGGTTACTACTAAAATCTATTAATTACAAAAATTCATTATATAAACGTATTTTAAAACAACCTAATAATACAACACTAAAGGAACATTATAGAATTTACAAAAATGAATTAACGAAATTAATTAAACGAGCCAAAAAAAGCTGCGCGGAAAAAATTATTTATGGAAACAAAAACCAAAGCAGGGCACTGTGGGTATGCATCGGAAGCATTTGCAACACTCGGCAACCTAAAACAAAAATTGATTCAATTAAATTAGAAAATGGTGAGAGCATACACGAAAAAAATATTTTAAACTGTTTTAACAAATATTTTAGTGAACCATTATTTTAGTGAAACATTAGCAAAGAAAATAAATATTCCAGAAAACTATATTGAGGAAAACTTTTTTTATTGAAAATACTATGTGGTTACAATAGGCAACTAATAAAGAGCTACAAACTGCTATAAAAGAACTAAAAACAAAGAAATCGCCTGGAATTAATAACATTAAGGCAGAAACGTTAAAAGAGATTGTTATAGAAATAACTAACCTTTTTGTTTTTATTATTATTAAGGTAGAAAGTCACCCAAACCTTACAACTCAAGAATTACATAATTTAAGTATGATTTGGTAAATTCAATGTTGCTCTTTCGATTGATACCCGAAAAACGGCATTTCACCACGTATGTACCGAGAAAACGATTAACAAAGTTGCACTCAAATACATTGATGTATATGGGTTTACACAGTATGCCCAAGAACAACTTGAAAGCTTTATATTTAAACAATTCACCATGTATATGAAAAACTATGTAACAATAGTTTAGAAATTGTATTTTATGTTGACGTTGAAAAAACTGCAGTTTACCTTTTAGTTATTGAGATATTTCGATTATGTACTTGTATTCCAGCTGTAACCGGAAACTGATGACTGAAGTCCCTGCACATGCAAAATCCTATTATATGATCTGGCAACGTTGCTTCGCGCGCAAATTCAAATTTGATATGTTAGATGAATTGTATGTTGGTATTTTTTATATTACTTGAAAATAATGATATACGTAAATAAATTAAATAGATGAAATCAAATATAATAAATAAAATTGAATGAAATAAAATGAAAATTGTATTAACATTGATTTTTCTCATTACTTGTACGACGATGTGGTCACGGACTACTGAGTGCGTGCTCTATATCAAAGAGACACTTTGACACTGGACAAATCAGTCTAATTTTTGATTAATAAGTGAGTAAATATGAAGTTCGTGAGTCACCGTTTATATGTGTATAAAAATGATCGAAGTTCTGTACTGCAATATTGAAAAACAGTGATAAACTTACAACGGCCTTTTTATTGTTAGTTCCCGTGCTTGAAGCAAAGCTTTCTCGCAACTTTTTCTCACTACTTGACTGCCCTATAATATCCCCTGCTTGCTTCAACATTATTTTGCTCACGGCAGGTATGTCAAGTGATATGAGAATCGCGTTGATTTGACTTATACCAATACCCAATACCGGTATCGATCATCGTTGAAGATCAATTTTTGATTAATTAATGTTATACACAAAAAATAATAATGATAATAGGAAATAGTATTAAGAATCTTCTACCTGCTGCAAGTTTTATATTCAAAACGTGACATTTTGTAGAATCATCATTGGGGGAGTCGGGAGTATGTTTCTGATGTGTGAACGTATTTGACAACTTGGCAAGAAGGACAGCGAATCGACCAAATTGAAGCTATACCACACACTTGTTCTTTTATGATGTCATCAAAAAATTATTTTTGGTCACAATCATATTCATAACACTGCATAATTCTATTTAACGTACATCATTATTAATTTGTTTTCTGATATAAAATACAATTTTTGTGTGCTAAACAAGAAATAAATAATTTTTTAATTTTCTATAATGTTCATATATGTGAATTATAATTTGTTGATTTTATTCATATACAGCAGCTAGCTTGACTTGAGATTTGGGTGACTTTCTACCTTAAGCTTCTCCACAGGAATTTCTCCTGATCATTTTAAAACAGGTATTATAAAACCATTGCATAAAAGTGGTGATAAAAATCAAATTAGCAATGCAGGCCGATTTCTTTAATCTCAAATCTAGCTAAAGTAATGGAAAGGTAATAAAGAGGAAAATAGTAAACTTTTTCAATAAATATAGGGTGATCTCCAATCATCAATATGGCTTTAGAGAGGGTAAATCAACGCAAGATACAATTATTAAGGTAACGTCACAAATGTACAATGCACTAGAGAATAAAACTCTTGCGGTATGCATATTTGTAGACCTCTCCAAAGCGTTTGATACTGTTTGCCACAATAAACTACTAGAAAAGTTGTGTGTCTGTGGCATGGACGTATATAGTTTAAGAGGACTGATTTATCAACAAAGATTAGTGAAGCCCACAAGCGATTCACATTCTAAACACCACATAAACTAACGCTTTAAATTCGAAGTTGCCAAATTGTTTCCAAGCTCATTCTTCCCATTGTCGTATTTTGTAATAAGTATTAATACATTTTTAAAACTACAATAATCGGCTACAATAAATAGAATATTTAGTAAAATAATCGAAATGAATTATCTATTACGATTTTTCATCAATATTTCTCTTACTTAATAATATGTTTAAATAGAATAATAAACCGGCAACACAGCCAACGGTTTAGGTGGCATCACCTTGAAATTACACTCGCCATTTTCACTGTTATTCTTGAAGTGGCTGGTCTCTTTGTGATACGGTTGTTCTTCGTTTTAGTGAATAAACATGGTTTTGCAGTGTGTGGTGTGTAAAAGATTGGATTATTTAAATCCAGATTTGACATTTCATAGGTGAGTATGAACGCCATATTCAACCAAACAAATTACGCAAGATATACATGTGTGTTGAATATGCCATAGGCGTCGGAAAAAACAACATTTAGGGGTTAACAAAGCTACAGTAATAAGTTTTATTTTGTTATAAATTTCTAAGGTTCAGAAGATTGCCTGAAAATCTTAAATGTTTTTATAAACTATTAAATTTTCTTTCTTGACTCCTTTATTATTATTCAGATTTTTAGTACTTGTAAATTTAATAATTTAATTAACAAAAAATAGTCTGTGAATATTAAAGATTACAAGGAACAATAGTTATAATAATGTTTTCAGGTTTCCTACTGATAGTAATCGAAAGCAAGAATGGTTGCAAATCTTGCATTTCAAAGATGCACCATCAAATTGTCGTATTTGCTCATCCCATTTTGCAGAGAGTGATTTTGAAATAAGAGGGGAGAGAAAGAAAACATTTTTAAGAAAAGATGCTGCTTTTTAGAAGCTATTAATGAACCGCATACTACAAGGTAAGACGTTATAATTTTTCTCTAACAAATTAGTAAGACAAAATACGAATACAAGATTCAGTAATATAATACTGATAAATAAATTTGAAGTTCTGATTCCACTGTTGAAGAGGAGTTGCCAAAGAGGCTACGACTTAAAACACCCAAATCACGGTATGTTTACTTAACTTACAACGGAATCAAATAGTACATTAATATTTAAAGATAATTCTAACTATTGTAGGTATAGTATTTACATAGCTATACCTATCTTTCAAAAGATAAGTTGAAGCTAAACTTTAAACTTATTCCATACTACTTATTATATTTATAGTTTTATAAGATGTTTTCAGCAAGAAAATAATTAATAGACATAAAAGAAAAATTTTGATTTTATTTGGTTTCAGAAAAAAATGTGTGTGTGGGCTGTTTGTTCACCAGCCACACACACCAGCAGCAACTAGCTCATCATCAATTGTACAATTGGTAGCAGGTAGATCACAGGATGTCAGTGTTCTTGGGAACCCAGGAATCACTGCTGCTTTGCAGATAGATCAGGAAAGTGAAATTTTCCAAACAGGAGTTCTACATTTGTAAGTTACAATTAATTGCATGATTTTAAAAATATATATGTATAATAATATTGCCATAATTGTTTATCACAGAAATCGTGATTATAACAGCCAGTCAGGTCAAGCATCTGCCCATTCTTCTACCACATTAACTGCTTCTGAAACAGAGTGTGCTACTCAGAACATTCAGAGTACGAAATTACTCCAAGGCATGAGGTCAGTCTAGTACAATTTTTGTTAAGTTAAAATGTTTATCAAATACTAAATGGAAGTTCAGAAAGCTATTAGAATCAATCAGTCAATCAATCAATCAATTTTCTATTGTAGGAGTCTTGTAGATGACAGTCAGATGATAGAAAGAGCATCCGCTCATTCATCTACAACACTAACTGCTTCTAAAACTGAAGATTACATACAAAATCTTGAGAATATTGATCCATCTCCACCCAAAAAATCGACATTCTACATATTTATTTTAAAGTTTATTCAAATTAATGTAATATAATAAATGTCATAAAATTATCTTTTAATAGTCAAATAGTTTTGATTATTAATTTATTAATTACTTCGTAAAATACTACAGATTTTTGCAGCATTTTATATTTGCACTTAATTAGGTAACTGTTTTTATATTGATCATTTCGTTACATACATTTATTTACAAAGTATCATGCAGTTCCTCATTATCGAAGAAAAATTTCTATCAAAATTTGTTTTGTCAGAACAAATGTAATTAAGTATATTTTATTTTACTGTCCTGAAAACAAGGTTTTTTTTTAATTCAAAGATTACATACAATACTTTTAATAATTTTATAGAAACATTTTGACGCCTTCTTTAAAATAAACAAGTTCTTTTATCAATTATTAAATTTTAATAAGACGATGCATTGCCGAGAGTTTGTATCAAACTACTTGTGTGATTTCCGTTTCTTAAGAAAATGGTTTAAAAGGTATCGCCAGTACATTCGGTTTGCAAAATTTTCTAATATTTAGCCACTCCTGCATACTGAAATTGCAAGCCTGCTGATGACTTCAAATTTCCAAACCATTTATTATTATTATTCTTTTTCTTTTGTTTTTGTTACCATTTACATTATCAATTTCAATATGCTAGCTATAAGAATTTAAGTTTCGCTTATTATTGTTTATTGAGATTGATATATTTTCTAATATTTTAATGTATAGTAAATATATAGATAGTAATTAATGTATTGTTCAGAGTGCTTAATTTGGCATTGTTATTGTGGCAATAAACATATATTTATTTGTTGTTTATATGTTTATATTTATATGTTTACTGTTTTGTATTTTTTTTGTTTTTCAGTAAATCTATTCAAAAATATAGGAGAATAATAAACTGTTATTAAATATTTTTATGTACCTACCTATATTTTATTTCATACTAGATTTGGCATTGTTATTGTGGCAATAAACGTATATTTATATGTTTTTACTGTTGTTTATTTTTTTTGTTTTTCAGTAAATCTATTCAAAAATATAGGAGAATAATAAAGTGTTATTAAATATTTTTATGCACCTACCTATATTTTATTTCATACTAGATTACATTATAACATCCTTAACTAATAACACTCGTAAAGAATTATATATTCCTTAATTTAATATACTAATTTATTAATCCAAATCATTTAATTTATTAAAGCAAGAGAAATACTCGAGATCTAAGTATTTAATAAATCTTATTTGCAAATTACTTATATTTTTGTTTCAATCTGCCCCCTCTTCTACGGTACTCCACTGTACTGCAGAATCCGCGGTACTATCAATATTCTAAGCTTGGTAGAAAATACTCCGCGCACTCCTTTCCCATATGTTGTTTGCCTTCAAAACATTACATATAGCATCTATAGAGATGCCAACTCCTTTTATATTATTCCTCCAAGGTCTGTGGTATCAGAGGTGTAGTTTTTGATCTAATTTAGTTATCTGTCAAATAGAAACAAAAAATTAGTATTGAAAACAATGACAGTGAGATAAGGGAGAATAAATATGGTGTACCACAAGGTACAGTTCTGGGCCCTTTATTATTTACAATATATGTAAATAACTTGCTCAAAAGTCAGTTTAAAGTTTAAAGGTGAAATAACTAGTTTTGCTGATGACACAGCAATTTTCTACACTTCTGATACCTGGGAATCTTTAAAAACTATTATAGAGGAAGACTTTGTTAATATATCGAATTGGTTTAAAGGTAACAAATTATCACTAAACTGTGAAAAAACTAAATACTTACGTTTTTTTTTTATCGGTTACCAATTTTTTATTATGTGATTTTTGTTTTCTACTATTCTATTACAGTTGCCGGAGTAGTTAGGTACGAGTAAGATGTCCTGATTCAAATGGTTTAATCTCCTAATAAATTGTAACTCACTACTTAATTATAAATAATATGAGGGTAACCAGAATGACGTACTATATTGTAGTTTCGATGAGTCGCTCCGGTAAATGCCTCGAGACTGTCGTACAAAATATACTATACAACTTACAAATATTACATTCAAATGGTTACTCACCACTATGAGCGAGCATGTGCTTTTGCAAATTTGCTTTTTGTGAGCATTTATAACTACAAATATTACATTCAAATGGTTTCTCGCCACTATGAGTAAGCATGTGCGTTTGCAGATTTTGTTTCAGTGTGCCTTTATAATTACAAATATTACATTCAAATGGTTTCTCACCACTATGAGTAAGCATGTGCGTTTGCAGATTTTGTTTCAGTGTGCCTTTATAATTACAAATATTACACTCAAACGGTTTTTCACCACTATGAGTGCGCATGTGTCTTTGCAAACTTCCTTTTAGTGAGCATTTATAACTACAAATATTACATTCAAATGGTTTCTCACCACTATGAGTAAGCATGTGCGTTTGCAGATTTTGTTTCAGTGTGCATTTATAATTACAAATATTACACTCAAACGGTTTTTCACCACTATGAGTCCGCATGTGCCTTTGCAAATTTCTTTTTAGTGAGCATTTATAACTACAAATATTACATTCAAATGGTTTCTCACCACTATGAGTGAGCATGTGCCTTTGCAAAATTCCTTTTCGTGAGCTTTTATAATTACATAAATTACATTCAAATGGCTTCATTATCAAATAGTTGTGGAATATTTCTTCTGCATAATCAATTATAGTCACATGTTTACATATGGTTGTTTAGGAGCACAAACATACAATGACTTGGAATTTGGCTTTCAAAAGAAAATTTACCAGTACATGTTACACATTCAAACGTTGGGGTGGTTTCCATTACTAATTTTTTGTTGCCACTAACAGCTTTGCCATCTACAAACAAACTAACAATTAATCTTACATGCAGTTTTTGTATTATTTATTTTACTTCTTTTTATTCTCTTCCTCTTCTTACTAAAAATGCTCTATGAGATAGTTGAGAGAATATGAGAGAGTTGTGCCATAACACATTACATTTAACACTTCAAACTCCTCCTTTAAAAAAAATATATTTTAGAATACATACTATTATAAGAATTATATAAAAGTTCTGGCATACTCTTTATAGTATGTATATAGCATATGATTAGCGTAATAAAACTACTGTATGCATTTTGTGCTATTGCATTGTTGAATAGTACTGACAAATGAAAATACTTGCAAGCACTTCCATAAAAAACTACAGCGAAGTAATTTTAGCTTACAGTTTTACAGAGTGCTGCGTTTCCATCCAACATTTGACATTGAACACCTCCATAGATTACAATGTGTTGCAGCCCCTTGCACCCTGACTGGTGAGCCCCCTGAGCTAATATTCAGTATTTTCACAAAAACACTTAATTTGTTGAAATAAAAAAGAAGAGCAACTAAAATCTTTCTAACCTTTGCATAAAAACGCACAAACTGCTGATCCAGTTGTAGAGTAGGTACTTAATTACTGTCACTGTATGTTATTATTACAGATTAATAATAATATTATAATAAGATGTATTTTTCTAAACGATTCTGGGTAGCAAACCCACCGAAATATTTATAGTGGAATGTGCACTGACGCTCTGTACTCTAATAACTATACTGCAGCAGAAGGGCAGGCTGATGTGGCAAGCGTCGGCACTTTGATTTTTGTGGGCAGTGTTGCCACAAGTTGGTAAAAAAACTTTTAATACTTTTGATAATATCAGAAACATAATAGTTATTTATGTATTAAGGGCATAATCTATTAGATTATGGCATGAGAGAATGTTTAAAGCCCGACGAAGGAGTGCTTTTAATTTCTCGAGGGCCATTATCTTGATTATGCCCGTGGTACATACAACGTTTTATTTTATTTTGCTTCATGGAAAGGATAATTGCACATTTCATTTTGAAAAAATGTAATAGTTATAATTATTTATTAAAATTGTTAGAACTCTATAGAAACGTTTTCTTTGTATCTTAGCAACTTTATACGCCCTCGGACTAAAAAAGCCAAATTACGCCCGCAATTGAGTGCCAATAAAGACGATTATCATGTCAAAATAAAATAAATATATTTTAAATGTACATTTAAATAAGTGCTTTATTAATAGTTATAATAATAGTCCCCTTTCACAGGCCATGAAGGCCCATTGGGGTATAGCAGGGTAGGCTACTATTCTTGATACATGTATCAATACTACATATATAGGGGCCGGCGGTAGACGAGTCAGTACATCACTCGTGTTCAAAGGGTCGTGGGTTCGAATCCCACTTGGGGCGACGGGATTTCTCTAATTGAAAAATGCTGCCACCTCAACTATGGGTGTGTGTATGCGTGTTGCATGTTAGATGGGGGACAGATGACCTTAGCAGTTGATTCCCCCGTAGTGTAGGCGTGAAATAAAAAAAATACTACATATGGTAATATTAAAAAACCTCTATAATTGTGAATGTTGTTTTAAAGCTTTTATCAGTTTAGAGAATGAAATAAATAAATAATGCATTGTTTTTAAACACAATAAAAATAGAAACAGAAATACATATATAAACTTGTAATTGTAATATAATAAAATTTATAAAATCTTATTTACAAATAGAGTCCGTGCTTGACTTTTGAAGCGTAAAGAACGTCAGTGGTAAGTGTCAGCTGTAATACGACTGTTAACTGCTATCATTGACCGTAAGGTCACTGATACCACAGGTATCATTCACTATTTGTTATTTTATAAACAATTTAATTTAAATTGAACGCAAATAACCTCGCAAATAATTAAATTATGAAATATGTCCTATTCACAACCTAACTTTTATTCATATCCAAACCAAACCAATCTACAACAGCAATTTCAATATCAAACCTATAATGCATCACAACATCAAACTTTTCCTATACAATCCCAACCTTACATGTACCAACTAAATCCTTACCATGGACCGATGACAAATACGTACCCAATAAATCAGCAGCAACCTTCTACGAGCCTCTTAGCTAGTAACTAGGATAATGTGCCCTACGGGCCTAAGCACTTAAGTATGATAGAAATAGCATTTATCGATTTTTTTTAAAGTAGGTCAGTATTTACATGACCTACATAAATCTCCAATCGATTCCCTATCGATAGAGCACATATTAGTACCAAATACCACTCAACAGCACTATATAGTACGATAGAATCAGCATTTATCGATTTTTTAAAACATAACCTAATTTAAAAAAATTTTTAAAACATAACCTAATTTAAAAAATTTTAATAATAATAAATTATAATAATGCGGTCGTGCATTATCCTCGGCAAATTACGCGTCGAATGAGCCCAAGCCCATCTCTCTAGCCCTTATAGAACGCGAGAATTGGGCTCGGACACATACAAATCTTTAACTTTAGTAGTATTGGATGAGACAGGCAACGAATGGCTCACTATCAATTACAAAAAAAGATCCAGGAGCTCTGAAGTCACTACAAATAATCAAAGGCAAGAGGAAAAAACCAATATTGGTTAGACAACCCAGTTGAAACTTCTAATAGATATGACCCACTAAATATTGAAACAGACGACGACCAAATCAACACTACACAGACAACAATCGTCCAGAAGGACCCCAAACCTCCACCTATCTAGGTATCCGATGTCAAAAACATTAATCCGCTAACGACACTACTGAATGAAATCACCAAAGACAATTACACATTAAAAGCACTCGCCAACGAACAAGTCAAAATCCAAAGCAACACAAGTGAAATCTATACAACTATTATTAAACACCTTTTGAATAAAAACACAGAATTTCATACTTACAAACCAAAGCAAGAACGAACATTCAGAGTAGTAATCAAAAACATCCATCACTCAACAGACATCGCAGAAATAAAACAGAACCTAGAAAATCTTGGTCATGAAATAGTTAATATTTGGAATATTAAACAACAATTAAACAAAACCCCTCTCCCAATATTTATTGTTGAAATGAAACAAAAAGACAACAACAAAGAAATTTATAAAACCACGCTATTCATGAACACAAGAATCACAGTTGAACCGCCACATACTAAAAGAACACTGCCACAGTGTGCCAAATGCCAAAGGTTCGGACATACCAAGAACTATTGCCAACAAACATCTCGTTGTGTCAAATGTATAGATCATCCTACCAGTCCGAGAACAACTAAAGATGATCAAGTTAAATGTGTAAACTGTGGCGAGGGTCATCCCGCTAACTATCGTGGATGCATAGTTATATAAGCAGCTCCAAGAAAAACTATTTCCAAGATTAAGACGCGCAGTTACACACACCCGCACGCCTACTAAAAATTATAGAATTCCTGGGGTCACATACGCTGAACAAGCAAGACAAAATACTCAACTTCCACAAAATTTGGCTCCTAATGCAACCCCACAAACACAAGTGATGTGTTTAAATCCTTAAATCACCCGTCAAACGACATGGAAGAACTAAAAACCATGATGAAGAACTTAATTACACAAATGGGGACTATTATGAACCTCCTAACCACGCTCATTAGTAAAATGACATAATGGACCAACTATTAACTATAGCAGTTTGGAATGCCAACGGGCTTAGCCAGCACGCCCAAGAGGTCAAACTTTTCCTTGAACTTAATCAAAACGACATACTGCTCATAACAGAAACACATTTTACCAGCAAAAACTATATTAAATTTCCAAACTACTGCATCTATCACACTAACCATCCTGATGGAACCGCCCACGGTGGAACGGCAGTTATCATAAAGTTAACATAAAACATCACGAATTGGCTAAATATGAAACAGGACAACTCCAGGCTACTACCATCCAAGTAGAAGACAAAACAGCAACCCTAAAACTTTCTGCCGTCTATAGACCCCCCAAACACCCAACAAAAAAAGACAGTTACTCACATTTCTTCCAAAGTCTTGGAAATAGATTCTTCGCAGCCGACAATTTTAACGCGAAACATCAGGACTGGGAATCTCGTATTACAAGAACTGACGGACGCGAGCTACTGGCAGCTGTAAATGCAAACAATCTACAATACTTATCAACTGGCGAGCCAACCTATTGGCCAACAGTTCGTCGAAAGATTCCAGACTTAATTGACTTCTGTATAACTAAAGGGCTAAATACAAGACAATTTACAATCAAATCCTGCTTTGAACTTGCAGCTGATCACTCCTCCATTCTAGTTAGACTCCACTCAGAACTAACACAAATACAAACACGACCAGTCCTTCACAACCCTAAAACGGACTGGGACCTATGCCAAACAATAATAACTGAACAATTGAACCTGGGAGTTCCGTTGAAAACCAACTATGATATTGAAGAAGCTGTACTACAATTAACTAGCACAATCCAAGAAGCAGCATGGAGAGCCACCCCTGTGATGAAAACTACTTATACCATCAGCTGCCCAACACTATTAAAAGACAAGATAATGGAAAAAGACGTCTCAGAAAACGCTGGCAAATTACCCGTTTAGAAGCAGACAAACAAGCACTAAACCGGGCAACAAAGAAACTTCAACAACAATTTAAAAACGAAGGCATACAACACTACCTAGCGAACCTTACATCCACTGAAACCATCGACTATTCTCTGTGGAAAGCAGTTAGAAAACTCAAAAGGCCAATAGCTCACATACCACCTATCACCAAATCAAACGGCCAATTAGCTCGTACTAGTAAGGATGAAGCTGAAACGTTTGCTGACCACCTGGTCAACGCATTCCAACCATACCCTAGCCAGTGTCCGGAGGAAGATACTAAAATAAACGACTTTCTGGAATCTCCATTCCAAATGAGCCTACCGATTAAACCATTCAAACGCTGGGAAGTACAAGAAGTAATTAGAAAATAAATCAACATCAAGAAAGCACCAGGCTTTGACCTTATCACTGGGAAAATTCTCCAGCAGCTACCTGAAACTGCACTACAAGCAATCACTCAACTATATACAATGCTATCCTCTCCAACAGATACTTTCCAAGCACTTGGAAAGTAGCACAGGTCACAATGATTCAGAAACCTGGAAAGCCACCTACTGATCGTGCTTCCTATCGTCCCATCAGCCTCTTACCTATCCTATCAAAAGTCTTTGAAAAATTGTTCTTGAAACGCCTTCAACTAATCCTAGATGATTTAGACTTGATACCCAAGCACCAGTTCGGTTTTCGACACTCACATGCAACTATCGAACAAATACTTCGACTTGTAGTTCAAATCCATACCGACCTAGATGAATATCGATATTGCTCCGCTGCGTTTCTAGATATTTCACAAGCGTTCCGAAATACTGCAACTTCCAACCTGCAAACCGCTCTGAATAAATTGCAGCAATGGCTCAAAGTATGGAGAATCTCAGTAAACGAAACCAAATCCCAACATGTAACGTTCGCCATGAACCGTGCTAACTGTCCACCGATCTCACTTAACGGACAACAAATAAAACACGCAGACTCCGCAAAATACTTAGGACTCCGTCTTGACCGACGCTTGACCTGGAGAACCCACATATTCAACAAACGCAAACAGCTAGGGATGCAATACAGGAAACTATACTGGATGATTGGAAGAAACCCTGTACTCTCGCTAGAAAATAAGCTATTGCTCTATAAGGTGATTTTGAAGCCAATATGGACCTACGGTCTCTCGCTATGGGGAACTGCTAGCAACACCAACGATGGCCATCATCGAGAGGTTCCAGAATAAAGTGCTTCGGGCTGTAGTTAATGCACCGTGGTATGTGCCGAACAAAGTGATTTTAAGTGACTTAAGTGTTCCAACCATTACAGACGAAATAGGGAAAATTGCCCAAAAATACAAAGATCGATTAACAGCACACCCTAACGACCTGGTACATTCTCTACTGAACGAACCAGATCACCCAAAACGCCTAAAGCGCTTTAAACCAAACGAACTACCAACGCGTTTCAATGCTGTTCTTGAACATTAAGCTATTCCAGTGTCATTCCATTAGTTTGTAAATTAGTTAATTACTTAAAGTTCCTTCAATTCAAATCATTCGCTAGCATTATAGAATAGTGTATTAATTATAGGGGGGCTTACTGGAGCTTGACCCTGCATGTCCATTGGCATGTTTTTGCTCATTGCTTATAATTTATACACACCGACTACGTATTGTCCATAGTATAATTAGGATTGTATATTATATAAATATATTGTATATTATGTATAGTTAGGATAATATAGATTGTAAATAAAGGGGTTATAATAAGAAAAAAATTACAAATAGATAAATATAAACAATTGTAGAAAAGAAGGTTTATAATCAAATCTATAAGACAAGTAAAACGAAATTTACGACGTTTATTATGAATACATTAATGTTATTAACTGGCGCGACAAATTGTAAAATAAATATGTTGGGTAGAATGGCGATAGTAGTACAGCTATGTACGTTCTCCGCCAGGAAGTGACGTCATAAAGCACATGTGTTATAGGTACTAGGTTAACAAACATGGCCGCCGGGTGTAAACAATATGGCCGACGGATGTAAACAAATATGGCTGCCGGAAGTGACGTCATACGTAAACAAATAAAAAAAAGCCACTAGATTTGAAATGTAAACAAAGCAGCTGATTGGTTGATTTAAATGGCGGTATGCATGTAAACAAATGCTCTTATTGGTTATTATCTATGCCCGCCAAACATATGTAAACATGTAGGGTGACCAAATGATATTTAGTTAAATAAAAAAATTACAAAATAATTCCCCAAAAATGTAAACAAAGCAACTGATTGGTTGATTTAAATGGTTGTATGGTAAATGCTCTTATTAGATAAGCCCATCAAGCATATGTAAACATATAGGGTAATCAAATGATATTTAGTTAAATAAAAAAATTATTAAATAATTCCCCAAAAATGTAAACAAAGCAGCCGATTGATGGATTTAAATGGTGGTATGCATGTAAACAAATGCTCTTAGTAGATAAGCCCGCCAAGCACATGTTATATGTAAACAACATTGAATAAAAAGGAAGTTTAAACCACAAATATTTGACTGCATTCATACAAGCTAAAATTAGTACATTTTTATATAATTTCAAGCTTTAATAGTATATTAAGTATCAAGAACAGTAAGGACAGTTTACCGATCGACGACAATGTTTGGCGACTTCGCTTCGCTCAGTCGCCAATATTGGAGGAGATCGGTAAACTCCTTACTGTTTGAGATGCTTATACTATTTTTTGTACGACCATTATGAATACAAAGGTATTAACTAAGGAAATATCCCCGAAAAAATAGATTTAAGATAATTTATTTTTGCCCTGTATATCCACCAAACATTAAGTAGGTTTTGTCGTTACCATGGATACGTTTGTAATTACTATTATTTTTGAATGTCACGATATTTGTCAAACTCGTGAGAATGAGTGAATCTGAAAACGAATATAATTGGGATATTGAAGAGGCCTGAGCAAATTTAAATAAACAACATACATTTTTTTAAATAGTCCAATTATTTAGAAAATAAATGATTTCTTGCGAAAGAGACATCTAAAGATCATGCATTTATTTTATAAATTACATATAATTTACTTACCGTTCTGTTTTTGACAGAACTGAACGGTAAGTAATTACTTACCGACGCGTTTTTGCTTAGCAACCAGTAAATATAACCTACTGTTCTAAAACCAAGTATAGTAAACAATCCGAAATAGCATGGTCGTACAAAAAAATAATTATTTACGCGTGTGCACATTCAGGTGTATATAAAAGGCTGTTCAAAATATACTGCTACATTAGTTTAAAATTGTATGTAAAACGTGATAGTAGAATCATGGAGATGAACAACACATTTATTGATACCTGCGATGCAGGTAAGCTAAACAATAAATAATAAAAAGCAATATATAATATTCTTCTATTTTCTCGTTAGATTATTGCAATCGTAAGGAATTAGTTTCTTCATGGGTATTTTTTCTAAACAATAAGAAAAGGAATCTGTTAATGGTTGAAGTAGGATGTATTAATACAGACAATTTTGATCCAGTCGTACAAATAACTAGCATTAACGATAAGAGCTGTTTACGACTTGATTATGATGACTGGGAAAGCTTATCGTCTATTCGAATTGAACATTTATTTAGAAAATTTAAAAATAATAATGAAACCACCAAGTTTATGGAATATTCGGTAGATGGCTGCATTAAAATTCGATTTGAAAGCGATGAGAATAAAACAAAGACTGTTAAACTAATAGGGTTATTTGATTGGATATGCTTTAGTTTGAAAGAAATAGAAAAACTGTTCTCAACAAGAGATGTAATAAATCAAAAATTAAACACACTTCAAGAATATACTAACCAGTGGACTTTACCACCAGTTTTACCAGTTTTAGTTTAATACCAGTTTTATTTCGCTTGTTGATTCCGCAGCACATAAGGAAGATCTAACAGATGACTCAAGTATTTTATCTATGGGCAAATTCTTATGTATAATGATGAAACCAATGATGGAAGTTGTATCATGGAGAAAAACAGATTGCGATTGTTCTTTTATAACAGAAATTGTGAACCTTTATCCAGATAAATTTATAGAAGATGTTAGAAAAGAATTATTGCCATTGTATAATAATCCTTTTCCTATGCAAATAAATAATGTGTTGTAGATGATATTTTTAATATACCTAACGATATTGAAAAAGGTTTAATTTATTAGGTAGATTTGAATTACCCAAACCATTTGCATGATTATCATAATATGCCATTCTGTTCAGAACATAAAGCTCCCCCAAACAGTAAACAGAAAAAGTTACTTACCACTCTAGAGTCTAAAACGAGGTATGTCATACATCATAGTGCATTGAAACAATGTTTACAGGAAGGGTTGATATTGAAATAAATTCATCGAGCAATAAGTTTCACACAGGCTTGTTGGTTGAAAGATTATATTGATTTAAATACAAAATTAAGATCATAAGCAAAAAACGAGTTTGAAAAAAACTTATTTAAATTATTGAATAACGCAATATTTGGTAAATCTGTTGAAAACGTTAGAAAATATAGAAATGTAAAGCTTTGCACAAAATGGAATGGTCGGTATGGTGCAAATCAATATATTTCTAAGCCTAATTTCCATAGCCGTACCAGTTTTAGTGAAGATTTGGTTGCTGTTGAACTAAATAAACTTGAGATTTTATTTAATAAACCTATATATGTTGGTATGGCAGTCCTTGACATTCCAAAAACTTTAATGTATGACTTTCACTATCAGTTTATGTTAAAACAATTTAATCCAAAGAACTGTAAGCTTCTTTATATGGATACAGATAGTTTGTTATATGAAATAACATGCGATGATGTGTATGAAGTTATTAAAAACAACATTAATATGTTCGACACTTCTGATTATGCTAAAGATAATCTTTTTAATATTCCACTTTGTAATAAAAAGGTATTGGGTTTAATGAAGGATGAAAATAAAGGATATATTATGTATGAATTTATTGGGCTAAAAGCAAAAATGTATGCAATTCAAATTTATGGTTTAGATGTTATAAAAAAGGCTAAAGGAATTGTAAATCAACTTGTAAAACATAATATAAGTTTTGACGACTATTTAAGTTGTTTTAGAGATAATTATGTAAAAATTGTTAATCAGAGTAGTATACAAAGTAAGCAACACAATGTATATAGTGTTGAACAAAAAAGAGAGCTCTTTCGAATGAAGATAATAAAAGATTTATACTAGATAATGGTATTGATACTTTACCGTGGAGACATTATAGGATTAATGATGAATTAATGGATGTAGACTAAGTTTTATTGTAGACTAAGTTTTATTGTGAACATACATATGAAATAAAAAAATAATAAATATTAAAAGTCTTTTATTGATTAATTGTTTTACATATTTATTATAATATTTATAACAACAATAGAATTCACAGCTTGTTTGTACAATGGTTTGATATCACTGTTTTTAAGAAACACAACACTTCTAACATACTACACACATTACTTACATTTAAGCAACTATTTAATATAAACTTTATGTTTTCAAGATCATCTCCTCTAGCTTGCATCTATGCTGCGCTATGGATAATGTTTTTATAGTAATTCTGTTCTTTTTAATATTAGGAGTCATCTTCATAATCAACATATGCAACATCTTCATTGGTTTGATATCGTGAAAGTAAGGATACATCATAGCTAATTAGTTTCGATAAAACATCTCTAAGTTGCTCCATAATGCCTTTATTTGCACAATTGACATTAAATAAGGATAAATTTTCCAGTTCTGCTGAGTATTCCAGAAAATTCATTTAGTTCAAAGAAATTTTCATTATTCATAAAATACAGCATTCCATTTATATATCTAAATACAGAATTAACCGATGTTGGCATTTCAGGAAACAAGGATGACATTAAGAAATGTGCTTTTGGTTGTTGCGTAGATTTCTCAAGTTCAAGCAGTTTGTTATGTCCATAAAATATAAAGGTACGACCTTTGTAACTGTTTACAGCAGCACGTACAATCGTTTTCTGAGGTATACCTAAATCTGTATAGTATTTGGGGTAGTTAGGAACCAACGAGAGGCTTGGAAATTGAATAGCATATACAACACCAGATGCAAATAATATGATGTCTGTATTAGGTTTTTGATAAACAGCAGCAATTCTTTGAAAAGAGGTTGGTAGGAAAGGCAACCAATCGCGTAAATGTTTAGGATGTTCAACATTATTTCCATCTAAGGAGGATATCCAAAACCATTGTTTATAAAACATATAAAGTTTGTTGCGTAGAATTAAAAAGTGTTCAACTTTAACATCACACAGATTTGGTGGTTGCAACACAGTTGGGGTTATTTCTGTTGTTGTTGTTGTGGATGTTGTTGAAGATGTACTACTATCACCATTTGCAGGAATTCCATAAATTTTCTGAATCCCTACAATGTCATCTCTGTGTAGATCTTTACGCATGTTGGCTGCGTAAGCAAACATTATAGCATGTTTGTTTGAAGAATGTCTTAATCCTAAAGAATGACCTATTTCATGTAGCAGTGTATTTAACAAACTATATTGTCCGTCGGGTGGCTTACCATCATCACCCGAATACCATTTTTCATCTGAGTCTATATGGATTTCAGAGTAACCGATTGTTGGATAGTATGCATGACCCAACACCTTTCCTGGCCCATCAAACGAAAATCTACAGTCAGATTTTGTTTTCGACATTTTATGAGTTTCCTTTTTAAATGATACATATATGTGATAGTCTGTAGGATTGAATTGAAATTTAAGATTTACATGTTTTTGCCATGTTTGAAATGCTTTCTTAATTAGCTTAAATATTTGCTGATCTGTAATGTCAGTTGTCCATTTTATTGTTGTAATATTCCACTTGCTGCCGTGAATATTATAGTCATCAGAGACATCAGCATTTCCACATCTTGGTGAATATAGAAGCTTAAGAGTTTCTTGATTAATAACGCCGTCTGCAGGTAATCCATAAAACGTTTGATACTTCTTCAATGCATTTACTATAACGTTATTGGATTCAATGTTGGCGCTATCATCATCTGATAAATAACCAAAATATTTTAAAACATTAACCGCTAGGTTAAGTTTGTAATCATTATCTTCAGCTCTCACGCTAATAACATAACACAAAAGCAAAACTACTTTCAATATCATAGTTATGGTTTGATTGCTCAACTCATACTGAACCTATATGTAGTTGAACACATATGAATATTGTGAGGGATAACAGAAAAAACATCTGTATTAACAACATGATTTACAACATAGATAAAGAAACCTATATTACCGGTATGGTTGCACCTCAGCTAAGGGAACCTGCTACACCAACACTCTTAACGAATTATACAACTCCCAAACCACAATAGGTTTTCGTTAAGAGTGTTGGTGTAGCAGGTTCCCTTAGCTGAGGTGCAACCATATCGGTAATATAGGTTTCTTTATCTATGTTGTAAATCATGTAGTTGATACAGAAAAGGTATTTACATAAACCTGTCTAGTCCCAGGTCGTTATATGATCAGTTACATACATGACGCATGATGCATGATGCATCATGCATGATGCATGACGCATAATGCATGATGCATAATGCACGATGCATGATGCATGATGCATGATGCATGATGCATCATGCATGATGTATGATGCATGATGCATGACGCATAATGCATGATGCATTATGCACGATGCATGATGCATGATGCATGATGCATCATGTGTGATGCATGATGCATGTTGCATGATGCATGATGCATCATGTGTGATGCATGATGCATGTTGCATCAAGCAGGGGCTTCAAGCCCTTTTAAACGGTCCTGAAGCGCTTCAATGTGCATTTAAGCTTGCTTTGAAGCGCTTAAGACCATTTAAAAGCGCTTCAGGACCGTTTAAAACGCTTAGGATCGTTTAAAGGGGGTTTCAAACCCTTTTTAAACAAGGTTAAATGCACATTGAAGCGCTTCAGGACTGTTTAAAGGGGCTTCAAGCCCTTTTAAATGGTCCTAAATCGCTTCAATGTGCATTTAAGCTTGCTTTGAAGCGCTTCAAGACCATTTAAAAGGGCTTGAAGCTTCAAAGCAAGCTTAAATGGACATTTAAAAGGTACTTCAAACAGTACTTTAACAGTCCTGAAGCGCTTCAATGTGCATTTAACCTTGTGTTTGAAGCGCTTAAGGCCATAGAGAGGTAGTTATATCTGCAACATCACGTCTAGTTGCATCAAGTGTTCCGTTACCTACTACACGAATTATCCGCTCCTTTTAAATGGTCCTGAAGCGCTTCAATGTGCATTTAACCTTGCTTTGAAGCGCTTAAGACCATTTAAAAGCTCTTCAGAACCGTTTAAAAGGGCTTGAAGCTTCAAAGCAAGCTTAAAATGGACATTGAAACGCTTCAGGACCATTTAAAAAGGGTTTGAAGCCCCTTTAAACGATCCTAAGCGTTTTAAACGGTCCAGAAACGCTTTTAAAAAGGCTTGAAACTTCAAAGCAAGCCTAAATGGACATTTAAAAGGGGCTTCAAGACCTTTTAAAAGTGCTTCAGGACCGTTTAAAACGCTTAGGATCGTTTAAAGGGGCTTCAAACCCTTTTTAAATGGTCCTGAAGCGTTTTAAACGGTCCTGAAGCGCTTTTAAAAGGGCTTGAAGCTTCAAAGCAAGCTTAAATGGACATTTAAAAGGGCTTGAAGCCCCTTTTAAACAGTCCTGAAGCGCTTCAATGTGCATTTAACCGGTTTCTTTATCTGACTCCTGAAGTTTGGCGTACGTTTATTAGGAACAAATACTAGAAAGCTTTGATTATAAACAAGATACTGGATTTGATGAATTTATAGTGCGTTTCATGAACTCAATTAACGCAATACAAATACATCACTATGCTGGAGCTTTCATTGTTTTGGAAATGCAGAGTTTAAAGACTCTATGGGATACAACCAGTTTAATCAACTATAAGCTATCCCTGTTACAACATCAAGAATTTGCTGTTTATTATAACAACATTATACATAGTGCAGCACAGATGCAAGCTAGAGGAGATAATCTTGAAAACATAAAGTTTATATTAAATAGTTGCTTAAATGTAAATAATCATAATGCAGGAGATAATCTTGAAAACATAAAGTTTATATTAAATAGTTGCTTAAATGTAAATAATCATAATGTATGCAGTATGTTAGAAGTGATGTGTTTCTTAAAAGTGAAGATATACGCGAAGCTTTGCTTTATTTTTTATTTTGTGATATCGAACCATTGGACAAACAAGCTGTGAATTCTAATGCTGTTATAAATATTATATAGTAAATATGTAAAACAATTAATCAATAAAAGACTGTTTAATGTGTGTATTTTTTATTTCATACGTATGTTTACAATAAAACTTAGTCTTCAATAAAACTTAGTCTACAATAAAACTTAGTCTACATCCATTAATTCATTATTAATCCTATAATGTCACCACGGTAAAGTATCAATACCATTATCTAATATGTATCTTTTATCATCTTCACTAGAAAGAGCTCTCTTTTTTTGTTCAACACTATATACATTATGTTGCTTACTCTGTATACTACTCTGATTAACAATTTTTACATAATTATCTCTAAAACAACTTAAATAGTCGTCAAAACTTATATTACGTTTTACAATTTGATTTACAATTCCTTTAGCTTTTTTTATAACATCTAAACCATAAATTTGAATTGCATACATTTTTGCTTTTAACCCAACAAATTCATACATAATATATCCTTTATTTTCATCCTTCATTAAACCCAATACCTTTTTATTACAAAGTGGAATATTAAAAGGATTATCTTTAGCATAATCAGAAGTGTCGAACATATTAATGTTGTTTTTAATAACTTCGTACACATCATCACACGTTATTTCATACAACAAACTATCTGTATCCATATAAAGAAGCTTACAGTTCTTGGGATTAAATTGTTTTAACATAAACTGATAGTGAAAGTCATACATTAAAGTTTTTGAAATGTCAAGGACTGCCATACCAACATAAATAGGTTTATTAAATAAAATTTCAAGTTTATTTAGTTCAACAGCAACCAAATCTTCACTAAAAATGGTACGGCTATGGAAATTAGGCTTTGAAATATATAGATTTGCACCATACCGACCATTCCATTTTGTGCAAAGCTTTACATTTCTATATTTTCTAACGTTTTCAACAGCTTTGCCAAACATTGCGTTATTCAATAATTTAAATAAGTTTTTTCAAACTCGTTTTTTGCTTTTGATCTTAATTTTGTATTTAAATCAATATAATCTTTCAACCAACAAGCCTGTGTGAAACTTATTGCTCGATGAATTTTTTTCAATATCAACCCTTCCTGTAAACATTGTTTCCATGCACTATGATGTATGACATACCTCGTTTTAGACTCTAGAGTGGTAAGTAACTTTTTCTGTTTGCTGTTTGGGGGAGCTTTATGTTCTGAACAGAATGGCATATTATGATAATCATGCAAATGGTTTGGGTAATCCAAATCTACCTCATAAATTAAACCTTTTTCAATATCGTTAGGTATATTCAAAATAGTTACAGAATCTAGATCATTGATTTGTTTATCACTTAACCACTTAAAATCTTTATAAGGTAGACTTTGACTCATAGCCCAACCGTATAAATTATTTGGATCAAGATACAACAAATATTTATTAGGTAGTTTTGGGTTATAATTTGGCAAATATTTATTGTTAGCTTTGCTGTACCTGGTACATACCTGACTAATACCTCCCCGTATACCTCACTCTAAAAAAAGTAACATGTCTACATCTGTAACCAGCTCTAACTTTACCTTAGTATGTTTTAACATAGCATCCCAAGTATAACTAGGTGATGTAAAATAATGAGCTGGATCTAATCCATGTGTCTTTATTAAATTTTCCAGAAAATTTGGAAACACATCTGCTAAAAGTAACACATCAGTCTTCAAATATATATCACTATATTCCCCTAAATTTTTTATATTAAATGTTTTTTAAAGTTCTTGAGCATGGATATAATCTTCCTCAGAAATATGACTATTTTTTAATTAGCTGTAGAAATGTTTTTTAGAGGGTAATTCAGTATCGTTAAATTTTTCCCAACTATCCATATATTCATATGGGTATACACCCTTTCGAATTAATAATTTCAACTGCTCGCTACTTAAATCAGAACAAATATTATGTAAAATTTTCAAATTGGTAAAATCTAAATAAGAAACAAGTTTTTCTAAAGAATCGCTCATGAAGCGAAACGAAGCTAGAAATCTAAATTGAATATTTGCGTTTGGAATATTTTTAGTAATCGAAATGTAGCGTTCTTTATTTTTAGGTAAAAGCGATACTCTACCAGGTATTGCAGTCGCAACAGTTTTTATTAAGAAATATGCATCATACCCAGAGAAGTTGTGAAAAATATTGGAATTCTATGAGGAATCTTGTGGTTAAGATTACACCCTACGTGGGTCGATCCACGATATCTACCGGCAAAATGACAATGATCTCTAACGCGAATGTGATCCTCTAAGAAGGGTTCCTCACATATATGACATACTGGTGCTAATTTAAACTCTCTTTCTTGAACATCTAATAGCGGGTCCATTGGTTTAGGATGATCAAAAATGTGTTGTAATTCATCTGCAATTTGCGATAACTCGTTGGCAAACCAATCAACACAATTCTCACCCCTATAAAGTCTAAAACGAGATAAAGAATTATCGTATGCGCTATGAAGATAATATGCAATACTATTGGCAGTATGTTCTTTATACTTAATAGTATCTTTAGTTTCATCATCTTTAAAATCTTTTACCAAACATTCTAAATCTGCATAAATTGTAAAAGGTACTTGAAGTTTATGATGATGGTTCTTAAAATGAACAGTAGTACCAGGTTTTGGCAATATAATTTTACATTTATTTACAGCCCTACAATCTATTTCATGAATATTTAATTTTTGTTCGTTATGAAAATAGTGCAAACATCTATCACAAATAAATGTTTTTCTATTGTGTGATGTAAGTTGACTTTTAACTAATCTAGACAAGTTTTTAATCCAACAAAAATGATATTTTATTGAAGCTTGCTTTGAATGGTCATTTTCCAAGTCATCTTCAATTTCATCGTTTTCTTTTTCAATTTCATAAGTTTCCTGAATCATTAACAAATTTACATGTTGTTGTTTCTTTTCATTACATAAATAAAGCGGAATGGTTACATAACTTTTTTCTGATTTTCTAATCAAACCATAAATGTTTATCGAAATATTTGGATTTTGTTTTAAAAATTTTGACAATTGATCAAACGACATTGGGAAATTAATTCCCTCAAAATTTAACACTTCCCCATAATAGGGGTATGAATTAACGCGGTGTGTATGAGAATTAGAAGGAACTGGATATAATGCTGATACTAGAGCCCAACCAAAGCAAGCTTCGTCATTATTTTGTACATTTATTATAGCTTTTTTTAATTTTATTTCTTTAGGCAAATCTATATACGACGATGCATAAAGTAACGTAACTTTATTGATATTTACCGTTAGGGACATAATTTTCGATAGAGTCCACCCACTTCCCTGCTCTTCAAACTCGGTTATTTTTTCCATTAACACAGCGCTAATGTGCTTTTGGAACCATTCATTCACAGCATCTCGATCCCTTAAAGTTGAAAACAACAATTTATAATTTTTGGTGTTGAATGTAAATTCTTTGAACAGCAACTCCTCTGTATTGGCAACTGGTTTTGTAAACTCTGCGCAAAATTCCATGTTTACTTTTAATGGTGTTGTTGAAATATGTTTTTTTATGTTGATCCAAAAAAGCGTAAAACAGTCTTCGAAAAATGCATTCAAATCCTTATGTATTAAGTTTATTATAATTGAAGTTTGTAAACGGGATTGAAATGCTGATGCTAGATCCCTCCAAATTACACTTCTTTTTTGATCAAGCTTTGTTCCAGCACCCGTTTTTCCTAAAAAATAACTTTTTGTTAAAGCTAAAACAATAATTATTTATATTTTACCTTTCAGAAGTTGATTGAATAATTCTTCATATCGACTCAATTGTCCAGCAACCGCTTGCATATGTTTTTTATTTGCAGTTGTTAAAATCTGATTATTTGTATTTACTTCATCATTTATTAATCTTAAATTATAATTAATTAGTTTAATATATTTTTCAATTTTTAATGGATTCAAAGGTTCTTTATGTTTTTTATACGTTTCTTGAACCATTTTCAACACAAGATTAATTTTATTTAGGAATTCCATTTTTAGTTTGTTGTAGGTATAGTACTGTGTGTACAAAAACAACTTTTAGAATGAAATGCTCACACACATGTTTGCTTTATATATGCATCAAACAACCTTGTTGTTTTCATCAAAAGTATAACCTTTACTAAAAGTAAAAAACATCTAGAAAAATATGTTTATTTATTAAAGCATACAGATACAAATAAGAAAATAATATTTTGTTTTATTTATAATATTTATAATATTTTTTGTATATATGTGTGAAAGAGGAAAGCCCAAACTCTTGTAGATAAATATAATAATAATGATTTTGGTTGCGTTTTCTAAATATCTACAAATTCAAGTATCGCTGTTTTTCGATCTTTTCCAATATCCTGGTGTCCTTTATATACCAATACTACAGATGAAATTGCTTTATTTAGAGCTGTAATTCTTGCTTCGGATAGTATTTTTGGAAATCGTCCTGGTAGAAACATTGAATTGTCTGCTGTTTCAACAATAATCTTGCGCCTATATTTCGTACTCACAGATTTTATTTTTTCCAATTTATACTGTCGATCGATCGCCAAATCATCAATATTTATCAAAGGTTTTAATTGCAGCTTCCCAACGTTGTTAAGTTCTTTTAAAAACTCCATTTGGAACTATTTTTCCTAGAAGTTTATCTAGTAATTTTTTATTAAGACTAAAATAACTATTGCAGAATGTCTGTATTTATATGTTTGTTCATACGAAAAATTGTTTTTTCTAGAACTGGGTGGAAAATATGTATTGTTATTGAAAAACAGTGTTTAATATTAGAAAAAATATATTTTTCACCTTGACAATATCCTGTGTAGAAATCAATTATTTATTAGCAAAATATGTTTACATCCGGTTTTTTTGTATAATCACCTATTTTTCTAAACTTTCAATACTGGAAAAAATATATTTTTTACCTTGATAATTAATATCCTGTGTACAAAATAAATTTTATTAACAAAATATGTCTTTTCTTATCGCCGGTTTTTCTTCAACTTGATATGTGTATATATTAAGATTTACCTTTATAAAAATCATTTATCAAATTACTGCGTTATCTGTTGTTTAAGCTAGGTAAGAATTATTATTTATTTTTATAATCTAAATTTTTTTTACTTTTTTAACTTGTTAGAAATGTCTTGCATATGCTGTGGTGGATATGGATTCGATCATATTGATTTATATTGGTACATTTATCTTGGTGCTACAGCTGATAATATTAAAATAATGGCTGATCCAAACAACCTGGAAGGGAGAGCATTACGGGGCTTTTTTGATAATAAAGGTGTTCAGGAAGCTAATCAACATGGAATACCTTTAAAAATTTATAAGTGTGAACAAGCAAAAAAATCAAGGTTAATAGAACAGAGTAAAATCGATCTGTGAAAATTATATGTAAATTATTTTCTGTAAGAAAAATTAAAGTTTTGGGTTATCTTAAAAGGTTATTTTTAAAAGAGTTTCTATACATTTCCTTCCTATATAGATAATATAAACATGTAAAGAATTTTTTTAAAAAGTTTTGTTAATTTACATTTATTAAATGAACTAAATAAAATTTTTACACCCGATTGATGTTTTTGTTTACAGATTAAAGAGCTTCTGGGTTTTCTTTAATTAAAGTTTTACCTGTTTAGTAAGTAGGTATATTGTAAAATAAAAAAAGCTTTTCATATAGTCTAATTAATAAAAACACATATTATTTTCTTATTTGCATCTGTATGCTTTAATAAATAAACATATCTAGATGTTTTTTACTTTTAGTAAAGGGTTCCTTTAGATATATATATGAAAGTTGAATAGTAATAATTTTATTATCTAACTCACCCCAAAATAATGGTGGTAACAATATAAATCCCAAAAACCTTTTTGTAAAAACTTGTTTTAACTCACTCTAAATTAGATTCTTCATTAAAACATAATTGATAAAAATAGTTTGTGGTTTCAACTTCCTTTTAAACGAGAATAAAGATAAATGTAGTATAAACAAGAAACACATGATGGCAGCACTATGTTATTTAAATAAAAAACTAATTTTTAACTTATATTATTACAGTCAAATAATAAATGTGAATAACAGATGGCTGCACTAGGAAGTTTAATTATATTCTGTGGCCGAAGCTTTTTTTTAAAACTTTATTTATTGAATATAATAAAACACATTTATATATTTCGTTTGCAGTCGTAGAATATATTTTATTAATTTTTAATTAGTAGAAAACTATAATGATACAAATGTATTAATATTACTTTGTCTGTAATTATTTTAACGAAGTTTTAAGACGAGCTTAAAATAATTAAATTTGAATTAACACACTTAACAGAACAATTTTAAAATTCACATTTAAATGACATTAAGCAAAATAATTAATTAAAACTCGAATGAGCCTTTATGTTTTTCTAGCAGGATAATTTTAAAATCCACACCTAGTTTTAATACTCACATTTATAAAGACTTGTGAGTTGGATGATGATTTATAAAGACTAAAGACTTAATATTAAAACAGAGGTATTTATACCTTATCGCCTACACAGTTTTCATGGTCATGAGAGAATAAATGCTACAGAAGTTTCTCATAGAGATAACGTCCATTTATCAGAAAACTGGTAATTTGATATCGTGAGTTTTATTATCTTAAGCAATTCTCATGTAACATGATCTTATCTATAGTGCGTAGTGCACCCTTAGTATTTTCAATGTTATTAAAATAATTTGAAAATAAAATTTGAAATAATATTTATATATTATAAAATTTTTCAAAGAAATCTAAATTGGTATTTCTTCGTTATTTTTGTTATTTATAAAATCTTTATTTAGAAAATCTATAAATTTGATTTTGAAGGAGTTACGTTTACAATAAATATACAATAATAAACTTATAACTATTACAATGATAAATATAATTATAATGATACTTAATAAGCTCAGATGATCGAGGGTTGTAGTACTATTCATCTTTAGAAGATGATTTTGGTTTGTGATCTTCAATTGATATTTGTTCAATTTCTGTGTATCGATTGTAGTTAAATCGATTTTAGTTATATTTACATGTTCGAATTGAGGGGTTGTTAATTTTGCAATATCTATGATATTAAATTCTATTACTTTATTAGAAATACTTTTGGCTGTAAATAACATGTTTTTGTGATTGATCATGACAATACAGTCAGGACTAAGATGTATAAGTTTTGAACCAACAAGTTCTTTTCGATACGTTTGATCTCTACATTTAATGTCTAAAATGGATCTGGAAGGGGAACTGATTAACCAGGTTACAGAATTAATTTGGGAAATCTTTATATCAATAAGTTCAAGTAGGTAAGGTATACAAGTTTGGTTATGATGAAAAGAAAGTAGTTGTGTTTCACAAAGTTTATTATTAGGGATTTCAAAGTAGTTTTTATGTTGACAAAAGTATAAATTGGGGGCTGTTGATTTACAATGATCGATCTCAATAGGAATGCTAGTTTGAGCATTATATAGTAAGGTGTTATAAGTCGGTATAATCATACGAGCTTGGTTGGTGCTGGTAATGATTGGAAACGGTATTAATTGAATTAGTTGATTACTTTCGAATTTAGAGATTAATGGAATCTCAAATATGAATGTGATTTTGTTGTCAATTTGGTAAGCTTTAGTAACTATGATTGTTTCATATAAATGTAGGTATTTTGGGTCAGCAGGATAAGGGATGGTTAAAACGTCTTGATCTGTGAGATATGAAGAAATTTCATTTAAGTTTTGAATTATTTCGTCATTGTCTAATAGTGACATATGCATTTGCTGGTTTTGAGCAAAGGTTAAAGTATTTTCTAATTCTGATAATTCATTAATAAATAGTTGAAGGGATTGAGCTAATTCGATTAAAGTAAGTTTAGTTGCAAATGTAGCTACGTTTTTACTAAATTGTTCATTATTCAAAATTATTTTGTTTATATTGTCTTGTAATAAATTTTGATGGTCACTAATGGTTGAAATAGTATTATTTAAGATATTAGCTTGTTCGATCAGGATTGTTTTATGAAGATCATTGTTTTTCTGATTTCGAGATTGTTTCTTCGTAACGTCTTCCATCTTCGGCGTCTAAATTGCCTGTCAAAAATTTGAAAATTGACCCAAGACCGTCAATAAGTCCGCGTTTTTGGATTTTATGATTAGTAAGAAAAAGTTGTCTAAATAGCTTGTCTATTTTAATAGCATATAGATTTTTAATTAAAAGTAAACTATGATGGTCATATTCTGGAGCATAAAGTTCATTTTGCAAAAAGTTGCTTAAATTGGTTAAAGTAATTTTGAGCGTATCATAATTTGATATAATAGGAGTATAATCTATAATTTTAATCAAAGTCCATTCACTTTGTTTAATAATTGCTTTGCCTAAATTTAAAGGATATAGTCCAGGATTATCGTCTATGTTTGTTATTGTAACATCGCTGATTGTTGATGCAATAACACAGAAGAGGATGAGGAACATTGTTGTCCTGAAAAAGGTAACATTTCGTTAGCATGTCTTTGAAGTGGTGGTCTACCATCAGGGGGTGTTAGTTCGTAAATGTCATGTTCTAAAATTTTTGAGATAATATAAGGTCCGTCAAATCTTGGATCCTTTTTATTTCTTAGATTGGTTTTTATAAATACTTTGCTATTTAAATTAAATTGTTTATTTGTTTTGGATTTGTTTAATTTGGAATTTCGATTTTCGTTAGTTTCCATCTGAGTTTTTTGTAGGGATTCATATAAATATTTCATTTTAGTTTTATGTGTAGATAAGTAATCATGATAATATGATCTGTTATAGTCAAGGTCAAAGGGGTTTTTACTTACAGTGTGTCCAAAAATGACTTCAACAGGGGTTAAATGAAGATTTGAATGTATCGTGTCAATATAAGAATTTTGATCATTATTTTCTTCGTTGTTCGGGTTTTCAATGTTTTCAGTAGCGTCAGTTTGAGGGGGATTATAAGTTGGAATGTCAAATAAGTCTGTAATATCGGGAGTACTTGCTCTGCTAGCTAGTCTGCTGTCATAATTAGTTTGTTCTGGTTCAGGGGTTGATAACGATGCAGGTCTGATATTTAATGGGTGAATTTGAATTCTGGATAATGCATCTGCAACTTTATTTATTGTTCCGGGGATATAATTTACAGTAAAGTCGAATTCTTCTAATTTCATTGCCCAACGAGTTAATTTTGAATTTGGTTCTTTTAAATTCTTGAGCCATACTAATGGTCTATGATCTGTAAATAAGGTAAATTTCTTTCCATAAAGATAGGGTCTAAATTGTTTTGTTGCCCAAATAACTGCTAATAATTCTCTTTCGATAGTACTATAATTTTGTTCAGAATTATTTAAAGTCCTAGAAGCATAACAAACAGGTTTTCCTTTTTGAGATAATACTGCGCCTAAAGCGAATTTGCTAGCGTCTGTGGTTAGTTCAAAAGGTTAATCAAAATTGGGGTATTGTAGAATTGGTTCGTTAGTCAAAATGTTTTTACAATGTTCGAATTTAGATAAAAACTCTGTTGTATGAATAATTTTGTTATCTTTCTTTAAACATATGGTTAAGAATTTTGTGATTTTCGCGAAATCTTTTATAAATTTTCGATAATATCCAAATAGTCCTAAGAATGATTTAATTTCGGTTCTTGTTTTGGGTGCTGGAAAGTTTTTGATTGCTGAGATCTTGTTTGGATCTGGTTTAATTCCTTCTGGAGTTACAATATGTCCTAAATATTTAATGGATTTATGTAGAAATTCTGATTTGTCTAATTGAATTTTGATATTATGTTGTCTACATCTTTGGAATATATTTTTAAGTCTAAACATGTGATCTTGAAGAGAAGCAGAATAAATTATGATGTCGTCTAAGTAGACTAGACATTGTTGGGGTGTTAAACCTATAAGGGCGTTATTGATTGCACGCTGGAATGTAGCTGGTGCATTTTTTAAACCAAAAGGCATAATGACGTGGGCGTTAAACTTAAGTTTGGGGGTTAATTTTGTTCCATTAATTCCAACTGCAGGAAGTGTTGTAAAAATTTCGGTTCGAGCTGGTATATGGATCTTTTTTATTGGTTCCTGATTTGATTTTAAATTTGAAAAATTACAATGATTTCGTTGTTGCATTTCTTGCTTTAATTTGGAAGGATTATAATAAAAAGGTACGGTTGTTTTTTCCGTTTGGATATGCATCCATTTATAATCGATTGATGCGGATAAGTCCATTAAAAGATCTGATCCTATAAGTCCTACATAGTCGGGATGAAAGTCAAATAAGTAACATGTATGAAGTCCTTCTTCGTCAAAAAGATTAGGTATAGGGATGTCTGCTACGTAATTATGTTGAGTAGTTCCATGGGAAGTTGTAATTTCGAAATTATATTTATAAATAGATTCTGGGAAGTTTTCTTGCACGAATTTGGGAGAAATGATAGTTTTTGAACTCCCTGTATCGATCAATAATTTTTCATTCGATCCTGGGATGATTAAATAGGGTAAGTTTGCTTTGGGGTTTATGTTAAAATGTAATAGGGGTTCCGAGGCTCTTAATGAAAATTTACATTAGAGTCCATGTTTTCGTATTCTTCTTCTGGTTGATTGTAATATTGATTCTCTTGGACATATTCGTCTTGGGGATGTTCATCTTGAGGATAATTAGGATTTTCATTAGAAGTATTATCAAAATATACGAGATCTGGTTCGTCATATTCAATATTATTGAAAGATGTTGATGGTAAATTATCGTCGTGATAATTTATTTCTTCTGGAATTGCATTTGGAAAGCGTCTAAAGCGTTGTGAGTTCGTTCTGAATTTATTTTGATTTCCTAATTGTCTGGTAGCGGGTCTTTTAATTATGCTAACCTCCATAGGTTCTGGAGTATATGTGGGTTCATGGTTCGGTTTGAAAGAACTAAAATTTCTAGATTGAAATTTGGGAAATTATTTTGTCTATTAGAAAAATTACTTGGTCTTGAATTAGTATTTGAGAAATTATTTGAAAAATTATTTGGTCTTGAGAAATTGGGGAAATTATTCGGATTTCCAAATTTTTCAGTTGTAGGTTGAGTAGTACATAGGTTTTGGGATGGTTTAGGATAGTTATTTTTAGATGTTAAATGTATTTGATTATTTTCTGTAAAATTTTGGTTCATTTTAAAATTTTGGTTTTGTGAATAACGAATATCTAGTTCTTCTTTAATAATTTTTAGGGCTGATTCTAAAGAATTTGGATTTCTAGATCTGACGAATGTTCCTAAATTTTCGTTTAGTCCACTGACAAATGTTCGTAAAGCTAATTTTGAATTTTCTTCTAATTTGTGGGTTTTAATTACTACTGGATCTGGTCCTAATGAAACTTTTGCATTTAGGGTCGCTAAATGCGTCCTAATTTTATTGTAAAATTCAATAGGGTTATCTTTGCCTTGTCGAATTCTAGTTAAGTCAATTAATAAATTTGTTTCTGATCTTTGATCGCCAAAATTTTCTATTAAAACAGTTTTTATTTCATTCCAGGTATTGTAGTTATATCCTGTTATAATTTCAAGGGCTTGTCCTTTTAATCTATTTCTAATTGAAGAAATAATTAATTTATTTATAAATTCTTCGGGATTTGCTGTACAAAATTGTGTGGTGATAATTTCTGTAGCTCTAACAAATTCTGATAAAGTGGCTGTGTTGCTATCATAAATGGGAATTTCATTTAGAAGTGTTGGATTGAAAACTGCCATATTATTGTTGTTATTATTTAAGAATAATAAAGGGGATGTATTTGAATTTGAGCTTGGGTTTACTGTGCGTTCAGCACTTCTACAACGTCTCGGAGATCGAGATCGATTTCTAAGCATTTATAATTAAACAAAAATTGTATAATCTTTACCTTAAAAACTAATTTGTTAAAAAAAGAATAATTAGAATAACACAATTATTTTTAAAATTATTTTTATTGTTAGTAAACAGTTTCGGTGTTCCTACCCATACATGGCAAGCATGAAAGGCTTTACAATGTCACTAGCTGACAATACCTATTCGGTCTGGCGTCTACCATGTACGTAATCAATAATTAATTAAAAAATGTTAAAACTAAGTTAGTATGGTTTTAAAAATGATTTAATAAATTCGCTGGTTTCTTCTTGAAACACTTTTCACTTTGAAAAAGAAAAAAAACACTTACTTTGTTGCGTAGAATTAAAATTGATTGCAATAATCACGCTACAGCTGTACCTAGTCGAACGGGAGACCTCCGGGCCAATGTTCGTGCGTTGAAGCCTGGACGTTCGATGGTGTTGCTGGGATGTCGCGCCTTGATTCTCGAAGTCCCGTGCCAATTTTAAAAGCGGTGAAACTCCAATTCTCTTGACGTCGACACGTTGTTGGGAACGGTTTTCCTTTGGATCAAGTGTTAAAACACAAAATCGATATTTATTGTCGATTTTCCAAAATCCTACCAACTGCGCCAGTTTAATTATATTCTGTGGCCGAAGCTTTTTTTTTAAACTTTATTTATTGAATATAATAAAACACATTTATATATTTCGTTTGCAGTCGTAGAATATATTTTATTAATTTTTAATTAGTAGAAAACTATAATGATACAAATGTATTAATATTACTTTGTCTGTAATTATTTTAACGAAGTTTTAAGACGAGCTTAAAATAATTAAATTTGAATTAACACACTTAACAGAACAATTTTAAAATTCACATTTAAATGACATTAAGCAAAATAATTAATTAAAACTCGAATGAGCCTTTATGTTTTTCTAGCAGGATAATTTTAAAATCCACACCTAGTTTTAATACTCACATTTATAAAGACTTGTGAGTTGGATGATGATTTATAAAGACTAAAGACTTAATATTAAAACAGAGGTATTTATACCTTATCGCCTACACAGTTTTCATGGTCATGAGAGAATAAATGCTACAGAAGTTTCTCATAGAGATAACGTCCATTTATCAGAAAACTGGTAATTTGATATCGTGAGTTTTATTATCTTAAGCAATTCTCATGTAACGTGATCTTATCTATAGTGCGATTCTACGTACGTTACTAGGATGTTTTAGCTCATAAATATGTATTGATAACCCACATGTGATATCATTTAGCGGGCTTATCTACTAAGAGCATTTGTTTACATGCATACCGCCATTTGAATCAACCAATCAGCTGCTTTGTTTACATTTTTGGGGAATTATTTAGTAATTTTTTATTTAACTAAATATCATTTGGTTACCCTGTATGTTTACATATGCTTGGTGGGCATATCTAATAAGAGCATTTGTTTACATGCATACCGCCATTTAAATCAACCAATCAGCTGCTTTGTTTACATTTCAAACCTAGTGACTTTTTTTTATTTGTTTAAATACATACCGCAATTTAAATCAACCAATCAGCTGCTTTGTTTACGTATGACGTCACTTCCGGCAGCCATATTTGTTTACATCCGGCGGCCATGTTTGTTTACCTAGTACCTATAACACATGTGCTTAATGACGTCACTTCCTGGCGGAGAACGTACATAGCTGTACTACTGGCGATTTTTATAAAAGTACACATTTCTTATCCACAGATGTTTAATAGAAAATGTGGGAAGGCCACGCTATCTATAAGTACAGTCATCGTAAATACGTTATTGCAAAGTATTAGTCCAGGAGCTGGCGACCAAAAAGTGTAAGAGTTTTGTAAAGGCTAATATTTTAATATTAGCTTATATTGAGGGTGTAAATAAATATCATACACAAAATAAACTCGGATATGGGGACAGTCAGCGTCAGCGCAGCTTGAAAGTTGTAACAAGAAGTAGCGTCATCTAAGTGTTTTCTAAAAGCTGAAAATTGATCACTAAGCAGTTTATGTAATAAGAAACTGGAAAACAGTCGTCAGGCATCGTAATGGTCGAACGCGTTGCATCAGCACCCCAGTTGAGACTGGCACTAAACGCAAACTATTTTCTGCTCAGGCTAATGTTTTGACTCCTCCTTCTGGGTCAATCGTTACTCCTGCAATTTCTTCCCCTGTTGTTCCCTTACCTTCACCCATTATCGTACCCTCTTCAGGTACTTTTAACAACATGTCTAGCGATCTTGATGTTTATAGCAAGATGCTAAACACACACTTCCCGGAGCTTTTGTGTAAGTTCGACTACCATCAACAAGTAAAACATACTGTAGTCCATCACATTGACACGACCGGTCCTCCGGTCAAAGCACGCTGTCGCAAACTGAACCCTAATCATTCCCCTTTCTTTTCTAGAAGATCATCTTAATGAGCTCTTGGACGCTGACGTAGTACAGCGGTCATTATCTAGCTACGCTACGCCAATTCACATCGTCGGGAAGCGCGCAGTGGGCACAGCAGAGACGCTACCTCCTGGTGATGACCAGGACATCACCCCCATCGCCCCAACAGACAGTTATCGCTTGGTTGGCGATTATAGGAAACTCAATTCAGTGACAGTACCAGATCGTTACCCAATCCCTTTTTTAAGGGACTTTACAAGAAAACTTGCTGACGCAACCATATTTTCGAAGCTAGATCTCCAAAAGGCCTACTTCGCAATACCAATCGCAGCAGAGGATATTCACAAGACTGCTATTATCACACCTCTGGGGCTTTTTGTGTTCAAACGGATGTGTTTCGGACTACGGAATGCAGCCAGCACCTAGAGTCGTTTCATGGACACTGTATTATCAGGGCTCCCATTTTGTTTTTCATACCTTGACGATATACTACTTTAGTGCTGATTCGCAGCAACATATTGAGCATTTACACAAAGTGTTTTCCCGATTAAAAGACAATGGCCTAATTATAAACCTGCCAAAGTGTCTCTTTGGAGTCAATGAGCTCGATTTTTTAGGACATCACGTTAATACACGCGGTATCAAACCAATGGCTTCCAAAGTCCAGGCTATAATTGATTACCCATTGCCTTCAAGTCAGAAAGCACTCCGCAATTTTATTGGCTTAATTTCGTATTACCATAAATTTGTACCAAACTGTAACCTCTATAGTTATTCTTGGTAAAGCTTCGCTAAAGCCTGTCCAGTTAAATCATGAGCAAATAGAAGCCTTTAGGCACGCGAAGAATGTTTTGATTACCGCTACTTTATTGGTACATCCGCGAATTAATAACCCTCTTAGTATAGCTGCAGACAGTTCGTCTTCCACTATAGCTGGAGTATTACAACAGTTTGTACAGTTTTTACAGTTATTACAACAAGATGGCATGTGGAAACCACTAGCTTTCTGTTCCCCGTAGTTAACCACCACAGAGCAAAAGTACAGTATTTGTTCTCGGGAACTTCTTGTAATATACTCTGCTTTAAAGAAGTTTCGTTACTACGTTGAGTGCAGAGACTTTCAAATCTTTACGGATCACAAACCTTTGTGTACAGCGATCAAAAATAATGGTGATCAATATTTACCACGTGAGTTTAGACAACTAGAGTTTATTTCTCAATTCACGACTGACCTCCAATATATCAAAGGTCAAGAGAATATTCCGGCGGACGCTCTGACAAGAGTTAATCTTATTAACGTCCCTTGATCTGATCTTAATTACGACGAAGTCGCTCTATCTCAAGAACAAGATCCCGAGTTAAACCAATCTAAAATCCTTAAATCTCGTAGTAACTTTCAATTCATTTCCCTTCAAACTGCTAACAAATCAAACCTTTGGGTGGATGTTAGTATAGGCCAACCACGACCCTATATCCCGCTCAAATTCAGGTATCCCTTATTCCAACAACTACACAACATCGCCCATCCTGGCATCCGTGTTACTAAAAGATTGATTACTCAGCGATATCTGTGGCCATATATGCACCACGATATTCAGAAGTGGGTCATATCTTGTGCTGAATGTCAGAAACATAAAGTTCGGCGTCATACGAAAACCCCTCTACAATCTATTGTAGAACCAGATGAACGTTTTACTAAGGTCCATCTCGACCTAGTACACCTTCCTTCTTCGGGAGGTTATAAATTCCTCCTTACCATTATTGACCGCTACAGTCGGTGGCCGGAAGCAATTCCTCTGAAGGATTTTTCCGTGGAGTAAGTAATCACTGCATTTGTCGACACGTGGGTGTCCCGCTTTGGAATTCCTAAGTATCTCACCACGGACAATGCAAGAATATTCCTTTCTCATGCATGGATCAACTTCATGGCCATGTTAGGAATTAACACGTCAAATGCACGGCCTTCCATCCGATTAATCAGGGCGTTATCGAACATTTTAATCGGACACTCAAGCAATCCATTCAATCCACAGGAACTTCCTCCTGGTTAACGAATCTCCCTTGGATTCTCTTGAGCTTACGTGCAACCCTGAAATCGCAAGTTAATGTTTCTCCTGCAGAAATCCTGTATGCTACCCCTTTACGACTACCTGGAGATTTCTTTGAAGAAGAACAACTGGCTAACGATATGAACCTCCCTAATTTCATAGCCAATCTCAAACGTCGTATGAGGAAGCAGAAGCATTTTTTACAAAAACGTATTCCGGTCAGTCCTTCGTCCCCAGCGACTTGACCAATTACACACACGTATGCGTTCGTAATGACACGCACACTCTGGGCATGAAAGACAATTACTTAGGCCCCTATAAAGTGTTAGAACAGACAGTTAAGTACGCCACTTTAGAAAATCACACTGGCCCTATCTTTTTAGATAGGCTAAAACCTTTAAACCTAACCTAAAACCTACTTTATAATGTTAAGCCAAAATGAACTGATTTCAAATGCTACGCGAAGGCATCTTTTGAAAACCTTTTATCTGTTGACTTTGAAAATTTGAACACTTTTCTGTTTTTTTTCTTTCTGTTTGCAGGTTCCAAGAGTTGCCGTCGCAAGTTCCGTATTGTTAGTTAACTTAAGTTTTTATTGTATACTACCTAGTGGAGTTTTTGTAGCTGGAGCATTTTACAACTTTATTCAAGTTCCTTTAAAATACTCCACTTTTTCTCCAAAATACTATTCCGTATTTTTTCCTTTTCATGTATTACCATCGTTTCAGACCGGGCGGGTAATGTTGGGAATGGCTCACAACTTGCATTCATTGCGTAGATACGGAATGGTACTAGGCAACAAGAATAATAAACAAGTCATATAAAATAAAATATCTCATAAAAGTTACTACTTGCGTTTTATTAACTCTTACAAGGGATATATGTAGCCCTAACACTACCATAGTGTTACGCCCTCGCTGCAGCACCAATGCTGTAGTCGCATGTCTTCAAAATGAGGTCAATGTAAAGAAGTGATTCGAAAAAGCTGAAATTTGGTACAGTGTTAATTTAGTGAATATAGTTTCTCAAAAAGACAGTCAGACTTCATTTTAATAGAAGCGAGCTAGTCAGCAGCCTCTAGAAGCAGTCCTCACTTCTAGCGACTGCTGAATCAATTGTTTTAGCATCACATATGTATAAAAAGATTTATAATTTATACATAATCAAAAAGGATTTTAAATAAAGCATTAGTAACTTCTATCGATCAATTTAACTACCTCCCTTAGAATCTGGTATCAAGTGATACTGATTACCTAGGGAGTTAAAACAACAGCCACCCTACGAAAAACTTGGTGTCGTGCAGGCATTAGTTACCGAGTAGGACCCCACATAGCAAAGAAACATTGCAGCACACTTTCAAAAATTTGCCTTTGCAAACCAATATATTTGCAGAAATGTTGTCTTTGCAAACATGAATATTTGCATAGAATTTTCGGAAAAGATTGAAATTTCCCCTTGACAAACTTGCAACAAATTTGTTCAAAATATTTGCAAAAACCTGCCCCTGCAAACTTTCAGCAAATTATGAAAATAAAATTTGCTACAAATATTTACCAAAAATTTGTAATAAACTTGATCTGTAATTTTCTTTTGGTTTATAGAATTATAAAAAATGTACTATTATCCATTGTTACGAGTATGGAGGAACGCTAGTTAACATTTGTTCATTACCCAAGCGAAGTGCGACCTCATTATAAATGTATGCGAGATAAACGCCTTAAGCGGCGCGCCCACGATTGCAGGCGCGGTATCAAACCCACGGCCACGTGTGTGCATAGCAAGCATCTGCAGTACGCAGAACTCTATAAGAAAGTCACGTAGGCCACAGTAGCCGCAGTACGCAGCACTCTATAAGGAAGTCTCGTAGGCCACAGTAGCCGCAGTACGCAGAACTCTATAAGGAAGTCACGTAGGCCACAGCAGCTGCAGTACTTAGAACTCTATAAGGAAGTCACGTAGGCACACGGCCACGATTTCACGCCCACAGAAGGAGTATATAAAGACCAGCACTTTATGGGACAGTTCAGTCTGAGTTACAACGAAGCTCGAAAGGTAGAAACTGTTTACCAGGGTAAATGTTTACCTCCTTTCAAGCAATACTCACCCAGAAAGCCGTAGAAACTGGTAGCCATGGTTACTGTTTACCTCGGTCTTTCTGAACACCATAATTACCAGCTTTAAGTGGAAATTGCATAATAGTATTTAAGTGATTATGCAAGTGCATACTGTGTAAATTCACGACGAATAAATATCTTATTGTACTTAACTGTAAACTGTGTTCATTTTGTAACTTGGGCTCCATCTTTTGCGTTTTTAAAATAAAGTACCATTTTTAAAAACGCCTTTCTTCGCCAAGAAACGTTAATTCGCTTATGGAAAAATAGACAGAAAAAATTTATTTATAAATCGTATATTTATAGAATATATTATTATCATTTGTTGTTATCATCCGCGTGTCATCCATTACCTTCACGCCGAGTTTGCTCGTGTTGTTCTCTGAAACACAAAATTGTAATGACTTGTAGTTTTTTTACTTACTTTGATAATGCATAGTAATGTATAAGGTATACTAATGATGTGCACATGGACGAAAGAATTCAACAAGATGTATAAAACATCAATTTAACAAGATAGGCCTGATAATAATATTAACTAAGTAAGTAATAGAACATTCCGTACTTACCAATTTCATTGAGAAAGGTTATTTCACTTGTTTTCAATTTAGTTTGCACATTTCACGTTTCACCAGACAATGATAACCACAAATAATCACGGTTATTGTTTCCAGCAGATAAGGGTAACACTTTAGTAATTCTTTCAAAAGATATTTACATACAAAAAGTTAATGAATTTATTAATAAAGAAAATTTAGAAACTTTAAACAAAAACCCAACCACAAAATCCAAAAAGAAATAAAACAAGGTTTAGAAAACTCTATATCTGCTTTTCAGAATTAGAAAAGCAACAAATCATTAATAAAAACCCACAAATACCTAAACTGTATGGATTAGTGAAGACCCACAAACAGAATATGCCAATAAGACCAGTTGTATCATACATCAATGCACCTAATCACATATTATCCAAAAAACTGAACCAGATTATTAACACGATAGGTTACAAATCGAAATACTCCGTTAGAAATTCATTAGAATTAGTAGATAAGCTGCAAAACATACATCTTCCACCACATTCAAAACTTGTTAGTTTTGATATTTGCAACATGTTCTCCAGAATACCCCCACAAGAATGTATTCCTTTATTAGATAGTTTCTTGATCAATAGTAATATAGAATTAGTTAAAAGGTTAGAGTTAATTCAATTATTTGACCTTTGTATAAGTCAAAATTATTTCACTTTTAATAACATAATTTATTTACAAAAGGATGGTTTACCTATGGGTAATTCTCTAAGTCCTCTATTAGCTAACATATTTATGGACAAGTTCGAAGATCGAATATTTGAATTAAACCTCTCTAAACACATTATCTTCTGGTTTCGTTATGTTGATGACTAAGTATAGGATTTGTATGCACTTAAAAATGCTGAAATATGCATGCACTTATGCACTATAAAAACGTGAAATATGCACTTAAAAATCATGAAATATGCGTTTATTAGAAATTCTTAATAAATATATGCACTTTCATTATTTAAAAAAACACCTGTTTAGCGTTATTTACATTTTATTTACAAAAATTATTTTAATTAGACATCCTATGCAATAATTTAATTAATTATATTTTCTAAACATAGAGCGTTACAATTCACAATGACGTACATTTTTAAATTTTCAAAAGTAAACATATGCCTATTAGCCCTAAATATTGTTTATATTGTTTTATATTTTGAGAAACTCCGTTCCACACGCAAGACGTAATTGGGGCATACTTAAAATTGTTTAATTCTACAAGCGAATAATGTTTTAGCTCGTCTAAAATGTCTTGGCCAGATAATACATCGTTTTTGCTTTTAATTAAGTGAAAACCAGGATTTTTGTCTATAACGGATTTAAATTTTTGTTTTATAGTCAAACCCTTTGGCCCTTTTAGTTTATTCAAAGAAACACCTAACAATTTTACATGCTCAAGAGATTCATCTAATGAATTTCCCTGACTTTCTAATTTCTGAATTACTTTAGCGAAACGCACAAAATTTGTCAAAACAAACAATAATTCTGCCCTCACCTCCTTAGTATTAAAAGCATCCTGTGCGCTTTGTATGCATAGAGCATCGTGTTTATTAAATGTATTTACAAACGCTTTAATAATATCAAAATAAGTTGCATAATATTCTGCTGCAGAAAGCCAAGTACCCCACCTTGTTATTACAGGCTCAGGTGGGAGAGGCACTTCTTGAGCAGTTTCCCTAAATATTTGTATGCGATATGGAGCTTTACAAACAATTTTTTTACATCTGAAATTATAGAGTTTACGTTAGGATATATTTCCCTCACTTTTTCCGCAAGTCTATGCATTGCATGGGCAAAAAAAGTTAAGTGGATCATTTTTTCGTACAGAACTTGTAAGCCTGCTCCAGCCTTGATCATGTACGGTGCCGCGTCGGTGACGAACACGAATACTTTGTTGTACTGTATGCCGTCCGGCCACAAAATAGCCATCGAATCATTAAACAATTTTGCCACAGAACAATGATTGGTGCTCTTGAAAACGTCCATTGCTAATAGATAGGATTTGGGATTGTTCTCCGAATTTAAAACGCCAATTATAACGTTAGTCACGTATGTGAAAACAAAAATTTGATTTTTACAAATAAAAAAAAATTATTACAAAAAAAATTATATTTTAATCAAGCAAAAATATTGTTGTGATTAAATATGTAACTAACAAAATAGAAAATAAAACATCCGTAAATTGCTCTGCTGTCTTTAATTAGTTAAATTTTACTAACAAAACGAAGGAAATGAAGTTTCTACGCACCTTCCAGTAGTGTCAGTAGATTCGTCAATGGAAACCCATATGTAGTTATTCGCTACATGTTTTCTAATTGATTTTATGGTCTCTTCCTATAAACGAGGTAAATAATTTTTCCTGAGTGTAGACTCGTCGGGTATTGGCATTTTTGAAATTTCTTCCAGAAAATTACGAAATGCTGAGTGATTAATTTTACTTAACGGGATATCTGCAGCCACTAATGCACTACATAGTTTTTTATTAAATTCGATCGATTTGCTGGACTCACCGCGCGAATTATTAAGGTACTGTAACGGGTTAACACTTGGGCGGTGTTAATGTTACACTTATTATTAATTCTTTTAGACGGAATAAAACACAGTTTTATATCTAAGAATTATTTATTTGACTCTACTAGTTTATTGATACGCGTTGCCTAGTACCATTTCGTATCTATGCAAAAATATATGAGTTGTGAGTCGTTCACAACATTACCCCGCCCGATCTGAAACGTGGGTATTACACACATGAAAAAGAAAAAATACGGAATGGTATTTTGGAGAAAAAATGGAGTATTTTAAGGTAACTTGAACAAAGTTTTAAAATTCTCCAGCTACAAAAACTCTACTAGGCAGTATAGGTAGTTACAATAAAAAAACTTAAGCTAAATAACACTACGGAACTTGCGACGGCAACTCTTGGAACCTGTAAACAGAAAGAAAAAAACAGAAAAGTGTTCAAATTTTTAAAGTCAACAGGTAAAAGGTTTTCAAAAGATGCCCTCGCGTAGCATTTGAAATCAGCTTATTGTTGGCTTAACATTATAAAGTAACTAATCTAAAAAATATGCAGGCTTTAGCCTATCTAAAGAGATAGGGCCAGTGTGATTTTCTAGAGTGGCGTATTTAACTGTCCGTTCTAACACTTTATAGGGGCCTAAATAACTGTCTTTCATGCCCAGAGTGTGCGTGTCATTACGAACGTATACGTGTGTGCAGTTGGTCAAGTCGCTGGGGACGAAGGACTGACTGGAATACGTTTTTGTAAAAAAATACTTCTGCTTCCTCATACGACGTTTGAGATTGGCTATGAAATTAGGAAGGTTCATGTCGTTAGCCAGTTGTTCTTCTTCGAAGAAATCACCAGGTAGTCGTAAAGGTGTAGCATACAGGATTTCTGCAGGAGAAACATTAACTTGTGATTTCAGGGTTGCACGTAAGCTCAATAGAATCCAAGGGAGATTTGTTAACCAGGAGGAAGTTCCTGTGGTTTGAATGGATTGCTTGAGTGTCCGATTAAAACGTTCGATAACGCCTTGACTAATCGGATGGAAGGCCGTGCATTTGACGTGTTTAATTCCTAACATGGCCATGAAGTTGATCCATGCATGCGAAAGGAATATTCTTGCATTGTCCGTGGTGAGATACTTGGGAATTCCAAAGCGGGACACCCACGTGTCGACAAATGCAGTGATTACTGACTCCACGGAAGAATCCTTCAGAGGAATGGCTTCCGGCCACCGACTGTAGCGGTCAATAATGGTCAGGAGGAATTTATAACCTCCCGAAGAAGGAAGGTGTACTAGGTCGAGATGGACCTTAGTAAAACGTTCATCTGGTTCTACAATAGATTGTAATACTCCAGCTATAGTGGAAGACGAACTGTCTGCAGCTATACTGATAGGGTTATTAATTCGCGGATGTACCAATAAAGTAGCGGTAATCAAAGCATTCTTCGCGTGCCTAAAGGCTTCTATTTGCTCATGATTTAACTGGACAGGCTTTAGCGAAGCTTTACCAGGAACAACTATAGAGGTTAACGGTGCCAAAATTTTCGCACAGTTTGGTACAAATTTATGGTAATACGAAATTAATCCAATAAAATTGCGGAGTGATTTCTGACTTGAAGGCAATGGGTAAACAATTATAGCTTGGACTTTGGAAGCCATTGGTTTGATACCGCGTGTATTAACGTGATGTCCTAAAAAATCGAGCTCATTTACTCCAAAGAGACACTTTGGTAGGTTTATAATTAGGCCATTGTCTTTTATTCGGGAAAACACTTGGTGTAAATGTTCAATATGTTGCTGCGAATCAGCACTAAAAACTAATATATCATCTAGATAAGAAAAACAAAATGGGAGCCTTGATAACACAGTGTCCATGAAACGACTCCAAGTGCTGGCTGCATTCCGTAGTCCGAAACACATCCGTTTGAACTCAAACAGTCCCAGAGGTGTGATAATAGCAGTCTTGTGAATGTCCTCTGCCGCTATTGGTATTGCGAAGTAGGCCTTTTTGAGGTCTAGCTTCGAGAATATGGTTGCACCAGCAAGTTTTCTTGTAAAGTCCGTTAAAAAAGGAATTGGATAACAGTCTGGTACCGTCACTGAATTAAGTTTTCTATAATCGCCAACCAAGCGATAACTGTCTGTTGGGGCGATGGGGGCTGAGATATCTTGGTCGTCACCAGGAGGTAGTGCCTCTGCTGCGCCTACTGCTCGCTTTCCGACGATGTGAATTGGCGTGGCGTAGCTAGATGATGACCGCTGTACTACATCAGCGTCCAAGAGCTCATTAAGATGATCTTCTAGAAAAGAAAGATGATTAGGGTTCAGTTTGCGACAGCGTGCTTTAACTGGGGGTCCTGTCGTGTCAATGTGATGGACTACAGTGTGTTTTACCGGTTGATGATAGTCGAACTTACGTAAAAGTTCTGGGAAGTGTGTGTTTAGCATCTTGCTATAAACATCAAGATTGCTAGACATGTTGTTAACAGTACCTGAAGAGTGTACGTTAACGTTTGATGGTAAGGAAAGAGGAGGGGAAGAAATCGCAGGAGTAACGATTGACTCGGAAGGAGGAGTCAAAACATTAGCCTGTGCGGAAAATATTTTGCGTTTAGTGCCAGTCTTAACTTGTTGGGTTGAGGAACCTTGACTGCGAGTTCTGGCGGGCTGGACATCTGCTGTGCAAATGACCCGTAGAGAAGAGCAGTCAGTCTTAACTGGTGGGGTTGGAAATCGACAACCTTGGCTGCGGTTTCGGGCGAGCTTGACATTTGCTGTGCAAATGACTCGTCGAGAAAAACAGTCAATAGTTAGGTTGTGCTGCTGTAAAAAATCCAGGCCTAGAATGGCTGTAGATATGTCAGCAACATAAAATTTCCAGGTGCATGGCGGTAGGCCAGGAATTGGGAAATGTAACCTCAAAGTTATAATACCTGTCACAGGAATCGACGTATTGTTCACGGCCAAAAATGAAATGTTGGCAGGCGTGATTTTTTTGTTACAGGAAACTGCAATGTGGGTTGGTAAAATGGAAAAATCTGCACCACTGTCAACCACGAAATTAATTTTGTAGGTTAGGTCTTGTAAAAATATTAAATTAGAAGTTGGAGGGATTGAATTAACCCTGTATGGCCCTCCCTGGAGGCCAGGAGAGTGCGAAGTCAGTTTTTTTGTTTGGTATGAACAATTTCCCGTACAATTACGTGCATTATTTTGAAAGCGTTTGTGAAAATAACACGGTTGTAATTGGGAATTAGTATTGCCCGAAGGCATGGAACGCTGTTTATTGAAATGCTGAAGATTCTGGGGGTTCGGAGAGAATGTAGTAGTTACAGGGGATTGCCGCTTGTTCATGGTAGAAAGTTCATTGGAAATGATAGTAAGATTGGTCGTCAAACTGTCCAGTTTCGCTTCTAATGCAGTAGTAGTTAAAGGTTGTGGTGCCTTTTGCATAGAATAAATTAAATCTAACTTTTCTACAAAGGATGTCAACGGTAAGTCATTGAAATTGAAAGACTGAATTTTAAGTTCTGTTGGTAGTTTAGCTATTAAAAAGTCCTTGGTTAACTCTTCAGTCAGATCAAGGTCGATAGCTAACTTCTGAATGTTAAAAAGCAATTCTTTGACACTACCAGAGAATTGAAGAGTCTCCAAAAGATTATTAATGCGAGATTCTCTTGGGCCTAGAATCGATTTTATTACTGCCCGTTTCAATGTAGTATATGGTTCTTGTCTAGGAGTTTTAATGGTCAAGTTGCGATGAGCACCTAAAACGTCGAAAGGTAAGTTTAGTGTTAATAAGTTATATTTGTCAAGTTCATGGTTGATCAGCATACGAGCAAAGTATCTCTCTACTAAAATAAAATACAGGTCGATATCGTTACTCGTAAAAACTGGAAATGGAACTTTGACAGTCGCCATTTGAAATATTAAATAAGTAAATAAATGATTTGAACTTATCGGATCAGAAAGAGCACTAGTTCCGGTTCCAACGGTCACCTTCAGCCAGCCACGACAAGTCACGCAAGCAAGGCAGGTAGCAGGTTCTTACGATGACAGGAGTCGAGCAGCAGCTGATGACAGATAACGCAGGAGCAACTAGATGTGGTACCAGTACTGCTAAATTCTTCTTCAGGAACGTGGGGTCACCATATGTAACGGGTTAACACTTGGGCGGTGTTAATGTTACACTTATTATTAATTCTTTTAGACGGAATAAAACACAGTTTTATATCTAAGAATTATTTATTTGACTCTACTAGTTTATTGATACGCGTTGCCTAGTACCATTTCGTATCTATGCAAAAATATATGAGTTGTGAGTCGTTCACAACAGTACCCCGATAACAATGTTTGTTTTTTAGGGCAACACACTTTTGATGTCGAACCGTGTTCAGATGTTGTGTAACTTGAAAGCGTTTCGTTACAGTCACTTTATCGTCGCTCGCTGTACAATACAACACCTTATCGTCAGTTGTAAGAACACTGAATTCCTTAACATAACTTCGAAGTGTAACAGACACAGACCGTTTTTCTTTACCCATCTTGACACTGCAGTTTGCAATTTCTGAACTGTCTTAATTGAATGATTACAAGATTAGTAAACAAAAGTACAGGCAAATTTTTCTATGAACAGGAAGTTGCCAAAAAGTCTTTGGAATTTCCTAATACCTATTTATCACAATACCGCAGGATGTATTTACATTTTAGTTGAAACTTTTTCTTTCTTAGAAAATATTAACAAGTACACAGATGGTTAGGGCAGTAAAATATTTTAAAGCCTAGTATTCAACAATAAGCTTAAATTATGGGTTTTCCCTAGACTCAACTAAGCCGCCCTTGGTTGGTTGTCTAAAATGCTAAAATTATTTAAAAATTATTAGAAATTTCATAATTAAAGAATGTAAAACGCCATGGCAGACTTTAGTGTATCAGGCAGGAGCTGTAAAAAAGCAACACTGTAATTTTACCCATATTTTCAAGGAGTATTAGATTATATTTGTTTAAAAAAAATGTAAAACAAACTTTGTAATCCAATTTTTTGGTTAGAATAATGTCAACATCTGTCACTATTAATTTTCTCAAGGAATATTAGATCATAGATACCTGTGCAAATCTTACTGTCAGTTTTCTGCTGAATATATTTATTATATAATTTATCTATAACTAACAATGTTTGCATAAATAAAAAATAGAAATCTATAATTTTAATTTACTTAATAATTATCAATTAACAATGAAAATACATAAAGCCAACTAATTTAAAGACGAATGTTACAATTTACTTACTTGAAAAATTCACTAAATGTGATTTTTGTTTATTTAACAAGTACCTATAATTGATAATTCTTTATTTTTTATAAGAAAATGAATTGCTAAACTGATAATATGCTTTTAGGAGTGTTATATTTCAATATTACAAATCTAGAAACACACAGTTGACATTATTCTAACCAAGATCTGGAAAGACAATTTTTGTTTTATATTTTCTGAAGTAAATATAATCTAGTACTCCTTGAAAATATGGGTAAAATTACAGTGGTGCTTTTTTACAGCTCCTGCCTGGTACACTAAAGTCTGCCATGAAAACGCTCAAAAAGTGGTAAAATATGCACACTCGTTCAAAAATGCTAAAATATGCATGCATTTATAAAAAACACCTAAATATGCATTTATATGCACTTTCAAATTCGTATGTGGCTTAAACATGTAGAAATATAACTCTGCATATGTTTTCTATAAGCAGAAAAAACATGCAAATGCATTGAAATCCTATACCTATTGATGACATTTTAGCTTGTTTTGACAGTTCTTTTGAGGTTATCAATGAATTTTTAATTCTTATTAATAGTATCCACCCTAGCATCAATTTTACACTAGAAACAGAACAAAACAGAGCTATAAACTTTTTAGACTTAAATATCAAGATTAACGCACACAATCTATTTGAATTTTCCATATACAGAAAACCAACACAAACAGACATAACAATACCAAATGAATCTTGTCACCATAATACACATAAAATAGCAGCCTACAGATCATTAGTACACAGAGCTTTAACTATTCCACTAACAAAATCAAATTTCAGCAAAGAGATATCAACCATTAAACAACTAGCACATGCAAATCATTACAATCCGAACATGATTGACACTTTAATTAAACAAAAAGATTATAGGTTAGCTATCAAAAGAATATATCCCATTGACAATCAAACAGAAGACACAAATTACACATCTATACCATATTTTGGCAAAATATCAGAAAAAATTGCACATATACTAAGAAAAACCAACAATTATAAAATAACATTTAAAACCAGCACTAACACTTTTTCATTTTTATTTAATGCTAAAGACAGAATACATGATATCATGAAATCTGGCATTTACCGTTTAAATTGTTCTTTTTGTAGTTCTGTAATATTGGACAAACACTTCGAAATTTTGACATAAGATATAAAGAACACGTACGTCATTACAAAAATAAACATCCTGAAAAATTAAATTACGCCAAACACCTTTCAGAACAAAATCACACAATGACTCCTCAAAATAAAATTAAATTCCTACATTTTTGTAATAACAAACGCAAATTAGACATTTTAGAAGCCTTTGAGATATACAAACACAAACTCAGGGTACCTTTAATGAATGAACAACTTGAGCTCAGTAATTCTCCGTTACTGGAAGTATTAGATATTTAATTCTGATTATTATTATTATTTTATCTAGTTACCTATTTTTGTATCTACCTTAGCGACGTGTTGGTTTATAATTATATTAGCTGTCGAAATAATATTGTCAGGTTATATTTTAATAAAACTGTGAAACTTTTACTAATCTTTATATATTTCACAAATAATCACAATGTAAAATGGCGAATTATCGAGCACTAATTCCTGTTTACAGCATGGACACACACACGCAACTATCTGCGACGCGCGCATCTTTGTCGGGACAAGCGAAAATAAGTTTGCTACAAAATTACTAACGCAAATTCATGTTCGCAAATGAAAGTTGAGCGAAAAACAAATTTACTGAAAACTTTCGTGCTATCTGGGAGGTGACCACAGAAAGGTCTTAATACCAATCTGCATTTACAAGTAAAATCTACCACTAGATTTTACATACAGTACCAACTGTATTTTATTTTTATCTCTCGTCAAAATCATCAACTCACGTTACACCATTTCCTCACTTGTTTAATCAGTACTGTAAACCGAAAATTAATACGCACAATTCGAATCTGCAATTTGCAAAATGTTCAATAGTAACCAGGGACTGGAACAGGAACGCAAAAGAACCGGAATCGGAACCAATTACTTTTATGAAACCGAAATCGGAAACTTTACTAAAATCCGTGTTAATGTTAAGATGAGATCTCGCACCGTTATAAATTTTCGAAGAAACCGGTATTTTTCGGTTCCACATTTCGGTTCTACTGGTAAATAAAAAAAATAGTTCAACATTCATTGACTGACGTCAGGGTCTTTTATGGAGCTAAGTATCCCGCTGTCTAACCTAGACGAATGGAGGAGATTCAAGTGAGGTTTATCTAGGCCAGGGAGTTCGCTCGCTGACCTATGAGAAACTGCAAGCCACTAGGACGTTGATACATAGCCTCTCGCGTTCAAGATAACTTCACCTTAACGGGTACACACCGGGCGCTACTTTGATGGGCCCTATAAAGTAGCCTCGAAACGAAGCTCTGTTGGGGGCACACCAGGCCTATAACTGGGAGATCGAGGTGACAAAACCATTTAAAAACCAAGTCCCGCCACACTTGAGGTTGGATTCGATCGGGCAGTGGCCCCAACCCTGGCTTGGTGAAGGAACTTCAGGGTTCCGATGTACTGACCTAAGTTGGGGGAATAGTCCTAATGCTGTACGAGGCACGTGGCCCCATATGGAAGAGGATGGGAGGGTGCCGGCGGGTGAGCAAGTGTTAAGTCAATCACTCCGGTACTAACCTGGTTAGCTAGAAGAGGGTGGATAGGCAACCTCGCTCCGACCAGTGAGTAACTGGGAGCAATTGCTATGCAATTGCGCGCTGATTGAGCGTATTTCAATTACTTCCTCCCCAGGGAAGGAACGTGAGGGTATGTTAACACGAGAACCCCATGTAAAACATACATGTAATCATGTCAGTTATCAAGGTCATATTTGTTTGGAAATATTTGGAGCTATACACTAACATAGAATGTGACGTCTGGTCCGTCTATTGACCTATCCTACCTACTACGTTGGTGTTCTGTGCTTGTTAATTTGTTTACCTGTTTATTGAGAACCGTTCTCAAATATAATCAAAATCAATTTAATAATTGCAAGTACTTAGATCTAATTTTACAAACCTGTCAAATGTAATAGATGACTCCGGTGATTGTGCTGTACACTTTTACAAGATTTGACGCAACAAGAAATTTTTTTATTATACACAACACAAAAATAAACAGTATAACTTTTAAGGTTTTGTAAATAATCCACATGAAAGTCACGGGCAATCAACAAAGCGCAGCTATCGCTGTTAGATGTTCGATGGTTCTTTATCAAAAGTTAATAAGCCAGGGTTACAGGCGTCCCGCGGGATTGTCCCGCTTTTAAAGCCTCTGTACCGCGATATAACCATATTGTCCCGCAAAAGCAGTTTTTTTGTACTTACATATAGTAAGTGAGTAGCAATTCTTGAACGTTTTCGGCAAAGTTAGTTTATGAAAATTTGTCTCACTTCCCTATACAACGCAGGGCACGGAAGAAAGTAATAGAAAGGGAACATCGAGACGGCTACGTGACGACATTGGGCATTGGTGGTCTTTACTGCCAAATATATTCTGCATTAGTTGCATTAAAATGAGAAATAATACTTGTTTCTGATTGAACTATTTAGCTCGAACAAATTCAAGTGCGATATTATTTTTTTGCCTTAATACTTTTAGGTAAGTAGGTACCAAACATAAATATAGCTTAATTTCGCATTTGTAATCGTTTCAAAATATAAAAATACTGTTACTTATATTAAAATCATGAGTTCTTTAAAATTATACATAGAAATGAATAATAAATAAATAAAAATCTTATTAGAGAAATGAATGATTTCATAAGAACAGCATTTAAATTACAAAGAAATACTGAGTCAAAAGCAATAAAAATAAATTGAATCCAGCTTATTTATATTATTAGGTTTCTGATAAGAATAAATTACTTTCCGGTTCTCAGATAACATTATCTTATAGTTTCGTTATTTATTTACTTGTATTTTTAAGCATTTTTGCATATGCCGTGGTTGTGTTATGTTCTGTTATTTGTATCTTCTTCATTTAAAGATTTCTTTGTGAAAAATATATTGTAGGTATTTATACAGCATATAAATATTATATTAAATGTGTAAACTTTGAAAACTCTGGAAATGATTATTTTATTAGTATGTGGCACTGGCTCCTGGCTCATAGTAGGGCATTCTCCTCTATTGTAATATTTTTATATGTATTAATTTATTTGTTTTGTAATGAATAAATGACAAATCATCCTACCTTACTTTTTATAATTGTTAATTTTGATTATTTATTATTTTTAGTATTTTTTACAATAAAAACTTATCTTGGGCACCATACACGGTCTTCCCCGACCGCGGCGGAGAAGACGTCGGGGACGTGGTCGAGATAATGAGGTAATGTTTGCATTTACTGTAATTTATTGCATAAACAACTTGTGCTGCCAGCTGGACTGTTTATAATAAAATTATGAGTATCGTATTTTTTAAAACATCAAAATGAAAGAAAGCATTATTGAGTTTATAATAAATTGCGTACTAAATCTCTTTCTTTAATTAGAAGCATTTCGAAATAACTTAAAAATAACTTCTAAAATAACTGCAATTAACAAAACTGTTCATATGCGTAATAATATTGATATCCATCGATAGAATTACAAATCAATCCTTTATTATAAAACGAAAACTCTTGTTTTTTTTATTAATCTCATTCTTAATTTCCCATATAGAATATGCCGATGTTGAACAAACGGACCAATATTGGGTCAATATTGGCACCGTTAATGCCAATCTTGGCAACCAATATTGGGACAGTGCAGAAATGATAACACCGCTAAGTACTTGGGCCTATTTACATAGCCGATATTGACAGCCAACATTGGGCAGTGTCGAAATGATAACACCGGCAAGTACTTGGACCATTTTACATAACCAAGATTGGCCCAATGCTCTTGATGTGTTGGTATAACTCTGGTCTCATACTTGTACAACATTGGCTGTAAATCGGTTGCACACCGGGGTATAATAATGATCATTATTATATTTTTTAATTATATTAGATTTTACACTGAGAAACATAGTTCGAAAAATCTATTAGTTTAAAAATTGTAGATCAAGAGCGCTAATATGATGACGGAGACATAACTTTTACGAACCATTTTTCTCAGTGTATAATATAATTAAAAAATATAATAACGATCATTATTATGCACCGGTGTGCAACCATATCCAACGATATCCATCCATACTGTGCCAGTATGAGACTCGTTATACCAACATATTAACATTATTGAGTTAATATTGGCTAATTACACACAGAAAAGAGTACCTTGATTCAGAAAATTATTGTGTTTAATTAACAAAGTTCTTGTAACAATTAATAATATAATAATACAAATCTTGGCAGTCATATAGACACAAATTAACAAATACATTATAATAGATACTGTAGTGATAATTTATTCAGAATTCAGATTGTATGAATAAATATAAGTCATTAATTAAAATGTAAAAAGGATATATCAATTTGAGTTAAAAACAGCCATTAATGTCATACCATCTAATTAAGGTATTATCAAATTATGTAAATATTCAATTGGAAATAATGTAAAGTTTCGTTATTCGTAAGAAAAGGTTCCTTTATGAATATTCTTGTCTAAAGGCTTGCAGGAATCTAAAACAAATAAAATTTACAAACAAGTGAAATAAATATTTACGATTTATAAAAATGAATAACAAAATGTAAAAGATAACAAAATAAAATTACGAATATTGTTAGTTATTTGAACATTTTGTTGACAAAAAAATGTAATTAACTTCCAAGACAACATAATACACTTAGGAAATAATTACATAAGAATCATCTTCTACACGGAAAAAACAAAATAAAGAATAATAAATAAAATTTGTGATGTATAACGAAGGAGACAATAAATTTCGTAACAAAAAATTTCCTTCCGGAAATCCAGATTTCTTAAAGAAATTTCACATCTTAATTTAAAGGATCGAGCACAAAACAAAAGGAAAACGGGGTACAGTCAGATTGGGGTGAAAGCCAGGGTAGGAAGAACGAAAAAATTTAATTCGCTTGCAAAAGAATAATTCTTATAAGAATTTAAACATGCTATCATGAATTCAAGCAACAAGAGTTTGTATTACCTATAAATATATACAGGGTGTCCCAAAATGGTGTTTACACGCAAGATCTCCCTTATTTGAAAACATAAAGAAATCAACCAAAAACTATTGTGAATGACTCAAAATGGACCAAAAAAAACATCCTTAAACATCCATTCACAATAGTTTTTGGTTGGTATCTTTATCTTTTCAAATCAGGCAGAAATTGCGTGTAAACAGCATTTTGGAACACCCTGTATAACCAACGAAGTAATTTTTTATTTTAAAATTCATCACACACGGCTTCACCTCAATAAGTTCGGACTCCGAATCCAATTCTTATTTTATTAAGTCCTTTAATATTCTGGTATCTATTTCTGTGATTTAAAAAAATGATAAAGGTTATTAACAATTCTGTAGTTAATTTTATAGGTTATGTAACCAAAATACAGCCCATTATGATCGATTACGTTCGAATATTTTTGTGTACACGATTTACTCTAACCACTTAATTAGGCGACTCGACAGAGTACTCTAAATCAGAATGCTGAACGTACCCTTAATTGGAGAGGAATAATCGATCCTAAAGATCTGGAAGCAGAATTAAGCAGAATAGAAGAAGCCATCAACCTTCTATCTTACCTTACAAACCTATCTATCAATATCTACCGTTATACGAAAGAATCGTTACTATAAGAGCATATCAAAAGGAAAACCTCCTAACCTTTCTAATCGAAGTGTACCTTTAACCATAATACTGCCATATGATTAGTAATGTAAAAAACGGTTTTTCAGGCTGTATAAAAAACATGAAAAAAAAATACTTTCTGGTTTTTTCAACAGTTGGGTGCTTAATAATAAAAACTTCTTGTAATGATTACGGAAACAATAGACCAGCCGATTACTTTTCAAATATACATATATCAATGACTTATATCCTTCAATTTAAGATTCGAACTGGTGGGGAGGATTATTAAATTTAGTAAATCAATAGATAAAAAGATGAAAATCTTATAGCAAGATTAGGACATATGTCAATATATTTACTGTCATTTGGTTCTACTGCAAAAGTTACATATTTAGTAGCTATTTTTTAAACGTTGAATTATATTACAGTGACACTTCAACACATTATTTATCAACCAATCAAATGTCATAAATTTAGTCAAACCAATTAACAGCATTCTGATTATAACAATAATCACCATTGATGGTAATTACAGAGATAATTTGTTAAATTTTCACACGAATTTCACTTTTGGTCTAATCTTGGCCATCATATTAGATTATACTTGTAGTTGATTCAGGCAATAAGGACGAGCTGTGCTTTGCACTCATCACAATTTTCATCTTGATCAACTACTCGTGTTATGACATTCAAAATTACTGGCAAAATTGGGACCAATAAGTAGTATTATATATATATATATATATATATATATATATATATATATATATATATATATATATATATATATATATATATATATATATATATTATATATATATATATATATATATATATATATATATATATATATATATATATATATATATATATATATATATATATAAGAACGAGTTATAATAATGGGATATCGCGCAACAGAGAAGAAAGAAAACATAAGTTGCAGCCGTCTACACATGTTTCACACTTATTAGTGATCATCAGGACGGCATAGCAGATGGAATAAATATAAATGCAACTAACTCAGAAAGATGTAACAACTAAGAAAGATGTTCTTTCTTCTCTGTTGCGAGATATCCCATTATTATAACTCGTTCTTGTATTTCTCTACGCGCATTATTACTTCTAATTATTTATATATATATATATATATATATATATATATATATATATATATATATATATATATATATATATATATATATATATATATATATATATATATATATATATATATATATATATATATATATATATATATATATATATATATATATATATATATATATATATATATATATATATATATATATATATATATATATATATATATATATATATATATATATATATATATATATATATATATATATATTGTTGAATAATTTGATTATACAATCAAACCAACTATTATCATTAGATTAATAATGATGAAAAAAGCATAATTATCAATAAAAAACAGAACATTACACAAAGTAAGACTAATACTCTGATATCCCCTGTATACTAAAAATTATGAAGTAATGAAAAAGAACAATGTTGGGCGCCAGCTAAGCTTATCTTAGCACGAGACTGATACTCACAGGGTCTTTTAAAATTATCGAGGTTCAAAAATACGCAACTCTGCAACACCTCAAAATTCAGAAATAAATTTTAATCGAATACCAAATGAAACAAAGAGACTCGTATATGGTGCAGTTTTGTTTTACAAAATATCTGCCTTGCCTTTACATGAATTTTAATGGAGTAAGTATTCCAACAAAATAATTATCTATGGTTACTGTTTATTGCGGATAAAAGAATGTTCAAATTTTGATTGCAAATGTTCACAATTTATTTCTTACCGCCACCAAAAGCGCTGAACTGATGTAGTCACGTTCCCCCAAGCGGTTGCTGTTGGATGCAGGTAGATGATTGACTCCTTTCCCCTGGGTGTCGAGAAGCTAATAATAATCCAATGGTAAGTGTACTTGGATAAACTGTTTTTATAAAACTGTGTTTTTATTATTTTATAAATAATTCTTTTCTTTTGTTTCAGGTAGGGACAATTATTACTTCTCAGGATTTTTATATTACTTGAAGTAAATAACGCACTCCTGTTAGAACCAAATTAACATTTATTTGCACACATTTGTAAATGACCTTTTTACAACTTTCAAAACAATAAATTTCTTAAACCAGTGTTATTTTTCTTAACTTGAGCATAAAAAAAATAAAGAAACTGTTGATGTCCAACATAATCAGTTTTGATTATATTAAAAAAAATATCCCCGGAACCTTTTCCTTTTAACAAAAAAACAACTCCGCACTTTATCTTTCTTCAAAACACTTTAGTTTAAACAATACACTGAATACCCTTCTTGCTATCTTAACTTATAATTTTCCTTTTTAATCAACTATTTAATACAATAATCTTCTTACATACTTTTAAATCATAATTAACACTTTTGCATTCATTTCTAACCATAAATAAAATAATACATTTGATTTTGCGTGTGTACACTCAGCGACGTGCACCTGCATGGCTTTCAAAAAACATACTGCCGCCACAACTGGCTCAAAACAACTGCCAACAATTTTATTTATTTCTAAGTAAAGGCACTCTTTTAAATTCTTATCAAT